>CM050519.1:2365182-3762682 GCA_027563665.1 Antrozous pallidus
GCAGTGCTCCATTGAGAAAGATGGTGTCTGTAGTATGGAAGAGGAACTCAGTGCTCCATTGAGAAAGATGGTGTCTGTAGTATGGAAGAGGAACTCAGTGCTCCATTGAGAAAGATGGTGTCTGTAGTACGGAAGAGGAACTCACTGCTCCGTTTGAGAAAGATGGTGTCTGTAGAATGGAAGAGGAACTCAGTGCTCCATTGAGAAAGATGGTGTCTGTAGAATGGAAGAGGAACTCAGTGCTCCATTGAGAAAGATGGTGTCTGTAGTACGGAAGAGGAACTCAGTGCTCCGTTTGAGAAAGTTGGTGTCTGTAGTACGGAAGAGGAACTCAGTGCTCCATTGAGAAAGATGGTGTCTGTAGTATGGAAGAGGAACTCAGTGCTCCATTGAGAAAGATGGTGTCTGTAGTATGGAAGAGGAACTCAGTGCTCCATTTGAGAAAGATGGTGTCTGTAGAATGGAAGAGGAACTCAGTGCTCCATTGAGAAAGATGGTGTCTGTAGTACGGAAGAGGAGCTCAGTGCTCCGTTTGAGAAAGATGGTGTCTGTAGAATGGAAGAGGAACTCAGCGCTCCATTGAGAAAGATAGTGTCTGAAGTACGGAAGAGGAACTCAGTGCTCCGTTTGCGAAAGATGGTGTCTGTAGAATGGAAGAGGAGCTCAGCGCTCCATTGAGAAAGATGGTGTCTGTAGTACGGAAGAGGAGCTCAGTGCTCCGTTTGAGAAAGACGGTGTCTGTAGAATGGAAGAGGAACTCAGTGCTCCGTTTGAGAAAGATGGTGTCTGTAGTACGGAAGAGGAACTCAGTGCTCCGTTTGAGACAGATGGTGTCTGTAGTACGGAAGAGGAACTCAGTGCTCCGTATGAGAAAGATGGTGTCTGTAGAATGGAAGAGGAACTCAGTGCTCCATTGAGAAAGATGGTGTCTGTAGAATGGAAGAGGAACTCAGTGCTCCGTTTGAGAAAGATGGTGTCTGTAGTACGGAAGAGGAACTCAGTGCTCCGTTTGAGAAAGATGGTGTCTGTAGATTGGAAGAGGAACTCAGTGCTCCATTGAGAAAGATGGTGTCTGTAGAATGGAAGAGGAACTCAGTGCTCCATTGAGAAAGATGGTGTCTGTAGTACGGAAGAGGAACTCAGTGCTCCGTTTGAGAAAGATGGTGTCTGTAGAATGGAAGAGGAACTCAGTGCTCCAGTAAGAAAGATGGTGTCTGTAGAATGGAAGAGGAACTCAGTGCTCCGTTTGAGAAAGATGGTGTCTGTAGTACGGAAGAGGAACTCAGTGCTCCATTGAGAAAGATGGTGTCTGTAGTATGGAAGAGGAACTCAGTGCTCCATTGAGAAAGATGTTGTCTGTAGTATGGAAGAGGAACACAGCGCTCCATTGAGAAAGATGGTGTCTGTAGTATGGAAGAGGAACTCAGTGCTCCATTGAGAAAGATGGTGTCTGAAGTATGGAAGAGAAGCTCAGCGCTCCATTGAGAAAGATGGTGTCTGTAGAATGGAAGAGGAACTCAGTGCTCCATTGAGAAAGATGGTGTCTGTAGTATGGAAGAGGAACTCAGTGCTCCATTGAGAAAGATGGTGTCTGTAGTATGGACGAGGAACTCAGTGCTCCATTGAGAAAGATGGTGTCTGTAGTACGGAAGAGGAACTCAGTGCTCCGTTTGAGAAAGATGGTGTCTGTAGTATGGAAGAGGAACTCAGTGCTCCATTAAGAAAGATGGTGTCTGTAGAATGGAAGAGGAACTCAGTGCTCCATTGAGAAAGATGGTGTCTGTAGAATGGAAGAGGAACTCAGTGCTCCATTGAGAAAGATGGTGTCTGTAGTATGGAAGAGGAGCTCAGTGCTCCATTGAGAAAGATGGTGTCTGTAGTATGGAAGAGGAACTCAGCGCTCCATTGAGAAAGATGGTGTCTGTAGTATGGAAGAGGAACTCAGCGCTCCATTGAGAAATATGGTGTCTGTAGTATGGAAGAGGAACTCAGCGCTCCGTTGAGAAAGATGGTGTCTGTAGTATGGAAGAGGAACTCAGTGCTCCATTAAGAAAGATGGTGTCTGTAGAATGGAAGAGGAACTCAGTGCTCCGTTTGAGAAAGATGGTGTCTGTAGAATGGAAGAGGAACTCAGTACTCCATTGAGAAAGATGGTGTCTGTAGTATGGAAGAGGAACTCAGCGCTCCATTGACAAAGATGGTGTCTGTAGTATGGAAGAGGAACTCAGCGCTCCATTGAGAAAGATGGTGTCTGTAGAATGGAAGAGGAACTCAGTGCTCCATTGAGAAAGATGGTGTCTGTAGTATGGAAGAGGAACTCAGTGCTCCGTTTGAGAAAGATGGTGTCTGTAGAATGGAAGAGGAACTCAGTGCTCCATTGAGAAAGATGGTGTCTGTAGTATGGAAGAGGAACTCAGTGCTCCGTTTGAGAAAGATGGTGTCTGTAGTACGGAAGAGGAGCTCAGTGCTCCGTTTGAGAAATATGGTGTCTGTAGTATGGAAGAGGAGCTCAGTGCTCCATTGAGAAAGATGGTGTCTGTAGAATGGAAGAGGAACTCAGTGCTCCATTGAGAAAGATGGTGTCTGTAGTATGGAAGAGGAACTCAGTGATCCATTGAGAAAGATGGTGTCTGTAGAATGGAAGAGGAACTCAGTGCTCCATTGAGAAAGATGGTGTCTGTAGTATGGAAGAGGAACTCAGTGCTCCATTGAGAAAGATGGTGTCTGTAGTACGGAAGAGGAACTCAGTGCTCCATTGAGAAAGATGGTGTCTGTAGTACGGAAGAGGAACTCAGTGCTCCGTTTGAGAAAGATGGTGTCTGTAGAATGGAAGAGGAACTCAGTGCTCCATTGAGAAAGATGGTGTCTGTAGTACGGAAGAGGAACTCAGTGCTCCATTGAGAAAGATGGTGTCTGTAGTACGGAAGAGGAGCTCAGTGCTCCATTGAGAAAGATGGTGTCTGTAGTACGGAAGAGGAACTCAGCGCTCCATTAAGAAAGATGGTGTCTGTAGAATGGAAGAGGAACTCAGTGCTCCATTGAGAAAGATGGTTTCTGTAGAATGGAAGAGGAACTCAGTGCTCCATTGAGAAAGATGGTGTCTGTAGAATGGAAGAGGAACTCAGTGCTCCATTGAGAACGATGGTGTCTGTAGTATGGAAGAGGAACTCAGTGCTCCGTTTGAGAAAGATGGTGTCTGTAGAATGGAAGAGGAACTCAGTGCTCCATTGAGAAAGATGGTGTCTGTAGAATGGAAGAGGAACTCAGTGCTCCATTGAGAAAGATGGTGTCTGTTGAATGGAAGAGGAACTCAGTGCTCCATTGAGAAAGATGGGGTCTGTAGTATGGAAGGGGAACTCAGTGCTCCCTTTGAGAGAGATGGTGTCTGTAGAATGGAAGAGGAACTCAGTGCTCCATTGAGAAAGATGGTGTCTGTAGAATGGAAGAGGAACTCAGTGCTCCATTGAGAAAGATGGTGTCTGTAGTATGAAAGAGGAACTCAGTGCTCCGTTTGAGAAAGATGGTGTCTGTAGAATGGAAGAGGAACTCAGTGCTCCATTGAGAAAGATGGTGTCTGTAGAATGGAAGAGGACCTCAGTGCTCCATTGAGAAAGATGGTGTCTGTAGAATGGAAGAGGAACTCAGTGCTCCATTGAGAAAGATGGTGTCTGTAGTATGGAAGAGGAACTCAGTGCTCCGTTTGAGAAAGATGGTGTCTGTAGAATGGAAGAGGAACTCAGTGCTCTGTTTGAGAAAGATGGTGTCTGTAGTACGGAAGAGGAACTCAGTGCTCTGTTTGAGAAAGATGGTGTCTGTAGAATGGAAGAGGAACTCAGTGCTCCATTTGAGAAAGATGGTGTCTGTAGTATGGAAGAGGAACTCAGTGCTCCGTTTGAGAAAGATGGTGTCTGTAGAATGGAAGAGGATTTCAGTGCTCCATTGAGAAAGATGGTGTCTGTAGTACGGAAGAGGAACTCAGTGCTCCATTGAGAAAGATGGTGTCTGTAGTACGGAAGAGGAGCTCAGTGCTCCATTGAGAAAGATGGTGTCTGTAGAATGGAAGAGGAACTCAGTGCTCCATTGAGAAAGATGGTGTCTGTAGAATGGAAGAGGAACTCAGTGCTCCATTGAGAAAGATGGTGTCTGTAGAATGGAAGAGGAACTCAGTGCTCCATTGAGAACGATGGTGTCTGTAGTATGGAAGAGGAACTCAGTGCTCAGTTTGAGAAAGATCGTGTCTGTAGAATGGAAGAGGAACTCAGTGCTCCAATGAGAAAGATGGTGTCTGTAGAATGGAAGAGGAACTCAGTGCTCCATTGAGAAAGATGGTGTCTGTAGAATGGAAGAGGAACTCAGTGCTCCATTGATAAAGATGGTGTCTGTAGTATGGAAGGGGAACTCAGTGCTCTGTTTGAGCGAGATGGTGTCTGTAGAATGGAAGAGGAACTCAGTGCTCCATTGAGAAAGATGGTGTCTGTAGAATGGAAGAGGAACTCAGTGCTCCATTGAGAAAGATGGTGTCTGTAGTATGAAAGAGGAACTCAGTGCTCCGTTTGAGAAAGATGGTGTCTGTAGAATGGAAGAGGAACTCAGTGCTCCATTGAGAAAGATGGTGTCTCTAGAATGGAAGAGGAACTCAGTGCTCCATTGAGAAAGATGGTGTCTGTAGTATGGAAGAGGAACTCAGTGCTCCGTTTGAGAAAGATGGTGTCTGTAGTACGGAAGAGGAACTCAGTGCTCCGTTTGAGAAAGATGGTGTCTGTAGTACGGAAGAGGAACTCAGTGCTCCATTGAGAAAGATGATGTCTATAGTATGGAAGAGGAACTCAGTGCCCCATTGAGAAAGATGGTGTCTGTAGAATGGAAGAGGAGCTCAGCGCTCCATTGAGAAAGATGGTGTCTGTAGTACGGAAGAGGAGCTCAGTGCTCCGTTTGAGAAAGATGGTGTCTGTAGAATGGAAGAGGAACTCAGTGCTCCATTGAGAACGATGGTGTCTGTAGTATGGAAGAGGAACTCAGTGCTCCGTTTGAGAAAGATCGTGTCTGTAGAATGGAAGAGGAACTCAGTGCTCCATTGAGAAAGATGGTGTCTGTAGAATGGAAGAGGAACTCAGTGCTCCATTGAGAAAGATGGTGTCTGTAGAATGGAAGAGGAACTCAGTGCTCCATTGATAAAGATGGTGTCTGTAGTATGGAAGGGGAACTCAGTGCTCTGTTTGAGCGAGATGGTGTCTGTAGAATGGAAGAGGAACTCAGTGCTCCATTGAGAAAGATGGTGTCTGTAGAATGGAAGAGGAACTCAGTGCTCCATTGAGAAAGATGGTGTCTGTAGTATGAAAGAGGAACTCAGTGCTCCGTTTGAGAAAGATGGTGTCTGTAGAATGGAAGAGGAACTCAGTGCTCCATTGAGAAAGATGGTGTCTCTAGAATGGAAGAGGAACTCAGTGCTCCATTGAGAAAGATGGTGTCTGTAGTATGGAAGAGGAACTCAGTGCTCCGTTTGAGAAAGATGGTGTCTGTAGTACGGAAGAGGAACTCAGTGCTCCGTTTGAGAAAGATGGTGTCTGTAGTACGGAAGAGGAACTCAGTGCTCCATTGAGAAAGATGATGTCTATAGTATGGAAGAGGAACTCAGTGCCCCATTGAGAAAGATGGTGTCTGTAGAATGGAAGAGGAACTCAGTGCTCCATTGAGAAAGATGGTGTCTGTAGTACGGAAGAGGAGCTCAGTGCTCCGTTTGAGAAAGATGGTGTCTGTAGAATGGAAGAGGAACTCAGTGCTCCGTTTGAGAAAGATGGTGTCTGTAGTATGGAGGAGGAACTCAGTGCTCCGTTGAGAAAGATGGTGTCTGTAGTATGGAAGAGGATCTCAGTGCTCCATTGAGAAAGATGTTGTCTGTAGTATGGAAGAGGAACACAGCGCTCCATTGAGAAAGATGGTGTCTGTAGTATGGAAGAGGAACTCAGTGCTCCGTTTGAGAAAGATGGTGTCTGTAGAATGGAAGAGGAACTCAGCGCTCCATTGAGAAAGATGGTGTCTGTAGAATGGAAGAGGAACTCAGTGCTCCATTGAGAAAGATGGTGTCTGTAGTATGGAAGAGGAACTCAGTGCTCCATTGAGAAAGATGGTGTCTGTAGTATGGACGAGGAACTCAGTGCTCCATTGAGAAAGATGGTGTCTGTAGAACGGAAGAGGAACTCAGTGCTCCGTTTGAGAAAGATGGTGTCTGTAGAATGGAAGAGGAACTCAGTATTCCATTGAGAAAGATGGTGTCTGTAGAATGGAAGAGGAACTCAGCGCTCCATTGAGAAAGATGGTGTCTGTAGTACGGAAGAGGAACTCAGTGCTCCGTTTGAGAAAGATGGTGTCTGTAGTATGGAAGAGGAACTCAGCGCTCCATTGAGAAAGATGGTGTCTGTAGTACGGAAGAGGAGCTCAGTGCTCCGTTTGAGAAAGATGGTGTCTGTAGAATGGAAGAGGAACTCAGCGCTCCATTGAGAAAGATGGTGTCTGTAGTACGGAAGAGGAACTCAGTGCTCCGTTTGAGAAAGATGGTGTCTGTAGAATGGAAGAGGAGCTCAGCGCTCCATTGAGAAAGATGGTGTCTGTAGTACGGAAGAGGAGCTCAGTGCTCCGTTTGAGAAAGATGGTGTCTGTAGAATGGAAGAGGAACTCAGCGCTCCATTGAGAAAGATGGTGTCTGTAGTACGGAAGAGGAACTCAGTGCTCCGTTTGAGAAAGATGGTGTCTGTAGTACGGAAGAGGAACTCAGTGCTCCGTTTGAGAAAGATGGTGTCTGTAGTACGGAAGTGGAACTCAGTGCTCCGTTTGAGAAAGATGGTGTCTGTAGAATGGAAGAGGAACTCAGTGCTCCGTTTGAGAAAGATGGTGTCTGTAGAATGGAAGAGGAACTCAGTGCTCCGTTTGAGAAAGATGGTGTCTGTAGAATGGAAGAGGAGCTCAGCGCTCCATTGAGAAAGATGGTGTCTGTAGAATGGAAGAGGAACTCAGTGCTCCATTGAGAAAGATGGTGTCTGTAGTATGGAAGGGGAACTCAGTGCTCCGTTTGAGAGAGATGGTGTCTGTAGAATGGAAGAGGAACTCAGTGCTCCATTGAGAAAGATGGTGTCTGTAGAATGGAAGAGGAACTCAGTGCTCCATTGAGAAAGATGGTGTCTGTAGTATGAAAGAGGAACTCAGTGCTCCGTTTGAGAAAGATGGTGTCTGTAGAATGGAAGAGGAACTCAGTGCTCCATTGAGAAAGATGGTGTCTCTAGAATGGAAGAGGAACTCAGTGCTCCGTTTGAGAAAGATGGTGTCTGTAGAATGGAAGAGGAACTCAGTGCTCCATTGAGAAAGATGGTGTCTGTAGTATGAAAGAGGAACTCAGTGCTCCGTTTGAGAAAGATGGTGTCTGTAGAATGGAAGAGGAACTCAGTGCTCCATTGAGAAAGATGGTGTCTGTAGAATGGAAGAGGAACTCAGTGCTCCATTGAGAAAGATGGTGTCTGTAGAATGGAAGAGGAACTCAGTGCTCCATTGAGAAAGATGGTGTCTGTAGTATGGAAGAGGAACTCAGTGCTCCGTTTGAGAAAGATGGTGTCTGTAGAATGGAAGAGGAACTCAGTGCTCCGTTTGAGAAAGATGGTGTCTGTAGTACGGAAGAGGAACTCAGTGCTCTGTTTGAGAAAGATGGTGTCTGTAGAATGGAAGAGGAACTCAGTGCTCCGTTTGAGAAAGATGGTGTCTGTAGTATGGAAGAGGAACTCAGTGCTCCGTTTGAGAAAGATGGTGTCTGTAGAATGGAAGAGGATTTCAGTGCTCCATTGAGAAAGATGGTGTCTGTAGTACGGAAGAGGAACTCAGTGCTCCATTGAGAAAGATGGTGTCTGTAGTACGGAAGAGGAGCTCAGTGCTCCATTGAGAAAGATGGTGTCTGTAGTACGGAAGAGGAACTCAGCGCTCCATTGAGAAAGATGGTGTCTGTAGAATGGAAGAGGAACTCAGTGCTCCATTGAGAAAGATGGTGTCTGTAGAATGGAAGAGGAACTCAGTGCTCCATTGAGAAAGATGGTGTCTGTAGAATGGAAGAGGAACTCAGTGCTCCATTGAGAACGATGGTGTCTGTAGTATGGAAGAGGAACTCAGTGCTCCGTTTGAGAAAGATCGTGTCTGTAGAATGGAAGAGGAACTCAGTGCTCCATTGAGAAAGATGGTGTCTGTAGAATGGAAGAGGAACTCAGTGCTCCATTGAGAAAGATGGTGTCTGTAGAATGGAAGAGGAACTCAGTGCTCCATTGATAAAGATGGTGTCTGTAGTACGGAAGAGGAGCTCAGTGCTCCGTTTGAGAAAGATGGTGTCTGTAGAATGGAAGAGGAACTCAGCGCTCCATTGAGAAAGATGGTGTCTGTAGTACGGAAGAGGAGCTCAGTGCTCCGTTTGAGAAAGATGGTGTCTGTAGAATGGAAGAGGAACTCAGCGCTCCATTGAGAAAGATGGTGTCTGTAGTACGGAAGAGGAACTCAGTGCTCCGTTTGAGAAAGATGGTGTCTGTAGAATGGAAGAGGAGCTCAGCGCTCCATTGAGAAAGATGGTGTCTGTAGTACGGAAGAGGAGTTCAGTGCTCCGTTTGAGAAAGATGGTGTCTGTAGAATGGAAGAGGAACTCAGCGCTCCATTGAGAAAGATGGTGTCTGTAGTACGGAAGAGGAGTTCAGTGCTCCGTTTGAGAAAGATGGTGTCTGTAGTACGGAAGAGGAACTCAGTGCTCCGTTAGAGAAAGATGGTGTCTGTAGTACGGAAGTGGAACTCAGTGCTCCGTTTGAGAAAGATGGTGTCTGTAGAATGGAAGAGGAACTCAGTGCTCCGTTTGAGAAAGATGGTGTCTGTAGAATGGAAGAGGAACTCAGTGCTCCGTTTGAGAAAGATGGTGTCTGTAGAATGGAAGAGGAGCTCAGCGCTCCATTGAGAAAGATGGTGTCTGTAGAATGGAAGAGGAACTCAGTGCTCCATTGATAAAGATGGTGTCTGTAGTATGGAAGGGGAACTCAGTGCTCTGTTTGAGCGAGATGGTGTCTGTAGAATGGAAGAGGAACTCAGTGCTCCATTGAGAAAGATGGTGTCTGTAGAATGGAAGAGGAACTCAGTGCTCCATTGAGAAAGATGGTGTCTGTAGAATGGAAGAGGAACTCAGTGCTCCGTTTGAGAAAGATGGTGTCTGTGGTATGGATGAGTAACTCAGTGCTCCATGGAGAAAGATGGTGTCTCTAGAATGGAAGAGGAACTCAGTGCTCCGTTTGAGAGAGATGGTGTCTGTAGAATGGAAGAGGAACTCAGTGCTCCATTGAGAAAGATGGTGTCTGTAGTATGAAAGAGGAACTCAGTGCTCCGTTTGAGAAAGATGGTGTCTGTAGAATGGAAGAGGAACTCAGTGCTCCATTGAGAAAGATGGTGTCTGTAGAATGGAAGAGGACCTCAGTGCTCCATTGAGAAAGATGGTGTCTGTAGTATGGAAGAGGAACTCAGTGCTCCATTGAGAAAGATGGTGTCTGTAGTATGGAAGAGGAACTCAGTGCTCCGTTTGAGAAAGATGGTGTCTGTAGAATGGAAGAGGAACTCAGTGCTCCGTTTGAGAAAGATGGTGTCTGTAGTACGGAAGAGGAACTCAGTGCTCCGTTTGAGAAAGATGGTGTCTGTAGAATGGAAGAGGAACTCAGTGCTCCATTTGAGAAAGATGGTGTCTGTAGTATGGAAGAGGAACTCAGTGCTCCGTTTGAGAAAGATGGTGTCTGTAGAATGGAAGAGGAACTCAGTGCTCCATTGAGAAAGATGGTGTCTGTAGTACGGAAGAGGAACTCAGTGCTCCATTGAGAAAGATGGTGTCTGTAGTACGGAAGAGGAACTCAGTGCTCCATTGAGAAAGATGGTGTCTGTAGTACGGAAGAGGAACTCAGCGCTCCATTAAGAAAGATGGTGTCTGTAGAATGGAAGAGGAACTCAGTGCTCCATTGAGAAAGATGGTGTCTGTAGAATGGAAGAGGAACTCAGTGCTCCATTGAGAAAGATGGTGTCTGTAGAATGGAAGAGGAACTCAGTGCTCCATTGAGAACGATGGTGTCTGTAGTATGGAAGAGGAACTCAGTGCTCCGTTTGAGAAAGATGGTGTCTGTAGAATGGAAGAGGAACTCAGTGCTCCATTGAGAAAGATGGTGTCTGTAGAATGGAAGAGGAACTCAGTGCTCCATTGAGAAAGATGGTGTCTGTAGAATGGAAGAGGAACTCAGTGCTCCATTGATAAAGATGGTGTCTGTAGTATGGAAGGGGAACTCAGTGCTCTGTTTGAGCGAGATGGTGTCTGTAGAATGGAAGAGGAACTCAGTGCTCCATTGAGAAAGATGGTGTCTGTAGTATGGAAGAGGAACTCAGTGCTCCATTGAGAAAGATGGTGTCTGTAGTATGAAAGAGGAACTCAGTGCTCCGTTTGAGAAAGATGGTGTCTGTAGAATGGAAGAGGAACTCAGTGCTCCATTGAGAAAGATGGTGTCTGTAGTATGGAAGAGGAACTCAGTGCTCCATTGAGAAAGATGGTGTCTGTAGTATGGAAGAGGAACTCAGTGCTCCGTTTGAGAAAGATGGTGTCTGTAGTATGGAAGAGGAACTCAGTGCTCCGTTTGAGAAAGATGGTGTCTGTAGTACGGAAGAGGAACTCAGTGCTCCATTGAGAAAGATGATGTCTATAGTATGGAAGAGGAACTCAGTGCCCCATTGAGAAAGATGGTGTCTGTAGAATGGAAGAGGAGCTCAGCGCTCCATTGAGAAAGATGGTGTCTGTAGTACGGAAGAGGAGCTCAGTGCTCCGTTTGAGAAAGATGGTGTCTGTAGAATGGAAGAGGAACTCAGTGCTCCGTTTGAGAAAGATCGTGTCTGTAGTATGGAGGAGGAACTCAGTGCTCCGTTGAGAAAGATGGTGTCTGTAGTATGGAAGAGGAACTCAGTGCTCCATTGAGAAAGATGTTGTCTGTAGTATGGAAGAGGAACACAGCGCTCCATTGAGAAAGATGGTGTCTGTAGTATGGAAGAGGAACTCAGTGCTCCATTGAGAAAGATGGTGTCTGTAGTATGGAAGAGAAGCTCAGCGCTCCATTGAGAAAGATGGTGTCTGTAGAATGGAAGAGGAACTCAGTGCTCCATTGAGAAAGATGGTGTCTGTAGTATGGAAGAGGAACTCAGTGCTCCATTGAGAAAGATGGTGTCTGTAGTATGGAAGAGGAACTCAGTGCTCCATTGAGAAAGATGGTGTCTGTAGAACGGAAGAGGAACTCAGTGCTCCGTTTGAGAAAGATGGTGTCTGTAGAATGGAAGAGGAACTCAGTATTCCATTGAGAAAGATGGTGTTTGTAGAATGGAAGAGGAACTCAGCGCTCCATTGAGAAAGATTGTGTCTGTAGTACGGAAGAAGAACTCAGTGCTCCGTTTGAGAAAGATGGTGTCTGTAGTATGGAAGAGGAACTCAGCGCTCCATTGAGAAAGATGGTGTCTGTAGTACGGAAGAGGAGCTCAGTGCTCCGTTTGAGAAAGATGGTGTCTGTAGAATGGAAGAGGACCTCAGTGCTCCATTGAGAAAGATGGTGTCTGTAGAATGGAAGAGGAACTCAGTGCTCCATTGAGAAAGATGGTGTCTGTAGTATGGAAGAGGAACTCAGTGCTCCGTTTGAGAAAGATGGTGTCTGTAGAATGGAAGAGGAACTCAGTGCTCTGTTTGAGAAAGATGGTGTCTGTAGTACGGAAGAGGAGCTCAGTGCTCCATTGAGAAAGATGGTGTCTGTAGTACGGAAGAGGAACTCAGCGCTCCATTAAGAAAGATGGTGTCTGTAGAATGGAAGAGGAACTCAGTGCTCCATTGAGAAAGATGGTGTCTGTAGAATGGAAGAGGAACTCAGTGCTCCATTGAGAAAGATGGTGTCTGTAGAATGGAAGAGGAACTCAGTGCTCCATTGAGAACGATGGTGTCTGTAGTATGGAAGAGGAACTCAGTGCTCCGTTTGAGAAAGATGGTGTCTGTAGAATGGAAGAGGAACTCAGTGCTCCATTGAGAAAGATGGTGTCTGTAGAATGGAAGAGGAACTCAGTGCTCCATTGAGAAAGATGGTGTCTGTAGAATGGAAGAGGAACTCAGTGCTCCATTGATAAAGATGGTGTCTGTAGTATGGAAGGGGAACTCAGTGCTCTGTTTGAGCGAGATGGTGTCTGTAGAATGGAAGAGGAACTCAGTGCTCCATTGAGAAAGATGGTGTCTGTAGAATGGAAGAGGAACTCAGTGCTCCATTGAGAAAGATGGTGTCTGTAGTATGAAAGAGGAACTCAGTGCTCCGTTTGAGAAAGATGGTGTCTGTAGAATGGAAGAGGAACTCAGTGCTCCATTGAGAAAGATGGTGTCTCTAGAATGGAAGAGGAACTCAGTGCTCCATTGAGAAAGATGGTGTCTGTAGTATGGAAGAGGAACTCAGTGCTCCGTTTGAGAAAGATGGTGTCTGTAGTACGGAAGAGGAACTCAGTGCTCCGTTTGAGAAAGATGGTGTCTGTAGTACGGAAGAGGAACTCAGTGCTCCATTGAGAAAGATGATGTCTATAGTATGGAAGAGGAACTCAGCGCTCCATTGAGAAAGATGGTGTCTGTAGAATGGAAGAGGAACTCAGCGCTCCATTGAGAAAGATGGTGTCTGTAGTACGGAAGAGGAGCTCAGTGCTCCGTTTGAGAAAGATGGTGTCTGTAGAATGGAAGAGGAACTCAGTGCTCCGTTTGAGAAAGATCGTGTCTGTAGTATGGAGGAGGAACTCAGTGCTCCGTTGAGAAAGATGGTGTCTGTAGTATGGAAGAGGAACTCAGTGCTCCATTGAGAAAGATGTTGTCTGTAGTATGGAAGAGGAACACAGCGCTCCATTGAGAAAGATGGTGTCTGTAGTATGGAAGAGGAACTCAGTGCTCCATTGAGAAAGATGGTGTCTGTAGTATGGAAGAGAAGCTCAGCGCTCCATTGAGAAAGATGGTGTCTGTAGAATGGAAGAGGAACTCAGTGCTCCATTGAGAAAGATGGTGTCTGTAGTATGGAAGAGGAACTCAGTGCTCCATTGAGAAAGATGGTGTCTGTAGTATGGACGAGGAACTCAGTGCTCCATTGAGAAAGATGGTGTCTGTAGAACGGAAGAGGAACTCAGTGCTCCGTTTGAGAAAGATGGTGTCTGTAGAATGGAAGAGGAACTCAGTATTCCATTGAGAAAGATGGTGTTTGTAGAATGGAAGAGGAACTCAGCGCTCCATTGAGAAAGATTGTGTCTGTAGTACGGAAGAGGAACTCAGTGCTCCGTTTGAGAAAGATGGTGTCTGTAGTATGGAAGAGGAACTCAGCGCTCCATTGAGAAAGATGGTGTCTGTAGTACGGAAGAGGAGCTCAGTGCTCCGTTTGAGAAAGATGGTGTCTGTAGAATGGAAGAGGAACTCAGCGCTCCATTGAGAAAGATGGTGTCTGTAGTACGGAAGAGGAACTCAGTGCTCCGTTTGAGAAAGATGGTGTCTGTAGAATGGAAGAGGAGCTCAGCGCTCCATTGAGAAAGATGGTGTCTGTAGTATGGAAGAGGAGCTCAGTGCTCCGTTTGAGAAAGATGGTGTCTGTAGAATGGAAGAGGAACTCAGCGCTCCATTGAGAAAGATGGTGTCTGTAGTACGGAAGAGGAACTCAGTGCTCCGTTTGAGAAAGATGGTGTCTGTAGTACGGAAGAGGAACTCAGTGCTCCGTTTGAGAAAGATGGTGTCTGTAGTACGGAAGTGGAACTCAGTGCTCCGTTTGAGAAAGATGGTGTCTGTAGAATGGAAGAGGAACTCAGTGCTCCGTTTGAGAAAGATGGTGTCTGTAGAATGGAAGAGGAACTCAGTGCTCCGTTTGAGAAAGATGGTGTCTGTAGAATGGAAGAGGAGCTCAGCGCTCCATTGAGAAAGATGGTGTCTGTAGAATGGAAGAGGAACTCAGCGCTCCATTGAGAAAGATGGTGTCTGTAGTATGGAAGAGGAACTCAGTGCTCTGTTTGAGCGAGATGGTGTCTGTAGAATGGAAGAGGAACTCAGTGCTCCATTGAGAAAGATGGTGTCTGTAGAATGGAAGAGGAACTCAGTGCTCCATTGAGAAAGATGGTGTCTGTAGTATGGAAGAGGAACTCAGTGCTCCGTTTGAGAAAGATGGTGTCTGTAGAATGGAAGAGGAACTCAGTGCTCCATTGAGAAAGATGGTGTCTGTAGTATGAAAGAGGAACTCAGTGCTCCGTTTGAGAAAGTTGGTGTCTGTAGAATGGAAGAGGAACTCAGTGCTCCATTGAGAAAGATGGTGTCTGTAGAATGGAAGAGGAACTCAGTGCTCCGTTTGAGAAAGATGGTGTCTGTAGAATGGAAGAGGAACTCAGTGCTCCATTGAGAAAGATGGTGTCTGTAGAATGGAAGAGGACCTCAGTGCTCCATTGAGAAAGATGGTGTCTGTAGAATGGAAGAGGAACTCAGTGCTCCATTGAGAAAGATGGTGTCTGTAGTATGGAAGAGGAACTCAGTGCTCCGTTTGAGAAAGATGGTGTCTGTAGAATGGAAGAGGAACTCAGTGCTCCGTTTGAGAAAGATGGTGTCTGTAGTACGGAAGAGGAACTCAGTGCTCTGTTTGAGAAAGATGGTGTCTGTAGAATGGAAGAGGAACTCAGTGCTCCATTTGAGAAAGATGGTGTCTGTAGTATGGAAGAGGAACTCAGTGCTCCGTTTGAGAAAGATGGTGTCTGTAGAATGGAAGAGGATTTCAGTGCTCCATTGAGAAAGATGGTGTCTGTAGTACGGAAGAGGAACTCAGTGCTCCATTGAGAAAGATGGTGTCTGTAGTACGGAAGAGGAGCTCAGTGCTCCATTGAGAAAGATGGTGTCTGTAGTACGGAAGAGGAACTCAGCGCTCCATTAAGAAAGATGGTGTCTGTAGAATGGAAGAGGAACTCAGTGCTCCATTGAGAAAGATGGTGTCTGTAGAATGGAAGAGGAACTCAGTGCTCCATTGAGAAAGATGGTGTCTGTAGAATGGAAGAGGAACTCAGTGCTCCATTGAGAACGATGGTGTCTGTAGTATGGAAGAGGAACTCAGTGCTCCGTTTGAGAAAGATGGTGTCTGTAGAATGGAAGAGGAACTCAGTGCTCCATTGAGAAAGATGGTGTCTGTAGAATGGAAGAGGAACTCAGTGCTCCATTGAGAAAGATGGTGTCTGTAGAATGGAAGAGGAACTCAGTGCTCCATTGATAAAGATGGTGTCTGTAGTATGGAAGGGGAACTCAGTGCTCTGTTTGAGCGAGATGGTGTCTGTAGAATGGAAGAGGAACTCAGTGCTCCATTGAGAAAGATGGTGTCTGTAGAATGGAAGAGGAACTCAGTGCTCCATTGAGAAAGATGGTGTCTGTAGTATGAAAGAGGAACTCAGTGCTCCGTTTGAGAAAGATGGTGTCTGTAGAATGGAAGAGGAACTCAGTGCTCCATTGAGAAAGATGGTGTCTCTAGAATGGAAGAGGAACTCAGTGCTCCATTGAGAAAGATGGTGTCTGTAGTATGGAAGAGGAACTCAGTGCTCCGTTTGAGAAAGATGGTGTCTGTAGTACGGAAGAGGAACTCAGTGCTCCGTTTGAGAAAGATGGTGTCTGTAGTACGGAAGAGGAACTCAGTGCTCCATTGAGAAAGATGATGTCTATAGTATGGAAGAGGAACTCAGTGCTCCATTGAGAAAGATGGTGTCTGTAGAATGGAAGAGGAGCTCAGCGCTCCATTGAGAAAGATGGTGTCTGTAGTACGGAAGAGGAGCTCAGTGCTCCGTTTGAGAAAGATGGTGTCTGTAGAATGGAAGAGGAACTCAGTGCTCCGTTTGAGAAAGATCGTGTCTGTAGTATGGAGGAGGAACTCAGTGCTCCGTTGAGAAAGATGGTGTCTGTAGTATGGAAGAGGAACTCAGTGCTCCATTGAGAAAGATGGTGTCTGTAGTATGGAAGAGGAACACAGCGCTCCATTGAGAAAGATGGTGTCTGTAGTATGGAAGAGGAACTCAGTGCTCCATTGAGAAAGATGGTGTCTGAAGTATGGAAGAGAAGCTCAGCGCTCCATTGAGAAAGATGGTGTCTGTAGAATGGAAGAGGAACTCAGCGCTCCATTGAGAAAGATGGTGTCTGTAGTATGGAAGAGGAACTCAGTGCTCCATTGAGAAAGATGGTGTCTGTAGTATGGACGAGGAACTCAGTGCTCCATTGAGAAAGATGGTGTCTGTAGAACGGAAGAGGAACTCAGTGCTCCGTTTGAGAAAGATAGTGTCTGTAGAATGGAAGAGGAACTCAGTATTCCATTGAGAAAGATGGTGTTTGTAGAATGGAAGAGGAACTCAACGCTCCATTGAGAAAGATTGTGTCTGTAGTACGGATGAAGAACTCAGTGCTCCGTTTGAGAAAGATGTTGTCTGTAGTATGGAAGAGGAACTCAGCGCTCCATTGAGAAAGATGGTGTCTGTAGTACGGAAGAGGAGCTCAGTGCTCCGTTTGAGAAAGATGGTGTCTGTAGAATGGAAGAGGAACTCAGCGCTCCATTGAGAAAGATGGTGTCTGTAGTACGGAAGAGGAACTCAGTGCTCCGTTTGAGAAAGATGGTGTCTGTAGAATGGAAGAGGAGCTCAGCGTTCCATTGAGAAAGATGGTGTCTGTAGTACGGAAGAGGAGTTCAGTGCTCCGTTTGAGAAAGATGGTGTCTGTAGAATGGAAGAGGAACTCAGCGCTCCATTGAGAAAGATGGTGTCTGTAGTACGGAAGAGGAGTTCAGTGCTCCGTTTGAGAAAGATGGTGTCTGTAGTACGGAAGAGGAACTCAGTGCTCCGTTTGAGAAAGATGGTGTCTGTAGTACGGAAGTGGAACTCAGTGCTCCGTTTGAGAAAGATGGTGTCTGTAGAATGGAAGAGGAACTCAGTGCTCCGTTTGAGAAAGATGGTGTCTGTAGAATGGAAGAGGAACTCAGTGCTCCGTTTGAGAAAGATGGTGTCTGTAGAATGGAAGAGGAGCTCAGCGCTCCATTGAGAAAGATGGTGTCTGTAGTATGGACGAGGAGCTCAGTGCTACATTGAGAAAGATGGTGTCTGTAGTACGGAAGAGGAACTCAGTGCTCCGTTTGAGAAAGATGGTGTCTGTAGAATGGAAGAGGAACTCAGCGCTCCATTGAGAAAGATTGTGTCTGTAGTACGGAAGAGGAACTCAGTGCTCCGTTTGAGAAAGATGGTGTCTGTAGTATGGAAGAGGAACTCAGCGCTCCATTGAGAAAGATGGTGTCTGTAGTACGGAAGAGGAGCTCAGTGCTCCGTTTGAGAAAGATGGTGTCTGTAGAATGGAAGAGGAACTCAGCGCTCCATTGAGAAAGATGGTGTCTGTAGTACGGAAGAGGAACTCAATGCTCCGTTTGAGAAAGATGGTGTCTGTAGAATGGAAGAGGAGCTCAGCGCTCCATTGAAAAAGATGGTGTCTGTAGTACGGAAGAGGAGCTCAGTGCTCCGTTTGAGAAAGATGGTGTCTGTAGAATGGAAGAGGAACTCAGCGTTCCATTGAGAAAGATGGTGTCTGTAGTACGGAAGAGGAACTCAGTGCTCCGTTTGAGAAAGATGGTGTCTGTAGAATGGAAGAGGAACTCAGTGCTCCGTTTGAGAAAGATGGTGTCTGTAGAATGGAAGAGGAACTCAGTGCTCCGTTTGAGAAAGATGGTGTCTGTAGAATGGAAGAGGAGCTCAGCGCTCCATTGAGAAAGATGGTGTCTGTAGTATGGAAGAGGAGCTCAGTGCTCCGTTTGAGAAAGATGGTGTCTGTAGAATGGAAGAGGAACTCAGTGCTCCATTGAGAAAGATGGTGTCTCTAGTATGAAAGAGGAACTCAGTGCTCCGTTTGAGAAAGATGGTGTCTGTAGAATGGAAGAGGAACTCAGTGCTCCATTGAGAAAGATGGTGTCTGTAGTACGGAAGAGGAGCTCAGTGCTCCGTTTGAGAAAGATGGTGTCTGTAGAATGGAAGAGGAACTCAGCGCTCCAATGACAAAGATGGTGTCTGTAGTACGGACGAGGAACTCAGTGCTCCGTTTGCGAAAGATGGTGTCTGTAGAATGGAAGAGGAGCTCAGCGCTCCATTGAGAAAGATGATGTCTGTAGTACGGAAGAGGAGCTCAGTGCTCCGTTTGAGAAAGATGGTGTCTGTAGAATGGAAGAGGAACTCAGTGCTCCGTTTGAGAAAGATGGTGTCTGTAGTACGGAAGAGGAACTCAGTGCTCCGTTTGAGAAAGATGGTGTCTGTAGTACGGTAGAGGAACTCAGTGCTCCGTATGAGAAAGATGGTGTCTGTAGAATGGAAGAGGAACTCAGTGCTCCATTGAGAAAGATGGTGTCTGTAGAATGGAAGAGGAACTCAGTGCTCCGTTTGAGAAAGATGGTGTCTGTAGTACGGAAGAGGAACTCAGTGCTCCGTTTGAGAAAGATGGTGTCTGTAGAATGGAAGAGGAACTCAGTGCTCCATTGAGAAAGATGGTGTCTGTAGAATGGAAGAGGAACTCAGTGCTCCATTGAGAAAGATGGTGTCTGTAGTACGGAAGAGGAACTCAGTGCTCCGTTTGAGAAAGATGGTGTCTGTAGAATGGAAGAGGAACTCAGTGCTCCATTAAGAAAGATGGTGTCTGTAGAATGGAAGAGGAACTCAGTGCTCCGTTTGAGAAAGATGGTGTCTGTAGTACGGAAGAGGAACTCAGTGCTCCATTGAGAAAGATGGTGTCTGTAGTATGGAAGAGGAACTCAGTGCTCCATTGAGAAAGATGGTGTCTGTAGTATGGAAGAGGAACTCAGTGCTCCATTGAGAAAGATGGTGTCTGTACTACGGAAGAGGAACTCACTGCTCCGTTTGAGAAAGATGGTGTCTGTAGAATGGAAGAGGAACTCAGTGCTCCATGGAGAAAGATGGTGTCTCTAGTATGGAAGAGGAACTCAGTGCTCCGTTTGAGAAAGATGGTGTCTGTAGAATGGAAGAGGAACTCGGTGCTCCATTGAGAAAGATGGTGTCTGTAGTACGGAAGAGGAGCTCAGTGCTCCGTTTGAGAAAGATGGTGTCTGTAGAATGGAAGAGGAACTCAGTGCTCCGTTTGAGAAAGATGGTGTCTGTAGAATGGAAGAGGAGCTCAGCGCTCCATTGAGAAAGATGGTGTCTGTAGAATGGAAGAGGAGCTCAGTGCTCCGTTTGAGAAAGATGGTGTCTGTAGAATAGAAGAGGAACTCAGTGCTCCATTGAGAAAGATGGTTTCTCTAGTATGGAAGAGGAACTCAGTGCTCCGTTTGAGAAAGTTGGTGTCTGTAGAATGGAAGAGGAACTCAGTGCTCCATTGAGAAAGATGGTGTCTGTAGTAGGGAAGAGGAGCTCAGTGCTCCGTTTGAGAAAGATGGTGTCTGTAGAATGGAAGAGGAACTCAGCGCTCCATTGAGAAAGATGGTGTCTGTAGTACGGAAGAGGAACTCAGTGCTCCGTTTGCGAAAGATGGTGTCTGTAGAATGGAAGAGGAGCTCAGCGCTCCATTGAGAAAGATGGTGTCTGTAGTACGGAAGAGGAGCTCAGTGCTCCGTTTGAGAAAGATGGTGTCTGTAGAATGGAAGAGGAACTCAGTGCTCCGTTTGAGAAAGATGGTGTCTGTAGTACGGAAGAGGAACTCAGTGCTCCGTTTGAGAAAGATGGTGTCTGTAGTACGGAAGAGGAACTCAGTGCTCCGTATGAGAAAGATGGTGTCTGTAGAATGGAAGAGGAACTCAGTGCTCCATTGAGAAAGATGGTGTTTGTAGAATGGAAGAGGAACTCAGTGCTCCGTTTGAGAAAGATGGTGTCTGTAGTACGGAAGAGGAACTCAGTGCTCCGTATGAGAAAGATGGTGTCTGTAGAATGGAAGAGGAACTCAGTGCTCCATTGAGAAAGATGGTGTCTGTAGAATGGAAGAGGAACTCAGTGCTCCGTTTGAGAAAGATGGTGTTTGTAGTACGGAAGAGGAACTCAGTGCTCCGTTTGAGAAAGATGGTGTCTGTAGAATGGAAGAGGAACTCAGTGCTCCATTGAGAAAGATGGTGTCTGTAGTATGGAAGAGGAACTCAGTGCTCCATTGAGAAAGATGGTGTCTGTAGTATGGAAGAGGAACTCAGTGCTCCATTGAGAAAGATGGTGTCTGTAGTACGGAAGAGGAACTCACTGCTCCGTTTGAGAAAGATGGTGTCTGTAGAATGGAAGAGGAACTCAGTGCTCCATGGAGAAAGATGTTGTCTCTAGTATGGAAGAGGAACTCAGTGCTCCGTTTGAGAAAGATGGTGTCTGTAGAATGGAAGAGGAACTCGGTGCTCCATTGAGAAAGATGGTGTCTGTAGTACGGAAGAGGAACTCGGTGCTCCGTTTGAGAAAGATGGTGTCTGTAGTACGGAAGATGAACTCAGTGCTCCATTGAGAAAGATGGTGTCTGTAGAATGGAAGAGGAACTCAGTGCTCCGTTTGAGAAAGATGGTGTCTGTAGTACGGAAGAGGAACTCAGTGCTCCGTTTGAGAAAGATGGTGTCTGTAGAATGGAAGAGGAACTCAGTGCTCCATTGAGAAAGATGGTGTCTGTAGAATGGAAGAGGAACTCAGTGCTCCATTGAGAAAGATGGTGTCTGTAGTACGGAAGAGGAACTCAGTGCTCCGTTTGAGAAAGATGGTGTCTGTAGAATGGAAGAGGAACTCAGTGCTCCATTAAGAAAGATGGTGTCTGTAGAATGGAAGAGGAACTCAGTGCTCCGTTTGAGAAAGATGGTGTCTGTAGTACGGAAGAGGAACTCAGTGCTCCATTGAGAAAGATGGTGTCTGTAGTATGGAAGAGGAACTCAGTGCTCCATTGAGAAAGATGGTGTCTGTAGTATGGAAGAGGAACTCAGTGCTCCATTGAGAAAGATGGTGTCTGTAGTACGGAAGAGGAACTCACTGCTCCGTTTGAGAAAGATGGTGTTTGTAGAATGGAAGAGGAACTCAGTGCTCCATTGAGAAAGATGGTGTCTGTAGAATGGAAGAGGAACTCAGTGCTCCATTGAGAAAGATGGTGTCTGTAGTACGGAAGAGGAACTCAGTGCTCCGTTTGAGAAAGTTGGTGTCTGTAGTACGGAAGAGGAACTCAGTGCTCCATTGAGAAAGATGGTGTCTGTAGTATGGAAGAGGAACTCAGTGCTCCATTGAGAAAGATGGTGTCTGTAGTATGGAAGAGGAACTCAGTGCTCCATTTGAGAAAGATGGTGTCTGTAGAATGGAAGAGGAACTCAGTGCTCCATTGAGAAAGATGGTGTCTGTAGTACGGAAGAGGAGCTCAGTGCTCCGTTTGAGAAAGATGGTGTCTGTAGAATGGAAGAGGAACTCAGCGCTCCATTGAGAAAGATGGTGTCTGTAGTACGGAAGAGGAACTCAGTGCTCCGTTTGCGAAAGATGGTGTCTGTAGAATGGAAGAGGAGCTCAGCGCTCCATTGAGAAAGATGGTGTCTGTAGTACGGAAGAGGAGCTCAGTGCTCCGTTTGAGAAAGATGGTGTCTGTAGAATGGAAGAGGAACTCAGTGCTCCGTTTGAGAAAGATGGTGTCTGTAGTACGGAAGAGGAACTCAGTGCTCCGTTTGAGAAAGATGGTGTCTGTAGTACGGAAGAGGAACTCAGTGCTCCGTTTGAGAAAGATGGTGTCTGTAGAATGGAAGAGGAACTCAGTGCTCCATTGAGAAAGATGGTGTCTGTAGAATGGAAGAGGAACTCAGTGCTCCGTTTGAGAAAGATGGTGTCTGTAGTACGGAAGAGGAACTCAGTGCTCCGTTTGAGAACGATGGTGTCTGTAGAATGGAAGAGGAACTCAGTGCTCCATTGAGAAAGATGGCGTCTGTAGAATGGAAGAGGAACTCAGTGCTCCATTGAGAAAGATGGTGTCTGTAGTACGGAAGAGGAACTCAGTGCTCCGTTTGCAAAAGATGGTGTCTGTAGTACGGAAGAGGAACTCAGTGATCCGTTAGAGAAAGATGGTGTCTGTAGTACGGAAGTGGAACTCAGTGCTCCGTTTGAGAAAGATGGTGTTTGTAGAATGGAAGAGGAACTCAGTGCTGCGTTTGAGAAAGATGGTGTCTGTAGAATGGAAGAGGAACTCAGTGCTCCGTTTGAGAAAGATGGTGCCTGTAGAATGGAAGAGGAGCTCAGCGCTCCATTGAGAAAGATGGTGTCTGTAGTATGGACGAGGAGCTCAGTGCTCCATTGAGAAAGATGGTGTCTGTAGTACGGAAGAGGAACTCAGTGCTCCGTTTGAGAAAGATGGTGTCTGTAGAATGGAAGAGGAACTCAGTGCTCCATTGAGAAAGATGGTGTCTGTAGAATGGAAGAGGAACTCAGCGCTCCATTGAGAAAGATTGTGTCTGTAGTACCGAAGAGGAACTCAGTGCTCCATTTGAGAAAGATGGTGTCTGTAGTATGGAAGAGGAACTCAGCGCTCCATTGAGAAAGATGGTGTCTGTAGTACGGAAGAGGAGCTCAGTGCTCCGTTTGAGAAAGATGGTATCTGTAGAATGGAAGAGGAACTCAGCGCTCCATTTAGAAAGATGGTGTCTGTAGTACGGAAGAGGAACTCAGTGCTCCGTTTGAGAAAGATGGTGTCTGTAGAATGGAAGAGGTGCTCAGCGCTCCATTGAAAAAGATGGTGTCTGTAGTTCGGAAGAGGAGCTCAGTGATCCGTTTGAGAAAGATGGTGTCTGTAGAATGGAAGATGAACTCAGCGCTCCATTGAGAAAGATGGTGTCTGTAGTACGGAAGAGGAACTCAGTGCTCCGTTTGAGAAAGATGGTGTCTGTAGAATGGAAGAGGAACTCAGTGCTCCGTTTGAGAAAGATGGTGTCTGTAGAATGGAAGAGGAACTCAGTGCTCCGTTTGAGAAAGATGGTGTCTGTAGAATGGAAGAGGAGCTCAGCGCTCCATTGAGAAAGATGGTGTCTGTAGTATGGAAGAGGAGCTCAGTGCTCCGTTTGAGAAAGATGGTGTCTGTAGAATGGAAGAGGAATTCAGTGCTCCATTGAGAAAGATGGTGTCTGTAGTACGGAAGAGGAGCTCAGTGCTCCATTTGAGAAAGATGGTGTCTGTAGAATGGAAGAGGAACTCAGCGCTCCAATGAGAAAGATGGTGTCTGTAGTACGGAAGAGGAACTCAGTGCTCCGTTTGCGAAAGATGGTGTCTGTAGAATGGAAGAGGAGCTCCGCGCTCCATTGAGAAAGATGATTTCTGTAGTACGGAAGAGGAGCTCAGTGCTCCGTTTGAGAAAGATGGTGTCTGTAGAATGGAAGAGGAACTCAGTGCTCCGTTTGAGAAAGATGGTGTCTGTAGTACGGAAGAGGAACTCAGTGCTCCGTTTGAGAAAGATGGTGTCTGTAGTACGGAAGAGGAACTCAGTGCTCCGTATGAGAAAGATGGTGTCTGTAGAATGGAAGAGGAACTCAGTGCTCCATTGAGAAAGATGGTGTCTGTAGAATGGAAGAGGAACTCAGTGCTCCGTTTGAGAAAGATGGTGTCTGTAGTACGGAAGAGGAACTCAGTGCTCCGTTTGAGAAAGATGGTGTCTGTAGAATGGAAGAGGAACTCAGTGCTCCATTGAGAAAGATGGTGTCTGTAGAATGGAAGAGGAACTCAGTGCTCCATTGAGAAAGATGGTGTCTGTAGTACGGGAGAGGAACTCAGTGCTCCGTTTGCAAAAGATGGTGTCTGTAGTACGGAAGAGGAACTCAGTGATCCGTTAGAGAAAGATGGTGTCTGTAGTACGGAAGTGGAACTCAGTGCTCCGTTTGAGAAAGATGGTGTCTGTAGAATGGAAGAGGAACTCAGTGCTCCGTTTCAGAAAGATGGTGTCTGTAGAATGGAAGAGGAACTCAGTGCTCCGTTTGAGAAAGATGGTGTCTGTAGAATGGAAGAGGAGCTCAGCGCTCCATTGAGAAAGATGGTGTCTGTAGTATGGACGAGGAGCTCAGTGCTACATTGAGAAAGATGGTGTCTGTAGTACGGAAGAGGAACTCAGTGCTCCGTTTGAGAAAGATGGTGTCTGTAGAATGGAAGAGGAACTCAGTGCTCCATTGAGAAAGATGGTGTCTGTAGAATGGAAGAGGAACTCAGCGCTCCATTGAGAAAGATTGTGTCTGTAGTACGGAAGAGGAACTCAGTGCTCCGTTTGAGAAAGATGGTGTCTGTAGTATGGAAGAGGAACTCAGCGCTCCATTGAGAAAGATGGTGTCTGTAGTACGGAAGAGGAGCTCAGTGCTCCGTTTGAGAAAGATGGTATCGGTAGAATGGAAGAGGAACTCAGCGCTCCATTGAGAAAGATGGTGTCTGTAGTACGGAAGAGGAACTCAGTGCTCCGTTTGAGAAAGATGGTGTCTGTAGAATGGAAGAGGAGCTCAGCGCTCCATTGAAAAAGATGGTGTCTGTAGTACGGAAGAGGAGCTCAGTGCTCCGTTTGAGAAAGATGGTGTCTGTAGAATGGAAAAGGAACTCAGCGCTCCATTGAGAAAGATGGTGTCTGTAGTATGGAAGAGGAACTCAGTGCTCCGTTTGAGAAAGATGGTGTCTGTAGAATGGAAGAGGAACTCAGTGCTCCGTTTGAGAAAGATGGTGTCTGTAGAATGGAAGAGGAACTCAGTGCTCCGTTTGAGAAAGATGGTGTCTGTAGAATGGAAGAGGAGCTCAGCGCTCCATTGAGAAAGATGGTGTCTGTAGTATGGAAGAGGAGCTCAGTGCTCCGTTTGAGAAAGATGGTGTCTGTAGAATGGAAGAGGAACTCAGTGCTCCATTGAGAAAGATGGTGTCTCTAGTATGGAAGAGGAACTCAGTGCTCCGTTTGAGAAAGATGGTGTCTGTAGAATGGAAGAGGAACTCAGTGCTCCATTGAGAAAGATGGTGTCTGTAGTACGGAAGAGGAGCTCAGTGCTCCGTTTGAGAAAGATGGTGTCTGTAGAATGGAAGAGGAACTCAGCGCTCCAATGAGAAAGATGGTGTCTGTAGTACGGAAGAGGAACTCAGTGCTCCGTTTGCGAAAGATGGTGTCTGTAGAATGGAAGAGGAGCTCAGCGCTCCATTGAGAAAGATGATGTCTGTAGTACGGAAGAGGAGCTCAGTGCTCCGTTTGAGAAAGATGGTGTCTGTAGAATGGAAGAGGAACTCAGTGCTCCGTTTGAGAAAGATGGTGTCTGTAGTACGGAAGAGGAACTCAGTGCTCCGTTTGAGAAAGATGGTGTCTGTAGTACGGAAGAGGAACTCAGTGCTCCGTATGAGAAAGATGGTGTCTGTAGAATGGAAGAGGAACTCAGTGCTCCATTGAGAAAGATGGTGTCTGTAGAATGGAAGAGGAACTCAGTGCTCCGTTTGAGAAAGATGGTGTCTGTAGTACGGAAGAGGAACTCAGTGCTCCGTTTGAGAAAGATGGTGTCTGTAGAATGGAAGAGGAACTCAGTGCTCCATTGAGAAAGATGGTGTCTGTAGAATGGAAGAGGAACTCAGTGCTCCATTGAGAAAGATGGTGTCTGTAGTACGGAAGAGGAACTAAGTGCTCCGTTTGAGAAAGATGGTGTCTGTAGAATGGAAGAGGAACTCAGTGCTCCATTAAGAAAGATGGTGTCTGTAGAATGGAAGAGGAACTCAGTGCTCCGTTTGAGAAAGATGGTGTCTGTAGTACGGAAGAGGAACTCAGTGCTCCATTGAGAAAGATGGTGTCTGTAGTATGGAAGAGGAACTCAGTGCTCCGTTTGAGAAAGATGGTGTCTGTAGTACGGAAGAGGAACTCAGTGCTCCGTTTGAGAAAGATGGTGTCTGTAGAATGGAAGAGGAACTCAGTGCTCCATTGAGAAAGATGGTGTCTGTAGAATGGAAGAGGAACTCAGTGCTCCATTGAGAAAGATGGTGTCTGTAGTACGGAAGAGGAACTCAGTGCTCCGTTTGCAAAAGATGGTGTCTGTAGTACGGAAGAGGAACTCAGTGATCCGTTAGAGAAAGATGGTGTCTGTAGTACGGAAGTGGAACTCAGTGCTCCGTTTGAGAAAGATGGTGTCTGTAGAATGGAAGAGGAACTCAGTGCTCCGTTTGAAAAAGGTGGTGTCTGTAGAATGGAAGAGGAACTCAGTGCTCCGTTTGAGAAAGATGGTGTCTGTAGAATGGAAGAGGAGCTCAGCGCTCCATTGAGAAAGATGGTGTCTGTAGTATGGACGAGGAGCTCAGTGCTCCATTGAGAAAGATGGTGTCTGTAGTACGGAAGAGGAACTCAGTGCTCCGTTTGAGAAAGATGGTGTCTGTAGAATGGAAGAGGAACTCAGTGCTCCATTGAGAAAGATGGTGTCTGTAGAATGGAAGAGGAACTCAGCGCTCCATTGAGAAAGATTGTGTCTGTAGTACCGAAGAGGAACTCAGTGCTCCGTTTGAGAAAGATGGTGTCTGTAGTATGGAAGAGGAACTCAGCGCTCCATTGAGAAAGATGGTGTCTGTAGTACGGAAGAGGAGCTCAGTGCTCCGTTTGAGAAAGATGGTATCTGTAGAATGGAAGAGGAACTCAGCGCTCCATTGAGAAAGATGGTGTCTGTAGTACGGAAGAGGAACTCAGTGCTCCGTTTGAGAAAGATGGTGTCTGTAGAATGGAAGAGGAGCTCAGCGCTCCATTGAAAAGATGGTGTCTGTAGTACGGAAGAGGAGCTCAGTGCTCCGTTTGAGAAAGATGGTGTCTGTAGAATGGAAGAGGAACTCAGCGCTCCATTGAGAAAGATGGTGTCTGTAGTACGGAAGAGGAACTCAGTGCTCCGTTTGAGAAAGATGGTGTCTGTAGAATGGAAGAGGAACTCAGTGCTCCGTTTGAGAAAGACGGTGTCTGTAGAATGGAAGAGGAACTCAGTGCTCCGTTTGAGAAAGATGGTGTCTGTAGAATGGAAGAGGAGCTCAGCGCTCCATGGAGAAAGATGGTGTCTGTAGTATGGAAGAGGAGCTCAGTGCTCCGTTTGAGAAAGATGGTGTCTGTAGAATGGAAGAGGAACTCAGTGCTCCATTGAGAAAGATGGTGTCTCTAGTATGGAAGAGGAACTCAGTGCTCCGTTTGAGAAAGATGGTGTCTGTAGAATGGAAGAGGAACTCAGTGCTCCATTGAGAAAGATGGTGTCTGTAGTACGGAAGAGGAGCTCAGTGCTCCGTTTGAGAAAGATGGTGTCTGTAGAATGGAAGAGGAACTCAGCGCTCCAATGAGAAAGATGGTGTCTGTAGTACGGAAGAGGAACTCAGTGCTCCGTTTGCGAAAGATGGTGTCTGTAGAATGGAAGAGGAACTCAGCGCTCCATTGAGAAAGATGGTGTCTGTGGTATGGAAGAGGAACTCAGTGCTCCGTTTGAGAAAGATGGTGTCTGTAGAATGGAAGAGGAACTCAGCGCTCCATTGAGAAAGATGGTGTCTGTAGAATGGAAGAGGAACTCAGCGCTCCGTTTGAGAAAGATGGTGTCTGTAGTACGGAAGAGGAACTCAGCGCTCCATTGAGAAAGATGGTGTCTGTAGTACGGAAGAGGAGCTCAGTGCTCCATTGAGAAGGATGGTTTCTCTAGTATGGAAGAGGAGCTCAGTGCTCCATTGAGAATGATGGTGTCTGTAGTATGGAAGAGGAACTCAGCGCTCCATTGAGAAAGATGGTGTCTGTAGTATGGAAGAGGAACTCAGTGCTCCGTTTGAGAAAGATGGTGTCTGTAGAATGGAAGAGGAACTCAGCGCTCCATTGAGAAAGATGGTGTCTGTAGAATGGAAGAGGAACTCAGCGCTCCATTGAGAAAGATTGTGTCTTTAGTACGGAAGAGGAACTCAGTGCCCCGTTTGAGAAAGATGGTGTCTGTAGTATGGAAGAGGAACTCAGCGCTCCATTGAGAAAGATGGTGTCTGTAGTACGGAAGAGGAGCTCAGTGCTCCATTTGAGAAAGATGGTGTCTGTAGAATGGAAGAGGAACTCAGCGCTCCATTGAGAAAGATGGTGTCTGTAGTACGGAAGAGGAGCTCAGTGCTCCGTTTGAGAAAGATGATCTCTGTAGAATGGAAGAGGAACTCAGCGCTCCATTGAGAAAGATGGTGTCTGTAGAATGGAAGAGGAGCTCAGCGCTCCATTGAGAAAGATGGTGTCTGTAGTATGGAAGAGGAGCTCAGTGCTCCGTTTGAGAAAGATGGTGTCTGTAGAATGGAAGAGGAACTCAGCGCTCCATTGAGAAAGATGGTGTCTGTAGTATGGAAGAGGAACTCAGTGCTCCGTTTGAGAAAGATGGTGTCTGTAGAATGGAAGAGGAACTCAGTGCTCCGTTTGAGAAAGATGGTGTCTGTAGAATGGAAGAGGAACTCAGTGCACCGTTTGAGAAAGATGGTGTCTGTAGAATGGAAGAGGAGCTCAGCGCTCCATTGAGAAAGATGGTGTCTGTAGTATGGAAGAGGAGCTCAGTGCTCCGTTTGAGAAAGATGGTGTCTGTAGAATGGAAGAGGAACTCAGTGCTCCATTGAGAAAGATGGTGTCTCTAGTATGGAAGAGGAACTCAGTGCTCCGTTTGAGAAAGATGGTGTCTGTAGAATGGAAGAGGAACTCAGTGCTCCATTGAGAAAGATGGTGTCTGTAGTACGGAAGAGGAACTCAGTGCTCCGTTGAGAAAGATGGTATCTGTAGAATGGAAGAGGAGCTCAGCGCTCCATTGAGAAAGATGGTGTCTGTAGTACGGAAGAGGAGCTCAGTGCTCCGTTTGAGAAAGATGGTGTCTGTATAATGGAAGAGGAACTCAGTGCTCCGTTTGAGAAAGATGGTGTCTGTAGTACGGAAGAGGAACTCAGTGCTCCGTTGAGAAAGATGGTGTCTGTAGTATGGAAGAGGAACTCAGTGCTCCATTGAGAAAGATGGTGTCTGTAGTATGGAAGAGGAACACAGCACTCCATTGAGAAAGATGGTGTCTGTAGTATGGAAGAGGAACTCAGTGCTCCATTGAGAAAGATGGTGTCTGTAGTATGGAAGACGAACTCAGCGCTTCATTGAGAAAGATGGTGTCTGTAGTATGGAAGAGGAACTCAGTGCTCCATTGAGAAAGATGGTGTCTGTAGTATGGAAGAGGAACTCAGTGCTCCGTTTGAGAAAGATGGTTTCTGTAGAATGGAAGAGGAACTCAGTGCTCCGTTTGAGAAAGATGGTGTCTGTAGAATGGAAGAGGAGCTCAGTGCTCCATTGAGAAAGATGGTGTCTGTAGAATGGAAGAGGAACTCAGTGCTCCATTGAGAAAGATGGTGTCTGTATTATGGAAGAGGACCTCAGTGCTCCATTGAGAAAGATGGTGTCTGAAGAATGGAAGAGGAACTCAGCGCTCCATTGAGAAAGATGGTGTCTGTAGTACGGAAGAGGAACTCAGTGCTCCGTTGAGAAAGATGGTGTCTGTAGAATGGAAGAGGAGCTCAGCGCTCCATTGAGAAAGATGGTGTCTGTAGTACGGAAGAGGAGCTCAGTGCTCCGTTTGAGAAAGATGGTGTCTGTATAATAGAAGAGGAACTCAGTGCTCCGTTTTAGAAAGATGGTGTCTGTAGTACGGAAGAGGAACTCAGTGCTCCGTTGAGAAAGATGGTGTATGTAGTATGGAAGAGGAACTCAGTGCTCCATTGAGAAAGATGGTGTCTGTAGTATGGAAGACGAACTCAGCGCTCCATTGAGAAAGATGGTGTCTGTAGAATGGAAGAGGAACTCAGTGCTCCATTGAGAAAGATGGTGTCTGTAGTATGGAAGAGGAACTCAGTGCTCCATTGAGAAAGATGGTGTCTATAGTATGGAATAGGAACTCAGTGCTCCGTTTGAGAAAGATGGTGTCTGTAGAATGGAAGAGGAACTCAGTGCTCCGTCTGAGAAAGATGGTGTCTGTAGAATGGAAGAGGAGCTCAGTGCTCCATTGAGAAAGATGGTGTCTGAAGAATGGAAGAGGAACTCAGTGCTCCATTGAGAAAGATGGTGTCTGTAGTATGGAGGAGGATCTCAGTGCTCCATTGAGAAAGATGGTGTCTGTAGAATGGAAGAGGATCTCAGTGCTCCGTTGAGAAAGATGGTGTCTGTACAATGGAAGAGGAACTCAGTGCTCCATTTGAGAAACATGGTGTCTGTAGTATGGAAGAGGAACTCAGTGCTCCGTTTGAGAAAGATGGTGTCTGTAGTACGGAAGAGGAACTCAGTGCTCCGTATGAGAAAGATGGTGTCTGTAGAATGGAAGAGGAACTCAGTGCTCCATTGAGAAAGATGGTGTCTGTAGAATGGAAGAGGAACTCAGTGCTCCATTGAAAAGATGGTGTCTGTAGTATGGAAGAGGAACTCAGTGCTCCATTTGAGAAAGATGGTGTCTGTAGAATGGAAGAGGAACTCAGTGCTCCATTGAGAAAGATGGTGTCTGTAGTACGGAAGAGGAGCTCAGTGCTCCGTTTGAGAAAGATGGTGTCTGTAGAATGGAAGAGGAACTCAGTGCTCCGTTTGAGAAAGATGGTGTCTGTTGTACGGAAGAGGAACTCAGTGCTCCGTTTGAGAAAGATGGTGTCTGTAGTACGGAAGAGGAACTCAGCGCTCCATTGAGAAAGATGGTGTCTGTAGTACGGAAGAGGAACTCAGTGCTCCGTTTGAGAAAGATGCTGTCTGTAGTATGGAAGAGGAACTCAGCGCTCCATTGAGAAAGATGGTGTCTGTAGTACGGAAGCGGAGCTCAGTGCTCCATTAAGAAAGATGGTGTCTGTAGTATGGAAGAGGAACTCAGTGCTCCTTTTGAGAAAGATGGTGTCTGTAGAATGGAAGAGGAGCTCAGTGCTCCATTGAGAAAGATGGTGTCTGTAGAATGGAAGAGGAGCTCAGTGCTCCATTGAGAAAGATGGTGTCTGTAGTACGGAAGAGGAGCTCAGTGCTCCATTGATAAAGATGGTGTCTGTAGTCCGGAAGAGGAACTCAGCGCTCCATTGAGAAAGATGGTGTCTGTAGTACGGAAGCGGAGCTCAGTGCTCCATTAAGAAAGATGGTGTCTGTAGAATGGAAGAGGAACTCAGTGCTCCATCGAGAAAGATGGTGTCTGTAGTATGGAAGAGGAGCTCAGCGCTCCATTGAGAAAGATGGTGTCTGTAGAATGGAAGAGGAGCTCAGTGCTCCATTGAGAAAGATGGTGTCTGTAGTACGGAAGAGGAACTCAGTGCTCCATCGAGAAAGATGGTGTCTGTAGTATGGAAGAGGAGCTCAGTGCTCCATTGAGAAAGATGGTGTCTGTAGAATGGAAGAGGAACTCAGTGCTCCATTAAGAAAGATGGTGTCTGTAGTACGGAAGAGGAGCTCAGTGCTCCATTGAGAAAGATGGTGTCTGTAGTACGGAAGAGGAACTCAGTGCTCCATTGAGAAAGATGGTGTCTTAAGTACGGAAGAGGAACTCAGTGCTCCATTGAGAAAGATGGTGTCTGTAGAATGGAAGAGGAACTCAGCGCTCCATTTGAGAAACATGGTGTCTGTAGTATGGAAGAGGAGCTCAGTGCTCCATTGAGAAAGATGGTGTCTGTAGAATGGAAGAGGAACTCAGCGCTCCATTAAGAAAGATGGTGTCTGTAGTATGGAAGAGGAACTCAGTTCTCGGTTTGAGAAAGATGGTGTCTGTAGTATGGAAGAGGAGCTTAGTGCTCCATTGAGAAAGATGGTGTCTGTAGTACGGAAGAGGAACTCAGTGCTCCGTTTGAGAAAGATCGTGTCTGTAGTATGGAAGAGGAACTCAGCGCTCCGTTAAGGAAGATGGTGTCTGTAGTACGGAAGAGGAACTCAGTGCTCCGTTTGAGAAAGATGGTGTCTGTAGTATGGAAGAGGAACTCAGCTCAGGGGTCATGGTGCCTGTCTGTTTAGCTCTCGCCCCAGAGCCGCAAACACCAGTTTCTCCTCACACAACTCTAGACTTTTCTGCCCTTTCTTTGGAGTCCAAGCTGAGTGGCTGTAAATTAGAGTTTGTGCATTGGCCCTTTAAGAAGGTGCCTGTATTTCTAGCACTATCACTTCTCCCTGGTGGACAGAATCCCAGATGATTTTCACAGCCAGATGTTTTGTGGGTGCCTCTTTCTGTCTCTGGTGCTCTGGGCTGTGAAGCCTGGGTTGGGTTCAAGATCCCATGCTTCTTAGGGGTAACCCATGCAACTGAGATATCCATGCAGAATCTCTACTGTTTCTCATGGGAGCAGGGCAAGTCATTTTTGCGTCTCTACCCTTCCCAGTAATCTCCATGCGGTTTCTTCTATAAATCATCATTGGTTATAAGACTTCTGTTCAGCTAGTCTTCCGTTGGCTATTCACATCAATTTTTCTATAATTTAGTTGTAATTATTGTTTGGTCCTGGGAGGAGGTGAATGTACCTTCCACCTCCTCCACAACCATCTTGGATATACTACTGACATCTTTCTTATTTATCTCTTCATTTATAGCCCTTAGGATGTTTTGTAGCTATGTATTTATTGTGATGCTTGTTAGAAATTCTTGTGTCTTTTCCTGGATTTTAAATTCCATAAGAGAAAGAATAATGCCCCTTTCATTTATCATCTGAAACACAAATCTTAGCACAAAGCTTAGTATTACATAAACTAAAGGCTCAGTGCACAAAATTCATCCACTCGATGGTCAGGAGGTCCCTCAGCCCGGCCTGCACCCTCTTGCAGTCCAGAGCCCTTGGGAGATGTCTGACTGATGGATGAGTTGTCAGTTGGGCATCCTTAGCGCTGCTGCGGAGATGGTTGAGGCTCCCGCCACCGCGGCTGCGCTCATCACTATGAGCTGGACTTCTGGCTCAGTGTCACTCCCCCTATCCGAGTGAAATTACCACCAGGGGCCAGCTCCTGCATTGAGCATCTGCCCCCCGGTTGTCAGTGAGCTCATAGTGACCAATCATTCAGCCATTTAGTCTATTTGCATATTAGCCTTTTATTAGATAGGATAGTCTTTGGTTGATTATCTCCCACCCACCCATCCATGATCAGGGCTTGGAAGGGACACGGGAGGTTGGCAGCAGGGGAGGGACCATGGAAGGGCTCCAGGGCATGTCTGGCCTGTCTCACTCAGTCCCAATTGGCCTCACCCCAGCAGCAAGCTAACCTACCGATCAGAGCTTCTGCTACCCCCCTCCTACCCCACTCCCCCTCGTGGTCGTTGCACGTTATAGTGACTGATTGACTGGTCAACTGTCTGCCTCCTGGTGGTCAGTCCATGCCATAGCAAGCAGTTGAGCTGCCTTAGCATATCATTAGCATATTATACTTTGATTGGTTGAATGGATGATCAGATGACTGGACACTTAGCATATTAGGCTTTTATTATATAGAATACTTAATAGATATATATTTACTTGCTTGAATTATTTCACTCTAACTAGAAATGGAGTAACTTTGACTGTTTTTTTACTTGGATGCCTCCATTCTCTACATCATCTATGTCTAATAAATACTAGATCTTGCTAATTTTACCTCTGTTTGTTAACAATTTGTTCCTTTTTCTCTACGTGATCATTGCCCTAGAAATGCTTTGCAGCTCTTGCATGAACTACTGTGATAGCCCCCCAGCTCTTTGCCTTCTATTTTGTTTTATCACCTCACATGCATCCTCCACACTGCCACCACCATGAGTTAAAATGCAGATCTGAATCCACCACTCTTCTTTGGGAAATGCTTCAACAAATACTTTGCCTTTGCTCAAAAGGCCTGCAGACAATCTGGTCTCTGTCTACTTCACCACTCTAATTTCTTACCACTTGGCCTTGCTTTCTAAGCTTTCCAAACAGCAAACTGCTCGCATTTCCTACTCCACCTTATTTATGCTGCTTCGCATATCATTTATTTCTATATGTGTTATCACTTTTATTTAAGGAAATATCTAACCTATAATCACTCATATTAATGAGGTGGGAGAGGCTTCCACCACAGCCTTGCTCCTTCTCACTATTAATGTGGCTCATTAACATTCAGTTGCATTTTCATTAAATGTCATCTCTTCCCAGGAGCCACCTCTCACTCTCCAGATTTGGTTACATGCAACTGTCTGGAATTTTACAAAGTGCATCTCCATTATTCTACTTTCTCTAAATATGTGCAATGTCTATCTTCCCCTTAGGTGGTGATCATTTAGGGAGCATACAATAGATACTTCATAAACACTTACTGAATCAATTACAAAATGAAAACATAATATTTAAAATACACCAGTGCTATCATTTGTAACAGTAATAACATCAGACTACATAACTGGTTCAGTGCATGTCACTCAGGTTTATCCAGCTGCAGCTCCCTTAGCACTGCCACTCTATGTTGGCTCTTCTGTGCTCAGAAAGCTAGAGTTCTGACAACCTTTAAAACAAAGAATTCAGCACCTTGATCTCACTGCATGTTTCCTCTGTGTGAGTTTGCATTTAACAAGCTCTGCCAATGAACATGTTTACCTGTGTCAGAGCTTGCTCTAAGTCTTCTCTGAGGTTCAATAAAGTTAATCCCCATAACAATCCTAATGTATAAAAACCCTGGGTCATAAGGACCAGTAACGACAGAGGCTCGACCAACTGAAAGTCAATCCTACAGTCAGTGCTGGGTTGCTATGGCAATCCAGTGCTGACTGCTTCTGCTGGAGGCACAGTGCCCTAGTACTGACTGATGAGGGAGCTGCGAATCAGGCGCAGAGAGAGACCTGAAGAGAGAAGCAGAAACTGACCCATTGCCTCTGTGGCAGCTTTTGATCAGCACTTGTCTTTCTCTTTCTCTCCATTTCTCTCCAGGCTTCTACCTGGGCTGCTAATCAGCCCTGCCTTTCTGACTAGGACCCATTGATAAGCCCAGAGATACTGACTGGCATAGGAACTGACCAATCAGAACCAAATGTGGGTGCTGTGGGGAGCCAATGGATGCCTAGGAGGTAGAGCTTTTGACACTAACTGGCATAGAAATCGACCGATCAGAACCAAATTGGTCAGCAGAGGAGGGCAGCTGGAATCAAGATCAGGCCAGCAAGGGAGGGCAGTTGAGGGTGAGATCAGGCTGGCAGAGGAGGGCCATTGGGGATAAGATCTGCCTGGCAGGGGAGGGCATTTAGGGGCAATTAGACAGCCAGACAGAGGCAGTTAGGGGCAGCCAGGCTGGCAGAGGAGGGTAGTTAGAGGTGATCAGGCAGGCAAGTGAGCAGTTAGGAGCTAGCAGTCCCAGATTGCAAGAAGGATGTCCAACTGCCAGGGATTGGACTGAAACCAGAAGTTAGACAACCCCCAAGGGGTCCCCAATTGGACAGGATCCCCTCTGGGCATAAATTTCATGCACCAGGCCTCTAGTTATAATTATATTATTAGTTCTATAATTCCAATTACATTTTTTATACTTGGCTTCAATATGCTGTCAATCATCCCTTGATTTGCATACATATCAAATGGCATTTAATAAAATTGTACTGCTTTATTTTAGAAACACTAATATTTTTAAAAATAGCTCTTTAAAACTTTAAAAAAATTTTCAATTATATTTGACATACAATGTTATATTAGTTTCAGGTGTACAACCCAATGATTGAACATTATATAACTTACTAAGTGACCACCTGATAAAACTTGTATCTATCTGATACTATTCATAGTTATTACAATACTAGAGGCCTGGTGCATGAAATGTGTGCACTCAGGAGGTGTGACCATCAGCCTGATCTGCACCCTCTCACAGTCAGAGAGCCCTATGATCAATCACTCTGCAGAGTGAGGCCCTGCCCACCCGTCAGTCAGTAGCCTGGGCCTCCCTATGTGGAATAATCATGGGGCAGAGGCGGGGCCACACCACTTTGGCTGGCCTGGTGCCATTGCATATCATAGCATGGTCATCCAGACACTCATTCTGCTGTTCGGCCATTCGGTTGATTATTGGCTATATACCTATGTTGTATTTATGTCCTTAGAACTATTCTATAACTACCAATTTTTACTTCTTAATATCTTCATTTTTTTTCTTTAAAAATGTTCCTATTAATTTTTAGGGAGAGAGAGAGAGAAAGGAAGGTAAATAGAAACATTGCTGAGAGAGAAATGGCATGGCTGCTCCTGCTGGAGATTGAGACCACAACCCGGGCATATGCTCGGACAGGGATCACACCAGTTGCCTCTTGGTTCCTGGGACAGGCTCTTTATCTTTCACTCATTCTCCAGCTCCCTCCCATCTTTCACTCAGTCCCTCAACTACCTCCTCTCTGGCAACCACCAGGCTTTGGGGGTTTTTTTCTGAGTCTATGAATCTGTTTCAATGCTGTTTCTTTGTTTGTGTTGTTCTTTAGATTACACACATAAATGAAATCATATGGTATTTGTATTTTTCTGACTGACTTATTTCACTAAGTATAATACCCTCTAGGTCTATCCATGATGTTGCAAATGATAAGATTTAATTATTTTTTATGGCTAAGTAATATTCCATTGTGTATGTGTAGCACAGCTTTTTTATCTACTTGTCTATTGATGGACACTTGAGTTGCTTTCATGCATGGCTATTGTAAATAACACTGCAATGAACATAGGGGTGCATATATTCTTTCGAATTAGTATTTTGGATTTCTTCAGTTAAATCCCCAGAAGGGGAATCATTGGGTCATAAGGCAAATCTATTTTTAATTTTTTTGAGGAAACCTAATACTGTTCTCCACAGTGGCTGTTCCAGTCTGCATTCCCACAACAGTGCACAAGGGTTCCCTTTTCTCCACATCCTCGTCAACACTTGTCATTTGTGTATTTATTAATGACAATCATTCTAACAGGTGTGAGGGCTTCTTAAAACTTTTGTTTATAACCACTAATTCAAAATAGTTTACCTAATCTCTAAACAATGCACAATGTTGTCCATGTAATTATGATAAAGTTTTAGTTGCTTTAGATATTTTTACATTTTGTTTAAATAAGTTATGGTTGTGTAAAGTATGTAATTGTTTATTATAGATTATACATGCATATGATTTAGATGCATATATGTACATATGTGTGTACATATAGTTGTGTGTATATATGTGTGTATATAAGTAAATATACACAGATAAACAGTTATAGATATGTATACACATAGATTTCTAAATACATATATTACTAAGCTCTGAATACTGGGAGTGTCTATAAGCAATGTCATCTCAATAGCAATGGAGACATTCAATACTTAAATAGTAATTTTAAATATCATTCTGCAATAAAAGGAAAACAGGGCCTGGACAGCGTGGCTCAGCTGGTTGGAGCGCCATCCCATGTGCCTGAGGTTTCAGTTTCAATTCCTGGACAGGACACATACCCAGGTTGTGGGTTCGATCTCCACTCAAGGTGTATGTGGGAAGCAACCAATTGATATTTCTCTCCTTCTCCCTTGCCCTCTCTCTAAAACAATCAAAACATACCCTTGCATGAGGATTAATAAAAACAAAAACAGGGTTTTCTTAGAGAAATGGCTAATTCTAATATCAAGGCAGGGAAAATACAATTTATGTTACTGTGGAAAATATAGATGAGTCAAACAAATAAAATTCTCATAATGCAATTTTCTTACTGCCTTAGTGTTTTTATAATGTGTGATTTTTAAACTTTTATACAGAAATACTATAATATTTTACATAATTGTTATTCTTTTAAATGACTAAATAGTTTTAAGGTTTATGAATGTAGAATTTATTGGATTGTTAATTACAAACTGCTAGATGAACAACTTTATAAATGAATTTTTATGCACTTCCTTAATTACTATAAGAATCTTCTTTTGAGAAATATTGTTCAACTAATTCAGAGTCCTCATACTTTTGTCCCTAACCTATATTCAAATTTTTAAGCATTTACTGGAAGTGGCATCTTGTTTTGGCATTTGGTAAAGGTTTTGATTTAAATTTTTTATTAGTAATTAAGCAATTACAGTTCATACATGGGAAAAAGCCATCTCTTTTAAACCCAAATATTAACATTGCTATTAGAGTTTAAAGGATCTTAAATATCATAAAGACTGATTTCTTGGTTCATAGATTAGGAGATTGAGTCTGAGAAAGGTTAATTGGCATCTGGCTAGTATGATTATTTTTAACACAGCAATGAAAAACAAATCAGCTAATTGGAAAAAAATAAGAATGATTAACGAGCTAAAAAGTTGATAGCTGCTTTCAAAAGGGGAATTGATCCTTTTCTATATCTTAAGCTCTTTATTTTCTATGTTTATAATCTCAAATTATCAACCTTACCCAAGAGGAAGAGTCATAATCAAATTAAAGGCAATGTTGAAAACTCTAAGGAGCTTAAGTTGTTGAATTTCCTGAGGGATTATTCTGATAGGATTATTTCTCAGGATCAGTATCTGTAAACGTTTAAGACAATATATCTGAGGAATAGAAAAGAGAAATGAACATAAGTAGAATAATAAAGTATGCACATTCCTATTTCATTTAAAAAACCCTTTAAATTAATATAGTAGAATCAGTACAGTAACATTAATTGTCTGTATCGCATATATCTAATACCTTTGGAAGCCTTCAAAATGACTGACCAGCATACTATGCAGGATATGTAAAATAGTGCTGTACACATATTCCTTGACTCAACAATGGTTCTTTTCTAAATGAGAAAGTGATCTTATTTGATTAACCTATGGGTTCATAAGGAGCAGTTATTCAAAGAAGAAGGGAGGAAGGAGATATATGCAGAAATATAAGGTAACTAACATTAGTAATCAATGAGGTGGCAGCTATTATAAACAGCTTGTTTCATATACACTGATTTTTAATATGAAATTTAATAGTAGAATATACAATTTAAACTTATGATCTTTGCTTATTAATATATTTCTTGCCCTCTGGTGAATCATAATAAGGTCTTACATTAGCTATCTTTAATATTAAATGAAACCTTTTTATAATCATAAAAATCTACAATTGGTGGAATAGATCATGCTCATTCTTGCAATCAGAAGTTAAATCCTCCAAGTTTGTTTTTCCTTTTCAAGATGGCTTTGGCTATTTGGAATAATTTCCTTATAAACTCTCAGACCAGCTTCTCAAATTCTACAAAATAGGTCAGTTGTAATCTTCATAAGGATTGCAATAAATCTGAAGATCAATTGAGAGCAGTGCCATCTTTAAAATATTAAGTCTTTAGATCCATGAATATGGAATGCCTTGTCATCTGAGTATATGTTTCCTTTAACTTAACAATGTTCTGTAGTTTTCACAGTATAAGTTTTGTACTTTTGTTAAACTTGCTGCCAAGCATTTTACTCTTTTTCATGTAAATAAAACTTCTTTCTTGCTTTATTGTCAGGATTGCTTGTTGCTATTTTGTAGAAACACAGTTGATTTTTATATATTGATCTTGTACACTACAACTTTGCAGAACTCAACTGTAATATATTTTTTAGTGAATCCCTTAGGATTTCTACATATAAGACCATGCCATCTACAAGTGGAGAAAGCTTAACTTCCTTTTAAACCTGAATGTTTGTTTATTTTTAATTTTATTGTTTAAGGTTTTACAAATAATAGTACATATGTCTCTTTTTTTTCCCCACTGACATCCCCCCTCCCCCGCCCTCCCCTTTCCCCGAGCACTTGCCTTCGTCCCCCCACCCCCAGTGTCTTGAGTCTGTTGGTTGTGCTTATATGCATGTATACAAGTCCTTCAGTTAATCCCTTACTACCCCCACCTAACCCTCCTGTACCTTTCTGCTGCATGTTTTTTTTTAATTACTCTTTCTTGCCTAAACTAGAAAGTCCAGTACAACATTAAATACAAAGTGGAAGGAGAGAACTAAAAGGTCAACAGAGGTGGGGCACAGACCCTCATCCACAAACCTTGCAGGGGTTTGAATTCTCAACCCTCCTGAGGGAGGTCTCCTACCCCCACGGCTGCTTCGCCTCCCACTCACAACTCATATGGGGACCCAGGTGGCAGACAGAGACTCGGCCAGCAATAGCTGCTCTATATCTAAATTCAGTCTATTACCAGGAATGCTCAGGACCTACTCAAAATTGCAAATATTCCTTTCCACTAGTATTCACAGGGTAAACTAAGATTTCTGCTTGAGTATTAAAATTGACAGTAAAATAGTAATCAAGTTTTCAGATTAATTTAAATTGGCCAAGTGAAATATGTGAATACTCAAGAAAATTATAGTGTACTGGACAAAAAGCTTTTCCTAAAACATTAACTAAAAAATTTATTAGTAGTTCATCTCACTGTAAAATTGCCTAACATCCAAAGAACCTAAAGCAGTCATATTTGTGTGCAAAAATTAAAATTTAAAATTATCAGGACTGCAATACAAAATTTCCAAAAGTCCCCATTAATCAAAAAAGGGGAGGGGACAGCGGGGTAATATCATGTAAGGGAAAAAAAATATCGAGTAAGTAAAATACATCTAGAAAATTCTTACTCCAGTAAATTCCATTTGTAAAAACAATTGCAGGACACCCATGAAAAAACATACATGGTGTCAAAATAAGCCAAAGGAAAATCATTTAGGCAAAAATTAAAAAGAATCCCAAGTCTATTTTGCATAGAGGATCCCTTTGTTAACTTTTGGTCGAGAATGTGTTTGTGTGTTTTCAGAGAACAACTCCAAGACCATGTGGGTTCCTGCGACAGTGAGGAACTGATGGATCTGTTCCAGTCACGAGGATGGTCTAGAGATGGGGGACACTGACGACACCTTGCCATGCTAGCAGTCGGCAGCTGTGCATGTCTGCAGGCAGCCCAGGACCAAACCAGAGAGGATGGATCTTGCATTGACACGATATGTCCACCATCTGGATACCATTGCTGACTTATACACATAAAGAATTATTTGACACTGAAACTGGGACTCAGAACAGTTGGACATTGAAACTGAGACTGAAACATTTTTTGTTCTTATACATTTATTTCTAGTATGCAGAGGCAAGGTATTTTTGAAGAAAAGAAACAGGGGAGAGTGATTGATATAGAGGCAGGATGGCCTTGAACAGGCTGTCAAGCTACAGGGGAAGGCTTGGGTGGATGGGAGGCAGATGCGGGGGGAGATCAACTGAAGGACTTGTATGCATGCATATGAACATAACCAATGAATGAAAGACACTGGGGCGGGGAGGGGGGAAGCTGGGGATATGTGCTGGGGGGTGGGGGAGGCTGGGGGGAGGATAAAGGGGAGGGGGAAAGGAAAACGTGTACTACTATTATACTGCAAAAAATCAATAAAAAAAATTAAAAAAAATACAAAGTGGAAAAAGTACTAGTATACATCTTCATCTGGTTCCTGATCTTAGGAGCAAAACATTGAGTCTTTTGCCATTAAATATTATATAAGCTGTGGGTTTTTTTAATTTAATAAATCTTTATTGTTCAGATTATTACAATGTTGCTTTTTTTCCCTCCCATAGCTCCCCTCTCCCCGCCCTTGTACCCATCCCATCTTCTGCCCTTACCTCCCCACCACTGTCCTCATCCATAGGTGTACAATTTCTGTCCAATCTCTTCCTGCACCTCCACATCCCTTTCCCCCAAGAATTGTCAGTCCACTCACTTTCTATGCCGCTGATTCTATTATATTCACCAGTTTATTCTGTTCATCAGATTTTTAATTCACTTGATTTTTAGATTCACTTGTTGATAAATGTATATTTGTTGTTCATAATTTTTATCTTTACCTTTTTCATCTTCTTCCTCTTCTTAAAGAATACCTATCAGCATTTCATATAATACTGGTTTGGTGGTGAGGAACTCCTTTAGCTTTTTCTTGTCTGTGAAGCTCTTTATCTGACCTTCAATTCTGAATGATAGCTTTGCTGGATAGAGTAATCTTGGTTGTAGGTTCTTGTTATTCATGATTTAGAATATTTCTTGCCATTCCTATCTGGCCTGCATAGTTTCTGTTGAGAAATCAGCTGACAATTGTATGGGTGCTCCCTTGTAGGTAACTAACTGTTTTTCTCTCTCAGCTTTTAATATTCTCTCTTTGGCTTTTGCTCTTGGCATTTTAATTATGATGTGTCTTGATGTGGTCCTCTTTGGATTCCCATAGTTTGGGGTTCTGTGCGCTTCCTGGACTTGTAAGTCTATTTCTTTCACCAGATGGAGGAAGTTTTTGGTCACTATTTCTTCAAATAGGTTTTTAGTGTCTTGCTCTCTCTCTTTTTCTGGCATCCCCATAATTTGGATGTTGGTATGCTTGAAGTTGTCCCAGAGGCTCTTTATACTATCTTCAATTTTTTGGACTCTTTCTGCTTCTTGCTTTTCAGGCATAGAGATTTTTGCTTCTTTGTTTTTCAAATCTTTGACTTTACTCTTGCAGTCCTCTAGTCTGCATTTGGGTCTCTGTATATTTTTTTTATTATAGTCAATCAGTCAATGTATGCTTAATTTCTAGTTGGTCCTTTATCATATCCTCTATAGTCTCATTCATATCCTTGAGGGACTCGCTCATATCCTCAAGGGTCTCATTAAATGTATCAGCCTTTTCTAGGAGCCTCTTGAAAAACCTTATAACTGTGGTTTTGAACTCTATGTCCAGTCATTTTTTTCCCTCCATTTCTTTCAAATGTTATTTGTTGCCTTGCCTTTGCATTTTGGCTGCTTTCCTGATTTGGTTGAGTAGGTTTGTGTGGTAAGTGTCCTCTAGAGGACAGTGGCTCAGCCTCCCCAGTTACCTGAGGTGGATACTCTTGGTGCACCCCTTTATGGGCTGCACATTTTTGTTGTAGTTAAGCCTAGATTGTTGCTGGTATCACTTGGATGGGTTCACCTCCAGGCCAATTTGGCTGTGAGGATGAGCTGTGCTCAGGCTTGATGGGGCAGAGTCTGCAGGTGGGGCAGGCAGACCTGGTTTCTGGTCAGCTCCACCCTAAATGGCTCTTAAGTCTCTGTGTCCCACGGCAATGGCTACACGCACCTCTGAGAGAAAGCTGCCCAGAGCTCTGCCCACTGCTGGACAGTCCAACTTCTCCCCAAATGAGTCTGCACACCCAAAGACTCACCTGCATGGGAAAACAAAGCAGTCTGGTTCTCCCCCACCCCCCACCTCATCATTAGAGCCAGCCACGAGCCCTCTCCGATAGCTCGTGCATCTTTGCAGCACCCGAGTTTCAGCGTGCTTCCTCCTTACAGTCCAGTTTCACCCAGTATTAGTCTGGGTTCCCTGAGACTTACCCCGAACCAGGGCTCAGTGCAGTGGACGCCTTTGTCTCCCTCCCAATTGAAGAAAACCAGCCGGGTTTGCAGCGGTCCATCCTTTCAGTTCGCGCGCAGCTCCGAACTTCTGCCTCTGCACGTATCTGCAACTCTGTCCTCCTCATCTCCCCTGAGTCTCAGTGTCCTTTTATTTTTCCTTCTGTTTGTGGCATGTCCACTCAGCCAGCCCTCTGGTGGTTCTGAATGATGTCTGTGTTGTCCTTAGTTGTAGTTTTGAATTGGCTATACGGGGCAGCAGTATGGGTGTTTACCTATGCTGCTTTCTTGGTTCCTCTCTCCTATTCTTTCTTTAGGTTTAGTTTGTTCTTTGTGTGATTTTTTTTTGTGTGTGTGTGTGTTTTTAAATTTAATAAATATTTATTGTTGAGATTATTACAATGTTCTTCTTCCCAACCCTCCAGAGTTCCCCTCCACCTGGTAGCTATCCTACCCTCTGCCCTTACCTACCCCCCACTGTCCTCATCCATAGGTGTACAATTTTTGTTCAGTCTCTTCCTGCACCTCCACACCCCTTTTCCTCCAAGAATTGTCAGTCCACTCCCTTTCTATGACCCTGAATCTATTATATTCACCAGTTTATCCTGCTCATCAGATTTTTAATTCATTGATTTTTAGATTTACTTGTTGATACATATGTATTTGTTGTTCATAATTTTTATCTTTATCTTTTTCTTCTTCCTCCTGTTCTTAAAGAATACATTTCAGCATTTCATATAATACTGATTTGGCAGTGATGAACTCCTTTAGCTTTTTCTTATCTGTGAAGCACTTCTCTGACCTTTAATTCTGAGTGATAGCTTTGCTGGGTAGAGTAATCTTGGTTGTAGTTACTTACCACTTTGAATATTTCTTGCCATTCCTATCTGGTCTGCATTGTTTCTGTTGAGAAATCAGCTGACAATTGTATGGGTGCTCCCTTGTAGGTAACTAACTGTTTTTCTCTTGCTGCTTTTAAGATTCTCTCTCTGTCTTTTGCTCTTGGCATTTTAATTATGATGTGTCTTGGTGTGGTCCTTTTTGGATTCCTTTTGTTTGGACTTCTGTGCACTTCCTGAACTTTTAAGTCTATTTCTTTCACCAGGTGGGGGAAGTTGTCAGTCACTATTTCTTCAAATAAGTTTTCAGTATCTTGCTCTCTCTCTTTTTCTGGCACCCCTATAATTTGGATGTTGGTATGCTTTGAGGTTGTTCCACAGGCTTCTTACACTATCTTCAATTTTTTGGATTCTTTTTGCTTTTCTGGCTGAGTGGATTTTGCTTCTTTGTATTTTAAATCTTTGACTTGATTCTTGAGGTCCTCTAGTCTGTTTTTAGGTCTCTGTATAATATTTTTTATTTTAGTCAGTGTACACTTAATATCTGGTTGCTCCTTTTTCATATTCTCGAGGGTCTCATTAAATTTATAAGCCTTTTTAAAGAACCTCTTGAAAAACCTTCTAACCATGGTTTTGAACTCTATGTCCAGTTGTTTTTCCCCCTCCATTTCTTTCCATTGTGATCTGTTTCCTTGTCTCCGCATTTTGGCTGCTTCCCTGAGTTGGTCGAGTAGGTTTGTGTGGTAGGTGTTCCCTAGGGGACAGTGGCTCAGCATCTCCAGTTACTTGAGGTGGGTTCCCAGAGACTCGCCCCGAACCAGGGCTCAGTGCCCCTTTATGTGCAGCACAGTCTTGTTGTAGTTAAGCCTAGACTGTTGTTGGTATCAATGGGAGGGTTTGACCTCCAGGACAACTGGCTGTGAGGATCAGTTGTGTCTACAGTGGGAGAGCCGCTGTGCTCAGTTTTAATAGGGTGGAGTTTAAGGGCTGAACAGTCAGCCTTGGTTTCCTGTCAGCCCCACTCTAAGCGGTGCCTGGGTCTCTGTGTCCCATGGCAATAGCTGCACACACCTCTGAGAGAAAGCTGCCTCGAGTTTTGCCCGCTGCCAGACAGTCCAGTTTCTCCCCAAATGAGTCTGGACACCCAACGTCTCACCCGGAACTGGAAAACAATGCAGGCTGGAGGTTTTAGTTTTTGTTTGGTTTTTTTTGTTTGTTTGTTTGTTTTCCCCTCCTGAACAGGAGAGCCAGCCACGTGCCCTCTCTGTAAGTTCGCACATCTCTGCAGCTCCTGAGTTTCAGTGTGCTTCCTCCTGACAGTCTAGTTTCACTCTGTATGAGTCTGGATTCCCCGAGACTCTCCTGGAACTGGGGATCAGAGCAGTGGGGAGCCTTTGTCTCCCTCCCTGTTCAAAAAACCAGCCGGGTATTCAGCCACCCACCTTTTCTGTACGTGCATGTCTCCACATCTCTGTCTCTGCATCTCTGCAGCTCTGCCCTCCGCAGCTCCTCTGAGTCTCAATGTGCTTTTATTTTTTCTTCTAGTTGTAGAATTTCCACTCAGCTAGCTTTTCGGTGGTTCTGGATGATGTCTTTTAGTGGTAGTTTTGAAATTGTTGTGCAGGGCATCAGTATGGGTGTTTACCTATGCTGCCATCTTGGTTCCTCTGTTCTTCGTTTTTATAGTGGCTTAAGATAGAATGTTAGGTTATTAATTTTTCTTTTTTAAATAAAAGTATTTATAGCTATAAATTTGGCTCTGAGCACTGGTGTAAAGGTATCCCATAAATTTTGGTATGTTGTCTCTTCATTTACAGTCACTTTAAAGTACTTTCAAATTTCCCTTTTGATTTTTTTAATTGAAGCATTCATTATTTAATAATGTGTTGCTTAATTTTTATTTTTTTTCAATTTTTTTCAGTTATTGATTTTTAATTACATTTCACTGTGGCAAAAAATTTTTTTTCTGATTTTCAATTGTTTTAAATGTCTGAGACTTATTTTATGGTCCATCCTAGAAAATGTTTTATGTGAATTTGAGAACTATGTATTCTTCTGCTATTGGTTGAAGTATCTCATAGATTTCTGTTAGGTCTAAGTGATTATAAGTGTTGTTCAAGTTTTCTATTTCTTTGTTGATCTTCTGCTTTGTTGTTCTATGCATTTTTGAAAGTGGGGCACTAAAATTTATAAGTATTATTGTTGAAAATCTAATTTTTTCATTCAATTCTTTCAGTTTTTGTATTCTATTGCCATGTACACATGTATATATGTGTGTATGTATGTGTGTCTATGTATGTATGTATGTATATGTGTGTATCTATGTATATATAATTACTAGAGGCCCAGTGCATGAAATTCATGCACTGGGGGGAGGTGTCCCTCAGCCCAACCTGCACCTTCTCCAATCTGGGACCCCTCAGGGGATGTCCAACTCCTGGTTTAGGCCCGATCCTATAGGGATCAGCAGTCGGACATCCCTCTCACAATCTAGGATGGCTGACTCCTAATTGCCCCAAACCACTCTGCATGCCAGCCTGATAGCCCCCTAACTGCTCCCTGTTGGCATGATTGACACCTAACTGCTCCCCTGCCAGCCCGATCACCCCCAACTGCCCTCCCTGCATTCCTGGTCACCCTCAACTGCTTTCCCCTGCTGGCCATCTTGTGACAATGTGCAGGTGGCCATCTTGTGATGTGAGGGTGTGAGGATCAATTTTCATATTACCTTTTCATTATATAGGATATTATCCTGATATATTAAAAGTCCCTTTTTAATCTCTAGTAACTTATTTTGTTTTTAAATTTATTTTATATGATATTAGTACAGTCACTCCAGTTTTCTTATGGTTGCTATTTGTGTGATATATTTTTCTTATTTTTTTAACTGTAAACCAAGCCTAATATATAAAAATCCTGGGTCCACAACTACCGGAGGATCAAACAAGCAGAAGTCAGTCCTGCAGTAAGTGCTGTGTTGCTGTGGTGACCCAGCACTGACTGCTACAGCTGCAGGTGAAGTGACCCAGCACTGACTTCTGAGGGGGCTGTGAATCACGCCTGGAGAGAGGCCTGAAGAGTGAAGCAGAGTCTGATCCATAGGCTCTCTGGCAGCTGTTGATCAGCACTTGCCTCTCTCTTTCTTTCCAGGCCTGGCCATCATCTGCACCTACATTTCTCTCCAGGCCTCCACTGGGGCTGCTGATCAGCCCTGCCTTTCTGATCAGGCCCCATTGATAGATCCAGAGATGCTGAACAACATAGAAACCAACCAATCAGAACCAAATCTGGGTGAAGTCTGAAGAGCCAATGGCTGCTTAGGAGGTGCAGCTTTTGACACTGACTTGGCATAGAAACTGACCAATCAGAACCAAATCTGGGTCAACTGTGAGGAGCCAATGGCTGCCTAGGAGGCAGAGTTTTTGGTGCTGACTGACATAGAAACTGACCAATCAGAACCAAATTGGCTAGCAGAGGAGGGCAGTTGGAGGCAAGATCAGGCCAGCAGGGGAAGCAAATAGGAGTGATCAGGCTGGCAGGGAAGGGAAGTTGGAGGCAAGATCAGGCCAACAGGAGAGAGCAGTTGGGGGTGAGATCAGGCCAGCAGAAGAGGGCAGTTGGGGGCAATTGGGCTGGCAGGTGAGCAATTAAGTGTTAATCAGGCTGGCAGGGGAGCAGTTAGAAGACAGCAGTCCTGGATTGTCAGAGGGATGTCTGACTGCCGGTTTCAGACTGAGTCCTGCAGTATCAGGCCTAAACCAGTAGTTGGACATCCCCTGAGGGGTTCCAGATCGAAGAGGGTACAAGCTGGGCTTAGAGATTACCACCCACCCCCAGTGCATGAATTTTGTGCACCAGGCCTCTAATGTTTTCTATACAAATGACCTTTTGTTTATGAGATTGATCCTGAGACTTTGATATACTGGACTATTAAACAGAAATAGTTTTAAAACTCAAACTGTCAAGGTATTGCTTATAACTTGAATAGAGGAAAACCACTATCATCAATTTTTCCAGAAGGCTGCTATAAAAATGTGCTGTAGTCTTTACTAATAACGCCTTCTTCTGCCATTCTTCTCTCTTCTCCATCTAGCTGATGTGCAATAGAAGATAATTCCACAGGGCTAAAATATTCTCCTTGCAATAGATTATCCAAGCAATATTGAGCACATAGGCAGCCTTCTTGTTCCTCATCAAAGATCAATAATACATTCTTATAATTAATTATTATTGTTTATGTGTTTCAAAATAATCTGAGATTTGAAAAGAAGATGGAGTGTATATCTCTACAGTTTGTTATATTAACACCAGGGGCCCAGTGCATGAAATTTGTGCACTGGGGGTGGGTGACCCCTCAGCCCAACCTGCCCCCTCAATGGTGCCAATGGCTGGCTCTGCCCCGGCCACCTCGGCCCCGACCCCCGGCCCTAGCTTTAGCCCCAGCCACTGGCGACCGCCGTCAACTGCCCAGCCCCTGGGCCCCTGCCCTTGCCAGATGCCTCAGCCCCACTCCCCCAGCCCAGGCCTTAGCCCCGCAGTGAGCACCCCACCCCGAGGGCACCCTGCTCTTGCGCACTGCTCGGCTGCTGCTCACACATGCCACTGCTCACTCAGCCCCGCCCCCATGCCTCGGCCGCCCCACCCCCCACCTTGCACACACCTTGGCGGCTCTGCCCCTCTCACATGCCTCGGTGGCCACGCCCATGCACCTCGGCCCTGCCCCCTTGCCTCACGTACCTCAGCCACACACACCCCACCTCGTGCACTCACCAGCCACCTTTGTCCTGGCCTCTGGTGAACGCCAGGCCCCAGGCTCCCCCCCTCCCATGCTTGCTAGCTGCCTCGTGCATGCCTTGGATCTTCACCCCCCCTTGCGCGCTCACTGGCTGCCTCGGCCCCGCCCCCCACTCCTGATTGGCTGGTGGGCGAGGCTTGTGGGTCTAGTGAAGGTACAGTCAAATTTACATATTACTCTTTAATTAGATAGGATTCTTGTTTACCATTTCTGCTTCCACCTTTTTGTGTGTCTAAAACTATTTTAATAAACTGTTTCTTGCTTCAGTCTACCATCTTGAATTTTCCATGAAACTTGTAACAATTTCAATAATCACATTTATGCCAGTCTCTGGTCTTCTATTGATTGCATTTACACTATGCTGAAAACTAGTTATCACTAGCCTATTCCAGTACAGTCCTTCCAAGCCTGGATATTACCATCCTGGTTGGAAAATTTTATCCAGTCTATATAATAAAACCCTAATATGCAAATTGAACACATGGCAGAATGACTGGTCACTGTGATGCACACTGACCACCGGGGCAGATGCTCAATGCAGGAGCTGCCCCCTGTGGTCAGTGCACTCCCACAGGGGGAGTGCCACTCAGCCAGAAGTCAGGCTCAGAGCTGATAAGTGCAACAGTGGTGGTAGAAACCTCTCCCGCCTCCACTGTAGGTGAGTGATAAGGAATGAGGGGTCCTGGACTGCGAAAGGGATGTCTGACTGCCAGCTTAGGCCTGATCTTTGGGGGGATCATCCCCTAAGGGGTCCTGGAATGCAAGAGGGCACAGGCTGGGCTGAGGGACCTCCCCCTTCCCCCAATGCACAAATTTTGTGCACTGGGCTTTTAGTTACTATATAACACAGATATGTATGTTAATGGCAATTTGTAATGATTTCTATCCCTTTAAAAATTGGGCACTTTAAATTTTACATTTGAAGAGCACATGTTTATTCATTATTTTAATGGATAGAGTATGCTTGGCAGATACATGGCCTCATCTACAGCTATTTAGAAAAAAAAGTTAAATAAACATGAAGAAAAAAGATGCCTATATTTCTTGGAAATTCTTGTCAATTTCTCCTAGTCAAATTTATAAAAGAGTTGTTACGCATTAGAAAAGAAATAAAAATAATTTCTAGTCAAAGTAAAAATACAATATTACAGAGAAATTATGGAAAATACTAGAGGCCCAGTGCATGGGGCAGGGGAATGTCAGCCCAGCCTGCACCCTCTCCAATCTGAGATCCCTTGAGAAATGTCCCACCGCCTGTGTAGGCCCGATCCCCTCTTACAATCCAGAATTGCTGGCTCCCAACCGCTTGCCTGCCTCTGCCTGATTGCCCCTAACCACTTCTGACTGCCAACCTGATTACTCCCTAATCACCCCCCTGGCAGCCTTATCAACACCTAACTGCTCCCCAAGCAGCCCAATTGCCCCTAATTGCCCTCTCCTACTGGCCCAGTCACCCCTAATCCCCCCTCCCTGCTGGCCTGATTGCCCACAACCTCCCTCCCCTGCAGACCTGGTCTCCCCCAACTGGCCTCCTCTGCTGGCCCGGTCATCCCTAACTGCCCTCTCTGATGACCTGATCACCCACAACTACCCTCTTTTGCTGGCCTGGTTACCCCTAACTGTCTACAACTGCCCTCCCCTGCAGGCCATCTTGTGGTGGCCATCTTGTGTCCACATGGAGTAGCCATCTTTGACCACATGAGGGCAGCCATCTAGTGTCTTGGAATGATGGTCAATTTGCTCTTTTATTAGATAGGATGTTTTTAATACTATATATTATTTAAATAGGAAGAAGTCAATTTGCTGAAAATCAATTCACTAACAGTTAATATCCTGGAAGTCAATTCACAGAACAACTAATCACCCAATGATCAATAAAGAATTGTGTAAAGACACAGAGAACATAATCTATCATAATTACTAGTAATGACCCATTTATTTAAAATGACAATGAGGCTTTTAGAGAAGATGTCATTATACGTAAATATGATACTTGCCACCTCCACAACCCCATCAAAATTTACAACTAAAATATCGAACAATCATCATTCAGAACTACCTGAAATCTAGCTGAATGGAAATACTATAGCTAGGGAATTCAAGAAGTGCATCAGGACTAGTAGGAGGAGCACAGATGCATGGGGGGGGGGGGGGGATCACAGAACTGGCTGGTCCCATACTCACATGTGGTGGTTTAAAATCAGGAGGGATATTTTGACTGTGAAGGTTTCCCTGAGGAGTGAGGGGTCTATGCCCCACACCAGGTCCCTAACCCAGATTCCCAGAGCTGGTAAGAGAAGTCTCCCCAACTTCTGGCTATAAAAACTAGCAGGGTGACACAGAGACTGCTGCAGTTCCAGGCAGTTCCTCTGAAAGGGCCCATGCATGGACTTACTTCAACTCACTGCCTCTGAGCTCTAGCACTTGGGCAGCAGATTGAAAGAAACCTGGGCCACTCCCAAAGTGTCTGGAATCAGGGCAAGAGCTGGAGGGACAAATGTCTACCAGACAAAAGTACTGGCAGAGGTCATTGTTCCTTTGCTGAGCCCTCCCTGTCACAGAGGTGACAAGCTGTGCTATATCTGAATCTCTATCAATCTGGCTCATACTATTTGACCTGTACAGTGATTCCCTGAGACCCCACCCCTCTTTACTATCAAGTTCATCCAAGCTCTATCCAGTGGCTTTCCCATACACCTGGCCTCTCTTCTCTCATTTTAATTTCCTAAAATCTCACAAACAAGCAGCACCTGGCATTAGTGTCCCTTGTACTTCTCAATAAGGGGTGGCTCCAGGCCTGACACTAGTGGCAGCCCACCCAAGTTCATAGCTTGGCCTCTCTCTGGTACCTCCAAGCTCAACACAAGTAGCAGCCATCTGAAGATTGCTTTGTAGCTCATGCTGGGTGGCCTCAGACAGGGTGCAGACAGAGGCTCTTTACACCTACTGGGTGGTCCCAGAGCCAGTACATCTGGTAGTCAGCTTCAACCACACAGTATTGCACTCCTATCACCTCCATGAGTGACACAAGCGAGTGGCAGACTCAGTGAGCACCAAAGCCCACATGAAGCAAGTTCTGCTCCATAGGGTTGGCTCCTGCACAGCAGTTCTACCATTATAGTCACAGGTGGTCCTCACATCCAATTAGCCTATAGGTCAACTCTTTCCAGTGACACCAACATACATCAAGGCTCAACTATAATCGGACAGTGTACATAATTCTCTCAGGGGTACACATGGAGTGCTCAGCTCAGGTGACTGGGAAGCCTGAGCTACTGGGCCCCACAGGACATCTACTACACAAGGCCACTGTACTAACTCCAGAAGACATAGCAGATCTACATAACACATAGAAACAAACACAGCCAAAATGCAGATACAAAAAAATATATCACAAATGAAAGAACAGGAAATATCACCAGAAAAAGAACTAAATGAAATGGAAGCAAGAAAACTACTAGATACTGAGTTCAAAACAATGTTATAAATATGCTCAAAGAACCTAATGAGAATTTTAGGGAACTTAGCAAGAACATCAACATAAAAAAAGACAAATCAGAATGAAGGATACACTAACTGAAATAAGGAATAATTTACAGGGAATCAATAGTACAGAACATTGAGAATCAAATCAAGAATTTGGAATATGAGGAAACAAAAAACACCCAATAAGAACAGCAAAAAGAAAAAAAAGAATCCAAAAATGTGAAGATGGTGGTGTAAGGAGCCTCTGGGACAATTTCAATTGTACCAGCATTTGCATCATGGGAGTACTGGAAGAAGAAGGAAGGGAGCAAGGTATCAAAAAACTATTTGAAAAAATGACAGAAAACATCCCTTACCTGGTGAAAGAATTAGACATACAAGTTCGGAAACACAGAATCCCAAACAACATGAACACAAAAAGGCCCACACCAAGACAAATCATAATTAAAATGCCAAAAGTTCAAAACAAAGAGATAATATTAAAAGCAGCAAGAGAAGCCCTGACCGGTTTGGCTCAGGGGATATAGCATCAGCCTGTGGACTCAAGCGTCCCAGGTTCGATTCCGGTCAAGGGATACCTTGGTTGGGGGCACATACTCAGTAGGGAGTGTGCAGGAGAAAGCTGATAGATGTTTCTCTCTCGTCGATGTTTCTAACTCTCTATTCCTCTCCCTTCCTCTCTGTAAAAAAACAATATATATATATATATATATATATATATATATATATATATTTTTTTTTTTTAAAGCAGCAAGAGAAGAGCCATTATTTAGCTACAAGGGAGAACCCATACAACTGCTAGCTGATTTCTCAACAGAAACTTTGCAAGCGAGAAGGGAGTGGCAAGAAATATTCAGTGGTGAAAAGCAATGACCTATAACCAAGTTTACTCTACCCAGCAAAGCTATCATTTATAATTGAAAGTCAGTGAAAGAGCTTCCCAGACAAGGAAAAGCTAAATGAGTTCATCACAACCAAGCCAGTATTACATGAAATGTTGAAGGGTGAGAAGAAGGAAGAGAAGGAGGGGGAGGGGGGAGGGGGAGGGGGAGGGGAGGAGGGGGAGGGGGGAGGGGGGAGGAGGGGGAGGAGGAGGAGGAGAATGGAAGATCAGATAAAATGCTTCGCAGATAAGAAAAAGCTAAAGGAGTTCATCACCACCAAACCAATATTATATGAAATGCTGAAAGATATTCTTTAAGGAGAGGAAGAAGAAAAAGATAAAGGTGTAAATTATGAACAACAAATACACATCTATCAACAAATGAATATAGAAATCAAGTGAATTAATAATCTGATGAACAGGATAAACTGGTGAATGTAATAGAATCATGGACATAGAGAGGGAATGGACTGACAATTCTTGGGGAGAAATGGGGTGTGGGCGGTGCAGCAAGAGACTGGACAAAAATCATGCACCTATGGGAGAGGACAGTGGCGGGGGGTGAGGGCAGAGGGTGGGATGGGTACCGGGTAGAGGGGAGCTATAGGGGAAAAAAAGGGAAACAATGTAATTAATAAACTAAACAATAAAGATTAAAAAAAAGAACAAGGAGAAGGAGAAGAAGGGGAGGGAAAGGGGAAGGGGGAAGGACAAGGAAAAGAGGAAAAATAAAAGGTAAATATATGAATAATAAAATAGCAAAAATGCATATCTATCAACAATTAAATCTAAAAATCAAAATAAATGAACAAAATACACAGATGAATAAAATAGAACAGAGGCATGGAAACATGGAACAGACCAATGAATCTCAGAGGTAACTGAGGAGGGGTATCAGGAAGATATTAATAGCAAAACGTATATGCATATATGCATTACCTATGGACACAGACAATAGGGTGGTGAAGGTCTGGGGCAGGGCAGGAACTGGGTGCAGGCGGGCAATGGAGGGAAAAAAGGATATTGTAATGCTCACAATAATAAAAATTTTAAAATCTCAAAAACTAAAAAAAAATAGTAAAATAAAATAGCAATATATTAGATCATTCCTATATGTGATTATTCTACATATGTTTTATTATGCAGAATATCTCTATTTTGACCCATGATAGCTAAAACTTGTTACAGTATCATATTACCTGGTCACTAAACTGTTTTCAAAACTTGTGATTACCACATGAATAAGTTTATTTTAGATTTTATTTGGAGAAGAATAGATTAATTATTTTATATACATTGTATAATTATGAGAACATATTCGAGAGCCTGACTATAATAACAGCCTATGGATTATGTCATGAGACTTACTAAGAAAGATGTACTGTACTTGTCGTACTTCTGAAAATAAGCCTTTTGGGATGCAATCCAAAATATATTTACTTCTTAGTAACTCAAAGATATCATGTCTATTTATTATAATAATTATTAATCATAATAAATTTATTAAAGTTTATACAATAATAAAAGTGGACTTACTTCCGGGGGAAATGAACAAATATCGTTAAATGATAAGTTAAGATATATCAATTGTTGAGCCAAAGGTGTTAAATCTGGGCAATTCAGGATAAAAAAGCCCTAAAAGAAAGTGACCAGAGATAAGAGGTTAATTATTAACAATACATAAAATATGTTATACAAAATTTTTTAAAATCACATATTCTGACTTACAGTGGTTGACACACTATACTCATGAGCCTATACTTATCTCCCACTCACTCATTTATTCTGTCATGATAATAATTTCTTAAATATGTAAGAGTTAGAAATCAAATAGAAACACTAATAACTATTTATGTATTCAGTAAGTATAGGGACATGTGTGTGACAGGACAATTAATAATGAGCAAACATATTTATGTATTCAGTAAGTATAGGGACATGTGTGTGACAGGACAATTAATAATGAGCAAACATCTTCACTACATACTGAAATATATTTTATTTTTAAATTTATTTTTATTGTTTAAAGTATTACATGTGTCTCCTACACACCCCCTTGATTAATCCCTTCTAGCCTGTATCTGACCCAACTACAAGCTTTTACCACACTATTATCTATAGCAATGGGTTATGCATATATTCATATAAGTTCTTCGGTTAATCACTTCCAAATCACCCACCCACTCCTGCCTTCCCTCTGAGATTTGAAAGTCTCTTTCATACTTCTGTGTCTTTGGATCTATGTTGTCCAATAGTTTATTTTGTTTTTTAGATTCCAAGTATCAACTTGTCTTTCTCTAACTAGCTTATTATACTTTGCACAAACATTCTCCAGGTCCCTTCATGCTGTTTCAAAGATAAGAGATTTTAACTGTTGCATAGAGTTCCATGGTGTAAATGTGCCAGTTTTTTACCCACTTGTCTACAGATGGGCACTTGGGTTGTTTCTAGATCTGAGCTATTGTGAATTGTGCTGCTATGAACATAGGGGTACATACGTTCTTTCTGATTAGTGTTTCAAGTTTCTTAGGATATATTCCCAGAAGTGGGATCACTGGGTCAAACGGCAGTTCCATTTTTAATTGTTTGAGGAAACTCCATACTGTTTTCCACAGTGGCTGCACCAGTCCGCATTCCCACCAGCAGTGCACTAGGGTTCCCTTCTCTACATATGCTCACTGTCACTTGTCATTTATTGATTTGTTGATGGTAGCCATTCTGACAGGGGTCAGGTGATATCTCATTGCAGTTTTAATCTGCACCTTTCTGATAATTAGTGACTTTTAGCATTTTTCCTATGTTCATTGGCCTTCTGTATGCCTACTTTGGAGAAGTGTCTAGTTAGGTTCTTTGCCCATTTTGTAATTGGATTGTTTGTCTTCCCTTTGTTAAGTTGTATAAGTTCCTAATGTACTTTGACTATTAACCTCTTATCAGATTTGTCTTACCATTGACAAATATGGATAGGCTCCCTTTTCATTTTTTTGATGGTTTTTTTTATTTAATACTAGAGGCCCGGTGCATGAAATTTGTGCACGGGGGTTAGGGGGCATGTCCCTCAGCCCAGCCTGCACCCTCTTCAATCTGGAACTCCATGAAGGATTTCCAACTGCACAGTGCAATGGGGCCTAAATAGGCAGTTGGACAACCCTCACGATCCAACTGCTCACCTGTCTGCCTTCCTCATTGCCCCTAACTGCTTCTGCCTACCAGCCTGATCACCCCTAACCATTCCCCTGCCAGCCTGATTGATGCCTAATTGCTCCCAGCCAATCTGTTCGCCCCTAAATGCCCTCCAATGCAGGCCTGGTACCCCCTACCTGCTCTTCCTGCAGGTCTGGGTCCCCCTCAACTGCCCTTCTCTGCAGGCATGGTCATGCCCAACTTCCCACCACTGCTGGCCTGCTCACCCCTAACTGCCTTCCCCTGAAGGCTTGATAGCCCCCACCTGCCCTCCCTTGCAGGCCTGGTCCCTCCCAACTGCCTTCCCCTGCTGGCCATCTTGTGGTGGCCATCTTGTGTCCACATGGGGACAGGATCTTTGACCACATGGGGGCAGCCATCTTGCATGTTGGAGTGATGGTCAATCTGTGTATTACTCTTTTATTAGATAGGATAGAGGCCCAGTGCACAAGTGGAAGCCAGCTGGTTTGTCCTGAAGTGTGTCCTGAATCAGGGTGGGTGTTCCCTTGGGGCATGTGGTGGCCTGGGAGAGGAGCCTGTGGTGGTTTGCAGGCTGGCCATGCCCCTGAGCAACCCAAGCAGAAACCCTGCTATTTGATATTTATTTATCTTCTATAATTAAAACTTTGTAGCCTTGAGTGGAGGCCTGGGCTTGCCAGGATGTGTAGAAAGCTTGGCTTCCTCCATTGCCAGGGGCAACCCTAGCTTCCTGCTCTATTGAGCTCTGTGGCTACCACTATTTTTGTTGGGATTCTATAATTGAAAATTTGTAACATTGAGTGGATGTCTAGGCCAGCAAGGACAAGCAGAAAGTTTGGCTTCCTCCATTGCCAGGGAAACCCAAGCCTCCCTCCTGCTCTCTGTTACTGCGGCCATCTTGGGTGGGTTTATTTGCATATTCGCTATTGATTGGCTGGTGGGTGTGGCTTATGGGCTTGGCTTGTGGGTGTAGCAGAGGTACAGTCAATTTGCATATTGCTCTTTTATTAGGAAAGATTTTTTATTGTTTAAAGTATTACATATATTAGTACATATATCTCCTTTTCTTCCCCCATTGACCATCCCCCAGCTTCCCTTACCTCCTTTCACATGCCTTCATCCCACTCCCCCAGTGTCGTGTGTCCATTGTGTGCTTATATGGATGCATACAAGCCCTTTGGTTGATCTATTTCCCTCACTCCCCAATATTCCTCAGCCTTCCTGCTGTAATTTGATAGTCTGTTGGGCCCTTTACTGCCTCTGTATCTATCTTTTTATTCATCAGGTTATAATGTTTATTTTCCATAAATGAGTGAGATCATGTATTTTTCTTGCATTGTCTGGCTTATTTCACTTAACATAATGCTCTCCAGGTCCATCCATGAAGCTGCAAATGGTAAGAATTCCTTCTTTTTATAGCAGAGTAGTATTCCATTGTGTAGATGTACCACAGTTTTCTAATCCACTCATCTGCTGATGGGCACTTAGGTGTTTCCAAATCTTAGCTATGGTGAATTGTGCTGCTATGAACATAGGGGTGCATATATCCTTTCTGATTGGCGTTTCTAGTTTCTTGGGATATATTCCTAGAAGTGGGATCACTGAGTCAATGGGAACTCCATTTTTAGTTTTTTGAGGAAACTCCATACTGTTCTCCACAGTGGCTGCACCAGTCTGCATTCCCACCAGCAGTGCACGAGAGTTCCTTTCTTTCCGTGTCCTCGCCAGCACTAGTCGTTTGTTGATTGTTGATGATTGCCATTGTGACAAGTGAAAGATGGTACCGCATAGTCGTTTTGATTTGCATCTCTCAGATAATTAGTGACTTTGAGCATGGTTCCATGTGTCTCTTGGCCTTCCTTCTGTCTTCTTTCGAAAAGATTCTGTTTAGGTTCATTGCCCATTTTTTTTATTGGATCATTTACCTTCCTTTTATTAAGTTGTATGAGTTCCCTATAAAGGTTGGAGATTAAACCTTTATCAGTGATAACATTTGCAAATATGTTATCCTATATAGTGGGCTTTCTTGTTGTTTTGTTGATGGTTTCTTTTGCTGTGAAGAAAGCTTTTTTTTTTAATTTTGGTATAGTCCCATTTATTCATTTTCTCTTTAGCTTCCATTGCCCTAGAAGGAGTACCAGTGAAGAAATTGCTGCGGCATATATCTGAGATTTCTCTGCTGTGGATTCCTATAGTATTTTTATGGTTTCCCATGTTATATTTAATTAAGTCCTGTATCCATTTGGAGTTTATTTTTGTGTGTGGTGTAAGTTGGTGGTCTAGTTTCATATCTTTGCATGTATCTGTCCAATTTTCCCAACACCATTTATTTAAGAGACTGTCTTGACTGCATTGTAAGTTCATGCCTCCTTTGTCAAATATTAATTGAGCATACTGGTTTGGGTCAATATCTGGATTCTCTATTCTATTCCATTGGTCCATATCTCTGTTCTTGTGCCAGTACCAGGCTGTTTTGAGAATAGTGGCTTTGTAATACAGCTATAAATCTGGCTTTGATATCCCACCTACTTTGTTCCTCTTTCACAGGATTTCTGTGGCCATCCGGACTCTTTTCATATTCCACATGAATTTTTGGAGAATTCCTTCTAAGTCTGTGATATATGCCATTGGTATTTTAATGGGGAGTGCACTGAATCTATAGATTGCTTTGGGTAGTATGGACATTTTGATGATGTTGATTCTACCAATCCATGAACATGGAATGCTCTTCCATCTGTTTACATCTTCCTCTATCTCTTTTTTCAGTGTCCTGTAGTTTTGCAAGTATAGATCTTTTACCTCCTTAGTTAAAGTTTATTCCTAGATATCTTAATTTATTTTGGTGCAATGGTAAATGGGATTGCTTTTTTAGTCTCTCTTTCTGTAAGTTCACTATTGGTGTATAGAAATGCCATAGATTTCTTGGTGTTAATTTTGTATCCTGCTACATTACTGAATTTATTTATTAAGTCTAATAGTTTTTTGGTGGAGTGTTTTGGGTATTTTATATACAATATCATATCATCTGCAAATAAGGACAACTTTACTACTTTTTTTCCAACTTGGATGCCTTTTATTTCTTCTTCTTGTCTAATTGCAATGGCTAATACTTCCAATACTATGTCTAACAGGAGTGGTGAGAGTGGGCATCCATGTCTTGTTCTTGTTCTTAGGGGAAATGATTGTAGTTTTTGCCCATTGAGTATGATGTTTGCTGTGGGTTTATCATATATGGCTTTTATTATGTTGAGGTATGGTCCTTCTATTCCCACTTTGTTGAGAGTTTTTATCAAGAAAGGGTGTTGGATTTTTGTCAAATGCTTTTTCTACATCAATTGATATGACTATGTGATTTTTATCTCTCAATTTATTTATGTGATGTATCATATTTATTGATTTGCAGATATTGTGCCATCCTTGCATTCCTAGGATAAATCCTACCTGGTCATGGTGTATATCTTTCTGATCTACTGCTGGATCCAATTTGCTAGAATTTTGTTGAGGATTTTGGCATCTATGTTTATGAAGGATAGCCTATCTAATAAAAGGGTAACATGCAAATGTGACCTTATCTTGGCTCCTGATTGGCTATGCTACCAGCCAATCAGGAGCAGGGGCATGACTGGGGGCATGGCCACGGCTTGCCTGGACACCAGTGAACACTTCCCTTCACTAACGCTTCGCTTCACGCCTGTGGGGAACACTTCACTTCACACCTGTGCAGGCGGGGAACGCAGGCGGGGAACGCAGGGCTTCATGCCAGTGCCAGCTTCACACTGGTGGGGGCGGGGAATGAAGCACGGACGACGCCTCTGCACAGGGTGTTTTCGAGGGCCTAGCGAGCCAGCAGGAGAGGCTCAGTCCTTGAGGCGTCCGTGGTGCGGGGAGGGCTGGGCCAGGACAACACCATACTTTCAAAGAAAGTTGTTTCCCACTTAAATATCCTCTGATGAGTGTCTTTAAAAAAGAAGTAAATATTCAGCCATTGTCACACCTTGAAAAGTTAAGGTAATTCCTTAATATCACCTAATATCCACTGTACATTCAAATGTCTTTGTTTCAAAGATGCCTTTTACTGTTGGTTTGCCCCCTCCGGAGGCTACCCAAGGTCTGATTTCAGCCCTGATGTTGGGCTGCTTCCCCGACCATAAGCTCTCAACACACTTCCAGCCAGAGTTAAAGGGGGCTTCTTCTGTTTTTAAGGCATCGCCATATCCAGTGTCTGCCAGGCCTCTGTGAAAGCACTACTCCTTATGTCTGGGGTGCTGGGAGCTGAAGCAGAGAGGCTGTGAGGCCCAGCTCACCCAGGATGCTGGCCCCCCCATCACCCTCTCCCAATTATCCTGGCCCAGCATTCCCTAAGCATACCTGCTCAGGGAGAGCATGAGGTGGTCCTGGCAGCGTGATGGGAGGCCAGCAGGGGGCGTGGCCACAGCACGAGGGAAAGGAGGCCTACACCCTCCCCCAATCCAGAGGGGCTTGACAGGGGACCACAGGCCACGCCTTCCACCCAGCAGGGCTTGACAGGAAACCTCAAGGTGTGCTTCCTGCCCTGGTGCTGGGCTAGGGTACCTCAGGCTGCTCCCTCCACCCCAGCTCCAGGCTGGGGTTCCTCAGGCCGTGCCTCCCACTGGGTGCAGCTTGACAGGGGACTACAGGCCACACTCTCAACCCGGCAGGGCTTGACAGGGGACCTCAATGTGCGCTTCCCATCCTGTTGCTGGGTTAGGGGACCTCAGACTGTTCTCTCTACTTGGCAGGGCTTGACAGGGGACCTCAAGCCGCATCCCCACCCCGGCACTAGACTGGGGGACCTCAGACCATACCCTGTGCCCTAGCACCAGGCCAGGGGTCCTGAGGCTGTTCCCCTCCTGCCTGGCTGGGTTTGACAGGGGACCTCAGGCTGTGCCCCCACCTGGCAGGGCTTGACAGGAGACCTCAAGCTGCACCCACAGCCCTGCACCAGGCTGGGGGACCTCAGACCATACCCTGTGCCCTAGCACCAGGCCAGGGGTCCTGAGGCTGTGCCCCTCCTGCCTGGTTGGGCTTGACAGGGGCCCTCAGGCTGTGCCCCCCCACCCAGCGGGGCTTCACAGGGGACCTGAGCCTGTGCCCCTGTGCCAGTGAGGATTGACGGGGGACCTGAGGCTGTGCCTCCCTCCCGGTGCTGAGCTGCGGGACTTGAGGCTGTGCTCCTCTACCTGGTGGGGCTTGACAGGAGACCTCAAACCATTCCCCCAACCCAGTGGGGCTTGACAGAATCTCAGGTTGTGTCTCCCACCTGGTGGTACTTGATGGGGGACCTCAGGCCACTGCCCCCCATCCTGGTGCTGGGCCAGGGTACCTGAGGACACACCCACCCCGGGTGGCTTGACAAGAGTGGGACTGGCAGGGTCTGGATCTACCCCATTGAGGGGATGGGGGGTTGCGGCTGGGTCTGGGTCTCACATGATTTTGAGGCACATGTGAGTGAGTGGGAACTTGACTCTGGGCCCTGTGGTGTGCTCAGACTCTGATAGGAGGAAGGTTTTCATATACATTTTACTAATTTTCTTTAGTCTCTGATACTTCTATTATAGAGAAAGAGCAAATAGCAATATTAAATTATTTCCTCTAATTAATACCCTTTTAATGTGCACGAATTTTGTGCACCGGGCCACTAGTTGGCTTATAATTCTCTTTCATTGTGTTACCTTTATCTGGTTTTGGTATTAGAGTGATGGTGACTTCTTAGAAGGAGCTTAGAAGTGTTTCTTCCTCTTGAATTTTTTGTAATACTCTGAGGAGGATTCCTTGAATGTTTGGTAAAACTCCCCTGTGAAGCTGTCTGGCCCCAGGCTATTGTTTGTTGGAAGCTTTTTGATGACTGCTTCAATTTCTTCCATAGTTATTGGCCTATTGAGATGTTTAGATTCTTCCTGATTGATTTTTGGAAGGTTATATTTTTCTAGGAATATGTCCATTTCCTCCAGGTTGTCCAGTTTGTTGGAGTAGAGTTGTTCATAGTATGTTTTAACAATCCTTTGTATTTGGTGGGGTCTGTTGTTATTTCTCCTCTTTCATTTCTGATTTTGTTTATTTGGTTCCTCTTTCTTTGCTACTTGGTGAGTCTGGCTAGAGGTTCATCAATCTTGTTTATCCTTTCAAAGAATCAGCTCTTGGTTTTGTTGATCTTTTGAATTGTGTTGTTTTATTTTGTTTTATTATTATTTTTTTTTTGTCTCATTGTCATTTTTCTCTGCACTGATCTTTATTATTTCCTTCCTTCTGCTTACGCTGGGCTTTTCTGTTGTAATCCTTTTTACATCCTGTGTGTCCAGGGTTCCAATACCAGGGTTCAGCATCTGGAGAAGGCCGCACACAAATGAAGAGAGACTGGAAAAGCATCAATTTTGGATCTCATGAGGGCCAGGAGTGAGTCTACCTCTAGGTGGAGGACACCACCAGCTCTGGCATTACTATCCCCTTTTATTAGGACTATGTGATACATTCATGTCCTTTAGGTCAGGAAATTCCAACAATGAGTCAACCAGCAAGAATTAAGATAAAACTAATAAGTGGCATCTGTTTCAACTACCAATGTGTCACCTAAGCAGTGAGTGAATAGTTCATACTTGACATAAGACTGAAAGTGGCAGCTGCTTCAGCTACCAATGTCTCACCTAAGCAATGAATGAATAGTTCAGACTTACAGAGATATTAAGGTTGACAGGGTTTCCTGTTTGTTCCATTTACATCTCTATTGGTGAGGCAATGACTGGTTTCCCGCACTTTTCTTGTTGCTCTCTATCTAACTCTTTGAGTTGTAGGATTAGGTAATTGATTTCCATTGTTTCTTGTTTGTTTTTGCAGTAGGCTTGTAGAGCTATGAACTTCCCTCTCAAGACTGCTTTCACTTTGTTCCATAGATTTTGTGTTTTCATTGTCATTTGTTGCCATGATGATTTTTTATTTCTTCTTTGATCTCTCTGGTAACCCCGTCATTGTTTAATAGCATGCTGTTTAGTCTCCATCTGTTTGATTTGTTGCTTGTTTTTATTGTAGTTGATTTCCAGTTTTATGCCACTGTGATCTGAGAAGATGCTTAATATGATTTATATCTTCTTCAATTTGAAGACACTTTGCCTGTGACCCAATATAGGGTCTATCTTTAAAAATGACCCATGTGCACTTGAGATGAATGTATATTCTGTGGCTTTGGGGTGAAGTGATCTGAAGATGTCAAATCCATCTGGTCTAGTGAGTCATTTGGGATTGATGTTTCTTTACTGATTTTTTGTTTAGAGGATCTGTCCAATGGTGATAGTGGGGTATTAAAGTCTCCTACTATGATTGTATAGCTGTCAATCTCTGTATTGATATCCTCCAGGAGTTTTTTTATGTATTTGAGTGCTCCTGTATTGGGTGCAGATATGTTTACCAGAGTTATTTCTTCTTGTTGGATTGCTCTCTTTAGTATTATGAAGTGGCCTTCCTTACCTCTTGTTATATCCTTCACTTTAATATCTAATTTGTCGGATATAAGTATTGCTATCCCAGCTTCTTTTATTTTTCATTTCCATTCACCTGAAAAACTTTTTTCCATCCCTTCATCCTCAGTCTGTGTGCATCTTTTATTCTGAGGTGGGTTTCTTATAGACAGCAGATATATGGGTCATGTTTTCTTATGCAATCCATTACCCTATGTCTTTTGATTGGGGCATTTAATCCATTTACATTTAAAGTTATTATTGGTAGGTACTTATATGTCACCATTTTTATTCTTTACCCCTGTATTCCTTCTTCGCTTTCTATTTCTTTTGTTACAGCTGACACTTGCATTGCTGGTTTGAGGTAATAAACTCCCTTAGTCCTTTTTTGTCTGTGAAGCTCCTAATTTCACCTTCAATTTTGATTTATAGCCTTGCTGGGTACAGTTTTCTTGGATTTAGACCCTTCCTTTGCATGACTTTGTATATTTCATTCCATTTCCTTCTGGCCTGATGAGTTTCTGTTGAGAAATCAGTCAAAAGTCTGATGGGCATTCCTTTGTAGGTAACTTTCTGTCTCTCTCTGGCCACTTTTAATATTCTTTGTTGTTGCTGTTTGCCAATTTAATTATAATGTGCCTTGGCATTGGTCTTTTGTGGTTCATTTTCCTTGGGACTCTGTGAGCTTCTTGGATTTGTGTGGGTTTTTTCTTCTCTATATCAAGGATGTTTTCTGTCATTATTTCTTTAAACAGGTTTTCTATTCCTTGCTCAGTTTCCTCTTCTTCTGGAATCCATATTATGTGGATGCTGTTTTGTTTCATGTTGTCCCAAAGTTCCCTTAGGCTCTCCTCTTGCTTTTTAATTTTTTTTTTCCTAGAAGTTGCTTTACTTGGATATTTCTTCCTACCTTGTCTTCTAGCTCACTGATGTGGTCCTCTGCTTCTAGTTTACTCTTGATGCTTTCTAATGCATTCTTTATAGCAGTGATGTCATTTTTCATTTCTTCTTGGTTCTTCTTTATTTCCTCTTGGTTCTTACACATATTGTAGAATTTGTCTTCCATTCTTTTCAACCACTGTATGACCATTTCTCTGAATTCTTTCTCTGACTGGTTGCTTGCCTCCATTTTGTTTACTTTCTTTTCTAGTGTTGCCTGTTTTTCTTTCATATGCAGGCTGTTTCTTTGTCTTCCTATGGTCTCTCTTATCCTAGTGTCTGGTAATGTAGTTATCTAACTCCTATGTTGATTTAAAGGCACAAAATACAACACAACCAGGTACAACACACAAGGCACTGAACAGAAATGTATTCATGATATTAATAACCCCAAATAGGTGACCATCAGAGAAAAGCAAATTCGAGGATAGGAGAGAAAGAAGGAAAAAAAGGTGTGCAAAATGAATTGGGAAAAGGAATAAAAAGTAAGAGAGAAAAGAAAGAGAATAAGTAAGAAAAGGGGAACAAACTACATATATATGAGGAGAAAACTCCAATAGAACAGCCAGTAATCCCAACAAATGCCAGCAACAAGTACCTGGAAATGAATACAAACTTCAAACAACAATTAATATCAAGTGAGGCAAGGGAAACAGAAGCAAAAAGCAAACATAAACAAAACAAACAAATTAAAAAGAATAAGCAAAACAATCTCATAAACAAGCATAAAAATCAATATAATCAACATTTAAGCAAACAACAACAAAATGAAAAAGAGAAAAACAATTTTTTGGATAGTGAAGACAGAGAAGAGAGATGTTTGTATGGACTTGAAGCAGGGGAATTGGACATTAGATATGTAAGAAGGGTGAAATTTTAGCAGGCAGTAAAAAAAAGAATAGGGAAAATCTAAAGCAGAAAAAAGATAAGAAAAATAGGACAACAAAAGGGGAAAAGTTAGGAAGAGAGTGATGGCATAAAGGTAAAGTTGAGATAGAGTAAAATGATGCTAAAGGAAAGATGAAAAGAGAATGTAGAACACTAATCCCAAAGTAAAATAAAGAGAAAATAAAATGACACTTAAAAAAAATAAACTAAGATAGTAGTAGTAATAATATCGATTGAAAATAAAAATGTAATAATTAAAATGTAAAATCAGGGCACAGAGGCGGCAGAGTCCAGGGAGCTCTAAACTCCAGCACGGAAAGGTCAGATTTCCCTGGGGGTACTTTGGGCGCGAAACTGAGGGGGCTGGCAGTCTGGGAGATCTGCACCTTGGAACTCAAAACCTGGAGATCTGCACCTGAAATAAAATCTGTGGCTGTTGGAGCTGGTAAACATGGGAGAGGGCCCTTGGAGCTGGTGGCAGAGTTAATCCCTGGAGCTAAATCAATTTGGACCTGACAAAGGAGGGAAACCCGGAAGATTTTGGGAGGGTCCTAGCTGCTAAAACAGCAGTCACCATTAGAGAGGCAGTATCATTTAGTTCAGGATAGAGAGGACCAATAGACCCAGAAGTCAATCTAGAAACACTGCCACCCAGGGGCCAAATCACAAATTGACTCTTGTGTGACAGGGAATTGATTATATTTTCTCTTCCACCTTGGCAATACAGTTTATTTTCATCTACTCTTTAGTATCTTTTACTCTACCTAAACTTCACCTTTATACCACCACTCTCTTGCTAACCTTTCCCTATTTAGTGCCTTGTTTCCCTTACACTTTTCCCGCTTTAGATTTACCTTAATTCTTTCCCTTTACCCCCTGTTAAAATTTCACCCCACTTATATATCTAATCTCCAACCACCTTCTCCAAGTGCATATATACCTTTAGCTTCTCTGACTTCACTATCTTAAAGTGTTTTTATCCCTGTCCTGTTGTTGTTGTTTACTTGACTGTTGATTATATCGATTTTTTAAGCTGGTTTATAAGATTGATTTGCTTATTCTGTTATTTTGGTTTGTCTTGTAGGGGGGGTTATTTTTATTTTTGGTGTTGTTTCTTGTTTTGTTGTCCTCATTTGCATTGTTTTTGAGATAGATTTTTGCTTCAGTGTTCCCTCACCTCTCTTGATATTAGCAGTTGTATGTAATTTGTATCAATCTCCAGGTACCTGTTGCAGGTTTTGGTTCGGATTAGGGGCTGTCCTATAGGAGTTTTCACCCCACATTTATAATTTACTCCTTTTTTTTCCTCTTCTCCCCCTTTCCCATTATCATTTTGGCATTCCTGTCTTTCTTTTTTGTGAGTGTGTGTGTGTGGGGGTCTCTTTCTTTTTGTGTGAGAGTGGGTGTGTGAGTGTCTGTGTGTGTCTGGGGGAGGTTCCCTTTCTTTTTTCCCACCTATCACCGAATGTGCCTTTCTCTGGTGGTTACCTTTATTTGGAATTACCATTACTTTGACTACATTCTGGTTCAGTGCCTGGTGCGTTGCACCTGGTTGTGTTGTATTTTGTGCCTTTAAATCAATACAGGAGAGTGAGAACTACATAACCAGATACACAGAGAAGAGAGACCATGGGAAGACAAAGAAACAGCCCACATATTAAAGAAAAGCAAGGCTCACCAGAAAAGGAGGTAAATGAAATGGAAGTTAACAACCTGTCAGAGAAAGAATTCAGAGAAATGGTCATAAGGTGGCTGAAAAGAATGGAAGACAAATTTGATAATATGAGTAAGAACCAAGAGGAAATGAGGAAGACCCAGGAAGAAATGATGAAGAGCCAAGAAGAAATTGCTGAAGTAAAGAACTCAATAGAAAGTATTAAGAGTAGACTAGAAGAAGCAGAGGATCGCATCAGTGAGCTAGAAGACCAGGTAGGAAAAAATAACCAAGTAGAGCAGCTTCTAGGAAAAAAAATTAAAAAGCAGGAGGAGAGCCTAAGGGAACTTTGGGACAACATGAAACAAAACAGCATCCGTATAATTGGGCTTCCAGAAGGACAGGAAACTGAGCAAGGAATAGAAAACGTGTTGGAAGAAATAATGACAGAAAACTTTCCTGATATAGGAAAGAAAAAACCCACACAAATCCAAGAAGCTCACAGAGTCCCAAGCAAAATAAACCCCAAAAGACCTACGCCAAGACACATTATAATTAAATTGGCAAACAGCAATGACAAAGTAAGAATCTTAAATGCTGCCAGAGAAAGACAGAAAGTCACCTACAAAGGAACCCCCATCAGACTAACAAGTGATCTCTCAACAGAAACTTATCAGGCCAGAAGGCAGTGGAATGAAATTTACAAAGTCATGCAAAGGAAGGGTCCGAATCCTAGAATACTATACTCAGCTAGGCTCTCAATCAAAATTGAAGGTCAAATCAGGAGCTTCACAGATAAAAAAAGGACTAAGGGAATTCGTCACCACCAAACCAGCAATGCAAGAAATGCTAAAGGATCTGCTATAAAAAGAAATAGGAAGTGAAGAAGGAACACAGGGGTAAAGAACAAAAATGGCAACATATAAGTACCTATCAATAATAACTTTAAATGTAAACGGTTTAAATGCTCCAATCAAAAGACATAGGGTAATAGACTGGATAAGAAAACACAACCCATGTATCTGCTGTCTACAAGAAACCCACCTCCGAAAAAAAGACGCACACAGACTGAGGATGAAAGGTTGGAAAAAAGTTATTCAGGCGAATGGAAATGAAAAAAAAGCTGGGGTAGCCATACTTATATCTGACAAATTATATCTCAAGTGAAGGGCATAACAAGAGATAAAGAAGGCCACTTCATAATACTAAAGGGAGCAATTCAACAAGAAGAAATACCTCTTGTAAACATATACGCACCCAATACAGGAGCACCCAAATATATACAAAAACTCCTAGAGGACATCAAGGGAGAGATAGACAGCAATACAATCATAGTAGGAGACTTTAATACCCCACTATCACCATTGGACAGATCCTCTAAACAAAAAATCAGTAAAGAAACATCAATCCTCAATGACTCACTGGACCAGATGGAATTAATTGACATCTTCAGATCATTTCACCCCAAAGCCACAGAATATACATTCTTTTCAAGTGCCCATGGGTCATTCTCAAAGATAGATCATGTGTTGGGTCATAGGCAAAGTCTCTCCAAATTCAAGAAGATAGAAATCATATCAACTATATTCTCAGATCACAGTGGCATAAAGCTGGAAATCAACTACAATAGAAACAATCCAAAGAAATCGAACACATGGAGACTAAACAGCATGCTATTAAACTATGACTGGGTTACTAGAGAGATAAAGGAAGAGATAGAAAACATCATAGAAACAAATGACAATGATAGCACAACAATCCAAAATCTATGGGACACAGTGAAAGCAGTTCTGAGAGGGAAGTTCATAGCTCTACAATCCTACCACAAAAAACTAGAAACAGCGGCAATAAATTATCTAACCCAACAACTCAAAGAGTTAGAAAGAAAGCAACAAGAAAAGCCCAGTGTAAGCAGAAGGAAGGAAATAGTAAAGATCAGAGCAGAAATAAATGACATAGAGACCAAAGAAACAATTCAGAAGATCAACAAAACCAAGAGCTGGTTCTTTGAAAGGATAAACAAGATTGATGAACCTCTAGCCAGACTCACCAAGAAGCAAAGAGAGAGGACCCTAATAAATAAAATCAGAAATGAAAGAGGTGAAATAACAACAGACCCCATTGAAATACAAAGGATTATTAAAAAATACTATGAACAACTCTACTCCAACAAACTGGACAACCTGGAGGAAATGGATATGTTTCTAGAAAAATATAACCTCCCAAAACTCAATCAAGAAGAATCTAAACAACTCAATAGACCAATAACTGTGGAAGAAATTGAAGCAGTCATCATAAAGCTTCCATCAAATAAAAGCCCAGGGCCAGACGGCTTCACAGGGGAGTTTTACCAAACATTCAAGGAAGAACTAAAACCTATACTCCTCAGACTATTCCAGAAAATTCAAGAGGATGGAACACTTCCAAACTCCTTCTATGAAGCGAGCATCACCCTAATACCAAAACCATATAAAGACGACACAATGAAAGAGAATTACAGGCCAATATCCCTCATGAATATAGATGCCAAAATCCTCAATAAAATTCTAGCAAATCGGATCCAGCAGTACATCAGAAAGATCATACACCATGACCAAGTAGGATTTATCCCAGGAATGCAAGGATGGTACAATATCCGCAAATCAATAAATGTGATACATCACATAAACAAATTGAGAGATAATAACCACATAGTCATATCAATTGATGCAGAAAAAGCATTTGACAAAATCCAACATCCTTTTTTAATAAAAACTCTCAATAAGGTAGGAATAGAAGGATCATACCTCAACATAATAAAAGCCATATATGATAAACCCACAGCAAACATCATACTCAATGGGCAAAAACTAAAACCATGTCCCCTAAGAACAGGAACAAGACAGGGTTGCCCACTTTCACCACTTCTGTTCAACATAGTACTGGAAGTATTAGCCATTGCAATTAGACAAGAAGAAGAAATAAAAGGCATCCAAATTGGAAAAGAATAAGTTAAATTATCCTTATTTGCAGATGACATGATATTGTACATAAAAAACCCGAAAGACTCCATAAAAAAGTTAGTGGACTTAATAAATGAGTTCAGCAATGTGGCAGACTACAAAATTAATGTCAAGAAATCTATGGCTTTTCTATACACTAATAGTGAACTTACAGAAAGAGAGACTAAAAAAGCAATCCCATTTACCATCACACCGAAAAAATTAAGATACCTAGGAATAAACTTAACTAAGGAGGTAAAAGACCTATTTGTGGAAAACTACAGGACACTGAAAAAAGAGATAGAGGGAGATGTAAACAGGTGGAAGAACATTCCATGTTCATGGATCGGGAGAATCAACATCATTAAAATGTCCATACTACCCAAAGCAATCTATAAATTTAATGCACTCCCCATTAAAATACCAATGGCATATTTCACAGACCTAGAAAGAACTCTCCAAAAATTCATCTGGAACAAAAAAAGGCCCCGAATAGCCACAGCAATCCTGAGAAAGAAGCACAAAGTCGGTGGGATTTCAATACCAGATTTCAAGGTGTATTACAAAGCTACTGTTCTCAAAACAGCCTGGTACTGGCACAAGAACAGAGATCAATGGAATAGAATACAGAATCCAGATATCAACCCAACCCACTATGCTCAATTAATATTTGACAAAGGAGGCGTGAACATAAAATGGAGTAAAGACAGTCTCTTCAATAAATGGTGTTGGGAAAATTGGACAGATACATGCAAAAAAATGAAACTGGATCACCAACTTACACCATACACAAAAATAAACTCAAAATGGATACAGGACATAAACATAAGACAGGAAACCATAAAAATATTAGAGGAATCTACAGGAAGAAAAATCTCAGACATATGCCAAAAGAACTTCTTTGATGATACTGCTCCTAGGGCAATGGAAGCTAAAGAGAAAATAAACAAATGGGACTACATCAAAATCAAAAGCTTTTGCACAGCTAAAGAAACCATCAACAAAACAACAAGATAACCCACTGTATGGGAGAACATATTTGCAAATGTTATTAGTGATAAAGGTTTAATCTCAAGCATCTACAGGCAACTCACCCAACTCAATAAAAGGAGGACAAATGATCCAATAAAAAAATGGGCAACAGACCTAAATAGAATCTTCACGAAAGAAGACAAAAGGAAGGCCCAGAGACATATGAAATCTTGCTCAAAGTCACTAATTATCCGAGAGATGCAAATCAAAACGACTATGCAGTACCATCTCACACCTGTCAGAATGGCTTACATCAACAAATCAACAAGTGCTGGCGAGGATGCGGAGAAAAAGGAACCCTCGTGCACTGCTGGTGGGATTGTAGACTAGTACAGCCACTGTGGAGAACAGTATGGAGTTTCCTCAAAAAACTAAAAATGGAGCTCCCATTCGACCCAGTGATCCCACTTCTAGGAATATACCCCAAGAAACTAGAAAGGCGAATTAGAAAGGATATATGTACCCCTATGTTCATAGCAGCACAATTTACCATAGCTAAGATTTGGAAACAGCCTAAGTGCCCATCAGCAGATGAGTGGATTAAAAAACTATGGTACATTTACACAATGGAATACTACGCCGCGGAAAAAAAGAAAGAGCTCCTACCATTTGTATCAACATGGATGGAATTGAAGAGCATTATGCTAAGTGAAATTAGCCAGGCAGAGAAAGACAAATATCACAAGATCTCACTCATTTGAGGAATACAATCAATGACATAGACTGATGATCAAGAATGGATCCAGAGACTGAGAAAAGTCCATCAGAATGTCAAACCTCAGGGTAAGTGGCAGGTGGTGGGAGTAAGTGGAAAAGTCAATATATTTGAACTCTTGAACTGAGGTAAGTGATTTGTGTTTTTACATCCCTGACAAAGTTTATATAAAGTTATAAAAAATGGCAGCTAGTTTGAGATTGAATTGACAAGGCCTAGAGCTTGTCATATCCTATGGAGACCAGTCCTTAGGCTAGGCCCTGCTTAACCTCCGTGACACCATAATACCCTTACATGATATTATTCTACAATGTCATTATAATATTTGATATTTGACAACAGCATATTATACAATTATCCCAAATAAACTTACAAACTAATTCTTTGAATGTTGGGCAGCAACTTAAAAAAGGATAGGAAAGAAATTAATCCCTTTCAGAAGGAATTAAGGCACTGGGAAGGCATCCGAGCATTCTATATTGGCCCTTCTTGCCCTTTCTGCCAAGAGGGACCTTCTTCTTACTATCCAAATACACACAGCTGATGCCTGAGTTTTCAGTTCCAGCTGTGGCTGAAGCCTCTGGGCAGCTGGCACCATGGATCTGTCTCTCGACCAATAGTGTGAGCTGGGCCCTCTCTGAAGAAGAAACCTGGGTCCGTGAGATATGTGATCAGTACCGGGACCCCGCCAGCAGGGGAGGGGACCCCAAGGCAGGTACTGGACGTGGAGGCCACGGGGGCATAGACTACAAAGGAGACAGAACTGAACCTCACATCACCCTGTTTGGCCCCGGAGGATGGCTGGTTAGCCAGAGACGGGTAAGATTCCTCAGGGAAGGAACAACCTAAGACAGGCACAGTCACAGAGGGGCCAACAGGAGAGAACTAAAAGGTCAACAGAGGTGGGGCACAGACCCTCATCCACAAACCTTGCAGGGGCTTGAATTCTCACCCCTCCTGAGGGAGGTCTCCTACCCTCACGGCTGCTTCGCCTCCCACTCACAACTCAGACCGGGACCCAGGTGGCAGGCAGAGACTCGGCCAGCAATAGCTGCTCTATATCTAAATTCAGTCTATCACCAGGAATGCGCAGGACCTACTCAAAATCGCAAATATTCCTTTCCACTAGTATTTACAGGGTAAACTAAGATTTCTGCTTGAGTATTAAAATTGACAGTAAAATAGTAATCAAGTTTTCAGATTAATTTAAATTGGCCAAGTGAAATAAGTGAATACTCAAGAAAATTTTAGTGTACTGGACAAAAAGCTTTTCCTAAAACATTAACTAAAAAATCTATTAGTAGTTCATCTCACTGTAAAGTTGCCTAACATCCAAAGAACCTAAAGCAGTCATATTTGTGTGCAAAAATTAAAATTTAAAATTACCAGGACTGCAATATAAAATTTCCAAAAGCCCCCATTAATCAAAAAAGGGGAGGGGACAGTGGGGTAATATCATGTAAGGAAAAAAATATCGAGTAAGTAAAATACATCTAGAAAATGCTTACTCCAGTAAAGTAAATTCCATTTGTAAAACCAATTGCAGGACACCCATGAAAAAACACACATGGTGTCAAAATAAGCCAAAGGAAAATCATTTGGGCAAAAATTAAAAAGAATCCCAAGTCTATTTTGCATAGAGGATCCCTTTGTTAACTTTTGGTCGAGAATGTGTTTGTGTGTTTTCAGAGAACAACTCCAAGACCATGTGGGTTCCTGCGACGGTGAGGAACTGATGGATCTGTTCCAGTCATGAGGACGGTCCAGAGATGGGGGACACTGACGACACCTTGCCATACTAGCAGTCGGCAGCTGTGCATGTCTGCAGGCAGCCCAGGACCAAACCAGAGAGGATGGATCTTGCATTGCCACGATGTGTCCACCATCTGGATACCATTGCTGACATGTACACATAAGAATTATTTGACACTGAAACTAGGACTCAGAACAGTTGGACATTTAAACTGAGACTGGAACATTTTTTGTTCTTATACATTTATTTTTAGTATGCAGAGGCAAGATATTTTTGAAGAAAAGAAACAGGGGAGAGTGATTGATATAGAGGCAGGGTGGCCTTGAACAGGCTGTCAAGCTACAGGGGAAGGCTTGCGTGGATGGGAGGTGGTTGCGGGGGGAGCTCAGCTGAAGGACTTGTATGCATGCATATGAGCATAACCAATGAATGAAAGACACTGGGGCGGGGAGGGGGGAGGGTGGGGATATGTGCTGGGGGGTAGGGGAGGCTGGGGGGAGGATAAGGGGGAGGGAGAAAGGAAACCATGTACTACTATTAATTATAAGTTATACTGCAAAAAAATCAATAAAAATATATTTTAAAAAATAAATAAATAAATAAATAAATAAATGTAAAATCAAGTGAGGAAAAAATAGTTTCTTAAGTAAAAGATTAAAAAAATAAAAATAAAAATGTGCAGTAGTGAAGGTCATTCACTTCCTCTACCATTCTGTTTTGCACGCCTCTTTCATAATCAGGACAGTATTGCATTTCCCTGCATTCCACTGCTCCTTAGTGTTGTAAGCCAGTCCTGATTTTTAAGCAGGCAGTGTGTCTTGATTTCTTGTATTCCTTTATTTGTGTTACACAAGAGTCAACTTGCGATTCAACCCCTGGGTGGCAGTGTTTCTAGATTGACCTCCAGGTCTATAGGTCCTCTCTAGCCAGTGCTTAGATCCTGCTTTCCCGGTGGCACTCAAATACTGGTTTATAGGAATGGGCTGCCCTAGAGCTGGTCCTCTGATGGTTATTCCCCACTCTGATCTCCAGGTGCCAGAAAAGCAACTTTCCCCTGTAGTCTCTTAGGATGTTCCCAATTGGATGATTCTATGTATTGGGCTTAGTAATCAGAAGCAAGGATTTAAAGAGAAAAAAGAAAAAGAGAGCCAGCATAAGTGTGTGAACTCCAGGACTGTGTGCAAGTCTGTGCAGTCTTTTTTACCCCCTTGGGTCTAAGCAGCTATCACACTTTTAAAATTTTTAGGCTGTCCTTTAGTGTCATATCAAAATGGGTTTCTTTTTAGAGATCCCATTTGTTTATTTTCTCCTTTGTTTTTCTTGCCCCAGGAGATGTATCGGCTATGAGAGATGTCAGATTTTGCCACCTATAGCACTTTTACAGATTAATATTGAATTCTCAGGAAAAGAAACTTTAAAAAAATTTACCACTGCAACAACAACACTACAAAAATAAGATACTTATGAATAAACTGTACTCAGAAAACTACAAGACACTGAAAAAAGAGATAGAAACAAATAGAAAAGTATACCATGTTCATGGATTGGCAAAATTAACATCATTAAAATGTCTATGTTACAGAAAGCTATCTGTAGATTCAATGCAATCTCTATTAAAATACCAACAGAATATTTCATAGATCTAACAGAAATACTCCAAAAATATACATGGAACAAAATAACAAACAAAAAAACAAAAAACACACAAATATCTGCAACAATCCTGAGAAAGAACTAAGTTGGAGGAATCAAAATACCATCTATCAAGTTACACTACAAAGCCATTATAATCAAAACAGCCTGGCACTGGCACAAGAATAGGCATATAGATCAATGGAACAGAATAGAGAACCCCAGAAATCAACCCAAGCCATTATGCTCAACTAGTATTTGACAAAGAGGAAAGAATATACAATGGAGTAAAGGCAGTCTCTTCAATAAATGCTGCTGGAAAAATTGGACAGGTACATGCAAAAAAGAAAGAAAGAAATAAGAAAGAAAGAAAGAAAGAAAGAAAGAAAGAAAGAAAGAAAGAAAGAAAGAAGGAAAGAAAGAAAGGAAATTAGAGCACCAACTCACACCAGACACAAGAATAAACTCAAAATAAATAAAAGACTTAAATAAATCATGAAATCATAAATATATTTTATATTTAATTTTCCTTTTCACCACCTGGGTTTTTTCATGTCTCTAGTTCTGAGGTAGGATAGTAAGATGCCAGGAAAATTCCTTGGCAAGTTGAATGGGGAAACTGAGACAGATAGCTAATTCAAACTGGCGTTATCCAGCACCCTGACTCACCTGCATCCTTCTCCGTTGCACTACCACTCCCTTAAGCATTAATCAATGATTAATGAATCCCTACCACAGTGCCAAGCAAACAGTAGAGACCTGGAAAGCTGATGAATATGCTATTGAGATTCTCCCTTAAGATCTCCACTAAAATTCTTGTCGTTGGAAAACAGATAAAACCTCTTAAGGCAAAGGATCCAGTCTCTCTCTCTCTCTCTCTCTCTCTCTCTCTCTCTCTCTCTCTCTCTCTCTCTCTCTCTCTCATCTCTCTAGAGTCTCTCTAGAGTCTCTCTCTCTCTCTCTCTCTCTCTCTCTCTCTCTCTCTCTCTCTCTCTCCCCCCCCCCCTCTCTCTCCTCTCTTCTCCCTTCTCTCTCTCTCTCTCCATCTCTCTAGAGTATCCTCATGGCCTTTCCCCAGTTCTTTCCTTAGGCTTATACCTCTGCTTTTCTTTCTCCTGTAAGCTCTAAAGGTTCCCAGGAGAATTACAACCACAGAGGACAGCTCATCCTGGACTAACGCCCTGAACCTGTTGTCAATAGTGCTTTTGCCTCTGTAACTTTTTTTCCTAAATCCACATAGCCCCGCTGGCTCATTTCTTCTGCTTCTGTGTTTTCTTTCACAAGGACCAAGGCAGCTACACCTAGGCTCAACTCTTGCTCATGTTTCCAAAGAGCCAAGGTCTAGGTTCACTTCTGTGGCTATGATCTTGCTTCTTCTATCTTAAGTCCTTCCTTTGTTTCACTATCCCCAGCTTTAATAAATGTACTCTTAAAATCACTTGGACTCATACTGTGAACTCTTTCCTGCATAAAGTCAAGAACTGAGAGTCCACATCGCCACCAACACTTCTATTTCTCTCTTATCTTTGTATTAATCTGACACCAATATAAAATTTATTGCTTAAATATACAAATTTCCGAGAGGAAAACTTATGTCTTGTTATGGACTAAATGTTTGTGTCCCCCCCGATTCATATGTTGAAACACTAATTCCCACGGTGATGTTTCATAGAGGAGAGCCCTTTCTCTGTTATCTTTGTATTAATCTGACACCTATATAAAATTTATTGCTTAAATATACAAATTTCTGAAAGGGAAATATGTCTTGTTATGGACTTATGTCTTGTTATGGGCTTTCTTCTATGAAACATCACAGTGGGAATTAGTGTTTCAACGTATGAATTTGGGGGGACACAAACATTTAGTCCATAACAAGACACAAGTTTTGTTATGAACGAAAGATGAGGTCTTAATGGTGGAGCCCTGCTGAAAGATGGAGCCCTTATAAGAAAAGGAGGGGGCCAGAGTGCCCTCTCTCTCTCCCTACCCCTACCTCTTTCTCCTCCCTGCAAGAAGACAGCTGTGAACAAGAGGGCTCTCACTAGGCATAAAATCAGCTGACCTCAATATTAAACTTTCTCACCATGACAACTGTAATCAGTAAATGTTGTTTAAGCCACACAATCTATGGTATGCTATCATAACAACCTGAACTGACTAAAACATGACTGGTGCCTCAAGTATATTTAATACTTTAGGAAAGTTGAAGCATTAAATTTGTTTCTTAGGGATCATAGAATCAGTAGTGACCAACTGAATGCACCAAGAAACTCTAATGATGATCAAACACCTAAGCTTGCAGTGAAGAGGGTATTGTTGCCAATGCATTAGGCTATGGCAAATACTATGTAAGAATGAAAGGTTCATGACTAAAAATCTTGGAATTGACAGTATAAGACTGACATTTTAGTAAAATATTAATATTTTTGTAAATATCTTCATGTTGATAGTTGATAAAAGTATGTGTTATTTCTTTCTGGTATTAAATATTTTTCTCTTCTTGGCAGAAATCGTGGTACACTAAATTATGTAGCAGAAATGTGTCTGTTACAGTTTCTAACCATTCAACTTGGTTTTTGCACATAACTAGGGCCTTTACATTTCTGTCTGCATGGATAATTTGCCCCCTATGTATTCCCCAAAATTATCTTCTCACCTCAGTCAGCAGCCTGCTTATAGTCAGCTGTATACTCATACGTCATTTGAACAAAGAGGGATTTTCTGACCAACACATAATAAATAGCAACCTCTCTCTGACCATCCACTTGCTTTATTTTTTCATAGCTCTTCTCACCACAGGACAGGCTATGTATCACTATATGTACTGTGTAATTTCACCCCACTAAAGTATAAGCTCCATGAAATAGGTATTTTTTATTTGTTTTGCACATTAATACATAGTGAAATACATAGTTTACTCTGGTACATAGTGGATTCTTTTTTTAAAATATATTTTATTGATTTTTTACAGAGCAGAAGGGAGAGGGATAGAAAGTCAGAAACATCAATGAGAAAGAGACATCGATCAGCTGCCTCTTGCACGCCCCCTACTGGGGATGCGCCCGCAGCCAAGGTACATGCCCTTGCCGGAATCGAACCCGGGACCCTTCAGTCCGCAGTCCGACGCTCTATCCACTGAGCCAAACTGGTCTCGGCTGCATAGTGGATTCTTAATAAACATTGGCTGAATGAGTGAATGTCTAGGACTGTGGATATAACATCAGGCCCGCCTACACCAGGTACCCTAGATCTCTCTTTTACTCTTCCATCGTAAAATCTGTTTGCTGTGGTTATCGTGGAAGGGATGTGAAGAACTAAATAATAACGTGAAGGCTTTTTCAGTGTACACTTTAACAATGATAAAATATAGTGGCTACTAAGGAGTTAGGAATATTTATTGAAGAGCTATTATAATAGAACTAACTAGAGCCGGGATTTGTGATAGAGCTAGCTTAGCCAGGAGGCAGAACCCTCACCCTGTCATGCTGACTACTGAGTGTGCATCTTCAGGTTCAAATCCCATTCAGTTTTGCTCAAATCAGGGGTTACAGGGAAGGTAATAAGACTAGAGGTGAAAGAAGGAGAGATTGAAAGAGCTTTATTTGCTTTTGAACTTTAATGCCGTGGTTATCATAGAAGGAATGTAAAAAACTAAATAATAATGTGAAGGCTTTCTCAATGTTTTGAATTGCTCTAGTAACTTTTAAGCACTTATGCTCTTAGTCTATATAATGCTGACCAGTACATTTTATTTGTGTAAATTTTTATTTATATAAAATCTGTTTTTTAATAAGTTCCAGAAATTATGACTTTTAATTCTTTTCTATCACTGAACAGAACTCAGGATCCTACTCTGGAGCCCAATATTTTAAAAAATAATATTAATGGCTGTGGAAATATTTTTTTTTACTAGATACAACCAACTTTTTAAAAGATGTATTCTTCTTCCATTTAAAAGGGGAGTAGCAAAATACAGTTGGGCATGTTTTTATTGACAAATTTTTATTGAAAGACAGCATGTGCCCAAGTTTAGCTATTGCATATGAATACCTTTTTACAACACGACACAGTTGAGTAGTTGTGACAGAGACCACGTAGCCCTCAAAGCCTCAACTTTCCTAGCTAGCCTTTACAGAAAAAGCTTGACAACTTTGATTAAAGAAATTCACTTCAAAACTAGAAAAAATGATTTTTCACTTCTACTACTGACCTTTTTTTCAAATCAATTCTTCTACTAAAACAAAAACAAATGTAACACAACAGAGACTTAAGGAGTTACCAAGGAAGCTAGAACTCATAAGCCAAAACTCCAGAGAAAAGAAAATCTCAGAGTGATAAATACAACACTCAATACTATTTTTCTCAAAAAGTCATTTGCCTAAATCAGTGGTCGTCAAACTCATTAGCCAACAGAGCGGCAAACCGTGGCTCTCGAGCCACATGTGGCTCATGAGTCACAGTTTGCCCACTACTGGCCTAAACCAAAACTGTTATCAAGAAGCTGAATAGAACTCTAGCCAGTCTAACTGGACTAAGGAGACAAAACATGGAATTGAGGACATATCAAGGAAGAGGGCCACAGACAGTATATGATGGCTGAAAGGCCACAGCCCTGAGAGAAGAGGTTAACAGAAAACCTCTACAAAGGGTAGAGCCCAGGATAAAACCAGTTTATTGTCTGACTGAATTAAAGTGAATATTCCCTAGCTTCTCTGCCTGCCAGAAACAACAATAAAAGTTCTCTGGAAGAAGAGAACATCATCTAGGTCCTTGAACTCCCTCTAAACAACATTTACCAAGAAGTCTATAATAAAGCGTAATACGCAAATTGACCAAACAGAAGAACAACCATCGGACGACCTTCTGGATGACCACGCTATGACACACACTGGTGCCAGGCCAGCCAAGGCGGGTGCAATGCGATTGGTTGGGGGCCCTGCCATCACCCCATGATCACCCTGCAGAGGGAGGCCTAGACCACCCTTTGCAGGTGATCAATGGGGGAGGGGGCTCTGCAATGGATCACCCCAAAGAGAGAGGCCCAGGCTACCCAGCTGGCAGTGCCCCACAGAGAGAGGCCCAGGCCAGCCAAGCAATCACACCCCACACCTGTCACCTGCCAAGGGAAGTGACCAGTGGTGGGGGGCGGGGTGGGAGGGTGCAGTGCAAGCAGTGACAGGGATGTGGGCAGGGCCAGCTGCCAACAGCCAGGGGAAGGAAAGCCCCCATAGATCCTGTTTGCCAGCCAGATCTAGGGACCCTAGCTGAGGAGTCCTGGATTGCGAGAGAGCACGGGCTGGGCTGAGTGACACTCCACCCATTCATGCATGAGTGACACTCTATGCATGAATTTTGTGTACTGGGCCTCTAGTCAAGAATAAAAAGACAAATAATTAGACAAAAATCAAGATGAATGATACATGATTAAAACAGGCCCACAGAGAATCCACATGTTGGATATACCCAATGTGTTAGAATGTAACTGTGCCATGGCCAGTGTGGCTCAGTTGGTGGGGATCTTCTGCGAAAGTCGCTGGTTTGATTTCTGATTGGGGCACATGCCTGGGTTGTGGGCTCAGTTCTCTGTGGGGGCATGCAGGGAGCAGCCCATTGAGGTTTTGCTCTTCCATGGATCTCTCTCTTTCTCTCTTTCTCTCTCTCTCTCTCTCTCTCTCTCTCTCTCTCTTCTCTCTCTTTCTCTCTCCCTTTTCAACTTTAAAAATATTTTAAAAATAAAATGACTGATTAATAGGCTCAAGAAATTAGATAATAAAATAAAAATTTAAATGACAAAATATTTAGATGATAAAATAGCAAAATTCAAGGACTTGGCTAAAAATAAAATAAAATTGAACTATAATTTAAGTAATAAAAAACTCAGAATAAAGCACAGAGAATAAAAGAAAAATACAGGAAGGAGAGTAAGGACAGGATGGAAAGGTTCAGATGCATGTGTCTGAATTTCAACAAGAGAGCATAAGGAGTGGGCGAGGGGCAATATTTGAAGAAAATTCTGCCAGAAACGATGAGCAATATAAAGCCATACATTTAAAAAGTGCTATGAAGTATAGGAATATAAGTATTTTAACAAATTACACCTAGGCACATCATGAATTTTGTGTACTGGCAAAAAGAAAATATTAAAATTAGCTAAAACAAAAGACATCTGTGTGGGCAGGAAAGGATTACTCCAACATAATCCATCATAACCTGAGTAGGGCAGGGAGGAATTCTACACATCATAAAATTTCAGGATGACAGAACTCAAATAATGAGCAGGGTGTCGACAGAGAAGAGGCTCTCAGACCAAGGAAAGGAGGGAGTACACATGGGTGAGGGGATAACAGCAAAAGAAGTCAGGTGAGCAACACTAGCCAGGAACATAGACATTTTTCAATGTTCTAATTTCCCAAAAAAACTTTTCCTGTAGCTTTTCCTACTTTTTCAATTTTAATGAACATATTTCAAAATATATTTTAATATAAAAATAGATTTTGAAGTCAAAGAGTTTTAGGTTCAAAGCAAGGCCTGCCACTTACTTGCTTTGCAATTTGCAAGTTACTTTCATTGAACTTCAGTGCTCTCATCTGCAAAATGAAGATTATAATACCTACTTTGTTAAATTATAAGGTGGTTGTTTTTTGCTGAATTGTAAGTTTGAAAACTATCATTTTGCTTTGCACATAGGGGGTGCTTAATAAGTGGTAACTATTTATTACAGTTATCCTATATAATAAAAGTGGAATATGCAAATTGACTGAATGACAGAACAACTGGTTAGAGGGGGGCGAGGCTGGTGAGCAGGTGGTACCAGGCCAGCCAAGGCACATGCCAATGGGCAGAGGGAGGGGATGGCGATTGCTGGGCAGCGGTGAGCAGCAGTAGCAGAGGGGCAATTGTAGGGGGTGGGACTGGCCACTCACCATCCTGATTGGCCCTCCAGTTGCCTCCTGCATAGAGAGGCCAGACTCTGGCTTAGGCCCGCTCCCCATCAACTGAGGGCTCCTGGACTGTGAGAAGGTACAGGCTGGGCTGAGGGACCCATCCCCTCCACCCAAGGAGTGCATGAATTTTTATGCACCAAGCCTCTAGCCCATTATTCAGTGAAAAGCTAGCCTAATGTTAGATTTGGCACAAAGGCCAAAAACTGTTGATAAATTAATGATAATTCTGAGTCCCACTGTTTTAACTATGTTAAGTAATAAAAAAAAGCATTATAATTGCTTTGGACATAAGCATTTTTAAAAACTGGAATGAAGGCAAACTAGGACAGATAGGTTTAGAGATGCCATTTTAATGTGTTCCTGGGGAAGTCTCTATTGCAATATGAAAGATTCCTTTAATACTACGCAAACTAACTTAAGTTAGGAAACCTAAAGTAAAAATAATTGATAATACAACAAAACATCCCATTAAAAAGATCTAGCATACCTTAAGATTAAGTGCATTTCTTCCATATATTTGGCAGTTTACTATAGCCAGGTTGGTCATTGCTGCTATTGTTTCATATTTTGTTGCTGCAACAGTCTTAAAACCTTCACCATGAATAACTTTTTCGTCCGACTCATCTTGTTTTCTAGGTTTAGTAATACCTAAATAAACAAAAAACACATGAAACAAATGTGTTATCACTTAGATAACATATATTTGCTGTCTAAAGAGACCCACCTCAGAATAAGATTCACACAGACTGAAAATGAAGGGATGGAAAAATATTTTATATGCAAATGGAAATGAAAAAAAAAAAAGCTGGGTAGCAATACTTATATCTGACAAAACAGACCTCAAAGTGAAGGCCATAACAAGATATAAGGAAGGCCACTTCATAATACTAAACGGATTGATACAACAAGAGGCTATAACCCTGGTAAACATATATGCAGGAGCACCCAAATACATTAAAAAACCCCTCTGGAAGATATCAAGGAAGAGATGTATAGCAATACAATCATAGAAGGGGCCTTTAATACACCACTGACATCACTGGGTAAATCCACTAGACAAAAAAATCAGTAAAGAAAGAGCAATCTTAAATTACTCACCAGGTCAAAAGGACTTAATGGACATCTTCAGAACATTTCATTCCAAAGCTACATATACATTATTCTCAAACATACATGGAACATTTTCAAAGATAGACCGCATATTGGGTCACAGGCAAAGTCTCCCCAAATTCAAGAAGATTGAAATCATATCAAGTATCTTCTCAGATCACAATAGCATAATATTAAAAATCAACTACAATAAAAACAATAAAAAATTCAAACACTTGGAGGCTGAATAGCATGCAATTAAATAATGATTGGGTTACCAAAAATATCAAAGAAGGAATTAGAAATATCCTGGAAATGAATGACAATGAAAACACAACAATCCAAAACCAATGGGCCACAGTGAAAGCAATCCTGAGGAGGAAGTTCATAGCAATACAGGCCTACCTCAAATAAATAAATAAATAAATAAATAAATAAATAAATAAATAGGAAAGGAAAACAGGTAATAAATTACCTAACTCTACAACTTAAAGAATTAGAGAGACAGCAACAAGAAAAGTGCCCAGAGTGAGCCAAAAGAATGAGATGATAAAGATCAGGGCATAAATAAATGCAATAGAGACCAAAAAATAAAAATAAAAATAAAAACACAAAGCAAAACCAAAAAAAACCACAACAATAACAATACAAAAGATCACTGAAACCAAGACCTGTTTTTTTGTTGTTGTTTTCTTTTTTTAAAGAGACTTAGAGAAACATTAATTTGGAAATGGGGGCCAGGCGGTAGCCCAACTCTAGTGGGAGGACTACTCGACCTGGTTTTTTGAAATCATAAATAAGATTGATGAACCAAGCTCACAAAAAAGCAAAGAGAGAGAACCCAAATAAACAAAATCAGAAATGAAAGAGGCAAAATAACAACAGACTTCACAGAAGTACGAAGGATTGTAAAAATATATATATCTACTATGAACATCTTTAGTTCAACAAACAACCTGGAGGAAATGGACATATTCTTTGAAAAATACAACCTTCCAAAACTCAATCAAGAAGAATAAAAAAATCTCAACAGGCCAATAACTAAGGAGGAAATTGAAGCAGTCATCAAAAAGCTTCCAGAAAACAAAAGCCCGGGCCAGATGGCTTCAGGGGAGTTTTAATGAACATTCAAAGAAGAACTAAAACCTGCCCTCAGACTATTCCAGAAAATTTAAGAGGAAGGCACACTTCCAAGCTCTTTCTATGAAGCCAGCATTACCATAATCATAAAACCAGATGAATGCACTACAAAAAAAAATTACAGGCCAATATCCCCCATGAACATAGTTGCCAAAATCCTCAACAAAATTCTAGCATATCAGATTCAGCATTACTTTAGAAAGATGATACACCACGACGAATTGGGATTCTTCAGGGATGCAAGGCTGGTACAAAATCCCCAAATCAATAAATGTTATACATCATATAAACAAATTGAGACACAAAAATCACATAATCATATCAATGGATCCAGAACAGGCATTTGACAAAATTCAGCACCTTTTGCTGAAAAAACAGTAAGCAAAGTGGGAATAAAGGGATCATGCCTCAACATAATAAAAGCCTTATATGACAAACCTACAGCCAACATCATAATCAATCGGCAAAAACTAAAACCATTTTCCCTAAGAACAGGAACAAGACAGGGGTGTCCACTTTCACCACTCCTGTTCAACATAGTACTGGAAGTATTAGCCATTGCAATTAGACAAGAAGAAGAAATAAAAGGCATCCAAATTGGAAAAGAAGAAGTTAAGCTATCCTTATTTGCAGATGACATGATATTGTACATAAAAAATCCGAAAGACTCCATAAAAAAGTTAGTAGACTTAATAAATGAGTTCAGCAATGTAGCAGGCTACAAAATTAACGCCAAGAAATCTATGGCATTTCTATACACTAATAGTGAACTTACAGAAAGAGAGACTAAAAAAGCAATCCCATTTACCATCACACCAAAAAAATTAAGATACCTAGGAATAAACTTAACTAAGGAGGTAAAAGACCTATTTGCGGAAAACTACAGGACACTAAAAAAAGAGATAGAGGAAGATGTAAACAGGTGGAAGAACATACCATGCTCATGGATTGGGAGAATCAACATCATTAAAATGTCCATACTACTCAAAGCAATATATAAATTTAATGCACCCGCCATTAAAATACCAATGGCATATTTCACAGACCTAGAAAGCACTCTCCAAAAATTCACCTGGAATAAAAAAAGGCCCCGAATAGCCACAGCAATCCTGAGAAAGAAGCACAAGGTCGGTGGGATTTCAATACCAGATTTCAAGCTGTATTACAAAGCTACTATTCTCAAAACAGCCTGGTACTGGCACAAGAACAGACATATAGATCAATGGAATAGAATAGAGAATCCAGATATCAACCCAAACCACTATGCTCAATTAATATTTGACAAAGGAGGTATGAACATAAAATGGCATCAAGATAGTCTCTTCAATAAATGGTGTTGGGAAAATTGGATAGATACATGCAAAAAAATGAAACTAGACCACCAACTTACACCATACACAAAAATAAACTAAAAATGGATATAGGACTTAAACGTAATATGGGAAACCATGAAAACATTAGAGGAATCCACAGGAAGAAAAATCTCAGACATACGCCGAATGAACTTCTTTGATGATACTGCTCCTAGGGCAATGGAAGCTAAAGACAAAATAAACAAATGGGACTACATCAAAATAAAAAGCTTTTGCACAGCGAAAGAAACCATCAACAAAACAACAAGAAAACCCACTGTATGGGAGAACATATTTGCAATGTTATCAGTGACAAAGGTTTAATCTCAAGCATCTACAGGCAACTCACACAACTCAATAAAAGGAGGACAAATAATCCAATAAAAAAAAGTGGGTAACAGACCTAAATAGAATCTTCTCGAAAGAAGACAAAAGGAAGGCCCAGAGACATATGAAAACTTGCTCAAAGTCACTAATTATCCGAGAGATGCAAATCAAAACGACTATGCGGTACCATCTCACACCTGTCAGAATGGCTTACAACAACACATCAACAAATGACAAGTGCTGGTGAGGATGCGGAGAAAAAGGAACTCTGGTGCACTGCTGGTGTGATTGTAGACTGGTGCAGCCACTGTGGAGAACAGTATGGAGTTTCCTCAAAAAGTAAAAATGGAGCTCCCATTTGACCCAGTGATCCCACTTCTAGGAATATACCCCAAGAAATTAGAAAGGCGAATTAGAAAGGATATATGTACCCCTATGTTCATAGCAGCACAATTTACCATAGCTAAGATTTGGAAACAGCCGAAGTGCCCATCAGCAGATGAGTGGATTAAAAAACTATGGTACATTTACACAATGGAATACTACGCCGCGGAAAAAAAGAAGGAGCTCCTACCATTTGTAACAACATGGATGGATTTGGAGAGCATTATGCTAAGTGAAATTAGCCAGGCAGAGAAAGACAAATATCACATGATCTCACTCATTTGAGGAATACAATTAATGACATAGACTGATGAACAAGAATGGATCCAGAGACTGAGAAAAGTCCATCAGAATGTCAAACCTCAGGGTGAGTGGCAGGTAGTGAGAGTAAGTGGAAAAGTCAATATACTTGAACTCTTGAACTGAGGTAAGTGATTTGTGTTTTTACATCCCTGACAAAGTTTATATAAAATTATAAAAAAATGGCAGCTAGTCTGACATTGAATTGACATGGCCTAGAGCTTGTCATATCCTATGGAGACCAGTCCTTAGGCTAGGCCCTGCTTAACCTCCCATGACACCATAATACCCTTACATGATATTATTCTACAATGTCATTATAATATTTGATATTTGACAACAGCATATTATACAATTATCCCAAATAAACTTACAAACTAATTCTTTGAATGTTGGGCAGCAACTTAAAAAAGAATAGGAAAGAAATTAATCCCTCTCAGAAGGAATTAAGGCACTGGGAAGGCATCCGAGCATTCTATATTGGCCCTTCTTGCCCTTTCTGCCAAGAGGGACCTTCTTGTTACTATCCAAATACACACAGCTGATGCCTGAGTTTTCAGTTCGAGCTGTGACTGAAGCCTCTGGGCAGCTGGCACCATGGATCTGTATCTCGACCAATGGTGTGAGCTGGGCCCTCTCTGGAAAAGAAACCTGGGTCCCCCGAGATATGTGATCAGTACCGGGACCCCGCCAGCAGGTGAGGGGACCCCAAGGCAGGTACTGGACGTGGAGGCCACAGGGGGGCATAGACTACAAAGGAGACAGAACTGAACCTCACATCACCCTGTTTGGCCCTGGAGGATGGCTGGTTAGCCAGAGACGGGTAAGATTCCTCAGGGAAGGAACAACCTAAGACAGGCACAGTCGCAGAGGGGCCAACAGGAGAGAACTAAAAGGTCAACAGAGGTGGGGCACAGACCCTCATCCACAAACCTTGCAGGGGTTTGAATTCTCAACCCTCCTAAGGTAGGTCTCCTACCCCCACGGCTGCTTCGCCTCCCACACACAACTCATACGGGGACCCAGGCGGCAGACAGAGACTCGGCCAGCAATAGCTGCTCTATATCTAAATTCAGTCTATTACCAGGAATGCTCGGGACCTACTCAAAATTGCAAATATTCCTTTCCACTAGTATTCACAGGGTAAACTAAGATTTCTGCTTGAGTATTAAAATTGACAGGAAAATAATAATCAAGTTTTCAGATTAATTTAAATTGGCCAAGTGAAATACGAGAATACTCAAGAAAATTATAGTGTACTGGACAAAAAGCTTTTCCTAAAACATTAACTGAAAAATCTATTAGTAGTTCATCTCACTGTAAAATTGCCTAACATCCAAAGAACCTAAAGCAGTCACTTTGTGGGCAAAAATTAAAATTTAAAATTATCAAGACTGCAATAGAAAATTTCCAAAAGTCCCCATTAATCAAAAAAGGGGAGGGGACAGCGGGGTAATATCATGTAAGGGACAAAAAAAAAAAATATCGAGTAAGTAAAATACATCTAGAAAATTCTTACTCCAGTAAAGTAAATTCCATTTGTAAAAACAATAGCAGGACACCCATGAAAAAACACACATGGTGTCAAAATAAGCCAAAGGAAAATCATTTAGGCAAAAATTAAAAAGAATCCCAAGTCTATTTTGCATAGAGGATCCCTTTGTTAACTTTTGGTCGAGAATGTGTTTGTGTGTTTTCAGAGAACAACTCCAAGACCATGTGGGTTCCTGCGACGGTGAGGAACTGATGGATCTGTTCCAGTCACGAGGACGGTCCAGAGATGGGGGACACTGACGACACCTTGCCATACTAGCAGTCAGCAGCTGTGCATGTCTGCAGGCAGCCCAGGACCAAACCAGAGAGGATGGATCATGCATTGACACGATATGTCCACCATCTGGATACCATTGCTGACTTATACACATTATTTGACACTGAAACTGGGAATCAGAAAAGTTGGACATTGAAACTGAGACTGAAACACTTTTTGTTCTTATACATTTATTTCCAGTATGCAGAGGCAAGATATTTTTGAAGAAAAGAAACAGGGGAGAGTGATTGATATAGAGGCAGGATGGCCTTGAACAGGCTGTCAAGCTACAGGGGGAGGCTTGGGTGGATGGGAGGCAGATGCGGGGGGAGATCAACGGAAGGACTTGTATGCATGCATATGAACATAACCAATGAATGAAAGACACTGGGGCGGGGAGGGGGGAAGCTGGGGATATGTGCTGGGGGGTGGGGGAGGCTGGGGGGAGGATAAGGGGGAGGGGGAAAGGAAAACATGTACTACTATTATACTGCAAAAAATCAATAAAAAATAATTAAAAAAAAAAAACAAAAAACAAAAAACAAAAAACAAAAAAGGGGAGGGGACAGCGGGGTAATATCATGTAAGGGACAAAAAAAAATATCGAGTAAGTAAAATACATCTAGAAAATTCTTACTCCAGTAAAGTAAATTCCATTTGTAAAAACAATAGCAGGACACCCATGAAAAAACACACATGGTGTCAAAATAAGCCAAAGGAAAATCATTTAGGCAAAAATTAAAAAGAATCCCAAGTCTATTTTGCATAGAGGATCCCTTTGTTAACTTTTGGTCGAGAATGTGTTTGTGTGTTTTCAGAGAACAACTCCAAGACCATGTGGGTTCCTGCGACGGTGAGGAACTGATGGATCTGTTCCAGTCATGAGGACGGTCCAGAGATGGGGGACACTGACGACACCTTGCCATACTAGCAGTCAGCAGCTGTGCATGTCTGCAGGCAGCCCAGGACCAAACCAGAGAGGATGGATCATGCATTGACACGATATGTCCACCATCTGGATACCATTGCTGACTTATACACATAATGAACTATTTGACACTGAAACTGGGAATCAGAAAAGTTGGACATTGAAACCGAGACTGAAACACTTTTTGTTCTTATACATTTATTTCTAGTATGCAGAGGCAAGATATTTTTGAAGAAAAGAAACAGGGGAGAGTGATTGATATAGAGGCAGGATGGCCTTGAACAGGCTGTCAAGCTACAGGGGGAGGCTTGGGCGGATGGGAGGCAGATGCGGGGGGAGATCAATGGAAGGACTTGTATGCATGCATATGAACATAACCAATGAATGAAAGACACTGGGGCGGGGAGGGGGGAAGCTGGGGATATGTGCTGGGGGGTGGGGGAGGCTGGGGGGAGAATAAGGGGGAGGGGGAAAGGAAAACATGTACTACTATTATACTGCAAAAAATCAATAAAAAATAATTTTAAAAAAATAAATTAATTAATCTGAAAAAAAAAACCTATGGTACATTTACACAATGGAATACTACGCTGCGGTAAAGAAGAAGGAGCCTCTACCATTTGTAACAACATGGATGGATTTGGAGAGCATTATGCTAAGTGAAATTAGCCAGGCAGAGAAAGACAAATATCACATGATCTCACTCATTTGAGGAATATAATGAATGACATAGACTGATGAACAAGAATGGATCCAGAGACTGAGAAAAGTCCATCAGAATGTCAAACCTCAGGGTAAGTGGCAGGGTACTGTTATAACCCAAATGAACTTGTGGTACCTTGTAGCCAGTGTCATAATGTTACCATGTTTAGAAGACACATTGGTCTGACACCTGGCATTGAAAAGAAGTGTAATCTTTGCTCAAAGTGTTTCAAATAAGGAAGAGATGATGATAAAAGTAAACATTCATCAGAATTATTTTCACTCGTCCATATTAAATACTTTTACAGAAAGATAATATTACATATAATTTTAAAAGCATAACATAAACCTAACATTTACCTTCAGGTGAGATTGGCATGCTTTGCTTTCGAACATTTTCCAGATTTTCATTTTCTATTACCTGAGTTTCTAGGAAAAAAAACCAAACGAAACAACTTTGAATACTTGTGAAAATTCATGTTGATACTGTTATGATTTCATTATAATTGTTAATCTTTTAATGAATTGGAATTATCCATGGTAATCTGCCCACAAAGGCATCCATTAGCATTGACATTACGCTTCTAGAGTTCATCTAGATTACTTTCTGAATGATTATTCATTCTCACTCTTCTTTTATGTTATACTTTCTGATCTTTTGAACTTCCTTCTCTGTTTCCCACCACCACCATTTGGGTGGAATACCCAAAAAGGTCTTATTAGACCTGCAAGATCAAAACTTCTCTTACTGCATTCTGGCCTATACATTAAATGTACAGGCAAAGAACAATCCAACCATTCCACTCTGCAAACTCACATGGGGGACAACATTTGTTTGTTTGCCTTTCTCTTCCCTTTTCTCTGACCCCATTTTTACAGAGCAGGTTCAGAGTAGACATACCTATTTCAGACTGCCTGTGAGGTTTTCTTGGTAAAACTGGTGCTGGTAGAACAGTATCGAGAAAATGATTAACATTTATCACTGCCGTACTATGTTGTATATGGTCAGATAGTTGTAAATGTTTTTGTGCTTGAACAGGCATTGTTTTTGGAAGAGGGCATAGCACTGTTGTACTTGAATCTATTAGAGGGTGCTTAAAAGTATAGGTCCTACAATACTCAGGGTGGACTTCCTTGAGTTTTAGACTGGTAACTGAGGAAGGGGCATTTAAAGGTTTGGAGAACTCTGAAGAGAGAATCAGAACATCTTTCAGCGTGTCATCAACAGAAATTGTTTTTATTTTAGATGGCTCTTCCTTTGATTTTTTTGATTTTTCCATTTGGCTTGTTTCTTTCCCAAACACTCGCCTGGAAGCTGAATGAAAAGTTGGGAGAAATATGGAACCAGTAGCAGAATCTGGGATGCTCCAATGAACATCTTTAGAAGATTTGTGAGGTGTTAAAATATTAGCCACTCTTCTTTGTAAATGGTATTTGAGAGAGAGATTTTGGGCATTGATAAAGTTTTGTGATTGCTTTCTTGAAACACCATCAGGAAAACTAGTTTTATCTACTTCAATTAAAGTGGTTTCATCTCGTGCAAACTTTTCATGTGATGGCTCAATTTTATCAGTCTTGGCTAAACCGAAAAAAGAGAAAAAAAAGCACAATTAGATTATATTCATCAAGGTGTCAGAGACAAAACTGTAATGTCTTGGAATTCATAACCTTCTTTTATTTACTCACTCATCTCTCACCTTCTAAAAATGTTTCTGTATATATTCAGCTATCAGGTATGTTGTTTAGCTAATAGAGATAAAGTTTGAATGAATAATTGGAGAAGTGAAGAGGCTAAATTGTATTAGATTTATGAAGGGTAGAGTAGGGAGCTTATTCTTGAAAAAAAATACAGAATTGATGGAGAAAAGAATCCTATCTAATAAAAGAGTAATATGCAAATTGACTATACCTTTGATCAAGCCACGCACACAGCCATGCTCAACAGCCAATCAGGAGCAAATTTTGCAAATAAACCCCAACCAAGATGGCTGTGGCCACAGAGAGCAGGAGGAAGGCTTGTGTTTCCCCGGCAGTGGAGGAAGCCAAGCTTTCTGCCTGCCCTTGCTGGCCTAGGCCTCCACTCAATGTTACAAAGTTTCAATTATAGAAGATATATAATCCCAACAGAAATGGTGGCAGCCACGGAGCTGGAGAGAGCAGAGACTAGGGTTGCACAGGTGATGGAGGAAGCCAAGCTTCTGCAGCACTAGCTCTAGGCCTCCACTCTAGGCTAGAAAGTTTCAATTATAGAATTTAAGTAAACCCAAACAGAAATGTCTGTCATCATGGAGCAAGCAGAAGGCTTGGCTCCACTCCCAGCTACAAAGTTTCAATTGTAGACATAAATTAATCCCAGGTCCCAGGGCCTCCACTTAGGTCATTGGGGCCATGGCTGGCCTGCAAACCACAATAGGCCCCTCGCCCAGGCCGCCCCATGCCCCAAAGGAACCCCCACACTGATCTGGGACACCCTTCAGGGCAAACCAGCTGGCACCCACCCATGCACCAGGCCTCTATCCTAACTAATTAAAGAGTAATTTGCAGATTGACAATCACTCCGACACACAAGAGGGCTGCCCCCATGTGGTGAAAGATCCTGCCCCCATGTGGACTCAAGATGGCCACCAAAAGATTGCCAGCAGGGGAGGGCCGCTGGGAGGTTCCAGGCCTGCAAGGGAAGGCAGTTGTAGGTGATCAGGTCAGCAGGGGAGGGCAGTTAGGGGTGACCAGGCAGGCAGAGGAGGGAAGATGGGGGCAAACAGCCTAGCCGAGGAGCAGTTAGACATCAATTAGGCTGGCAGGGTAGTGGTTAGGGGGTAATCAGGCTGGCAGGCAGAAGCAGTTAGGGGCAGTCAGGGAAGCAGGCAAGTGAGCAGTTTGGAGCCAACAGTCCTGGATTGAGAGAAGGATGTCTGACTCTCCTTTTAGGCTCGAGGATCAGGCCTAAACGGGCAGTCGGACATCCCTTGAGGGATCCCAGATTGGAGAGGGTACAGGCTGGGCTGAGGGACACCCCCCACTCCCCATGCATGAATTGTGTGCATCGGGCCTCTAGTCCTATCTAATAAAAGAGTAATATGCAAATCAACCACCAGTCTGCTATACTCACAAGCCACGCCCACAAGCCACACCCACTAGCCAATCAGGAGCAAGTATTCAAATTAACCCCAACCAAGATGGCTGCAGCCACAGAGAGGTCAGGAGGGAGGCTTGGAGGAAGCCAAGCTTTCTGCACACCCTGACCTGCCCAGGCCTCCGCTTAAGGCTACAAAGTTTCAATAATAAAAGATACATAAATTCCAACGGAAATGGCTGCTGCCTTGGAGGGAGCAGGAGCCATGGCTCTGCTCCAGTTTACAATTGTAAAAGGAAAATAAATCCCAGATACCACGGCCTCCACTTGGGTAGCCGGAGGGTCATGGCCAGCCTGAAAACCACCACAGGCCCCTTGCCCAGGTAGCCCCATGCCCAAAAGGAACCCCACCCTGATCCGGGATACCCTGCAGGGAAAACCAGCTGGCCCCTACCAGACCTCTATCCTATCTAATAAAATAGTAATATGCAGATTGACCATCACTCCAACACACAAGATGGCTGCCCCCATGTGGTCAAAGATCCTGCCCCCATGTTGACACAAAATTGCCACCACAAGATGGCCACCAGGGAAGGGCAGTTTGAAGGGACCATGCCTGCAAGGGATGGCAGTTGGGGGCGATGGAGTCTGCAGGGGAGGGCAGTTGGGGCGATGGAGTCTGCAGGGGAGAGCATTAGGGGTGACCAGGCTGGCAGAGGAGGGAAGTTAGGAGCAAACAGGCTGACAGGGGAGCAGTTAGGCATCAATCAGGGCAGGGTAGTGGTTAGGGGGTGATCAGGCTGGCAGGCAGAAGCGGTTAGGGGCAATCAGGGAGACAGGCAGGTGAGCAGTTTGGAGCCAGCAGTCCTGGACTGTGACAGGGATGTCCGACTGCCCATTCAGGCCCGATCTGGCCAGAGTGAAGGCAAAGAGGCGGCTCCAGGCCAGAGCGAAGGTGGTGCTGGCAGCCGGGGGAAGGAAGGCCCATTCTTGCACGAATCTGTGCGTCGGGCCTTTAGCAAAATTATAAATCATTTACAGTAAACAGCCAAAACATTCACACACGGAGGCTAAATAGCATGTTATTAAAAAAAAGAATGGGTTACCAATGAGATCAAGAAAGGAATTAAAAAACAAATGTAAATGAACACACAACAAGCCAAACTCTCTGGGACACAGCAAAAGCAGTCTTGAGAGGGAAGTTCATAAAACTACAGGCATATTAAAAGAAAAGAAAAGAAAAGAAAAAAAGCTACAGGCGTATCTCAAAAACAAAACAAAAAACCACAGAAGCAAAGTCAGCAATAAACTATTTAACCCTACAACTTAAAGAACTAGAAAGAAAATAACAAGAAAAGCCCAGAGAAAGTAGATGAAAGGAAATAATAAAGATTGGAACAGAAATAAATAACATAGAGACTAAAAAGTCAATGAAACCAAGAGCTGGTTCATTGAAAGGATAAACAAAATTTTTTAACCATTAGCTAGTCTCATGAAGAAACAAAGAGAGAGTATCCAAATAAATAAAATAAGAAATGAAAGTGGAGAAGTAACCACTAACACCACAGAAATACAAAGGGGATTGTAATAAAATAGTATGAACAACTATATGCCAACAAGCTGAACAATGTGGATGAAATAGATAAATTCCTGGAAAAATACAATCTCCAAAAACTAAATCAGGAAGAATTAAAAAAAAAAAACTTGAATAGCCCAATAATAACTGATAAAATAGAAGCATTAATTTTAAACAAACAAACAAACAAAAAAAAACCTCCCACCAAAAGCCCAGGTCTGGATGGCTTCACAGGGGAGTTACACCAAACATTCGAAGAACTAACACCTATACTCCTCAAACTATTTCAGAAAACCCAAGAGGAAGAAACACTTCCAAACTCTTTGTGTGTTATCCTAATTCCAAACCCAGATAGAGACACTGAAGGAAAATAATAGGCCAATACCTCTGATAAACATAGATGCTAAAATTCTTAACAAAATATTAGCAAATTGCATCCCGCAATATATTAAAAAGATCATACACCATGGTCAAATGGGATTTATTCCAGAGATGCAAGGCTGGTACAATATTCGCAAATCAATAAACATGATACACCACATAAACAAGTTGAAAGACAAAAATCACATGATCATACCAATAGATGCAGAAAAGCATTTGACAAAATCCAACACCCATTTTTGATAAAAACTCTGAGCAAAGTGGGAATAGAGAGATCATGGCTCAACTAATAAAAGCCTTATATGACAAACCTACAGCCAACATCATACTCAATGGGCAAAAACTAAACCCATTTCTCCTAAGAACAGGAACAAGACAGGGATGCCCACTCTCACCACACCTGTTCGACATAGTACTGGAAGTGGTAGCCATAGTGATCAGATAAGGAGAAGAAATAAAAGGCATCCAAATTGGAAAAGAAGTAAAACTGTCCTTATTCGCAGATGACATGCTATTGTACATCGAAAACCCCAAAGTCTCCATAAAAAAACTACTAGAGTTAATAAATGAATTCAGCAATGTAGCAGGATACAAAATTAACACCCAGATATCTATGCCTTTTTTATAACCAACTAGAGGCCTGGTGCACAAAATTTGTGCATTGAGGGGGGTCCCTGAGCCAGGCCAGCACTCTCTCCCATCCAGGACCCCTTGGGGAATGTCCGGCTGCCAGTTTATGCCCACTTTTCATACTTAAACCCATTGGAATTAGTAGGTATTCAAAGTGTGTATACATTTTGGGGGGACCGCCTGTATACCTCTAGTCAGCAGTGAAAGTAACTAACAGCAGGTTTAGCAACCCAGACAGGAACCTCCTCACTCCCCGCATGTCTCCCCACTCAGCTTTCCATCTTCGCAGGCAGTGGGAAAAACTCTCATTTACTCAGGAAAGCATGTCCTGTCACCCGCTATCCAGCAGGAGCATGCTAGGCCCCGAGCAAACAACGCTCAGTCAGGACAGCCTTTGCTCATGGGTGCTGGCACCCAAAGCGCACATTCCCCCTTGGCCGTCGCCCTGACTCTCCGGCCATTTCACTGGGAGGACGGACGTCCTTACCTCCTCTGGGTTCCCGATCAGAATGCTGACCAAAGGCACCTCAGTGAGGGCCGCCCAGCACCCACCAGGTGTCCGCACCTGCTCCCACCTCAGCACCTGCAACAGCCCACGGAGGCCTCCGTGGGAGCAGGGCATTATCGCTCAGTGTCTAGTGCAGGTACCCACCGAAGCACGCGGACATGCTCCAAAGGACATGAGCATGCCGGAGGGGGTGTGCACATGCCATGTGGGGGATGTGGACACTCCGGGGTTGATGGGAGTGGGGGGGGGGGCAAGAGGGGGGGGATGTGTGTGCGTGCCATGGTCCAGAAATGTTGCGGGTGTGCGTGGGTGACAGCACACTGGGGGATGTTCACACGCAAAGTGGTGGTAGAGGACGTGGGATCGGAAGCAGCACCTATGCGGCTCTGCAAATCCCCTTGGCGTGGCCAAGAGGATGTCAGTCTGGCCCACCGTGGCGGCTGTCCCTGCCGTCACGTACCTTCTGGGCCAGGAGGCTGCACTGGGATCAGCCAGCAGCAAGGGCAAGAGCGAGGGGGCCGGCTGAGGGAGGGGTTACCTCTGTTGCTGGGGCCCTCGCAGGCCCCGGTGCAGAGAGCCAGACTGCCTGCCGAGGAGGGTGCCTCAGGGCCAGTGGACTGACGGGGGTGGCGTGTGCACGGAGGTGCTGCCTGCACTTCCGTTAAGATCACACTGTGTCTTATGAAGCAGTGTGTGCTGGCGGCTGTGAACAGTGCCGAGCGAAGCCTGCGGCCACGTGGGGAGTTCAGGCCTCCCCACCCCTGTCCCCGCTGCCACAAGTCCCCATCCACCCTGGGTTTTATATATTAAGAAGAATGAACTCACAGAAAGAGAAACTAAAAAAAAAAAAAAAAAAAAAAAAAGTATTATTGCAACAACAACAAAATATACCTAGGAATAAACTTAACTAAGGGGGTAAAAGGCCTGTACTCAGAACTACAGGACATTGAAAAAAAGATACAGAGGAAGACATAAACAAATGGAAGAATATACCATGTTCATAGATTAGTAGAATCGACATCATTAAAATGTTCATACTACCCAAAGCAATCTATAGATTGAATGTAATCTCCATTAAGATACCAATGGAATATTTCACAGGCCCAGAAAAAACTCCCCAAAAATCATATGGAATAAAAAAGGACCCTGAATAGCCACAGCAATCCTGAGAAAGAAGAACAAAGTTGGAGGGATCACAATATCAGATGTCAAGCTGTATTACAAAGCTACTGTTCTCAAAACAGCCTGGTACTGGCACAAGAACAGACATATAGACCAATGGAACAGAACAGAGAACCCAGAAATTGACACAAGCCATTATGCGTGATTAATATTTCACAAATGAGGCAAAAGCATACAATAAGTCAAAATAGTCTCTTCAATAAAGGGTGTTGGGAAATTCGAACAGATACATCCAAAAAATGAAACTAGACCACCAACTTACACCACACACAAAAATAGACTCAAAGTGGATACGGGACTTAAATGTAAGACAGAGACCATAAGGACCTTAGAATTCTCCATAGGGAGCAAAATATTAGACACTAGAGGCCCGGTGCACGGAATTCATGCACTAGTGGTGGGTGGTCCCTCAACCCAACCTGCCCCCTCTCACATACTGTGAGCCTTCAGGGGATGTCCAACTGATGGCTCACCCCCAGCCTGCCCAAGGCCTCCCTACTGCCACCACCACCGCTGCTGCTGCTGCCGCCACTTCCCCTCACAGCACCTGGGGGCTGGGAGCTTGCCACCACCACCATTTCATCTCTACCCCCGGGGCTGGCGCTCACCAGTTGGCCCCACCCCCGCTCCTGATAGGCTGGTAGCACAGCCAATCAGGAGCGAAGGTATGGTCAAATTTGCATGTTTCTCTTTTATTGTATAGGATATGTCATAGCAATATATTTACCAATATAGCTCCTAGGAAATGGAAACAATATAGCTCCTAGTGAGAATATAAACAAATGGGACTGCATCAAAATAAAAAGCTTCTGCACAGTAAAAGAAACCATTACAAACAACAAGAAAGCCCACTGCCTGGGAGAACATATTTGCCAAACAATGTTATCTCCAATAAAGGTTTAATCTCCAAAATGTGCAGGGAACTCATACAACTTAACAAAAGGAAGATAAACAATCCAATCAAAAAATGGGCAAAGGACCTAAATAGACACTTTTCAAAAGAGGACATATAGAAGGCCCAGAGACATATGAAAACATGCTCAAAAGTGCTGGTGAGGATGTGGAGAAAAAGGAACCCTTGTGCACTGCTGGTGGGAATGCAGACTGGTGCAGCCACTGTGGAGAACAGTATGGCGTTTCCTAAAAAAATTAAAAATGGAATACTATTTGTCCCAGTCATCCCACTTCTAGGAATATATCCCAAGAAATCAGAAAAGACATATTCACCCCTATATTCATAACAGCACAATTTACAATAGCTAAGATTTGAAAACAGCCTAAGTGCCCCATCAGCACATGAATGGATTAAAAAACGGTGATGCATTTACACAATGGAATACTATGCTGCTATAAAAAAATAAGGAACTCTTACCATTTGCAATAGCATGGATGGAACTGGAGAGAATTATACTAAGTGAAATAAGCCAGTCAGAGAAAGATAAATATCGCATGATCTCACTCATTTGTGGAATATAATGGACAATATAAACTGATGAACAAAAATAGAGCCAGAGAAAAAAATACTTCAGAATATAATAGAAGTAATCGTGTTATTTGAAGATTTTTACTATTTTTTACAACTTTTGTGCTATACTATGTTGGTCAAGTATTGGTAATATTATTATTTTTAAAATCTTTTTTCTTGAAATATTAATATTTATTGCATATAATATTGTTATATTTAAAATTGTTTTCTGAAAATATTAGTGTTTATTGCATAAAATAAAGAGAGAGAGAGAGCCCAAACAAGTCTTAGCTCTCACCTGTGTGCTCTCTTTATACAGGAGATAGAGATTGATCTGGGTTTAGAGAGAGGACTTCTTCTGATTAGCGCTATTGAAGTGCTATGTGTTTCCCTGATCTTCCTCTCCCCCTAATGGGTAGAGAAAGATAATTTCCCCATCACTACAATCCAAGTGACAGGCCATTCTTAGAAAACCATTTACAGAGAACAGGAGTGTATGCCATAGGAGAAAATAAAACCTCACCATTCTCCTATCCACTTCTCCTACCAATATCTACAGAATAGAAAAAATGTATTGGTTTACCCATGGTTATGTCTAAACTGGAATAAAGCAAAAGGATCCCTGAAATTATTTGTCATATATTTCCTGCCATTTCAGGAGTATGCAGGGATTGATACATGATTCTCACCTGAACTCTTCCTCACTCCTAGCCCCATCTATCAAGGAACCAGAAAGCATTACCTGGGGTTGGGGCGGGGTGTGTGTGCAGGGAGCGGGGAGTAAAAGAACAAGGTTGAAGAACTTCATGCCTCTCTTTCCCTTGGCTTGTCTGAAAATTGATCTGATCTGAAAGAAAGAGCAGGTTGGATTGCATACTAGATGAAAGTGTTGATTTAGTTTGGGCTAGTTGCTTATTATCTGAAAATGAGAAAAGGCAAATAGATGAAAGTGTCTAGAAAAGCCCTGGGAGAGAGGGATGTGTGCCATGTGAGTTTGAAGGGCAGTAGTAGAAGAACATTTGCTTACAGCTTATATGGAACTAATCAAAGCACATTCATTCAATAAAATGATTGTACCACCATCTTCAAATTTATTTTTTCTCTCTCCCACATCAAAACAAAACACAATATTTAGTAAAAAAAAAAAAAAAACAAAACAAAACAAAACAAAAAAAACTCAGTAGACTCTAGAACTTCTCCTAACTACCACCATCCTGCACATTTATCCTTCCCTTCAATGTCAAACTAGTTTACACTCATTAGTTTGACTTCCTCTCCTCTCCTCTCCTCTCCTCTCCTCTCCTCTCCTCTCCTTTCTCCTCTCCTCTCTGCTGTTTGTCATTTCATGTTATTTTCTATGTAACTTTTTATTAAATTAGCTGTTCAACACAGGAACTGCCCCCTAGTGGTCAGTGTGCTCCCATGGGGGGATCACTGCTCAGCCAGAAGCCCTGAGCTGGGCTCACTGCTGGCGAATGTAGCTAGCGGCAGTGGCGGGAGCCTCTCCTGCCTCTGGGATAGCATTAAGGATGTCTGACTGCCAGCTTAGGCCCACTCTCTGTGGGAAATGGGACAAGACTGTCAGTTGGACATCCCCCGAGGGCTCCTAGACTGCGAGAGTTCTCAGGCCAGGCTGAGGCGCTCCCCCCGCTCCAACAGCATGAATTTTGTGCACTTGGCCTCTAGTCCTATATAATAAAAGCCTAATATGCTAGGTGTTTGGTTGTTGGTTGGCCATTCAAGCAATCAAAACATAATATACTAATGGTGTGGTAAGGCTGTTCAACCTCTTGCTATGATGTGCGCTGATCACCAGGGAGGCAGGCAGTCAACCAGTTGACCAGTCACTATGAAGTCTATTGACCAACAGGGGGCAGACACTCCTACTAGTGGGTTAGCTTGCTGCTGACGTCTGACCAATAAAGAACAAGCCAGCCAGACCAGACATGCCCTGGAGTCCTCCCACAGTTCCTCCCTGGCTTGCCAATCTCCTGCATCCTTCTCTGGCCCCGATTGAGCACCAGTGGGGTCCCTTGGCCTGGCCTGTACCCTCTCACAATCTGGGCTGAGAGACCCTACTCCCCAGTGCATGCATTTCATGCACCGGACCTCTAGTCTATTAGAAATAATCTTTATTTTTATCTATTATAATAGACTAGAGGCCTGGTGCACAAAATTCGTGCATGGGTTTGGGGGGAAGTTGTCGCTCAGCCCAGCCAGTACCCACTCCAATCTGGGACCCCTTGAGGGATGTCTGACTGCCCGTTTAGGCCCGATTCCGGTAGATATGTATTTGTTGTCATTTTGTTGTTCATAGTTTTTATCTTTACCTTTTCCTTCTTCTTCCTCTTCTTAAAGAATACCCTTCAGCATTTCATATAATCCTGGTTTGGTGGTGATAAACTCCTTTAGCTTCTTCTTGTCTGTGAAGCTCTTTATCTGACCTTCAATTCTGAATAATAGCTTTGCTGGGTATAGTAATCTTGGTTGTAGGTTCTTGCTATTCAGCACTTTGAATATTTCTTGCCACTCCCATCTGGCCTGCATTGTTTCTGTTGAGAAATCAGCTGACAGTTGTATGGGTACTCCCTTGTAGGTAACCAACTGTTTTTCTTTTGCTGCTTGTAAGATTCTCTCTTTGTCTTTTGCCCTTGATATTTTAATTATGATGTGTCTTGGTGTGGTCCTCTTTGGATTCCTCTTGTTTGGGGTTCTCTGCACTTCCTGGACTTGTAAGTCTATTTCTTTCACCAGGTAGGGAAAGTTTTCTGACATTATTTCTTCTAATAGGTTTTCAATATTTTGCTGTCTCTCTTCTTCTGGCACCCCAATAATTTGGATGTTGGTACGTTTAACATTGTCCCAGAGGCTCCTTACACTATCTTCATAGTTTTGAATTCCTTTTTCTTTTTCTTTTTCTGGTTGGGTGTTTTTTGTCTCCTCATATTTCAGATCTTTAGTTTGATTCTTGGAGTCCTTTGATCTACCATTGAATTTCTGTATATTCTTTATTTCAGACAGTGTATGCTTAATTTCTGACTGGTCCTTTTCCATTTTCTTGGCATTTTCATTAATGTCCTTGAAGGTTTAATCAAGTTTCTTGGTGGTTTTTAGAAGATTATTGAGTACTTATAAATGTGATCTTGAACTCTATGTCCTCCATTTCTTTCACTCATGACATGTTTCTTTGTCTCTGCATTTTTCTACTTCCCTGTGTTGATGGAGTGGAAGAACTGCTGAACTGAAGTCATGCCTATGGGGCAGGTCTTGCTTCAGTGAGGTTTTGGTGCTCACCAAGTCTGTCTCTTGAATGTGTCACTTATGGATGTGAGTAATTGAATCTGGTGTCATCTCACACTGATCTTTAGATACACTAGCTTCTGGATCTCCAATGGGGTGCAAGTCAGCTACTATTTGAGGTGACCCAGCAGGAGTTACAGCAAGGTCTGCAGATTTCTCCTGGTCTGACCAGAGCTGCAATTTATGTTAAGTTGCAATAGCATAGGCCATTTATATGGGCACAGCTTGGGTGGGTCTGCAGATTGTGCAGGGCAGGGTCTCAGGGAGTCACTAGGCTAGAGCACGGCAAACAGCAATGGCTGCCATTCAGCTGTTTCTGTGTCTCCATGTTTTTAAGTCCCCCGCATCCCATGCTCCCGTGCAGTGAACAATGATTGCTGCATGCACCTCTGTAAGGGAGACACTCTCACTTTCTGAACCGATGGCAGACCATTCAGCTTCTCCCTGTATAAGTCTGGGTTGCCAGTGTCTCCCCAGAGTAATCAGGAGCTTGTTTCCCTTCGGGTTGAAAAAAGCAGTGCTCTGTCACCCACCACCAGCCCATTTTATGTGCCTCCGTTCCTCAGCTTTTCAGCGCTCGTGCACATCTCAATGCTCTTTTCTCTTTCCTTCTAGTTGCAGAACTTCCACTCAGCCACCTTTCTGGTGGCTCTGGATGATACCTGTTTTGTCTTTTAGTTGTAGTTTTGAAATTGTTGTGCAGGGCAGTTTAGGTGTTTACCTATGCTGCCATCTTGTCTTCTCTCTGAACTTTCTCTTGTTTCTTGAGGTAGGCCTGTAGTGCTATGAACTTCCCTCTCAGAACTGCTTTCGCTGCATCCCATAGATTTTGCGTTGTTGTGTGTTCATTTTCATTAGTTTCCAGGAAGTTTTTTACTTCTTCCTTGATCTCCTTGGTAACCCATTCATTGCTTAATAATATGCCATTTAACCTCCTTATATTTGAAAGTTTTTGAGTGTTTCTGGTGTATTTGATTTCTTAATTCATGCCATTGTTATTTGAGAAGATGCTTGATATGATTTCAATTTTATTGAACTAGTAGACACTTGTTTTGTGTCCTAACATATGGTCTATCATTGAGAATGACCCCTGGATATTTGAGAAAAATGTGTATATTCTGCAACTTTGGTGTGAAATGTTCTGTAAATGTCAATTAAAATCATCTGATCTAGTGTGTTATTTAGAGTCACTGTTTCCTTATTGATTTTTTGTCTGGAAGAACTATTTAGTGAAGTTAAAGTATTAAAGTCCCCTACGATGACTGTATTGTTGTCAATCTTTCCCTTGAAGTCCTCTAGAAGTTATTTTTATACTAGAGGCCCAGTGCACAAAATTTGTGCACAGGTGTGGAGGGAGGGGTCGCCTCAGCCCAGCCTGCATCCTCTCCAATCCAGGATCCCTCGGGAGATGGCTCACTGCCAGTTTAGGCCTAATCCTGACTACCATTTTAGACCTAAACTGGCAGTCAGATATCCCTCTCACAATCTCCTAATTGCTCACCTGCCTGCCTGATCACCCCTAACTGCCCCCCCCCCCCCCCCCGCTGGCCTGGTCACCCCCAACTTCCCCCCCATGCTGGCCTAGTCACCACCAGCTGTCCCCCTGACAAGTCTAGTCACCCCTAACTTCCCCTGGGTGGGCCAGGTCACCCCATACTGCCCCCCTGCTGGCCTGGTCACCCCCAACTGCTCTCTCCCAGCAGCCTGGTCACCCCTAACCACCTTCCATCCTGATTGCCTCCAACTGCGCACCCCCCACTAACCTGATCACCCCACACTGCCCCCCCTCTGCTGGCATGGACACTCCTCACTGCCAACCCCCCCCCCCCAGCCTGGATGCCTCCAACTTCCCCCAAGTAGGCCTGGTTACCCCATGCAGCCTGCTGCTCTGACATTTGGTTGCCCCTCACTAACCTTCTGATGGCCTGCTCATCCCACAAATCCCACTGCTCTATCATTTGGTTGTCCCTAATTAACCCCCCTGCTGGACTGGTTGCCCATGCAGCCTGTTGCTCAGTTGTTTGGTCGCTCCTCACTGACCCCCCTGTCGGCCTGGTCACCCCACCCAACCTATTCAATTGTCCATTCAGTTGTGGTAGTTGCTTAGGCATACACACACACACACACACACACACACACACACACACACACACTAGAAGCCTGTTGCACAAAATTTGTGTGAGGGCCTTGCATCCCCCCCACACTGCTGCCATGGCCCCCACCTCTGCCCCGGCCCCTGCCTGCTATGGCTTTGTCCGGAAGGAAGGAAGTCTGATCTAATTAGCACATTATGCTTTTATTATTATAGATGCTCCTATTTTGGATGCATATATGTTTAACATGGTTATATCTACTTGATGGATTGATACTTTTACCATTATAATTACTTTCATTACCTCCTCTTTTGGCCTTCATTTTAAAGTCTATTTTGTCAGATATGAGAATTGCTATCCCAGTTTTTTTCACTTCCATTTTCATTGAAAAAATTTTTTCCATTCCTTCACTCTCATCCTTTGTAAATCTTTTGTTCTGAGGTAGGTCTCTTGTAGACACCATATATTTATGTCATAGTTTCTTATCCATCAGCTACATCTTTTGATTGGAGCATGTAATCCATTTACATTTAGGATTATTAGTGATAAGTTCTTATTTACTGCCATTTTAATAAAATGGAAAGGTTCTGTATTCCTTTCTCACTTTCTTCACCTTTTGGGACTCCTATATTGTAAATATGGTTACATTTCATGTTGTCCCCCAGCTCCCTTAAGTTGTCCTCCTGTGCTTTAGATTTTTGTTTTTCAATTTTTCATGTCTTTAATCCTTTTTCAAAAAATATTTTTTACTGTTGAAAGTATTAAACGTGTGTTCCCCCCCCCCCCCATTGATCTTATTCAAATCCCTCCCACACAGCATCAGGCCTTCAGCACCCTATTGTCTGTGTCCATGGATTATGCATATACTAGAGGCCCAGTATATGAGATTCATGCACTGATGGGGGGCATTACCTGCGGGGATCAGCCCACTGTGAGAGTGCCACTCATCTCAGTCAACCGAGGAGCTGTGGACCCACCCTCTGAGCAGTTGCTCCCTGGTCTGACATCTGCCATGGACCTGAACACTCACCTCTCCAGGGGAACCAGTCAGGGCCTGGCTCAGAGACAATAGCACTGAGAGGCAGCAAAGCAGGCCAGAGTCCTATGCAGCCATGAACCCACCTCCCAGCCTCCAGGGTCAGTTCTGTGATAATGGTGGTGGCATCTCTGTATGGCCTGCAGACATCTGGAGGAGTAGCAGGGAGTGAGCAGTAGCCTGGGGCAAGGAGGTGACAATCACAGCCTGGGTTCCTGCCCATCGACCTGGGGTATGCAGTGAGAGGAGCAACTCATCCTAGTCAGCTGAGCAATGCTCTCATTGTGGCAGCACACTGACTACCAGGAGGAGGCTCCTTCATTAAGCATCTGCTCTCTGGTGGCCAGTGTGCATTATAGTGACTGGTCAACTGGTCATTCTGATTATTCCACCATTTGGTTACTGGACTTTTATTATATAGGATAGTTATCAGGTCTTTGATTGATCACTTCCCAACCAACCACCTTCCACCACGTTCCTCAGATTCTGCACTTGGTTCCATGCTTTTATGTCTCTGGAGAACTCCATACTCTTTTCCATAATGGTTGCACCAGTCTGCATTCCCACCAAGAGTATACCAGGGTTGCCTTTTTCCCATACACTCACCATCACTTGTCATTTGTTGATTTGTTCATGGTATCCATTCTAACAGGTGTGAGGTGATAACTCATTGTTGTTTGAATTTGTAAATCTCTGATGACTAGTGACTTTGAGCATTTCATATGTCTCTTGGCTATCTATATGTCCTATTTGGAGAAGTGTCTATTTATGTCCTTTGCCCATTTTTTTTAACTCTTTGACTTCCTTTTGATAAGTTGTATGAGTCCCTTATATGGTTTGGATATGAACCCTTTATCAGATATATCATTGCCAAATATGCTCTCCCATACAATGGGATCTCTTTTCATTTTAGTGACGATTTCTTTTGCTGTGTTGAAGCTTTTGATGTGGTCCCATTTGTTTATTTTCTCCTTAGTTTCCTTTGCCTTAGGAGATGTATCTATAAACATATTGCTATGAGAGATGTCTTAGATTTTTCTGCCTAAGATTTCTTCCAGGATCCTTACGGTTTCATGACTTACATTTAAATCTTTTATCTATTTTGAATTTATTCTTATGTATGGTGTAAGTTGTTGGCCTAGTTTCATTTTGTTTGCAACCTTCTGTCCAATTTTCCCAAAACCCTTTACTGAAGAGACTATCTTGACTTCACTGTATGTTTTTGCCTTCTTTGTCAAATATTAATTGAGCATAATAGCTTGTGTCAATTTCTGGGTTCTCTGTTCTGTTAAATTGATCTATATGTCTGTTCTTGTGCCAGTACCAGGCTGTTTTGATTATTGTGGCTTTGTACTATAACTTGAAATCTGGTATTGTGAGTCCTCCTACTTTGATTTTCTTTTTCAAAATTGCTTTAGCTATTTGGGGTCTTTTTTGATTCCATATAAATTTATGGTGTATTTTCTTCTAGCTCTGTGAGTTATGCAGTTGGTATTTTGATAGGGATTGCATTGAATCTGTAGATTGCCTTGGATAGTGTGGACATTTTAATGATGTTCATTCTACCAATCCAAGAATACAGTATATTCTTCCACTTATTTATTTATTTTTCTATTTCATTTTTCACTGTCTTGTAGTTTTTTCTAGTACAGGCTTTTTGCCTCTTTAGTAAAGTGTATTCCTAAGTATCTTAATTTTTTTGGTTGCAAAGGTAAATGGGATTATTTGTTTAGTTTCTCTTTCTGAGAATTCGTTATCCTATATAATAAAAGGCCAGGACCATAAGCGTAACAACCAGAATGACCACTCGACCAGTCGCTATAAGGTACTGACCACCTTTCAGTCCCTCCCCAAACCCCACCACACAAACTCCCATCACAGCACGGCAAATGGGGAACCATGCGAACAGGGGAGGGTGGCAGCAGGGTGGAACTGGGGACTGTTGAATGTCAGTGGGCAGTAGACTGCAAGAGGTGGTGAGCATGCAGCAGCAAGCAGTTGCGAGCACCGCAGGGTGTGGCAGCAGCGGTGGCAGTGGCAGTAGCAGCAAGCATTGCAGAGCAGGGAGTGTTGAGGAGTGTCGCAGAGAAGGGAGCATCAGGAGTATTGTGGGGCAGTGGCAAGGAGTGTCACAGAGCACTGCTGGGTGGCAGCAGATAGCATCATGGAGCGTTACTGAGCAGGGAGATTTGTGGAGAATTGAGATGATGTGGAAGTGAGCATCGAAGAGCTTTGTGGAGGCGAGCATCAAGGATCACTGTGGAGCAGTGTGGGGTAGCGGTGCAGAGCATCTAGTAGTGTTATGGGGTGGGCAGCTGCACAGAGCATTATGAGGCGGCAAAGGTGAGCATTGTGGGGCGGGGATCATGGAGGAGCCTCATGGGGTGGCAGCAGGGAGCATCGCAGAGCACTGCAGGGCAGTGAGCATTGTGGGGCGGTGGACATGACCCTGATCACAAGCTAAGCCTAGGAACCCTACCTGTGCATGATTTCATGTGCTGGGCCTCTAGTTCATGTATTAAAAAAGCCATCAATTTTGGGGTATTAATTTTTACCCTGCTACATTTGCCAAATTAATTTATTAAATCTAGTAGTTTTTGATAAAGTCATTAGGATTTTCTATTTACAATATCATGTCAATAATGAGAGTTTGACTTCTTCCTTTCCAATTTGGATGTCTTTTAGATTTTCTTTTTTGTCTGATCATTGTGCCTAGGACTTTTAGTACTATCTTATCTAATAAAAGATAATATGCCAATCAAGACATGCCCACAAGCCATGCCCACCAGTCAATCAGGAGCAAATAAACCCCAACTAAGATGGCTGTGGCCACTGAGAGCAGGAAGGAGACTTGGGTTTCCCTGGCAATGGAGAAAGCCAAGCTTCCTGTCAGCCCTTGCTGACCTAGGCCTCCACTCAATGCTACAAAGTTTCAATTATAGAGGATACATAATCCCAATAGAAATGGTGACAGCCATGGAACTGGAGAGAGCAGAGGCTAGGGTTGCCTGGGCAATGGAGGAAGCCTAGCTTCTGCAGCCCTAGTACCTAGGCCTCCAATCTAAGCTACAAAGTTTCAATTATAGAATTTAAATAAACCCAAACAGAAATGGCTGTCACCACAGAACGAGCAGAAGGTTTGGCTCCGCTCCAGGCTACAAAGTTACAATTGTAGAACATGAATTAATCCCAGATACCAGGGCCTCTGCTTCGGTCACTGGGGGGCATGGCCAGCCTGCAAACCACCACAGGCCCCTCACCAAGGCCACCCCACACTCCAAGGGAACCCCCACCCTGATCTGGGACACTCTTCAGGGCAAACCAGCTAGCTCCCACCCATGCATCAGGCCTCTATCCTATCTAATAAAAGAGTAATACACAGATTGACCATCACTCCAACACACAAGAGGGCTGCCCCCATGTGGTCAAAGATCCTGCCCCCATGTGGACATAAGATAGCCACCACAAGATGACCAGAAGAGGAGGGCCATTTGAAGGGACCAGGACTGCAAGGGAAGACAGTTGTGGGCAATTAGGCCAGCAGGGGAAGGCAGTTAGGAGGGACTAAGCCTGCAAGGGAGGGCAGTTGGGGGAAATCAAGCATGCAGGGGAGGTCAGTTAGGGGTGACCAGGCTGGCAGAGGAGGGCAATTGGGGGCAAACAGGCTGGCAGGAGAGCAGTTAAACATCAACTAGGCTGGCAGAGGAGTGGTTTGGGGGTGATTAGGCTGGCAGGCAGAGCAGTTAGGGGCAGTCAGGGAGGCAGGCAGGTGGGCAGTTTGGAACCAGCAGTCCTGGATTGTGAGAAGGATGTCCGACTGCCCTGGATTGTGAGAAGAATGTCCGATTGTGAGAAGGATGTCCGGACAGTCGGACATCCCTTAAGGGGTCCAAGATTGGAGAGGCTGCTGGCTGGAATGAAGGACATCCCCTGCCCCCATGCATGAATTTCATGCACCAGGCCTCTAATATTGAGTAAGAGTGGTGAAAGTGGACATCCCAATCTTCTTCCTGTACTTAGGGAGATGGTTTTAGTTTTTGCCCATTGAATATGATGTTGGCTGTAAGTTTATTATATAGTCTTTACTATTTTCAGATATGCTACCTCTGAGAGTTTTTATCAAAAATGGGTGTTGGGAGGAATCAAGATGGTGGCATAGGTAAACACCTATACTGCTGCCCCACACAACAATTTCAAAACTACAACTAAAAGATAAAATGGACATTATCCAGAACCACTGGAAAGCTGGCTGAGTGGAAATTCCACAAATGGAAGGAAATATAGAAGGACACTGTGACTCAGAGAAGCTGCGGAGGGCAGAGTTATAGAGGTGTGTGGAAAGAGAGGTACGGAGCTGCAAGGGAGTGGAAAGAGTGGGTGGCTGGATACGCAGCTGGTTTTCTTAAACAGGTAGGGAGACAAAGGCATCCACTGCACTGATCCTCAGTTCTGGGCAAGTCTTGGTTAACCCAGACTCATACAGGATGAAACAGGCCTGTAAGGAGGAAACACACTGAGATTTGGGAATTGCAGAGGTGCTCAAGCTTATGCAGAAGATGTGTGTCTGGCTCTCTTGTTCAGGAGGAAAACAAAAACAAAGACAAAAAACCACCAGACTGCATTGTTTTCCAGTTCCTTGGGTGTTCAGACTCATTTAGAGAGAAACTGGGCTGACTGGCAGTGGACAGAGCTCAGGGGCAGCTTTCACTCAGAGGTACATGCAGCCATTGCCATGGAGCACAGAGACCCGGGAGCCACTTAGGACGGGGCTGATGGGAAACTAAGGCTGAATGCTCAGCTGAGACTCTGCCCCACAACAATATACACACAGCTGATCCTCACAGACAATTGGCCTGGAAGTCAACCTCTCCCAGTGATACCAACAACAATCTAGGTTTAACAACAACAAGACTGTGCAGCCCATAAAGGGGTGCACCAAGAGTACCCACCTTAGGTAACTAGGGAGGCTGAGCCACTGTCCCTTAGAGGACATCTACCACACAAAGCTACTCGACCAACTCAGAGAAGCAGCCAAAATACAGAGACAAGGAAAAAAATCACATTTGAAAGAAAAAATGACTGGATATAGAGTTCAAAACTACAGTTATAAGGTTTTTCAAGAGTCTCCTAGAAAAGGCCGGTAAATTTAATGAGACCCTTGAGGATATGAGCAAGACACCCAAGAATATGAAAAAGGACCAACTTGAAATTAAGCATACACTGACTGAAAAAAAAAACATATTATACAGAGACCTAAAAGCAGACTAGAGAACCATAGGAATCAAGTCAAAGATTTGAAATGCAAAAAAGCAAAATCCACTCAGCCAGATAAGCAAGAAGCAAAATGAATCCAAAAATTTGAAAATAGTATAAAAGGAGCCTCTGGGACAGCCTCAAGCATACTAACATCCAAATTATGGGGGTGCTAGAAAAAGAGAGAGAGAAAGATACTGAAAACCTATTTGAAGTAATAGTGACCAGAAACTTCCCTCTCCTGGTGAAAGAAATAGACTTAAAAGTCCAGGAAGCACACAAAATCCCAAACAAAAGGAATCCAAAGAGGACCACACCAAGACAAATCATAATTAAAATGCCAAGAGCAAAGACAAAGAGAGAATATTAAAAGCAGCAAGAGAAAAACAGTTAGTTACCTATAAGGGAGCACCCATATAATTGTCAGCTGATTTCTCAACAGAAACTATGCAGGCCAGATGGGAATGGCAAGAAATATTCAAAGTGATGACTATCAAGAACCTACAACCAAGATGACTCTACCCAGCAAAGCTATCATTCAGAATTGAAGGTCAGATAAAGTGCTTTGCAGATAAGAAAAAGCTAAAGGAGTTCATCAATGCCAAACCAGTATTATATGAAATGCTGAAAGGTATTCTTTAAGAAGAAGTAGAAGAAAAAGTAAAAATAAAAATACACATCTATCAACAAGTGAATCTAAAAATCAAGTGAATTAAAAATCTGATGAACAGAATAAACTGGTTAATATAATAGAATCAGGGGCATAGAAAGGGAATAGAATGACAATTCTTGGGGTGTGGGAGGTGCAGGAAGAGACGGGACAAAAATCGTACACCTATTGATGAGGACAGTGGTGGGGAGGTAAGGGCAAAGTGTGGGATGGGTACCAGGTAGATGGGAGCTATGGGGGGGAGGGGGAAGGAACATTGTAATTAATAATATGAACTATAAAGATTTATTAAATTTTAAAAATGGGTGTTGGATTTTGTCAAATGCTTTTCTGTATCTTTTGGTATAATATTGTGATTGTTGTCTTTCAATTTTTTTATGTGATGCATCATGTTTGTTGACTTCTGAATATTGTACCATCCTTGTGTCCTTGGAATAAACCCCACTTGGTCATGGTGCAGGATATTCTTAATATACCCCTGGATCTGATTTGTTAATATTTTGTTGGGATTTTAGCATCTCTGTTCATCAGGGATATTGGCCTGTAATTCTCATTCTTTGTAGTGTTTTTATCTGGTTTTTGAATTAGAATAATACTGGCATAGAAAGAGTTTGGAAATGTTACTTCCTCTTGGGTTTTCTAAAATAGTTTGAGGAGTATAGATAGATGTTAGTTCTTCTTTGAATGTTTGGTGTAACTCCCCTGTAAAGCCATCTAGACCTGGGCTTTATCTGGTGGGAGTTTTTTTATTATTATTATTGCTCTGTTTCATCAGTTGTTATTGGCCTATTCAGGTTTTCTGATTCTTCGGGGTGTTTTGGACCTATATTATTTCCCGTCGTGTGTGTGTGTGTGTGTTTGTGTGTGTGTGTGTGTGTGTGTGTGTGTTTGTGTGTGTGTGCATGCACGCATGCTGAATCCAGAGACTGAACTTTAACATTAAAAAAAAAGCTTCTTTTAAACATTTCTTGCAAGACAGGTCTACTGTCTTGCAACAAATTCTCAAAGCATTTGTTTGAGAAGGTCTACATTTCTTCATTTTTCAAGGATTATTTCACTGTTTATAGATTCTAGTTTGGTAGAGGTTATTCTTTTAACACTTTAAATATTTCACTCTATTCTTTTTCTGTTTGCATGGTTTCTGACAAAGCAATCCAATGTAATTCTTATCTTTTTTTTGTATAGCTTCTTTCATGACTTTTTCTTTGTCTTTAGTTTTCTGGAGTTTGAGTGTAGTATGCCTATGTGTTTTTTGGTCTTGTTTTGTTATTTATACTGGTAGGTGTTTCATGAGCCTTCTGGATCTGTAGCTTGGTCTTGTCATTAATTTTGGAAATTTTTCAGCCATTATTACTTCAAATAGTTCTTCCGCTCTCTTCACTTTTTTATCTCCTCTGGTATTGCCATTATACATATGTTAATACCTTTTTAAAATTTTTTCCCATAAGCTTTGAGTATTCTGCCATTTTTTGTTTGCTTTTCCATTCTTTTTATTATTTTTGCATTTCAAAACTGTTGAGAATTTTTAATTGGTCTATCTTCAAGCTCACAGATTCTTTCTTCAGTCATGTTGAGGCTGTAGGTGAGCCTATCAAAGGTATGCCATCTCTCTTTTTCCACCATGAGAATCACTGAAGAATTAAGTTATTGTTCTTATGGATTTGTGTACTATCACAGTTTGGTTTAGAGTCAATACAAGGATTAAAAATCAGTGATCTATTTAAATTCTGCTGTTCAGAATATAAAGATGAATCAGCAGTCACCAACCTTTCGGACCTCACGGACCACTGGTTAGTGACCGCTGGACTAAATTATTTACAAAGCCATTTATCAATGGGAATGGAGCTAAGATAAAAATTCATGTCCCTGGACATCTCATTCTATGGCATTTTACATAATGTCAAGTTGTGCAAGTCAGTAAATTATTGTGAGCCAAATGAAAAATATTACAAGTATTATAACACGTAAAGCTATAGAGTGGTTTTACAGTTTATCAAGTACTCTCACACAGGCTATTACATTTTAACCTTCTCTCATAGTTAAGTGCTCAAAAAGCCCCAGATTTTCCCTTCTGATTTTCACTGCCATCATCCTAGTCTACATCAACCTAAATTTCCCCGTGATTTTTCTGACATAGCTTTATAGTGTTTTCATCAAATTGTCTGCATTTTGTTAATGACAATTCAGATTCCTTAATACACACACACACACACACACACACACACACACACACACACACACACATCTTCCGCTGTATAAGACGACTGGAACTGATGATGATAGGAGGAAGATAACAAACAATAGAGAGCAAGTGCCAGGCAAATCCCTGGCGAGTTAACAACACCCATCATAACTGCAAGCTAAGGTATTTTTACATCCAGCGTATAAGACCCTTGACTTTTGAGAAGATTTTTCTGGGTTAAAAAGTCATCTTATATGCTGGAAAATATGATATATATATATGGAGATACACACACACACACACACACACACACACACACACACACACAACTGGATCCATTTCTCCTAACCTTAGCTACTCCTAATATTATTGACAATCACAAAGGGGACACTGCTAATTTATAACTTTATTTCTCATGTTGATAAAATTGTATGGAATACTTTCTCTTACTAACCAAATTGAAAAATTTTCTTCTTTTGAAATTTACCTTAAACCTTATGCAATCCATCTTTTTTGATTAATACAACCTACACTTACTGTTCTTGTTAACTCAACAACCACTTAACACCTACCCTGTGCCAAGTGTACACATAGTGCCAAGGATATAATCACACATAACTATCCTACAATCAAATATCTAAAACTTAATATATAAACTAGGCAAGTAAACAATTATACTAGAGAATGATAATTTCTCAATAGGGGTAAAGGATGGGATACTATGGAAGCATAACTGAAGGCACTCTGACTAGGTGAAGAGGAAAGAGGTATCTAGGAAAATCTCCCTAATGAAATGCTATGTCTCCTCAATTCCATACTTCTTTATTTTTTATCACATTTCCCCATGACTGCTTTTTTCTGGTATATTAAATGTCTGCTTTTCCAATGGACTCTCCTTGCCAACAAAAACTAAATATATTTCATTCCACTTTTACTAAACACTCTAGTCTTAGTTCAAGCAGAATTATTACTCAGGTGCTTTCTCACATCTATTAACTTATACTGTCTCTACTCTTAATTGGACATTAATTTCATGCTGCTTTGTATGGCTACTTAAGGTTCTTTTTATGTGTATTTCATCTTTAAAGCTTACTTAATGGTCTTGAAAGGTCCTCAAATGCAGGGACCAGATCAACCATGCCATTAATTCCCTATGGCATTTAGAACTGCATGCAAATTGTAGATATTTACTTCAAATTTTTATTTGTGTTTGATTATTTATTTTTATAAATTACATTTCAGTTGCTTTAACTAATAATCTACCCATTCAACAAATATTTGGTACTCTTACTGTATGCAAAGCACTCTGCCAAGATCCTTTGGAGACATAGGATTGATAATAGTCAAGGTCACAGAACTTCCAAGGTACCAAAAGCAGAAGAATCACCCCCTACTGAAAAAAATTATTCAATAGTGAGAAACTCTATACTGAAGCATAAATTTCAATCAAAAGATGAATGGAAAAACTACAGCAAAAGATCTGGTAGTAAGCAGTGAATCTACATAACCGTGGGTTACAGAACATTTTATAAAAGTAGAAATTTATAAAAATGTAGAAATGATATAACAAAAGTTGGTAGAGCAAGTGGAGAAGGAAATTGGTAGTAGTATGTGTGTTTTGAGTTAAACATCTTTAATAGTCATGGATCAAAAGATAATCATTTAACACTGTAAATCAAGTTATAGACTAAGCACATTTTAAAAGTATAACTGACACTAAAACAATTAATATAATCAGCCAAAATCAGGTGGTAGAAGAAGCCAAAATATGGGAAAGAAAAGAGTATGCTAATTTTATCAAGTCAATAGATACTATGTAAGAAAAAAAGAAGGTTAAAGTTATTGTATAAAGGTATAGTTATAAAAGTGGCTCATATTTACTTCATAGCATTTATCACAGAGCAATTTTACATTTATATATGTAATTATTTGATCTCACCAGAGGGTAACTAATGAGAAGGATTCACAGGGCCTATTCTGCTCACTACATCCCCAGTTCCTAGTCCTGTGCTTATAAATACTTAATTCATGTTATTTATGGCCAAACTGTTCTATAATGTGGTAGTGAACACTGAATTATCCAAAAGAGCTGTGGCTTCTAGAGAAAATAGGATTAGATTCCTGCAAGCCTCTCAACATTAGCAACAACTAATTGATACATAATTTTGTTACATGTTTTTCTATTTTAAAGACACTTTATTTAACATATATTATTGATTCATTAATGAACTCATAGGCAACAACACTGTAACTCATGCCTAAAGAAAGCTCATCTAACATTTTTCTCTGTGAAGCACATCATGGCCTTCTTATGCTTAAGAACACTAGACAACACTTCAGCATTGTGCTTGGCGGATATTTTAGGCAGCAAAATCACTAACAAGAAGCACAAATATTCAAAAAACATGGCACTGGAGAACCAAGATGGCAGCATAGGCAAACACCCATACTGCTGCTCCGTACAGCAAATTCAAAACTACAACTGAGGACAAAATGGACATCATTCAAGACCACCAGAGGGCTGGCTGAGTAGACATTCCACAAGCAGAAGAAAAAATAAAAGGACACTGAGACCCGGGGGAGCTGAGGAAGACAGAGTTGCCCATACGCCCAGAGTCAGAGGTTCGGAGCTGCATGCAAATGGAAAGGGCAGGCAGCTGCAAACCGGCTGGTTTTCTTGAACCAGGAGGGAGACAAAGGCATCCAACTGCACTGGGCCCCGGTTCCGGGTGAGTCTCGGGGAACCCAGACTAATACGGAGTGAAACTGGACTGTAAGGAGGAAGCACGCTGAAACTCTGGTGCTGCAAAGACATGCAAGCTATCAGAGAGGGCTTATGGCTGGCTCTAACATTCGGGAGGAAAAACAAAACAAAAACACAAAAACGCCAGACTACTTTGTTTTCCCATTCCAGTAAGACTTTGGGTGTGCAGACTCATTTGGGGAGAAACTAGACTGTCTGGCAGTGGGCAGAGCTCATTTGAAGCTTTCTCTCAGAGGTGCATGCAGCCGTTGCCATGGGGCACAGAGACCCAGGAGCCATTTAGGGTGGAGCTGACTGGAAACCAAGGCTGCTGGCTCAGCTCGGAGACTCCGCCCCATCCAGGCTGAGCACAAAGGTGCTCACAGCATAAACACAACTGACCCTCACAGCCAATGGGCCTGGAGGTCAAACCTCCTAGTGCTAACAACAATAATCTAAGCTTAACTTCAACAAGACTGTGCAGCCCATAAAGGGGTGCACCAAGAGTATCCATCTCAGGTAACTGGGGAGGCTGAGCCACTGTCCCTTAGAGGACATCTACCACACAAAGCTAATTGACCAACTCAGGAAAGCAGCCACCATGCAGAGACATGGAAAGAAATCAGATGTGAAAGAAATGGAGGGAAAAAAATGACTGGACATAGAGTTCAAAACCATGGTTATACGGTTTTTCAAGAGGCTCCTAGAAAAGGCCGATGAACTTAATGAGACCTTTGAGGATATGAAAAAGGACCAACTACAAATTAAGCATACATTGACTGAAATAAAAAATATTATACAGAGACCCAAAAGCAGACTAGAGGACTGCAAGAATCAAGTCAAAGATTTGAAAAACAAAGAAGCAAAAATCAGTAAGGCTGAAAAGCAAGAAGCAGAAAGAGTCCAAAAAATTGAAGATAGTGTAAAGAGCCTCTGGGAGAACCTCAAGCATAGCAACATCCAAATTATGGGGGTGCCAGAAAAAGAGAGAGAGCAAGATACTGAAAACCTATTTGAAGAAATAGTGACCGAAAACTTCTCCCACCTGGTGAAAGAAATAGACTCACAAGTCCAGGAAGCACAGAGAACCCCAAACAAAAGGAATCCAAAGAGGACCACACCAAGACACATCATAATTAAAATGCCAAGAGCAAAAGACAAAGAGAATATTAAAAGCAGCAACAGAAAAACAGTTACCTAATACGGGAGCACCCATATGATTGTCAGTGGATTTCTCAACAGAAACTATGCAGGCCAGACGGGAGTTGCAAGAAATATTCAAAGTGATGAATAACAAGAACCTATAACCAAAATTACTCTATCCAGCAAAGCTATCATTCATATTTAAAGGTCAGATAAAGTGCTTCGCAGAGAAGAAAAAGCTACAGGAGTTCATCACCGCCAAACCAGTATTATATGAACTGCTGAAAGGTGTTCTTTAAGAAGAGGAAGAAGGAGAAAAAGGTAAAGATAAAAATTATGAACAACAAAAACACATCTATTAACAAGTGAATCTAAAAATCAAGTGAATTAAAAATCTGATGAACAGAATAAACTGGTGAATATAATAGAATCAGGGGCACAGAAAGGGACTGGACTGCCGATTCTTGGCAGGAAAGGGTGTGGGGGTGGTGTGGGAAGAGACTGGACAAAAAGCGTACACCTATGGATGGGGACAGCTAGTGGGAGGTGAGGGCAGAGGATGGGATGGATACCGGGGGGAGGGGGAACTATGGGAGGGAAAAAAGAGCAACATTGTAATAATCTGAGCAATAAAGACTTAATAAATTTTTTAAAATAATAATAAATAAATACAATAAAATAAAAACATGGCACTAAAGAGACTGGGGAAAGGACAGTTGTTTAAAATATGAGAGCTGAAACAAAAAGTCAGAATTATATCAGCTGGGAACATATGTGTTTTGACTCCCCTGAGAGTATCCAGAATGATTGAGAGTTACCATTTATACCCCTCTCCACATAGTCTCACAAGGAGTGAGAAGCAGCTCTGTGTGCTGCTCCGCAGTGTTCTTCATGATATAGTGTTAAGTTAAAAAGAGAAGCACAGAACAATACTGATTTGAAGGTTACAAATAAATTTTAGGAGTTAGGTAAATTCATACCTACAATATCCACAAATAGTGAGAATCAACTATACTTACAGAATTAAATTGAATGCTATCATCATACAACAAACATTTGTCTGTTACTGGTTATTGATGTTTTTTAACTATTGTGATTCTGAGCTGAGCAAATTGAGAACTTTCTATAAAAAATAGTTAATAACATGTCTGATTAATATACATACCTCTATGGACTTTAGTCTTATGTAATGGCAGCTTAGGGAGCTTTGGAGGTAAAGGTCTTCGGAGAAGTTGTGGGTGGTTTTGCATTTTATTTAATAATAAGCACTATTTTTCACAGCTATTAGTTGAAAGTTGAAAAGCTTTGGAATATGTTTGAATTATTGTTGAAAATAATTCATTCGAATCTAAATTACATCTTAATTAAAATCATTCTGTGTGAACACTCTACTGAATCCAAGCAGAATTTCTATAAAAGAAAAATAGGATTTAAAAAAATCATCCTTTAAAACTTCTATAGAGAATCTAGGTAAAATTTAGCTTTATAATTAATGCAGAATTTTAAAATACATATGCTATAACCAATCATTCTAAAATTTCCCATGTTACCAAAAAGTTCAATATGCCAGTGCTCTTTCAGCTAGTAAATACAGAACAGTAAAAATGGCCCTCTTTTTTTTTCTTTCTCTATCTCCAAAATGTTATCACTATAAATTTGGAAAAGTTTTTGGTCAAAAGATGAAAAAGTCCCCACTTTGTGACAGCCTCCGAAGACCCACAATATGTGAGTTGTTTTCTCTCTGTAACGGTGACTTGTTTTACATTTCAACCACTGTAGTCGGGCCGTAACGACTCAACCCAAAACTACGGTGTCTTCCGTGTAACGAGATTTCCCGGCTTTCTGTCCCACTTAGTGCCGTGCAGACATGACGCCAGAAGCCCCCGATGCGCACTTGGCTATCATGGGGCGCCGCCAGAGCCTGGCACCTCACTATTCTGCTGGCAGTCTGCGGGAGCGCTGTGGAGCCGCTGAAATGGGCGTTACCCCCAGGTCACTGCGGGCGCGAGCGCTCAGGGTGCGCGCCCGGCGCGCCTCCCTCTCGGCGGTTCCCCTCCGTGTCGTCCGGAGAGGCCGGCAGCCTTGGGCCGGCTCTGTCCTCTCGGCAAGCCGCTCCTCAGAACAGCCGGTTCCTCCTCACTTACCGCCTCTTCCTGGGAACTCAGGCGGCGGGAAGCCGGCCAAGGGTCTGCTGCCGCAGTCGGTGGGGGGGAACCCAGGCCGCCGCACGGCGGGTGCGGCCGCAGGCGGGGAGCCGGTCCTAGCAACCGGAACGCGGAGGGCGGAGGGCGGAGGGCGGAGGGCGGAGGGCGGAGGGCGGAGGGCGGAGGGCGGAGGGCGGAGGGCGGAGGGCGGAGGGCGGAGGGCGGAGGGCGGCCCGAGGGAGCGCAGAGGCGCGGGCGGGCCGCCCTCGGCGCCGGCGTGTGGGGGCGGGTCGCCCCTCAGCCTCCTGCCCGAAGGGCTGCCGGGGAGGGAGGCGGAGGGCAGTGCGGCCGGGACTGGCCCGCTCCACCAGCAGCTGCTGCGTGGAGCCCGTGGAGACGGGCCGTTTGACAACTTTATTCCTAATGACGGCGATTCGCTACTTTTCTCGGTTACCCTCGGTGTCTAGGAATTGAGCTTGCATCCTTTAGTGCTGCTTCCCTGTAGTTGTCCCTGGCTGGTTGTGCTGTGTCCCCAGAAAGCAAACGTTGTTTTCTTTCTGTTCATTTAATGCGAACGGTTTTGTCCTTCTGATCCTCTAAAGATCCTGGGTAGAAGGGAATTGTGTAGAAATAAGGGGATATTGAAAAAGAAATAACGAGACATAAAAATCGTGCATGGATATGTAGATATATAAGTGTGTGTGCTTTCAGTGGTTTACAGGCTTTTAGAATCTGTTATCTTACCGTTTTTTAAAGCAGCCGAAGATCAACTTCAGGCAGGAAACTGAAGTTTTTTATTTTAAATTAGAATCCTGGTGCATGAAAATTTATGCACTTGGGGGCTCCCTCAGCCAGTCCTGCATCCTCTCACAGTCTGGGACCCTTTTGGGGGTTATTCATCTGCTAGCTTAGGCCCACATCCGTCTGGCAGCCCAGGAGATGTCCACCTGCCAGTTGAGGCCTGATCCCCGGCTCCACCACCTCCACCACCACCAGTCGGACGCCTTAGCACTACGGGGGAAGTGGGAGATGTCCCACCACCACTGCTGGGCTTGCAGCCCTCAGTCTGGCTTGTGGCTCAGGGGAGCTAACCCTGTGGGAGTGAACTGACCACTAAGCGGGGAGGGCAGCTCCTGCAGTGAGTGTCTGCTCCCTGGTGGTCAGTGTGTGTCACAGCAACAGGTCATTCTTGCTGGAGTTAGAGTCAATTTGCATATTGCCCTTCTATTATATAGGATGATAAGTGTGTAACATCTCATCATATCTCATTCATTCTTATAGAATGTGACAGCTGAAATTCATCTTTTGTTTCATAAAAATTTTAAAAGTTGCATATATATACTTGGCATTTCTCTTAACTATGGATTGTACTCCAGGCCTCAAGAATCTTAGTGTTTTTAGTCCGAAAATTTGCCTCATTTGGCAGACTTTCTTTTTTACTCCTGGGAGGGAGGGAAGGAAAAGTTTGATGCTCTGGAATAAATAAGTCAAATAACACCTCTGAGATCTTAAAACAGATCACTATATCAACCAAGTTTTAAATATCCTATCTAATAAAAGAGTGATATGCAAATTGACCATACATCTGATCAATCCATGCCCACCAGCCAATCAGGAGCAAATTATGCAAATATACTCCAAACGAGATGGCTGCAGCCACTGAGAGCAGGAGGGAGGCTTGGGTTTTCCCAGCAACAAAGGAAGCCAAGCTTTCCGCCTACCCTTGCTGGACTAGGCCTCCACTCAATGTTACAAAGTTTCAATTATAGAAGATACATAATCCCAACAGAAATGGCAGCAGCCACGAAGCTGGAGAACGAAGAGGCTAGGGTTGCCCTGGCAATGGAGGAAGCCAAGCTTCTGCAGCCCTAGCCTAGGTCTCCACTAGAGGCTACAAAGTTTCAAACAGAAATGGCTGTGGCCATATGGGAGAACATATTTGCAAATGTTATCAGTGATAAAGGTTTAATCTCAAGCATCTACAGGCAACTCACACAACTCAATAAAAGGAAGACAAATGATCCAATAAAAAAATGGGCAACAGACCTAAATAGAACCTTTTCTAAAGAAGACAAAAGGAAGGCCCAGAGACATATGAAAACCTGCTCAAAGTCACTAATTATCCGAGAGATGCAAATCAAAACGACTATGCGGTACCATCTCACACCTGTCAGAATGGCTTACATCAACAAATCAACAAACGACAAGTGCTGGCGAGGATGCGGAGAAAAAGGAACTCTCGTGCACTGCTGGTGGGATTGTAGACTAGTGCAGCCACTGTGGAGAACAGTATGGAGTTTCCTCAAAAACTAAAAATGGAGCTCCCATTCGACCCAGTGATCCCACTTCTAGGAATATACCCCAAGAAACTAGAAAGGCGAATTAGAAAGGATATATGTACCCCTATGTTCATAGCAGCACAATTTACCATAGCTAAGACTTGGAAACAGCCTAAGTGCCCATCAGCAGATGAGTGGATTAAAAAACTATGGTACGTTTACATAATGGAATACTATGCTGCGTTAAAAAAGAAAGAGCTCATACCATTTGTAACAACATGGATGGATTTGGAGAGCATTATGCTAAGTGAAATTAGCCAGGCAGAGAAAGACAAATATCACATGATCCTACTCATTTGAAGAATATAATGAATGACGTAGACTGATGAACAAGAATGGATCCAGAGACTGAGAAAAGTCCATCAAAATGTCAAACCTCAGGGTAAGTGGCAGGTGGTGGGAGTAAGTGGAAAAGTCAATATATTTGAATGCTTGAACTAAGGTAAGTGATTTGTGTTTTTACATCCCTGACAAAGTTTATATAAAGTTATAAAAAATGGCAGCTAGTTTGAGATTGAATTGACAAGGCCTAGAGCTTGTCATATCCTATGGAGACCAGTCCTTAGGCTAGGCCCTCCTTAACCTCCCGTGACACCACAATACCCTTACATGATATTATTCTACAATGTCATTATAATATTTGATATTTGACAACAGCATATTATACAATTATCCCAAATAAACTTACAAACTAATTCTTTGAATGTTGGGCAGCAACTTAAAAAAAGGATAGGAAGGAATTAATCCCTTTCAGAAGGGATTAAGGCACTGGGAAGGCATCGAGCATTCTATATTGGCCCCTCTGGCCCTTTTGCCAAGAGGGACCCTCTTCTTACTACCCAAATACACACAGATGATGCCTGAGTTTTCAGTTCCAGCTCTGGCTGAAGCCTCTGGGCAGCTGGCACCATGGATCTGTCTCTCGACCAATGGTGTGAGCTGGGCCCTCTCTGGAGAAGAAACCTGGGTCACCCAAGATATGTGATCAGTACCGGGACCCCGCCAGCAGGCGAGGGGACCCCAAGGCAGGTGCTGGACGTGGAGGCCATAGGGGCATAGACTACAAAGGAGACAGGACTGAACCTCACATCACCCTGTTTGGCCCTGGAGGATGGCTGGTTAGCCAGAGACGGGAAAGATTCCTCAGGGAAGGAACAACCTAAGACAGGCACAGTCACAGAGGGGCCAACAGGAGAGAACTAAAAGGTCAACAGAGGTGGGGCACAGACCCTCATCCACAAACCTTGCAGGGGCTTGAATTCTCACCCCTCCTGAGGGAGGTCTCCTACCCTCATGGCTGCTTCGCCTCCCACTCACAACTCAGACCGGGACCCAGGTGGCAGACAGAGACTCGGCCAGCAATAGCTGCCCTATATCTAAATTTAGTTTATTACCAGGAATGCTGAGGACCTACTCAAAAATGCAAATATTCCTTTCCACAAGTATTTACTGGGTAAACTAAGATTTCTGCTTGAGTATTAAAATTGACAGTAAAATAGTAATCAAGTTTTCAGATTAATTTAAATTGGCCAAGTGAAATAAGTGAATACTCAAGAAAATCTAAGTGTACTGGACAAAAAGCTTTTCCTAAACATTAACTAAAATATCTATTAGTAGTTCATCTCACTGTAAAATTGCCTAACATCCAAAGAACCTAAAGCAGAATATTTGTGTGCAAAACTTAAAATTTAAAATTACCAAGACTGCAAGATAAAATTTCCAAAAGCCCCTATTAACAAAAAAGGGGGGGGGCAGTGGGGTAATATCATGTAAGGAAAAATATCCTATAAGTAAAATACATGTAGAAAATTCTTACTCCAGAAAAGAAAATTCCATTTGTAAAACCAACTGCAGGACACCCATGAAAAAACACACATGGTGTCAAAATAGGCCAAAGGAAAATCATTTAGGCAAAAATAAAAAGAATCCCAAGTCTATTTTGCAGAGGGGATCCCTTTGTTAACTTTTGGTTGAGAACGTGTTTGTGTGTTTTCAGAGAACAACTCCAAGACCATGTGGGTTCCTGCGACAGTGAGGAACTGACGGGCCTGTTCCAGTCACGAGGATGGTCCAGAGATGGCGGACGCTGACGACACCTTGCCATGCTAGCAGTCGGCAGCTGTGCGTGGCTGCAGGCGGCCCAGGACCATACCAGAGAGGATGGATCTTGCATTGCCACGATGTGTCCACCATCTGGATACCGTTGCTGACATGTACACATGAAGAACTATTTGACATTGAAACTGGGACTCAGAACAGTTGGACATTGAAACTGACACTCAAACTTTTTTTGCTCTTATACGTTTGTTTTCAGTATGCAGAGGCAAGATATTTTTGAAGAAAAGAAACAGGGGTAAGTGATTGATATAGAGGCAGGGTGGCCTTGAACAGGCTGTCAAGCTACAGGGGGAAGGCTGGAGTGGATGGGAGGCGGATGCTGGGGGAGATCAACGGAAGGACTTGTATGCATGTATATGAGCATAACCAATGAATGAAAGTCACTGGGGCGGGGATGGGGGGCAGGTGGGGACATGTGCTGGGGGGAGGATATTGGCAGGGGAAAAGGAAAACATATGTACTACTATTAAATATAAGTTATATTGTAAATTAAAAAAAAATAAAAAATAAAAAAAAGAAATGGCTATGGCCATGGAGCGAGCAGAAGACTTGGCTCCGCTCCAGGCTACAAAGTTTCAGTTGTAGAACATAAATTAATTCCAGATCCCAGGACCTCCGCTTAGGTTTCTGGCTGGTGTGGCCAGCCTGTAAATCACCATAGGCCCATCGCCTAGGCCACCTCACACCCCAAGGGAACCCCCACCCTGATCCAAGACACCCTTCAGGGCAAACCAGCTGGTCCCCACCCATGCACCAGGCCTCTATCCTATCTAATAAAAGAGTAATACACAGATTGACCATCACTCCAACACACAAGAGGGCTGCCCCCATGTGGTCAAAGATCCTGCCCTCATGTGGACACAATATGGCCACCACAAGACGGTCAGCAGGAGAGGGCTGTTGGGAGGTTCCAGGCCTACAAGGGAAGGGAGTTGTGGGCCATCAGGCCAGCAGGGGAGGTCAGTTGGGAGGGACCAGGCCTGTAAGGGAGGGCAGTTGGGGGCGATCAAACCTGTAGGGGAGGGCAGTTAGGGGTGACCAGGCTGGCAGAGGAGGGAAGTTGGGGGCAAACAGGCTGGCAGGGGAACAGTTAGACATCAATTAGGCTGGCAGGGTAGTGGTTAGGGGATGATCAGTCTGGCAGGCAGAAGCGGTTAGGGGCAATCAGGAAGGCAGGCAGGTGAGCAGTTTGGAGCTAGGAGTCCTGGATGTCTGACTACCCATTTAGACCTGATCCTACCAGACATCCCTCGAGGGGTCCCAGATTGGAGAGGGTACAGTCTAGGGCTGAGGAACACCCTCTCCTCCCCCTGTGCATGAATTTTGTCCACTGGGCCTCTAGCCTGTTTATAAATGACTAAGAATTTCACATTAATAATGTGTATTAACAAATGGATAGGAACACTACTTTTAAAAGATTTCCTAAATGCCAGCAAGGATTTTAAGCAAATCTGCAAAGGTTTTGACCCTTTCTGTGTAAAGTATGTAAAACTGAAATGTCATTAAGGAGTACAAGTCATCAAAAATTAAATAGCCCTTTATTTCATGCTATATTATTTAAGATATACTTATTGGCTAATCTGGTCAGATGTCATAATTAGCAAAGTTTCTTTTTCTTAAATACAAAATTAATAGATGAACACAAATAATGATTTAAATAATAGTAGTAGAGAACTTGTTTCTTGCTATTTGAAAGAAATTGTCTCGTTACTAGTTTATATTTCTAATTTATCTTCTATAATCATAGGCACTACTATAATTTTTACCTGAATTTCTAAATATAGACTTTTTTTTACTGTAAAAAACACACACACACACAATAAAAATAAATAAAAGAATAACTAAAAAGGAATATTTCTTTTTGAGTACACACTCAAAAAGTCACCATGGTAACCCAGGACACAAAAAAATGCTTTTTAAAAAGTATATTCTTTTATTGATTTCAGAGAGGAAGGGAAAGGGAGAGAGAGATTGAAACATCAATGATGAGAGAGAATTATTGATTAGCTGCCTCCTGCATGCCCCTACTGGAGACTGTGCCCACAACCTAGGCATGTGCCCTGACCAGAATCAAACCTGGGATCCTTCAGTCTACAGGCACACACTCTATTCACTTAGCCAAACAGGCGAGGGCCAAAAATGCTTTTGTGAAAGAGGTATTTGTTTGGTTTGAATTTATCTGATTATTGAATTACTAGAGGCCTGGTGCACAAAATTAATGCATGGATGGGGTCCCTAGGCCTGGCCAGCAATCAGGGCCAATCAGGTTCCCCACCTTCCTCCCTCCTCCTTTCCTCTCTGCCTGCATCTGCCACCACCCATCCCCACCCTGGCCAGGTGATCTGGGCCTGCTGACCTGAGGGAAGAGCCAACTGCCACCACAGCAGGCAGGTGGTGGGCTGATGGGGGCCTGCCAGGTGCAGGGAGGAACCCAGGAGGTTGGCCACCAGCCCCAAGGAGGGAGCCAGCCCTCAGGCACCCTGGGAAAGGGGTCACATCCTCCACCACCCACCCCTGGTTGTCTGTCTTAGCCCATGGGCTCAGCCCAGATCAGGCTATTGGGGCCTTCCAGCCTGGAAGGAAGGGCCGGGAGGTTGGCCAGCAGGCCTCATTGGCAACAAGGGCCAGGGAGCTGGAGAGCTCCTGCATTGAGCATCTGCCCTCTGGTGGTCAGTGCACGTCATAGTGACCAGTTATTCTGGTCATTCCAGTTGTTCCATCCTAATGGGCACTTAGGCTTTTATATATAGTGTATAGCCTAGAATCCCGGTACATGAAATCCACGCATGGGGAGGAGGTGTGTGTCCCTCAAGCCAGTCTGCACCCTCTCCAATCTGGACATCCTTCTCACAATCCAGGATCCTGGCTCCCACCTGTTCGCCTGCCTGCCTGCCTGATTGCCCCTAACCACTTCTGCCTGCCAGCCTGATCACCCCTAACCACACCTTTGCCAAGCTGATCAATGCCTCACTGCTCCCCTGCTGGCCCTATTGTGCCTAACTGCCCTCCCCTGCCAGCCTGGTTGCCCCCAACTGCCCTTTCCTGCAAGCCTGGTGACCCCCAACTTCCTTCCTCTGCAGGCCTGAGTCCCACCCAACTCTCTTCCCCTGCAGGCCTGGTTGCCCCCAACTGCCCTCCCCTGCAGGTCTGATCACCCCTAACTGCCCTCCCTTGCAGGCCTGGTCACCCCAAACTGTCTCCCCCTGCCAACCATCTTGTGGTGGCCATCTTGTGTCCACATGGAGGTGGTCATTTTTTACCACATAGGGGTGGCCATATTGTATGTTGGAGTGATGGTCAATTTGCATATTACCTTTCTATTATATAGTATATATACTGGGAAATGTCCTTACTTTTCAATAGCGTAAAGGCTGAAATGTATACATTTATTTTGTGTGTTTCATTCTGCTGCATAGAGAACAGTTTCATATTAAAAGTTAATAAGCTAATTTTTACCTCTTATGTCTTACTACAAATGCAAAAACTTAAAAATTTTAAATAATTTTTAAGGTTTTTTATCTATAATTATAGCTAACTGAAGTTTTTCTGTTTTATTTTGTTTTATTGTTGACAGTATTACAGATGACTCTCATTTCTCCCTCCCCGCCGCCCCCCCCCCCCACTCAACCCCAGCCCCACCCCAGGCCTTTCCCATACTATTATCTGTGTCCCTAGGTTATGAATATCTGCATATATGTTCTTTGGTTAATCTCTTCCTGTCCCCTCCTACCCAATTAAAATCTGTATTCTATTCCATGCATCCCTATCTCTGGACCTATTTTGTCCATTAGTTCATTTTGTTCATTATATTCAGCATATAAGTGAGATCATGTGATATTTGTCTTTCTCTAACTAGCTTATTTCACTTAACATAATCGTCTCTGGTTCCCTCCATATTGTCTCAAAGGGTAAGAGCTCCTTCTTTTCTATGGCCTTGTAGCTTTTTTATAGCTTTTTATCTACTCATCTACTGAAGGCACTTAGGCTGACTCTAGATCTTAGCTGTTGTAAATAACACTACTACCCTGTTTCCCCGAAAATAAGACAGTGTCTTATATTAATTTTTGCTCCCAAAGATGCGCTAGGTCTTATTTTCAGGGGATGTCTTATTTTTCCATGAAGAAGAATATGGCACACATTTATTGTTGAACAACAAAAAAAGGAAATTTATTACCTGTATACGGTATGGTAGTAGTTGTCATCACAAACCAGCATAACCAGACAAACTGTGAATCCTACCATATCAAGAATTTCTTGTTACTATCATTATTTCCATGTACAAGAATCTATGGTACATTTACTGCTAATGATATTACTGGTATTAACACAAAGTAAGATTTATTCATGTCATCATCTTCTGGAACATCATCATAACAATCCAAACCCTGAATTTCCTGGTGAATTTCTTGTGACTCCATTTCTTTCCGAATCAGTGGACCAAATCTCTCATGTTTAGCAATAGCACTGTCCTTAAATGAGTACTTCTTGTCAAGGTAGCCTGCTTGCAGTGCATTTGCAATGCAACTGTGAGTGATTTTCTCCCATAAATTCTTCACTCAAGTCATAACCTCTTGCAGTTTAGGTTTCACAAAGTTTCCACGCTGATTTCTCTCCATTCTGTTTTCAATGTAGTCATTAATCTCCATGCGCAAATTGTCCTTGAATGGCTTGTTTATTGCAATATCAAGAGTCTGGAGAAAGGCCGTCATTCCTGCGGGAATCATTATTTGATCTATTTTTCTTTCGTGAAGAAATTTCTTCATGTCTTTAGCTTGGTGAGTGCTGGCTGCATCCCATACTAGCAGACCTCTTTGGCGCCCTCGCATAACAAGCGGCAGCATTAAATGGACCCACTTCCTTATAACTGCTTGTGTGGCCCAGGCTTTTTCAGTTTCAAGAATAAAAATACTATCAGGGAGGTCTTATTTTCAGGGAGATGCCTTATATTACAGCAAGAGGCAAAACTGGAAGTAGGTTTTATTTTCAGAGGATGTCTTACTTTCGGGAAAACAGGGTATGAACATAGTTATGCATATATTATTGCTGATTGGTGTTTCAGTATTCTTAGGTTTATTCCCAAAAGTGGGATCACTGGATCAAACAGGAGCTCCATTTTAATTTTTTGAGAAAACTCCATGCTGTTTTCCACTGTGGCTACACCAGTCTGCATTCCAACCAGCAGTGTACTAGAGTTCCTTTTTCTCCACATCCTCACCAGCACTTGTTTGTTGGTTTATTGATGACAGCCATTTTGACAGGTGGGAGGTGATATCTTATTGTAGTTTAAGTTGCGTCTCTCTGATGATTCGTGACTGAGAATTTTTTATATGGATATTGCCATCTATATGTCCTCTTTGAAGTAGTGTCTATTCAGGCCCTCTGCTCACTTTTTTTTATTTTTTTCATTCTACTAAACCTTTCTTTAACTTTGTGTGTGTATGTGTGCATGCGTGTGTGTGTGTGTGTGTGTGTGTGTGTTATATTTTATTCTTTAAAGTATTACAAATAGTAGTACATATGTCTCCTTTTTCCCCCATTGACCTTCCCCCAGTCTCCCCTACCGCCCAGCACATACCCTTACCACCACCCCCAGTGTCTTGTGTCCATCGGTTATGCTTGTATGCATACATACAAGTCCTTCAGTTGATCTCTTACCACACACATGCCCACACACCCAGCCTTCTTGCTGTAATTTGACAGTATATTCAATGCTTCTCAACCTCTGTGTATCTATCTTTTTGTTCATCAGGTTATACTGTTCTTTATCATCCATAAATGAGTGAGATCATGTGGTATTTTCCTTTCTCTGACCAGCTCATTTTGCTTATCATAATGCTCTCCAGTTCCATCCATGCTGCTGCAAATGGTAAGAATTCCTTCTTTTTATAGCAGCATACTACTCCATTGTGTAGATGTACCACAGTTTTTTAATCCACTCACCTGCTGATGGGCACTTAGGCTGTTTCCAAATCTTAGCTATTGTAAATTGTGCTGCTATGAACATTGGGGTGCATATATTCTTTCTGATTGGTGTTTCTGTTTTCTTAAGATATATTCCTAAAAGTGGTATTACTGGGTCAAATGGCAGTTCCATTTTTACATTTTTGAGGAAATGCTTTACTGTTCTCTACAGTGACTGCACCAGTCTGTATTCCCACCAGTAATGAAAGAGGGTTCCTTTTTCTCCGCATCCTCACCAGCACTTGTCATTTATTGATTTGTTAATGACAGCCATTCTGACAGGTGTGAGGTGGTACCTCATTGTTGTTTTGATTTGCATCTCTCAGATGATTAGTTATCTTGAGCATGTTTTCATATGTCCCTTGGCTTTCCAAATGTCCTATTTCAAAAAGTGTCTATTTAGATCCTTTGCCCATTTTTTTATTGGATTGTTTATCTTCCTTTTGTTAAGTCATATGAGTTCCCTGTAAATATTGAACCCTTAAACCCTTATTAGAAATAACATTGGCAAATATGTTCTCCTATGCAGTCGGCTTTTTTGTTGTTTTGTTGATGGTTTCTTTTGCTGTGCAGAAGCTTTTTATTTTGATGTAGTCCCATTTGTTTATTTTCTCCTTAGTCTCTCTTGCCCTAGGATCTGTGTCTGTAAAGATATTGCTACAACGTATGTCTGCAATTTTGCTGCCTATGGAGTCTTGTAGGATTTTTATGGTTTCCAGTCTTACATTCAAGTCCTGTAGGCATTTTGAGTTTGTTTTTGTGTATGGTGTAAGTTGATGATCTAGTTTCAGTTTTTTGTGGGTTTTTTTGCATGTGTCTGACCAAATTTCACAGCATCATTTATTAAAGAGACTGTTTTGACTCCACTGTATGCTCTTGCCTTCTTTGTCAATATTAATTGAATATAATGGCTTGTGTTGATTTCTGGGTTCTCCATTGTGTTCCGTTGGTCTATATGTCTGTTCCTGTGTCAGTACCAAGCAGTTTTGAAATCCGTGGCTTGGTAATATAGCTTGATATCTGGTCTTGTGATCCCTCCAACTTTGTTCTTCTTTCTCAGGATAGCTGTGGCTATTCGGGTCTTTTTTTATTCCAGATAAATTTTTGGAGAATTTGTTCTAGATCTTGGAAATATACTATTGGTATTTTAACAGGTATTGCATTGAATCTATAGATTGCTTTAGGTAGTATGGACATTTTAATGATATTGATTCTACCAATCCATGAAGATGGTATGTTCTTCCATTTGTTTATGTCTTCCTCTATCTCTTTTTGAATGTCTTGCAGTTTTCCAAATACAGGTCTTTTACATCCTTAGTTAAGTTTATTTTAGGTATCTTCTGCCCACTTTTTAAATTCGATTGTTTGCCTTCCTGAGGTTGAGTTTTGTGAGTTCTTTGTATAATTTGGAAATTAAACCCTTAACAGATGTATCATTATTGGCATATATAGTTTTCCATATGGTAGTATCCTTTTTCATTTTGTTGATGGTTTCTTTTGCTGTGCAGAAGGGTTTTATTTTGATGTAGTCTCATTTATTTATTTTTCCCTTCGTTTCCCTTGCCCTAGGGCCTAGGTGATGTATCTGTAAACATATTGCTAGGAGAGTTGACTGAGATTTTACTGCCCTTATTTTCTTCCAGAATTTTTTATGGTTTCCTGACTTATATTTAAGCCTTTTATCCATTTTCAGTTTATTATTGTGTATGGTGTAAATTGGTGGTCTAGTTTTTTGTTTTGTTTTGGTTTGTTTTTGCGTGCACCTGTCTAATTTCTCCAACACCATGTATAAAGGAGACTATATTGACTCCATTGTATGTTGTTAGCTCCTTTGGCAAGTATTAATTGAGCATAATGGCCTGGGTCAATTTCTAGGATCTGTTCTGTTCCATTGGTCTATATACCTGTTCTTGTGCCAATATCAGGCTGAGTTGAATACAATACAATGGCTTTTCAGTATATTTGTTATCCATTATTGTGTTCCCTCTAACATGGTTATTCTTTCCAAGATTGCTGCCACCATTCAAGATCTATTTTTGGTTCCATAAAATTTTGGGAGTATTTGTGCTAGACCTGTTAAATATGCTATTGGTAATTTAATAGGGATTGCATTAAATTTATAGAATGCTTTGGGTAATGTGGACATTTTAATGATGTTGATTTGTCTAATCCAGGAACACATTCTTCCATTTGTTTGCATCTTCATCTATTCTTTATAGAAATGTCCTATAGTTTTCCAAGTATAGATATTTTACCTTCTCTGTTAAGTTTATTCCCAGGTATCTTTTGTTGTTGTTGTTGCAATAGTAAATGGAATTTTTTTTTTTAGTTTCTCTTTCTGATGGTTCATTATTAGTATATAAAAATGCCATTGATTTCTGGGTCTTAATTTTGTATCCTACTACATTGATGAATTTATTTTCTAAATATAGTAGGATTTTTCTCATAGTAGTTTTTTAAAAATATGTATTTTATGGATTTTTTTACAGAGAGGAAGGGAGAGGGATAGAAAGTCAGAAACATCAATGAGAGAGAAACATCGATCAGCTGCCTCCTGCACAACCCCTACTGGGGATGTGCCCATAACCAAGGTACATGCCCTTGACCAGAATCGAACCCGGGACCTTTCAGTCTGCAGGACGACGCTCCATCCACTGAGCCAAACCAGTTTTGGCTCTCATAGTAGTTTTTGATGGACTCTTTAGGGTTTCCTATGTACAATATCATGTCATAAGTAAGTAATGACAATGAGGTGTTAAAGTCCCTACTATTGCCATGGCTTGGTTGGATCAGTGATTATAGAGTTGAACTGCATATGAAGGGGTTGTGGGTTTGATTCCCAGTCAAGGGCACATACCTCAGTTGCAGGTTCCCCAGCCAAGGTTAGGGGCACATGTGGAAGGCAACCAATCAATGTATTTCTCTCACATCAATGTCTCTTTCTCCCTTTTTCTCTCTCTCTGTTTTTCTCTCTCTCTCTTTTTCATGCCTCCCTTCCTTCTACTCACTCTAGAAATCAATGGGAAAAATATCCTTGGGTGAGCATAAAAAATAAATAAATTAGTAAATAAAGTCCCCTAGTATGACTATATTGCTATTGATCTCTCCCTAAAGGTCTTCCTGGAGTTTCTTATATATATTTAGATATTCCTATGTTGTGTAAACATATATTTTCCAGGGTTATATCCTCTAGTTGGAGCTATCCCTTTAGTATTAGTATTATGTGGTGTCCTTCCTTGACTTTTGTTATGTCCTTTGTCTTGAATACTATTTTGTCAGGTATCAGTATTGCTACCCCAGCTTTTCTTTTTTTTTTCATGTCCATTAGCATGGAATATTTTCTTCCATCTCTTCACTTTCAATCCATACAAATCTTTTGTTCTGAGGTGAGTCTCTTGTCTTATTTTTGTTGTTGTTATTGTTAATCCTAACCTGAGGATATTTTTTTCATTAATTTCTAAAGACTGGAAAGAAAGAGAGAGAGAGAAAGAGAGAGAGAGAGAGAGAGAACATCCATGTGAGAGACACATTGATTGGCCACCCCCTGCATCCACCCAGGGCTGGGGCTCAAGCCAGAATTGAACCAGGACTCTTCAGTCTATGGGCTGATGTGGAGTGTGTGACTTAGTGTTCATCTTGACTGGAATTCTCTGTGCTTCTTGAAATTGTGTACCTTTACCTTCACCAGGTTAGGAAATTTTTTGTCATTATTTCTTTAAACAGATCCTCTATTCCTTGCTCACTTTCCTCTCCTTCTTGTACCCTTATGATGTGAATATTGTTATATTTCATGTTGTCCAAAAGTTTCCTTAAATTATCCTCCTGCTTTTTTCCCTTTTTTCATTTTAATGCATTGGAGTTTTTGCAGCTCCAATTGAATGTTTTTCTATCTTGTGTTCCAAGTCACTTATTCAATCTTCTGTCTCATTCACTCAACTTTTGATTCCTTCCAGTGCATTCTTGATGTCAGATATGTTTTCATTTCTGAGTGGTTCCTGTTCATGGTTTCTATTTCTTGTTTCATGCTATTGCAGTTTCCACTATGTTTCTTGTAATTCTCACTAACTTCCTTGAGTATCCTTATAACCATTACTTTGAAATCTATATCTGATAAATGGCCTCCATTTTGTTTAGCTCCTTTTCTGAAGTTTCCTCATTTTCTCTCATTTGGGGGCTATTTCTTTGTTTCCCTATTTTTTCCAAGCCTTTGTATTTGTTTCTATGTGTTAGATCAAACTGCTATGCCTTGGATTTTTCATAAGATGGCCTTATTCATAAGTGTTTTATGGGACTCAGTGATTCAATCTCTTTGATCTTCTGAGTGGATATTGTAAAAGTATTCCTTATATAGGTTCTTTGAGATCTCTTGTTGTAATTGGGTCTTTATTGTTGTTGACCCATTCATGGATGGAATCTCTTGTCAGGCAGGCTGACTGGTAGACTCAGTCCAACCATGTTGTGTAAGCTGTTGTGCAGATGCTTACAGAAAAAAATAAATAAAAACAAGAAACAAAAGAAAAACATAGAAAAGACTACCTACGATAACAATAAAAGAAACCACAGAAGAAAAGAGAATTAGGAGGAAGAAAATAGAAAAAGAATACTGACAGAAAAGAAGTAATGTAAGAAGGAAAAGAAAATGGAAGAAGCAGAAATATGAGAGTGCAGAAGGGAAGAAAATAAGTAAGAATAAAAAATAGATGAAAGCAAATGGCATGAAAAAAAACAAGAAGAAAAAATTTATGATAAGGAAAGAAGAGAAGGAATAAAGATAAAAATAGGAAAAGTATAAATGATGAGAAAGCAGGAGAAAGAAGAGAAAGGGCGTGAGAAAAGTTAGAAATCAAAGAAAAAAGATTAAATGAATAAAGCAATAGAGAAGATACAGTGAAAGCTCAGCTCTTCAATTTAATTTGTGGTGGAAGGCTGTTCAGAAGCAATTTGTTTTAAAAGATGAGTTACTTTTTTCAATTATAAATAATGTAAATTGAATTAATTTACTCCAGACCACCAAATAATTCCCTGTTTTAATCTATCTTATATACAGTACATGTCTAATATACTGTTTAATCTATAAACAAACACTTCTTTTATTAAATTTATTGAAACCCTCTCCCCTTACAGCCCCTAAATGAATAATTTTCAGCGCTCCAGGGGTGTTTTTTAGGAAGCCAGTATGCAGTATTTTCACTTTTTCACATTTCTTTTTTCACATATCAGCCTCCAAAATGTCACTGCTGCTTTTCCTTTATCCAAATCAGTAACAGTTTTCTACCTCCTCAGTTGCCTGTGATCATTTTCTTCCACACCCTTAGCAGCATTAGCACTCTTGTTGGCCTCTTCATGTTTTAAAGTTGTGTTAATCATCCTTTTTGCCAGCAACAAAAGCAAAAAAGAAAAAACTATATTCACAATACAATATCTTGATATGTTATCTATGTAAGGTTTAATGGTAAAATGACTCGCATTCTCTCCGTGGTTTGTGGTGTGAGAGATGCCTTTTGTCATGCTGATATATCAGCATGAAAGAGTTGCCAGGTTGAAAAACAAAGTTTTGTTCAAGACTGAGACATTTTTCCATTAGTAACTTGGTCAAGAACTGAATTGTTTGAGCTGGGAAGAACTGAGGTTTGACTAATGCAAAACACACACACACACACACACACACACACACACACACACACACACCAAAAAACAGTGAAGTGGCGTTTGTCTCAGCAGAGTATAGTTCTTGTTCTTTGTTGACTGAGGGTGACTATTTTGTCTGCCAATTCTGAGCTTCCTTGGGAGGTACTTTGGTGCTAGCCACTGTCAGAAGCTGTCCACATTTGGCTCTCAGCAATCTGTTATAAGTTTCAAGTGATCAAGTTTGTATCTGTCTCCATAGGATATGGCTAAAGCAGGAAGGGCCAACCTGCACTCTAAGGCCTGTTTGTTAGCAGCATAGGACTTGGACAGGTCAACAAACTTCCCCAGGTTCCTCAGGCTCTGCCTCTGCTTTCCTTCACCTTCTGGCCAGCTGTAGTCTTAATCACTGAAAATGCTGTTTCTGAGAGGGTTTTTGGTGTAACTGGGAGTATAAGACCTACATGTCTCCTGTGAGGAGGAGGTGCCTTTCAGATTTCAGGGGAAATGGTGGGTGTGTTTCATCATCTCAGAGCTTCTCCTCTGAAAGTGTCACAATATGTCCCTGTCCTCTGCTGGGTGGAGATCCTCCTATGCAGTTCAGTGGAAGCAGTTGGAAAACAGGAGTTTTTATCAGTACTCCTATAATGGGGGATACCAGTCAGGTTCCCAGGCTAGAGGCAGACGGCCCTATCCTGAAGCCAGTCACTGTTGCTCTCTGAGGCTGTTTAAATCTGTAGGCTTTGCCTCTTCAGGGGTTGAGATGTAATGGATGGATGCCGGTTTTCTGGGGGTAGGGCAAGCTGTATCTCCTAGGGTGGGGTACTTGACTTTTCCTAAGCTCTCAGATTGTGAAACAAGTGTCATGCTCTTGCTCCTACATTCTGTCACTGGTCTTTATATCCCCCTGGGTCATAGAGGACCTATGAGACAGCTTGTGCCTGAAAGTGTCCAAGTACCGTGATGTAAGTACGGGAGCCTTGACTTGTCCTTCACGTGAGTTGAGTTCGTGAGCTCCTGTTAGCATTGATTGAACTAGACTGAATCCATGATGCATTTCAGCCATTGACCCAAGGATGAAAGCCTCCTTGTTCTCACCATCTTTGAGGCAGCTAAGCATAACAAAGGTAGAAGAGGTTAAAGTGTTGCAAGTGACCCTCCTTTGAGTGGCTAGAGGGAAAGATACTCCACAAACACATAATCTTTCTCTATTTTTTTCTAATGTGCACACCAGACTTTGGCATATGTCAATATCACAAAGTGACATTAAGTATGCTTTTGACGGTCCTTCAGGATATACAACAACACCAATCCCCCACCTTTTATATTTTGGTGTCAAAGATTTTATCAGGGTTAAAATTAATAAATTCCAGGCCATTGTTTCTCTCTTCAACCTATCCCAGGTAGTCATCTGCCTTGATAGGAGAAAGCTCCTTTAGTTGCTCTGTCAGTTATTCTAGATGAAGTAATATTCTCCAAGAGAAGAGGCTATGGTGTCCAAGTCTATTCAGGAGCCATGGGGAAGACATATTATAGGGCTTTATTCTTCCCTCCACTGCAATTCTAAGAAGAGAAGCTACACTTTTATCTATTTGACATATTCATATGGTTCTGTTTAAGACTTGCAGAAGGAAAGATGAATGAGGAAAATAGTGAATGAATTTGCATGTTATGATTATTCTGGGATTTTGTGATCATTTCAATTTGCTGGTAAAAGCTATCTTACACATTGATGTTTATGATTCCACTAGAGGCCCAATGCATGACAATTCGTGCAAGAATGGGCCTTCCTTCCTCAAGATGCCAGCACTGCCTTCGCTGCAGCCTGGAACCGCCTTTCCACCTTCCCATGCTTCCCACAGGCCTGGAGTGGTTTGGGCAGTTTGGAACACTTGTGTCCTGCTCACAGCCACTCAGCACTTGTGAATGCAAATTAACCCATCATCTTTGTTGGGTTAATTTCCATACTCACTCCTGATTGGCTGGTGGGTATCATGAGGGTATGGTCAATTTTCATCTTTCTCTTTTATTAGTGTAGATTATTAATACTGCCTGTTTGGTTAAAGGACTTCATTTTAGCCATTACTTCCTTTCCCTGAATGATTCTTTTCAAAATGGACAGAAATTGAAGTGTACATGTCTTCTCCTGTATTGATATTTAAATTGTATTTGGCATAGAAAAATTAGAGTAAATTATATTCCTTTATTGTCTAATATAATGTAAACTAATCTAAAATTTAATATATTGTCTAAATATATTCTATTTTAATATGTCTCAAATTTAATTTAACTGGCCTTTGTTCTTCATTTCCCCCTCTTTATTTTAGATGTTAGTCCTTGAATTTCTGCTCATTTGCTTCTACTAGTAAGTGCTTTCTTTTAGAGTTGACTCTATCCAATAGCTTGATTTATCTCACGCTGCTGCAGGACAAGTCTGTGCCTTTTGCCTTGACCCAGCCCACAGCTACAGACACACAGTTTGCATTGTGCACAGGCCAGCCCTCCTGAGTCTTTTCAATGCTACCTCAATCTCATTGTGGGTGATAGATTTCATTCTTGTCTTCCCAAAAAGGCCATGTTTCAATCCAGGCCATCACTCTTTCCTGCATTCCTTACGTGATTAATCTCAGTCATCCTTGACTCACCTTTCTCATTTATTGTCTATAAGGTCAACTTCTGGAACACTTCTTATTGATAGATCCTCCCTCCCCCCAACTGGTGGGCGGAGTTATGATGTAACCAGCATCTGCCACAGAGACATTGAACCACCAATCAGCACCTACCAAATACCATAAGCCCCCCGCCCCCCCCTCCCGATTCCTGGGTCCATGGGCGCCCAATCATGTGCCTTATATGAAGCCGCCAATCAGCACGTGCCTGGTACCTTAAGCCCCATCCCCTCCCCTCAAAAGGTGCCTTCACCCCTGTATGTGCCCTCTTTCTCCCTTGGGAAGGTAGCCGGCAGGGTCTTCTCCTCAATATAGCCTGTGTCCTGGTCTCCTGGTCTCCAGCCCTCTGTCTCATTTTCACTTATTTTTCTCTTTCTCTTATTGCCTGGTGCTCATCCCAAACCTGGCAATTATTGCCTTATACCTCATCAACAGCCCTAGCTTCCTAACCTTGCTTGTTTTCAGTCACTTCCCTACTATACCATTTCTCTGCCAACAGATTAATCTAAAAATAATCGATTTCATTGTTATACTTTCTACTGCATAAGGTCTGTATGATTCTCTTTACATGCATTTGTTTTGTGTCTTCCCTGCCACTTCATTATACACAATAAATACTTGTTTAATAAATGAGTGCTTGAAATAAGGAAGCTGTGTCATATGAATTCACCAAAGCTGTCCTTTAGCCTAATATGCAGAGAATTAGCAGCTGATTCATATCTCTATTTTAAAAATGGAGAACTTGACCATAAATATTTCCTTATTGCAGCTGAGGATAAACAGTAAAAACAAAAAACTTTTCATCTGGGGTTCAGTTTTCTTAGAATAAATGCCACCTACATCATGGGCTTGCTGCAAATATTAAATGTGATGTGTTAAGGCACCCAGCACAGGACTGAATAGATGCAAATAAATTTTAGTTGAATCTTAATAAAGAGTGTGGTGCAATGGGTGAATTTAAACTGATGTAATGGAATATTTAGGAATTTTATATAAATCACAATTTACTAATTCAGATTCAATAAAATTTTGGCGTTAGGACCACCGTGTTACATGTGTTAGTATATATTATCTCATTTATTCTTCAAAATAACCCTGTGATAAAAGTGTCATTTTCTCCAATTATATATTAGTTCAGCTGGGAAAGTAAAAATGCCTTGCACAAGATTCATTCACATATGCTGGAATCAACATTCATGTGTAAGTTCCAATATTAGATCTATTGCTTTTCCCATGTACCATCCTTCTTAAATATTTTTCTGATTAGTTTTTTATGTTTGTTTAGGTTTGCATTCCTAAAAGACCTTCATCACTCTCTTTCCTTTTCTTTCCTGGGTCCCACACTTTTTGAGGCTCACTTACACATATTCTAAGATGCCTTTCTCTCTACAGTTCCACTCCCAACTTATTAGTACCCTGAGAATAGTGTTCACCACAGAGTATTATAATTATTAGTATGTTTGGTAACTTCGCAGATGATGAACTCCTTGTGTGCATAAGTCTGTTAGTTTTGTTTTCTGATGGCCTGGCACAGGAAGCATTTAGGAATGCTACCTAATGGTGCCACAAGCACACACAGTTATATGGCCATAGAGATTAAGTGACAAAGAAAAGTGGCATGGAATAAATGTCAAGAATGGCTTACAAACAAATACTGTAGGTTTTAGAAGAAGAAAAATTGGATTGGTGGTCAAGGAAGGAGTCTGTTCTTTTTTATTACTATCTTATATAATAAAGAGGTAATATGCAAATTGACCATCATGCCTTCACAAGATGGCTACCTACAGCATCTAGGCCAGCAGAGGGGTTAGTGAGGGACAACCAAACGACTGAACAGCGGGCTGTGTGGGGCTACCAGGCTGGGGGGTGGGGGGGCTGTGAGGGGTGACCAGGCCAGCAGGGCAGCAGTTGGGGGTGACCAGGCTGGCAGGGGGGATGCTGCTGGGGGTGACCAGGCCTGCAGAGGAGAGCAGTTCAGGGTTATTAGGCTGGCGGGGGAGGGGGGAAGTGGGAGGCAGCTAGGCCAGCAGGTGGGGCAGTTGGGGGTGACCAGGCCAGCAGGGGGGGCAGTTAGGAGTGACCAGGCTGGCAAGGAGGGTGAGTTAGGGATGACCTGGCCAGTAGGGTGGGCAGTTAGGAGCAATCAGGCAGGTGGAGGGGTGCAGTTAGGGGCAACCAGGCACGCAGGCAGGTGAGCAATTAGGGGCCAGTGGTCCAAGATTGTGAGAGGGATGTCCAACTGCTGGTTTAGGCCTGATCCCTGTGATCAGGCCTAAACCGGCAGTTGGATATCCCCCAAAGGGTCCTGGATTGGAGAGTGTGTAGGCTGGGCTGAGGGGGATCCCTACCCGTGCACAAATTTTGTGCACTGGGTCTGTAGTAATTTACATATGTTTTTACTAGAAGTTGGGTATATGAAATTTGTGCATGGGCGTGTAGTCCCTCAGCCCAGCACTGATTGCTGCCGCTGTGGGTCCAGGGACCCAGCACTGACTGCCGAGGGGGCTGCAAATCAGGCTGGGAGAGAGAGGCAGGATCTGACCCACAACCCCTGTGGCAGCTGTTGATCAGCCATTGCCTCTCTCTCCGGGCTTTGCCCAGCAGCCATGCCTGTTTCTCTCTGGGCCTCTGTGGGAGCTGCTGATCAGCCCCGCCTCTCTGATTAGGCCTGGAGATAGGCCCAGAGATGCTGACTGGCATAAATACTGACCAATCAGAATCAAATCTGGGTGAACTCTGAGGAGCCAATGGCTGCCTAGGAGGTGGAGCTTTTGAGGCTGAGTGGCATAGATACCAACCAATCAGAATCAAATCTGGGTGAAGTGTGTGGAGCCAGAGGCAGAGCTTCTGATGCTGACTGGCATAGAAACCAATCAATCAGAACCTAATCTGGGTGAACTCTGAAGGCAGAACCTAAGATGGGAGCTGAGAAGGGGTTTTAAGGGCAACAACCATTTGGTGTAAGGTGTAAGAAAATGGTTCAATTTTTTAATGAGCTGTTTGGCAGTATAGTGCATATGGCTAGCTATCAGTCCAGATATAAGAATTATGTATTTTTGTCTACCAAGAGCATCTCCTCCTGATGAAAAAGGCTCTCCTCCCCATCCCCATTTAAGCAATCCTATTCTATATAATCTATACTAATAAAAAGGTAATATGCAAATTAGACCAGTTTGACCGGCCATGTTCCAGATGTTTGACTTCCTTCTGGACAAAGCCATGGTGGTAGGGGCCAAGGCAGAGGCAGTTAGGTGTGATCAGGCCACAGGGGAGGGCAATTAGAGGTGATAAGGCAGGCAGAAGCAGTTAGGGGTGAAATCAAGTCGGTAGGGGAGAGGAGTTGAGAGTGAGATCAGGCCGACTGGAGAGGGCAGTAGGGGCCAAAATCAGGCCAGCAGGGGAGGGCAGTTAGGGGCAATCAGTCAGGCAGGGGCAATCAGGCAGACAGGAATGTGAGTGGTTAGGAGCCAGTGGTCCCAGATTGCAAAAGGGATGTTCAATTGAAGAGGATTCAGGCTGGGTAGAGGGAACCCTCTCATGCATGAATTTCATGCACTGGGCCACTAGTTAGCTATATTCCTCATGCTTACTCTACATCCCCATGGCTGTTTTTATAACTAGTAATTTACACATCTTAATTTATTATTCCTTTTCACCATCCTCTATACCCCCTCCCATCTGGCAGCTTTCAATTTGTTCTCTGTATCTATGAGTTTGTTTCTCTTTTGTTTGTTTTTTAAATTCCACACATAAGTGAAATCATATGGTATTTGTCTTTCTCTGTTTGAGCTATTTCACTTAGCATAATACCTTCCAAGCTCCATCCATATTGTTGCACAGGGCAAGATTATATATTTTTTATGACTGAGCAATATTTCATAGTCTATATGTATCACTCTTCTTCATCTACTCACCTATCAAGGGACACTTAGGTTTCCTCCACATTGTGACCATTGTAAATAATGCTACAATGAACATAGAGATGCACATATCTTTTTGAATTACTTTTTTGGGTTTCTTTGGATAAACACCTAGAAGTGAAATTGCTGGTCCTTTTTTTCTTGTTATAGTCCCTGCATTTTTGTTATAGTTATTGTTTTCAAGTCCATGTTGTCTGATATAAGTATTGCTACCCCAGCTTTTTAAAATTTCTGTTTGCATGAAATACCGTTTCCATCCCTTTACTTTCAGTCTCTGTGTGTCTTTTGGCCTGAAGTGGATCTCTTGTAAGCAGTATATATATGGGTCTTGTTTTCTTACCCATTCAGCAGCCTATGTCTTTTTATTGGAGGATTTAATCAATTTACACGTAAAGTAACTGTTAATAGGTATATAGTTATTGCTATGTTATTATTCATATTTTTATCTTTTTTTCTTCTTCTTTTTCTTAAAGAAGACCCTTTAACATTTCTTGTAATCCCTGTTTGGTAGTGATGAACTTCTTTAGCTTTTTCTTGTCTGGGAAGCTCTTTGTCTTTTGATTCTAACTGATAGCATAGCTGGGTAGAATAATCTTGATTATAAGTCCTTGGTTTTTATCACTGAATATTTTGTGCTAATTCCTTCTGACCTCCAAAGTCTCATTGAAAAATTAGCTAACTTCCTTATGGGAGTTCCCTTGTAGGGAGCACCGCTTTTCCTCCTTTCCTTGCTGCTTTTAAGATTCTCTGTTTGTTAATTATGATGTGTGGTGGAGGTTTCTTTGGGTTTATCTTGTTTGGGAGTCTGCACCTTCCAGGCTTGTTTATTTACTTTGCTAGGTTAGAGGCATTTTCTGTCATTATTATTTCAAATAGTTTCAATTTCTTGCTCTCTTTTTTCTCCTTCTAGTACTGTTATGATGCAAATGTTGGTTTGTTTTTGTCCTCAAATTATTCGCATGTATTAAAATGTTTTTTCTTTTTGTTTTCCGATTAGTTGTTTACTGTTACCTTGTCTTTCAAATCACTGATTTTATCCTCTGCTTCATCTAATCTACTATTGATTTCCTCTATTGTATACTTCATTTTAATTATTGTCTTCTTCATTTCTGACTGGTTCTTTTATTGTTTTCTATCTTTATTTTTGTTTTTATCTCTTTGTTAAAGTTATCACCAAGTTCAATCATTCTTACCTTCAGTTCATTGAGCATCTTTATAACTAGTGTTTTGAACTCTGTATCTGGTAAATTGCTTCTCTCCATTTTGTTTAGTTCTTTTTTCTGGATTTTTGTTCTGTTCTTTCTTTTGGAATATGTTTTCTTGTTTTCTATTTTTGGCTGCCTCTCTGTGTTTGTAGGCATTAGGTGGAGCTTCTACATCCCCTGGTCTTGGCAGAAGTAGTAGGTATTCTGTGGGGCCCAGTGGTATAGTTTCCCTGATCACCTAACTCAGAGGCTCCAGGAGTGTTTCTTGTGTAGGTTTTGTGTGCCCTACTATTGTAGTTGAGCTTTGATTGCTGTCACCACATTAATGGGAGGGATTAACTCTCATGTTGATTGGCTGTGAGGACTGGCCATGACTATGGCAGAAGATTTTTAGTGCATGGGCTGATCTGCTTTAGCAGGACTCTGGTGCTTGCTGAGTCCACTCTTTGTTTGTGGACATGGTTATGTGATTCTTTGGTGTTTTCTGAAGCTTTCCCCAGCTATGTTGATTCTGGAATTTCTTGTAAGAAGCACATTTCTTGTGCAGGCCAAAATAAGCTGCTGCCTGTGCCTGGCCCAGAGCCTCCTGGTATAAGCTGCAAAGTGATCTGCAGCTGTGCACTGAGGCTGGCTGCCACTCATACTAGACTTAGAACATTATGAGACCCTCAAAATCATTTTGCCTGGCTTTACAAGGTGAGTTTTAATTAAATGTTTGATCAAATATAGCAAGCTAATTTTTAAGTTGATAATGTTGTATGGCTCACAAATAAGCTTTAAATATCCAAATGGTTCTTGGCATAAAAAAGGTTCCCTATCCCTGGGATAGAGGAGGGATGGGCCAGCAATTTTGGTGGGGCAGAGTCTCATGGAATCACCAGAGTGGGGCTAACAGTGTTACCCATGTTGATAGAAATTCAGACTTGGTGCCAGCCTGAATGAGCAGGTTGGGTGGTGAGAGGGCTCAACGAAGGAGCAACGGCTTCTGCCAATACTACTATATGGGAGAAAGCTGCCCCTCCAACCCTCATCCTGAAAGCAGACAATTCAGGTGCTCCCTGTATATCCTGGTGCTTTTCAAGCTATACCCCAATGCTTCAGTAAATCAAACTGTGTGTAAGTCCTTTAAGAGGAAGGCCTGGGCCTCAAGTCCTCCTCTGTCGTAATGAGCCACAGTCCCTGCGGGTTTCACAGCCAGAGTTTCAGGGACGTCTCTTCCAGGCACTGGAACCACAGTCTCTGAGCCTGGTGTGGGGCTGTGACTCTTCATTACAGTTTTGATTTGAATTTCCCTAAAAATTAGTAATGTTGAACATTTTTTCATATGTGTGTTGGACATCTGTATATCTTTCTTATAAAAATATCTATTCAGATTCTGTCCAATTTTAATTGAATTGTTCATGTATTTTTTCTTATTCAGTTGTATGAATTCTTTACATATTTTGAATATTAACTTTTTATTGGAAATGTCATTATCAAAATCTTCTCCCCTTCAGTTGGCTGTCTTTTTGTTGTGCTGATATCATAGTGTGCAGAAGCTGTTTATTTGCATGTGTTTGATTTGTTTCCCTTAGTTTTTGAGTCAAATTTACGAAAACACTTCTGGGACCAATGTCCAGAAACTTGGTATCTATATTTTCTTTTTTTGTATTTTATTTTAAATTTTAAAATCTAATTGCCTTTATTAAATGATTCATTTATTGGGCAGAAGCCTGTCTAGGAGAGAGGAGGAAGCTCCTCTTTTTTGTATTTTATTGTTTTAATCTTACATTCCAGTCTTTAATCCATGTTGAGTTCATTTTTGTGTATGGTATAAGATAGTGGTCTAATTTCATTCTTTTACATATAGCTGTCCAGGGATCTTTTCTATTTAAATTCTATTTTTCAATTATAGTTGACATTCAGTGTTGTTTTGTATCAGTTTCAGATGTACAGCCTAGTATTCACACAATCATATACTTTACAAAGTGTCCCCCTTGATATTTCCAGTAATCACTGATATCATACATGGTTATTATAACACTAGAAGCCCAGACCGTGAAATCAGGCAGTCCCACCCACCCACGCAGCCTCACCATGCTCACAGCCCGCCCACCCCTGCGTTCCCCACTGCACTCGCAGCCCCACCCACCCGTGCAGTCTTTGGTCATTACAGCGTTAGGGCCATTGGGTTTTAATATAGATTATTGACTATATTCTCTATGCTGTACTTTAATACTTGTGAATATTTTGTAACTACCAATTTGTAAATTTCCAGTCCTTTTACCGTCTTCATCCAGTCTCAACTCCCCTCCCCTCTAGCAACCATCAGTCTATTCTCTGTGTCTATTAGTCTGTTTTTATTTATTTATTTATTTATTTATTTATTTATTTATTTATTTTGCTCATTAGATTCCATATATAAGTGAAATCAAATGGTATTTGTCTTTATCTAACTGATTTATTTCACTTATAATAATAACCTCTAAGTCCAGACAAGCTGTCACAAATAGTAAGATTTCATTCTTTATGGCTGATTAATATTCCATTGCATATATGTACCACTTTTTTTTTAGCCAATTGTTTATGCTTCCATACATTAGCTCTTGTAAATAATGCTGCAATGTACATAGGGTGCATATATTTTTTTCCAATTAGTATTTTGGGTTCCTTCATAGTGCTTTACATAACTCGGATGTGAGTATTTATAAGTCATTGTAAAATTGTAATGTTAATTTAATTAAAAAGTTGTTATAACTTATTTTGGAGGATGGTGGGAGGGCTACAGTATGCATGTTAGTGGAGTGAGAGGGCCAAATCTTCCTAAGTAAAAAGTAAAAAACAAACAAATAAATAAACAAAAAACCTAGTTCTGAACAATCAAGACATAGTATCTAAAAATATAGAGTAACTGAAGAAGTAGCTAAAACTGTTGAAAATAATTGTTTCAGGGGAATAGGAATTGAACATAGAGAAGTGTGTCAAGACACTAGTGTTTCACCTACATCTTGAAGTAATATTTAATTTCTGATGTTATATGCATGTATTACTTTGATTGAAAAGCTATACATTCACACAAAAACATGTACATGAATATTAATAGCAACGTTATTTATAATCTAAAAAGTGGAAACAACTCAAATGTTTATCAACTAATGAATGGATAAATAAAATGTGGTATATACATGTGATGGAATATTATTCTTCTATAGGAAGGGATCCAGCATTGATATGTGCTAACAACATGGATGAGCCTTGAAAATATTCTGTTTAAGTAAAAGAAACTAGTCACAAAAGGCTGCATACTATATGATTTCATTTTCATGAAATGTTCAGAACAGGCACATATACAGAGACAAAATAGGTTAGTAGCTGCAGGGTTGGAATGTGGGGATAAATGAGGAATAACTGCTAATTGATATAAGGTTTCTTTTGGGAATAATGAAACTATTCTGTAATCATATAATATCATGGTTGCCCAACTTTGTAAATACACCAAAATCCACTGAATTTCACTTTTGAACATTGAATTTTATAGTCTGAGAATCATACCATTATTTAAATATTAAAGAAAAAAACAAATCGTAGGGTTGTTGTGAGGAATAAATGAAATAATGTGTGTGAAAGGTCTAGTCTCAGTCCTGATATAAATATTAAAAGACAAATGAACAGGTATATAGCCAGGCTCTCTTCTGAGTTTCCTACTTACCTTTTATAGCACTTGTACAAAATGGGCACTATACTTAGCACCATTTTCTAAGTGAGAAAACTGAGGCCAGTTGTGGGAACCCCTTTCACGTCCTATGTGGTTCAGGGTTCCAAGATCAGGGTTCGGGTTCTGGAGAAGGCCGCACACAAATGAAAGAAATTAGAAAAGTATTAATTTGGGAATATTGGGGGGCAGGCGGGAGCCCACCTCTAGGGGGAGGACTACCACTAGCTCTGGCCTTGCTATTTCCTTGTATTAAGACTATGTGATACACCATATCCTTTAGGTCAGGAAATTCCAATAATAGTTAATCAGCAATAATTTATATAAGACTAACAAGTGGAGGCTGCTTCAACTATTAATGTCTCAACTAAACAATGAGTGATTAGCTCTGATCTTTCAGAGCAATTAAGGTTGACCAGCCTTCTGGATTTTCCTTTTCACATCTCTCTATTAGTGAGGCAATGATTGGTTTCCGGCATCCAGTGAACTTAAATACTTTGCCCAAGGCTATTTATTCTTAATTACTCCATGGTTTTCCATCTGCATGCCTCCCAGACCTGCCTTCCCACCCCTCATCCTCCCGCTAAGTCTGGGTTAGTGGTGTGTGTTCCCACAAACACTTTGCTTTACAACTGTTATGGTTCTGAGTACCACCTGCCTTTTCACTTGTTTGTACCCTTGACTATAGTGGACATTCCACAAAGGCAGGGACTGTGCACATCTTAGTTACTGTCATTCCATGCTCATCAAATGTTAGAGGGTAAGCAGTAGAGTGAAGCAGAACTATTTTGCTATAAAACCCATGAAGGAGAAGTGGCAGAGTGTAAGTGACTAAAGATTCTAGAAAAATATGATAATTGATGGAAAGGGGTAACTAAGGGAGAAGAAGATGTAAGATTAAAGTTATAATGAGAAACTATTGAGAAGTTGAGAGAACAGCTCTTGTAAAACTGAAGGAGAGGGGTACTAGTAAATGATGGATCTTGTGAGAGTAGAGGAAGCTCATACTATATGACTTGATCATCTCAATAAGCAAGCAGCAGAAATTTGGGGTCATGGGAGGATGCAGGAGAGTAAACTAGATTGAGGCAAGAAGTTTTGGCATCTCTGTAATAATCCTACATAATAAAAGCCTAATATGCAAATTGTTCCCTTGGATGGTTATTTGACCAGTAGTTCAACCAAGAGACCAGGAGTTAGACTGCTCACTATGATGTGCGCTGACCACCAGAGGGTGGTGACCAACCTCGGGTTGTACCTGAGTGAGGGGGGAAGGAGGGAGCTGCAACCTCTCTCCAGCTACCTGGGGCAGGTGTGATGGGGATGGAGGTGCAATGAGAATGAAGGGTGTCCACCAAGCATGTTATCACTCTGCCTGCTACCCTCCCCCTGGATGCCAGGGCTTGTGCACCAGGGAAGCCCCTGCACTCAGGTGCTGGGCGCCCATGAAGATCCCACCCCGTACCCATCCAGCCTCTTCCAGGTGAGCCTGCAGCTGCCAGGACCACAGGGGCTGGTCAGGCTCCTCATGTGTTCGTGCAGGAGCCTGGCTGCAAGGCTGGCCAGGAGAGAGCACGCTGCCTGCCTGGCTTCTGTGTGGTGCTGTTGGGTGGCCCAGAGGCCCATACTGTGCCTCGGCCTAGGGCATCAGGCCACGCTCACCACATCTCTGCATAGGGACTTGGGCACCATGACTCAGGTGGAAGGGGCATGTGGGGGCTGAGGGCCCCGAGGACAGCTGAGACCTGCCCTTCCATGCCAGATGCTTGCGCTTAAATTGCCAGCCAGGCCTAGGGACTGCACCCATGCACAGCTTTTGTGCACCGGGCCTCTAGTATGATAAATAATATGATGGACCCAGAACAAAACACATCCACACAAAATTATATATACATTTTAAGATCTATGGACCCCAGAATGCCTGCTCTCAGTAGTTAATGAAAATGAATAACAGTATTTCTGAGGAGTAATTTACAGGCAAGCAACTTGAATTGGAAACATTGCAGTCTGTTTCTGTGCGCGTTATAGCTGGTGTAGTTTTAGGGATTGAGGCTCTGCGTTTCAAAGCAGTGGTGGGGGGTAAAGTAGGGGAGGGCAGTTGTGGCAGAAGAAAGCAAAGTATTACCCAGTGAAGAAGTGGCAGAGGCCCTAGCCAGTTTGGCTCAGTAGATAGAGTTTTGGCTTGTGAACTGAAGGGTCCCAGGTTCGATTCTGGTCAAGGACACATGCCTGGTTTGTAGGCTCAGTCCAAAGTGCAGGAGGCAGCCAGTCAATGATTCCCTCTCACCATTGTTGTTTTTAGCTCTCTCTTCCTCTCCCTTCCTCTCTGAAGTCAATAAAAATATATTAAAAAGAAGTGGCAGAGGGGGCAGTAAAGGCACATGGAAGGTGGGGGTAGAAAGTGGAAGAGGTTCCACTCTGGGTGCAGGTCGTCAGTGATGCACTGACTATAGAGAAAGTAAAAATAATAATGAAACCAAAGGTCAGTCTTCTATTTACTATAATGATGAACAATAACTTCTAAACACTGAAAGTGTAAAATACTCCTTTTTGAAAAGCTTTGGTCTAAGACCTAAACAGTTGCCTGCCTCTGGGTAGACTTCTGCCACTGCGAGGCAGATAAAGACGTTAAGATGGAGGGATTGGTCCAGGAAGTGGGTGAGGTGGTGGTGGGTGGCTAATGTGCAGCCAAAGTTTAGTTGGTGCTCGAGTATAAAGACTCCTTCAACTGTTGATGGTTGTAATAGCACAATTCAATGGCCTTCATCTCCTAGAAACTAGATGTCATCTGAAATCCTAAATCTTTTTTTTTTACTCACTTAGTCATAACTAAGCAGGTTTCATGGTCTCCAAAAGTCAGCTTCATTGAGGGAAGGCTGGGAGGGTGGGGGAGGTATTAACTAAAAAATGTTAGGCAATAGTATGGTGAAGATAGTTTTTTAACAAATAAAACAGATTTTAAACATTATAAAAAATAAAAGAATTACTAGTAGTTAGTTTTTTTTAAAAAATCAACTTCACTCAAATATGCATTTTTTTCACTCCTTTCATAACAGATGGCATTTATTACATGTCTTTTTCTCCTAATAGTTATATACTCCTTAAGAGCAGGATTGTCTTATTCATTCCTGAACCACCAATGCCTACAGATAGGCACCCCCACACTTGCTCTATATATTGCTCTTCTATATACATCCGTCAGGCCTCTGGTGACCAAGTAATGATGCTTACAGACTGCTGCTGCTTTCTTCTCCCAGGTACATGAAGCGAGTCTCTTTCCGTTTATGAAGAGTTACTGCTGGGCCTTCAGCAGTTACTGCTGAAATCGCAGGATGCAGAACCAGATTTTTTTTAGGGAAGTTTACAGTCACTTCACACTTTTTTTTTACTCCAAAAGTCCATCGAGAGCCCTGTGTAGGGCCCCTTAATGATGACTGTCTACATCAGCGTGGAAACCACCAGCATTTGGCTGCGTTGTAATGTAATTAGTCCTGTCACAGCAATGCATGGGTATTTCTCTGGTGTCGCAAAAGAACTTAGGTGCTTCTTGAAACCCCTCTGCAGCTTATTATAGGAGAAAACAGGGTTTGATTCACTTCCTCCAACTTCCCTGGGAGGCACAAGAGAACTGATAGTTCTCTGTGAGGTGAACTACTTGTAAAATGGATGAATCTCCACCATCTCTTCCTATTCTCCTGCCCATCCCCAGGGTGCCACTGTGGGGTTCTGACTAAGAAGTTGGCCACCACTGGTTAGTGGACTGGATAAATCAGAACAGGTTGGTTTAACATTTGAGATCAGAAGCAGGACCTTTCTAGAGAAGAAATCAAAGAAGCAAAAGAAGTAGAAAGGCAGCCCACAACTAGTGTACCCACTGCCAGGACTCCAGGCCCCCAGAAAATACAGAAGTGAATGGAATGATAAAGCATCTTCAACTCAGACAGAGCTGCGGCACCGCCATATATACTGATTTCTCAACAGCAGTCTGGCTGTGGAATCCAGTTAACATTACTCAGAACACTATACACCCTTCACGACCCTCCATGAGCCCCTGAGCATTACATTTTATGATAGGAATTCAATATCAAGACAAGCATTCAAAAAATAAATCTGGTCTGTATGAAGAATTTAGCTGCCCGTTTAACCATAATAGCTGCCTAAGTTATCCACTGGTGCTCTTTATAGGAAATGTCTAAATAATTGAAATCGTTAATTGGGTTAAAGAGATCCTTAGCACATTGGGTATTCTATAAATAGAAGAATGAGTAAATAATATAGTGACCTAGCTTTTCTAGCCCTTCCCCTTAAAGAGGTTATTTTGTTTTATTTGCACCAATAACATTTTTCGGGAACTCTTAAGAGGGATTTGGTTTAGGCTGGAGTGGGCTTTCCCAAGGAAATTCCTTTTAGTTTGTTTCAGATATAGTGCCACTTTCTCTCTTGTTTCTTTAACTAAAAATGAATAATTTGTTTATCTCTGCTGTTGTTAGGTAGAAAGTTAGACATGAGCAAATGGGGTGAGGCCTACTCTGGGGGTTCTGACTAGGGGTTGTACCAACATTGCCTTCAGACTACCTCTCTATGGGTGGCCCAGCAGCCAGCAGATCGCCAGAGGGCAGGTTCAGACTTAGCCAGTAACCTTTCTTCCTTTAGCATATTACTGTTCATGCAGTTTGGACCACTGATTTTTCATATCGCTGGTCAGGTGGTTTAGACTCCCCCTGACCTTTTCCTCCCCAGAGTTAACATTTTGGCCTCAGTTGTATTTCAGCTCCAGGCCCAGAAAAGCAGCAAAACCAGACAAATGACTCTGTGGCTGCCTCAGGACCAGCTGCATTGACTAATGACCCCTGCCCTGGTATCAACCAATCAGTGGACACCACGAATCTGAAAAAGCATAGCTGGAAAGCTGATGAATATTCTATTAAGACCCTCCTTTGAGGCCTCCCCTAAGGTTCCCACCTGCAAGAGAGAAAGAAATACACTCAGGAGAAAGGACCCAGACCGTGCTCTCCCTCCAAGGAGCACACCTGTGCCATTCCACACAGGCATGTAACCCCCAACCTCTAAAGGACCCCATGAGACTTGCAATCAGGGGAGCAATGGGCAGTGGAAGCTCATCCTGTGCTAACCCTCTGAACCTGTTTTCAAGGCCCTCTTTTCTCTGACTTCCCAGTGAGTTGACAGCAGGCCAGCATTGTCTCTTTGGCCTGCTCCTCATTTGGGGTCTATCTTCCATAAACCCCACTTTGCTTTACTTTCATTTTCATTAACCTTAAAATCTTTTCTGAGTTGATTAGAAGAACCAAGGTACTATCTAGTAACCCCAAATGATAACACTGAGCTTTCTATTTTCAACTGGGATCAGAGAAAGAAAGCAAAACAGCAGGCTGACGTTGCTTGTTATCTGAAATCAGACAGGTTTCAGACAGGTTTAAGTAGTCCAGACAGGTTTAAGTAGTCCAGAACCTAACAAACAGATAGAGGAGAAAAGAAAAAAAGGAAGGAAAGAGGAAAATGCTCATAAAGAGGAAGTGGTAAGAGGTTTCTAAATTTCAGTGTGACCTGTGGTTCTCTTAGGTGATTTTTGTGGGGGAGGAGACATGAAAAAAGTTAAGTAAAATGTCCTTATAAAGACAAAATCTATTTCTTTCTTGGCTGATGATTTGTCATTTTAGTCACTTCCTGCCTTGTGACCACACACTTAGGCTTGACAAAGTTCTTCTGCAAATCAGAAAGAAGGGAGCTTCTGGCCACACGCCAGTGCCATTAAGGACCGTTTTTCTACAAGGTAAATTTTCTTTATGCCTTTTTGTCATTGCTGAGCGCTTGTGAGGCTTTGCTTGTTGGGTGGCTCTGTTTCTGTGGATTTGGATTTTGCTTTCAGAGGACTAGAGATCTGGGCACCTGTCAGCCAAGCCCTGTGTGAGCTCTGCCACCATCAAACTGCTCAGCAATGCTGCAGCCGCATCGTGTGGCTCTCTAGCGGGGGACCCCTCCGCTCTCTGTGTGCTTTCTCTGTTAGGCACCATTATGACCCTAAAAAACTATGATTTCTTTTCTCTTTTTAAAACCAAATCATGTTCTGATTCATTTCTATTGCTTTATTTCAGGGAGGCTATTTACTGTGACTTTATCTGCTTTTAAAAAGTGTTCAGGAAAGTGCATATTGATCATTTAGATTGTGCCTAATGGTGGTGGTTTAATTTTTGCTACTGTGGTCCTATTTTTTCTAAAACAAAAAACTTCTTTACAATACTTTAGTGGATATATTAACATCTTGAATCACATGTTAATATGTTACTGGTTATTTGAGTGATTTTGATGCCAACAGTTTTTTAATGGGTGTGCTTAATAACCACATGGAGTTAGAGGTTACCTCTTATCCATTTATTCTCTAAAATTAAAAACAATTTGTGTTGCCTAATTGTACTTTTTCATAGATTTGTCTGAACTATTCATTATGCTTATGACCAGACAAATGACTGTTAAATTTTGGGTGAAATGTTTCTGTCTACAATAGAAATTCTTATAAAATTGACAGGGGGTATTTATTGAAACACAGACTTTGGATCTTGTAATATTAGCCTTTATTTATTTGTCATTATCCAACAATATTAAGAACCATTAACAGATGATAAACATAAAAGCCATTCAGACTGAAAATGGATTCATTTTTCAGCATACTTAGCAAAACTCAATTTTTCTTAATCAAGTATAGCAACTTGTGTTCTCTAATTACTTCATCAGGATAATTTTAAAAAATCATTAAACAAAGGTGGTTTATCCACACACATTTTTATTTTAACTTTATACAAATCTATTATAATTGGTTTCTATTAAATAAATTTGTTTAAAGAATATTTGCACAGGCAATTTTGAATGAAATTAACTATTTACCTATAAATGTGAATTTCTGAACATTGCAAAATGTAACCATTAATATTGTTTGACACATCTCATCTGAAAAAAAAGTGGAATTAAAGAGAGGCATACTTGAACCCCCAAAAGAATAAATAAAAAAATATGCTATGTGTTACTTTAAATAAAAATATTAATGAGAATAGAATAAATTAGGATGTAAAGGTATGTCAGCATTTCCCTTACATTGGAGACAATAAAATGGAATGTGAAAAAGTTCATTTAAAGTAGCAAAAAGTCTCTTGATTTAAATCAAGTTTAGCTTGTTAAAGCATCAACATGCTATGTTATAAAATATTCATTCCTCTTCATTTTAGCTCACTGCCAGCAACATCAGAGAAGAAACTTCTGGGTCTTGCCCTTTGAGCAAGCTCTGTGGTGGGATGGAGTTGAGGGCACATTTCATTAGCAATCTTTGGCAAGCTTTTTTTTGTCACATTTTAAATTTTGTCTTTTTCACAAATTATGCCTCAAAATAGTTGGTAATTTGGGAAACAGCCCTGTCTAGGGGTCCCCCGCTAGAGAGCCACACGATGCGGCTGCAGCATTGCTGAGCAGTTTGATGGTGGCAGTGTTTTAACATCATTTATAATTTGTTTTCTGAATCCTTTGGAGAAGGGGAGACTAACAAGTAAAGTCTCATTCAAATATATCTATTTAAATGAGAGAGAATGGGACAAGTAATAACAACACTTAACATCTATAATTACTTACCATATGCAGCCACTCTTCATGCATTCATCATTTAATTCTCTACAGATGATGAGTGGGCTGAGAGCATAAAGAAACTGGCCCAAGATTACTGAGCAGTTGGAAGGGGCAAGGGGCTGTAAGTAGCCAGGGTTTCCAGCTTCATGCTACCTCTGTATAAGCATGTGTGTCTATTCCAGATTCTCTCTTCCACACCAGCGTATTTTTTCCATCAGATAGAGATAATTAGAGGCTTTTATTTCTGAAACTCACTGGAGAGATATGGGCACTCAATTTTAAGAGGCAGGGAATGAAGCTGGAAAGGAAGGGAGAAAGAGGGAAACAGAGGGAATGAGAAAGAGAGAAAGGGAGAGAGAAGAGAGAGAGAGAGAGAGAGAGAGAGAGAGAGAGAGAGAGAGAGAGAGAGAGGAGAGAGAGAGATTATTGCAGTAAATCCAGAAACATTTCTAATTTTATAATAAGAGATATCATTGCAGGTTTCATATAATAATAAAATGAAGTATTTTAAATTAATGCATAATTTTACTGAAGAATTGTGTGTCTTCACAAATTTGCTTCAACCACTTCCCCAGTCTTATTTCTTGTCACTTCCTTCTGCTCTCTGATTCCCAACCCGCCTCACTTACTCATGTTCTGGGTGCACAAGACCACAAGCCTCCAGAAAGTTCTATGCTATTTCACTTTTTTTTCCCTCCAACTATTTCTTCAATTGCTTTTGCCTTTATTTGTAAAACTTCTGGTTATTTTTTCAAGGCTCACATCAAGAAGCATGCCTTTTGAATTTTTCCTACTGGACCCCACCCCCTTTCTTTCAGTTTCTTCTGTGTGTATTCACTTAATGCTTTGGTCATGGAGTGAGTATAGCAGCAATACTATTGTTTTCGTTTCAAGTCCTTATTTCCTGACAACCTGAACTCCTTCTCTATTCCTCCTAACACACAGTAGTTACTAATGATATTTTTGAATTGCAATTCGTCACAAGTATTTTTTCTCAATTCCTTAGACATTCCTCGGAGCTTTTTCTTTGATTTCACTTATTAATTTAATATTTACTGAGTTTCTCCAGTGATTACTATGAAAGGAGATTCAGTAATAACATAATGTTTGCATTCTACCTTGCTTCCTTCTTGCCAAAACACTATTCTTTATTTTGGCCTCAAAGCACTAAACAGTCATTGACTTCATTTAAGAAAGGGTTCGATGACCATTGAAAACAAGCAAAATTATAACCTCGTTATCTTAGTCTAAATATATTCATTGCACTAAAACTTAGCTACACTTACCAAACTATGTACTTGATAATGAGCTTCTTTGATGACAAAGAGCAAAGGACTGTATATCATTAACTTTACTTACTCATTTTAGACTATCCTCAGAAAATTCTCAGAGTCCCTCTGTGAGTATAGGAGATATAGCAAACAAATTTTAAAATCAGGTTAGGTAAAATAACTTAATAAATTTTCTTATAAAATGTTTTTGAAGTAAGATTATAAAGGCATTGGACTTTATGACTTACAGATTTTATAGCAGAGTGACATTTAGATTAATCTAATGGTCTTCCTAGTGTTCTTTTGTGTGTTAGTTTCTCTACCCACAGATTATCAGCTAATGAAATGATGCTATTCCATCTACATGTTCAACCCTGAAGAAGTAAAAATTAGATTTAGAGTTCACCAAAATATAAAACTAATTAGTGTGGCAGATTTTAAGACATTCAAGTTTCCCCATTTTGGTAGATGGCAGTGTACTTCTCAAATAAAAAGTGTTGCAGTTTCACACTGTTTTCATTTTGAAGTTCTGAAAAGTTACACCCTGATTAGATGTTTATCTTCAGGAGCATCTCCCTACAACTGTCATAGCTGCTGGCACCCCGACGGCATCGCCAGACCGCTTCCCTCAGCGTCCTCCTGATTCAGCTTCCTTATACCGTGCCATTGACAGTTCCTCTCGTTTTGGTTTGTCAGTTTGTCATTACATGGTCTTCCCTGTAATTTCATAATCACTCCATCTTGTAAGATACCACAAACAGCAGAGGTGGGAAAAAGACTTTCAATTTATTATCTTAATAATTAGAGGCCCGGTGCAGGAAATTCGTGCGGGGGGGGGGGGAGGGGCAGAGAGAATGTCCCTTAGCCCAGCCTGCACCCTCTCCAATATGGGGCCCCTCAAGGGATGTCCGACTGCCCATTTAGGCCCGATCCCCGTAGGATCGGGCCTAAACGGGCAGTCGGACATCCTTCTCACAATCCAGGACTGCTGGCTCCAAACTGCTCACCTGCCTGCCTCCCTGATTGCCCCTAACCGCTTCTGCCTGCCAGCCTGATCACCCGCTAACCATTACCCTGCCAGCCTAATTGATATCTAACTGCGCCCTTGCCAGTCTGTTTGCCCCCAACTTCCCTCCTCTGCTGGCCTGGTCACCCCAGCTGCCCTCTCCTGAAGTCTTGATCACCCCCAACTTCCCTCCCTTGCAGGCCTGGTCCCTCCCAACTGCCCTCCCCTGCTGGCCTGATCGCCCACAACTGCCTTCTCTTGCAGGCCTGGAACCTCCCAACAGTCCTCCCCTACTGGCCATCTTGTGATGGCCATCTTGTGTCCACTCAGGGACAGGATCTTTGACCACATGAGGGCAGCCCTCTTGTGTGTTGGAATGATGGTCAATCTGCAAATTACTCTTTTATTAGGATAGAGGCCTGGTACATGGGTGGGGGCCAGCTGGTTTGCCCTGAAGAGTGCCCCGGATCAGGGTAGGGATTCACTTGGGGTGTGGGGCAGCCTGGGCAAGGGACCTGTAGTGGTTTGCAGGCTGGCCACGCCCCCCAGCGACCCAAGTGGAGACCCTGGGATATGGGATTAATTTATGTCTACAATTGAAACTTTGTAGCCTGGAGCAGAGCCAAGCCTTCTGCTCACTCTGTGGTGGCAGCCATTTCTGTTTGAAACTTTGTAGCCTAGAGTGGAGGCCTAGGCCAGCAATGGCAGGTGGAAAGCTCGATTTTCTCCATCGCCAAGGAAACCCAAGCCTCTGTTCTCTCCAGCTCAGTGGCTGCCGACATTTCTGTATCTTTTATAATTGAAACTTTGTAACATTGAATGGAGGCCTAGGCAGGCAATGGCAGGCTGAAAGCTTGGCTTCCTCTGTTGCAGGGGAAACCCAGGTCTTCCTCCTGCTCTCAGTGGCGGCAGCCATCTTGGTTGGGGTTTATTTGCATAATGTGCTCCTGATTGGCTGATGGGCATGGCTCTGGGTGTGGCTTGTGGGTGTGGTGAAGGTACGGTCAAATTTGCATATTACTCTTTTATTAGATAGGATAATAGCTAATACCTATGTACTACTACTCACGTTGAATTGAGTATTTTGTGAATATTTTTACTATATTAATGCATTTAGTCATCACAGCAACCCAATATTAGTTAATTCATTCAAATGTGTATTTCATTAATTTTCTACAGTTGAATCACTTTTATATTAACTGTAAATTTCAGTGGAAACCTGCTGGAGTAAACAGGCAGCAAACCATAACACTATTTACACTTAAACCCTAGAACTGAACTTAATCTTAATTTGTCCCAAATAAATGCATCTGTATTATAATTGCTTTTATTAAACAGCCTATTATTTATCATCATCATTATTTATTTAGCCCTTCTATGTACTTGACTGAGTATTTGGTTTTTACCAATTTATTGATCTCTGCCTGAGTCACAAAGCATGATCTTAAAAACTTTATTATCAGTCTTGAAAGATTAGAATACTTTTAGTAAAGTAGCACATTTTCTAATTATTGACTGATAGACAGGAGTAAGTTAAACCAGGGGTCAGCAAACTCATTAGTCAACAGAGCCAAATATCAACAGTACAACGATTGAAATTTCTTTTGAGAGCCAAATTTCTTAAAATTAAACTTCTTCTAATGCCACTTCTTCAAAATACACTCTCCCAGGGTGTGGTATTTTGTGGAAGAGCCACATTCAAGGGGCCAAAGAGCCGTATGTAGCTCACAAGCCACAGTTCTCTGACCACTGAGTTAAACAATGTAGCATTTAGACTCATATACACATGTCTACTATAATCCTATACAATAAAAGCATAATATGCTAAGTCCCCAGTCATCCAGTTAGCCATTCAACCAAAGTGTAATATGCTACTGATATGCTAAGGCCACTCAACTGCTTGCTATGATGTGCACTGACCAACAGGGGGCAAATGCTCTGACTGGTAGGTTAGCTTGCTGCTGGATTCCCGCTGATCAGGACTTAGTGAGACAGGCCAGACATGCCCTGGAGCCCTCTCAGGCAGTCCCTCCCCATAGGCCAACCTCCTGCATCCCACTCCACCCCCAATCATGCACTGGTGGGGTTTCTCAGCCTGGCCTGTATCCTCTCACAGCTCAGGCTGAGTGCACCAGGCCTCTAGTTAGATAATAATGGCCAAATGCAAGTATTCTAAAAACTACAAAAGAATGAAAAATTGTTTTAATTTTGAGTTGAGGAATAGAGTTAAAAAGTACCCACTTACTGAGTTAAAATAAGTTTTGCTCAACTTCAGAGTCCTGCCTGGATCATCCCCACTTGCAAGTAAGTTCTAAGGAGACTTGTTTCTCAAATAATGTTGTCATTTTTTCTGGTAGAAAGGAAAGCTAACATGTGGAAATAAGGAACTAGCAAAGCCACCATTTTCTGGTTGCAGCATTGATTCTTGTTTTAATCCAGTTCCAGTTACATGGTTGGTTGGATGGATGGATGAATGGTCTCTCTCTCTTTCTCTCTCCTAAACACACACTTGACTGGCTAAGCTAAAGTGAAAAAGAGATTGTGTTCTCCACGGGCAGAAAAGCCAGATTCAGCCAGCAAATTAATCATGTATATGAACTGCTATCTCACAGGTCATTTGTTTTCTTTTTTTCTCTGGTTGCACTTTCCTGAGAAGTGAATTAACGGAATAATTGCTTTACACTTAATAATACCCTACATTTTTATCCCTGTCTTGTAGTTATCACTAAAATTTATCCAAACTGTGTATCCAAATGTATGAAGAGGCACACAAATGTATTTGTATGAAATGTGCATCTTCTTCCTTTTGGCATAGGCAAAATTAGAATTAGAACTACATCTACGTTAACCTCAGGTGTAGCATTTGAAAATGTGGATCCTTGGCACTTTCTTGACATTACCATCTTACATTTCCTTCACCAGGAGGGCCAGATTTAAAAGAGTGGAACAGACATTCCTTATAGGAAAAGCTATGTAATAGTGCAAAGTGAAAGTAAGAAAAAAAAAAGAGAAACAAATAGGCAGTGTTATATTATTGAGCCTCCTTTTGTCATCTAAAAAATGTGAAATGAACTTTCTATGTCATTTATAATGTTATATAAACATTTAAATTTTTTTTCCCTTTGGATAAGTGAAATATTATAGGCAACCTTGAGGAGTTTTTCAGATTTTTTTTCCCTTCGGTGTCTTTCAAGTTGAGATTTTTCATCAAAATATTCCTGATTCTCTGTTTCTGTGGTCACAGAAAGAGGTAATTGCAACGCAATCTATTGGGTGATCATATACAAGGGTAGGCAAAAGTAGATTTACAGTTGTGAGTACTCAAAACACAATTTATTCTTGTATTCTTATTAATTATTGTTTTATTTATTTGTATTACAACAGTAGACCTACTTTTTTCCACCCTTGTATAATGTATATAATATATAATGTATGTAATATATGTAGTCAGTTTTTTAAATTATATTTTTATTGATTTCAAAGTAGAAAGGAAAGGGGGAGAGATAGAAACATCAATGATGAACAAGTATTATCAATCAGCTGCCTCCTACATGCCCCCTACTGGGGATTGAGCCCCCAAACTGGGCATATGCCCTGACTAGGAACTGAACCATGACCTCATGGTACAGAGGTGAATGCTCAACCACTGAGCCATACCAGCCAGGCATAATGTCAGTTTTCTTAAAGCTGTAAGTCTGAGTGTGTGTCTGCAATTTCTGTTCATGAAACAAACAGATATGGTATAAAGAAGATATCAAATTTGAAAGCAAATTCGAATTCATGTTTTAACATTTTACTATATGGAGAGTCTGAGCAAATGTCTTAAATCTTTAGAAGCTCAGTCTCCTCTATAACATAAGGGGAAGTCCTATCTATTTCCCATATCTGTACTTGGCTTAATTTTCCCCTTCCCTTGATTTCATTATCCCATTTTATCAATCTATGTGTATATTTCACTCTTCTTACACTTGCCATTACTGCTGACTCACTGAATCCTTATCCTTTGCTAAACATTTAATATATGTTAGTCTTATATTTCCATATAAAAGCTGCATAAGGTTGGTGTTATTGTCTTATAACAGATGACCAAACTGAGATTCGGGGAGGGTCAAGTCCAATGTAAATGCCTGAGCCAAGATTTACACCTTGTCTTTTCCCATTATATAGTCAGTTTCTTAAAAGGTGCAAACACATGAGCCGAAACCGATTTGGCTCAGTGGATAGAGCGTCGGCCTGCGGACTGAAGGGTCCCAGGTTTGATTCCGGTCAAGGGCATGTACTGTGGCTGCGGGCATATCCCCAGCAGGGGATGTGCAAGAGGCAGCTGATCGATGTTTCTCTCTCATAGATGTTTCTGACTTTCTATCCCTCTCTCTTCTTCTCTGTGAAAAATCAATAAAATATATATTTTTAAAAAGGTACAAACACATGAATTTAAATAACATTGTCTCTTCTAACACCATTCAGTAACTGCTTTCTAATAAGTTTAAATATTCCCTTTTGTGATTAACTATTGGATAATTATTCCTAATGTCACATTTCCATTGGGCAGAGATCCCAACTCTACTTTTGATGGGTTTTCTGATATACCAAACATATTTGAAAAATAATCAAATAAATGCTTGATGACTTTATGGTAAAAAGGTCTTAAAACTAAGGTTATGAAGGTATTAGACTATTTAGTTATTTAAATTTTTAACCAAAAAATGTTATAGCACTTTCTATTTTAAGTTGGTATTGGTAATATTTGCCAATTAAACTGTGGCTTCAAACAAAGTAAAGGTAAGCATAGTCCATTAAATTAAAATTTTCTGCCTCCATTTATCCATAACTCCTCATTTTGGTGTATGTGTGTGTGTGTGTTTTTGGGTTGTTTTTTTTTCTATGAATGAGCTTATCATTAGAGACTCTCAAAGAACTACTCCAAGGAGCCTATGCAAAATGCGGTCACATTATTAAGAATAAATAGAAGCTTCTGTTGTCATTGCTAATATACAAACATTGCTGCACATTGTCTCAGTGGTTTTCTAGCTCAAACTACAACAGAAAATCCCTGGCGAGTTAGGAAGTGAAGAGCAGATAGTGTAGTGCACAGGCTAGCAGTCAGCCCCCAAGCACTGGTCACCCAAGAGGAGGCGTTATTGCCCCCCGGTTCTCGTCACAGAGATCCAAAGATCTCTTTTCTCTTCATGACTCATAATGGATGTGGTCAGGCTTTTCTTAATGTTGCTATAAGTTCCCCCTCTGGCCATACATTCTCAACTTTTAGAAGGTACTTTCCACCATCAGTATATTAAGTAAAGCTAAATCTAGAGCCCCTTGACCACTCAACATGAGATCAGCCAATACCAATGCTGCTAGCTTCTAGTTGGTATCATCTACCAATTGTCCAGTATCTTTTTGAGACTCACTTCTAGAAGTCTTGATGAGAAACTTGGCACCAGAGCCCAAACAAGCCAAGCTAAAACCATTTGAAGATAGAGCACAAATATGAAATCAAAATTTACATCTCCAAAACACCCATAACACTCATGTAATTGTGGATTTTAGATGGTGATGCTACGTAATATTTCATACAATTTATAATGGAAATTGGGTTTGTTCCCCAAGATTATTTTGTAAAAGTCTAGTTCTTTATGTTTACCTTTATATTATAGGCAACCTTCCTATTTCACTTCCTTCCTTCCTTTTCCAAGCACAGTTTTGTGCAATTTAACACTTTGTCTTATACAATTCTAACACAACCCTGTGGAGTGAGAACTATAGTTGGATTATTAATATTCTCCTTTTACCTATGAAGAAACTGAAGCTCAAAAAATTGAAGTAACATGTACAAAATATACAGCAAGAAACAAGTGTATTAGAAAATCCAATTTTTTACATACCATGTTGCTTCCTAGTTCTATATATATATATGTATCTCAAGCCTAATTTTATAAAGGAAGTTAGGATCATTTGCATTTGGGTGAGGTTTATGGGATGCCCAAAATGCCTTTGCACTGGCTTAGACTAGGCAGAAGGTCTTGAAACATGAGGAAGAAGAAACTCCTTCTCTTATTCTCCTTTTCACCATATATCTAAGATGTAAAGTACATTTTATCTGTACTTTACTCTGACTGTATATCTTAAGGGGTATTTTAATCCTTAGATTGTTTAATACTAATTTACTTCTATTTTTTTCCATACCATGGCTAGCCCAAACCAAGATTCAGAGGACCTTCTCTTTACAAACTAGTCACTGACTCACTTTGAGACTTTAAGGAGAAACTTCACTTTTCAGGGCCCACAATTTCCTATCCTATATAATAAAACCCTAATATCAAATTGACTAAACAGCAGAACAACCGGTTGCTATGACACACACTGACCACCAGGGGTGAGACGTTCAATGCAGGAGCATCTGCCCCCTCGGCCCCAAGAGGGAGGTAACTGACAGCAGTGATTAGGGGCTAGGGCCAGCCAGTGAGTGCCCCGCCAGTTGCCTCCCACAAACCAGCAGTCAGATATCCCCTGAGAGCACAGTCTGGGCTAAGCGACACCCCCCCCCCCCAGCCCCATGCACAAATTTTGTGCACCAGGCCTCTAGTTTTCTAATATGTCTATTTCTCTTCCTCATTTTGCAGGTCTGTATTTCCTAAGTGGGAGGTGGTAATAAAAGGAGGAAGCTATGCACATAAGAACAATGAACATGGCTTCTAGACAGAATCATGAAGCTCAGAAAATTGAAGTAACGTGTACAAAATACACAGCAAGAAACAGTTGCATTAGAAAATCCAATTTATTATATATTTTTATTGATTTTTTTACAGAGAGGAAGGGAGAGGGATAGAGTTAGAAACATCCATCAGCTGCCTCCTGCACACCCTCTACTGGGGATGTGCCCTGCAACCAAGGTACATGCCCTTGACCGGAATCGAACCTGGGACCCTTCAGTCTGCAGGCTGACACTGTATCCACTGAGCAAAACCAGTTATGTCTAGGCAGAATCATTTTGTTGTTTGAGGAAGATAAGGAGTATTTTAATCAGTCAACTACCACATGTCCAAAACAGAAACCATTCCCATTTCTCCCTTATGTAATATTTATAAATTTAAGTTACCATAATTTCTTTATAAACCCAGAGATACCACTGACAAGTCTGATTTTAAAATTAGGCAACCTATTGACGTACAAAGGGTTAATTGTATAAAGTGAATGCAAAAAGCATTGTAATTGAAGATATCAAGAAGAGCCTAAATCACCAAGGTCTCCCTTCTGGAATTAAGAGCTAGTGAGAAGGAAACCACGATGCCGCTTCGCCAATCTCTTCTGGAGTTTTACCTCCTGCATCCCTGGCCAGTCACGCTAAGCTCTCAAGAGCTCCCTTGGTGTGCTCTTGCCTGTTTCCTTACTTAGCAGGGATATTTTCTCTTACATGGAGAAATGGAGTGCCCTTCATTATTCTGTTTCTTTGGAAAGCTCCTACTAGTTCTTTAAGATGTAACTTTCCCTTCTCTCCTTAGGCAGAGTTGAGTACTTCCTTCTCTGTGCTCCGATAGCATTATGGTAAAAGCACCTTTAAAGCATCTATTTTCAACTATTTTTATCCCATGGCACACATGAACTAGTTACTAAAATTCTGTGGCACCCCAAAAAACACTTTTTTGCCGATCTGACAACAAAATAGGTGTAATTTTTATTCATTCATACCGGATGGCTATTGTTGTGTTGGCTGTTGTCATTTTTTTTATTTGACAGTCTAAGGGAAAAGATATCTGTGCCCCTGACTAAGTAGTCAGGTATTGTATGTTTTAAAAAGTCTTGCAGCACACAAATTAAAAATTGCTGCTTCGAAATATTCAGAAAAATAAAGAAAGAAAAAAATATTCAGATTAGTGAAATCTTTAGGTTGTGTAATCATTTTGGTCCACAGGACTGTGTGTCCCTCAAAAGCAAGGAGTGATGAAGATAAGAAGTATTTGGATTACTTAGAGTAAAGAAATCTTCATCTTTCTATCTCCACTATCTAGAAAAAGTCCAGATTTGATTAAATATGAGTGGATGACAGATGTAGCCATGACTAGTGGAGAGGATCTCTTTGTCTGCCAGAAGCAGGGAACACAGGCAGGAGTGGTCAAGACCAAGCTCGATGGTGTTCATATTCTTCTTTTTTAAAAATGTTTTTATTGATTTTTAGAGAGAGAAGAAGGGAGAGGGAGAGAGAGAAACATCAATACAAGGGTAAAACATGAATCAGCTGCCTCTTGCTCGCTGCTCTTGCCCCCACCAGGGATCAAGCCCACAGCTGGGGCATTGGCCTAGTGGGGAGTCAAAGCAGCAAACTTTCAGCGGCGTACGGGATGACAAGCCACCTGACCAGGGCCATATTCTTCTTAACTCTTCCCTCAAGGTGTTGAGGAACTGAAGAAAAGAGACATTTAAAATTTCTCAGAAGAGCTTAGGAAGAGCCCCAATTGTAAGTAAAATCTTGCAGAAGTGGGTTTTAACTAACCTGAGGTCAGAGCTCAGTAGCATTAATAACACCAAAGGAGAGCAAAGCAATTTCAGATACCCAATGGCCAGAAGCACTAAGAAAGGTGACACCGGCCAGGCCCACATCTGTCTGGGCCTGCAGTGGGCAGGAAGTATCGGTGTTGCCACCACTAGGCTCTGCATAAGCAGGTAGCTTCCCCAGTTCATAGCATGTCACTTTGGGCCACTTTTTTAAACCTCAGTTTCTTCATCTATAAAGAGGAAATCTTAATAATGCTCCATAGAATTATGGTGAGAATTAAATATGATCCCATATAATAAAACCCTAATATGCAAATCGACCAAACAGTGGAAAGACCTGCAGAACGACCAGTCACTATGACCCTCACTGACCACCAGGGGCAGGTGCTCAACGCAGGTGCTGTCCCCTATGGTCAGGGTGCTCCCACAGGCTCATGGCTGGTAAGCGCAGCGGCAGTGGTGGGGGCCTCTCCCGCCTCAGCTGCAGGCGGGTGGTAAGGAGCAAAGGGTCCAGTACTGCGAGAGGGATGTCTGACTGCTGGCTTAGGGGGACATCCACCAAGGAGTCCCACACGGTAGAGGGCACAGGCCAGTCTGAGGGATGACCCCTCCAACGCACGAATCTTGTGCACCAGGCCTCTCGTAACACATATGAGACGTTTAGCATCGAGTACCATTCAGTAAACGTTAGCTGGCCTTCTCATTTGTCCTTCAGCTATTGTTTCCTCTGACTCCGGTATTTATGGCCTTTCTATAGAGAGAAGATAGATTAATCATCCTACATAAATAAGGATAAAGACTGATCTTTAAGCAATCTCCTTCTCATCTATATGGAAATCCAAGTCAAATGTCCAATGTGGAAGGCCATGCATGGCTGTCCATAGAAGACCTATTTTCCCCCTTTCTACGGATCTAAAAGTCCCCTCTATTCCAGTAACTGGGTTCTCTCTCCCCTACTAAACAACAGGGTCACATCTTATCTTTGTGTCACTAGCATCTAACGTACAGCCTAGCATATATGATAGATATTTGAAAGATTTTTCTTGAAAGAAGAAATGTACAATATATGAGTTTGCTTATGGCCAATTGAGACATAAGAATTTAGACATTTAGAATTTCCAGAGAATGAATTTTGTAATTCAGATAGTGATATATAAATTGCATTCAGATCAACTTTAGCACCTATTCCCAGTAATTACCTGGACTCTGAGTTCATGCCTCCTGACTGATTTTAGCCGCCTTTCGGTCACTGCTCTATCTCCACAGCCCCTTTCCTTCCGCTTCAGCAGACTCAGGTCAGAGCCAGGCACTGTGTGCTTAGAGGCCGATTGCCAAACATCGCCGGCAGCCAACGAGGACTCACAGAAACGGCTCGAAGAAGCCTCGTTCCTGGCTGTGTCACCTCAGCCAGAGATCTCAGGTTGTTGTCAGGGCGAGGCCAGAGTGAATTCCATGGTTAGTTACAAGACTGTCTAAGGAAACTTGCTGCTCTTTAGTCCCTAAAACTATTCATCAGTCATTTCTGTAGTCAGGTGGTTTCATGTAAACTTGAAGCATTCACTTGCCTTGTCCTAGGAGTTTATACCTTTCAATGGGATGACTATTATATATACAACAAGAACATAATTATTAAACTCCTCAGGGAAGGTGACAATTGACTTCTAAGTCCCTGTATGTCGTTAGTTTACGTTTGCTTAGTCCATGTCTACAACTCATTTCCTGAGCACCTATTGTATGCCGAGTAATGAGGAGACACTGTGAGGTGACGACTTACAATCTGTGATCTCAGAATGTGCTGGAAGACATGGATATGGGCACAGGTGTCATGCCGCAGGGGTCTGAACCAGAGTTCAAAGAAAGAAGGGCTCACTGACCCCCACCCAACAGCCAGAAGACCAGAATGTCTGAGACCATGCTAATTGTTTTTACAAGTCTGGGGATGTGATTTTAGCATTGTGTGAATTTGGCATTGTGTCTTTTGAAGCATTGTGCCTGAGGGTAACTTATTTTAATGTGGTTTGATTTGGGTTGCTCAGGGAATTCAGAAGGCCATCATGCAAAGTTAAGGATGAATATACAGATGAATACAGGAGACATTAACCTTGCCTGGATCGCACTGTAAATTAGTGCCAATAGTATGTGCATATAGATTTAGCATATGTTTGTAGCCTGAACCTAAACAACACCTTCTCAATGCCTAGCTTAAGTTTTTCTTCATATACAAGAAACATATATGAAACTACATTTATAAGCTACATGAAATCATGAGGGAATTATACTTATTATATGTTGATCAGGTCTTAAAGAACAGCACTTTCTATTAGACTAAAAACTTATAATAAAAGACAGAGAAGAAATAAGGAGACCTGAATTCCAGATCCAATGAGGTCGTTGACACTAGGCACATCCTTTAACTTGGTTGTCGTTTCACTCTTTTGTGACAGAAGAAAAGTGTCCAGGCAGGTAATCTCTGGGGTCCCTTCCCCTCTACATTCTCTGACTCTGTTATTCTTACATTATCACTTAAAGAATGTGGCACAGACCCATAATATAGCAAAGAAAACTGTTAAAGATTTGGAGAGTAAGCCTCCAAAAACCAGGTTAAAAGAAATGTTTAGAAGCCCAGTGGCAGTTATCAAGGCATGTGACAGAATTTTTATGAATTGAGCAGCTTCTCTATTCCCTCTGAGAATAGCCCAGACAGAGGAAGCTTGAGTCGTATCAGAATAGATTTAGGTTACAGAGTAGGGATATGAGACACCAGACAGGTGTAGAGTTTCTGTATTTGGATATTTTAAAGAAAATAGTGGATGGTTTTCTTTCTGGGACAGTTTGCATGCAGTCTTGCCTAGAAGCTAGGAGGGAATTGCATCAGCATGCTGTATGTAGCCACATCCCAGAGCTTGCTCTGGAAACCTTACCGAGCTATGATGAGCAGCTGAGCAGTGGCCATCTGCTTTGGTCAGTGAGAAGAATGCATGTGAACTGAGCTTTACCTGCTGCTGAGGTAAGAGCAGGAGCCAGGTGGGGATGCTATATGTTAGGTGTATTTCGGAGGAGGCACTTCCTGAAGAAGGGCCAAGGCCACAGCTCCTGAAAGCCCTTGCCCCTGTTTCTAGGCTCATTTGAAATACACCATAGCCAGACTCTGACTTGTGCATACACTTGTCAACTGGTGAACAGACTTTTGGAGTTTTAAAATTGGGAGGGATTTCATCTCTCAATTTATAGATGAGGAAATGAGGCTCAGAGAGGCAAAATGGGGTTTGATGTTACACAGGTCTCCCAACCCGCAAGTTTGGCTCTTTGCCCACTCCCTGCTGGATATTTCAGTTAGGGTGTCCTTGGAGATGTACAAGTGTATAAGTTCTCTGGATGCCTTTATTGTGTGGACTGAGTTAGATGTTTGACCATTTTCATTTTTTTATAAGCTTTTGTGCTAATTTCTTACTCTTATCTAATATTTTCCCCTATAACTTTGTGTTTATCCTTTTTATTTATTCATTTTTTATCTTCATAACTTTTTTCAATAAGTGAGCTGTTATCTCTGCATTCCATTTGAAACTTGACATATAACTGTGGGCTCATGAAGTCCCAGCCTTTTTAACTCCTATGTGTGTAGCCCAGTAACCAGGGCAGTGTTAATGGATGGAGTGAAAGAATGAATGTATGAACAAATGAGTGACATCTGGTATTGAAGTGATTATGTAATAGTGGATAATCAACTAGCCCATATTAGAGTCAACTTTTTAAAACAATTCAGAGATACTCTGAGCTTTTAATAGAGGAAAGTCTAGATCTTAAAGTCCTGGTGAAATGAAGAGTAGCTGTGGGGTTAAAAGACATTAACACTAGGTCAGTGATGGGCAACCTTTTGAGCTTAGTGTGACAAAATTCGCCAAAAAACCGAGCATAACTTAGGTGGTGTGTCACTTTGAGAAAAAAAACATAATTTCGGGATATTTATAATTTAAATAACAAAAATGTATAATTATAATATATAACTATATTTAATAAAACAAAAACTACCTATTTAACTTACCTGCTTAATGATTGCTTTGTTCATCTGTCACTTGGTTTCTTTTGACAGTTTTGATATTATTTAACTTGTGTGGGGTGCCGTGAACTAAGATAAGTGAGGGGGAGGGGGATTCTTTAACTAACCTGTCTATTAGTGACTTTTTTTGTTGCTGAATTTCATTGGCTAAACCTTCAATTGAAGGTTGGTATTTTGTACACTTCAAGCCCAAGCAAGCGCTACTAACTTCATCTGTCAATCTGTTTCTTTTGTTGGTTTTGATATTATTTAATGCTGAGAATAATGTCTCACAAAAGTATGTAGAGGGAAAAATTGTGAGTAAAGCCATTGCTATATTTTGCAGGGTGCTAAAAGTGTCTGGTAATCAGTTCCAGGCACTCCAAATTTCCTGTTGGTAGTAGCACTCCTCTTGATTCTCCAAGCGGCACCTTGCCAGATTTTCAAGCTTTGACCTCAAGTCAACAAACACCTGAGTCCAGATGCTGTCTTGAAATTCTTTAAGTATGCATCTCCAAATCATCAATTTGCATCCACTGGAAACCATTTAATTCCAAACTACTGTAGGTTACTTCATCAGGATACTTAATTATTTTTATGATCTGTTCTAGGCTTCTAAGTTGATTAAATCTATCACTGAACTGGTCAAGTAACGAGTCGAAAACATGCTGGTACTTTATATGCAACGGTCCCATTTCATTTTGTACAGCTGCACTGGCCTTCTCAAAATACTTTGTTACTCAACGAAAATACTTACAAGTTTTAGTTTCTACATCTTGTTTGAAAATTTTGAGTTTACTTTCAAAAGCGTTTATGTATCCAAATACAACGTCAATACTTTTGCTAAAACCTTGTAACTTTAAGTTCAGTTCATTAATATGAACAGAGAGACCTGTAAAAAATATCAGGGTGTTGACCCACTTATCATCATTGAACTGAGAAAAGTTTCCCAGATCCTTATCCTCAAGAATTAGGAGTGCTTAATTTCTTCAAAGCACTCCACAAAGTGCTCAAGAACTTTGCCTAGGCTCAGCCATCTTACATTATTGTACATCAGCAGTCCATTGTAGGTGGAATCAACCTCCAGTAAAAGTGCAGAAAATTCTCGCTTGTGAAGGGGGCGAGCAGTTATTAAATTAACTATTTTTGTAACAACTGACATTAAGTTGTTTAAGTCGGTGAATCCTGCCTTGGCACATAAAACCTCCTGAAGGTAATGCAATGAAAAGCCACAATCGATATCCAATAACTTCCATAAACAATTTGACAAATCTGACTCTTTCCCCCACCATGTTTGGTGCCCCATCTGTCATTACTGACACAACTTTAGAGATATCAATGCTTAGGTCACAGAATGTTTGTATAACAACCTTACATATTTCACTTCCTGATATACTTGTTGGCACTGATACTAACTTTATCAACTCTTCTCTCATTGTGAGACCTTCAGAATATCGACCAATAATGGCCAACTAAGCATGTGATATAACATCAGTAGTTTCATCAAAAGAGATTGAAAAATATTTACAATTACTTATGTCTCTCTTTAATTGATGTTGTACGTTTGTGTTCAGTCTCATTATTCAGTCACTTATGATATTTCTGAGTGGTAACTCAGATATCCTCTGAATAATTGCATCTTTATTCTGCATATCATGAAATAGAACTGGTGCACATCTTAGGAGAGTTTCTTTAATAAATTCACCCTCACTGAGTGCTTTTCCATGCTGAGCTATGAAGTGAGCAATGCTCAAACTTGCAGATGTTAAATTTGTAGAGCCTTTTATAAATTTAAGGATGGAATTAGATTGGCTCTTATAAAGATGTAGTGCCTGGAAATGTATTCCTTCCTTTCATCCTCACTTTTTTTTTCAAGAGCTGGGAAAGATTAGTTTCAAAATGTCTATTTATGTTCCACGTTCTGCTTACTACCATTTCAGTACATAGAACACAAAATGATCTGCCATTTTTTTCTATAATGCCATACATCTCAGTCCATGTCTCTTGAAAGGGTTGGCTACTGCTACCACCACTTCCTTTACTTAACCTTGTTTTTTTTATTTTTTGGGTTCTCCATTGTGTGTGTGTGGGGGGGGGAGGGGGGGAGGGAAGCAGTGACAGAAGATAGAATTATAGGTAGCCTGTTAGCCCTGCAGGCAATTAGGGGTTAACTAGCCTAACTGACCACAAGATGGCACACGTAACTTTTAGGAAAGGGCAGGGCTAATAAGCAGAAATAGGGGTTAATAAGGATGCACAACAGTAATAATGGTGAAATGGAGTCTGCACTATGCTGCAAAATGACGTTCCTTATATAAATTAAGATGGCTGCCACTATTTCTAATGGTGGGAAAAGGCACCCATAGCACAGGCCCTTGCCTCTCCCAGCCTCCCCCTCACTTATCTCAGTAATGATGGTCAATTAAAATCCACAACACCCAGAACAGTAGATTGGATGATGGTTGCTGTGGTTATGAGGTTGCTGGTAATGGCAATAACAGGGTCCCCACAGATGCGCCCCCCACAGCATTCTGCTGCTCCCTGCTCTGCCAGCTGGAAGTGAAGTCAAAGATCCCCTAAGGGCCTAACCGGAAGTCCCATAACTAGACGCTCTGGGTCAGAGTTCTGTTGTTTTGGCCTACAGACCTCTGGCACAGAGTGTCTACACCACACTACAGCAAGTGTTTCATCCTCGGCTACTGCACCTGACCGTGCAGTAGCCGAGGATGAAACGTCCTTCTCGGCATGCGGCCCCGTACTTCTCTGTATGCAACCACATGCGGCCACGTGTCATCAAAAATGGCTACACGTGTCAGTGCTGACACACGTGTCATAGGTTCGCCATCACAGCACTAGGAGTATCATCATTAAAGCCAAGAAAGAGACAGCGAGGCAATGAGGGCCTCTCAACCTGCAGCCTGGAGTGCTCCTTTTTCTTACGGAAGGTTTGTTCCGTACCACATTCTTCATAGACAATAGAGGTGCTGGGGGCATGTTGGGTGAGAGGAGAGAGGCTGTGGCACTCCTTAGCTGGTGACAGAGCCACGCTCTGTATGCTGTACTATATACAGCTTCAGAAGCCCCTCAATGCAGTGACAAACTACAATGGCTCCCAGAGTAACATTAGGCACATCAGGTTTGGCGTAATCTGGATTGTTGGCTTCCCATGACTGTTAACATGGCCCAAGACAGTGGGAGAAAAGGGCCACTGAGTGTCTGCTGTGAGCAGCCTTCCTTGGCCTGGCTCCTTTCTCTCTGAGACTGGAGAGACAGGAATCCTGTACTCCGAAGCAGCTCCTGGAAGAATCAATGACTATGCAGGGAGAAAAAAAGATAATATGAAGGAAATTTTGACTTGACAAAATAATTCATAAGAGCCTTTAAGTGGCTATCTGTATTTGAAACCATTTATAATTATTTTGTGTTTTTTAAGTCATTTTAAAAATACATTTTCAGAATCACCTTTTATGGAAAGTTTTGGTATATCTGTTACCTATAAGCAAGTGGCATCCCAAGAATATATGGTAAATTACTCATAGACCCTCCTAAAAACGTGGTCTGTGCTGTGAAATGAAGGGAACAGGAATAGGTGGAAGTAAAGCTCCTTTGTTATCTAAGTTTTAAAAAAATTTACAGGTCTTTTGTTTTGTGTTGAAGTCCTATGTATTGCTTCTTTAATCATTATAGTCTAACTCTAGAGATTACAATGTTGATTATGTTCTATATTACATGTTATTTGGGATTACTCTCTGTTCATTGAGGTGTTCAGAAGTACAATTTCCCCCTGGATACACACTGAAATTATTGAGATAAAGCTAAGAATTTAGGTCCTGAGTTTCCAGTTTTACTTTACTCACTGTGTCAAGTTACAGGAAAAGTAGGGCACATTCAAAAGAGTCCCTTGGCAATGTGATGCCAGGTTATAAGTGTTTCCCTGGTCCTGGCAGTTATATAATTGGACATCAATATATTGAATCAAAGCACTGACCAGCACAGCACTTTCAGAAACAACTCCATCCCGTCAGCATTTCTCTCTGGATAGATCACCTTTTACCATTCTTTCTGCTTCTTTTCAATATTTGTTTTCTCAGAGAAAATTCAGCTTACAGTTTTACACTTATTTTACAGGACATATTTCCTTTTGTAAGTTCTATAGCACTGTATTCTGTAGTAAGAACCTGCTAATGGTTTCTATATTCAGTCTTCAGGAATTGGAGTAAGCTGCTTTCATTATAAGATGTCATTCTCAAATTTGTTTTTATTACCAATTGAAAAATACCAGCCTCCTTTAAATAGGAACTCAAAATTTACCAACTTAAAGAAATGAATAGGTTTTGTCACTTTTGCCATTTGAGGGGTTATTTAATGTTCTTATGATGTTAAAAATAATCTTATAACAATGAACAACCAGTGTTTTATTTGGCCAAACATCATGGGTTTCTATAATTATTGACTTAATAAATTTAATTGCTCACAGAAAAACTAGCAGCCAGATGTCACTTAAGAGAATGGGTTGAGATTTTTCTTCTTAGATTTTGTGTTGAAGATCCTAATGTATGTTTCACTTTTTTAGATTTGGGCAGTGATTCAAAAATGTGTTTCCAAAATTCACCACTGATTTACAAGAGACCTTAAAATGGTTCCAGGCTGGGCATAGTCAGATGATGCAGTCATTCAAAAAGGTCGCACTTCCTGCAGCAACAGCAGAGCAGTGCTGAAGAAACGGCTCTTGAAAGACACATGCCTTTCACTTTTTCCAGGCTCCAAATGCTTCAGCAAGTCCCAGTACTATAGTGACCTCACTAGAGTCTGCTGCCAATATGGTGGCAGTAATTTGCAAACCGAAGCACTCACCAATTGGCTTTATGAATTTTACCAACATTATTATAAATCATACCTTCAAATATGTATGCATTGCTGAGACCGGTTTGGCTCAGTAGATAGAGCCTCGGACTGCGGACTGAAGGGTCCCGGATTCGATTCCAGCAAGGGCATGTACCTTGGCTGCGGGCACATCCCCAGTAGGGGCCGTGCAAGAGGCAGCTGATCGATGTCTCTCTCTCATCGATGTTTCTGACTTTCTATCCGTCTCCCTTCCGCTCTGTAAAAAATCAATAAAATATATTTTCAAAAAATATATGTATGCATTAAAATGGGTATATATTTTTCCAGGCAAACACATTAATAGATTATGTAAAGTACATAATATTTTATTTTAACCCCAGTAATATCCTTCTCAGAAATGGTCTGATCTGCATGTTAATGATGTTGTCCCTATTTCTCTCTGCTTTGAGAAAATGCTGCTATTTGCATGCCCAGTTCAATCACTTCTCAGTTATGGCCTATAATGGCCCTTTTAATGGTCCCTCCATCATTTTGCTGCTCTTTTCATCAGCAACTGCATTGACCTGTCATTGCTTTAAGAACTTGTACATAGACAAAGCATTTTTATCTCATTGGACCTTCAGGCTCCTTATCTATAAAATTATTCCTTAGATTCCTTCTGTCTCTAAAAGTTGGGTTGTGTTTCCAGAACTTGCTGCTTATTCTGATGGTAAAGGAGACTTATCTATTTGTGTTTGTGCCCAAGAAACAACAAACAGTATCGTAGTAATTTAGGCTGTTGACTATTCATTTTCCAATTCACCTTTTAAGCTATTTCAAGCTACTCTCTTTTTCTTTAGTTATTAAATCACTGATATGTTATAGATTTTTAAAATTTGAAGGCTGTCTCACTATATGGCTTCTCTGAGCTGAACCTATTTATAGGTCTACTAGAAGCCTGGTGCACAAAATTTGTGCATGAGGGTTGGGTTTCCCACAGCCCAGCTTTTACAATCTACAATCTGGGACCCCTCAAGGGATATCTGACTGCCCATTTAGGCCTGATACCAATGGGACTGCTGGCTCCAAATCACTCACCTGCTTGCCTGCCTGATTACCCCCTAACCACTCTCCTGCCAGCCTGATCAATGCTCAACTGCTCCCCTGCCAATCTGGTCCCCCCCAACTGCCTTCTCCTGCAGGCTTGGTCACCCCCAACTGCCCTCCCTTGTCAGCCTGGTCACCTTTAACTGCCTTCCCCTGCTGTCCTGGACACCCCTAACTACCCTTCCTTCAGGTCCGGCCACCCTCAACTTCCCTCCCCTGCAGGCCTGGATCCCTCCTAGTTGTCCTCCCCTGATTGCCAACAACTGCCCTCCCCTGCAGACCTGGTCACCCCTAACTGCCCTCCTCTGTTGGCCATCTTGTGATGGCCATCTTGTGATGGCCACCTTGTGTCTAGGTGGAGTGTCCATCTTGTGTGTCAGAGTGATGGTCAATTTGCATATTACCTCTTTATTATATAGGATTTGTAAAATGTGGTTATTCAGATGCTCAGATTTTTCATCTTCACCTACCTGGCATGGCTTAAAAGCATTATTTTACATTATATTACATTTAAAGTAATACTTTTTATCTCTTTTTAGGTCTTTTTTTAAAAATATATTTTATTGACTTTTTTTACAGAGAAGAAGGGAGAGGGATAGAGAGTTAAAAACATCGATGGGAGAGAAACATCCATCAGCTGCCTCCTGCACACCTCCTACTGGGGATATGCCCGCAGCCACAGTACATGCCCTTGACCGGAATCGAACCTGGGACCTTTCAGTCCACAGGCCAACATTCTATCCACTGAGCCAAACCAGTTAGAGCTCTTTCTAGGTCTTTTATTTGAATTGGGCAATCCAATTTTTAGGTTAAATGGTTTTCTACTTTTTCACGATAGCATGATCTTTTTTTTTTCCCATCTCAAAATGTAAGTCTTTTCTTCCTTGGCCCTGCTCTTGACCCTTAATGTTCCTCATTTCTTGTATTTCTGCCTTTCCTTGTATTTCTCACCAGTCTCTTACAGTAGTCTAAAATCTACAACTCTTTGGTCAAAGGATAGGGCCAAGTTTTTTTTTTTTTTTCAGTCTTTTTTTTTTATCTTTATTGTTCAGTTTATTAATTACATTGTTTCCCCTTTTTATCCCCCTATAGCTTCCCTCCACCCTGTACCTATCCCATCCTCCACCCTCACCTCCCCCTCCCCACTGTCCTCTCCCATTGTTGCTAGATTTTTGTCCAGTCTCTTGCTGCACTTCCCACAACCCTTTTCTCCCCAAGAATTGTCAGTCCATTCCCTCTCTATGTCCATGTCCCTGTTATATTCACCAGTCTATCCTGTTCAACAGCCTATCAATTCACTTGATTTTTATGTTCATTTGTTGATAGATGTGTATTTGTTGTTCATAATTTTCATCTTTACCTTTTTCTTCTTCCTCTTCTTAAAGAATATCTTTCAGCATTTCATATAATGTTGGTTTGGTGGTGATGAACTCCTTTAGCTTTTTCTTATCTGCGAAGCACTTCATCTGACCTTCAATTCTGAATGATAGCTTTGCTGGATAGAGTAATCTTGGTTGTAGATTCCTGCTGTTCATCACTTTGAATATTTCTTGCCACTCCCATCTGGCCTGCATCGTTTCTATTGAGAAATCCGCTGACAGTCGTATGGGTGCTCCCTTATAGGTAACCAACTGTTTCTCTCTTGCTGCTTTTAATATTCTCTCTTTGTCTTTTGCTCTTGGCATTTTAATTATGATGTGCCTCGGTGTGGTCCTCTTAGGGTTCCTATATATTGGGGTTCGGTGTGCTTCTTGGACTCCTAAGTCAATTTCTTTGACCAGGTGTGGGAAGTTTTCAGTCACTATTTCTTCAAATAGGTTTTCATTGTCTTGGCCTCTCTCTTTTTCTGGCACCCCTATAATTCGGATGTTGGTATGCTTGAGGTTGTCCCAGAGGCCCCTTACACTATCTTCAATTTTTTGGATTCTTTTGGTTTCTTGCTTTTTCAGCTGAGTGGATTTTACCTCTTTGTATTTCAAATCTTTAACTTGGTTCTTGGGGTGCTCCAGGGCACTTTACGGTCTTTGTTTAATATTTTTTGTTTCAGTCAGTGTATGCTTAATTTCTGGTTGGTCCTTTTTCATATCCTTGAGAGTTTGCTTTATATCCTTGAGAGTTTCTTTCATTTCCACGTTGGTCTTGATCATTTCTTTGCAGGTCTCGTTTATAGCCTGGAGGGTGTTATTCATTTTCTTGTAGGACTCATTCATTTCCTTTGTGGTCTTGCTTATTTCCTTATAGGCCTCGATCTTTTGTTGGAGCCTCTTAAAAAACCCTATAACCATGGTTCTGAATTCCATGTCCAGTCGTTTTTTTTCCTCCATTTCTTTCACATCTGATTTCTTTCCATGTTGCTGCATGGTGGCTGCTTCCCTGAGTTGGTCAATTAGCTTTGTGTGGTAGACTTCCTACTAGGGATAGTGGCTCAGCCTCCCTGGTTACCTGAGGTGGATATGGGCTGCACAGTCTTGTTGAAGTTAAGCTCAGTTAATCGTTGCTAGCACTTGGAGGGTTGACCTCCAGGCCAATTGTCTGTGAAGCTCAGCTGTGCTCAGGTTGGGTGGGCGGAGTCTCCGGGCCAAGCAGACAGCGTTAGCTCCGCCCTATGTGGCCCCAGGGACTCTGTGCCGGGGGCAATGGCCGCCAGCACCTCTGAGAGAGAGCCGCTGCGGAGCTCCACCGGCTGCCGGTTGCCGGGGAATTCAGACTTTCCCAAAATGAGTCTGCATGCGCAATGTCTCACCCAGGGTCGTAAAACAAAGCAGTCTGACGGTTTTCCGAATGAGAGACAAGTCGCGGAGCGCTCTCTGCGCCGTCACGCAGCCGAACTGTTCACGCGCAAGCTGCCTTCTCCACAAGCTGGGAGAGCCGGCAGCCCCTGAGCTTCGGCGTGCCCTCCCACTGTCCAGTTTTCACCCCGTGTGATAGTGGGTTCTCTGGACTTCGCCCAGAGCTGGAGAATCAGCCCAGTAGGACGCCTTTGTCTCCCTGTTCGAGAAAACTGGCCGGTTTCCAGCCGCCCGCCCTCTCCGCGGCGTGCGCTCCAAACCTCTCTCCGGGCGAATCTTTCAACGCCGTTCGCTGCCGCTCCTCCGGGTCACAGTGTCTTATCTTCACTTTTATTTGTGGAATTTTCACTCGGCGAGCTTTCTGGTGATTCTGGAAGGTGTTTGTTCTTTCATTAAGTTGTAGTATTAAAATTGCTGATTATGACGGCAAGATAGGTGTTTTGCCTTTGCCGCCATCTTAGTTCTCCCTGAGGGCCAAGTTTTGATTTAGAAATCCCCTTCATTCTCTTTACTTTTCACATTGTTTTGTGCTTTCCAGGTAATTAGGTCATTGTAAACATGCCTCACCTGAAATGAAGAACAGTGCCTGGCTTGTAGTAGGCATTCTTTAATATTTGTTAAGTGGATGAATTCATTTCATAATCTTATGAACATTCATGAACCAAGAGATGTTAAGACACCTAAAGCCTAGAAGTTAGGGCCAGCCAGCTCTAGGACTCAGATCAGATTTTACTAAAATCCTCGTTAAAATATGATGGTAGAGAGCCCTTTCTTAATACATACACAGAGTTTGGCAGAGTATAAAGGAGAATCAAGCCAAATTAGTCACCAGAATTTAGTAAAGTGTGCAAAGTTATATACTAATTTCTTAAAACGGAAGCCTTATTTATGTTTTAATGCATGAAAGCAAAAGCTTCCTAAGTTAGAATATCTAAATATATTCTCTATATTACAGTTATTTTTAATCTTCCCTTAGTTATACATATTAAAGGTACTGATGAAAAATTCAGAGTGAGTGAATGGAAGGATGAAATGAGTGTCGAGCAGAAATGTGAAGGCTTTGGACCTGAGCAGACATCAGGGGAGAGGATGAAAGACTGGGAGTCGGAGTCATGGCTGCTCTCCTGCCTGCCTGTGTAATCGGAGGCAGTGTACCTTAACTTCTCCGTGCTTCTGCTTCCTGCTCTAAAAAATGAGAATACACATATTTATGCCACTAGCCTTCATTGATGGAAGTTATTTAAAAAAACCACAAAATTGTGTTTACTCCATCCCCCAAGTGTCTTTATTTTGAGGCCTGCACAAAGGTATTACTATTGATCTCACTTCTGCAGCCTAAGAAAATTAGTCTTCTTTGTCTCATATAAGTAAATTATGTAACTAATGATGTTTACTTTTTTGCATTAATTTCTGGAGAACCTGGAATTAGATTTTCAGCCCACTTCTGGCAAAATATGCAGTCCTAACCATGTATTTGAAGTATTAACACTCTTCCCTGCTAACATCTTATTTCTCCTCACAGATTACATAATCTTTTTTTAAGATATGATTTTATTTTTTAATTTAATAAATCTTTATTGTTCAGATTATTACAATTGTTCCTCTTTTTTCCCTCCATAGCTCTCCTCCACCTGGTACCCACCCCACCTTCTGCCCTTACCTCCCCACCACTGTCCTCATCCTTAGATGTATGATTTTTGTTGAGTCTCTCCCAATACCCGCTACACCCCTTTCCCCCTGAGGATTATCAGTCCACTGCCTTTCTATGTCCCTGATTCTATTATATTCACCAAATTATTCTAGTCATCAGATTTTTAATTCACTTGATTTTTAGATTCACTTTTTGATAGCTATGTATTTGTTGTTCATAATTTATATTTTTACCTTTTTCTTCTTCCTCTTCTTAAATAATACCTTTCAGTATTTCATCTAATACTGGTTTGGCAGTGATGAACTCCTTTAGCTTTTTCTTATCTGTGAAGCTCTTTATCTGCCCTTTAATTCTGAATGATAGCTTTGCTGGGTAGAGTAATCTTGGTTGTAGATTCTTGCCATTCATCACTTTGAATATTTCTTGCCACTCCCATATTGGCTTAGTTATTAAATCTGGATATATCATTTGTAACCTGGCTCAAACTGTTTTTGAAACAAGATAGTGAAAAAAAGGAAGAAAGAAAGAATACAGGGTTAGGTAGATAGAAAGGCAGACAGAAAAGAGGGAATGAAAGTGAAGACAGGCAGGCAGATTACCGGGCCCTCCCTCTGAGGGGTATCGTGGTGTACAAATGAGATTGTGTTTGCTTATACAGTTAAGGCCACAACGTTTTCTATTATCCTTCAGAGAACCCAGTGGACCAAGGCCTTTTTAAATAGATAAGGTAAATAATAATAAAACTAATTTTTATTGATAGTAAAATATATGTTTAAGGAATTTAAAAAATAACTATCTATATATTTAATTCCACAATTTTTAAATGATGCTCCCTGGAGTTTGCACTGGTACGTAAGGTGACAAGGAGGTGGGACAGTGGAGGCAGGAGGACATTTGGGTTTTTTCCAACCCAAGGCTCCCAGAATTGATTCTGCGGTTTTCTTTTCATTTAGTCATTTTTATTTATATGTAGTTTCTATTAACAAAGGATCACATGGAGAAGCAAAAGTCTGATAGCACTGGTATGTGTACATGACAGGATAGTAAGTTGGGGAATTATGGATGTGCATTTACAAAATTAAGCATTATGTATTTTTGGCTTGCAGAGTTAAGTGTTAAAATTGTTTTCATTTTTGTGTGCTATTGGTTGCCACTAGGAACAAGTACAGCATTAGAATAATATAACAATATAGAAGACGAAATCAACTTAAAACATCCTGTCACAAATTTAAAATGTTTTTTTAAATCAGTAGTTTCACTAACATGCCCAAAATGTAATTATAAAAATACTCCATCCTCTACACTCCCACCCACCCCACCAGGAAATCCAGTAAGATTTAGTGGAAGTCCTATTTAAAACATACTGGTGTGGATTAGCTAGGAACATTATATTCTCCAACATAATCCATTTTCTGTTTCATTCTCTTCCTACCCACCCAAGGCAGCACTAACGTACAGGAAAAGAGAAGTAACTCCAGCACTGGCATTACATTTCTCAGCAAAACTGGCCTTTCTGAGGAGAAAACACCTAAAAGCCCCTCAGATTCCCATATACCCATTATGAGTCCAATTTTCTTCCTTTTCCCCTAAATATTTATAGAACTTTGATAACATCCTTGTAAGTTATAAAATGTATCTGTTGTGTTGGCCAAACATATTAATTTTCAATATGAACACGACAATGTGTCTAAAAGACATCTAGATAAAAGTAAAGTGGGGGGAGGGAGGGTTGTTGTATATTGCTGTGTAGCAAACTACTCCAAAGTTTAGTGATTTAAAACAATCATGTTATCATCTCTCTTGACTCTGTTGGTTTAATGGGTACTGCTGGGTGATTCTTCTGCCCCATGTGATGTTAACTGGGACTGTGGACACCTGGGGGCTCAAATGGGCTGAAACATCCAGAATGGCCTAGTCAGGTAGCTGGCAGTTGAAACTGCTTGTCAGCTGGGAGTGCACCAGGAACTGTTAACCAGAGCACCCAGCTACCCTTCATTGGCTTCTCCCTGAGATTCGGACATCTCACTGCATGGTGGTGAAAGGAACATCCCAAGAATGAGCATTCCAAAAGGAAGAAAGCAGAAGTTTCTCATTGAGACGTGGATTTCCTATCCCTCTAAATGGTTAAGGCAGTGACAGGATCAGCCAGACTCTAGTGGGAGGGAAATCAGCTCTGCTCCTGATGTGAGCAGCAGTTTGTACATAACAGGGAGAGGAAAGACTAGTGAGGGCCGTTTTTGGGCACCACCATATGCAAGGTTAAAAAAACAAACCACAAAACTATTTCTTACACTTTTGAAAGATAGTTATAAATCATGAAGGATGCAGAGAAATAGTTCTTCACTTAATAAATGGAATTTGCTTTTTAATGAAATTGGCACATTAAGAGTTAATATGCACAACAATCATTCCTTATGTTCTCCCCTCTGCAGATCTGTTGCCCAAAGCAATAAAAAATGGCCAGAGGATCAGTGTCTGATGAAGAAATGATGGAGCTCAGAGAAGCTTTTGCCAAAATTGGTGAGTAGATATGGTACCTCAAGGGGCACAATTCTCTTCTTTATTGACTTCAGGACAGATTCATTGAAATGGTAAAATGAAAAAAATAGCAGAAGCAGCAAGAATACAATGATATTGGTTAAAGGAGTTAGGGAATTTAATTATGAAAGATATCTTTCAAGAAAATGCTTCTTTCTCTATCAAAACATGGAACATAGACACTTTCTTGCTGTAGCTTTTCCTGAAAATGGCTCCTAAGTCTCATATTTTTATTGCATCTACTTTCTTTGCTGGTGTGTTTTCTATGTGGGGTTTTTTTGTATAGTTTATTTATTCCATACTTTTTCTTTTTTATCATATCATTTTTTAATTTTTTTTTCACAAACCAAGCTTGACAATTTGGAAAGTCCTTTGTACAGTTTATAAAATAATGTCTTCTAAATGAAGGCCTGGATTCACCAAGCAATTATGTAAACAATTTCTGTTCACCCTCTCATTGCGTTTTCAAACCAAATTGCTCATAGGTGGAACAGCACTACCTATGATGCACATCTTTGAAAAATTAGCCATCAGACATGGCAGGTTGCCAGTGACAAAGAAGGCGTCCTGTGTTACGTTTCTACTTCTGATTTACGTTCGGAGGAGAATCAGCTGAAAGACAGAAATGCTGCAGGGTCGATTGTATTCTTGTATCATTTCTCCTGCGTTCAGTGGTGTTTATTCTCTGATTTCTCATACTTTTTCTCACTCCTTATCTCTAAGCCTATAATTTATTATTATTTTCTTGTCTGCTTTTATTAGAGTCCCTTTAGATTCTGTTACCAAACCTCTATTTTGAATTTATGACTTCTAGATGTTGAAAGTGATGTTAAGGAACATATCCAACTGCAACAGGCCTCTTGTGAGAGTCCAACTCTTAACACGGGGTCAGGTCATCAACCCTGGATGATCCTGCTGCCTGCTCACTTCTCACCCAGCCTTACTCACCTCTTTTCATGCTATTAGTTGAATTGCTCTGAAACTATGCTTTGTCATTTGCCTTAGATACTGATGGGAATGGATACATCAGCTGCAATGAGTTGAATGACCTGTTCAAGGCTGCTTGCTTGCCTCTGCCTGGATACAGAGTGAGAGAAATTACAGAAAACTTAATGGCTACAGGTGATCTGGACCAGGATGGGAGGATCAGCTTTGATGAGTTTATGAAGGTATGATGCATAATACAAGGAGATGCATTTGAAACTTGGAGCTTTAATTCAAAAAAATATACAGAAATGCATTTCCACTCTCCTTGCTTCAACATTATATATTCTTTTTGGTTTTCTTGTTCACATATTGGTTTTCTATAGATACACTAAGGGCCCAGTGCACGAATTCTTGCACCTTGAAAGGAACTGTTGGCCACAAGTCTGTGGAAGGCACAAGGGCAGGCGTGGCCCATCCCCAGCCTAGCCCCTCCTGCTGTGGCCTCCAGTCCACTGTCTGCTGGCAGCCCCACTCCTGCCACAGCCACTCCCATTTGCTAATGACATCAGCTCCACTCCCACCCGTTGATAGCCCAGAGTGATTGGAGCCAGCTCCAGCAGTGGTGCAAACAGGGCAGGTGCCATCAGTGAGTGTGAGTGGTGGCTGCTGCCCCCTACCGCCCCTCAGGAGCAGGGGGTGGTGGAGAAGCCCTCAGGGGCAATCAGGGCCGGCAGCTGCCATTCACACCCACCGGAGGCACCAAGAGATCAGGACTGGCACTGGGCACCAGCAGTAGGTGCAAGCGGTGGCTTCAATGCTGGCAGCAGGTGCAAGTGGGGCCAGTGCAGGTGCAAGCACCAGGCGGAACTGTGGCACACAGGAGCAAAGAATTTTCAGTAACCACCAGAGCTCGCCTTGGTCTGGCACCCCACTCACCTGCTCCTCCATCCCACCATGGCCAATGCCCACCATGTTCCACACACACACCCTGATGGTCAATGCACATCATAGCGACCATTTGTTTGGTTGTTTGGTTGTTCTGTTTGTTCCGTCATTCGGTCTATTTGCATGTTAGCCTTTTATTATATAGAATTATATTTTTGCAGGTTTTTCATGGCCTAAAAAGCACTGACATTGCCAAGACCTTTAGAAAAGCAATCAATAAGAAGGAAGGGATTTGTGCAATTGGTGGTACTTCAGAGCAGTCTAGTGTTGGCACCCAACACTCATATTCAGGTAAGTTGTGGGATGGAGGTAGAGAGGGTATTGGAATGAGGCGAGAGCTGAGGGCAGAGGGAGAGGGAACCATGTAGAAAGGATGTCTTTTGGGATTACAGATTCTGAACTTAGTATTTAAACTTAAAGGGTACAAAGAAAGATAGAAGTTAAGATTAATTTATTGATTATTGCCTATTTTCCAGTACATAAGTGGACCAGCAGTTCCAGCTCTGGGTAGGGCCCAATACCAAATAATCTTATCAGCACTTTTTAAATATATAAAGGCTCCCAAAATTCCTTTGTAAATATTTTGGGCAAAATGAGCTACTCAGGCTTCTACTTTAAATTTCATGTTTATTCTTAATGCCTGCTGAATGCTCCAAAAAAATGTATGTTCATTGATTTGTAAGAAAGTTGTATATTTATTCTGAAGTTTCTGAAAGCTATCATCCAACAACCTTGATGGAAACTTATAACAGCCCAAACAGTACAATAATCCAACAAACCCCAAACTGAGTTCTTCAAAGCATTAGTTATTCTTAAAAATGAGTTCATGGTTAAGTAACATCTGCAAATCCTAACACAAAGTTTAGCTTTTTGTTTTAAAACTAGAGGCCTGTTGCATGAAGAGATTTGTGCAATAGGCCTTTCCTCCCTTGGCTTCCAGCACTGGTTTTCCTCTGGCACCCGGGACCCAGGCCTGCACTCCAGCAGGAGTCTGCTGCCTTTGCTGCAGACTCCGGCCAGAGTCTGCTGTCTTCATCTCTGCTGCAGCCAGAGTGCTGCTCTCATAGATCCCACTGCCCCCTGCCCTCCCTCTCATAGCAGGCATCCTGCTCCACCCAGCCACTCAGCGCCTGGAGCAACTGGGCGGCTGCCATCTTTGTCCTAATTTGCATATTCCCTCCTGATTAGCTGGAGGAGGTGTAGTGGAGTGATGGCCAATTTGCATGTTTCCATTTTATTAGTGTAGATACAGAAATTTTCATAGCCTTTCACTATATAAATGTACATTATGAAACTTCAAGACAGTAATATGCTATGCAGTGTTTCTCAAACTTTTATAATTTAGAATTCTTCTAAGGGATGCTATTGCTTTCAATGACAGACAAATTGAGAATCACAGTGCTGGGCACAACTTGAAGTTTTATTAAAATTTCTAAAATTGACCTCTGGCAGCTCTACTGGTAGGAAAGAAAGATTATATCACAAATTATTTAATTTCATAGCAATTTCATGATAAAAAAAATCAGAGATATTGCAAAGATTGCCTGTGATCAGCCCACATTTAAATCAGCAGGATAAAGGCAGAGCCCCCATTTTCATTCTGTAAGAATTATATCATATTTATATTTAAATTATATATAAATATAAAGAAATTATACTTTATTATTTGCATATATTTATATATAAAATATAGCTACATGCTTCTTTTAAGTATAAAATAATGGTATATGTATACATATATATAACTTCTAAAATCTACTTGCTGTATTTTAAGTGAACAGAGATTCTGACCCCACATGTCAATAAATCTGAAATCAGATAATGGGTGAGATGACCTTACAATGTCTCTCCTGAGCATGGGAATCTAATGCCCACATGTATAAATTTATATTAGATTTTTACTTTTCAAATAACCCATTTTACTTGCAGAGGAAGAGAAGTATGCCTTTGTTAACTGGATAAACAAAGCCCTGGAGAGTGACCCTGACTGTCAGCATGTCATCCCAATGAATCCAAACACAAATGATCTCTTTAATGCTGTTGGGGATGGCATCGTCCTTTGGTAAGTAACGCTTCCTCCTTGGTTTCTGTGTTTACCCTAGACCAAATCCATTCGGTGTCAGGTGAACTTGAAATGTTTTTCTGGACTTTTAGTTGTCAGGTCCAGGAGAGAAACCTACTGTCAAGAGCAAATTATAACAAGAAATGTAAAACTACTAGCTTTTAAGTGCAGAAGAAGTATGCACAGTCTAGAGAGAATCATAAACATAGAGATACAGTAATACAAGGTCAAGGCAATTGTTTTGGGGATACATGCAATTTTGCTCCATTGGAGCATGGCTTGCATGAAATTAGACAGAGTTAATAATAGCAGCATAATAACAGACTAATACAATGGAGGTCCTATGCAAAGGAAGTTGTAAGTGGTGAACACAAATACACAACTGAGGACACCTGAAAAGGAGAAATGTATCCTTCTATGGGAGGTCTCAGAACACAGCTGGTCAATGCACAATGGTGTCATTGAAAATGCCTCTTCAGTTCTTGCTTTAGCAGCTTCTTTGTCATCATAAAACATGGTATTAGTGAGGAGGCTTGAAATGCCCAATCTCAGGTGAGTCCATGTGTTGAAAGGAGGGATAAGTGGGCAAGACTTTAAGCCCCTTTTCTCTGCTCTGACCAGAGCAATTCTGCTTTTGATATTTTATTTATTAGAGTTCATTTTTTAAGTGTTCAACTGTTAAAAACTCATACACAATGTAGCCTGTAGGATCAAGTCCTGGTTCTTTTGGTTGGCACCCAACTTCCCCCATCAATCTTCTAGTTTTTCCTCCTAATACCCCCAACTCAGGAACCCAGTCAAGGATACTGAATACATGGCTTTATGAATGACAGCAAGCATACAGTAACTTGCTTATAATTTGTAACTGTGGCGTTGCCTTTTATTTTTAACTAGAGGCCTGGTGAACAGGGAGTGGGGGATGTCTCTCAGCCCAGCCTGCACCCTCTCCAATCTGAGACCCCTTAAGGAATGTCTGACTGCCCATTTTGGCTCAATCCCGGTAGGATCGGGCCTAAATGGGCAGTCAGACATCCTTCTCAAAATTCAGGACTGCTGGCTCCAAACTGCTCACCTGCCTGCCTCCCTGATTGCCCCTAACCACTTCTGCCTGCCAGCCTGATCATCCCCTAACCACTACCCTGCCGGCATAATTGATGTCTAACTGTTCCCCTGCCAGCCTGTTTGTCCCCAACTTCCCTCCTCTGCCAGCCTGGTCACTCCTAACTGCCCTCCCCTGCAGGCTTGATTGCCCCCAACTCCCCTCCCTGCTGGCCTGTTTGGCCACAACTGCCCTCCCTTGCAGGCCTGGAACCCCCCAACAGCCCTTCCCTGCTGGCCATCTTGTGGTGGCCATCTTGTGTCCACATGGGAGCAGGATCTTTGACCACACAGGGGCAGCCCTCTTGTGTATTGGAGTGATGGTCAATCTACATATTACTCTTTTATTAGATAGGATAGAGGCCTGGTGCACGGGTGGGGGCCAGCTGGTTTGCCCTAAAGAGTGTTCCAGATCAGGGTAGGGGTTCCCTTGGGGCATGGGCCAGCCTGGGCAAGGGGCCTGTTGTGGTTTGTAGGCTGGCCATACCTCCCAGGGGCCCAAGCAGAGGCCCTGGGGTCTGGGATTAATTTATGTTCTACAATTGAAACTTTGTAGCCTGGAGTGGAGCCAAGCCTTCTGCTTGCTCTGTGGTGACAGCCATTTCTGTTTGGGTTTATTTAAATTCTATAATTGAAACTTTGTAACCTAGAATGGAGACCTAGGCACTAGGGCTACAGAAGCTTGGCTTCCTCCATCACATGGGCAACCCTAGCCTCTGCTCTCTCCAGCTCTGTGGCTGCCGCCATTTCTGTTGGGATATGTCTTGTATAATTGAAACTTTGTAGAACTGAGTGGAGGCCTAGGCCAGCAAGGGCAGGTGGAAAGCTTGGCTTCCTCCATTGCCTGGGAAACCCAAGCCTCCCTCCTGCTTTCAGTGGCTACAGCTATCTTGGTTGGGGTTTATTTGCATAATTTGCTCCTTTATTGTCTGAAGGGTGTGGCTGTGGGTGTGGCTTGATCGGAGGTATGGTCAATTTGCACATTATTCTTTTTTTTAGATAGGATAATGCCCTTCCCCATCATTTCCTTCTATACACATCCAATTGTGGTGTAATTTTCTGGTCTCTCTCAATCTCCAGTGATTTCTTCCTTAACTGGATTCTTAAAACACATGTTCTTTGTAATACTTTGGAAGACATAATAATGTCCTGCTTTGAACTGTTACTAGCTTTTTATGTCCAGATATTTTGTCTCTGTAATTGGACTACACACTTTTCAATGGCGTGGGTATCCTCCACTTTTAAAAGTCATCTTTCTGCAACACCATCTCCCAGAGCTTTTGCTTCACTCCAATTTCATATTCTTTCAAATTATGATTTCAGAGTTTGTTTTGCCTATATTGTAGTAAAATGCCTTTTAGTTAAATATATATATATATATATATATATATATACAATAAAGTTTAAAAAACACATCTTCCAACCTCCACCATAAAAAAAAAAAAGGTAGTTGGAAAAATTGTGAATGTGGTTTCTGATCTCATTAAAAGAATAGTCAAATTTAATATTCTTTGAATTTGTTATTCTTTGTATTTTTTTCTAACTCGGTTTTTAAAAATAAGATGGAGGTGAACTAAGGAAATTTCATTTTTGTTTCATTGAAGGTTAAATCAATGCTGACTTGAGTAAAATCAGTTTTTCGTAAACAGTATCTGCTGGCTTTGGCTGTCTGATCAATGTATTATCTACTTGTGTGGGTGAAATTTTTAAAGTATTGATACAATAATGACTACAGGAAGATATAAAACATTTAATCATGTGACTAATTAAAGGTATAGAGTTCGACCTGGTGTCAGATAGAAATGGAGACATCATATAAGCTCAAAAGTGTATAATATTTTATGTAGTGGAGCAATTTTTATGGCTGAGAAAGTGAAGAACTGGTGAGGGATTTGCTTTGGCTCTTCCCCCAGAATTTCCTAATATGCTGGGAAACCACGGTAACTTTGTAGCTTTTAAGGTAAGTGGCTGAAGTGGAGTCCTTATTTTCTGGTTCAATATATTAGTATGAGTTTAGGAATATTAACCTTTCCTACAGATGGTTTGAATCTCATCAAAACTGCGTAACTGCCCAGTGTGGCTCAGTGGCTGAGTGTCGGCCTGAGCCAGGAGGATCGATTCCTGGTCTGGGCACATGTCTGGGTTGCGGCTCAGTCCCCGGGGCTGGGGATGTGCAGGAGGCAGCTGATGGATGATTCGCTCTCATTATTGATGTTTCTGTTTCTCTCTCCCTTTTCCTTCCCCCCTCCGAAATCATTAAAAACATTGAAAAATATTTTTAATTGCATAAGTGATTTTATATCTAAACACCCCGGGTAGCAGAGGTTATGTTGCCATCTTGTTTATAATATTGCTAGAATTTAAATTCAGTGTTACTGGGCCCTGTTATTTAGAAGCCTGATTTCTTGTTTCTCTTTCAGTAAAATGATCAACCTATCAGTGCCTGACACAATTGATGAGAGAACAATAAACAAAAAGAAACTCACTCCTTTCACCATTCAGGTATGTTTTCCCTCTGTTACTTTCAAAGAAGGATTGTGCTTGGAGGGAATGCTCACCAGAACTGCTGAGTCACAGGCGTTATTCCCAAACCCCAGGCTTGGGGCTGGTGATTGTCATGACTAGTGTACATAGAGGGACACATTCATGTTTGCTCTTTTAAGAGAATAACAGGGGGATGGCATATTGGAAGTGGGAAAAGGTTAGCCTGGTGTGAATAGTTTGGGGATTCTTTGTTTTGGCTGCTTATGAATAAAATTTACATTGGTAAAGTTTTAACTTAAACTTAACCCAGCAATTTATCACTGAGCTGATGCCAGGTAGACAGCATTTTAGTTGAAAAGATAAGGCTTTGTAAAAGTGAGGGGGTGAAAACGGAAAGTGTTCATACAGCCTGCACAGTGTTCTTTGCTGCAGCCACCAGAGTGATAAATATAGCCTATTTTTATACCTTCAGTGTGTTGGTTAACTGAAACAATAACCAATTGGTAGTGAGCTGTACTTCTATTTTATGTTCCAGTATTTAACATTATTGTAAATCTCTTAGTCAGAAGCCATGTCTCATTTCTTAAATCATGAACAATATAGTAAATCCTATTTGGATTTAAGCAACCCTGAATACTTTTGTGTGTGTGTGTGTGTGTGTGTGTGTGTGTGTGTGTGTGTGTGTGTGTGTAATTGATTTCAGAAAGGAGAGGGAGAGGCAGAAACATCAGTGATGAGAGAGAATCACTCACCAGCTGACTCCTGCACGCCCCACACTGGGGATCGAGCCCGCAACCTGGCACGTGCCCCGACCGGGAGTCACACCCTGACCTCCTGGTTCCTAGGTCGATGTTCAGCCGCTGAGCCCCGCCGGCCGGGCACCCTGTGCATTTTTAAAGTGGAATCGTTCACCAAAGAGAACAATGATGTAAACCGATGTGGATCAGGAGTTAAATTTACTCCTAATCCTGGTCAGAAGAACTGGTATTGTTCACTCATCATTTGAACTATACACTAAAGTTAAAAAATACTTTTCTTCTTATAGTTACTTTCCCAATTTGATTGATGGCTAGTATTTTGTTTTGTTAATTTATCATAATACCAACTTCTATACATCTCTGACTCTGATAAATTCTTTGAACCTAAGAACAGTATATAGAATCTAGACTGAAAATTTCCCTGACTCACAGTGTTCCAGCTGAAAGCTACATTATATATATTGTTGTTAGTAATAAGAACATATAATCTATACACATGTATGCATGTGTGCACACATGGGTATAAGTTTGTGTAGATGTGTATGTGCTCAAGGTCCCTAGATATTACCAATACTTAACAAATTGACCTAGTAAGAACTATTCTATCTTTTCTATAAATTTGATTTGGACTTTTTTATTCCTTTAATATAAAATCTGAAAGTCAAAAAGGTATTTTCTTACTCTCTTTTGTGACCTTGCTAACAATTGCATTATTAACGATAGGCAGTGACAAGGTAATGAGGGTATGTGGTCCCCTCAGAGGTGCCCCCTTTTCTCTGGCTGATGGAGATAATGAATGGGAAGGCTCCATCACATGGCAGGATGGAAAAGTGTATGACTCATCTGTTTCATCCTCACCAGAATGGGCTTTCAACTCAAGGTTCTGGTTTGATTGACTAGGCACTATATAAACCCTGTGTCTGGGTTACTAGATTTCCTTTTCCAGTTATTATTCACTGCTTTTCTCAATGTCAAACTTTAGTGCCTTTACACCTGTGAAGATTCCAGAATCTGCCGATCAGTAATCATCATTTGGTATTTGCAAAAATCAAAAACAAAACTTGCATGAATCTAATTTGTGGAATCTAATGAACAACATAAACTGATGAACAAAAATAGATCTAAAACATAGAAGCATTGAACAGATTGTCGAATCTCAGAAGGAAGGCAGGGGAGGGTGGTTGATGGGAAGAGATCAACCAATGAACTTGTATACATATATGCATAACCCATGGATACAGACAATAATGTGGTGAAGGCCTGGGTAGAGGGGGTGGGCTGGAAGAGGTCAATGGTGGAGGGGGAGGGAAGGAGGACATATGTAATAGTTTCAACAATAAGGATTTTTTTTTTAACTTGAATACTTTTTCTCCCTCAGGAGAATTTGAATCTGGCTCTGAACTCTGCCTCAGCCATTGGGTGCCATGTGGTTAACATCGGGGCTGAGGACTTAAAGGAGGGGAAGCCTTACCTGGTCCTGGGACTTCTGTGGCAAGTCATCAAGATTGGGTTGTTTGCCGACATTGAACTCAGCAGAAATGAAGGTACAAGTAAAGCTTCAAATGTTATTAATGACATGGCTTTTTATTACTGCATGTGTTGGGGGCTGTAGGAGGTGATGTCAGGAATAGTCAAGCTCAGAATCCTCAATTTTTTAAAACTACAGTTATATTGAATTCATTGTATTAATGTAATTAGATTTTATCCATGCTGACCAGAATTTTTCGAAATGATGGAACAAAGGCTTTTTAAGACTACAGACTAATAATAATGCGTTTTTAGACCTATAGCTCAGTCTAGCTGTCTGCACTCCAACCTCAAGAGCTTTTCTGAGTTAATTTTGCTTTTAGACACTTTGTAACAAGTTTACGTTTAACTTTTGTTTTATGAAGCAATTCACGTTCATATACTTCAGTGATACCAATAGATTAGGAGAAACTTGATATAGTTTTTACCAAAAATGATAGAAAATTGCATTTAGTGTTTCAGAATTCTCCGCTGACTCTGTAGCTATGAACCTAGTTCTGGCTGCTGTGAGCATCCCCCTGCATTTCAACAATCACAGCCCATCCTTCAGACACAGTAATGGGTCTGGATAAGTATTGTGTAAAATACAATCACAGTAATGGGTCTGGATAAGTATTGTGTAAAATACAATCACAGTAATGGGTCTGGATAAGTATTGTGTAAAACACAATCACAGCCCTGTCCTTCAGACACAGTAATGGGTCTGGATAAGTATTGTGTAAAATACAATGACAGTAATGGGTCTGGATAAGTATGATGTAAAATACAATCACAGTAATGGGTCTGGATAAGTATTGTGTAAAATACAATCACAGTAATGGGTCTGGATAAGTATGATGTAAAATACAATCACAGTAATGGGTCCGGATAAGTATTATGTAAAATACAATCACAGTAATGGGTCCGGATAAGTATTATGTAAAATACAATCACAGTAATGGGTCTGGATAAGTATGATGTAAAATACAATCACAGTAATGGGTCTGGATAAGTATGATGTAAAATACAATCACAGTAATGGGTCTGGATAAGTATTGTGTAAAATACAATCACAGTAATGGGTCTGGATAAGTATTGTGTAAAATACAATCACAGTAATGGGTCTGGGTAAGTATGATGTAAAATACAATCACAGTAATGGATCTGGATAAGTATGATGTAAAATACAATCACAGTAATGGGTCCGGATAAGTATGATGTAAAATACAATCACAGTAATGGGTCCGGATAAGTATTATGTAAAATACAATCACAGTAATGGGTCCGGATAAGTATGATGTAAAATACAATCACAGTAATGGGTCTGGATAAGTATTGTGTAAAATACAATCACAGTAATGGGTCTGGATAAGTATAATGTAAAACACAGCATTACTTTTGGTTTTCAGGTACAGATCCTACCAATACAAAATCTGCAGCTAAGTTCTAATCTTTATAATTTATACATAAAGTATATATATAATGGTATTATATACTTTTAAAGTCCAAATCACAATAACCTGTGAAGAATCCTGGGGTAATATAAAACCAATATATTAAGCACAAAATAAAGAAGAAAAAACAGAGAACTCAGAGTCCACGAGAAAGACTATTGATTTGCAAATAATGACCTCAGTTAAATTTAAATTTTTTAACTGAATAAGAAATATATATTCATCTGGAAAATATAGAAGAGTTTATTCTAGTTTTTGAGCTGCTATAATCATTCAAGAAAGCATTTGAAATATTAAACACAATCTATAGAACATAGTCATTATTACAAAGTTGATCACTTAAAAGCAAAAATGTTGTCATTTCATGAAATGTGATCTGACAGACCCTGTGGAGTATTCTGAGTCAATAGTCTTGTTTATTTCTTTGGCTCTACCAACCTATCTTAGGCATAGTATCAAGATTCATTGGTGCCTTTTTTTTTCATCTGAAAAAAATAGGGGTAATAAATTAACTCACAGCACCCTACACCTTTTTTAGGGAATAATAAAGTATTACTGCATGGGAAAAGCTGTAAATGCCTTTCCCTCAGAGAGATGGAGTTGCTATCTTTGGCTTTCCAGCAGAGCATCCTCCCAAATATCCCTGTATTCATTTTGCTTCTGCTTTTGTGCATCCTCAGCTCTGATTGCTCTCCTGAGAGAAGGGGAGAGTCTGGAGGACTTGCTGAAACTCTCCCCGGAGGAGCTCCTGCTGAGATGGGCTAATTACCACCTGGAACATGCAGGCTGCGGCAAAATCAGCAACTTCAGTGCTGACATCAAGGTGGGCAAGTGCAACTTGAACATGATTGACTGCAGCAGTGAAGGGAGTTGGGTGTTAATGGAGTAAAAATCAAGACAATGGGCCCCATCTCTTTAGATTCTGGGGTTAGCTCCGGAGAGTGACTGGTGCTGTTTTGGAAGGCTTGCTGTACTCAAGTCCAAGTGCTGGGCCACACACAGATCTGTCTGAAGTCTAGCAACTGCACAGCAACAAAAGGTGGTGGCTCTTTCTTAGAGTTTCAATATCAGGATGTAGAGGGATGAGGAAGAGGTAGAAGGGCAAGAGATAAGACTGCTTGTGAAGTATGTGGAGGACTGCAGTGTCTTTTCTGATTTTATAAATGAGACTATCAGGTCAGGATTCCTTTAAAAAAATTAAATGAGGATTCTTCTAATTATATTAATACCAGCACACATAGTGTCTACTGTATACCAGGCACTGTTCTAACTGCTTTATATATTTATTGACTCATTCATCCTCACAGCAAACCTTTGAGATAAGGATTATTATTTCTTCATTTTAAAGATAAGGAAACAGAAGTAAAGAGAAGTTAAGTGACTTGTTCAAGGTCACACAGCTGGGGATAGGTCAGGATTTAAATCCAGCAGTTGGCATCCCAGGTTCCCGAATTGACTGCCCTACTATACTGCCTCTCAAAGAAAACAAATTGTGAATTTATTGAAAGGTTGTCCTTTGTATGCACCAGTGATTTTTGAAAGATAATGATTCTAGAAACTGTCTGCAATGAGAACTCACCCCAGAGTGTGGAGAAGGCATAATCGGTCCCAGAACAAAATTCCAAAGTGGCAAGGCTGAGGGAAGCATGCACTGTGGTTTTCAATTTTGTGCAAAATTCCATGTCAAAGGGAAGGGGGAAAGCTGCTGGCATTGATGGCAGATGGATCCATAGAAAGAGCTTTAGGGGGAGTAAGGAACATCAGAAGGCAGTCCCAAGGAGCAAGTGATGTGAGATCTGGATTCAGCATACAAAACACACTTCAGTCTCCACCTTCCCAAAACTTAAAGAGATTTTCTCCAAAGACAGTCAGAGGAAAGGTCACATGGCTCACCAGGAGTCAACTCAGGCTGCTAATTCTTTTTGTTGTTGTTAATCCTCACCCGATGGATTTGACCTTCTAGAGAGACTAGGAGAGGAAAAGACAGAGAGAAACATGGAGGTTAGAGAAACACAGTGATTGGTTGCCTCCTGCACATGCCCTGACCAGGACCCAGGCCAGAGAGGACCCTGCAACCAAGGTACACACCCCTTGACTGGAATCAAACCCCAGCCCTTAGGTCTGTACGCTGGACGCTCTATCCACTAGGCCAAAGCAGCCAGGGTCAGGCTGATAATTCTTTAGGGGACAGCTTTCTCCTTCTGTAGTCTCCTCCTGGCTTTTAGAACTCGGGGCCTGTCAGGCCTGGGCCAGTTAGACTGAAACTTCTGGGATGTAGAGTTCCCCATTCCTTAGAACCTAAGCTAATAATGCCAATTCATTTTTTTTAACTACACCACTTTTATTGGGTATTGACGATCTTCTAGCACCACCAACCAAACTGGGATTGAACAGGAGCTGAAAGCATTATCTCCCTTTGTCTTCAACAGTTAAGCTTCACAATTGTTTCAGCCAACATTGTCAAGCTTTTCACCCAAAATTAGGCTGTGTAAGTTCATCCATAAATTCACCTGCTTTCCCATCATGGAGAGGCTGTGTTCTTCCGAATAATAACCATTTTGGACTTGCGAAGTATCTGTGAGATGGGATCTGGCAACCTGAGCTCTTACATTGCAGTTGTGCTGTCCTCAGAAGCAGCTGCATCACAACCGAGGGCAGTGCTGTGACATGTATGTCTGAGCAACAGGCAACTCTGAGATGCCTTAAATCACACCAAGTCAGCAGAGGTGGGGAGAATGCTCCACTGCATCCTGGGCCCTTTCCTCTAGCAATAATTAACAACAACCGGCCGGCGGGCTGCATAAGGCCCACAAAATCATTTGGTCTGGCCCTGCCAAGGCATTAGGAGTGAGTTCATTACATGTTTGACGAAATAGAGCAGGCTAATGTTTAAGTTGGAACTTTCATCTGGCCCATGAATGATGTCATAAATATCCAAATGGCCCCTGGCATAAAAAAGGTTTCCCACCTCCGCACTAGAGTGAGTGAAATAGGTTCCTTAGGATCAGATGAAATACGTTGATTCTTAGCAAAGCTAAACAGATGTTAATATGTGTAGGCAGATTTTATTCATGCTAGTGCCTTCATGGCACTTTCACTGGTTTTAAAATAGCTGCAGTGAAAATTAAGAGGAGGGGAAGGCAGAAAGAAAAGAGGTGAAATTCGGTTTCCACAGGTGCAACATCAATAGCTGTCATTCTCATGTTCTCATCTTTCTAACATCACAGGTGGTGAGCACACACACCCCTGCTCTCCCCAAGCCCTATCCAGTTTCAAAAACAACAACAAAAACGTAACAACAGCTAATTTTTCAGTCTTTAAGATTAACAAAAATCTCTTTAAATGGTTTGAATAAATTACCTGAAAATCTGGATGCTTTCATTGAATGAGAATATAGTACATCTATAATTTTAAGACTACAATTGTGAGAAATATGCTTTTTGTCAATAAGCATAATCCCAGAATGTAAGAAAACATAATAATTCACTATCTACATACAATCTGCTATAACTAAGCTTAACCACTTTTTGTAGCTTCTGTATAAACATTAAATTAATCTGTCATCTCAATATCTCTCCTTTTACATAAAAATTGCTTGTTTAAAATATTTTTCTTTTGCTTATTATCTATTTAAATGTATTTGTAAACTCTTTTTAAAACTTCTGCTTCTTTTTCCCATCACTTAAAAAAAATTAAACTTTAGCTGACTGAATTCAGCAATATAAAGATATATTTTCCTGTATATATATTGTTCTGTATATTTTCCAGAGTCTGAATGTCAAAACTTAAGTTTTGCCACCATTTTAATATTGATCTTGAGAAATCATCTTACCTATTTTTGTGCCTCAATTAATATTATTGGACTTCAACCCAGTGAGTTGAATACATGTTCATGAATTATTTTTTTCCCTTAAAGTCAAAGGAATAGTATTTACATGTTTGGGTTTCCCTTTGTGTATGTCCTATATTTTTAATCTTACACTCATTGTAAAAATAAAAGCAAATATAGTATGTAAACAGACAAATAGAAAATTCAAAGTAGTGAATGTTTCCAGCTTTGTGAATTAAGTTGCATTCTTGAATGATAGTTGAATAAGAAATGAAAAATATTTGCTTTTAAGAAATCATTGTGCTAAGTATGCAATTTAAAACTGTAATTTCTTAATTGCTCACAGGACTCAAAAGCGTATTACCACCTGCTGGAACAGGTTGCTCCAAAAGGAGATGAAGAAGGTATTCCTGCCGTTGTGATTGACATGTCAGGACTAAGGGTAAGGCCATATTCAAGCTCTTTTTAGAGAACACAATGCTGCTTTTTCATTGGGGTCCTGTTGACCTGTACAATCTGACTCTGGGGTTGCATGAGGGCAAATCTTTGTTTAAAGCCTTTAAAAACTGTTAACAGTTTTGGGTAATAATTGTGGGAAATTTAACCTGGAAATAAATATTAAGGGAAGAAAGAAACTAATATCAATTAAGTGCCATACACCATACTAGGCACTTCTGTATATTTTCCATCATTTAGTAGGTTCCACAGTACTAAGAAGTATTATTTCCATATTTAGGTTTCTGAGTGTTATTTCTGGAAATAGATGAAATATTTGTACAAATAAATAAATCCTCACTTTAGCAATGAAAACTGATCAGAAGGGTTAATTAAGATCATATGACAGATTTTTGGAAGTAATTTGATCTAAGTCCCCGGACCCTTTTCCTCTAGTAATAATTAAAAAAAAAAAATGGAGTCCCTTCTTGTTGAGTTCCTCCAATGTGTGAGGTACTGTGCAAGGCATATTGCATATACAGCCACTAATCCTTATAAACATCACTGAGGTAAGTGTTAAACTGCTTTATTGTTGAGAAAACTGAAGGTCAGAGAAGCTAATAATCACCTCATGCCACAAAGGCAAGTGCCTGATCCAACAAGAATTTAAACCTGAGGGTGGCTCCAAAACCCGCCCCCCACAGCCCTCCCTCTCTATGTCACTAGGGTAATGAGAGGAAAAGACTGGGCAGGATCTTGTGAATCCTTAGAAGTGACTGGTTTGAGCATTCTTAAAAACAGAAGGCATGGCATGAGTCTAAATGTCAAAAATTTAGTTTTGCCACCATTGTAATATTGATCGTACCCATTTTTGTGCCTCAATTAATATTATTGGGCTTTAACCCAATGAGTTAATACTAAAGTCAACTCATTCCTGAATGAAAAGTAAAGCTCATGAAATGTATAATGTATATAGTGTTATCTAGTAAAACATCATATTAAGAAATAATTCTAGTTTGAAGTTCTGATTTCTGAAAATTGGTGTTTTCATAGACTCTTAAGAGCTTTAAGGACAGTGGAGCATAATTCAACAAGAGTCTTCTAATAGGAGTCTGTTTACAAATGACAGGAGATTCTCTAAAACTATATGAATAAACTTTCTAAATATAAATATTTTTAATTGTTTTCAGAGAGGAATGAAAAGGGAGAGAGGGATAGAAACATAAATGATCGGCTGCCTCCTGCATGCCCCGCACTGGGGATTGAGCCCACACCCTGGCATGTGCCCTTGATTGGAATTGAACCTGGGACCCTTCAGTCTGCAGGCCAGTGTTTTATCCACTGAGTCAAACGGGGTAGGGCTGAATAGACTTTTAATATGTTCAGTGATTGGTTCTCAGTCTGAAGTCTGCAAAACTCAGATTGATATTATATATTTATTAATGACAATATGTAGCTTAAATAACTTATCATATTTATTTTGTTAAGTTGCATGTATATCATCTCAGTGTGGGAAATGCGGTTATACTAGTCATACATTTTTAATGGCAGATATAAATATTTTTGATGAACCAAAAATAAGAATATAATTTATTACTTAATAAGTAAACGTTTTTGGTAGACAAAATCTTATGGCTTGTATAAGAAATAATAAAAAAAAGTAAGATTAATGGCTCAAAATAATTAAATCTACTTAATAAGTTAGAGAATCTACTGAATATTTTTTAAAATATATTTTCTTTGTTGACAGTATTACAAATATATCCTATTTCCTTCCATCTTCTCCTTTACCCATTCCTCCCAGCCCCAACCCCCCACAAGACTTCACCACCCCATTGTCTGTGTCCATGGGCTATGCATAGCCTATATAATAAAAGGGTAATATGCAAATTGACCCTAACTGCAGAACAACGGGGAATGACTGGTCCCTATGACATGCACTGACCACCAGGGGACAGACACTCAAGGCAGGAGCTGCTCCCTGGTGGTCAGTGCACTTCCACAGAGGAGCGCAGCTCAGCCAGAAGCCGGCTCGGGGCTGGCCAGTGCAGCGGTGGTGGGAGCCTCCTCCACCTCGCAGCAGGGCTGACGATGTCCAACTAGCGACTTAGGCCCACTTCCACAGGGGGCACGGGCCTAAGCTGTTAGTCAGACATTCCCTGAGGGCTTCCGGCCACCAGAGGGATGCCTGACTGTCAGCTTAGTTAGGCCTGATCCCCTGGGGAGCAGCCTAAGCAGTCAGTCGGACATTCCCCAAGAGGTCCTGGACGGCGAGTGGGCACAGGCCAGGCTGAAGGGACCCCCACAAGTTCACACATTTTCATGTACTGGGCCAAGAGTAAGTATATAAGTTCTTTAATTATCTCTTCTCATCCCCCCAATGCCACATCAAAGTATGTCAGTCTGTTCCAAGCTTCGGGTCTTATTTTGTTGTCAATTCATTTTGTTCATTAAATTCCACAAATAAATGAGATCATGTGATATTCCTCTTTCTCAGATTGGCTTATTTCACTTAGCATAACATTCTCCAGGTCCATCCATGCTGTCCCAAAGGGTAGAAGATCCCTCTTTTTAAAGCTGCATAATATTCCATAGTGTAAATGAACCACAGCTTTTTTATCCACTCATCTACTGGTGGGCACTTAGACTGTTTCCAAATCTTAGCTATGTAAACAACGCTGCTATGAACATAGGGGTGCATATATTCTTTCTGGTTGGTGTTTTGAGGTTTTTAGGATAGATTTTGAAAAGTAGGACTGCCATACTGTTTTCATAGTGGCTGCACCAGTCAGCACTCCCACCAGCAGTGAGCTAGTGTTTCCTTTTCTCCACATCCTCACCAGCACTTGTTATGTGTTGATTTTTTTTATGATAGCCATGCTGACAGGTGTGAGGTGTTATTTCACTGTGGTTTTAATTTGCATTTCTGTGATGATTAGTGACTTTGAGCATTTTTTCATATATCTCTTGGCCATTTGTATGTCCTCTTTGGAAAAATGTCTATTCAGGTCTTCTGCCCATTTTTTTATTGGATTATTTACCTTCACTTTGTTGATTTGTATGAGTACTTTATATATTTTGGACATTAACCCCTTATCAGATGTATCAGTGGCAAATATGTTCTCCCATACTATGGGCTCCCTTTTCCTTTTGTTGGTGGTTTCTTTTGCTGTGCAGAAGATTTTATTTAGATGTAGTCCCATTCGTTTATTTTCTCCTTTGTTTCCTTTGCCCTAAGAAATTTAGCCATAAACATATTACTATGTGAGGTGTCTGAGATTTTACTGCCTATGTTCTCTTCTAATATTATTATGACTTCATGCCTTTAATTTAAATCTTTTATCCACTTGCATTTATTCTTGTTTATGGTGTAAGTTGGTGGTCTAGTTTCATCTTTTTGTATATGTCTGTGCAGTTTTCCCAGCACCATCTGTTGAAAAGACTGTCTTTACTCCATTGTGTGTTCTTGCCTCCTTTGTCAAATATTAATTGACCATATTGTATGGATCAATTTCTGAGATCTCTTCTGATCCATTGAACTATATGCCCGTTCTTATGCCAACCTATACCAGGCTGTTTTGATTATAATGACTTTGTAGTATAGTTTTCTATCAGTATTGTGATCCCTCCTACTTTGCACTTCTTTCTCAAGCTTTCTGCATCTATTCTTGGTCTTTTATCGTTCCATATAAATTTTTGGAGTATTTGTTCTAGCTCTGTGAAATATATCATTAGTGTTTTAATAAGAATTGCATTAAATCTTTATATTGCTTTGAGTATAGAAATTTTAATAATGTTGATTTTTCCAATCCATGAATATGATATATGCTTTATTTTGATTATATCTTCCTCTATTTTTTTAATGTCCTATAGTTTTCCAAATACAGGTCTTTTACCCCTTGGTTAAATTTATTCCTAGGTACCTTAACTTTTTGTTGCAAAGGTAAATGGGGTTGCTTTTTTAGTTCTCTTTCAGAGTTCATTATTGGTATATAGAAATGCCATTGATTTCTGAGTGTTGATTTTGTATCCTGCTACCTTATCTAATTCATTTATTAAATCTAGTAATTCCCTGGTAGAGTCTTTAAGGGTTTCTATGTATACCATCATGTAAGCTGCAAATAATGACAGTGTTTTTTCCTTCTTTCTAATTTGGATGCCTTTTATTTCTTTTTCTTATCTGATTGTTATGGCTATAACTTCCAGTACTGTTGGTGAAAGCAGACATTTCTGTCTTGGTCTTGTTCTTAAGAGAAACACTTTAGGTTTTTGTCCATTGAGTATGATGTTGATTGTAGGATTGTCATATATGGCCTTCAATTCCCACTATACTGAGAATTTTTATCAAAAATGGATGCTGGCCGAAACCAGTTTGGCTCAGTGGATAGAGCGTCAGCATTCGGACTGAAGGGTCCCAGGTTCGATTCCGGTCAAGGGCATGTACCTTGGCTGCAGGCACATCCCCAGTAGGAGGTATGCAGGAGGCAGCTGATTGATGTTTCTCTCTCATCGATGTTTCTGACTTTCTATCCCTCTCCCTTCCTCTCTGTAAAAAATCAATAAAATATATATATATATTTTTAAATGGATGCTGGATTTTATCAAATGCTTTTTCCGCATCTATTGATATGATCAATGTGGTTTTTATCTTTTAACTAGTGGCCCAATGCACAAAATTTGTGCACAGAGTGGGGGTTACCTCAGCCCAGCCTGCACTCTCTCCAATCAGAGACCCCTTGGGGAAGATCCGACCCCTGTGGGATCGGGCCTAAACTGGCAGTCAGACACCCCCCTCACAATCTGGGACCACTGGCTCCTAACCACTCACCTGCCTGCCTGCCTGATCACCCCTAACTACCTCTGCTTGCCTGCCTGATTGCCCCTAACTGCCCTCCCCTGCCGGCTTGGTTGCCCCACTACTTTCCTCTGCCGACCTGTTCTCACCCACAACAACCCTCCCCTGCCAGTCTGATCTCGCCCCCAACTGCTCTCTCCTGTTGGCCTGATTGCCCCTAACTGCCTCTGCCTGCTTGATCATCCTGAACTGCCCTTTTCTGCCTGCCAATTTGGTTCTGATTGGTTGGTTTCTATGCCAGTCAGCATCAAAAGCTCTGCCTCTTAGGCAGCAATTGGCTCCTCACAGTTCACCCAAATTTGGTTCTGATTGGTCAGTTTCTATGCCAGTCAGCATCTCCAGGCCTATCTCTAGGCCTGATCAGAGAGGCAGGGCTGATCAGCAGCCCCCATGGAGGCCCAGAGAGAAATAGAGGCACTGCTGCTTGGGAAGCCCAGAGAGAGAGAGGAAACGGCTGATCAACTGCTGCCACAGAGATTGCGGATCAGACCTTGCCTCTCTCTTCAGGCCTCTCTCCGGGCCTGATCCACCCCCCTCAGCAGTCAATGCTGGGTCACAATGCCTGCACAGGAGGGAGACAGTGATGGGTCACCACGACAACCCAGCACTGACTGCAGTGCTGACTTCCAGTGAGTCAAGCCTTAGATCCTTTTGGACGTTACGGGCCATGTTTGTAAATGTTAGGATCTGTTTATGTGATGTATCACATTTATTGATTTGTGAATATTGTACCAGAATTGCATTCCTGGAATAAATCCCACTAGGTTATACTGTATGATCTTTTTAATGTCTTGCTTGATCCAATTTGCTAATTTTTTTTTTTGAAGATGTTAGCATCTGTGTTCATCAGGGATATTGGCCTGTAATTTTCTTTCTTTGTAGTATCCTTATATGGTTTTGGAATTAGAATAATGCTGGCTTTTTAACAAGAACTTGGAAGTGTTCCTTAATCTTGGATTTTTGGAGAGATATTTTGAGGAAGATAGGTGTTAGTTCTTCTTTGAATGTTCGATAAAATTCATCTGTAAATTCACCCAGTTCAGGACTTTTGTTTGCTGGAAGTGTTTTCATTACTGTTTTAATTTCATTAGTTGTTATTGGCCTACTCAAGTTTTTTTATTCTTCCTGATTTAGTTGTGGAAGATTATATGTTCCTAGGAATCTGTCCATTTCATCCAGGTTATCTAGTTTGCTGGCGTATAGTTTTTCATAGTATTTGCTAACAATCTTTTGTCTTTCTGTGGTGTCCATTGTTATATCACCTCATTCATTTCTGATTTTACTTATTTGGATCCTCTCTCTTTGGTTCTTAAGGAGTCTAGTTAGGAGTTCATCAGTCATGTTTATCTTTTCAAAGAACAAGCTCTTGGATTTACTGACCTTTTGTACTGTCTTTTACGTCTCTATATCATTTATTTCCACTCTGTTCTTTATTATTTCCTTCCTCTGGGCTTTTCTTTCTCTTCTCTTTATAATTCATTTAGTTGTAAGGTTAGATAGTTTATTAGTCCTTTTTCTTGTTTCTTGAGTTACTTGTAGTAATATGAATTTCCCTCCCAACACTGCTTTCGCCATGACCCATAGGTTTTGGGGCGTTGTATGTTCATTTTCATTTGTCTCCAGGAAATGTTTAATTTCTTGCTTGGTAATCCATTAATTGTTTAATAGCATGTTATTTAACCTTCATGCACTTGAGGGTTTTTTTTATTGTAGTTGATTTCTAACTTCATGCCATTGTTATCTGAGAAGATGCTTGGTATCATATCATCTTCTTGAATTAATAGAGACTTGTCTTGTGCCCTAACATGTGGTTTATCTTTGAGAATGTTCCATGTGCACTTGAGAACAATGTATGATCTGTTGCTTGGGTTTAAATGTTCTGTAAAATCAATTAGGTCCATCTGATCTAGTGTGTCATTTAAGGCCTCTGCTTCCTTGTTATTTTTTTGTCTTGGAAGATCTATCCAGTGCAGTCTGTGGGTGTTAAAGTCTACTATGGCTGTATTGCTGTTGATTTGTCCCTTAAAGTCCATCAATAGTTTGTTTTTTATGAACTTGGGTATTCCTATATTGGGTGCATATGTTTATAAGGGTTATATTTCCTTGTTGAGTCATTCCCTTTAGTATTATGAAGTGACCTTATTAGTCTCTTGTTAAGGTCTTTGTTATGAGGTCTAATTTGTCAGATATGACTCTTGCTACTCCAGCTTTTTTTTTTCCTGCATAGAATATATTTTTCCATCCCTTCATTCTCATTCTGAGTGTATTTTGTTCTGAGGTGGGTCTCTTGTGGACAGCATATAGAAGGGTCATGTTTTCTTATGGTCCTGGGCAACCTGATTGAGGTCCAAGAGGTTGAAGCCCCTAGTGGTACAGGGGTCAGGGACTCCTTTGCCCAGGGGCTGGGTCTGCCCTAAGTCTCTCATCTTGATTGTTCCCGTTCTGAGCTGTACTCCCTTCCCTTCAGAGCTAGTCATACAGGTGTCAGCTGCAGGTGCTTGGAGTCCTGCTAGGTTTTGCTTCACTCAGCAATCTGCGATGGTGTCTGTGCAGGAAGTCTCACTGGTGTTAGCTTCCCTGTGTCTTCTGTGGAGTGTCTACTGAATGTTTTACAAAACAGGACAGCCAATCATTCAGTTGAAATGGTCCTTTATAGAGATGAGAGTACTCAATTACTTAACTCCCAAGATTCCTTTTATTTATGATTTTTCAGATTTTGGTTCAGGAGAATATAAATAATAATATGCTGTTATTGAGTGTCTATTTGAGGTTAAACACTAAAGGTTTCCTTTGGTAAGATCTCCATTTCTTTTCCTGTTATCCATGTCTACTTTGTGCATGGAGAGCCTTGACCAGCCTCGATGTTTTCATTGCAGGAGAAGGATGACATCCAGCGGGCAGAATGCATGTTGCAGCAGGCGGAGAGGCTGGGCTGCCGGCAGTTTGTCACAGCCACAGATGTTGTCCGAGGGAACCCCAAGTTGAACTTGGCTTTCATTGCCAACCTCTTTAACAGATATCCTGCCCTGCACAAACCAGAGAACCAGGACATAGATTGGGGGGCTCTTGAAGGTAACTGGAAGCCAGTTGATTGAGAGTTTAAAAAATCATTCTTAATTCTAGGCAATTCAAAATCACCTCTTAAGCAAATATAAAACCCAAACAGGTTATGAATTCACTGATATAGAACAAAAGGAATAAAATAGATTAATCTAATCAATTACAGCAAAGCAAGAAAAATCAAATATTATTGCATCACATCCATAATACATAAGCTTTATCCATTATCAGAATTGTTTTAGGCAAAACAATGAAGTTAATTATCAGATGAAATAAATCCTAACTTCCAAAAATCTAATTATGTTCTTAAGAGACTGGGTGTTTAATTCCTAGAGGCAAGATATTACAGCCACTCATCATCTAAAAATGTTTTTTAACTATTCTAGGGGGTGCTTACTGAGGTTTTTGTTTTGTTTCTTTGCTTTGGGCTATGGGAGGCACACAGCCATATTTTGAGGCAGAATCCCTGACAATTATAGTTTGGGAGTTAATTACCTATGTCTAAACAAAAAAGCATATAGTGTTACTCAGTTTCTCACAGGTAACAGTGCCAGAGATGTTTCTTTTTTTCTCATCATGAGTTAGTCTCAATAGTAAGACAGGAAAATCAAAACAAAGTTAATGTTAAATGACTATCACCGAAGAAAGGAAGTCTAGATTTAACATATTGGTTGATCATTTTTTATAATGCTTTACTCTAGCTATGAATGCAAAATTAATTTGTATTCCAATACTGATGCATTTGTGTCATTTGATAACTTGTGGCCAGTGGTCCATGCATTTTGCTGAGTCCATGTATATACATCAAGCCTCTAATCATCCATTTCCAGCTGCCTCTAAAACATTCGCCTTTGGAGCCTTCACTATCACTTGAGATTCAGCATTTACAAAGCATAATTGATCATTTATCACACACACATACACCACTGTCTTTCTATTCTACCCTCCTCCCACCCGCTTCCTTCAGAAAGTCTCCATTTCCATTAACCTTACCATTTTTTCTTTAATTACTAAATCCATCAGTTCTACCCTAACCTCTTCCTCACCTTTAAATGTATTGAATCATCAAATGCTAATAATTCTTCCTATAGAATGGCTTTTTGATCATTACTTGTCCTTTCTGCTCTTTTAGATTTTTATTAAATCACATACCAACTATTTCAATAAGTCTTGGAGCCTATTCCTCCATTCATCAAGCACTTGGATGTGCTAGTGTCAAACACTATCACCTCTGCATGTTTAATTCAATTTAAATGTATATTGCCTTCCAGAAATTCTACACACTGCTGTCAGGCACATCACAATACTGTTTTCATTATATCTCGGCCTTGCTCAAGAATTTATTATAGTAATATAAAAAAGAACCGTAAAGATTGTCCAATATATCAACCCAAATCTGCTACCTAACACAAATATCCCTGATTCTGGTTCCAACCACTGGACAACATTATCTCCATGCACTGAACACAGATCCCAAAAAATCAGTTCCTAATGGTTTCAGTAAAACCTTGCCTATCACTCTTTGGGTTCATATTTACTCTATCTCCTAATCCCACCCTACCATATCCTTAAATCCTCTTCCCTTTAATCTCCATTAACCAGATTTTATCAGTTCTAGAAGGTGAAGCTTAAATTCCTCTCCCTCCAAAATTAGCCCATACTATTCTCTCCCCTTGCTCAACTCAAATATCAAATGTGTCTGTCTCACACATTAGTTCTCTAACTTACATGGTCTCTCTGTGACGACCAAAAGTTCTCCAGAAAGAATGCAAACCTTTGAGGCCACTGACAGCTTCCTCACACAGGATCTTGCCCGCTGCCGATAAACACCGGAGAAACACTTGTTTAATCGTAATGGGAAATTAACACAGAATAGCAACCTCACCTAAATCCACTAGAGTTTATTTGATTTTTAAAACTCTACTTCGGATTTTATTACAGCCTCTTTAGTTAAACTTTAATAAGGCATGTTTTCTAGGGCCTGAAAGATAACCAGTCTTCATTAATTTAGGTGAGACAAGAGAAGAACGGACATTTAGGAACTGGATGAACTCCTTGGGTGTTAACCCTCGAGTCAATCATTTGTACAGGTAAGAGTATTTGGGGACTCTGAGACCTTGAAAGATCCCCAAGGTTTCAAAAACTGCTATGATATGCAATTCTCTTCAGAAAATGTGTGCACCTTGATGAAAAGGGGAAACTGCCAAACTGATCTGCACAGGTGGGATGTTCAGAAAGTGAGAAACTCGCTTTCATACACCAACCTGGGTATGTGTTTCATACAAAATCATAAACTAGCAGAAGGACAAATGTACTGTATGTGCCAGCCTATGTATGATCTGCTCACTAGTAGGCAAAACAATAAATGTTAAGTTTGTGATTGTCTCCTATGCTACTTACTATAACCATATTTTTTTTTTCCTGGAGGCAATGAGTTTTAGTTGAAGGGACATAGGTCTTCCTTCGGAAGACCTCAAATAAGTTCCCTCAATGTCTGAGTCAGTTTCTTTACCTCAAAAGATGGAGCTATTTACACCAATTTTACAAAATTGTGAATATTCCTTAAGCTAATAGATAAGGAAATGCCTAGCTCACTATAGACCTTTCATAAATGTCAGCTATCTGAGAATTCTTCTGTGTTTGCTTTTTGTTCAGTGACTTATCAGATGCCCTGGTCATCTTCCAGCTCTATGAAAAGATTAAAGTCCCTGTTGATTGGAACAGAGTAAACAAACCACCATACCCCAAACTGGGGGGCAATATGAAGAAGGTAAATATAGATGTTCCAGTAGATATAAACCTGCAAAAGCATCCTGTGAATACTTTATCCGGGGGCCAAACTTAGATAAAGTAATGTTTATCCAGGGTTTAAATTACAGTCGAGCAATCAGAAACCTAGTTTTATTAAAGCAAGTTGCTTGCTTATTTATAATTCCATGTTGGATGTCTTTAAATATTATGATGTAAAAATTCTAATTAAAATAATTAGAGCAGGGCAAGGTCTCTTCCCCCAGCAAGAGACTCATTCTCATTTTCCAAAGAATTTGAACTTTGTACTGACAGCTTGACTTGTACAAATAGTTTGTCTAATATCAACACAGTGAAAACACATTGTTAGGGAAAAGTAGCAACACAGTTGGCACAAACATTTTCTACTACCCAAGTATAGCCACAGGAATATGTTTCACAGAATCCAGATTTTTCCATGTCAACCTTTCAGAATTCAGCTATTTTGGGAATAATATGGACAGGTAACTGAGCATGGCTCCCTGTTTATGTAGTGTGATATAGCCATGAAAATGTCTGCAATGATTAATTTATTTTGGCTTTACACTTAGAGTCCACTGTGAATATTTTGGGGTAAAAATGAAAGGATTTATTTAAGAAAAGATGGAACTTTCAGTGCCTAATTTAGAATCTTAAAATTGTAGGAGCAGGCAAGACTTGAGAGATCATTTAATCTGGCCATGCTTATTTCATTTTGTCTTTATTTTTATTATAATTTTTTTGTATTTTAGCACCATAGAGAAGATTACATTAGATTGTTGTCCTCTTTCTTCATTAACAGCTTGAGAATTGTAACTATGCTGTGGAATTGGGGAAGAATCAAGCTAAGTTTTCCCTGGTTGGCATTGGTGGACAAGATCTCAATGAAGGAAACCGCACACTAACATTGGCCTTAATTTGGCAGTTAATGAGAAGGTAATGCAACTCAGGGAAATAGCTTTTTATTGAGGTTTCAGCCCTCCCCTCAATGTCATGCTCTGTTTGGGTTCTCGCTCCCCACACTGCAGCCTGGAAACACATCATACAATAAGCTGGGGCAATCCTAGGGCTACCACGTTTGGTTGCCCTCTTTCAGGGACCACTGTTTTATGCCTTCAGTTACTCCCATGTCCGAACACATTGTTTCATGTGCTTTTTCATTGTGTTTCATTGTATCTGAGGCAGAAGGGTAAATCAGATCCTATTAACCTCATCATGGACAGAAGCAGAATTTTCTGCTAGTTCTTTAAAAAAAAAATTAGCTATCTTTAAAAACTAACTATAAACTTGATTTCTATGAGAGCTAGATAGTGGTATTATTAGTAATCCTATCTAAGAAAAGAGGAATATGCAAATTAACCATTACTCCCCTACACCCACAAGCCACACCCACAAGCCCATCAAGAACAAGTATACAAATTAACCTCAACCAAGATGGCTGCAGCCACAGAGAGCAGGAGGGAGGCTTGGGTATCCCCAGCGATGAAGGAGAACAAGCTTTCCACACACCATGGCAGGCCCAGGCCTCCACTCAAGGCTATAAAGTTTCAATTATAGAAGATAAATAATAGGAAACCAAGCTTCTGCAGCCCTGGCCTGGCTTGGCCTCCACTTAAGACTACCAAGTTTCAATTATAGAAGATAAAAAAAATTCCAACAGAAATGGCTGAGGCCATGGAGCGAGCAGGAGTCTTATCTCCACTCCAGGCTATTAAGTTTCATTTGCAGAAGATAAATAAATCCCAGATCCCAGGGCCTCTGCTTGGGTCGCTGGGGGAGGGAGGGGGGTGTGGCCAGCCTGCAAACCACCATAGGCCCCTCGCCAATGCAGCAGGCCTCTATCCTATCTAATAAGAAAGTAATTTGCAGATTGACCATCACTCCAACACACAAGATGGCTGCCCCATGTGGTCAAAGATCCTGCCCCCATGTGGACACAAGATAGCCACCATAAGATGGTCAGCAGGGAAGGGCAGTTGAGAGGGACCAGGCCTGCAAGGGAGGGCAGTTGTGGGTGATCAACCCAGCAGGGGAGGGCAGTTGGGAGGGACCAAGCCTGCAGGAGAGGGCAGTTAGGCATCAATCAGGCTGGCAGGGAAATGGTTAGGGGCAATCAGGGAGGCAGGCATGGGAGCAGTTGGGAGCCAGCAGTCCTTGATTGTGACAGGAATGTCCTACTGCCCATTTAGGCCCGATCCCACTGGGACTGGGCCTAAACAGGCAGTCAGACATCCCTCAAGGTGTCCCAGATCGAAGAGGGTGCAGGCTAGGCTGAGGGGAACACCCCCTCCCCCCGTGCATGAATTTTGTGCACCAGGCCTCAAGTAGTGGGATATAATAAGATATACAAATATAAAATAAGTTATAAGAAAAATAAGCAAATTTTGGTATACAAGTATTTTTAGAAGACTTTTAGAAAGAAAATCTGTAAGTATAAAATAGTTTACTTTTAAATGCTCTGCTTTGTCCCCCTATAATGATAGCTCTGACTGGGCAGAACTCTTATAACACTTAATTAGAGCCTATGTTAATGTGACTTAATTCAATTTTCTACCTGGAAAGAAGTTCCAGAAACCACATATCACCTTATCTTACATTTAATAAGGTGATGGCAACCACAAGTTGTGTTGTGTGTCTACGCATTTCAGCTTCATGCCCAGGCCACTGTCTGCAGGTCTTCATAACGGTCCTTGAATTATGTTAATGTTTTCAGGTGCTGTAGGATGATCAGAGGTGGTTATAATAGCTTTCACAATCTGATTCGCATTTGTTTTATCAAGTATAGCTCTCTACTGCCCATTTCTCACCTGGGGCCTCCTTGAGGACTGTGGCAGGTGTCTGCTGGGGTCTTTCCGCATTAAGGGTTGAGGGATCTAGAGAAGGGGCTGTGACATAAATGAATAAACTAGGTAAGAAATAAAAATTTGGAAAGCATGGGGAAAGCCAGGCGGAGGCTTAGCTCTAGTGACTAAACTCTTCCAATCTCCACACCCAGGGTTTTTTCCCTCTAGTAAAGTAGATATACATATCAAAGGTAAGGTGCGGTAAACAGTAAAGGATCATCAGCTTGGGGAAACTACCCTCAGCTGTATGGCAGCAGGCAATAACTTGCAGATCTTCAGCCCTGCTAAAGCCCCAAGATCCATCAGCTTTCTGATGAACTTCTTGCATTTTATTATGCCCTGCTGGAATTTGCTTCCAGCAGATGTCATAAAAACCCTCTGGCCCAGAAAACTCCAGAGCTAAAGAAACTTCAACTCTATCTCCTTATTTACTTCATGTATCTAGATCAATATGTTTCCTAACCAATGCATTTTCACCAGTGCATTTTCAGAAACTATTTTTGAACTTTTCTCTATTGCCTTTTACATGTGTTTTTAATTCTTAATGAGCTGGCTTTGATACTGATTGTTTTAAAAACAAAGCAAAAATCTTTTTAGTTGCAAAAGTTAAATTGACCTGTGAGTTTGAATATAAAATAATCTTTGATATTTTCTGTTTTAATTATTTAAAAACTCAGGCCAATTCTATTCTATTTTGAATTTCATTATATCTGAAAATCACCTTGTAATATAATCTTTGTTGTGGAAGTTTATAAAAGTGTGGCCCAAAGTCATACTTTATGGCTGATATATATACATATATACATATATATATATATATATATATATATATATATATATATATATATATATATCAGCCATAAAGTATGGCTGGTCTAGTCTGCTAGTGCTGCTGTGGCCACCTGGTTAATGTCACATTTCTCATGAGTGTTTACTATACAAGAATTGTGCATGTAAGAAAATGAAGAGAGAAATACATTACTGTTGAAAGTGAAATGACTAATAATTATGTAAATATCACCAGAAGAACTTTATTTCTCTATGTGCTACACATTAACAGACCTTTTAGAGGCAATTTCAGCTGGAATTTATTTCATTGAACTGCATAGATGTGCTAAGGTCATTGATCTGGGCAATAAAAGGCATGCCTTTTTTTTCCCTAAGAACAAATGAGAGATGTATGCTTAAATCTTTCCCTTTTAGGGACCTGAAAATAGTCCTCAAGGTGCAAAGCTGGCAAATAGTGTGTGTACAAATTCGGGGACAAAAGCCTGAGAGAAGTAGGCTGCCAGTTAGACTCCAGCAAATGAATAGAGAGTTTGAGGCAGGTGAATGAGAGGATTCTTCCCAAATCAAACAGTCTGGGACAGAAATTTGGCATAGGTCCTTGAAAAACAAAACACAAAGATTTTCCCTTCTGATTCAAAAATTAAATAAATGAAACAAGTGTTGGAAGCGAGAAAACAAAAAAGTAATGACTGCAGTCCATGGAGGCCCACATGCCTACACCTCTTCAATCTTGTATGGTTGAGTGAAACCCTGGCTGAAGCTGGGGTTCCTGGTGCCAGTTCATTTTGACAGAGGAGGACTTTTGATCCCAGCACAGTTTTCAAACACCTGTGTTACTGGGGTCTTATTTGGAGAGAACTATTAATAATAGTACAGTTGCCCCAAAACATATTTGGTGATATGGAGTGTTTCATAAGGAAAATCATAGGTAGACATAGGTCAAATTAATTTCTGTTTTAAATTTTGTACCTACATTTAGTGCTTAGAGTTGAAGCTCCAACTTGATTATATCTTTCTTTCCCTTTGTTTTTACCACTGTCCTCACTACCATTTTAAACCTCTGCATCTCCCGGGAGGTGGCAAAAAGCCAACTTTGTGTTCCCCAGAACTCTGTGCCACTGTGAGGGACCAGTCTCAGACACCTGAACACAGTGAGCTGCCACCATGGTTTTCTGCATCTTTTCAAACTTCCCTATTCCTTTGCAGCTTTTTTTGAAAATATTTTCATGGATAGACATTTGTGTAAAGGTGAGCTTCTCCTCTGTGCCATTTGCTTCCTTGGCTCAAGAAGTAGGTTAAAAGCACTGCTTCTATCCATGTGAGAGCATCAATAAAACAGGCTGGGACTCTCGACAAAGAGAAGTGAGAATTCAGTCCTGAAATGAGCGAATCTACTAGATTATACTTCATTTTCATCAAACTACACATAGACATGACCTAAGGAAGCAAGCACTGACTTTACTAGGAAGAAATGCTTAAATGTTAAGGCTGATGATAATAACTTAATACACATGATAATTATTAAGAAACTAGAGGCCCAATGCACAAAGATCTGTGCAAGAATGGGCCTTCCTTCCCCTGGCTGCCAGCACTGCCTTCACGCTGGCCGGAGTCACCTTTCTGCCTTTGCTTTTGGCCCAGAGCTGCCTTTCTACCTTTCCACACTGCCCAGAGGCCCTGAGTGGCTGGACAGTGCAGAATGCCTGTTTCATCATCATGGCGATGACATAAGCATCCTGCCCCTGGCCCACTAGGTGCTTGCACATGCAAATTAACCAGCCATCTTTTTTTTGGAGTTAATTTGCATACCCACTCCTGATTGGCTGGTGGGTGTAACGAAGATATGGTCAATTTGCATCTTTCTCTTTCATTAGTGTAGACAAGAAGCCAATGTTGTCATAAAGCATCATTGTTGTAAACAGATCAAAACTGGGGCCTTTTTTTAAACTAGGGCTATTATAAAAATCTACCTGAGATTTACTCCATTTGTCTTCATTAGTCTTTTGCATTTGGTCCCATCATTGGGTCCACATTAAATATCACCCATCTTGACTTTCTTCTTGCTTTCTATGGGAGAAACCATTATATTTATTTCACCCACTACTTCACTTCTCCATATACTAGATGCTCAGTATGTACTAGGCACTCTGCTAACCCCTGCAAACAATATGATAAACAAGGTTATAGATTTTGTCTGAGATGACATGGTAGGCAGAGACATGCACGTCAACTCCATCAGAAGTTCTGGGAAACAAATAAATGCTTCACTGAAAATTGTTCAAAGAATTAGAAATCCCTTTCCAGAGAACAAAGCTGAATCAGAGAGTTAGGAAGATGCATGGTTTGGTCGGGGAGCTGCTGATGATTCTTTGACATTAAAACGTGAGTGTTTTTAGGGGGCTTGAGAATAAGGCCAAAAATGGAGGAGGAAATAAGAAATAAAAGGTGCATTGAAAAGAGATGCCAAGGCCAAATTATGAAGGACCTCATGTACCATTCTAAGGAATTTGACCTGTATTCTATGGGCCATGGAGAGTCACTTTAAATGAAATGACCAGAACTATATGTTAGAAGGGAAATTTTATCAGGAGAAGCAGAATGAAGAGGAGCCAGTTGATTTAAGGGAGTTTGAAGCGGTATAATTGAGGCGACTTTGATGCCAGATTGGTAAACATAATTATACACACACACACACACACACACACACACACACATACACGGTGGAGCAAAAGTAGGTTTACAGTTATTTGTATGGAAAATAATAATAATATAATAATAATAATGCAAGAATAAACTGTATTTCACATACTCACAAATATAAGCCTATTTTTGCCCTGCCTATATATAATTATAGGAGCTCTTTTCCTCCCAGCTACAATGATGGAAAGATGCTATAACCTGGAGGAAGAAGGGCATCACTCCTCTTTCAGACATTAAATTTGAAAGCCATGTGGAAAATTGTGAGAGAATTGTGTTTTCCATAGAATCAGAAATTGGGAAAGTACACCCTATGGATTATGTGCACAATCCTGGGCAACCAACTGGAGGGTGACCTCATTTCAGTAGGCACCCCCTCCAGACAAGACTCAATGGCAGGATATTTGAGTTTCAGAGTGAACAGTACACACTGAAACCTTCACCCTGAAGGTTTTACATAGGTAATTTGACCCTCTCCTGCAAGCCTGAACCTTTAGGCCAACAAACCTGCTCAAATGCTTTCACCTTTCAGAGGGAGTTGCCTTAGGGAATGGTAAATCAGATCCGTTCCATGAAATGCTAAGAGCTTTGAAGCTTCCTAATAAGTTTCACAAACAAAACCAATTCTTATAACACTATATAAGGCCGTGATGGCGAACCTATGACACGTGTGTCAGCACTGACACGCGTAACCATTTTCAATGACACGCGGCCGCATGTGGTTGCATACAGAGAAGTATGGGGCCGCACGCCGAGAAGGACGTTTCATCTTCGGCTACTGCATGGCCAGGTGCAGTAGCGGAGAATGAAACATTTGCTCTAGTGTAGTGTAGACACTCTGTGCCAGAGGTCGGTAGGCCAAAACAACAGAACTCTGGCACAGAGCGTCTAGTTCTGGGACTTCCGGTTAGGCCATTAGGGGATCTTTGACTTCACTTCCAGCCGGCGGAGCAGGGAGCAGCAGAATGCTGTGGAGGATGCATCTGTGGGGGCCCTGTGATTGCCATTACCAGCAACCACATAACCACAGCAACCATCATCCAATCTACTGTTCTGGGTGTTGTGGATTTTAATTGACCATCATTACTGAGATAAGTGAGGGGGAGGCTGGGAGAGGCAAGGGCCTGTGCTATGGGTGCCTTTTCCCACCATTAGAAATAGTAGCACCCATCTTAATTTATATAAGGAATATCATTTTGCAGCATAGTGCAGACTCCATTTCACCACTATTACTGTTGTGCATCCGTATTAACCCCTATTTCTGCTTATTAGCCCTGCCCTTTCCTAAAAGACAGTTACATGTGCCATCTTGTGGTCAGTTAGGCTAGTTAACCATTAATTGCCTACAGGGCCAACAGGCTATCTATAATTCTATCTTCTGTCACTGCCCCTCTCCCCCGTGGAGAACCCAAAAAATAAAAAACAAGGTTAAGTAAAGGAAGTGGTAGTAGCAGTAGCCTACCCTTTCAAGAGACATGGACTGAGATGTATGGCATTATAGAAAGAAAAAAAAAGGCAGATCATTTTGTGTTCTATGTACTGAAAAAGTAGTAAGCAGAACGTGGAACATAAATAGACATTTTGAAACTAATCTTTCCCAGCTCTTGAAAAACAATGAGGATGAAAGGCAGGAATACGTTTCCAGGCAGCTACACCTTTAGAAGAGCCAATCTAATTCCATCCTTAAATTTATAAAAGGCTCTACAAATTTAATATCTGCAAGTTTGAGCATTGCTCACTTCATAGCTCAGCATGGAAAAGCACTCAGTGAGGGTGAATTTATTAAAGAAACTCTCCTAAGATGTGCACCAGTTCTATTTCATGATATGCAGAATAAAGATGCAATTATTCAGAGGATATCTGAGTTATCACTCAGTAGAAATATCATAAATAACCAAATAATGAGAATGCACACAAACGTAAAACATCAATTAAAGAGAGACATAAATAATTGTAAATATTTTTCGATGTCTCTTGATGAAACTACTGATGTCACATCACATGCTCAGTTGGCCATTATTGGTCAATATTCTGAAGGTCTCACAATGAGAGAAGAGTTGATAAAGTTAGTATTAGTGCCAACAAGTATATCAGGAAGTGAAATATGTAAGGTTGTTATACAAACATTCCATGACCTAAGCATTGATATCTCTAAAGTTGTGTCAGTGATGACAGATGGGGCATCAAACATGGTGGGGGAAAAAGTTGAATTTCTCAAATTGTTTACAGAAGCTATTGGACATCTTATTGTGCCTTTTCATTGTATAATCCATCAGGAGGTTTTATGTGCCAAGGCAGAAAGCACTGACTTAAACAACTTAATGTCAGTTGTTACAAAAATAGTTAATTTAATAGCTGCTGACCCCCTTCACAAGCGAGAATTTTCTGTACTGGAGGTTGATTCCACCTACAGCGGACTGCTGATGTACAATAATGTAAGATGGGTGAGCCGAGGCAAAGTTCTTGAGCACTTTGTGGAGTGCTTTGAAGAAATTAAGCACTCCTAATTCTTGAGGATAAGGATCTGGGAAACTTTTCTCAGCTCAATGATGATAAGTGGGTCAACACCCTGATGTATTTTACAGATATCTCTGTTCATATTAATGAATTGAACTTAAAGTTACAAGGTTTTGGCAAAAGTATTGACATTATGTTTGGATACATAAAAGCTTTTGAAAGTAAACTTAAAATTTTCAAGCGAGATGTAGAAGCTAAAACTTGTATTTTCCTCAAGTAACAAAGTATTTTGAGAAGGCCAGTACAGCTGTATAAAATGAAATGGGACCGTTGCATATAAAGTACCAGCATGTTTTAAACTCATTACTTGACCAATTCAGTGACAGATTTAATCAATTTAGAAGCCTAGAACAGACCATAAAAATAATTAAGTATCCTGATGAAGTAACCTACAGTAGTTTGGAATTAAATGGTTTCCAATGGATGCAAACTGCTGATTTGGAGATGCAACTTGAAGAATTTCAAGACAGCATCTGGGCTCAGGTGTTTGTCGACTTGAGGTCAAAGCTTGAGAATCTGGAAAGGTGCCGCTTGGAGAATCAAGAGGAGTGCCACTACAAACAGAAAATTTGGAGTGCCTGGAACTGATTACCAGACACTTTTAGCACCCTGAAAAATATAGTGATGGCTTTACTCACAATTTTTCCCTCTACGTACTTTTGTGAGACCTTATTCTCAGCGTTAAATAGTATCAAAACCAACAAAAGAAACAGATTGACAGATGAGGTTAGTAGCCCTTGCTTGGGCTTGAAGTGGACAAAATACCAACCTTCAATTGAAGGTTTAGCCAGTGAAATTCAGCAACAAAAAAGTCACTAGTAGGCAGGTTAGTTAAAGAATCCCCCCTCCCCCTCACTTATCTTAGTTCACGGCACCACACACAAGTTAAATAATATCAAGTCCGACAAAAGAAACCGACTGTCAGATGAACGAAGAAGTCACTAAGCAGGTAAGTTAATTAGTTAGTTTTTAGTTTACTAAATACAATTATATATTACAATTATACATTTTTGTTATTGAAACTATAAATATCGTGAAATTATGGGTTTTTTTCCTCGAAGTGACACATCACCCAAGTTATGCTCAATTATTTGGCAAATTTTGACACACCAAGCTCAAAAGGTTTCTCATCACTGATCTAAGGTGATTCTTACTCTCAGTTTGGAGATTAACTTTGGTTTCTAATTTAAAGTGACCTTCACTGTGAGGTATTGCTAATATTTCTCTTCTATGATATCAGAAGGAAACCCTTTTACATTTATATATTTAATGTGTTGGCTACTTGGGCCTTTCTAATATTGACTTTTTCCTTCATTGTTTATGGTTCCTTTAATGAAAAACATTATTGGTTCAGGTCTTTTGCATCATTTCCCTTTCTTTGCTTCTCTTCTCATCTGCCATCTCTTCTGGCCCAAGAAGTAATGACAGTGCTTAGGAGGTATTTGCTCTGCATCTCATTCTAACAACCATAAAGCTATATTTTAAGTTATCCTAAAAAGAACTAATGTGTATGTATACATATATCATCCTAAAAGGAATATATATATATCCTATCTATTAAAAGAGTAATATGCAAATTGATCAGCACTCCAACACACAAGATCCTGCCCCCATGTGGACACAAGATGGCCGCCAAAAGATGGCCAGCAGGGAGGGCAGTTGGCATGATCAAGCCTGCAGAGGAGGGCAGTTAGGAGTGACCAGGCTGGCAGAGGAGGGAAGTTGGGGGTTACCGGGCCTTCAGGGAAGGGCAGTTAGGAGCAATCAGGCTGGCAGGAGAACAGTTAGGCATCAATCAAGCTGACGGGAAAGTGGTTAGGGGGTGATCAGGCTGGCAGGCAGAAGCAGTAAGTGACAATCAGGAAGGCAGGCAGGTGAGCAGTTGGGAGCCAGCAGTCTTGGATTGTGAGATGGATGTCCAACTGCCAGTGTCAGACATCCCTCGAGGGGTCCTAGATTGAAAAGGGTGCAGGTTGGGCTGAGGGACACACCCCCAGTCCCTATGCACAAATTTTGTGCACTGGGCTTCTAATATATATATAACAAAAATATATATATATATTCCTCTCCCACCCCCATCCCTCACTAATGTAACAGTGTCCAGGCTATCTTTTGAAAATAATATTTTCTACCTTAGCTACTTTTTGTGATATTGAAATATTTAGCAACTTTTTTTTCAAAAAATCATTCTTGATTTTTCTTCAGGTACACACTGAGTATTCTGGAAGAAATTGGAGGTGGACAGAAGGTCAATGATGACATTATTGTCAACTGGGTAAATGAAACATTGAAGGAAGCAGAGAAACGTTCATCCATCTCTAGTTTCAAGGTAAAATTCTTAGTCTACTGCTCATGACCACCTGAGCTACATGCTTATCATTATTGTTTTCTATCTGTTTTAAAGTGACCTTAAGTGTGAGGTAGTTCAGGTTCCCCTCCAATTTTGATTTTGCAGAATGACCCGTTATTATTTTGCTGTTCATAGCTATTTCATTGACAAATTTCTTGTCACTTTCTCCTATATTAATTAATTTTAAAAACTAATAATTTTTATATACATTTTAGGTTTTGCTCTTGTATGATAGTATTCTTTAATCTTTATTGTTGAAAGTATTACATATGTCCCCTTTTTTTCTCATTGACCTCTCCCACCTCGCACCACCCCAACCCAGGTCTTCACCACCCTATTGTCTGTGTCTATGGATTATGCATATATGCATATGAGTTCATTGATTGATCTCTCCCCACCTGACCTCCCCTGCACTTCCTCTGAGGTTTGACAGTCTGTCAATGCTTCTATGTCTCTGGGTCTATTTTTGTTCATCAGTTTATGTTGTTCACTAGATTCCACATATGAGTGAGACCATGTTTTGATAATATTTTTATAATGTGCACTGCTCTATGATTCAGATTGTTAACATTATGATTGTGAAATAGAAAATGCTAAAAGATCTCCCTTGCAATATTTTCTGAGAAAAAAGCAGTTGTGTACTTATATCCAATTCCCATTTTATTAATAATAGCATTATCTTTTATTAAATTTATTAGCTCATGTTTTATACATTAACTGGATCCTTCCTCAAAGAACCTGTGCACATGGTCCATATTATAATATCTGTGCCATCTTATCTACATTTTTCTGGTTTAAAGGTCAATATTTGGAGAAAGGACCACTTTGGAGTTGTATTAACAGGTTCAGTGAGGCAGTTGATCATGATATCAATCCTCTGCTTCAAAATCAAGAAAAAAAGTAAAATCTCCTTCCACCAGAAAGGGCAGTAAGGTTGGGCTGTACCAGGAGTACCCAGTCCCAGTGAGTTCATCGCACATAGCAGTCCCTCTGTCCTCTCTCCACTTTAACGTTCAGGTTGGAGGCTGGTGACAGAAAGATAGTCGGAAAGGTGGTGAAGAAGAGCAAAGGAGAAGAACATGCTCCATATGGAGTGCTCTCCAAGTACCAGGGCTCCTTGTTTTTAATGCCTCATTTCATCTTCACAGCTACTGTGGAGTCAGCTTTATGGTTTTTCTCACATTATAGGTGAGGAAACTGGAACTCAAGTAATTCCTGAGGTTAGTGCTAGTAATTGCAGGTGAGGGTTCATCAGTGGGAGAAAGTGTCTTTTACCTATGGGTGATTTTACCTATGGGTGATTTTACCTATGGGTGAAGTTGCAAAGCGGAGTGTATCTATAGTCACTTAACCATTACTGTGAAGAGACTGGTTAAATAACCCAAGGGTACATCTCTGTAAACAGCTGCCCCTGAAGTCCATTACTCCCTCCCCTGGGGTGTTCTTATGGAGTTTTGCTCTTGGGAATGTGTTTTTGTTTATGTTTGGGGTGGTTTTTTTTTTTTGAAGTTTTATTTATTTTTTAATTGTTTAAAGTATTACAAATAGTAGTACATATGTTTCCTTTTTTTCCCCATTGACCTCCCCTACCCCTCAGCACATGCCCTCCCCTGGCCCCCTCCACCAGTGTCTTGTATCCATTGGTTATGCTTATATTGAAACTGGGACTCAAAACTGTTGGACATTGAAATTGAGACTCAAACATTTTTTGTTCTTATATGTTTATTTCTAGTATGCAGATGCAAGATTTTTTAAAGAAAAGAAATGGGGGGAAAATAGATACAGAGGCAAAGAAGCACTGACAGACTGTCAAACTACAGTGGAAAGGCAGGGGAGGTTGGGGGCGGGGTTTGTAAGAGCTCTCTGGAATGTTTGACAATCATTTGCTCTTTGTTTCTCTCTGGGTTAACTTCCTCTTGACCTCTCACTAAGTCATTTCAGAGTTAAGTAAAAAGGACTATAAAAGGAAAATGTTAAATTAACCCCAGATTGCTTTTTAAGTGAAACCCTTAAAAAAAAGAAGAAGAAGAAGAAGAAGAAGAAGAACACAACTCACAGTTGAGTAACCATTGTGGAAATTATTCTTTGTCCCCCTCCTCATCTATGAGTGTTGCCAGTTGCAGATCATTTCTCTACCAGTCAGCACTTTCACAAGATTGTGGGCAGGAAGTAGGAAAGAAGGTAAAACTCAAATCTGTATATTTTGGTCCCCTAGCACTTCTTCACCAGAAATTAGATTATGATTACATATTGATTTTAATTTTGTGTTAGTTTTTATGTTATCCAAGGGTAAATAAAAATGGATCTACTCTATTTTTAAGAATATTATTCTACATATACAGAGGACCAGTGCTAGAGATCTAGCATCTTGCAGGTGTCCTATGCCTTGTTTCTTGCTTAGAATTGATTCTGATTTGGACCCTTGAAGTATGAAGTGTTTGGACTTGACTGTGCTTGGATGGAGGTAAACAGTTGCCTCTCCTTGTCTGCACTCACAGGTCTCTAGGAGAGAGGAGAACAGATGATGCAGAGTTTTGTGTAGTTCACACCTTAGGGGAACATTTACAGCTCCAGGTGTGACCATCAAAATCTTTACAAATGGGGGAGGAACCAAGATGGCGGCATAGGTAAACACCTATTGTGCTGCCCTGCGCAACAATTCCAAAACATAACTACAAGACAAACATCATCCAGAATCACCGGAAAGCTGGCCGAGTGAAAATTCCACAGATAAAAATACAGATAGGACACTGTGACTCAGAAGAGCGGCGGAGCGCAGCCTTGAAGATACGCGCGCAGCCAGAGGTTCAGAGCCGTGGGGTGCGCACGGGCTGTAGGGCTGGCAGCAGCAATCCCAGCTGGATTTCTCCAACGGGGAGGGCAGAGACGCCCCGCTGCACAGATTCCCCAGTGCCAGGCGAGGTCCGAGGTCCGGGGTATGCACCCTGGAAGCTGAGTGCGGCAGAAGTCTCCTAGTCTGAGGAGAATCCGGGTTGCTTGGACCATCAGTTTGTGTGCGTAAAGTGTGCGAAAGCACAGACGTGGGACTTGCTCCCAGGCGACTTGCCCCCTGGTTTGGGAGACCACTGGACTGCTTTGTTTTAGAAACTGGGTGAGACTTTGGGTGTGCAGACTCATTTGGGGAGAGGCAGAGTTGTCTGGCAAGGGGAACAGACTAGCGACTTTCTCTTGGAGGTGCCTGCAGCCATTAACACCCAACAGAGACCCGCGGGCCGCATAGGATGTAGCTGACGCTGATGCTGTGTGCTCAGCTCAGAGACACCGCCCATCCAATCTGAACACAGTTTCCCTGCACAGCCAATTGGCTTGGAGGTCAAACCCTCCTAGGGCTAACAACAACAGGCTGGGCTTAAACTCAAAAATACTGTACAACCCATAAAAGATTGCAGTAAGAGTACCCACCTCAGGTAACTGGGGAGGCTGAACCACTGTCCCTTAGAGGACATCTACCACATAAAAGCAGCCACCATGCAGCGACATGGAAAGAAATCAGGTGTGAAAGAAATGGAGGAAAAAAGACGACTAGACATAGAGTTCAAAACCACGGTTATAAGGCTTTTCAAGAGGCTCCTATAAAAGGCCAATGAACTTAATGAGAACTACGAGGAAATGAACAAGACCAACAAGGAAATAAACAAGACTTATGAGGATATGAATCAGACCTACAAGGAAATTAACAAGACCTACGAGGATATGAACGAGACCCTCAAGGATATGAAAAAGGACCAACTAGAAATCAAGCATACACTGACTGAAATAAAAAATATTACACAAAGTCCTAAAAGCAGTCCAGAGGGCCACAAGAACCAAGTCAAAGATTTGAAATACAAAAAAGCAAAATCCACTCGGCTGGAAAAGCAAGAAACAAAAAGAATCCAGATAACTGAAGATAGTGTAAGGGGCCTCTGGGACAACCTCAAGCATACCAACATCCGAATTATGGGGGTGCCAGAAAAAGAGAGAGAGCAAGGTAATGAAAACCTACTTGAAGAAATAGTGACTGAAAACTTCCCCCACCTGGTGAAAGAAACTGACTTAAAAGCCAAAGAAGTACACAGAACCCCAAACTATAGGAATCTAAAGAGGACCACACCAAGACATATCATAATTAAAATGCCAAGAGCAAAAGATAAAGAGAGAATATTAAAAGCAGCAAGAGAAAAACAGTTAGTTACCTATAAGGGAGCACCCATACGATTGTCAGCGGATTTCTCAACAGAAACGATGCAGGCCAGACGCGAGTGGCAAGAAATATTCAAAGTGATGAATAGCAAGAATCTACAACCAAGATTACTCTATCCAGCAAAGCTATCATTCAGAATTGAAGATCAGATAAAGTGTTTCGCAGATAAGAAAAAGCTAAAGGAATTCCTCACCACCAAACCAATATTATATGAAATGTTGAAAGATATTCTTTAAGAAGAGGAAGAACAAAAAGGTAAAAATATAAATTATGAACAACAAATACACATCTATCAACAAATGAATCTAAAAATCAAGTGAATTAAAAATCTGATGAACAGGATAAACTGATGAATATAACAGAATCATGGGCATAGAGAGGGAATGGATTGACAATTTTTGGGGAGAAAAGGGGTGTGAGAAGTACAGCATGAGACTGGACAAAAATCTTGCAACAATGGGAGAGGACAGTGGAGGGGTAAGGGTGGAGGGTGGGATGGGTACTAGGTGGCGGGGAGCTATAGGGGGATAAAAAAGGGGGAACAATGTAATTAATAAACTGAACAATAAAGATTAAAAAATAAAATTAAAAAAATCTTTACAAATGCTAAAGAAAGAGACCTGGTTTTTGAGCCAGAATATCTGGGTTCAAATCACAGCTCCACCACTTATCAGCAAGTTACTTAACCTCAGAAACTTCCTTTACTCACTGTAAATTAAACTCAGGCGCCTACATCTGTGGTGCCAAATGAGAAAATTTATTTTAAAAGGTGAAAAGATTAAACAAAAAACATTTTTTTTAATTCATAGACACAGACAACATGATGGTGATTACCAGAGGGAAAGACAGGTAGTGGAGGTAGAAGAGAACAAAGGGGAATAAAGGGTGATGGACGAAGATTTGACTTGGGGTGGTGCACACACAATACAATACAGATGATGTATTGTAGATTTGTACACTTGAAACCTATATAATTTTATTAACCAATGTCACTCCAATAAAAAAGAGGGAAAAAAGAATTATTGTGGGAAGAGAAGAAAATTCAACCTACAAAAAAATATAAGTAAAAGTGCTAAGCAAACTGTGACACACCAACAAAGATTAGTTACTGTCATTTCATTTAATCACATAGTTGCCAACACTGTCTCCCTGGACCTATGGACTCCTCTTTCCTTGAAGGCTCCAAGAAATGAGCACCTACTGAAACTCATGTCCAGTGAGCCCTTGTCATTATCCCTGCCCATCACCTCTGGGATATCCCCCCATGAAGCAAGGGTTCTCCTAGCATCTTTGGTCTCTCCTTCTTGATGGTTTGTTTTTTGTTTTTGTTTTTGTTTTTGTTTTTTGTTTTGTTTTTATCAAATCTTTCCTTCCTCTTCTCGTACCAGTAGTTACATTAAATATTTCAACCTCTCTGCCTTTCTCTAGTTGTACTTACTTTCATTCACATGCTATTTGAGAATAGCTCCCTGCCTGTTGGCAGACAACGGGTTTCCTCTGCTTATTGAGCTGCTTAGGAAGTTACTGATGCCTCTACAGAAACTACAATTGATTTGAAACTACAAGTAATGTGAAACACTGTTTCATTTTCCAGACCAAGCTGTATATATTTCATATTTGAGAGGAAAGAACTACCCACTTCCCCTGAATGAAATAGAATTAACCTGGGAGCATACTGATAAAACCCACTGTTCTCTGTGTACAGGACCCGAAGATTAGTACAAGTTTGCCCGTTCTGGACCTCATCGATGCCATTCAACCAGGTTCCATTAACTACGACCTTCTGAAGACAGAGAACCTGAACGATGAAGAGAAACTCAACAACGCAAAGTATGTAAATGGACCTGAGGTCAGAGAGAGAAGGGCCCAACTGGATACCTATCAAGGCTATTGTCTGTGCCGTTGTGCAAACACTTTCGTGTCACTACTGATGCTTTTTCTTCTTGTGCTTGTTGTGTCCCACCATCAGTATTTTAGATATTGTGCAGTAGTCGTTTTAAGTCTCCTGGGATTACAGAGAGCAAGGCAAAAAGCGAGTGCATTCTTCCAATTGATAAGCAAGCTTATATTTTCATAAAACCAATTTTCTAATCATAATTATAGGACACTTTATTTAGTTTGTATATGGCAGGCCTGAACACAAACACCCTTTTTGTGAAAATCCATGTATACAAATGGGCAGGGGATGAGATTCAAGATCAGAGCCTTCTCCAACTTGGAGGCAACTGCCATTTGCTTTACCACATAGAGGAGGAATCAGCAGACAACTATATAGTCTGTGAGCCCAATTTGGCCTGTCATCTGCTTTTATAAAGTTATTAAAATACAGCTGTGCTTATTTATCCACATTTTTATAGCTGCTTCCCTGCTGCAATGGCAGAGTTGACTAGTTGTGGCAAAGCCCACAGAGTCTGAAATATTTACTATCTGGTCCTTTGTGGGATGTTAGCTGACCTCTACTCTAAAGAAGCACCTTTCTCAGAGTGGCTTGTATTACCACAAGCAAGGTGACTTCAAAAAAATTTGTTCTCTCACAGTGTAGAGGGTACATATCCAAGATCAAGTGTCAACAGCATTGGCTCCTTCCAAGGGCTGTGAGAGAGAATCTGTTCCACGCCCCTCTCCTGCCTTCTGCCCTTGGCCAGCAAGCCTTGGCTTATAGATGCATCACTCCCATATCTGCCCCCATCTTCACATGGCCTGGCTCCTGTGTCTGTGACTTCACATGGCTGTCTTCCCTCTGTGTGTGTGTGTCTGTGTCTTTTCCATGTCCTTACAAAGAAACCAACTCATATTGGATTAGGCCCCACATTACTCCAGCATGACCTCATCTTAACTGGTTGCATCTTTAAAAACCTTATTACCAAATGAGGTCAGAATCGGAGGTCCTAGGGGAGAGGGCTTTTACATACCCTTTTTGAGGGACACAATTCAACAGCAACAGTGTCCTCTCTGATCCCTATTTGGGGAAGTGGGGACCTGTGTTTCTGGTATGGTGATGTTTAGCACAATATAATAAAGAGGAGATAAATAGTTAAATGGCAATTACAATACAGTGTGATGGGTGGTATGGAAGGGGAGCACAGGGTGCTATCAAGGAGACAGAAAAGAAATGGGAGCTCTGTGAAGCAAATGACATCAATGCTGAGTTGGATTAAAAGGACAAGTAAGAAGGAGCTAGACAGGGAAAAAGATAAGAAAACACTCCAAGTAAAGGGAAGAATGTGTATGAAGCCCCAGAATTTTTTTTTTACATCAAAAAGAGCTTGAGTCTAGATGTTCAAGATGGATATGGTTAGGTTTAAGGAACTTGCCCCAAATTTTACAATTAGTAAGTGGTTCTGCTAAGATGCAAAGTCTGACTTCAAGGCCCAGGCTCCTAAGCACTATCCTATAAGGGCAAGATACTGCCTTTAGTCAAGTATAGAAGCTGTAATGTTATTAATTTTAATATAATCTTTCAACCAGTTTAAAACGGGTAAAAGGAATTATTAAAAAATGCTATGTGGCAAGTTATGCATGATTTTTAAAACTCTACTTTTTCTTTATATTTTGTAATGCAAGATACATTTTACTTCATTAATAATTAATATAAAAGAATTGATTGAGAGATGGACAAGAAGAATGAGGACTACCCCAGCCTGGTACTCTTAAGTTAATTGATCCATAAAGTTATTTTAGGGCAACAGGAGGAGTGATGGGACCTTGGGAACAATGGAGAATCTCTGGAGTAGTCATTGTAAGAAGTTACTAGATAATAAACAAAGTGGATGAAAGAAGTGAACAGTAGTAATGTAGGCTCATTTGAAAATAGATTACAGCTAATTATCTTCCTATAGCTATAAATAGAGCAAAAATGTTCTGATGCAGTTGTGATTATTTATGTGGAAAATGTATAATGTAAAACTCTGACTATTTAGCAACATAAATAAATACATGTATATGTGCACAAGAACTGGAATGGAACAAGGAATAAAATAATTGATTTGTAAGGTCAAAGTATTAAAATATAGTCTGTAAACTTTTATAGTTGAGACATAGTCTGCTCACTTTTCCTAGCACACATTCTTCTACAGTTTGATGACTTTTTCTGCTGTTATGTAGCCCAAGAAAATACTCACGATGAAAGCATCAAAAGTGGTAGGAGCTAGGAAAATATCTAAGGACAAGTAATACATTTGGTATGCGAGACAGCAAATCTGATGGAGTCAGGAGTGTCACCAAGCCATGGTTCTCCCGTCACAGTGAGAGGAGGGCGGTGGCTGGCTCTCACCGCCCCGGAGCGAGCTTCGTGCTGTGTGTGGTTTACAGGAGTGCGGTGTAGAGTGATCGCACCGGTGTCCTCAGGCCCGCAGACTTTGTGCCTTTGTCTCTTCTCATTCTCCCTGTCTTCTCCCCTGCAGGTATGCCATCTCTATGGCCCGAAAAATCGGAGCAAGAGTGTATGCCCTTCCAGAAGACCTGGTTGAAGTGAACCCCAAAATGGTCATGACAGTGTTTGCTTGCCTCATGGGGAAAGGGATGAAGAGGGTGTAGGGCCCGGTGGAGTGGGGCTGGAGACGGCACACCTGACTGCCCAGCACTAGGTGCTCCTAGGAAGCACAGAGATGGTTCAAACCGTTCCAAACTTTTCAACTTGGTGACATCATACAGGAGTCCAAAAAAGTGTGTATTTGTTCAGCCAGGTAGCTTCTCCTGTGTTTATCAAAAAGTGCTTCATTCTTTGCAACTTATCCAATTTCTTACAAATATTATTTTACCATTGCATGTATTGCTTCTTTTAAAATCTAGAGGGGGAAAAAAGAACTTATTTTCCTGATATCATTCCTGCTTCCTGCCATTAGTCAAGTATAGAAGCTGCAGTGTTATTAATTTTAATATAATCTTTCAACCAGTTTAATGTGGCTGCATTTTTGTTTAAGGTGAGGATCAGCAGAAGGAATCATCAAACCAACCCCAAAACCTGTTTCTGGAGACCAGCTATTTATTGGTCTGTGAAAAGCCTTTCTTTCTGTTCCCCTTCTCCTTCACTATAGCTCCTGTGACTTTGCTATCCGCCCTCTCAGAACTATGCCTTTTCCCTGACCCACCACTATAGGCCATTTCTGCCTCTGGGCCATTTGGAACATCTGACAAATCAGTCAAGCTACTGAGTTCCCAATAATCTCCGGGAACCTGGAGAAGTAAGACTCATCATCAGAGCTTTTCCTCAGAACTAGGGTCCCGTTTGTTATCAGTTTTTAGTTTTATTTTCAGCGAATAGAAAGCCCTCTATTTCAACCCTAAGATCTGTGCTCATACCAGATCTAACATTTTTATATTTGTTTTGTTTTGTCTTGTTTTGTTTCTGACATCTTTAATATTATGCTCTTGGTTAGATCCAAGCAGGATGTAATTGAGCAGCGAACCACCAGGGGCCAGCATGAAGCCACACAAAAAAACAAAACATCTAGCCTTTGGTGCTGCCTCTCCATGTCCTGAGCCCTGCATGCTAGGCCTCGTTATGGTATGGCTAAGTATCTGGTGAATGGGAACAGTCCTGCTCTGCTTTAATTTGCTCTGAGTTCTTAATGTATCTGATTGCTGCCGGACCATATTATCAATGTTTATTTTTTTGGTACTATAAAAGTTTTTGCAACCCCCAAACTGTCAGAGGATGATATGTGCCAATGAACAGGGACCACAGCTTACCCCCCAACACCAACACACACACAAACACACACACACACACACACACACACACACATATACCCATACCTAGTCATATGTCAAACTAGGTAAGAACTGGCTAAGCTCCTTTACAAAACCTAATTTATTGGGTATTTCTAAATAAAACCAAAGAGACAGTGTAAATTTGAGCAAACCTAATAGGTTATACAATTTCATGTAAAGCTACTGAAAGCTAAAAAACAACAGGACATTATGAACCAACACTAGACTTTCTCTTTAGTGCTGAAAGGGCTCGGCACTAAGTATCTTCTTTAGCAGTGGTATGTCATAGAACTTAGCTATCTTTCAAAGCAATTGAAATGTCACCCCAAATCTGTTCCTTGGCAGTGGGCTCAGGAAGCCAATGTGTGGCTTCTGTGGCATCTGAATGCAAAGTGGTTGGTTTTATCTTACTCTGCACTTAATGTAGCCTCAGATGATTCTCTTCCGTCTGCCTCCAGGAAGAATGTTATTGCCTTAACTGAAAATGAAGCTAATGTTCAAAATCTCTCCAAATAAAATGTTCCTTATATTGCATGTCCTTTGATGGTTTTATAACTTATTTATTTATCCATTCATTCATTCATTCAGCCAACACTTATTGAGTGCCAGACAGTGTGCAGAGTTTGGGGATAGACTATAAATAAGATAGGCATTGCAGGCTGTTGAGCAGGAAAGATGTTAAATAAACTGGCAGCTGCAGTGAGTGATTAATAAGGGCAGGGTGAGGCGAACAGAGGAAACATCTACGAAATATTTTGGTTGAAAACTGAAGAACAGGTCGAAGATAGTTTGAAAAAGCAGAGGCTAAAATCAGAGCAGAGACACAAATTCTCAGAAACACACTGATCCCAATCGTGAACAAAAGCCAGACTTGGAAATTGAGGCCACACAGCTTTTAGCATAATTTGAGAAGGAGTCTTTTGGATTGGCAGAGCCGGGATCTCCCCACGAGCCTGTCTGGGCCTCGCTTTGGCAGGCTGTTGAGCTATTCTGCTGCAGTGACTTCCTGCCAGGGGGGCTGCTGCGGCAGAAAAGCATCAATGTAGCATGGTCACTTCCTTAGCAGGAGGCACCACACACCCACAAGGCCTCCAGGAAGCCGGGCTTGTGTGCCTAAGCTGTGTGTCCTGGCTGCACGAGCAGCAGCTTCTTGGCAATGGCTCATTTCTGGCCAGAACATCCCTGAAGCTCTGCACTTCCCTACAAATATTAACTGTTTTTGTACAAGATTGCGCTGATAGGTTTCCTGAATGAGTTCTGGATAGCAGAATAAGTACCCGCACGAAAGGAAAACCAAAAGTCTCCTGAAGAAAAAAAGCACAAACGAATACAGCAATTTCAACATGGTCATTTTTCAAATTTAAAATTTATTGTTACATTTTAAATAGTCAGTCCAAGAGAAACCAAGATGACAGCATAGGTAAACACCTGAACTTGATGCCTTGCACAACAACTTCAAAACTACAACTAAAACACAAAACAGACATCATTCAGAACCACAGGAAGGCTGGATGAATAGAAACTCTACAACTAGAAGGGAAGAGAAAAGTACTCTGAGATTCAGAGGAGCTGCTGAAGTAAAGTGCAGAGGTACAGAGGTGCGTGTGCGTGTGGAGAGGGCTGGCAACTGAGTATGCGCCTGGCTTTTTCAATCATGAGGGAGACACAAACTCCTGACTGCTCTGAACTCCAGTTCCAGGCGAGACTCTGGGGACCCAGACTCATAGGGGAGAAACTGGACTATCTGGCAGCTGGCGAAACTCGAGGGTGGCTTACTCTCAGAGGTGCTTGCAGTGATTACTGCGGGAAACTGAGACCTGGGAGCCTCTTAGGGCAGGCCTGAAGAGAAGTTATTGCCGTTTGCTCCACCCTGAGACTCCACCCCATTCAAGCTGTGTGCAGAGGCTTTTGTATATGAATGGCCTGGTCCTTTGAAATCTAAACTTACATAACAAACTGCATCTGGGTCAGAGAAACCCAGAACATTGAAAAGAAGGCCCAAGGCCCCCAGCAGATTGCAATGCTTCACAGCTGGGCCTCATCTGGGCACCTCCAAAACCGAAACAAAGAAGAGGAATCTGCAGGTCTCTCCATAGCTCCTGCTGGGTGGCCTCAGGCAGAGGCTAAATTTGCACCTCCATGGAGATCCAAGAACCAGTGTACCCAGAGGTCAGAGTAGGACCATCCAGATTACAACTCCTCAGATACACAAGGGACACACTCAGGAGGGAAGACTCAATAAGTGCCAAAGCCCCACTGAAGCAAGTCATTACTCATAAGGGTGTCTCCAGCACAGAAGTTCTCCCATCATAGACACAGCTGGTCCTCACAGCCAATTGGCCTAGAGGTCAATTCCTCCCAGTAATACTAACTACAATCAAGACTTAACTACAACAACAAGTGCACACAGCCCACAAAGGGGTGCACCAAGAGTGTCCACTTCAGGAAATTTGGGAGGCTGAGCCACTGGGCCATATAGGACACCTAGCACACAAAGCCACTCAGGGAAGCAGCCAAAATGTGGAGACAAAGAAAAAGGTCACAAATGACAGAAATGGAGGAGAGCAAACTACTGGATATAGAGTTCAAAACCACAGTTATATAAGGTTTTTCAAGAATTTTTAGAAAAGGCCGATAAATTTAATGAGACCCTCAAGGATATGAAAAAGAACCAACTAGAAATTAAGCATACACTGACTAAAATAAAAAAATAATATAGAGAGGTCCAACAGCAGACTAGAGGATCTCAAGAATCAAGTCAAAGATTTGAAATACAAAGAAACAGAAAGGAATCAACTAGAAAAGCAAAAAGAAAAAAAAATCCAAAACTATGAAGATAGTGTAAGGAGCCTCTGGGACAACTTCAAGCATACCAACACCAGAATTATGGGGGTGCCAGAAGAAGAGAGACAGCAAGATGCTGAAAACCTATTTGAAGAAATAATGACCGAAAACTTCCCCACCTGGTGAAAGAAGTAGACTTACAAGTCCAGGAAGTGCATAGAACCTTAAACAAAAGGAATCTAAAGAGGACCACACCAAGACACATCCTATCTAATAAAAGAGAAACATGCAAATTGACTGTACCTTTGCTACGCTACCAGCCAACAAGAGCAATATGCAAATTAACACCCAACCAAGATGGCGGGCGGGGCCCCCTCCACCCCCAGCTGGCCTTGGTGGTGCTGGAGCAGCGGGAGTCCCCATCCCAGCCCCAGACCCACCAGGGTGAGGGGGTGGCGATCACAGGCACAAATCCAGCCCCAAGCCCGGCCATGATGGCGCTGGGGGCCGCGGGGGTCAAGATTTTTATATATGAGGATGTTTATTCAAATGTGTATAGACTCTTGCTCTTTTTCCACTTTCTGGCTATTATGAATAAAGTCCCTATGAACATGTGTCCTTACTAATAAAAGCCTAAGTGGTGGTCATGCTGTGACGCCCTCACACCCTCACAAGATGGCTGCGCACACAGCAGGCACATGCAAGTGGCAGGGGTTGGCTTGATGCTGTGTGCATAACATGGAGCCTGCCTGGTAGTCCCGCCTCCTCTTGGCTATGTGGAGCTGGGAGGAGGTGGGTCCCCTGGCTCTAAGAGCGAGGCCTGCCTGGGGTCCCCTGGCTCTACATGGCAAGGCCTGTGTAGGGGTACCTCAGCTCCACATGGCAAGGCCTGCCTGGGGGGGTCCTTCGGCTCTGCATAGAGAGGCTTGCCTGGGGGTCCTATGTGTCCTGCCTCCCAGATCCATGTGGTACAGAGACAGGATCCTCGGCTCCCACCTACCTCTTTGAGGCAATTCATCAAGGAGTTCCAGAGGTATGGGCGGGGCCTGCCTCTTTGGGGCAATCAATCACAGAGCTCCTGCATTATGACAGGGCACAGTCCGGGCTGGGGAACCTGTCCCCCCACGGAGTGCACAAATTTTGTGCACCAGGCCTCTGGTCATAATTAAAATGCCAAGAGCAAAAGACAAAGAGAGAATATTAAAAGCTGAGAGAGAAAAACAGTTAGTTACCTATAAGGGAGCACCCATACGATTCTCAGATGATTTCTCAAGAGAGACTATGCAGGTTTGAAGGGAGTGGCAAGAAATATTCAAAGTGATGAATAGCGAAAACCTACAACCAAGATTACTCTACCCAGCAAAGCTATCATTCAGAGTTGAAGGTCAGATAAAGAGCTTCACAGATAAGAAAAAGCTAAAGGAGTTCATCACCACCAAACCAGTATTATATGAAATGCTGAAAGGTATTCTTTAAGAAGAGGAAGAAGAAGGAAAAGGTAAAGATAAAAATTATGAACAATAAATACATACCTACCTACAAGTGAATCTAAAAATCAAGTGAATAAAAAATCTGATGAACAGAATAATCTAGTGAATATAATAGAATCATGGGCATAGAAAAGGAGTGGACCTACAATACTTGGTGGGGAAAGAGGTGTGGGGGTTGAAGAAGAGACTGGACAAAAATCATACACCTATGGATGAGGATAATTAGGGGTGGGGGCAGTAAGGGCAGAGGGGAGGTTTGAACTGGGTGGAGAGAAGCTATGGTGGGCAAAAAGAGGAACTGTAATAATCTGAACAATAAAGATTTTTAAAAATTAAATTAAATTAAAATAATAATAATAAAAATAATCAGTCCACGTATGTCATCAAAAATTAAATTTGTACCAAAAGTCTACAATGGAAAGTAGGCCACCTTCCCACCCCCATGTTTAGTGGTGTACTTTGAAGCCAATTTTGTGAGCCTGTTGTTAAACCATTGTTTGCTTGAAATTGCCCATGTTGGGGGTAGTTACACCACAGATATAATCTAACTCTATAAATAAAAGGTTTTTTAAAAATCTCCAGAGAGTTAGTTTATCAACCCCCCAGTATCTCTGTCCTATTCCCCAGTTTCCCTCCTAGTCAACAACTACTGTTACCACTTCTTTTGTATCCTCCTAGAAACATTCTCTGCACATTATTTACACATGCACACTTTAAAAAATTACAAACGGACTTATTACACATCATTCTGCATCTCATTTTTTTCACTTATTGTATGTTGGTATATGTCAATCTGCCTCAGTCTTTTCAACAGATGCTTAGTAGTCTTAGTGGCTCATCAAGACATATTTAAGCTTTGCCTAAGTACATAATAGTTTAAATAGTTTGCCTTAGTGCATTAGGCCACAATAATATTATACCCACTTCTTGTGTACACAGTGTTAATTTTAACCTGATGGGTACTTACCAAGTTTCTACTCTGGTAAAGGTATTGAACATTGGACAGCAAAACATAGAAACATAGATCCTCCTCTTAAGTTTCCTCAAATTATTTGACAAAGAACCATGAATTGAGATTCCTTCAAGCTGATTCCAACTTCTCCACTTTATGTCTAAGGATGCATGTTAATCCGACAAGGAGATAATGTGCACGTGTGCATGCATACACAAAAAAACATAATAAAAAGCAGAATGTGATAAATGCTATAACCAAGTTGCAAATTAAGTTTGGGATCTCATGGAAAATTAGCTTTGAATGAAGGATTTCCAGGAGTTCTAACCTTTGGTCACGTAGATTACCAGTAAATGCTGGCAAAGTTCTCTTAGTGAACTTGGCATTGTTTTGCCCAGTTCATCCCTGCCAGCCTCATAATCCAGAGACCAGAGCAGATGCTCAGAATAAGTTAGCAACCCAGACTGATTCTCTTGCGAAATCTAGTCACTGATGGTTTCCTAATAAAATTCCAGTAACTAAACTTTCAGCTGCCAAAGACTGCTCTTTACTCAGTGCTCTTTCCCATCATTTCTGACAGTTCACCAACTGAGTCTGCATGAGTGAAAGAAAAAAAATCGTGTAAATATGTTTCTCATGTCTAAAGTCTACATGTACTTAATAACTCGCTGTATGTGAAGAAAAAAAACATAGCCTAGTAAGTATTTACTATCTCACCATTAACTCAGCAAAATGGCAGTGACATTTATCTGGTTTGTCAAAATTAGCGAGTTCCATCTATACAGGTATTTTAGTTAATATAGAGTTATCATACATCAAGAGAATTAGAATGAGACAAGGGGGGGGGGGGCAGTGACCTAGGCAGAGCTGAGGCATTTGAAAGAGAAGTGCCCATCTATTCCTCCTATAAGCTGTGGGCACCATCCCCAATGTGAGTCTGTTTAAACCATCCTAACAGGACCGGCGTACTCCTACAGAACCAGCCCAAAGGGGACATATAGGTGGCCAATAGACTTATATAAAAATGTTCAATGACACTATGCATCTGAGAGATGCAAATTAAAATGACAATGAGGTATTACCTCACACCTGCCAGAATAGCTACCATCAATAAATCAATAAACAACCACTGGTGAGGATGTAGAGAAAAGGGAACCCTAGTACACTGCTGTTGGGAATTCAGACTGGTACAGACACTGTGGGAAACAGTATGGAGTCTCTTCAAAATTAAAACTTGAATTGCCTTTTGACCCTGTCATCCCACTTTTGGAAATAGACCCTAAGAAAACTGAAACACCAGTCAGAAAGAATACATGCACCCCATGTTTATAGCAATGCTATTTACAATAACTAAGATCTGCCAACAGCCATGTGGCCATCAATAGATGAGTGGATAAAAATGCTACGGCACATTCAACGATGGCATACTATGCAGCTGTTAAAAGGAAGGATCTCTTACTCTTTAAGACAGTTTTGTGGGATCTGGAGAGTATTATGCCACATGAAATAAGCCAGGCGGAGAAAGACAAGTATCTCAGAATCTCACTGATATGTGAAATCCAATGAAACAATTTGACAAAGTCTAGAGGCATGGAACAGACTGATAGATCTCAGAGGGGAGGGTTGTGGGGAAGACAGAAGAGATCAACCAAAGAGCTTATAAGCATACTAGAGGCCCAGTGCACAAAATTCGTGCATGGGGGAAGGTCCTCAGCCCAGTCTGCACCCTCTCCAATCTTGGACCTCTTGGGGGATGTCCACCTGCCAGTCTAAGCCCAATCCTGGGGATCATTCCTAAACCAGCAGTCAATCAGGCCTAAAATGGCAGTCAGACATCTCTCTCACAATCCTGGACCTCTGGCTCCTAATCACTCACCTACCTGTCTGCCTGGTCACCACTAACTGTCCCCCATGCTGGCCTGATCACTGTTCACTGCCGTCCCTCTCCCACCCCCGCTGGCCTGGTTGTCCCACACAGTCTGCTGTTCAGTCCTTTGGTCGTCCCTCACTAACCCCCCTGCCAGCCTGGTTGTAGACAGCCATCTTGTGAGGGCATGAAGATCAATTTGCATGTTACCTCTTTATTATATAGGACCAGAGGCCCGGTGCATGACATTCATGCACGGGGGGGGGAGTGTCCCTCAGCCCAGCCTGCACCCTCTCCAAACTGGGACCCCTTGAGGGATGTCTGACTGCTCGATTATTCCTCTCATAATCCCTCTCACAATCCGGACTGCTGGCTCCCAACTACTCACCTGCCTGGCTTCCTGATTCCTCCTAACTGCTTCTGCCTGCCACCCTGATCACCCCCTAACCACTCCCCTGCCAGCCTTATTGATGCCTAATTGCTCCCCTGCCAGCCTGTTTGCCCCTAACTGCCCTTCCCTGCAGGCCCAGTCACCCCCAACTTCCCTCCTCTGTCAGCCTGGTCACCCCTAACTGCCCTCCTCTGCAGGCTTGATTGCCCCCAACTGCCCTACCCTGTTGGCCATCTTGTGGTGGCCATCTTGTGTTCCCAAGGGGTAGGATCTTTGACCACATGGGGGCAGCCATCTTGTGTGTTGGAGTGATGGTCAATCTGCATATTACTCTTTTATTAGATAGGATAGAGACTTGGTGTACAGATGGGGACTGGCTGGTTTGCCCTGAAGGATGTTCCAGATCAGGGTGGGGGTTCCCTTGGGGCATGGGCCAGCCTGGGCAAGGAGCATGTGGTGGTTTTCAGGCTGGCCACGCCCCCCGGCGACCCAAGTGGAGGCCCTGTTATCTGGGATTTATTTTTCTTCTACAATTGAAATTTTGTATCCTGGAGTGAAACCAGGCCTTCTGCTTGCTCCATGGTGGCAGCCATTTCTGTTAGATTTATTTACCTTCTATAATTGAAACTTTGTAGCCCTTAAGCAGAGGTTTGGACTGCCCAGGGCAGGTGGAAAGCTTAACTTCCTCCATCTCTGGGTGCAACTCAAGCCTCCTGCTCTCTCCAGCTCTGTGGCTGCCGTCATTATCTTCTACTAGGGACCCGGTGCACTAAATTCGTGCACTGGGGGTGGGTGATCCCCCAGCCCCTTCACACATACTGGGAGCCCTCAGGGGATGTCCTACTGACCACTCACTCCCAGCCTGCCCAAGGCCTACCCCCCAGGCCCAGGCCTTCACCCCAGCCAGCTCACACCCAGCCTCGGGGCCCCCCTCAGGCCCTCCCCACCTTGGCCAAGGCCTTCACCCTGGCAGGCGTGCACTGGCCGCCTCAGCCCCCCCCCCCCCCACTGGCCCTTGCTGCCTTGGCCCCGACCCTCCGGCCCTGTCTGCTTCTGTCCTGCCCCCCTGGCCTGGGCTGTGGGCTGGCTGGCTGGCTCCATCCCAGCTCCTGATTGGTTGGTGGGTGTGGTTTGTAGGCATGGCTTGATTGGATGTATGGTCAATTTGCATATTACTCTTTTATTAGATAGGTTAATTGAAACTTTGTAGCACTGAGTGGAGGCTTGAGCTTGCAAGGGCAGGTGAAAAGCTTGGCTTCCTCTATTGCCAGGGAAACCCAAGCCTCCCTCCTGCTCTCTGTGGCCTGCAGCCATCTTGGTTGGGTTTATTTGCATATCTGCTCCTGATTGGATGGTGGGCGTGGCTGGTAGGTGTAGTGGAGGCACAGTCAATTTGCATATTGCTCTTTTATTAGATAGTATATGTATAACCCATGGACACAGACAATAGTGTAGCAAAGTTCTGTGGTGGAGCCAGGCTGGTGGAGGGGGGAATTGGGGGTAAAATAGGAGACATATGTAATACTATCAATAATGAAAAATGAACTTTTAAAAACAGAGGATTAGAATGCGTGCAAATACTTAATTCTGAAGCTATGTGTCACCTAACATAAAAGTTGGTGACTCAGTAGTCATTATGGACTTGGCTGTCCCATGAGTCCACTGTTACTAGTCCCAAATGTTTAAACTTTCTTGCTCTAAGTGTGGTTCTCAGAACAGAAGCACCTTGAGGCTGATTTGCAATGCAGTCTCAGCCCCCACTCCAGTCCTACTAAATCAGAACCTACACTTCAATAAGATCCTCAATTAATTTGAATGCACATTAAAGTTTGAAAAACACTGTCCTAAAAGAATGGAAGTTGTCTTAAAAGATCTTCAGTTAATAATTACATTAATTATCTATAAATTAAATTACACTTTCTCAATTACACTAGACTTAAGAGATTAAATAACTTTTCCCTGTTTTTCCATCCTCAGTACTTGTTTGAAATAGAGTGGCTCTCCTTCCATTTGGGTACACCCAGCCTTGCCCTTTGCTGTCTCCCTCCCCCTTAGTCCCTCTCTTCGTGGTAGCACCCATTCCCAGGAAGTGCTACATCTTCCTGGTCCTGCTGGGTACAATTAAGGTGTTTCTTAGCACAACTTTCTTTTGCTGGCTGCCCAGGACAGTCGCTTTAATGCATCTGACCCGGTGCCGTGTCACTTAAGTCTTCCTGCTATTCTGTCACTACCTACATCAAAACTACTGGCTTTTACTCCCACAGTCTCTGGAGAAATCTCTCTTTGACTTCCAGTGACAGCTAGGAAACTCAGTGAACCAAATTGTTCCAGGGGCTGGGGTTCATGGCCCTCTAGTGTCTACTCTTTTCTGCCCCAAAACATGCACTGCACGGTGATTTTCTGGGAATGCAGCTTGATCGTTGTTATCTTTGCCAATTCCCTAATGGCAAAGAGCGAAAGAGGAGAGTGTTTTCCAAGTGAACAACTCTAATATTCAAAGGTCCAGAGGAAGGAAGAAGTTTGTTACATCTGGGAACTGAAACCCTAGTATGACTGATGGAGAGTGAGAATGTCGTATGAGAAACAGGTGAGCTACTGAAAGGTTTGAATGATTCTCAGCCTGTTTGCCCCTAACTGCCCTCCCCTGCAGGCCTGGTTACCCCTAACTGCCCTCCTCTGCAGGCTTGATCAACTCCAACTGCCCTGCAGGCCTGGTCCCTCCCAACTGCCCTCCACTGCTGGCCATCTTGAGGTTAGGGTACTTAGGAATCACTGGGGAACTTGTGAAAATACAAAATTTTCTGATTCCCTGTTGAGACTCAATGTCTATAGGTCTGGTGTGCTCAAGAATTTCCACAAACACCCTAAGTGATTCTGTGACTCACAGACCACTCTTAGAGAACCACTGGTCCTGACCAGCTGTTCTAGATACTGGCTGCACATTAAAATCATCTCAGGAACTTTAAAAAATGCTGATGCCTATATTCCTTCCTCTTTATTCTGTTATAATTGATCTGATGTTCCACCCGGGCAGCTGGATATTTAGTGCCCCAAATGACTCTAATATGCAGTCAAAGTTGAGAACAGTGACCTATGGCCTGGAGTGCTCTTCAAGGGGCAGGGCTGGGCAGAGCATCTTTAAAAGCAGAGAAACAAATAAAAGGGAGTGGTGATTTACAAAAGGGAAATGAAGAAATGGAAGTTTCCAAAGACAAACCTTGCTTTCCTCACAATGTAACTATCTAGTCAACACACATTTGCCTGCTTGGGTGCCAAGTAACCCACTTCATGCCCCAAGTCTCAGGCTCCCTCTTAGAAGCCAAAGCAAGGAATCGGAATTTGGGACAGCGTTTTCTACCCTCAAGTTTCAAATTCCCCTCCTCAGTGGCTTCTGAGATAGCATCATCCTTCTCAGAGAGGAAAACATAAGGGGGCCAGAAATTCCAGACCTTTGTGCAAATTATAACACTGCTTCACTCTTCATGAATAACCATGAGAGATAATGTTTGGAGGAGAAATCACGTATACTTATGTGTCTTCGGAACCTCCTAAGATTATACAGCTTTAATGGCTGAATGGTTTTTAAAGGAAAACTTGTAAATTGAGCTGCACCTAAACTCATAATAAAATGCCATTAAATGAATTGCCTCTCTGAGTGCTTACCTAACAATAAGCTTGCACTGCATATCCAAGGCAGGCCAGCCAAGATGGCAATGGCATTGGCCCTTATCCTTGAGCCCCTCTGTTTGAAAGGAAGGAAAAGCAGAGAACTCCTCAGATGGGAGGTTACCTTCTCAGGCAGTCTTATAAAAGGCTCTTGAAGAAACACTTGTCATATTGTTTTTGCCACCTAATACTCCAGTTGGCTGGAGAAAAAATATACAAATTATCTGATTTCCAGGTGGCATAATTCAATCAGATAGATCTCCAGGCCTTCTGGGCACTGATTCATCACCTGCCCCTAGGGGAGCAGCAGAGAAAGAGGTCCAGCTGTCTCCCTAGTCACAGGGAGCTGGATAAGGCTCCAGGCACAGAATATGTCACCCATCAGCTCCCTCCCAGGATTATCTTTTTAATGTTGGTAAATGGGACACTGAGCACCCGTTTTGTCAGTTTCAAATGTTGTCGCACTGAATTCTCACAACAGTCCTCAGAGGTAGTATTTAATCCATTTTGAGTTAATTCTTGTATTTGCTGTATGAAGGTGGTCTAGTTTAATTGTTTTGCATCTATCTGCCCCGTTTTCTCAACACCATTTATTGAAGAGACTGTCTTTATCCCTTTGTATATTCTTGCTTCCTTTATTATAGTGGCCCAGTGCAGGAAATCCGGGGGAGGGGGGAAGGTAATTCCTCAGCCCAGCCTGCACCCTCTCCAATCTGGGACCTCTCAAGGATGTCTGACTGCTGATTTACAGGAATCAGGCCTAAACCAGTAGTCGGATATCCCTCTCACAATCCAAAACTTCCGGCTCCTAACCACTCACCTGCCTGCCTGCCTAATTGCCCCTAACCACTCTGCCTGCCAGCCTGCTCGTCCCCACTTTTCCTCCCCACTGGCCTGCTCACCTCTAATTGCCCCCCTGCTGGCCTCCTCACTCCAAAATCCACCCCCCTGTTGTCCTGCTCACCCCCAACTGGCGCCCCCCACTGGCCTGACCACCCACAACTGCTGCACCATCCTGGACTAATCACCCACAACTGACCTCCCCTCTTGGCCTCTAACCACCTCTACTTTGGCCCTGCCACTTTGGCTTTGTCCAGGTGAATGTCCAGAAGGTCTCCTGGAAAGTCTCCCAGTCTAAATTAGCATATCATATTACCCTTTTATTAGATAGGATAGAGGCCTGATACACAGGTGGGGGCTAGTTGGTTTGCCCTGAAGGGTGTCCCAGATCAGGGTGAGGGGTCTCTTATGGTGTGGAGTAGCCTGGTCGAGAGGCCTGTGGTGGTTTGCAAGATGGTCACACCCCCATGGGGTAAGAGTCCTCACTGGGGGTGTGTGGCCAGCCTGGGTGAGGGGCTTAAGGCCCTTTGCAGGCTGCCAACTCCCTGGCGACCCTTGAGCAGAGAGCAGGGTAGGCTGGAAGCTTGGTTTGCCCCCAGCGACCCAGGCTCCCAGCCACTCCTTCAGCAGAGGCCAGCAGAGGCAGGAAGCTTGGCTTCCTCCATCACCAGGAGCAACCCAAGCCTCCTGCTCACTCCAGCTTCATGGCCGCTGTCATTTTTGTTGTTGTTGGGTTAATTTTCATACTCACTCTTGATTGGCTGGTGGGTATAGCAGAGAGACACTCAATTTGCATGTTTCTCTTTTGTTAATGTAAATTCATTGATGATATAGAAGTAGGTTTATTTTTGGGATCTCTATTCTGTTTATCTATGCATCTGTTTTTATACCAGTACCATACTGTTTTATTTACTACTAGAGGCCTGGTGCACGAAATCCGTGCACAGGGGGCAGGGGATGTCCCTGAGCCCAGCCTGCACCCTCTCCAATCTGGGATCCTTCGAGGGATGTCCTATTGGCCATTTAGGCCCAATCCTGGTAGGATCAGACCTAAATGGGCAATCGGACATCCTTCTCACAATCCAGGAATGCTGGCTCCAAACTGCTCACGTGCCTGCCTCCCTGATTGCTGCTAACCGCTTCTGCCTGCCAGCCTGATCACCCGCTAACCACTACCCTGCCAGCCTAATTGATGTCTAACTGTTTCCCTGCCAGCCTGTTTGCCCCCAACTTCCCTCCTCTCCCAGCCTGGTCACCCCTAACTGCCCTCCCCTGCAGGCTTGATTGCCCCCAACTACCCTCCCTTTCAGGCCCTCCCAATTGCCCTCCCTGCTGGCCTGATAGCCCTCCCTTGTAGGACCTGGAACCTCCCAACGGCCCTCCCCTGCTGGCCATCTTGTGGTGGGGGCCAGCTGGTTTGCCCTAAAGAGTCTCCCAGATCAGGGTGGGGGTTCCCTTGGGGTAAGGGGCAGCCTGGGCGAGGGGCCTCTGGGGGTTTGCAGTCCGACCATGCCCCCCAGCGACCCAAGCGGAGGCCCTGGTATCTGGGATTAATCTATGTCTACAATTGAAACTTTGTAGCCTGGAGCAGAGCCAAGCCTTCTGCTCGCTCTGTGGTGGCAGCCATTTCGGTTTGAAACTTTGTAGCCTAGAGTGGAGGCCTAGACTGGCAAGGGCAGGCAGAAAGCTTGGCTTCCTCCATTGCCAGGGAAATCCAAACTTCTGTTCTTTCCAGCTCAGTGGCTACCGCCATTTCTGTATCTTTTATAATTGAAACTTTGTAGCATTGAGTGGAGGCCTAGGCTGGCAAGGGCAGGTGGAAAGCTTGGCTTCCTCTGTTGCCGGAGAAACCGAAGCCTTCCTCCTGCTCTCACTGGTGGCAGCCATCTTGGTTGGGATTCATTTGCATAATCTGCCCCTGATTGGCTGGTGGGTGTGGGTGTGGCTTGAGGGTGTGGTAGAGGTACGGTCAAATTTGCATATTACTCTTTTATTAGATAGAATAGCTTTATCGTATAGCTTGATACCAGGTAGTGTAATACCTCCAACTTTTATCTTTTTCAGGATTTCTGTGACTATTCAAGATTTTTATGGTTCCATATAAATTTTAGAATTATTTGTTCCAGTTTTATGAAAATTGTCATTGACAGGGATTGTATTAAATCTACAGATTTCTTTGAGTAGAATGGACATTTTAATGATGCTAATTCTTCCTTGGGATAGTTTGAGTAAGATAGGTGTTAGTTCATCTTTGAATATTTGGTAAAATTTACCTTTGAAGCCATATGACCCAGAACTTTTGTTTGTTGGGAAGTTTTTTTGTTTTTTGTTTTGTTTTTTTTTTTATTACTGATTTGGTTTTGTTAGTAGTAATCTACCTGTTTAGAGTTTCTGTTTCTTCTTGATTCAGTCTTGGAAGATTATATGTTCCTAGGAATTCCTTCATTTCTTCCAAATTGTCCAATTTGTTAGTATATAATTGTTCATAGTATTTTCTTCTACTCTTTTGTATTCCTATGGTGTCAGTTGTCACTTCTCTTTTATTTCTGATTTTATTTATATGGGGTGCCTCTCTCTTTTTCTTGGTAAGTCTAGTTAAAGTTTTTCAATTTTGTTTATCTTTTCAAGTAAACAGCTCTTGCTTTCATTGATCTTTTGTATTTTTTAGTCTCGATGTCCCACTCTGATCTTTATTATTTCTTTCTTCTACTCACAGTTTACTTTGTCTGTTCTTCTTCTTCCGTTTCCCTTAGGTGTAAGGTTAAAGTATTTATTTGAGGTTTTCCTTGTAGCTTTTTTTTTTTTTTTTTTTTTTTGGTAAGCCTATATTGCTATAAATTTTCCTCTTAGGACCACTTTCTCTGTGACCCATAAGGTTCCAGTCATTATACTTTCATTTTTATTTGTTTCAAAGTATATTTTGATTTGCTCCTTGATCTCATTGTTAACTCATCTATTGTAGGATGTTACCTAGCCTGCACTTATTTGTGTCCTTTGTTTTTTCTCATAATTGATCTCTAGTCTCATCCATTATAGTTAGAGAACACGCTTGGTATGATTTCAATCTTCTAAAATGCACTGAGACTTGTTTTCTGATCTAACATGTGGTCTATGCTGAAAAATGTTTCATGTGGACATTTTTAAATGTATATTCTGTTTCCTTGGAGTAAAATGTTCTAAAGGTGTCAATTAAGTTCATCTGGAATAATATGTCATTTAAGGATAGTTTCCTTATTGATTTTCTGACTGGGAGATCTACCCATTAATGTCAATGAGTGTTAAAGTCTCCTGTTATTACCGTACTACTGTTAATCTCTCCTTCTATGCCTCTCAACCTTTGCTGTATATATTTAGCTTCTCCTATGTTGGCTACATAAATGTTTACAAATATTACATCTTATTGTTGGGTTGATTTCTTTATCATTATGGACTATTTTTCTTTGTCTTTTATTATAACCTTTGTTTTAAAGTATATTTTGTCTGATGAAAGTATTGCTACCACAGTTTTCTTTTCATTCTATTTGCATAAAATATTTTCCATTCCTTTACATTCAGTATGTATGTGTATTTATTTGTTTATTTATTTATTTTTGGCATTTCAAACACTTTTTTAATGACAACATAACGTGAATTTATACGAATGACAGGTTAGAATATAATAAATATAAAAATCCATTCAGATAATGGTTAAAAAAGCATCACTTAACAAAAGGAGATCTGATTCAAGTTACTAATGAACTCAAGCCTTCGATGGTGATAATTACACACAGCTTTCAATGTATCACATCTAAAGACCACCAATATTCAGGGCATATCCAATGAATTTAGTTATTTAAAGATTTTGACACATTTAAGCATGATGGCAAGAGACATCTAATTCTAACAGATTCTTTTTTTTCTTTTCTTTTTCTTTATTGATTAAGGTATTACATATGTGTTTTTACCCCCCTGTTGTCCCCCCACCTCACCTCCACTCATGCCCTCACTCCCCTGGTGTTTGTGTCCATTGGTTTTACTTATATACATGCATACAAGTCCTTTGGTTGATCTCTCCCCCTTATCCCCACCCTCCCCTACCTTCCCTTTGAGGTTTGACAGTCTAATTAATGTTTCTCTGTCTCTGAATCTGACTTTGTTCATCAGTTTATGTTGTTCATTATATTCCATAAATGAGTAAGATCATGTGATATTTATCTTTCTCTGACTGGTTTATTTCACTTAGCATAATGCTCTCCAGTTCCATCTATGCTGTTACAAATAGTAATAATTCCTTCTTTTTCACCACAGTATAGTATCCCATTGTGTAGATGTACCACAGTTTTTTAATCCACTCATCTGCTGATGGGCACTTAAGGATGTTCCCAAATCTTAGCAATGGTGAATTTTGCTGCTATAAAATAGAGGTTATATATCCTTTCTGATTGGTGTTTCTAGCTTCTTGGGATATATTCCTAGAAGTGGGATCACAGGATCAAATGGGAATTCCATTTTTAGTTTTTTTGAGGAAACTCCATACTGTTCTCCACAGTGGCTGCACCAGTCTGCATTCCCATTAGCAATGCACGAGGGTTCCTTTTTCTCCGCATCCTCACCAATACTTATTGTTTGTTGATTTGTTGATGGTAACCATTCTGACAAGTGTGGCACCACATTGTTGTTTTGATTTGCATCTCTCAGATGATTAGTGACTTTGAGCATGTTTTCTTATGCCTCTTGACCTTCCTTATGTCTTCTTTTGAAAATTATCTATTTAGGTTCGTTGCCCATTTTTTATCAGGTTGTTTATCTTCCTTTTGTTAAGTTGTATGAGTTCCCTGTAGATGTTGGAGATTAAACCCTTATTGGTGATAACAGGTTCATAATGCAAAGCTCAATATGTGAATGTTTTTGCAAATTGTAAGGCGCTATGCAGGTGTTGTTAACTATTGCTATTACTTATGTTCAGTAAGATTTTACTGAACTTGAGAAAAACAAACACTAGTCTGGGTAAATGACCAAATGACCAATATGACTTGTAGAATATCTTAAAAGGAATGCAGGAATTACTTTTAAGTATGCATAGCAACAAAACAGGCAAAAAAAGCATGGCTAGGAGTGATGGTAATTTTAGGAATTCTAGAGTTGTGTGTTGTTGTTGTGAAATATGGTAGCATTCATCTCAGATAAAACTGCTGTTCTGAAACTTGGGCCGCTGTTCACCCCTGCTTGCTTAAAACAAAAGGATAATTGCTTTAGTTTCCAGCTTGAGACCTTGAAGGCTGTAGAAGAAGAAAAAAAACCTTTGAAAACTAGACCAGAACTCAGAGGACTAACCGGTCGGTGCCAGTTGTTGAGCTACATCCCCTGTTTTTGCAAGATAGGACCACTTTCCCACGTCTAGCAGAAAGTATAGACAGAAGATAGGAAGTGAGCAACAGGGTCGTTCACAGTCTATTGGCACACCTTTCCCAGATGCGGCCTTGGGGGCTGTTTGCCAAACACAGGGCAATAATATTTATGGTTCAGACCCCTTTAAAAGAACTGCCTGCACCCAGGGCAGTGCAGCCGTGGATGTTAGGTCTCTGCACGATGCCCCCAGAACCATCCTGGCCAGCTCTTTTTTTTAATAAATCCTTGCTTATTACCAACTTAACCATCTCCGTGGTCATGTGCAACTGGTCATGGAAGTTGCCCCACAACATTTGGAGGCCCCAGCGAGATTTGCGAGGAAGAGAGAGGGACCCCCACTCAGTGGGATGGAGGCTCTCCTTCTTTTTTGGGCAAGAGAGATGGACCTCTGTTTGGTGGGCTGGAGGCTCTCCTTCCTTTTCGGGATCAAAGCCGGAGATGGAAGCCACAAGGATTTATTGAAAAAGGAAAGACCAGTCTCAGGAGGTAAGGCACCTAGGTTGAGATCTCAAGGATAGAGTCTGTCGAAGGGCTGGATGCAGAATAACCTCCAGACTCTGGCCGGGCACATGACAGTGTCCTCGGCCCGGGACAGGTGTGTGAGTGTGAGATTCCTGGGGGAGGAGAGAAGGACCCCCACTTGGCAGGCTGGAGGCTCTCCTTCTCTGCAGGGAAGAGAGAGGGACCCCTGCTGGGTGGGCCAGCGGCTCTCTCTCCCTCTCAGGGAGCTCTTGGTAGTGTCCAGACTGTTTGTCTTGTGTTTGTTATAGTTATGTCAGGACTTTCTGTTTGGTGTTGTCATAATTGGGCGCAGTATGTATCACTTGGTAGGTTTTAATTTGTCAAAAGTTTGTCAATTTCTTGTTGGTTTGTTGAAATCCTCTTAGAGAACATTAAGTAATTCTTCCCTTTTTATCTGGCCTTTGAATGTGCCACTGGATTACTGATCTTTGTATCAAGGTTCCTTATAGGATTTCACCTCTCTTTAAATAACCTTGTATGTGTAACCTGCCCCTCCCCAAATAAGCACTCTCTTCTCCCAGGTCAATGCTGGAGTGCAGGATAACTTTTCCTTCACAGTTCTTGGTGGACTCCGGAGTGGTTTTAAGCTTTTTTTAATTTTCTTCACAAACTGTGGCGACAGCAGCAGCAGCAGCAGCAGCAGCAGCAGCAGCAGCGGTGGTGGCATTTGCAAGCCCTCCCCGTCCCCCAGGGTGTTGGCTGTGCCACCCCTCCTGGTCCCACCCTCATTATAGGAGGCAGACTGAGCTCCAGAGAAACTCCCTAGGTTGTAGGATCAGGCATTTATCTGTTTTTTGCACCTATTAATCTTGTTTCCTTTGTCCAACATGAATGTCATTTCTGTTTTACTGAAACATGGGCATGTTTGTTTGATGTTTTGTTTGTCTGCCTGGGTATAATTATTTCTTCATATAAATGTGGAAGTCTGTGAGAAGAAAAAAATAAAATAAATAAAAAGGGAAACATTTGGTTTATTTAAGGCTGAATGCTCTGATGGATAGCAAACCACCCTGAGTGACCACTTTTTTCCTAAGGGCTCTTGCTCTCTGTCAGAGAAGGAATCAGCCCACCAAAATTTCTGTCTATGTTTATTAATTTGACCACAACTGTGGTCCTAAGAAGTTTTAAGCAGGGACCAAATTCTAAAATTAACTATTTACAAGAAGGAAGCTGGAGCTGGCAAAGTCACCAAAGCCTGCCAGAAAAGTAAATGAATCTTATTTCTGACACCTGCTGCCACCCAGTCTTAATCAGTGGTGGAAGAATGGTGTCAGAACTATTTGTCTCAATTTGCCATTTGAATTTAATATGGTTAATGACTGCAATACATTGTAAATCCTTTAGAAAGGAAGGGAAATGTTTTGTAGGCCACTTGTTCCTTTTTGATGTGACAACTCTTAAGTTATTAGTTTTAAAGTCAGTACTTTTTAATAGAAACACTCAAGCAGAGGGGCTTTTCAGAGAGGTCAGGGAGTCTGATTACAGTGTAAGGGTCACCGGTTCCCCACATGCCACCTTCGTTGGCAGGAGACAAGAGCTTTTTCCAGTGGGAACAGAGGGGGAAGAGCTACAGCCTTTTCCCTCCATTTGCTACCTGGGACCCAAGCCAAGCCGTGCTCCCTGCCTGCGCCCACCCTGCACCCATCCCCCTCCAGGAGTTGCTTTGAGTAGCTGGATGTGGTGGCTGTGAGGAGAGAAATTCCCTTGTGAACCTCTGCACTCCAATGAGACCCAAGAGCCCATGGCGACTTCTTGGACACTTTTCATTGAGTTCTGTTAGGGGGCTTTAAGGCAGCAGCTATAAATTCCCCCATTCCCCTCTTCAGGCTTATCAGAAACTGAGATCTTTATCTCTAGGAAGAATGTTGTCTTTTAGAATTCAAGCGGCTGGAGGTTCTCCCTCCCTCTGCCTTTACAATACTTAGTAGAAGGTTTGAGGCATAGTTATATATTTTTAAAGGACATAGAAAGAAGGTTTAAAGGCTAATTTGAAATTATGAAGATTTATATATATAACAGAGAAAACAAATAAAAACGAATTAATATGCTTACTGTAGAAAGCAGGGGCACTGAAAGAAAGAATGTCCTGGCAGGTTAGCTAGGGAAGCAAAAGGAGAGACTCAGACTCCAAGGGGCTTTAACTTGGAGGAAGAGGACTGACAGGGCCGGGGCTCCTTTCCATTTAGCCCCCAAGAGCTCAGGGTAACCTTAGTTACCCTGAGAAAAGTGGGAGGAAAGCCTGTTGGTCTCCTGGTGGACATTGGGGCAGCCTATTCAGTCTCAACAGAGCCGATGGGACCTGTTACCTCTAAGAAGACATCAGTCCAGGAAGCCAATAGACAAACTGCCTGTTTTCCTTGGACATCAAAAAGGACTGTGGACCTCAGAAGGAACATGATAACACGTTCATTTTTGGTCATGCTAGAATGCCTGTACCCCCGACTTGGATGTCACCATATCCTTTGAGGGGAACAGAGCACACCCCACCGTGGACCCAAGGAGCCCAGGTCCGGTCATATCCTCCCCTGCCTGTGCTCTTTTAACCTGTCCTCTCTCAGAGGAATATCTCTTACAGGAAATGGAAAAAGCAGTGCCAGAGGAAGAGCATAAGCCCTCCACCTACTTAAAGGAATTACAACGTCTCCATCCCATAGTCCGGCAGAAAACAATCCTCCTGGGTTGGCAAGTCATCAAGCTCCTATGGTAGCCCAATTGCAAGCCACCACCACTCCAGATCAGCTGCTGAACTGGACCAAAGTGGAACAATGGGCATTAAGGAGCTAAAAGAAGGCTCTCGTCTCAGCACCTGCCCTAGCCTTGCCAGCTGTCACCACGCCCTTCCACCTCTACGTGAGTGAGGTAAGGGGCATTGCCAAAGGGATTATCACTCATACTCTAGGTCCCTAGAAGAGACCTGTTGCCTATCTGTCTAAGAGACTAGGGCCCTGTGGCAGCAGAGTGGCCAGCATGCCTCTGGGCTGTGGCCACCACAGCATTGCTGGTAAAGGAGGCAGATGAGCTGACTCTGGGCCAGGAACTAGCCCTGACAACAGCCCGTACTGTGGAGGCCCTTCTTCGAGGTGCTCTGGAGAAATGGACATCAAACACCAGGATCGCCCAGTGCCAAGCTCTTCTCCTAGACCAGCCCCTCATCCGGTTCCATAAGACACTGGCCATCAGCCCTGCCAGCCTGCTCCAGATGATGATCCGGAGGAACCCACTCATGACTGCATAGAGGTAACAGACCTGACAGATGCCCCGCTATCATCACTAGACAAGGTACTGTTCACAGACGGGAGCAGTTATGTTCAGGATGGGATCCGATATGCAGGAGCAGCGGTAGTCACCCTGGACCGCACCATTTGGGCACAGTCTCTGAACAAGGGGACACAGTGCCATCCCCCAGGAAAGAGAGTTACCAACTTTAGCCAGAAAGGACATTAAAAATAGGGGAAATATTTTAGCTTTATTAGAGGTTATCTGGCTCCCAAGAGCAGTTGCAATAGTGCACTGCAAAGTACATGAGAAAGGAGAGACAATTGAAATCAGTGGAAACAGAGCCACAAACCAAACTGTCAAGGAAGCCACCCAAAAACCAGTGGAGCCTTTATAAGTCTTAGTGACCCTGCTGGACCCAGACCTATGACAGACTCCCTCCTACACCAAACAAGAGGAGGAGTTGGCAGAACAGAAGCAAGCCATCAAAGGACCAGAGGGTTGGTGGACCAGACTGTTGGTCCCAGAGGCTCTAGGTTGGACATTGGTTGCCCAGTGACACCAGCAGGGACACCAGGCTACCACCTAGAGGTCACCAAGACTTCTGAACTTCTGCGAGGCAGGTACTAGATACCAAGCTTAGATAAGATAATTAAAAGCATAGTCACCAGAAGTACTGTCTGTGCACAGGTAAATACTAAACAAGGTAAGAAGGTTCCCCTGGGAATTCAGGCCTCAAGGAAATTCCCCAGAAGAGCATTGGGAAGTAGATTTCACAGAGATTAAGCCACCAGCGTCAGGGAAGAAGTAAGTACCTGGTAGTTCATATAGACACCTTCTTAGATTAAAACATAACCCACTAGAAACTACCTCTAGAGTAGTCAAGAAATTGCTCCAGGAAATTATACCTAGATTCGGGCTGCCAGTAGTCATAAAATTAGGTAACAGCCTGCCTTTGTAGCCAAAGTATCTCAAAGTATAGCTCAAGACTTAGGCACAAATTGGAAACTCCATTGTACACACCAGCCACAAAATTCAGGACAGGCATAAGCAGGACTCAAAAAAAAAAAGGAGTTTAACTAAATTTGTCCTAAAAAACCGGTGAAAACTGGACCTGCCTTTGCCCTCTTATGATCCAGGTGTATCCCCTACTGGGAGGGGTTCCCCCCTTTTAATATAATGTATAGTAGACCTCCCCCAATCCATCCCAGGGTCAGGGAGAAACTAAAAGCTGGAATTCATAACCATTCCTTGCTCAAGTCCTCACACGTTCTACAGTACACCCAGAGAGCCCTCATAAGCGGGTTTGAAAAACACTGCCAGTGCCCACCACAGACCCTGTATATCCCTTCCAGCCCGGGGACATGGCGCAGGTAAAGAAGTTTACTGCCCAAGGACTCACCCCAACCTGAAAGGGATGCTACACTGTTATCCTGAGCACGCCTACTGCTGTTAAGTAGCCTGTGCCCGACCTGGCTATCCTACTCCCAGCTCCTGCACCAGGAAACAGCCTGGATCCTGGCAACCAGTGACCTCACCTGTGAGACCCCTAGCCTGAGCTCCACGCAGGCCAGGAGGAGACTTGACGCCTGCAGGAGGGAACTGGTCTCAATGGGGACAGTACTAATGGGGACTGTGGGTCTAAGGGCCTTAGTAACTATAAGAACATCTTTGCTAGTCAATGAAAAAGTCCAGGACCAAGTAGTGCTAGATATGCTAGGGACAGGAAAGCAGAAACAGAACAGAGAATGCCCTTAAAAAATAAGATAAATAAATAAATAAATAATTATGCCAAGCAGACAATTTAGAAAAATCAATATGGTCAAATTACTTAAAGTTAGGGGGCAGTACAATCACCTAATTAATATGGCTGAGTCCATTATTTGACTCATGCACATAAAACCAGTGGGGAATGAAATATGGTAGCATTCATCTCGGATAAAACTGCTGTCCTAAAACTAATTGCTTTAGTTTCAGGCTTGAGACCTTGAAGGCTGTAGAAAAAGAAAAAAACAAAAAAAACCTTTGAAAACTAGACCAGAACTCAGAGGAGTAAGTGGTCAGCACCAGTTGTTGAGTTACACCCCCTGTTATTGCAAGATAGGACCACTTTCCCACCTGTAGCAGAATATACAATTAGAAGATAAAGAGCAAGCAACAGGGTCATTCGTAGTCTAATGGCACCTCTTCCCCAGATGCAGCCTTGGGGGCTGTTTGCCAAATGCAGGGCAATAACATTTACGGTTCAGACCCCTTTAAAAGGGCTGCCTGCACGCAGGGCAACACGGCTGTGGGTGTTAGGTCTCTGCACGGTGTCAGAGACCATTCTGGCCACTTTTTTAAAAAAATAAATCCTTGCTTATTACCAACTTAACCGTCTCCATGGTCATGTGCAACTGGTCATGGAATTCGCCCCACAACAGTTGTTGTTAATCCTCGCTCGAGGATCTTTTTCCCATTGATTTTTAGAGAGCATAGAGGGAGGGAAGAAGAGTGGGAGAGGGAGAGAGATGGGGGAGGGAAGAGAGAGACAGAGAGACAGAGAGAGAGACAGAGAGACAGAGAGAGAGAGAAATGAGACACATCAATTAGTTGCCTTCCACACAAGCCCTGACCAGGGCCAGGCTTGAACCTGCAACCCAGGTACATGCCTTTGATTGGGAATCAAACCTGCAATCCTTTTGTGTGTGGGCCAACACTCTAACCAGTGAGCTACATTGGCAAGGCAACAAATACTAGGCTACTTTAATAAATATATAAGGTCTTAAGCTATTCATAGATTACATGTAATATTTATCATTAAGTAAAAAAAAATTACTTATTTTCTCAAATGGTGTTTTCCCCTGCAAAAACCAAACACTTACTCAGTTATTAATGTGCTTTTTCACCCAGCTCTTGCAAAATTTATGTTAAATGTAAAAGCTGAGTCTGCTCCTGGCTGGTTTTGCTCAGTGGATAGAGCATCTGCCTGTGGACAGAAGGGTCTGGAGTTTGATTCCAATCAAAGGTACATGCCCAGGTTGTATGCTGTATCTCCAGCAGGAGGCATGCAGGAGGCAGCCAATCAATGATTCTCTTTCATCGTTGATGTTTCTCTCTCTCCCTCTTCCTTCCTCTTTGAAATCAATAAAAAATATAAATAAATAAATAAATAAATAAATAAATAAATTAAATAACTGTGAAAGCAGTCCTGAGAGGTAAGTTCATAGTAGTACAGGCCTACCTCCAGAAACAAGAAAAAGAAAGAGGTCCAATTAACAATTTAATCCTACAATAAAAATAATTAGAAAGAGAACAAGAAAAGCCCAGAATAAGTGAAGGGAAGGAATCAATAAAGATCAGCAGGGAAATAAATGACATAGAGACTAAAAAAGAAATACAAAACATCAATGAAGCAAAGAGCTGGTTCTTTGAAAAAATAAATAAGATTGATGAACCTTTAGATTCATCAGGAAACAAAAAGAGAGGACACAAATAGGTAAAATCAGGAATGAAAAAAGTAAAATAATAACTGATACCACAGAAATGCTAACAATTGTAGGAAAATATTGCAAACAACTATATGCCAACAAATTGGACAACCTGGGCAAATTGGGCAAGTTCCTACAAACATGTAGTCTTTCAAAATGAGACAGGAAGAATCAGGAAATCTGAATAGATCAAAAACAACTAATTAAATTGAAGCAGTAATCAAAAAACTCAAAACAAATACTTTTCCCATGAAATAATCCAATGAAAGATTTCTATTAATTAGGTATTACACTTTATTTGAAATTTCTCAGTGACATTCCAATGAATTTCAGCATCCACAATTTAAGCAACTTTTTATAGGAATTTACAACTCAAAATCCAATGACTTGGTACTTTCATGATAGTTAGGGAAAGTATTTCAGTGAGAAATATAGATTAGGTTTCCTTTACTGTGTACATCTTAACATATCCAGGAAAGTAAAACTCAAAAATAACCAAAAGACAAAATGCTGTGAAACATTTTTGCTGTAAAATAAACAATTTTTTTCAGAATAATGTATAATTAAACAGACTTATTTGTAACCAATTTAATAATTCTAAAATCTCATTTGCAAATGAAAGACTTAAAAAGTTAAAATTGATGATGCAAACAATTGTAATAGAAAGAGCAATTTTAATAATTTTTCAACTTTATTGAAGCATCAGTATCCCAGACACATTTACCATTTTTAATGAAATTTTTGAAAAATATTTTAATTTATTTTTAGAGAGAGAAAAGGGGAGAGGTGAAGAGAGAAACATTGATGTGAGAGGGTATCATCAATTGGCTGCCTCTTGCACATCCCTACAAGGGATCATGCCCTGACTAGGAATCAAACCAGCAACCTTTTGGTGCATAGGATGATGCCCCAATTGAGCCACACTGACCGCTGCCTGCATCTACCATTTTAAAAAATCAATTTTATGTTAGCAAAAGTGATTTTCACTCTAATCCTCTTTGTTTCCACACTACTATCCTGAGTCTTTATTCCAGGTCACATAGACAAAGGGAGACAGCACCAAGTTCTTTGCTCTGAAGTGGGTCTCTTATAGGCAGCTTATGTATAGGTCTTGTTTCCTTATCCATTCAACTACCCTATATCTTTTAATTATAGCATTTAACACTTTTACATTTAAAATTATTATTGACAGGTACATACTTATTGCCATTTTATTATTCATATTTTTAATAGTTTTCCCTTTTTCCGTCTTAAAAACATCCCCTTAACATTTCTTATAATCATGGTTTGGTGGTGATGAACTTCAGCTTTTGCTTGTCTGAGAAGCTCTTTGTGTGTTATTTAATTCTAAATGATAGCTTTTCTGGGTAGAATAATCTTGGTTATAGATCCTTGCTTTTCATCATTTTGAGTATTTGTGCCAATTTCTTCTGACCTGCAAAATTTCTGTTGAGAAATCAGCTGACATTCTGATGGGATATGTCGTTTAGATAACTAACTGCTTTCCTCTTGCTACTTTTAAGATTATGTCTTTGTCTTTAAACTTTGGCATTTTACTTATGATATGTCTTGGTGTGAGTCTCCTTTTTAAATACTTTTTAAAATTTCAAACAGTGTGGAGTTTTATTTTATTTTTAAATATATATTTTTTGATTTCAGAGAGGAAGGGAGAGGGAGAGAGAGACAGAAACATCAATGATGAGAGAGAATCATTGATCAGTTGACTCCACACCCTCTACTGGGGATTGAGCCCACAACTCAGGCATGTGCCATTGACTGGAAATGACCCTAGGACCCTTCAGCCCCCAGGCCGACACTCTACCCACTGAACCAAACTGGATGGGCAGTGTGGGCCTCTTTGGGTCATCTTGTTTGGGACTCTCTGCAATTCCTGGCCTTGTATGTCTAGTCCCTTCTCCAGCTAGGGAAGTTTTCAATCATTTCTTCAAATAGGTTCTCAATTCCTTGCTCTCCCTCTTCTCCTTCTGGTGCCCTTATGATGCATATCTATATATGTAAAAGCCTGAGTGACTAGCCAACCAGCCAACCAGCTGGTAGCTATGATGCACAATGACCACCAGGGGGCAGATGCTCAATGCACAGGCATGGAAAAATGGAACAGAATGATGAATCTCAGAGGGCAGGGGTAAACGAGAGGAGAAAGAGATTAACCAAAGATCTTATATGCATACTAAAGTCCTGGTGCATGGATTCATGCACAGGTGGGGTCCCTTGGCCTAGCCTGTGGGAATCAGGCCCAAACCAGCAGTCCAACATCCCCTGAGGGGTCTCAGATTGCCAGAGAGTACAGGCAAGGCTGAGGGACCCTACCATGAATCCATGCACTGGGCCTCTAGTGTTATTATCTACTAGAGGCCCAGTGCAAGAAATTCATGCACGGGGGGCGGGGGATGTCCTTAGCCCAGCCTGTACCCTCTCTAATCTGGGACCCCTTGAGGTATGTCCAACTGCCCGTCTGGGCCTGATCCTGGTAAGATTGGGCCTAAACAGGCAATCGAACATCCTTCTCACAATCCAGACTGCTGGCTCCAAACTGCTCACCTGTCTGCCTCCCCTCATTGCCCTTAAGCGCTTCTGCCTGCCAGCTGGATCACCCCCTAACCACTACCCTGCCAGCCTAATTGATGTCTAACTGCTCCCAGGCCAGCCTATTTGCCCCCAAATTCCCTCCTCTGCCAGCCTGGTCACCTCTAACTGCCCTCCCCTGCAGGCCTGGTCCCTCGCAACTGCCCTCCCCTGCTGGCCTGATTGCCCACAACTGCCCTCCCTTGCAGGGCCAGGAACCTCTAACGGCCCTCCCCTGCTGACCATCTTGTGGTGGCCATCTTGTGTCCACATGGAGGCAGGACCTTTGACCACATGGAGGCAGCCCTCTTGTGTGTTGGAGTGATGGTCAATCTGCAAATTACTCTTTTATTAGATAGGATAGAGGCCTGGTGTACGGGTGGGGGCCAGCTGGTTTGCCCTGAAAAGTGTCCCAGATCAGGGTGGGGGTTCCCTTGGGGCATGGGGCAGCCTGGGCAAAGGGCCTGTGGAGGTTTGCAGGCTGGCCACGCCCCTCAGCGACCCAAGCGGAGGCCCTGGTATCTGGGATTAATCTATGTCTAAACTGAAACTTTGTAACCTAGAGTGCAGCCAAGCCTTCTGCTCGCTCTGGGGCAGCAGCCATTTCTGTTTGAAAGTTTGTAGCCTAGAGTGGAGGCCTAGGCCGGCAATGGCAGACTAAAACTTGGCTTTCTCTGTTGTCAAGGAAGCCCAAGCCTCTGTTCTCTCCAGCTCAGTAGCTGCTGCCATTTCTGTATCTTTTATAATTGAAACTGTAACATTGAGTGGAGGTCTAGGGAGGCAGAAAACTTGGCTTCTTCTGTTGCTGGGGAAACCCAAGCCTTCCTCCTGCTCTCAGTGGCAGCAGCCATCTTGGTTGGGGTTGATTTGCATAATCTGCTCCTGATTGGCTGGTGGGTGTGGCTGTGGGCATAGTTTGTGGGTGTGGTGAAGGTATGGTCAAATTTGCATATTACTCTTTTATTAGATAGGATAGTAATAAAAGGATAATATGCTAATTAGACCAGGCATCGTTCCAGATGAGAAGCCAGGCCTGGAGTGAAGCCTGGGTCCCAGGAGCCTGCCAGCAGCCAGAGGGAAGCAGCCCCGGTCCCGGGTGCCAGAGGAAGCCAGTGCCAGCAGCTGCAGGAAGGAAGGCTGAATTTTTGTGCATAAGGCCACTAGTACTTGATAATGATCCAGAGGTCCTTTGAAGTCTCCTCATTTTTTAAAAATTCTTTTTTTCTTTTTGTTGTTTCAACTGGGTGTGTCTACTACTTGGTCTTCTAAAGTGCTGATTCTATCCTCTGCTTCATATAACCTGCTATTGATTCCTTCTAGTGTATTCTTCATTCTAGTTATTATATTCTTCATTTATAACTAGTTCTTTTTATGTTTTTTATGCCTTTTTTGTGCTTACTGCCTCTGTTAAATTTCTCACTAAGTTCCTGGAGCATCTTTACAACCAGTATTTTGAACTCTAGTAGGCAGATTGCTTGCCTTCATATTATTTAGTACTTTTTCTGGAGTTTTGTCCTGTTCTTTCATTTAGGACATGTCTTTGTCTCCTCTGTTTGCTTCTATATATTAGGCAGATCTGCTATATCTTCCCACCTTGTCAGGATGGCTTATGTAATAGGCAACCTGTGTGTCTCATTGGCACAGTCTCCCTGAGCATCTGAGCTGGTGCTTTATAAGTGTCCTTGTGTGGGTTATGTATGCCTTCCTTGTGAGTGCCCCATGCTGGGCTGCCAGTTGTATTTCCCCCATGTCCCATGTGGTTCAGGGTTCAGGTTCGGGGTTCAGACTCTGAAGGAGGCTGCACACAAATGAAAAAGACCAGGCAATAAAGTATAAATTTGGGAATATTTGGAGGCTACTCAAAGGGAAGGACTTCACCCCGCTCTGACTATGGGATACACCGATAACTTTTAGGCAGGCAATTCCAATAATAGCCAATTAGCAAGAATTTACATAAAACTAAAAGGTGGAAGTTACTTTAGCTACCATTGTCTCAACTAAACAGTGGGTGGTTTTAGACCTTTTAGAGCTTCAAGGTTGACCAGCCTTCCCACGCCTTGTCCACCCCTCTCTGCTAGTGAGGGCAATGGGCAGCTTCCAACACTTTCTGTAGTAATTGAACCTTGATTGCTATTGGCACATTAGTGGGTAGGATTGACCCTCGGGCTAACTGGCTGTGAGGATTGGCCACAATCACAGCATACAAGTTGTTGTGTAGCAGCTGACCCCACAAAGTAGGATTTACTCCAGTTGGCTCTAGTGCCTGCCAAGACCATGCTTTGTGTATGCTGCTTTTGGAGCTGATTTGGTAGCTATGTTATGGTCTGAAGTGGGACACTGGGTGTGTTGGTTCTGGGACCTCTTGTGAGAGGCTCCAGTACTGGCCAGGGTCAGCTCCTGTCTTTGACAGGTCCAGGGCTACCTGTTAGAAGCTACAAAGCCACCACTGCTGGTAGCTGCCTATACTGAGCCTAGAGACATGTGGGAGAGGCCATTCTGCTAACTGAGGCCAGCTTCTTCCAGTACCAGGTCTGGGACCACTCAGCAGAAAACAAAGGACACCCCCTAGCCTGCTGCTGCTTTCATCTATCCATAAGTCTCAGCTGGTGAGTGAATCTTGGGCGGTATGGGAGTTGGGTGAGACAGGATCTCACGAAGTGACCAGAGGAAAGCAAGTGGTGTTCACCTTGTTAATGCATATTCATATTTGGTGCCAGTACAAAGTCAGGGGCCACTCAGCAAAGGCACAGGGAACACCAAGGCCAGCTGTCACCTGCCCAGGGACTGAGGACCTTTGGTAATTTTTAAGAAAGACTATAGTGGGAACTGAGGCCTGCCTAAAGAGCCTCCAGCGGTGAACAACTTGAATGAGCAGGATCTCAGGGAGTGGTCCAGAAGAGGCAAGTGGTGTTCAACAGGCTAACGCAGATGCAGATTTTGTCATACGGAAGAAGAGCTCAATAATGGTGATACCACCTGTGAGATTTGTGGAAGGAGAGGCATTGGCAGCTGGCCCTCCAAACTGACCCTGAATCCATACAACTCAGTTTCTCCCTGCATCCTGCACATCTCTGGCACTCTCCTCTCCGCCCCTCCCTCACCCCCAAAAGCCACTGTTCTTTTGCCAGAGCCCAGAGCAAGTGCCTGTGAGCCAGTAAATCTGCAATAGGCTTTTTAAAAGAACACCTGGGTTTTTAGCCACCTTCCTTCTTATTAGGGTGGATGGAATCTCCACAGATTTTCATAGCCAGATGTTGTGGGGGTTCCTTTTGATGCCCAGGTGCTCTGGGTTGAGGAGCCTTTGTGAGGCTGGACCCTCCCTCATGAGGAGAGACGTGTGCGGTTGATGTATCCCCCCTGATTCTCAGCCACCACAAGTGGGTGCAGGCACAGCCATTTTGCCTCCATCCTTCCTACCAGCTTCAACGTGGCTTTTTCTTTATATCTTTAAGTTATAGTACTTCTGTCCAGCTATTCTTCAGATCATTTTATAATTCTATAGATTGTTCTAGAATCTATATAAATAACAGCCTTAGCGACCTTTAGGACTGTTTGACCATATCGTCTAGTAGCTGTGATGTGTACTGACTACCAGGGGCATATGCTCAATGCAGGAGCTGCCCCTGGTGGTCAGTGCACTCCCACGGCTGACCTCCCATGGCTGGCCAACCTCCAATGCTCTATCCCTCTGGCCAGCTGTCCCAGATCAGGACTGGGCAAGACACCCCAATTGGTCCTGATCACGGACTAGGCCAAGGGACTCCACCCTCCATGAATTTCATGCACCAGGCCTCTAGTTCAGTTATAATTTTGATGTGGTCATGGAAGGAGGTGAGCATGGCATTTTTCTATTCCACCATCTTTACCAGAACTCTCAGGCTCACTCTTTCTTGGTAAATTTAAAACATAAGAGAGTGATTTAAAAAAGAAAACAAGTAGCCCAAAGAGTCAGTTATTTAAATCAACCAAGATTTCTAGAACAAGGGAGACTCAGTAAGTGGCCTAGGTCTTTACATAATTCTGTATCTGGTGAGATACATTTGCCTATTTGAGATAGTCGTCTTTGAAGTGGATTCTTTGGTAATCAAGTCTTAAGTAAGGTATTTGCATTATGAAAAAAGGGAAAAAGTTCAGGAATTGCACTACATGTACCTTAATTTAGATAATGATTGTTAGATAAGATGGTCTTCCCTAAATAAACATGATTGAAAGCAATCTGTTTAGTTGCTACTCCAAAGAGCTTTCCACAATGTAGTATCCGTATCCCCTTAGGAATGAGCCCAATCATTTCAAAAAATCTTTCTGAATGGAGTATTTGTAATCCTCCATATAATCTCTCCTCATTTTTTTATTAGCCACAAATTTGAGAAACTCACCTTCTATGCCTTTATCTAAGTTAAAAATGTTGAAAAGACAGAGGCAAGGGAAGACCTTTTTAGTACTCCATTGAAGACCTCCTTCCTCCTGGCATATAATCCATTAGTCAATACTCTATGGCTATGGCCCTCCAATAAGCCCAACATGTTCCTATGTTCTTGGTACATTACTACCCATTTATTCTTGGCCTTATCTTCCCTGAGAAGTTAAATATTTTCCAGATAGTCTCAAGTAAGAACAACAACTCTCATTATACTTTTTTTTTTGAGAGTAGAAATGCAAGCTAAGTTGGTTGATCACAGACATGGGAGGAAACATCATTATAGTTTAACCAGTGTGTAAAGAAGGCTCTTGTGTAACCAGTTATCAGGCCCTTTTCCTCAGAGAAATTTGTTTTTCTGCCAAAGAACTGTGGGGATGGAGTTCTATAGCTTTGGAGTCCTGGTAGCCACTCTCCTCGTTCATGACCAGCGTGTCTTCGCATTTCAAAGGTAACCTAACGGAACCCTAGAGGGTGCTTGGCCATTTTCCCGCTTGCATTCCCCATAAAATGTGATAAGTGCACTGGAATGGGGAGCAATTGTTGAAGTTTGAAGGTCAGCTCTTTCTGGAACTTTCCATGTTGCCCTCACAGATATTAAATTTCAAGAAAAGGAGCTCATTAGATTTAGGGCCTGTCTTTTTTCTTATCTGGTTCCAGTTTTATTATCAGTAGAACTCTGGATTATATGTATATTCAGTGTCTATGGAGATTAAAGAAAAATAAACTTTTATAAAAAGTAATTATTTACACCCTAACACATGTAAAATATATTAACTATATATAATTTATTTTCTTCTTGTATGTGAAACATAGAAGGAAGAATAAAGTCAAAATATCAAATAGGAGGTCAGGTTGTGCACAAGTATTCAAGCATGGAATATAAAAGGAAGAACAGTAACATGTACATATCTAATTCTTATTTTGCTTAGTAGAGTGATTCCTTTAGGGTTATCTACTATAAACCACTTAGAAGAACACAAATGAACACATGCTCTGGCATATGTAATATGAGGTGAAAGTAGTTTGTAGTTCTTGGCTATGTGTAAGATTGTAATTTATTCTCTAGCTAATATTTAGGGTTTTTTATTGATATTGCCTACTTTGGAATTATTTTATTCTTTGTTTTGTTTCTATGAGCCTTTTCTTCTCCAATTTCTTCTCCCCATGGTAGTGATTGGCAAAGAGAGAAGGGACAGAGAAAATTATACCAGAAAAAAAAATGTTCTGCATTATAAAGAGCATCCTATCTAATAAAAGAGAAACATGCAAATTGATCATACCTTCACTACACTACCAGCCAATAGGAGAAATATGCAAATTAACCCCAACCAAGATGGCAGGCAGGCCCCCTTCGTCCTGAACTAGCCATGGTGGCACTGGAGTAGCAGGGGTCCCCGATCAGCCCCAGCAGGGAATCCAGCCCCCGCCACCTGAAGCCTGGCCATGGCAGCACTGGGGCCACAGAGGTCGTGATCACAGCCACAGAACCAGCAGGGAGGCCAGCCCCCAGCAGCCCCAAGTCATGCCATGGTAAACCTGGGGTTGGAGAGGATGGGAAATGGATTGGAGACACAAACCCGAAGGCCTGGCACCCAACAGCCCCAAGGCCTGAGGCAGAGGCACTTGGGTTGCTGAGGGGCATGGGTTGGAGCAGCGGAGACACAAACCCACAAGAAACCTGTGGAAAGGGAGATAAACTATCATAACTTTATCTTCCTTTCCACAAGATGAGAAAACTGCCCCTGGATTATTTAGTGCTGTGGCCCACACCATTCTATAAACACAGGGTATGTTATGATCCACTCCCAGGAAGGTCTGGTCAGAATACCATCTGCAGAATAACCTACTGTGGCAAATCATCTAAGAGAGGAAACAAGCTTTTGTTGGATTTATTCTGAAGGTCAGAGAGCATGCCACCCCAACATATGCTTTGTTGTTATATTGATGATCTTGAGCTGCAGATGCTTGAAAAACAGCAAATGCACTCAGAGGATTCACTGAAGTCTCTTGATCTCTCTAAAATCAGACGCCCCTAAAGATGCTTAAATGTCATAGGGCCCCTTGATGGAAGAAGTGTCATCAGGCAGAGAAGACTGACTCCTGTCACAGAACAAGAGAGTAAAAGTTGACATCAAACCCAAACTTTGTTACAAACTATTTCCCCCTACCCCATTATTCATCTTTTCTAAATATCATTTACTCTCCTCTAAGAGGCCTACATCTCCTGTTCCCTTTCCCTAAGAAGAAGGTATTTAAATCTGCATTCTGAGCCACCTTGGGGAGTTATTCATTTTTCCCCGGGATCTCCCACATATATATACACGAGATACACATGTTAATGAACTTTTGTTTTTCTCTTGGTTATCTGTTTCTCATTACAAGGGCCTCCACTAAGAACTCAGAAAGGTATAGGAAAGCTATTTTTCCTCCTCCATAATTCTGTCTTGGGAAGTCAAGTCCCCAGCTGAACAATGAGGTTGGCTCAAGTACCAAGCCATCCTAGCTGACGGGAGGGAAGCTTCTAGGGAGAAATCAATGATATTGGCATCAAAGTGGGATGGAGGGCACACCCATGGTTGCTGGTGGGAGTTTAAAGTGGTTTGACATTTGTGGAGGATGACTTGGCAAATTTGATAGAAATGCTCAAGGTACATCCAAGAGTCTTCTTCTATGAATCACATCTGCTAAGATAAAGCATAAGCTCATAAGCCCTGGTCAGAACCCAGGATGCTACTGCAGGCTCCCCTTCCATGATAGGAAAACCTGGGAACAACCTGCATTTTTAGGACAAGGTGGCATCCTATCTAATAAAAGAGAAACATGCAAATTAGACTTAACATCTTCCAGACGACCTTCCGGATATCCTTCCAGACATCCTTCCCAACAAAGCCATGTTGGCGGAGCCAAGGCAGAGGAGTTTAGAGGCAATCAGGCAGGGAGGGGAGAGCAGTTAGGGGGATCAGGCTGGCAGGCAGGTGAGTGGTTAGGAGCCAGAAGTCCCAGATTGGAGAGAGTGCAGGCCAAGCTGAGGCAACCCCTTTCCCATGCATGAATTTTATGCACTGGGCCTCTTAAACTCCCTTTAAGATAATAGAGTTTTAGTGGTAAGCCTGAAGCTATATTTGTACATCATCACTGAACTAACTATAGTTGGTTGATTCCTTTTTGCTCAATATGATTGTCAGTTGCCAAACACAAATTTCATCACCAAATAATTGCTATTATTGAAGTTACACAGGAGTCAAATTGCTAGAAAAATCAGTGATTTATATCTCCATAACTCAGATGACTATGATTTCTAAGGTCCTTCCCAGTTTTAATATCCCATAAATTGGTGATTGGCTTTAATTAAGGGTAAGGGAGAGGGAAGGAGGAAAACTGATACATGTCCAAGCTGGTATTATAGACAGTGAAACTATCACTGACCGAGATGGGGGAGAGGAAATTCATGGTTATTTAGCACCTGGGTTGTCCCATTCATTGGACTAGGCACTTAGAAGTGTGACCTCTTCAGATGCCTGCAATCCTACACTCTAGGAATCTCTGTTGACATTTTACCAGGGAAAAAACTGAGCCTCAGGAAGAAAAAATAATTTGCCCCAAATCAAACAATACATGTAGAGTTTGTATTCAAACCCACTTTAGCCTCATTCCCATTCTATTTATTGCACACCATTGCCTCTAAAAAATCTAGAAAATATGAAAAGAATCAATTTGAAGGAATATCAGATTTGCAAGTATGTGGAGAAGACAATCAGTCTGGAATGCAGGGTGGAGAGAAGCCAGAGCTGGAGGCCCAGTCAGCTCGTCCTCACCTATTGCAGATCTAAAAGTGGCCTCAGCGCCAGCCCAGCACAAGCACTGTCACAGCAAACAAAGAAAATGGACAGAAAGGAAGAAATAAATGATAAAACTCCTTCATGCATGGCTTTTCTTACTATTTTTTGCTTCAACATATACTTTGAAGTCTGGCTGAGACCTGTGCTTAAGGAGAGAAATGAGACAATGACTATATTTTAACCCAAATAGTATCAAAAATATTTAATATTTCGAGTCTATGGTGATGTGAGCAGAAGCATATCTGATTCTCAGTCCCATATCTCCACTAGAAAAAAACACAAACTTTTTTTCTGGAAGAAAATATTTTTATTTATTTTTTGTACCAAATAATTCTGCATGCTGTTTTTCCAGGAATGACCAATTACTGAAGCTAAAAGAGAAATCTAATTTCATTCATGTTGACTTTGATGAATTCTCTCTGAAGGCAAGAATACAATTTCTGCTTGGAATAGCTAATGATGTGGCTTTTTCTAAAGTGGTTCTTTGTTATTGTTTTCTTGTCGTAATCATTTTCCTAATAATGTTTTGTACTCAGGCAATCCCTTAGTGGCAGGTTTGTAGTTGTATGGAGATAAATCTCATCAGTGAAATGCCCTGAAATGAAGACAAGAAAAGGTTTTAAAGGCATAAATACCATACGCCTAAGTCAAAGAAAGACAGCAACAGAGAAGGCTCCACATTCACTTGCTTTTACGGGCAAACACAATAAAGAGTAAATCTAAAATACTGGCAAGTGTCTGATAAACACAACCCATAATTGCACTGTTCTAAGTATAGCCTGTCAGGTGAGGCTATTTATTTAGAATCAGAAAGTAGGAAGTGGGGAGAAGAGTAATTAAAAAGGGGGATCCAAGATAGTGGTGAAGTAGGTAGAAGGTACACTCACCTTCCCAGGACCAAACTGGAATTACAATTAAAATTATAGACCAATCATCCTGAATAACCAATTGCAGAATAGCTGAAAAGAAATCTCTTTCTTTTTTTTCCTTTTCCTTTTCCTTTCCTTTTCTTTTTTTTTTAAGGGAGAGAGAGGAAGGGGGAGAAAGAAAGAAAAAGTTCAATTTGTTGTTCCACTTATTTATGCATTGATTGATTGATTTTTGTATATAGATTGAACCCGCAACTTTAGCATATCAGGACAACACTTTAACCAACTGAGTTACCTGGTGAAGGCCTGGAGAGAATTATTATAACCAAGGATTTACAGAGAAAGCCACATCTAGACTTGTAGAAAGGGTGGAGATGAGAAAGAGGCTGGCCCTGCTTCCATGGGCAGCCCAGGTTATGGAGGGATATCTCAGCTGGGGGTGGGGAGGCGGGGTGGTTTCCGAGGTTATGGAGGAATATCTCAGTGTGGAGTCTCAAACCTGAGCTGGGCTCTCCAGTCCAGAGCACTAGAGCCAGAAAGAAGCACCCACATAACATTTGGCTGTAAAAATCAGCAGGGTTTCTTGGCCACCACCAGCAGGGTTTGAGTCCACTAAAGACACAGTCAATCTCTCAAAGGGCCAACACACAAAATTTTTTCATTCACCCTGGGCTCCAGCAGAGGGAGGGCAAAGTGGACTAGAGTTGTGTGAGGAGAGACTGGTGTCTGTGCCTCTGGGGAGAGAGCTGAAGGGGCAGCTGCCAAGGCCCTGTGCTGAGTCCCTCTTCCATACCACAGATGTCATCTTTCTTGGGTGGAGCACATAGGCCATCAGTCTGGGGGAAAGCAATAACCCCACCCTACAGAGCTTATGCTCTGCTGAGGAATCCACTGCCTTGGATGGGGTGTAGAGGTTTAGGAAGACTCAAGGGGTATCAGTGGCTGAGTTGTTTGACATTGGGGCCAGAGCCATTTCCTCCACTTTCCCATGAACCGGACTAGCATTTTTCCTTCATGGGTGATCTGCTAGCCCCACTGTCTGGGCACCTAGCAGACCCACTTACCCAACTTTTGGTGGCTCCACCCTGCTGAAAGCTGGGAAAGAGCTGGGACATACTGAGTTGGGTGGATTTCTGGTGATCAGCACAACCCCCACTTTCTCTGAAGCCTGAGCAGCACCTCTCCCTCATTGGAGATTCACTAGCCTCATCCTCCCAACTCCTAGAGGCCCCACCCTGCTGAGCTTGTCCTCTCCTCAGAATATGAGACAGACTGAGCAGAGAAGTTCAAAGACAGGAACCATTATTCCCTTGCAAGCCCAACCAGAGCAGAGCCCTGCCTTCACATCTCCAAATATTGGTCTGTTTGGGCCTGAAAAATTCTGCTGGCCTCACTCTGATGACTCCCTGAGACGCTACCCCAACACAAAGGTGTCATAGCACCCAGCAGGTGGCAGCTAAACATGGTATACCTGGGACATTTGCTGAGTGGCCTTAGACCAGAACTGAAACTGAATTTTAATCTCTTTCAGTTTAGTGAACACTACTCACCTTTACCTCAGGCAACTCAAGTACTGTCAGAGGCTCTTTCAGTGACTGAAACTAACAGGCAGCTGACAGGCAAAGGAAGATATTGGGGTGCCTTGGTATTTTTTCTGACCTGACCCTGGGCCCAGTGCTAGTAAAAACCTGTCTTGGTGCACAGCTTGGTCCTTTCCGGGAGTACCCAGGCCCAGCAGAGGCAACCACAAACTGTGGAAAACTTGTAACTCCAAACAAGCTGTTGGGCGCCTGTCACAGATAGCATCTGACTGTCGCCTGCACCAGAGTTCCTTCCCAAAGGGCCAGAATCAACACACCACTGGCCAGCTTCAGACAACATCAGAACAGGATCCAATAAGCTTCATAAGCAGCATGTCCAATTGGAGATCTTGGCCAGCACCAAACACTGCTGAGCTGAATACTACTTTGTGTGGTCAGCACCTACACAGCAGCATGAATGCTGTGATTGGGATTGAGTGCTACAGTCAGCATGAAGGTCAATTGGACATATTAACGGGCCAATAACAATGAGACTCAATCACAACAAAGGTCCACATAACCCACACAAGGCACATCCCTAGAGCACCCAGCTCAGGAGATCAAGGAGACTGCACCACGGGATGCCAAAAGACACCTACCACATAAGACTGCCACAAAAGGCTGAGAGTCAGAGCAAATATACCTATTATATAGAAACTAAAGGGTCGCCAAAATGGGAAGACAAAGAAATATGCCCCAAATGAAAGAAGAGGAGAAAGCTGCGGAAGAAAAATAAATAAAAGGCAAGCAATTTATCAAATATAGAAATCAAAGTGATGCTTTTTTAACAGCATGAAAAGGAACATAGAAACCATATAGAAAAGATCAGTCAGAAATGAAGAACACGATATTTAAAACAAATAATACACTAGAAGGAATAAACTATAGATTGGATGTAGCAGATGATCAAAATATTGGACAGAAACCGGTTTGGCTCAGTGGATAGAGCATCAGCCTGCAGACTGAAGGGTTCCAGGTTTGATTCCGGTCAAGGTCACGTACCTTGGTTGTGGGCACATCCCCAGTGGGGGGTGTGCAGGAGTCAGCTGATCAATGTTTCTCTCTCACTGATGTTTCTAACTCTCTATCTCTAAAATCAATAAAATATATTTTTTAAAAGTATCAAAAAGCATCAATTTGAAACACAAGTGAGAAACAAACACCTAATCAGGGTTGCAAAAATTAAAAATATATATATTAATAAAGATAGTTTAAGGGACCTTTAAGACAACATGAAGCATAACAACATCTTCATCAAAGGGGTACAAGGAGAAGAGAGAGAGCATGGGATTGAGAATCTATTTGAAGAAATAATGATCAAAAACTTCCCTGACCTGGTGAATGAAAAAGATACACAAGTCCAGGAAGTACAAGGAGTCCCAAACAAGATGAACCCAAAGAGCCCTACATCAAGACATCATAATTAAAATGGTACAGGTTAAAGGCAAAGAGAGAATCTTAAAAGCAACAAGAGAAAGACAGTTAGTTACCTACAAGGGATATCTCATAAGACTGTCAGCTGATTTCTCAACAGAAACATTTCAAGCTAAAAGGGAGTCGCTCAATCGCCAATAGGGGGCATGCAGGAGGCAGCTGATCAATAATTCTCTCCCATCATTGATGTTTCTATCTCTGTCTCTCTCTCCCTCTTCCTTCCTCTCTAAAATAAATAAAAATATATTTGTTAAATAGTAACATAAAATGTCATTGAAATCAAGAGCTTGTTCTTTGGAAATATAAACAAGATTGACATACCTTTAACCAGACTCATCAAGTAAAAAACAAAAAAAAAGACTTAAATAAATAAAATCAGAAATCAAAGTGAAGTAACAATTGACACCAAAACAATACAAATAATTATAAGAAATTATTATACACAACTATATACCAACAAATTGTGCAATCTGAATGAAATGAATACATTCCTAGAAACATACAATCTTCCAAACTGAATCAAGATTAATCAGAGAATCTGATAGACAGATTACAACTAGTGAAATTGAAGCAGTAATCAGAAAACTCTCAACAAACAAAAATCCTAGACCAGATGGCTCCACAAGTAAATTTTACTAAACATTCAAAGAACTAGCACCTATCCTTCCTAGGTACCCATCCAGGGCAGCACACATGTCATCTACTTATAGTCACACCTTGTGCTACTCAGAACAATCTGCTTCATAAAATATGCTTTCATATTCTGATTGGTCTCTTTTCCTGAAAGAAACATAGAAGAGAAACAGTGGAATTAACTACAGTCCCTATAGGTATAGCAAATCTTGAGAGACTAACAAATACTCATCATTCTCCTTTTCTACCACCCATTCTGTTCTCTCATTGTCAGTACCATCCTGGTCTAGGTGGCCTACCTGGTGAGACAACACAGGCCTGTAGCTCTCAAGGGTTTGAGATACCAATCACCCTGCCCTCTTGGTCCATGGCTGCTGCGTTTGTCAACATATAAAGAAATTGGACAAGGGAATACAACAGAATGTCTAAGTTTATTATCTGATAGCCAACCATATTGTTACCTGCCACCTTCACTGTGTGAACGCAACCCTCAGTATCCTCCTGATCACCAAGGTCTATTGCCCCTCCCAGCAAGAGAGCTTTCTAATCATCTCTTGGCACATGGAGATGGAAATATTGTGTAGCAGCAAGAGCTTTCAGTTTAATAGAACTCTATATGTCTTGTGGAAAGATTTTTCCTCTGGGAATCAGGACTTTTAAACTTACAGAATCCATATTTGTAAATTGAAAGTAAAATTTCCCTACATGGGTCAACTTGGAATGATAGTAAATCCAACTTGATTCTTGGAACCAGGTATTCTACCTAGTGGAGACACAGAACTATATGTTATTGATTTAAAGCGTATACTGTATCCTAAGAGTATATTGCCCTTTCCAAGCTAGTACCTCTGCTGATTCTTCAATAAGCTATTCTAAATGCTGTGTCAAGCTAGTAGTTTCTGTGTGGTGTGGTATGTGATATGCACAGTGTATTCCCATGGTAATGTGCACAACATTTTGAAAAGTAGATCTCTTGACCTGATAAAATATTATGGTGCATACTGTGTCCATGGTTCATACACTATTCAAGCAGTTATATGGTGATGGTGACTGAGGCTTTGAAGGCAGAAGGGGACCCACAGAGGAAGGTGACTGATACAGTCACTTTGTCACCATGTGGTTGCCTGGTCTCCTTGAGGAATGGTGCTGATTGAAGGTTCACTTTGACCTCTTTATAGATCAAATCTCCTTCTGTCTCTCTTTTCCACTTTAAGGATCTTTGTGGAAGCATTGATCAGTTTATAGTGCTGATTAGATTCCACATGTAAGTGAGGTCATTAGGATACTTGTCTTTCTCTGACTGGATTATTTCACTTAGTATAATACTTTACAGGTCCCCTCATGCTATCTCAAAGAGTAAGAGATCCTTCCTTTTTACAGCCACATAGTATTCCATTACATAAATATAACATAGCTCTTTTATTCACTTATCTACTGATGGACATTAGTCTGTTTCCAGATCTTAGCTATTGTAAAATAATGCTGCTATGAACATAGAGGTGCATATGTTCTTTCTGATTTGTATTTTGGGATTCTTAGTATATATTCTAGAAGTGGGAGCACTGGATCAAATAGCAGTTCTATTTTTTTATTTTTTCAGGAACCTCCATACTGTTTTCCATAGTAGCTGCACCAGTCTGCATTCCTATCAGCAATACACTAGGGTGTATAATTCCTTTTCTCCACATCCTCAACAGCAGTTGTTGTTTATTGATTTACTTATGGTAGCCTTCTGGCAAGTGTGAGGTGATACCTCATTGTCATTTTAATTTTCACCTCTCTGATTAGTGGCATTGAGCATTTATATATATATATTGGCCATCTGTATGCCTTCTTTAGGAGAAGAGTCTATTCATTATTTTGAAAGGGATTTCCCATCCTATCCCAAACCACTAGACCCTATAATGTTTCAATGTGGCAGACCCTGAATCTCTATGGTATTTTTTACCCACCCTTGAAAATACATGTGTGTTACTAAGACTTCCAATGCACTTGCCACTTTTCTTGCTCATCTGATCTGATCCATGATTCACATGATGACACTGATATAGTAGTCTATTAGGCTAGTTCTCTTTGACTATATTATTAAATCAAGTGGGAAAGTTAATCTAAGTTTGAAGCAAGATTGTAAATATGTATTGGTGGCTGTCCCAAGTGGGTATGAACTGTTCTGATACTTTTTTTTTCTGATAGGGGTGTATGGAAATACCATACACCTGAGACCTTGCTCAGCAAATATACCACATTGAGTACAGTCACTACAACTGTGATTTCTACTTGGTTGAGTTTGATTATTCATTGTCATCCTCTAGGATCCATTTGGTTTTTGTGGGATCCACATTGGTGAATTGAAAGTGAATTTGATGGGAACCACCATCACTATATCTTTAGGTCTTTAAGAGGGGTACTTATACCTGCCCTTTCCTCCAGATCCATTTTTTTTTGTAATTTTGCTATCTTGGCTGTGAAGGGGTGGGAGTGGGGGTGTAGCAGAGTTCTTCTTCCCACTTTAAGAAGGGTTCAGCAATCTGGAGAAAGGCTGTGTGCAACTTAAGAGTCCAGAGATGAAAGATCATTTTGAAAGGCATTGGGGGTCAGAAGAGTCTAGCTAAAGAAACTAAGTTCTCCTTGTCTCGGGACCCCTTGCTTTTTATTAACAGAAACTGTCCTAAGGCGAGGTGGAGATATACACTTCAGAGGGTAGGGTGTCCTCTACAGAACCCATCGTCAGATTGGGGGATAGCCTATGGCTGTTCAGGTGTTTGGCCAGTAGGAGACAATAACATTAGATTAAGATGCCCGGAGCTGTCTGGCAGCAAACAATCAATTTAATGCATTCTTTTCAGGTTTGGGGAACTGCCTTCAACCATTCCAAATAAGTGACAACATATATGACTCAGCCCTTGTTGAGTCCTCAAGTTCCATCAACCTTTTGATGAAACTCTTGCAGTTAGGACATGCTGGAATTGGCTTCCAGCAGGGATGGGGGAGGACAGTTTCACCTTTAGGCTTTTATAACTACGATAGCTCTTACTTTATAGTCAAGATACAAATATGGCATTTTTTCCAACTACCAAGTGTGGCCACTTCAAGTACACGTTTAGAGATCAGAGAAATGATCATGAGGGAAATCCATGGACCAGTGATTCTACTATCAGCTGGTTTTAGACTATGACTCCAGGTCTCCATGTTTCAGTGTCAGCTTGGACCCTCAATCCAAAAGATCTCAAAACGCTTGAGTAATCCCCTTTTTCCAAATGTGCATTTCCTTGAGTAAATTGCCATATGTCCCTTTGGGGAAATACTAAGGAAGTCATGATCATATATCCTTTCTATGCTGTTGCAGGGTCTTTCCTGGTGGAGACTTGATTCCTCCTTCAGGCAACAGATTCCAGATCAGGTCCAGAAACCAGGCAATAGATAGGAATAGCTATCCTTAGCTTCCTCAGTATCCATTCTGATTTATTTTTATTGTAAAGGTTGAATAATGCTTTTGCTGGCTTCCCATCTATCTTGCCCCTAAGAATTCTGTGTTCTTTTTAACTATAGTCTTCTATACATCACATCCCTCTCTAGCTGCCACTCTGACCTTGCTGCTAATTTCAATAATTGTACCCAATTTGTTAACTGGCAGTTAAGCACTGCCACCTGGCTTCTTTTATGTAGCTATCTTGTTACCTCCAATGCTATTGGGGAGCTCAGTTCTGTAATGTCATTTCCTACTATCAGCCCTCAGGATCTATTCCAACTTCCCTATCTAAGCTCCAAACCAATAGCTAGGGGTAAGTCATGACATAATCTGGCTGTGAGAGTGTTGAGTATGTTAATAAAGAATTGAGGCTATAATTCTAAGGAGGCACACTCACCTGTCACACAAGATTTAACATTCTAGTTAGATCCTTGAGAGACAGTATGTTAACTGTTGTGCAATGGTTTTTGGAAGCTTGAAAAAAGCAATGGCCTCCACTAAATGAACTACAAGTGTCATAACTCTTGCAGCAGGTGGTAAGAAAATGGATCAAAAAATTCTTGGAATAGGGCATGCTGGAGTAAAAATACTAGTACAATAAAAGGCTATGCTCCACTGATGGGCTCAGAGAGCATTTGAAAACCATAAAGATTATGCTTAAGAAGGTCACCAGTATCATGAGAAGCTTAAGAGTGGCTTTTTCATAGTCAGAGTAGCTTTATAATCATATATTTCTGACTAAATACAATAAGAGACTGTTTTGGTTTAAAAAGTGAATTTTAGAAAGTAAGTAATATAGAAAAGCAAAATATGAGGGAGAAAAAATAACACTAAGATTGCATCACCTTGAGAAAACATAATTAACATTTTAGTGATCATTCTTTCATGCATTTCATTATATATTTGTATATACTCATATATAGTTTTACATTAGTTGAATGTCACCTCTCCTCTCAGAACTATAGAGACATTTCTTTTTTTAATTTATCTATTGAGTAAGGTATACATATGTGTCCTTATCCCTCATTACCCTTCAAACTCCCCACTCATTCCCTCACCCCCCATTTTCTTTTTAAAAAACAACCTTATTTGCTCCTCCCTTCCCTGATTTACCCAGTCCATCAATTGCCATTTTCCACTATCCAAATCAATGTTAACAATGTGCTGTTTATTTATTCATAAATTTTCTCCTGCTTTTAGCACATACAATTTTTCTTGTTCTTCTAATCCTATCTAATAAAAGAGTAACATGCAAATGTGACTGTACCTTAGCTCCTGATTGGCTATGCTACTAGCCAATCAGAAGCAGGGGGCATGGCCAGCAGGATGGGAAGTGAGGCTGGCTAGGCATGCAGTGGCATGGCTGCAGTGCAGCATGCACATGGAGGCGGGACTGGGTGGGCGCTGCAGGGTATCGGGAGCAGCAGGAATTCTGGGAAATGTAGTTTTGAGCTCTGTGGTGAACATGTTGGGGCTGTGACCTGGGTTTAGGCTAAACTTCAGTTAAAGCTGTGAACTCTCTGTAGGAGTTTGAAGTACTGAGCATGTAACGTGGAAGCGGTGGAGGAGAGGGGGGCGGCAGTGGCAGCGGCACCCCAAGGCCCCGCAGCCGCTTGAGCGCAGAAGCGGGCTGGGGGGTGGGGAGGGGTGGCGGTGGCTCTTTTCTTTTCTTAGTTCACAGCTTTAATTGACGTTTCGCCTAAACCCAGGTCACAGCCCCAACACGTTCACCACAGAGCTCAGGTTATTGGTCAGTTCAGTGAAAATGGGACAGAAAAACTCACTAAGGAACAACAGCTTCCTGAATCTGTTCACTCATAGCCTATCTGACCCAGAAATGCAGAAAATTACCGTCAGACACATCACAGGATCAAAGCCTTTGCTGTCCAGGAGAAGCTTAGAAGGACACAGACTTTTCCATTTGCTCTGCTCTTCCTCCACAGGATTATCTTCTGACACAGCGAGTTCAGAGTTCTCTGGTGACTGCGAGGACCTAGGTCCTCATTGCCTCCTCCCTCACCCTCTGCTGCTCCTTGAAATAATCGATCATCCCTCTTCTGGGGGAAAGGAAGGGACACATTAAAGAAGTCTTCTCTAAAGGGATGCTTATGAAAAAAATGTAGAAAGGACTACAAGAGAAAAGTGTTTTCCTTAGTAGACAAAGCAGCTCTATTAGGCAACCGGTTTGGGAGCCCTGACAGCCTGAGCCCACGCTGGCTACCTACAGGGGCGCTTGCACTTCCACCAAGCTTCTCCGCTGTACACTGCAACATGGTCTTCTTGGTGAACCCAATCCGAAATGAAAAACTCCTGAACTACACCGTGTCTTACAGATGGTTTTTTAAAATTGAGGCTTAGGTCTTGGGCAGGCTACTCAAGCACCGGGCCTCTAGTAATTGAGTAAAATCCAGCCATCAGTTGGACATCCCATAAGGGCTCCCAGGATGTGAGAGGGGGCAGGTTGGGCTGAGGGACCACCCCTACCCCATGCACAAATTTCGTGCACCGGGCCACTAGTTTATGATAAAAACTCATAGCAGACTATAAGGAAACTTCTTTACACTGCAAGAGGCACTTACCAAAACCCTAAAAGAATCATTCTAATTGTGAAACATTGTAAGTTTTCCTCAAAATTTATGAATCATGCATTTTATTTTTACTTCTATGCAACAATGTACTGTAGATTCTAGCCACTTCAATAAGACAATGAGAAACAAAACTCTGTAAGCATTGAAATGAAAGAAGCAAAAGCTAGTGTGTGAATTTCTAATGATTGTTTACGAAGAAAAAAAACAAAATATCTACATTAAAATAATCAAAACTGTCAAGGGAAGTGGATAGAAAATCAAAATCATTCAAACACCTCAGCAAGAATTTACTATTAAAAGTATTTACAGCATTTATAAGAGAAAAATACATACTAAATAAATATAATGAAAATGTACAACATCCTTATTGATAAAATTATAAAGCTTTTTGAAAACTATTAAAGAAGGCTTAAAAAACAGATAAATCAACTGTATTTACTTATAAGCAGAATCATTAGGATGTCAGTTCTCCCCAAGTTGTTGATCTACATATCCTAATATATAAAAAGCCAGAGGCCATCGTGACCAAAACAACTGGATGGATGGCCAAACACAGGCTGCGTGATGCAACCAGGCTGGCAGGGGGTTAGTGAAAGACAGCTGAACAGCAGGCTGCATGGGGTGACCAGGCCAGGTGTGTGTGTGGGGGGGGGCAGTTGGGGGTGATCAGGCCAGTAGGGGGAGGCAGTAAGAGGTGACCAGGCTCACAGAGGGGGACAGTTGGGGGTGACAAGGCTGGCAGGGGAGGTCAGTTATGGGTGATCAGGCAGGCAGTCAGGTGAGCAATTAGGAGCCAACAGTTCCAGATGGTGAGAGGGATGTCCGACTGCCAGTTTAGCCCAATCCACGTAATTGGGCATAAACCAGCAGTTGGACATCCCCCAAAGGGTCCTGGATTAGAGAAGGTGCAGGCTGGGCTGAGGGAACCACCCCTTCATGCACAAATTTCAAGCACCGGGCCTCTAGTAATTGAGTAAAATCCTATTCAAAATGCAAAGTTTTCATAGAACATGACAAGCAGATTTTTAAAAATTATATGGAAAAGCAAAGGAGCAAACCAAAGGCTCTTTAAAAAGCACTAGACATGGAAGAGGAGAAGAAGGAGCATGTCTATAGGATGTTAAGATTTAATATGAGGCTATAGTCACAAAGATGAATGGTTCTGGCACAAGGATAGACAAGTAAACCAATGAAACATAATAAAAAGCCAAGAAAGAGACCACACTGGATTAGAAAAGGAAATTCTGATTATACTATAATTACACTAAAAGCCTGGTACCCCAATCATGCACTGGTGGAGTCCCTCAGCCTAGCCTGCAGGGATCGAGCTGAAACTGGCTCTCTGACATCCCCTGAGGGGTCCCGGATTATGAGAGGGTTCAGGCCAAGCTGAGGGACTCCACCAGTGCATGACTGGGACCAGGGAGGACCATGAGAGGGCTCTAGGGCATGCCAGGCCCAACCTGATGGGCTGGACCCCAGCAGCAAGCTAACCTACCGGTAGGGGCATCTGCCCCTTGGTGGTCAGTTCACATCATAGCGACTGGTCAAACAGTCAAACAAACATTTGGACACTTAGCATATTAGGCGTTTATTATAGACTAGAGGCCCGGTGCACGAAATTTATGCACGGGGCGTTGTCCCTCAGCCCAGCCTGCACCCTCTCCAATCTGGGATCCCTCCCACAATCCAGACTGCTGGCTCCCACCTGCTCACCTGCTTACCTTCCTAATTACCCCTAACTGCTTCTGCCTGCCAGCCTGATCACCCCCTAACCACTCCCTTGCCAGCCTGATTGATGTCTAACTGTTCTCCTGCCAGCCTGTTTGCCCCCAACTGTTCTCTTCTGCCAGCTTGGTCAACCCTAACTGTCCTCCCTTGCAGGCCTGATCCCTCCCAACTGCCCTCCTCTGATGGCCATCTTGTGGTGGCCATCTTGTGTCCACATGGGGGCAGGATCTTTGACCACATGGAGACAGCCCTCTTGTGTATTGGAGTTATGGTCAATCTGCAAATTACTCTTTTATTAGATAGGATAGAGGCCTGGTGCATGGATGGGGGCCAGTTGGTTTGCCCTGAAGAGTGCCCCAGATCAGAGTGGGGGTTCACTTGGGGTGTGGGGCAGCCTGGGGGAGGGACCTCTGGTGGTTTGCAGGACGGCCATGCCCCCCCAGCAACCTAAGTGGAGGCCCTGGGATCTGGGATTTATTTATCTTCTACAATTGAAACTTTGTAGCCTGGAGCAAAGCCAAGCCTTCTGCTTGTTCCGTGGCAGCAGCCATTTCTGTTGGGACATTTACCTTCTATAATTAAAACTTTGTAGCCTAAAGTGGAGTCCTAGGTCGGCCAGAGCTGCGGAAGCTTGGCTTCCTCCATTGCCGGGGCAATTCTAGCCTCTGGTCTCTCCAGCTTCGTGGCTGCTGCCATTTCTGTTGGGTTTTATGTATTTTCTATAACTGAAACTTTGTAGCATTGAGTGGAGGCCCCGGCCCGCAAAGGCAGGCGGAAAGCTTGGCTTCCTCCATCACCGGGGAAACTCAAGCCTCCCTCCTGCTCTCAGTGGCAGCACCCATCTTGGTTGGGGTTTATTTGCATATTTGCTCCTGATTGGCTTATGGGCATGGCTTGTGGGCATGGCCTGTAGGTGCAGTGGAGGTGCAGTCAATTTGCATATTTCTCTTTTATTAGACAGGAGGATAATTAGTTCACCCTGAAACAGTTTCACTCGCCACAACACAGGTTTGTTTCTCACTCATGTCATCAGTTACTGAGGGTCACCAGGGCTCCCCCTGGTGCTCTCTTGCAACTTGGAGATTGGAGCTGCTTCCACTTTGTAACTCCATACCTTGGGGTTCTTTGCTTCTAGCCACAGGGTGAGAGGGAACATAAGTATTGAAGACTCCCGCCTACTATTCCCACACACATTCTCATTGTCAAGAACTATGGTCTCAAGGCAACCACAAAAGAGGCTGGGAAATGCCCAGGAAGAGGAAATGATGTGATGAACCAGTTTTATCTCTGTAAAAAAATAAAAAAGTATGTGAACTTATATAAGGCAGAATTGGCATAGCAGAAGCCTGGGGAAAGTATTAATGATTAATAAATTATGCAAAGAATAAAAAAGAACTCAATTTCTTCTTTACATTGCACCCAAACAAATAACTTTCAAATGGATTAAAACCTTAAATGAGAAAGACAAAAAGAAGACTATAACCCAGGGATCAGGAAAGAGATCCTAACACACAAATATATATATGTATATGTATGTATGTATATTTAAACCATAAGGAACTGATGGATAAAAATACATCATAAAGAGAGAAAAGACAAACTGGTAGAATATATTTTCAATACATACAACTAAAAAAATAGTATTTAGACTGTAGGAAGAAATTATACTAGCCTATTGCCATACACAAAAAAATCTACTGGAAATAACTATAATTCATCGCAAGTCATAAAGTTAAAATTAAAATCACAAGAAGATTCCATTTCACAACCATTAGACTGAAAAGGGTAGTCATACAGCATCAATGTTAGAAAGAAGGAGGAGCTATGGGAAATCCTTTCCACTACTTGTTAGAATACAAATGGATACAAAAAATTTGAGGAATAATTTGACACTATCTCACAAAATTAAAATTGTGCATACCCTGGAGAAATAGCAATTCCACTTGTAGACAAATTCTTGCAATTATGAATGAACTATGATTAGGTATTTCAACACAAATAGTAATCTTGAAAATAAAATGTTAAGTGAAAAAAAATACAGAAGAAGACATATTGTGTGCCATTTTAGTTAAATCAAGCAAATGTAAGAGTATTTTGAGAATCCACACATACAAGAATCCATACATGTGTTTAAGAATCCATTCTATAAAGAAAAGCAAGGCAATAAGCAAAGTGAAAATTTAGGGTAGTAGAGACTCTTGGGGTTGTGGCTAGGGAGCAGAGGTGGGGAATTTCAAGAACACCAACAAAGCTGGATTTCTTAAGTGTGGTAATGGCTTCACAGGCATTAATTTTATTATGTAACTAGAGGCCCAGCGCACAAAATTTATGCACAGTAGGGTCTCCTAGGTCTGCCTGATGATCAGGGCCGATCAGGTTCCCTGCCTCCCAGCCTCCCTACCTCCTCCTTCCCTTGCTCCCTCAGTGCCCTGCCATTGTCACTGGTTACCCACCATGTTCCACACTGACCCCTGGTGGTCAGTACACATCATAGTGAGCAATCAAACTCCTGGTCAGATTCCCAAGTGGACAATTTGCATATTAGCCTTTTATTATATGAGGTAAGCTAGTCGTGTCATAAATATTTTCTATGCACCAAATATTTAATTTTTAAAATCAACTCACACACACAAGGAAAAGAGTAAGCACTCTGCAAACTGACTCCCATTTAAGAGAGCAGTTGATTTTGCAATTGCGTAGGAGCAGAAAGGACAAGTGAGTATATGTTCTCTTTTTAACACCACATAGTCTATAGCAAGACCCTCTTTTCTTCTAACATTTAAAGTTTGTTTCTTTTCTGTAAATATCTCAAAGCCCCTAACAGTATAATTTATTTCATTTTTACTTTTTATTTAACATCAAAATTCTGTTTGATTTTTCCCCAGTGGCCAGGTTTTATCTGTTCTTCCTAGAACCTCTAGGCAAGTTCAAATTCTGCAGAATCTTACTGCCACATATGAGGTAATTTTTCTCTTATTTATTTGTATACTAAGAGGCCTGGTACATGAATTTGTGCATGGGTGGGGTACCTCGGCCTGGCTGAAGATCAAGGCCTATTGGGGGGAGGGGCAGCCAACCAGGAAGAGGTGCCATTGGAATTTGGCCAGCTGGGGGGAGAGGAGACACGGGAGGTTGGATAGCCAGGGGGAGGGGTCGAGAGAGGTTGCCAGCTTGGGGGGCGGGGCTGTTGGAGGTTGGCTGCCTGCCCCCCCTTCAGGCGGGGCTGACCTGCAGGGCCAGCCAGCAGGGAAGGGGGAGCTGTGGGAGGTTGTCTGTAGGAGCACACTGACCACCAGGGGGCACCTCTTGCATTGAGCATCTGACCCCTGGTGGTCAGTGCGTGTCATAGCGACTGGTCAGCTGGTTGTTCTGGTCATTTGGTCACTTGGGCTTTTATATAGAGAGAAGACTAGAGGCCCAATGTACAAAATTCCTGCAGAGGTAGGGTCCCTAGGCCTGGCCAGTGATCAGGGCTGACCTGCAAGGTGAGTGGTGGGGTGATCTATGGAGTCCCCACTGGCACCCACCTGGCCAGCCTGGCACCACCCACTCACCAGCCCTGCCCCTCACTGGCACCACCAATCACCCCCCTCTGCAAGGCAACTGGCAGGGTAATTAGGAGAACCCGCTGGCACCTGCCTTGGCTGACCTGGGGCCTATGGGCTGAGGGAAGCTCCTTCATTGAGCGTCTGCCCCCTGGTGGTTAGTGTGCATCATAGCAACCAGTTATTCCACTGGTTGTTCTGCTGTTCAGTTTGTATTTAGGCTTTTATTATATAGGATTATTTCATTTTTTGGAAGTATTGTATGCCATGCTCTCTCTCATATGTTTTCTAACTTACATATAGCTAGTATAAACCCCACTTCTTTACCCTTTTTCCCCTTCCCATAAATACATGATTTTGCTGGTTCTCAAAAGCAAACCTTCTTCATTTGTACTATTGGCTTTTAGCTAACCACATAATAGTACCCTGGGATTGAAAGTGTGTACTTATAAAAAAAAGTTCAATAAGATTTTGCTTATAAAACAATGGTTTCTAACTAAGAAGCAAACATAAAAAAGACAAGGGAAATTTTACTAACATTTCATGCCTGGGACCCATTTCCCCAGAATGCCTGAGAAGTACCACAAAGTATCAGGGTAAAAAATTGATGGCTCCAATGCTAGCAGTCGGCAGCTGTGCGAGGCTGCAGGCGGCCCAGGACCAAACCAGAGAGGATGGAACTTGCATTGCCACGATGTGTCCACCATCTGGATACCATTGCTGACATGTACACATGAAGAACTATTTGACACTGAAACTGGGACTCAGAACAGTTGGACATTGAAACTGGGACTCAAACATTTTTTGTTCTTATACATTTATGCAGAGGCAAGATATTTTTGAAGAAAAGAAACAGGGAAGAGTGATTGATATAGAGGCAGGGAGGCATTGAACAGGCTGTCAAGCTACAGGGGGAAGGCTGGGGAGGGTGGGGGGCAGGTGCTGGGGGAAATCAAATCGAAGGACTTGTATGCATGCATGTGAGCATAACCAATGGATGCAAGACACTGGGGCAGGGGTGGGGGGACAGGTGGGGACATGTACTGGGAGATAGGGGAGGCTGGGGGGAGTACAATGGGGGGGAAAGGAAAACATCTGTACTACTATAAAATCGAAGTTATACTGCAAAAATTATATAAAAGAAATATTTTTTTAAATTGATGGCTCCATGTTTTTCAGTTAGACCAGATTAAAGTTTTGGGAGAAATGCATGTGTAGCATGAAGAGGGGGGAATGGAGATGACTGGAGGCACTTTTAGACCATGCAGCTCTGACATCTGTGCAGAAAGAAGACTGTGCATGAAGAGTCTCTAGACTGAAGGGCGGTTCCTATGTAGGTCTGGAGGGATCCGTGATGAGTCCATAAGCCAAAGTAACATGTAAGAAGAAACTCCTATCTAGCAGGAATAGACCTGCATAATATTTTTTGGAGTTGCATTAATATAGTCACAATGCTCAATCACTGACTGCCTACAGCCCGAGAGAGCATTGTCTTACTGTCTGGTGGATCAAGAGCAGGAACAGCTGGTGAGGTCAGTTAACTATGTTTCTCCAAACAGAAGATTTGAGCAGTGAATTTTCACAGCCACCACATTGTGGACAGAGGAAATACCACTCAAGGAAGCATCAGAGGTTTAGTTCTTAGTCTGCCACTCCTAAGTGTGTGATTTTTGACAAGTTAGCTATGAACCTTAATTTCTCCACCTGAAGTGTGAAAAGAATGACACTTGCTGGGTCTATATCAAACTATTTCTATAATAATCACAGGAAATGAGTGTGAAAGTGCTTTAAAAAAGTGCAGTGAAAGAGGGGAAAAACATAAATAATTTGCATATTACCCTTTTATTAGATAGGATTCTCCTTATTGACACACTTTTATGACATTAGCTGCAGATGAGAACAATATGAACAACATTTTTGGTTTATCAATTTTTCCACTTAAAACTGCAGATTTTTCTGTGGCAGCCAGTAACAGCTGACTTTATTGCAAAAGCAAAAGAAGTCCATTTTTTTGTGAATGCAGTTGATATAATCAATGTGAAGTCCCATTTACATGAAAGCAGAATTCCATTCAGGTAAGCACCATTTAATTTTTATTGAGTAGTTATTATAAGCACCCATGAGGTGTTTGACTAGCAGATGGTACAATTGCTTCTTGGGAAAAAAAATACTCATGTTAGAGCTCCAAAATAGATTGGTAATAAAGCCCAAGTAGCTGGCTCTGTGACCTTGAACAAGTGGTTTAACCTCTCATGACCTCGTGCTCTTATTTCAAAATGATTGTTAGACTCAATTATCTGTGCAATTTCTTATAGGTCCTTCTAATTCCTTCCTTCTTATGGTTCCTCTAATGTATACCCAGACTTGGGGAGCAAAATTGTCATTCACTTGAGTAGACTTTACGATATCTCTCAAAAAAGCAGCTAGTAAAGAGGATTTTGCTTCCTACACTAGGTCATTGAACATCCCTGAATGTCTGCCTCTAGACTAAAGTGTATCAAACGCAGTTTCTGCTCCGAGTTCATGTCCTCTTTCTTTTGAAGTCTCCTATCCAGCACCTATCTGCTCTCTGTGTCCATTGTTCAAATGCCAGTTTCCTCCTGTTGCCCTAGCACTTCCCGAAGGCTATGTTCTCTTCTATGCACCATAGGTCAACCTTTGGGGATACTGTATGATAATCATTAATAACTAGAGGCCCAGTACATGAAATTCATGCACAGGAGTGGAAGGGTCCCTCAGCTCAACCTGCAACCTCTCCAATCTGGGATCAGGCTCAAACTGGCAATTGGACATTCCTCATGCAATCCAGGACCTCTGCTCACCTTCCTGCCTGCCCTAACCACTCTGCATGCCTGCCTGATCCCCCTAACTGCCCTCCCCTGCCAGCCTGGTCACCCCTAACTGCCCTCCCCTGATGGCCTGGTTGCCCCTATTAACTTTTTTAAAATTTTTACCCCCTTCACATTCAATTGTATTTGAATTCCTTATTGGTTTCTCCCTGTCACACAATTTTTCTCTCTTCTTTATGTAACACTTTTTCCTACTGAGTCATCATTTATTAACTTTTCTTTCTTCCTATTTCCTATTTCTGTTCCATCAACCTTCTTCCCATCTTTCTCTTCCCCTCCCCACATTCCTTCTTTCTTTTATTTTTACTCCCTTCCTCCCTCCCCACATTTCTTTTTCCTTTATCTTTACACTTGCTGTCCCTCCCCTTTTCTTTCCTCCCCACCTTAATTTTTTTCTTCACTTCCTCCCTCAGACCTGCTTTGTTCCCTCCCCCATGTCTTCCTTCTTCCCATTCTCCTTTTAAGGTCTACCAGCTCCCCTTTAAAACTTTTCTTCCCTCCCTCTTTCTCTCTCATCCACATTCTTCTCTACTTACTTCCACTATTTTAATATCTATCTACCTGCCTAATTATTCAATATCATTTATATTTTTTCTTTTCTTCTTTAACTCTGCTCTCTACTGACTCCTTTATAAAGTTCTTCCTCCCTCCCTCCCTTCTTAAAGCTTCCATGGTGGGGGGAGGGACTGTTAACTCCTAGCCCAGGGCTCAGCCCCAGCAAGGTGTCCACCACCTCCCCCTTCCCCCGGCCTCCCCACCACCATCCTGCTCCATTCCCTGCCCAGGGTGCCCTGTCCAGCAAGAGTGGCCAAGGCCCAGGGCCCGGGCACTGCTGCTGCCTCTGCGAAGCAGGAGCACCTCCGCCCAGAAGGCCTCGGACCATCCACCACTCTGTCCCAGACTTGTGGGTGCCTCCCCGCTAATGGCCTGAACTAGGGGCCACCACCCTCCTCCCACATCTGGGTGGGGCTACCGCCCCTCGCAGGGAACACCTGCTCTTTCCCCCCCCCCCCCCCCCCCCAGCCATGTGCAGCCCCATGTTTCCTTCCCTTTTCCATTTCTGTGTCTTTTTCTTTTTTTATTGATTAAGGTATTACATGTGTACATGTCTTCCCATTGCCCCCCACCCCACTCTCATACAAGCCCTCACCCCCAGTGTCTTGCATCCATTGGTTATGCTTACATGCATGCATACAATTCCTTTAGTTGTTCTCTCATCTCCCCGATCCCTCCGCAACCTTCCCGCTGTAATTTGATAGTCTGTGCCTCTTTTTCTTGTTCCTTTCTGTATTTGTTTCTCCTCTGGGCCTGTCTGCCTGCAGGCCTGCCTTCCTCTCCTCTCCTTTCTTATCCCCTCCTATCATACCCTATCCTATCCGGGCCTTGTAGCTGCCTGAACAGAGGGTGGGGACGCAGCCTGCTGATCCAGTCATGATGTGATGTATAATTTGCATATTTCTCTATTATTAGTATAGATGTCTGTTATGGGTGTTTACTGCTTTCTAGAAACTGTGCCGGGCCTTTTTATACATGGTGTCATTTACTGTTTATCTAACTCTGTGAGATAAATACTCTCCTCATTTGCAGATGAAAATCTTTTTCAAACTTATGAATGAATTTCTCAAGGTCAATTGGCTAGAACATGGCAGAGCTAGGAGTTGAACCCAGATCTTTCTGATGTCAAAGCCTTGATTTTTAATTATTGGCCTCAATAAAAGTAAAGAAATATTATTTAAATGATAGCTAACTTTCAACTTGTTCATCTCAGGTAATTAAATGGCTTGATTCAGTTAAAATGTTTGCCTCATTAACAGTGTGGCACTTCTCAAGAAACATTAAATAATATGACTTTACCATATCTACCCTATTCCTGTGTTTCTATTTCTCTGTGATCATCTTTGGCTATGCAGAACATCTGGTATAGTTCAACAATTGTCACAATGAAAAATAAAGAGAAAAAGCTTTCTTCTTCTCCTTTGTTTTTAACTGAAAATATAACAATACAATATTATTCTGGATTAAAGAAAGCTGTCCACTAATCTATATCTTCACATAAAAGACATGGATGAATCACAATTGAGAATGTTAATAATAGTAGGGAAAAGGTGAGATTTTGGAGGCCTTGAAAACAGACCATATCGAAATCACTTTCTCTCCAGTGTCCATATGTGCTCTACCAAGAAGGTTTGTGAATTTCAGCCCACCACAATGTTAGGTGATACAGTTTTCACCTTGATGAACTTTTGCTTGTTAGGTATCTTAGTGATTTTCCCCCCATGCTCGCCTGTTGTGGCTACAATGGCCATGTGGGGAAATCAGAGCCCTTTCTGAAAACCAGCTCACCCTCTCTTTTGTCATCCAGTGTCTTGATGGAAGATGTGGAAGATCTCATTCACCAGCAGACTTCCAATGGCACCATCAGCCCCCGGACCTCCTCCTCATTCTATGAAAATTATCACCCACTAAGTGAAGTAAGCCATCACATTTCTCTCCAAAATTACTATTTTCATTTAACCAGCATTTTCACTTCAATGATGGAAAATTATTAAAATACCATAATTAATGGAAGAGAGTAATAAAATATTTCAATTTAGGTTGAGCATATGGTAGTAACTTATCCTTTTGTAGATATTTTCACTGGGAAAATTGCATCATATTTGGTATACTGCCTCTCAGCAGTATTTTGTCCATAACTAAGAGAATCTCTAACTGCTAGGAGTAATACTGCATGCTAAGAAACAGCAGAAAATAATAAATAGGGCCTTTTATTGAAACTGCTACACAAAAATTTAACAGTCCACAGTGATAGTCTGCCATAACAAATTACCACAAATTGGACAGCACAACGGTATTCTTTCATAGTTCTGGAGGCTAGAAGTCAACAAGGGTGGTTTCAGTAGGGTTAGCTTCTCCCAAGGCATATCTTCATGACTTGCAGATAGCTGCCTTCTCGTTATGTCCTTACCGGGCCTTTTCTCTGTATGTACACATCCCTGGTGCCTCTATATATTTCAGGCTTTACTTCTTAAAAGGACACCAGTTAGAATGGATTAGGACCCATACTAACAGCCTCATTTTAACTTAATTACCTCTTTAAAGTTTCTATCTCCAAATATAGTCACATTCTAAGATACTAGAAGTTATGGGCTTTAACATATGAATTTGAGAAGAACACAATTTAATAATGACATTCCAGAAAATGCCCTGGAACTCTTCTCCCTTCCACTCCCAATCCTTTCTAAGAGTTTCATAGGAACCATAGTAATCTTGCTCTCAGAAAATTCCTCCAAATCCTCCTTCCCCTTCAGCACTGATCTCTTTTTCAGTCATCACCACAAGGTGGGCAAGGACGTATTCTTTTGTCATTGACTCTCACTAAGAAAACATAAGTGAGCCACTGTGGGGAGAAAAACAAATAGCCATAAAAATATTTTTTAAAACAAATAGTAAAAGAAGACAGTTATTCAAAGGGTGTCATCTTCATAATCTCAATTAGATTGTGAAATAAAAAGCCTTTTTAAAATAAATCTTTATTGTTCAGATTATTATAGGTGTTCCTTTTTTATTCCCCCATAGCTCCCCTCTACCCAATCCCCCACCCCATCCCATCCCCTTACCCCCCCACACTCTTCATCCATAGGTATAAGATTTTTGTCCAATCTCTTTCCGCACCCCTCATACCCTCTTCCCCCTGAGAATTGTCAGTCCACCTCCTTCCTATGTCCCTGATTCTATTATATTAATCAGTTCATTCCGTTCATCAGATTTTTCATTCTCTTGATTTTTAGATTCACTTGTTGGTATGTATGTATTTGTTGTCATTTTGTTGTTCATATATTTTATCTTCGCCTTTTTCTTCTTCCTCTTCTTAAAGAATACCCTTCAGCATTTCATATAATCCTGGTTTGGTGGTGATGAACTCCGTTAGCTTTTTCTTGTCTGTGAAGCTCTTTATCTGACCTTCAATTCAGAATGATAGCCTTGCTGGGTAGAGTAATCTTGGTTGTAGGTTCTTGCTATTCATCACTTTGAATATTTCTTTCCACTCCTGTCTGGCCTGCATAGTTTCTGTTGAGAAATCAACTGATAGTCATATGGGTGCTCCCTTGTAGATACAGTTGTTTTTCTCATGCTGCTTTCAAGATTCTCTCTTTGTCTTTTGCCCTTGGGGTTTTAATTATGATGTGAATTGGTGTGGTCCTCTTTGGATTCCTCTTGTTTAGGGTCCTCTTGTTTGGAGTCTTCTATAAAACTGCCTTCATATCATACAGCTTCCCCTGTGGGAGGAATTCTACTGAACCCATCACTGGAACACAAAATAGTTGTGGGTAGTTTTTCTTTCAGAAGCAGTCATTCCTTAGAAGGGTAGCACAGTAAACAGAGGCCCACTGAGGAAGTCCCTGAGGCTAAACCTCCAGCACCTCAGACTCTGACAGAGCTGGGGTTTGGCAGCAGGTAGGCCTCCCAGGAGCTTCTTTGGACACTGGCCTCAGTCAGACCTGGAGTTTTTATTTGTCCTTCCACTATAATCTTGATGGAATCACAAGTGCCACTGGACTGTCATCTAGGACAGTAGTTGGGAAACTGCGGCTTGCAAGCCATGGTTTGCCACTCTGTTGGCTAATGAGTTTGCTGACCACTGATCTAGGAGATAGGCCCAGAACCAAACGCCTTCTCAGGGTAGAAGAGAATTGTTTCCCCTCCAGATTGTTCACACCTTTGCCTCTCATCATTGCACAGATCTTCTTGTGAATTCACGGGTTTCTAGTGGGAAATAATGGCACTGTCATTTATCCTATGCAAAGACAGTGTCCAGGGCTTCCTTAGGTTACTCTTAAAAAGTGAATTTTTATACTTACCTGGCACGGGAGATACCATGATCATGAAGGTGGTTTTACCAGGGTGAGGCTTATTCAGTCCGGATGTGCTGACCCCTGTGATTTCCCCAAATGTGGGAAACTCGACTGCATAATTTGTGGTAGCGGGGGACTGTGTTCGCGCTCACCCCCGTATAAAAATGTGAATTAAAAAAATAATATAAAAGTGAACTTGTGAATGAATGATAAAGAGGATTTCATACACAGAGACAGGGATTAATGTGATGAGCCTATGTCTCATTTAGAAGACATACTTTAAAGATAAACTTTTCCTATTTTTGTCATATGATTCTCAGTACTTTTCTACTCTTTCGCTAAACCTTGATAATTTTCCAAACTTTGCTTTTATTGATTTTTTCCTAAACAACATAAGAAACACCTGCCCCAAGTATTTTAGTTCCTCACTCTTTCTATATACACAGGTTTTAGAGAGCTCTCCTTCCCTTGAAGATGTTGTCTGCTTCCTTTGGTCAGGGAAGTGCTTTGAACTTACTCTCTGACTGACTGCTTATGTCCATTTTGATAGATCTATTCTTGGATAGATGTTGTAACTGAGCAATATCCTGATATGATTGAAAAAATCCACATTGGATCCTCATATGAGAAGCGTCCACTTTATGTTTTAAAGGTATGTCATGGGGGAATCATTGATCTGTCAACTCCAGGGGATGTGTTAATTCTCCAGCGGTACTTGTTATAATTTGGATTTTTTTCTTTGAGTTCTGTAAGTATTTGTATTACAACTGTTCCTCCACTTTAATACTCAGCTACTTAGCGTTGATTTTCTTTTTCCACTTTACTAATGCACTGTTAGTCTATGAGTGGAAACCCCAATTTTAGAATCAACTTTGTCTCTTTATGTGACATAGGTAAATTCCCTGAACTTCAAGACCTACTGTCATAAAATAAAGGGTGAAGAGTATGGTCTGGATTATTTTTCAAGTCCTTGTTTTATTTATATCACCACCGCTACTTCTGATTGCTTTACAAAGGAAGAAAAAAAGAGAGAGATAATCTGTTATTGGATAAACACTGACACTGATGCTCTTTTTGGAACAAAACAAAAAGCTGAATAACCAAACCCAGGGAAGGATAAGAACCAGGGAAATTCTGAGGTTTTGGCAATAGGGTTTATATGATAGCTTCTGCTCCAATCACAGTTCACTTGGTTATTTATTTTCAGTTGAATAAATTGGCCTTAGTAAAGGTGAATAAATGTGGCCAAAGAATTTAGGGGAGCCATAAAACCATACTAATTCTTTCTTTTTAAAAATATATTTTTATTGATTTTTTTTGCAGTATAACTTATATAGTAGTATATATGTTTTCTTTTTTTGCAGTATAACTTATATAGTAGTACATATGTTTTCTTTTTCTCCCCATTATCCTCCCCCCAGCCTCCCTTACCCCCCAGCACATGTCCCCACCTGCCCCCTCCCCGCTCCAGTGTCTTTCATTCATTGGTTATGCTCATATGCATGCATACAAGTCCTTCGGTTGATCTCCCCAAGCATCCGCCTCCCATCCACCCCAGCCTTCCCCCTGTAGCTTGACAGCCTGTTCAATGCCTCCCTGCCTCTATATCAATCACTCTTCCCTGTTTCTTTTCTTCAAAAATATCTTGCTTCTGCATACTAGAAATAAATGTATAAGAACAAAAAATGTTTGAGTCTCAGTTTCAGTGTCCAACTGTTCTGAGTCCCAGTTTCAATATCAAATAGTTCTTTATGTGTACATGTCAGCAATGGTATCCAGATGTGGACACATCGTGGCAATGCAAGATCCATCCTCTCTGGTTTGGTCCTGGGCTGCCTGCAGACATGCACAGCTGCCGACTGCTAGCATGGCAAGGTGTCATCAGTGTCCCCCATCTCTGGACCGTCCTCGTGACTGGAACAGACCCATCAGTTCCTCACAGCCGCAGGAACCCATATGGTCTTGGAGTTGTTCCCTGAAAACACACAAACACATTCTAGACCAAAAGTTAACAAAGGGATCCTCTCTGCAAAATAGACTTGGGATTCTTTATATTTTTTGCCTAAATGATTTTCCTTTGGCTTATTTTGACACCATGTGTGTTTTTTCATGGATATCCTGCTGTTGGCTTTACAAATGGAATTTGCTTTTCTGGAGTAAGAATTTTCTAGATGTTTTTTACTTACAGGATATTTTTCCTTACATGATACTACCCCACTGTCCCCTCCCCCCTTTTGATTAATGGGGGCTTTTGGAAATTTTATATTACAGTCTTGGTAATTTTAAATTTTAATTTTTGCACACAAATATGACTGCTTTAGTTTCTTTGGATGTTAAGCAATTTTACAGTGAGATGAACTACTAATAGATATTGTAGTTAATGTTTTAGGAAAAGCTTTTTGTCCAGTACACTTAAATTTTCTTGAATATTCTCTTATTTCACTTGGCCAATTTAAATTAATCTGAAAACTTGATTACTATTTTACTGTCAATTTTAATACTCAAGCAGAAATCTTAGTTTACCCTGTAAATATTAGTGGAAAGGAATATTTGCATTTTTTAGTAGGTCCTGAGCATTCCTGGTAATAGACTGAATTTAGATATAGGGCAGCTATTGCTGGCCGAGTCTCTGTCTGCCACCTGGGTCCTGGTCTGAGTTGTGCATGGGGGGCAAAGCAGCCATGGGGGCAGGAGACCTCCCTCAGGAGGGGTGAGAATTCAAGCCCCTGCAAGGTTTGTGGATGAGGGTCTGTGCCCCACCTCTGTTGACCTTTTAGTTCTCTCCTATTGGCCCCTCTGCGACTGTGCCTGTCTTAGGTTGTTCCTTCCCTGAGGAATCTTACCCGTCTCAGGCTAACCAGCCATCCTCCGGGGCCAAACAGGGTGATGTGAGGTTCAGTTCTGTCTCCTTTGTAGTCTTTGCCCTTGTGGCCTCCACGTCCAGTACCTGCCTTGGGGTCCCCTCGCCTGCTCTAATTCTTTCTTGATAATTTATAATTATGTACTTCTGTTTTGTAGCACTTTCCCACCCTAAATATATATATATATATATATTTAAAAAGAAGTCCTGGAAAAAAATTAATCACTGGAAAAATATTTTATTTACTAATATTTAATTTGCATTTAGTCTCCCAACATTATTTAAATTGTGATAGATGAGCCTTTTTGGTCCTGCAAAGATAAGATTTGGAGTCAGGATTTCTAGGTTTTAATCTATTCCAAAGAAACTGGCAGTGCAGATTCAAGACAGACATATAAAACATTGGGTCTTCTTGGTGACTGACTTGCTAAATTCAGATCCTTGTAATCATGGCATCCCATCCATGACATTTTCTTTCAGCATGTCGTGTGTAACCATTGGGACTTGTGTTTCTGGTACTTAGATGTACATGTGGGAAAACCATACTTCTTACATGCTTTAGTCTCACTCTTACTTGGCCAAGGATGCCCACATAAGGATATAATGTAGGTCTCTAGGGTTCCTCCTACTTGTCAGTGTCAGGACCAGTCCCAGCAGAGCTTGCTTAGCATGGACAGAAGACAACTAATTCAGACAATTCAGGGTTTTCTATTAAATTGAGTAGATTAAGTCAGCCAGGCAGTTCCCTTCTTTGAATAATTTTACCTTTCACAGACAGTGAACGTGAATTTCTCACTTGCTTTCTCATTGAATATTACTACCTCCAAGTTAGTTAAGAAAATGCTCCTTGGGTGGTGCAGATGGCAATTTAAAAATCTAACTCTCTCTTTTCTTATTCTGAAATTTCAATCCCACATATTTGCTTGATTTTACAACACTCTTCTCCCTTCTCTCCATACTCTAAAATTGGGTTGTAACTATTTTTAACAGCAAATGAAATATAATTCATTTTGTTTGGAGATGATTTTGAGAATTCTGCTGAAGACAACAAAGGCTATCACTGAGGAAAAAAAGGTGGGAAAATGTATCTTTTTCCAGAGACTTGACATCATGCACTAGCCCTCCCCACCTTCCAATAATGTGAATCAGAACAAGCCTACTGTCCACAGATCTATTGGTGATAAGTTTGTGTGAAGTTCGATGTGTGGTTCTTTTTGTGTGAAATGGGAAATCGCCTACTGGCTCCCCTTTCTCAAGCCTTTCTCTGTTCCTCATCTCCCACAGAAAGCTGCCTACCCACAACACACACCCATTCACCTCTAATGTGAAGAAAGTGCCTGAAGCACTAGTTCTCTGGTCTCCACTTCTACCTTCCCATTAGTTTTAACTAGCTAAATGTTTGGGAATAAAAGAGCTTTAAGTCAAAAGTCCTAGCCTCAATCCTTAACCTGACTCTTACCAGCTATGTGATCTTAATAATTTTATCTCTTCACTTTTAATCTCACCAGCTTTTAATTTTCCTTCAGAATTTTCAAAGTAATTCAGAGAATGATGCATATGCCATATATTTGTTAAAAGGATCTATAATAATAAAAGCATAATATGCTAATTAAACCAGACAACCTTCCAGAGGAAGCTGGGGCTGTGAGTTAAGCCCGGGTCCCGGATGACAGAGGGAAGCAGGTGCTGGCAGCCAGGGAAAGGAAGGCCTATTCTTGCACCAATGTCATGCATTTGGTCTCTAGGTAAAATACAAGCCCTAAATAAATGGAAATTATCCTGAGGCTCCTTGTTATTATTTTTTATCTTCTTTGGGCAGGTTTTTGAAAAGCAACAAGCAGCCAAAAATGCTGTTTGGATTGACTGTGGAATCCATGCCAGAGAATGGATCTCTCCTGCTTTCTGCTTGTGGTTCATAGGCTACGTAAGTACATAATTCACATTCTCTTAAACACAAATCAATGAATGTGATACATCACATAAAAAAATCTGAAAGATAATAATCACATGATCATATTAATAGACACAGAAAAAGCATTTGACAAAATCCCATACCCATTTTTTATTTTTAGAGAGGAGAATAGAGGGAAAGACAGAGAAATATTGATGTGAGAGAAACACATCAATCAGTTGCCTCCTGCATGCCCCTGACCAGGGCCTGGGCTAGAGAGGAGCCTGCAACCAAGGTACGTGCCCTTGACCGGAATCAAACCTGAGACCCTTTGGTACTCAGGCTAAAGCTCCACCTATTGAACAAAACTGGCTAGAGCTAGCACCCATTTTTGATAAAAACTCTCAGCAAAGGGGGCAGGGGGTGTGTGTGTAAAGGTAGCATACCTTAACATAATAAAAGTCATATATGACAAACCTACAACCCATCATACTCAATGGGCAAAAATTAAAACCATTTTCCCTAAGAATAGGAACAAGACAGAAATTTCCCTTTTACCACTCATGCTCAACATAGTCCTGGAAGTCTTAGCCACAGTGACCACACTTTCTAGTTCACCTCAAGAACACAGTGGGGAACTTGCTTTATGTTTACAACCCAGAGCCAGATCAGTACAACCAAAGGAGACATCAAGCTAGAGGAGTCTTCCCAGCTCCAATCCCTGTAGCTGTTAGAAATGTTGAATTCAGGTTTAAGAAGCACTGAAACTAAAGACTCAACAGTATTGTATTATAATCTTCTAATGTGCTGAAAGACTAAATATTGATTATTCCCCCCACAAAAAAAGAAACGGTAAGTGTTGTGACAGACCTTATATGCACATATGCATTGCCATGGACATAGACAAGAGGGCAGTGAGGCCTGGAGCAGGGTGGGAACCTGGCAGAGGGGAGCAATGGGGAAAAGGGGAGACATCTCAACACTCGCAACAATAAAGATAGAATTTTTAAAAAGGCCATGTGACAATGGAGGCAGAGATTGTAGTGATGTAGCTATGAGCCAAGTAATGCCAAACAACCACCAGAAACTAGGAGAGAGTCATAGAACAGATTCTCCCTCAGAACCTCAAGAAGGAACCAATCCTGCTGACACCTTGATTTTGGACCTCTGGCCTACAAAATTGTGAGAGAATACATTTTAAGCCAAAGAGAGGGAGACAGAGAGGCAGACAAAGAAACCTACTGTGCCACATATATTAAACTTCAACAAACGTTGTAGAAATTAAAATGATAAATGCTTTATTACTTTAAAATAAATGAAGTCTCTAATCTTTTTCTGATAATTAACTCCTATGTTAATACTGTAACATGATAATACTGAAACATGACTTCAACATAAATTTACAAATTTAGTGCATAAAAATGTATTTTACTAGTTGCTCAACTCTTTAAAGGATTGTTTTTTTATTCTATAAAATTTGCTTCCTTCTCATTAAGCTCTCATTTCTGATTGTCTATTGCAAAATTTTGCAATGTGCTTGTCTATTGCAAAATTTTTAACATGACTCGTGATTGTTTTAGCAGAATATGAAAATAATATTTTAAATATTTAAAAAGAGAAAATGATAAAGCTTTTGCTATAGCTAAGGTAGGATCTGAGACATTTTCTTTTGTCAATAATAAAAAATATTTTAAAAACATCTTTTGAGCCCTGAAGTTTAAAGCAACAAATAATTGTAAACTAATCCATAAATTAAAATATAGCAATGTTGCCACTGCTTCATTGTGATAGTGTGTTTATATCCAATCTTAGTCCTAGAAGCAATGCTGAATTTGTCTTTGTGGTTATCCTCCCTTTATATTTGGTTATTTTGGGGGTGCACTTCTCAGTCATCAGAATGAGGATGTCATTGGATCATATTAGAAAATGTGACCCTAAGGTAGGTGTGGGTCCAAAGCAAGTGAGCAGTGTTAGGTAATGCTTATTAGGAAACTCATAGCCAATACTTAGGAAAAGCTACCACTGATTTTAAAGTCAAATGATCTGATGTTTGGAAAACACACTGCTACTATAGCAAATTTTAGCTCCTAAAGTTACAAAGACAATGTATAAAATACCATTACAATAGTCCTACATGGACATAGACAAAGTTAAAGCTCTGTTGATATGGCTTACTGAAAAAAAAAAACTATGTCTAGGTTTTTGCTTCCTTAAATCTTTGAAGTGAGCTTTATGGATTTAATAAATATTTTTTTTGTTTCTCAAAAGAAATTTTATAAAATGTATGGTTCTGTTTTCTGCCTCCATTAAATAGGAAGACCATTTGCTCATTTTCAAGGAGTTTACCCCCATTGGCAGCTAAGTATCCTAAGTATCCTAGTTTTTCTAGGCATTGATACTCTTCCTAAAAGTTAAATTTGTAAGTCCAAACATGCTAAATGATTTTTTAAAAAGGAGGGCAGACACATACAATAAACAGACTAGCCTGACTGGTGTGACTCAATGGTTGAGCTTCAACCCGTGAACCAGGAGGTCATGGTTTGATTCCAGGTCAGGGCACATGCCCAGGATGCTGGCTCCATCCTCAGTAGAGGGCATGTAGGAGGCAGTCAATAGATGATTCTCTCTCATAATTGATGTTTCTACTTCTTTCTCCTTCTCCCTTCCTCTTTTAAATCAATAAAAACTATTTTTTTAAAAAGAAAAAGAAACAGACTAAGTTTGGAAGAACTTAAAAGAGATATTATTTAACACACTTCGTTTTATTTGTAGGTAACTCAATTATCTGGGGAAGAAAATCTGTTTACCAATCTTCTGAGGCATGTGGATTTCTATGTTATGCCGGTAGTTAATGTGGATGGTTATGACTACACTTGGAAAACGGTAAGTAAAGGCAAAGAAAAAACTTGCCCCCATTGGGGATACATGATACACTGGATTAATCCTATCTAATAAAAGAGTAATATGCAAATTGACCATATCTCCACTGAACCCACAAGCCACGCCCACCAGCCAGTCAGAAGTGAGTATGTAAATTAACCCAACCAAGATGGCTACGGCCACAGAGAGAACAGGAGGCTTGAGTTGCCCCAGCAATGGAGGAAGCCAAGTTTCTGCAGCCCTGGCCTGCCTTGGCCTCCACTTAAGGCTACAAAGTTCCAATTATATAAGATGAATAAATTCCACCAAAAATGGCTGCATCCACAGAGCGAGCAGGAGGCTTGGCTCCACTTAAGGTTACAAAGTTTCAATTATAAATCTCAGATACCAAGGCCTGCGCTTTGGTTGCTGGGGGGGCATGGCCAACCTAGAAACCACCACAGGCCCCTAGCCCAGCCCACCCCACACCCTAAGGGAACTCCCACCCTGATCCGGGACACCCTTCAGGGCAAACCAGCCAACCCTCACCCATGCACCAAGCCTCATCCTATCTAATCCTATCTAATAAAAGAATAATATGCAGATTGACCATCATTCCAACACACAAGATGGCTGCCCCCATGTGGACACAAGATTGCTGCAACAAGATGACCATCAGGGGAGGGCAGTTGGGAGGAACCAGGCCTGCAAGGGACGGCAGTGGGGATGACCAGACCAGCAGAGGAGGGAAGTTGGGGGCAACGGGGCCTGCAGGGAAGGGCAGTTGGGAGGGACCCAGGCCTGTAGGGGAGAGCATTTGGGGGGTACCAGGCTGGTAGGGGAGGGCAGTTAGGGTGACCAGACCTGCAGGCGAGGGTAGTTAGGGGAAAACAAGCTGACAGGGGAGCAGTTAATCATTAATCAGACTGGCAGGGGAGTGGTTAGTGGTGAGCAGGCTGGCAGGCAGAAGCAGTTAGGGGCAATCAGGAAAACAGGCAAGCAGTTGGGATCCAGCAGTCCTGGATTGTGAAAGGGATGTCCGACTGCCCGTTAGGGCCTAAACGGGCAGTCAGACATCCCTCTAGGGGTCCCAGATTGGAGAGGATGCAGGTTTGGCTGAGGGACACACACACACCCATGCATGAATTTCATGCACTGGGCCTCTACTTATTTATAAAATCCTGGATCTTGACACAATTATTTCATTAGAAAAAAAATAATAATCCTCATTACAGAAAAGATCAACTTATGTGAGTAAAAATAATTTTATAGTTCACTCCTATGTACCTGTTAGATAGCTTCAGAAGTAATCACCTTAAGCCAATCTATTTTCATCTATATACTCAACCTTTTTCTGCCTTACCCATATTATTTTAAAGCATATCTCAGACATCATATCATTTCATCAATAAATGTTTCAGTATGCATCTCTAAAAAAGCTCTTTAAAAATAACCACACTACAAAAATTAAAATAATTACTTAAAGTAAAAGGTTCAATCAATATTTATTTTTTTAATGAATTGTTTTTGCTTTTTGCTTTTTTTTATTTACAATATAACTTATATTTAATAGTAGTACATATGTTTTCCTTCCCCCCCAATATCCTCCCCCAGCCTCCCTTACCCCTCCCTTTGAATATTGAAATTTAAATATTCAATCAATATTTAAATTTCCAAAGTTTCTTTGATTCAAGACCCAAGTAAAGCTAATATGCTGTGATTGATTTATATGTCTTTTAATTCTATTGTAATCCATAAATGGTCATACTCTCACTCTTCCTTGCAATTTATTCATTGAACAAAAAAGTTTTCCATTGTCTGAATTTGCTAGTTGCATTTTGCCATGTTGCAATTTAACCTATTCCTCTGACTCCTGTGTTTTCTAAAAATTGCTGTTCGGATTCTGTGAGTTTAATCAGATTTAGAATTAACTTTTTTGGCAAGACTACTTCATTGTGATAGTGTGTTCTCAGATCAGGATGTGTATAATTTCTAGTTGTGACTCTTTTTGAGCTATTAGTTACCACTGATGCACAATGCCTAGATCCATTTATTCTTACCAGGAATTCTTTAAATATATTTTTTTATTTGTAAGATCATAAATTGCAAGACTTAAAACAATTAATTGAACTTTTATTCTTTTTTTTTAAATATATTTTATTGAGTTTTTACAGAGCGGAAGGGAGAGGGATAGAAAGTCAGAAACATCGATGAGAGAGAGACATCGATCAGCTGCCTCTTGCACGCCCCCCACTGGGGATGTGCCCGCAACCAAGGTACATGCCCTTGCCGGAATCGAACCCGGGACCCTTCAGTCCCCAGTCCGATGCTCTATCCACTGAGCCAAACCAGTTTCGGCTGAACTTTTATTCTAACGATATGTGAATTTAAACCTTTCTACACTTTAACTCAATCATGAGTATGAGTATCCTGGTCAACCTCATCTCTATTGGAAACCATTATCAATAATTTTTCTAATCTATAAGTATTATGATTCATGTAAAATTACTCAAGCACTATAAAATACATTCTTTTCTAATTTAATGAGGGGCACATAAAACATAACTGAGCATATATCAGTTAAGAGAAACCTACGTGAGTAGCACATGTAAATACTACAGGGAATGAGAAAAGTGCAGGGATTAGAAACATATGGGATTACACAGGAATAATTTCATGTTGCAGGTAATTTGTGCAGAAGAGATAAGAATGGAGATTGCTGAAAAAATCATTTCAAGTAAAAGGGATACTATGAATAAAATTTTTCAAGTAGGAGTGGACAAATCCTAAACTAAGTAAATGAGAAATACCTAGCATAACACATAATACTAATTTAGTGTTCAATAAGTAATCACATCTAGATGTTGATGTTATAATAAATGCATGCCTTCACCAAGGTATATTTCTTCCCTGCAATGCCTTCACTTCATCCTGTCACAGTGGAATTTAACCATTCTTTAGTTGTTTCTACTTTTCAGCTGTCCTTTGTGTCTGAACTCTGCCAACTAGTAATCTCTGCAGTTCAAGAACCTAATTTCTCCACAGAAAATGTTGCTACCAAACCACAGGCCAGGGTTGGGAAGCAGAATGAGAGGCCTGGTGGAAGGGTTGGTGAGAATAGGGAATAAGAGTGCCACATCACCCCAACCTTGGAACTAAAGGCTGTGTACCTATTTACACGATCGAATTTTCTAGCTTACCTCAGTGGGGAATTTGTTTTATGTTTACAAACCTGAGTCAGATCAGTACAACCAAAGGAATCATCAGATTGCAGAAGTCTTCCCAGCTTTAGTTCCTGTAGCTTTTAGAAAATGTTAAATTTAGTTTTAAAAAGCACTGAAACTCAAGACTGAACAGTATTGTATTATAATCTTCAAACTTGCTAAGAGACTAAATATTGATTATTCCCAACACAAAAAAGAAATGACATGTGGTGTGATAGAGGTACTAACTATCCCTACAATGGTAATCATATTATAATATATAAATTTATCAAATCAACATGTTGTACACCTTCAGTTTATGCAATGTGAAATGTCAAATATATTTCAATTAAAAAAAGAAACTCAATATATTTCAATTAAAAAAAAGAAACTCATTACTCATAGTTTTAAATAACTCATTACACAACGTTATTTTGCTTTTCTTACAAGGAACTCAACAATGAATAAAATTACTTTAAAGGAATAAGACCAAACAAAAAGGCCAATAAGCAGCCCAGCAAAACCAACTGACAATATTAATTCTCTAGGTCAAAATTAATCAAATATCATTATTTTTCTGATTTAAACTAAAATAGTTTGAGTTAATGTGATTGAGACCTGGATAGAAACAGGAGCTGTGCAAAAAGAATGCCGTGAAGAGACAGGATGAAGTGAAGGGACTGCAGGAAAGAAATATATCCTGGCCACTTAGGCATTAAAAGTCATGTCTTGCCCAGCCAGCATGTCTCGGTGGCTGAGCGTGAACCTATGATCCAGGAAGTTATGGTTCAATTCCCACAACTCAGGCACACAGCAAGGTTTTGTGCTCAACTCCCAGTGTTGGACATGCAGGAGACAGCCAATCAATGATTCTCTCTCATTATTAATGTTTCTGTCTCTCTCTACTTCTCCCTTTCTCTCTGAAATCAATAAAAATATACACTGAGTGGCCAGATTATTATGATCTCTGAACGCATAATAATCTGGCCACTCAGTGTATATCCCATATAATAAAAGGCTAATATACAAATCGTCCTCTGGCAGGCAGCCAACTGCCCATGTCCCTCTCTCTGACCAGGCTAGCCAGCCCATGCACGAATTCATGTACCAGACCCCTAATATAGGTAGGTAGGTAGGTAGGTAGGTAGATAGATAGATAGATAGATAGATATTAGGTGCATAATAATCTAGCCACTCAGTATATATTTTTTGAAAAGTCATGTCTTTTCTTAAACCACAAACATGTCCACACTAGTTATCTGTATCTTATTTACTTAGAATCGAATGTGGAGAAAGAACCGTTCTGTTCATGAAAATAATCATTGCACTGGAACAGATCTGAACAGGAACTTTGCATCCAAACACTGGTGTGGTAGGTTGTTTGTTTCATTTTGGGTAATATTTCTTCATTAAAAAGGTGCATTAATTCTGGATCAGCAAATAATTTAAATAAACATTTTAGTTAAGAGTAGTGCTGTGAATATTAGTCAGCAAATTACCTTAACCTCTCCTTCCTGCTGTTTCCTCATCTGTAAAAGAAGTTAGACCAGTTCTTTAAGTCCCATCTAAATTTTTAAATACTATTTTTCTAGAATAATAATGAAGCGACTATTAAATTTCCTGCTTTAATAAACAAATAATTTCATTTCTAGGATAGCAGAGACCAGGGTCAGGTGGGTATCTCTTATTTTTAATTGCATAGTTAAATGTTTACCTCTATAGTGTTTGCAAGCATTTTCTTTTGTGTTAACTATTCACTTTCTCAGCATATTCTTACTTTCAGGAATATTATAAAAATAAACTTATGTCTAGCACAAAGGGAGTTTATCATTCCTTTATTTGAATGAGTTAAGGAACTCAGTGAATACTGATTTAGGAACTCAAGAATATTGTCTGCTCTCAGGGAAGTAGGTGTTAGTTCACCCTCTAGACTTCTATTATATTTCATAGCCACTATATTTAAGAAACAGTTACAAAATAAAACTACACAGATAGATGTCAGAGAAATGGTAGCATGAGAAATCCTCTTGGCTTCTCCCCCTGAAATTATAACAAGTTAACCAACTATAACTCAACAAAGAATTCCCTGCTCAATACAGAGGCATGCCTGAGAGATTCCCACATTGAAACATCTAAAGGTGGGCAACTAGGAATAAACGGGGATATGAGCAGGGAGGAAAGCATAGATGGCCCACAGATGCAGCCCTGCTGCCGGACCTCAAGGCTGGGCCTGGAGAGAGGAGGAAAACAGCAGTAGCAGGCACTTTCTTTGGCCAGGAGAAACAAAGAGCTGTATGTAGGGGGCAAGTCAGCAGGACAAGCAGTGAGTGGAGGGGACAGTAACTGAGCCAGGAGATGCCTGACAGAGCACGGGCTTTGCCATGTGGCTCTCCACTGCCAGGCTAAACAATCTTGTTTCAGACAAAGAAATAGAACCACAGAACACTACCACCACTTGAACTCTCAAAATTCACCTCCTGTTGCCCTTGGAATCAGGTTGAGGAGCATATTATCTGTAAACCAAGAGCTACTGCATTAGAACCGCTATTTCCTTCTGTGACTGATCCCCACATGGGATGCTTGGGGTGGGACCTAATGGAGGTCAGGGGTCACCATTAAGGTATGGGCAAAATAAACCTCACCCACATGCAACACAGCTGAATTGTCTTATGGAAGCCCTAGAGGTCAAAAATGGAAGACCACAAAGGGAAGAAATCTTATAATTCTGCACCATCTACTAGAAAAATCATAGAAGGACCTGTCCAGAGGAAGCTGGTATCAACCATTTGTATTCCAATATAATAAAAGCCTGATATGCTAAGTGTCTGATTGGCCAGTTGGCCCTTCAGCCAATCAAAGTGTAATATGCTAATGATATACTAAGGCTGCTCAAGAACTCACTATGACGTGCACTGACCACCAGGGATCTACAGTCAACCAGTCGCTTGACATGCACTGATCTCCAGGGGGCAAATGCTCAACTGGTAGGTAAGCTTGCTGCTGGGGTCCAGCCAATTGGGAATGAGCGAGATGGGCTAGACATGCCCTGGAGCCCTCCTGTGGTATCTCCCTGGCTAGCCAATCTCCCTCATCCCTCCCAAATCCCAATCATGCACCAGTGGGGTCCCTCAGCCTGGCCTGCACCCTCTCGCAATCCAGAACCTCTCAAAGGATGTTGGAGAGCTGGTGTAAGCTCAATCCCACAGGCCAGGCCAAGGGACCCCACTGCACAAATTCATGCACCATGCCTCTAGTAGACATATATAAATGTTTAGGCAAAGGAGAACAGTAAATACCATGAGTAACCATGGTAACAAGGTTACCATGAAAAATCTCCAGAAAATAGGCTGAACACATGGAAATGTGATATAAATGATGGAGATTTCAACATTGCAGTTCTGAAAATACTCAACAAGATGCAAGAAAATACAGACAAGCAATTCAATTGACTCAGAAAACAAATCAGTGGACAAAATGAGTACTTTACCAAAGAGATTGAAACTTTAAAAAACAACCAATCAGAAATCTTGGAAATGAAGCATACAATCAAGGAGATTAAGAGTGAAATTCTGATGCCTCGCTGATTTTGCTCAGTGGATAGAGCATTGGCCTGCAGACTGAAGGGCCAGGTTTGATTCCGGTCAAGGACACATGCCTGGGTTGCAGGCTTGATCTCAGTAGGGGACATGCAGGAGGCAGCCAATCAATGATTCTGTCTCATCATTGATGTTCCAGTCTCTCCCTCTCCCTTTCTCTCTGAAATTAAGATAGATAGATAGATAGATAGATAGATAGATAGATAGATAGATAGATATAGTGATATAGAGATAGATATATAGATATAGATATTCTTTAAAAAGAGTGAACTAATGAGCATAGAAAACAGAGGCAATCAAATGGAAGAAAGAATTAGGGATAATGAATATAGAAATGGCACAGAGGAGAGAAGAGAGACCTGGGAATAAAGGAAAATGAAAAAGTTCTACAAGAACTATTTGACTCCATCAGAAAAAGTAATTGTAGAAGTATAGGCATTCTGAAAGAGGAAGAGAGGGAGCAGGGAACAGAGAATCTATTCAAAGAAATAGTGAGTGAAAACTCCCCAAACCTATGGAATGAATTAGATCCCAGAATCCAAGAAGCAAACAGAACACCTACTTACCTCAATCTAAAGAGGTCCTCTCCAAGGCACTTTGTATCAAAACTGTCAAAAATTAATGACAAAGAAAAAATTCTCAAAGCAGCCAGGGAAAAAAAGGAAATGACCTACAAAGGAAAACCCATCAGAATTTCATATAACTTCTCAGCAGAAGCACTATAAGCCACTCTAAGAGAGTGGAACCAAATACTCAGACATCAAAAAGAGATGAATTACCAGCCACAAGTAATATAACCAGAAAAATTATCCTTTAAATATGATGGAGTAATAAAGTCACTCCAAGACATACAGAAGCTAGGGGATTTTATCACCAGAAAATCTCCATTGCAGAAAATACTCAAGGGAGTTATACTACCTCAAACACAGAAAATAAGGTCACACCACTACAAGTAAGATCATCAAAATACAGCATAAACAGGGATAATTTGTGACAACAAAAACATAAAAGGGGTGTGGGTAAAGATCTGAACTAGTAAAGGAAAATGAAGATCAGACTCACTCAAAAGAAAAAAAAAACCTATGGTGTATATTTAACTTTATTATTTATAAACCTAATGGTAACCACACAGAAAAATCTCCAAACCAGTACACATAGCTTAGAAAAAGAGGAAACAGAGGAAAGAAATATGAAACACCACTAGGCAAAAACAACATATCAAAACATAAAGGAAGGGAGAAACCAAGATGGCAGCATAGGTAAGCACGTATTTTGCTGCCCACGCAACAATTCTGAAACTACAACTTAACAACAAAACAAACATCATCCAGAATCACCGGAAAACTGGCTGAGTGAAAATTCCACAGATAAAAATAAAGGTGGGAGGCGGTGACTCAGGAGGAGCAGCAGTGTGCAGCTTTGAAGATAGCGAGGAGTGAGGTTAGGAGCCTTTCGTGAGCGAGCGAGTGAGCGATGAGGGACTGGCGGCAGCAAGCCCGGCTGGTTTGCTCCAACGGGGAGGGCGGGGGCCTCCCACAGCACCGACCCCCCCAGGTCCAAGCGAGGACCCAGGTCGAGGAAAGGAAGACCCCAGGTGCGGCTGAGGTCTGCGAGTTTGGGGAGAGTGCGCGCATAAACTGGAACAGCAGTTCCTGGAGTGCGCGACCGGGCAGAGGACGTGTGACTTGCTCACTGGCTCAGAGACCACCGGGCTGCTTTGTTTTGCAACCCTGAGTGAGACTTTGGCTGTGCAGACTCATTTGGGGAGAGGCAGAGTTGTCTGGCAATGGGGAGACCAGCGGTGGATTCCTCTTGGAGGGGCCCACCATTGCCAACCAACACTGAGACCCGCGAGCCACATAGCTGACACTGACTCCATGCGCCCCATAGCTGAAGCTGATGCCGCGCGCCGCATAAGGAAGCTGAGCCACTGTCCCTTAGAGGACACCTACCATACACCGCTAAGGGACCAACTCAGGAAAGCAACCACAATGCAGAGAAAAGGAAAGAACTCAGCTGTGAAAGGAATGGAGGAAAAAAGACGACTAGACATAGAGTTCAAAACCACAGTAATTAGGTTTATGAAGAGGCTACTAGAAAAGGCCGATGAACTTAATGAGAACTACAAGGAAATAAACAACACTTACAAGGAAATGAACAACACTTACAAGGATATGAAAAAGGACCAACTAGAAATTAACCATACACTGACTGAAATAAAAAAATACTATACAAAGTCCTAAAAGCAGTCCAGATGACTGCAAGAACCAAGTCAAAGATTTGAAATACAAAGAAGCAAAATCCACTCAGCCGGAAAAGCAAGAAGCCAAAAGAGTCCAAAAAATTGAAGATATTTTAAGGGGCTTCTGGGACAACCTCAAGCATACCAACATCCGAATTATAGGGGTGCCAGAAAAAGAGAGAGAGCAAGATAATGGAAACCTACTAGAAGAAATAGTGACCGAAAGCTTCCCACACCTGGTGAAAGAAATTGACTTAAAAACCCAAGCAGTGCACAGAACCCCAAAATATAGGAATCTAAAGAGGACCACACCAAGACACATCATAATTAAAATGCCAAGAGCAAAAGATAAAGAGAGAATATTAAAAGCAGCAAAAGAAAAACAGTTAGTTACCTATAAGGGAGCACCCACACAATTGTCAGCTGATTTCTCAACAGAAACGATGCAGACCAGACGGGAGTGGCAAGAAATATTCAAATCTACAACCAAGATTACTCTATCCAGCAAAGCTATCATTCAGAATTGAAGGTCAGATAAAGTGCTTCACAGCCAAGAAAAAGCTAAATGAGTTCATCACCGCCAAACCAATATTATATGAAATGCTGAAAGGTATTGTTTAAGAAGAGGAAGAAGAAAAAGGTAAAAATATACATTATGAACAACAAATACACATCTATCAACAAATGAATCTAAAAATCAAGGGAAATAACAATCTGATGAACAGGATAAACTGGGGAATAAAACAGAATCATGGACATAGAGAGGGAACGGACTGACAATTCTTGGTTAGAAAAGGGGTGTGGGAAGTGCAGCAAGAGACTGGACAAAAATCATGCAACTATGGGAGAGGACAGTGGGGGGAAGGTGAGGGCAGAGGATGGGATGGGTACCAGGTAGAGGGGAGATATATGGGGAAAATGTAATTAATAAACTGAACAATAAAGATTAAAAAAAGAAAAAAAACATAAAGGAAAATGACCAATGGAGGTACAGAACTACCAGAAAACAAAAGATAAAATGACCATAGGAAATCCTCATACATCAATAATTACTGTAAATGTAAATGGTCTGTGTGCAACCAATAAAGAGAAACAGAATAATCATGTGGATCAAAAACAAAATCTAACCATATGCTGCCTATAAGAGACACACCTAAGCTTTAAAGACAAAGGTAGATTCAAGCTAAAAGGATGGAAAATGACTCTACAAGCAAATAACATTCACAAAAAAGAAAGTGTAATCATAATTATATCTGACAAAATAGATTTCAAGATAACAGTAGACAAAGATGGACACCTTATAATGATAAAGGGGACTCTACATCAAGAAAACATAACACTTCTTAATATATATGCACTCAACCAGGGAGCACTGAAATATATAAAACAACTACTCACAGAACTAAAGGGAGAAACAGATCAAAACACAATCATCGTTGGAGACCTTAATACTCTTTTGACTGCTCTAGGCAAATCAGCCAAACAAAATCAATAGAGAAATATCAGTCTTAAATGAAACAATAGACCAAATGGACATAATTGACATTTACAGAAACTTTTATCCCAGAACATCAGATTATACATTCTTCTCCAGTGCACATGGATAGACCATAAGTTAGATCACAAAATTAGCATCAGCAAATGCAAGAAAATTGAAATTATACCAACCACAATGCCTTGAAATTAGAAATCAACTGCAAAAAGGAAGTAAAAAACCCCCACAAATTTGTAGAGATTAAACAATATACTACTAAAAAATGACTGGGTCAAAGAAGAAATAAAAATGAGATAAAAAAAATAGAGAGACAAATGAAAATGACAATACAACACATCAAAACTTCTAGAATACAGTGAAAGCAGTTTATATAATTATAGGCCTATCTCAAGAAACAAGAGAAAGCCCAAGTAAACAATCTAATATCATATGTTAAAGAACCAGAGAAAGAAGAATAAAAGCAACCCAAAGTTAGGAGAAGTTAAGAAATAATGAAAATTAGAGCAGAATTGAATGAAATAGGAAAAAAAAACTATATAAATTGATAAGGCAAAGAGCTGTTTCTTTAAAATGATTAATAAAATTGACAAACCCCTAAGGAATAAAGGTAAAAGACACTTATTAACAAAATCAGAAATGTCAGGGGAGATGTCACCACAGACATCATATATATACAAAGGGTCATACTAGAATATTTTGAAAGACTATGTTACCAATATAAATAACATAGAAGAAATGGATAAGTTCCTAGAATTGTATCATCTGCCTAGTCTAAATTATGAAGAATTGGAAAATATAAATAGACTGATCAGCAGTGAGGAAATGGAAACAACCATCAAAACCTCCCCAAAAACCAAAAGTCCAGGACCAGATGGCTTCACTAGTAAATTCTACCAAATATTCAATGAGAATTTAAAGCCCATCCTTCTCAGTCTTCAAAAAAATTGAAAAAGAGTCCATCCTTCCTAATTCATTTTATGAGGCCAATATAACCCTACTACCAAAACCTTGCAAACATAACACAAAAAAAGAAAACTACAGACCAATACCTCTGATTTATACAGATGCAAAATCCTAAACAAAATACTGCAAATCAAATATAATAGTAAATTAAAAAATACATCATGATCAACTGGGTTTATTTCAGGGTCAAAGGGATGGTTCAACTTAAGCAAATAGATTAATGTAATACAACACTTTAACAAATCAAAGGATAATCATATGATCTGATAAACAGATGCAGAAAAGCATTTGATAAGATACAAAATTCATTTATAATTAAAACACTCAATACAAGCGGAATACTAAGGAGAAAATAAACAAATGGGATTACATGAAAATAAAAAGTTTCTGCACAGCAAAAGAAACAATCAACAAAACAAAAAGAGAGCCCACTGGGATAACATATTTGGCAATATTACATCTGATAAATGGCAAATATCAAAATATATAAGGAACTCATTAACTTAACAAAAGAAAGACAAATAATCCAATTAAAAATAGGCAAAGGATCTAAATAAAAACTTCTCCAAATAGGACATACAGATGGCCAAGAAATATAAAAACAATGCTCAAAGTCACTGATCATCAGAGAGATGCAAATTAAAACAACAATGAGGTATCACCTCACACCTGTCAGATGGCTACCACCAACAAATCAACAAATGACAAGAGCTGGTGAGGATGTAGAGAGAAGGGAACCCTAGTGCACTGCTGGTGGGAATGAGGTTTCATGCGACCATTATGGAAAACAGCATGGAGTTTCCTCAAAAAAACTAAATGTAGAACTGTCATTTGACCTAGGGATCCCACTTCTAGGAATATATCCTAAGAAATCCAAAACACCAATCAGAAAGAATGTATTCACCCCTATATTTAAGCAGCACAATTTACAATAGCTAATATCTGGAAATAGCCCAATTGCCCACCAGTAGATGAGTGGATAAAAAAGCTGTGGCAGGCACACTTATACCATGGAATACTACGCAGCCATAAAAAAGAAGATTCATATCCTTTGAGACAGCATGGAGGGACCTGTAGAGTATCATGCTAAGTGAAATAAGTCAGTTAGAGAAAGACAAGTATCACATAATCTCACTCATATGTTAAACCTCAGTAACAAAAGAAACTGATGAACAGAGTAGATCCGAGACATGGAAGCATGGAAGACAGTGTGTAATCCCAGATAGAAGGTGAGGAAGCCTTGCATGCATATATGAATAACCCATGGTCACAGAGAATGGGATGGTGAGGATCTGGATTGAGGGGCAGAGGTGGGCTGGATAGGGTCAATGGGTAGGCGAGAATGAGACATATGTAATACTTTCAATAATAAAGAATTATTTTTTACAAAAGAAAAGAAATATATTTAAAAATAGGAACAGAAGGAAAGTACCTCAACATAATAAAGGGCATCCTATCTAATATAAGAGTAATATGCAAACTGACCATACCTCTGATCAAGCCATGCCCACAACCATGCCTATCAGCCAATCAGGAGCAAATTATGCAAATAAACTCCAACCAAGATGGCTGCAGCTGCTGAGAGCAGGAGGGAGGCTTGGGTTTCCCAGGAAATGGAGGAAGCCAAGCTTTCTGCCTGCCCTTGCTGGCCAAGGCCTCCATTCAATGCTAGAAAGTTTCAATTATAGAAGATACTAGAGGCCCAGTGCACGAAATTCGTGCACGGGGGTCAGGGGATCTCTCTTAGCCCAGCCTGCACCCTCTCCAATCTGGGATCCCTTGAGGGATGTCCGACTGCCTGTTTAGGCCCAAACCCTCTCACAATCCAGGAATGCTGGCTCCAAAGTGCTCATCTGCCTGCCTCCCTGATTGCCCTTAACCACTTCTGTCTGCCAGCCTGATCACTCACTAACCACTACCTTGCCAGCCTGATTGATGTCTAACTGCTCCCCTGCCAGCCTGTTTGCCCCCAACTTCCCTCCTCTGCCGGCCTGGTCTCCCCTAACTGCCCTCCCCTGCAGGCTTGATCGCCCATAACTGCCCTCCCTTGCAGGCCTGGTCCCTCCCAACTGCCCTCTCTTGCTGGCCTGATCGTCCACAACTGCCCTCCCTTGCAGGGCCTGGAACTTCCCAACGGCCCTCCCCTGCTGGCCATCTTGTGGTGGTAATCTTGTGTCCACATGGGGGCAGGATCTTTGACCACATGGGGGCAACCTTCTTGTGTGTTGAAATTATGATCAATCTGCAAATTAAACTGCTCTGATCTGAGGATTTATATAAAGACAAGCCCCCAATATACATGGTGGGGTAGGGAGCGGAGGTAGAGTGGAGGGGGTCACTGGAGTGAAAGGAACATCTGTAACATTTTTAACAATGAAGGTAATTTTTAAAGTAGATTATGTGAATACACAAAACACAGAGTTTATTCTTATATTATTATTTATCAATTATTGTATGATTTTCCATACAAACAGCTATAAATTAACTTTTACCCACCCTGTACAATGTCTATTCTTTAGAACTATATATCAGGAAAAAAGATCAGAGTAAGCAAAGTTGACCAAACTCTCAAAATTGATTTGTCCATTCACATATTGGTTAAAAATTAAAACAAATAAAATACTTGGAAAGTTGTAGGATGTTTAGTACAACATTTCCTTGTGGGGAAAAACACGTTAAGGTTGTTTCTGTTGCAAATAACAGGAAGAAAGCAGAACATATTTGAATAAGAGAGACAAGCACTGTAAGGATAGATAATGGAGTGGCCCAAGGAACCCAAGGACGAGAATGCAGCTGGGACCCAAAAACAGACTAGAACTGGGCCTGGAGCAGTGTAGGAGGCTCAATGAGTCCTTTCTCTCCCCATCTCATCTCTGTAATGCAGACTGGCTGTTTTGGGTTCCAGTACAAATGATAATAATGATAATGATGATGACTAGGACAAAAAACAATAAACTGTAAATACTTAGTATTTGCCAGGCACTGTGTAAAGCACTTTATATGCATTAACTCATCGAATCCTCATTAAATACTCATTTAATGTATTTTTTTTCATTAAACAGATAAGGAAATTGAAATATGGATAGGTTAAAAAAAAAACATTACCCAAAGCCAAGATTAGAATCAAGTGATTGGGTGCTTAACAATATGTAACCTAGATCTTATTATAAAGGATGGTGACCAACTAGAGTGCCCAAATTGCATCTACTAAAACAACAGCATTTACTTCATAAGGATTATGAAGGATTAAATAAAATATTTTGTGTAGATCTTTGTAGAGTTCCTGATACACAGCCTGTGTTCTGTGGGTGTCAGGTGGCAGTGTTATTATCTTCTTTGTTCAAAAGAGTAACTATACTGAAACTAGTATCTTCATCTTGATTTCAACTTATCAGTGCAGGGATTCAGATTTTTAGGACACAAGTTAAGGACCCAATTCAGACTTCATTAGTTATTTCCAGAAGGGGTGACTCCCTGGGGATCCATCACTATGAATTAAGGACAGGAAGGAAAAGTGTTGGGGAACAGGCTACCATTCCAAGTAATATATGCTATTACTCTTTCAACAGAATGAGTAAACATTACTCTGGCACCAAATATCACCATCACATTTTATTTACTAAGCCACTTTAGCAAGTTAGAAGTAGCACTGAAAGCAGACTTGTATATTCTGAATTCCCAAATGAGTCTTTTCTTTTATGGGCTCTGTTAATTAGCAATTTTTAAACAACATAAAAAATAAATTTACAATGGATCAAAGAAAATGGGGTTTATTGTTCTCACATAAACAAGTGTTGGGAGACAGAGTATTTCTGAGACTCTAGTAGGCTTTCTCAAAGTTGCAAGATGCTTACCCCCAGGCAACAACTGTTAGAGGTCTGCTATGAGGGCATGTGAATAATCAATTTCAAATGCGATATAAACAATTTAGTGGATATCATAAATATACTCTTTACAGAGCTCTATATAACCCATTTCTAAAAAATGTTAAACCATAGATATTAGGAGAATACATTATTAGGAAAATCACAAGTTACAATAGAATGTAATTTAATTTCAGTCTATCAATTTCACAACAGAGAAGGGTGCATCAAGTTTCTCGTGCTCAGAAATCTACTGTGGCCTTTTCCCTGAGTCAGAACCAGAAGTGAAGGCAATGGCTGATTTCTTGAGAAGAAATATTAACCATATTAAAGCTTACATCACAATGCATTCATACTCCCAGATGATAGTGTTTCCATATTCCTACAACAGAAGCAGAAGCAAAGACCATGAGGAACTGGTAAGTGCTATTTAATTATTTTTATTATTAGCCTTTCAGAAATAAATTAATATTTACTTTCAAGAATTCAAAACTCATCTAGGGTTTTGGCCTAACTCTACCAGGAGTAATCCCAGGGGAAAGTTCAATGCAGGACTGTAAAACATGGGGGCCTTACACTGAGGACATGACCTTCAGTCCAGCAGATGGGCTCCTGAAGAAAAATGTCACACTCCTTGAAGGTCAGGAGGGAGCCATTCCACCTGGATGTGACCTACAGGTGAAGCCATCTGAGCAAGGACTAGACAAGAGCCTCGGGAATTACGCACCTGCTTTGTGGTCACTAGCTTGCTGCAATAGCCACCACAGATCAAGTCTCAGCACAACACTCGCCAATTTGATATCAGCATTAGGAATTGGTTGCATACTGACAAAGGGTCCTATTGAAAGCATCGCCAATTGCAGTACTGAGGCAAGAGCAGTCCCTCCCCTTTTTGTGGAATGTAGTGGACAATACAGTGAAAGTAAAGGGAATGATAGCATGCTATGATTCCAAACAGCAGACACAATTTCAGCCAAACATTGAAAGTTGGAATTTCTATATATGGACAAGGAAGAGAAGACATTCCAAGCTGCGAAGATGGTGTTTCCCACAAAAAGTATGTTCAGGGGATTGTGAAAATGCCAAAGTGAAGGTGATACCATTAGAAAGGAGATGAGGTCAGCTTGTGAAGATAAGGTCAGCTTATTTGAATGTCAGAATAAACTCACATTTCATTCTGTAAACAACGGGGTTCCATTCAAATCTTTATTTTGAATAAAGGAATGGCACAGCATTGTACCCACTGATATTTCTCTGGGTTATTCAAGAGAGTGACAGTGAACAGCATCTAACTTCAGAAAAGATCTGGGTATCTGGGAACACTGGAAACAAATATAGTGGAACATTGGATTTATTATCTTGCTTCATAACCAAAACAATATCTTTTTTATTAGATGAGTCTTAGGGAGTTACTAGACATTTGACTCAAGACTAAAATAGAGTTTCTGAAAAGGATGAGAAGGAAATCAGGGACATGTAGGTATAATATTGTTTAGAGAACTTGTATTTAAAGTTTGGTGATAATTTTATCTAGGAATCGGGTAACCTCAAGATGTTTGCTTTTGAAATATAGTTACACTTCATTTTACAAAGTTAATAAATTCCTATAAAAGGCTGATGAGAATTGTTTTTTCTTCAAATTAAATAAAATTTTCAAGGCATTATTAGAAGAGTTTACGGTTAGAGTCACTCAATTGTGATTTCCATAAAACAAAACAGTGTTTTTTGAAGTTGATTTATTCTCTTGATTTACATTTGGGTAAATGAAGATTTTTGATATTTCAGTTTTTTCCCCCAAATTTATTGAGATATAACTGACATACAAAATTATGTAAGTTTAAGGTGTAAACTGTGATGATTTGATACACATATATTTTGTGAAATGATTACCACAATAAAGTAAGTTAATACATCTATCATCTCAAATAACTACATTTTTTTCTTTTGTGGTGAGAACATCTAAGATCTACACTTTAAGCAACTTTCAAATATATAGACAATATTGCTAACTATAGTCACCAGGCTGTATATTAGATCGCTAGGACTATTACATCTTGTAATTGGAAGTTTGTTATCCTTTGACCAACATCTCCCCATTCCTCCCATCCTCAGATTCTGACCACCACCTTCATTCTCTGTATTTATATATGATTGAATTTTTTAGAAACTTCCACCTGTCCTGTTTTAAAGTTTTGCATTAACTGAAATTTCATATTCTATTGATTTCAGTCTCTACTGGCCAGTGAAGCAGCCCAGGCTATTGAGAATATCAGTAAAGATACCAGATATACATATGGCAGTGGCTCAGAAAGTTTATGTAAGTATTTCTTAAGATCTTAGAAAACTGTGAGATATTTTTTTTAAAAAAAACTGTGTTTAGTTTTTCTGTATAGATTTAATTTTTCTAAATGGAATCTTTAAGCAAGGTCACTTGTAAAACAATTGGATTAAAACAATTACAAATGGAAGCATAATAGCTGTGACAGCACTGAACAAGCTATATTAACAAGTGACTGCTTAAAAAGAAGACAAAATTCTATTTAGGAAATATGCTTGCTTAGTGCTATATAGTAAGGGTTATAGAAATGGCATCACACTAGTTGCGTGAAGCAGGAAAGGTCACAAAGGGTGAAAAGAATAGGCTTATGGGTTTGAGAATGACCACAGGAGAGAGAGGCTATTTAGTTAAAGTTCTATGGAAGGTTTCTCTCTATAGCTGACATTTCTGGGAGACCTACCTGGAACGTGGCTGCCAAACAGAGATGTGAGGGAAAACCAGGTAGAGGAAATAGCATTTAATTAGGTATGATCTACAGGGTTATAAAAAACATATTCATAACAACAATCACAACAGATGCCCTATTAACAAAAAGTCCAGACAGGAAATTTCCTCTTCCTTCTCAACAACCCAAAACTGTCTCAGAAAAAAAACTGAGGTCACATGGTATCTCTGTCTCTTATGTCACTGATCCATTTATTGCTGCTTTTTCTGACGAGGGTCTCCACTCTGTCACAGAAAAATCCCACAACTTCCTTTCACCATTTAGAGGTTTCTTGATTCCTATCCTCTTCTCTACTAATGTTCCCCAAAGCATGACCATAGTGCCTCAGGGCTAGAGGAACTTACAGTGCAAACTTCCTGTTATGATGAAATCAGTCCATCTCCAGTCATATTCATTCATTCATTCAGGACACATTTATGTGTAAGTGTGCATAAGCATAGGAGAACAGTTAGAATCAATAGCAAATATTGATAATGGCTGTAGAAATATTTGCTGAACAAATAACAATTCACTGTTGATGAATATTTTTCAATATTAAAACAATATTTCAGTAGACACCTTCATATTAATTCAAGTGTATTATAGAGAAGCAATGATCACTTTGTATATTAGATGGTTGTCTACATGGAAAACAGTAGAAATTTCACACAAAAAATATTAGTAACAATTATAAAGTTGAGTAAGGTGGCCAACTATGAGATAAATATACACAACTCTATAAGTTTCTTATATACCAAAAATAATCAGGTAAAAATAAAATGAAAAAAATAGACCCTGCTTCCTCTATATATGTACATATATATGCACACATATTACATATAGATACATACATATTGTGAATTCATTGTTAAATGTGTACATGCAAGAACATGCACGAATCCATATATGTTTAAAACCTAAAAAATTTTACTGGTGTGATAAAAGAAAATGAGCAAAAGGAGAAATCTGCCATGTTTTTTGAGTGGGAAATCAATGTAAAAATGTGTCAGTGGTTCTAAAGTAATTAGTGCATAAATCCCAAAGAGCACTTAAATGATTTTGAACTTCATTTGAAAGAATACATTTAGTAGAAGTGCTTGTAGAATTATGAAAAATAAGACTAATAAGAGAGCCCTGGCTGGTTTGGCTCAGTGGACAGAGCATCGGCCTACAGACTGAGAGGTTCTGGATTCGATTCCGGTTAAGGGCACATGCCCAGTTGTGGGCTTGATCCCTAGTAGGGGACTTGTGGGAGGCAGCTGATCCATGATTCTCTCTCAGCCTGGATGTTTCTCTCTCTCTCTCTCTCTCTCTCTCTCTCCCTCTCCCTCTCCCTCTCCCTCTCCCTCTCCCTCTCCCTCTCCCTCTCTGAAATCAATAAAAAAAATATTTTAAAAAAAGACTAATAAGAGAGAATTCACTGCAACAAATATTAAAATACATTAGAAACCTGAAATATACAAGATGTAGTAACTCATAAATAAAGCATTTCTAACCAGTTAAGAATGTTAGATTCTTCAATTAATAGGGTTGAGAACCCTGATGTTACTTAGAAAAAAAAATAATTGGATTACTAACATATCTTTCTCCAAAATAAATTCCAGATAGAGAAAATCTCCCTCCCTCTCTCTCTTTCTCTCTCTATAGATATAGATATAGATATAGATATAGATATAGATATAGATATAGATATAGATATAGATATAGATATAGATAGACATATAGATATATAGACATATCTGCCTAAGCGACCATTGCAACCAAACAGCCGACCGAACAGGCTACATGGGACGACAGGCCAGCGGGGGGGGTCAGTGAGGGCCGACCAAACGATCGAGTAGCAGGTTGCTGGGGCGACCCAGCCGGTAGGGGGGCATTGGGGGTAATCAGACTGGCCACGGGGGCAGTGAGGGGGTATCAGGCTGGTTAGGGATGGTTAGGGGTGATCAGACTGGCAGGCAGTTGAGTGGTTAGGAGCCAGCAGTCCAGGATTGTGAGAGGATGTCCGATGGCTGGTTTAGGCCTGATCCCTAAACCGGCCATCGGACATCCCCCAAGGGTCCGGGATTGGAGAGGGTACAAGAATTTCACACACCGGGCCTCTGGTTTTATATAAAAATCCAGTCATAAGCCAAGTTGAAAGTTAAATAACCAAATAAAATGAAAAACTTCCTCCCATATTACACAAGCATAACACCAATGTTGCTTTCATAAGCAATCTATAAATTGGACAAAATAGAAATGAATAAGACAATCAATAAAAAATATATAAACATAGACAATAAATATATCAAACAAAACATTCAATTCACTGGTAATAAAAGAAACATAAAGCAAGCCAATTTGATATTTTTTCACCCATAAAATTCTCATCAATGCATGGATAATGTGGGAGGGAGAAGTGGGCATATTTATTCAATTAATAGGGTTGAGAACCCTGATGTTACTTAGAAAAAAATAATTGAATTACTAACATATCTTTCTCCAAATTAAATTCCAAACAGAGGAAATCTCTATCTGCTAGTGCATGCATATATTGGTGAATCTTTTGAAACTATTTGGCAACATCCTATATAATAAAGAGCTAATATGCAAATGGTTGTCATGCCCTCACGCCGTCACATTGTAATGGCTCAGACACTCAAAATGGGGACCAGCCAGGCTGTGGCCTAGGAGAGGGACAAGCTACCTGCACAGGCACCTGTAGCTGCAGCCTGAGCGAAGCCACCTGACCACAGTGCCCGGAAGCTGCGGCCAGCCCAGGCAAAGTCAGCCCGGGTCCTGAATGTCTGTGACCGGCCAGAGGAGGGAATCCTGGGTCCCGGGTTCAGGGTGAGGCAAAGATGGTTAGGGGTGATCAGGCCAGCAGGGGAGCAGTTAGGGGCAATCAGGCAGGCAGAGGTGGTTAGGTGCGATCAGGCAGGCAGGCAGAAGAGTTACGGGGGACCCAGCAGGCAGGCAGAGGAGTTAGGGGTGATCAGGCAGGCAGGCTGGTGAGCAGTTAAGAGCCAGAGATCCTGAATTGCGAGAGGCAGTAGGACATCCCCCAAGGGGTGTGGGTTGGAGAGGGTGCAGGCTGGGCTGAGGCACGACTTTTGTGCACTGGGTCTCTAGTGTAGAATAATTGTAAAAAGTACATACCCTTATGCTTGCAATCTACTTCTAGGAAATAATATTCTAAAGGAACAAAGAAGCAGTTATGTATAAACAAGGTTATTCATTGTAACGATGTTTATATTACCTGGAAATTATAAAAATACAAAGGTCCCAAATAGATATTTAAATTAATTTACATCCAGCTTTATAGTGCAATGGTATGAGTTAAACATTATTTGAACTCATCGATACATAAAACTGGTTATGACAGATATCATGTTTAGAAATGTTAAAAAACAGAATGTATAGAATGATCTTATATATGTAGGAAAAATATTAACCTAGAAAATTTTTAAAAATTAAGTTAATTTTTTTTTTTTGTTAAAGCCTTCACTACAAAATAAAAGCCACTAATATATTAGTTATGGATAATTCTGATTTTCTTCCTTAACCTGTTTTCCATCAATCTCCATTGTTTTACTAGCAATGTATATTACTTACTAAACAGAAAAATGCAAAGCAACTTTCATTTTTAAGGGGGGGAAACACATTTTGTTAGTTAATTTGAAACATCCATATTTTGAAAAGTAACTTTTTCTTCTTCTTATAGATGTAGCTCCTGGAGGTCCGGATGATTGGATCTATGACTTGGGCATCAAATATGCCTTCACAATTGAACTTCGAGATACAGGCAAATATGGATTCTTGCTGCCAAAGCGTTTCATCAAACCTACTTGCAGAGAAGCTCTTGCTGCTCTCTCTAAAATAGCTTGGCATGCCATCAGGAATGTTTAATGCTCTTGATTTTTTTCACTCTGTTCTCAGATTTTAATTTACTGATTCTAAGACAAATCATTGTACCAGTTTCTTTTTTAAGTTTTAGTTTTGGTAAAAGGTTTTCTTATTCCTTGGTTTTATCAGAGAACAAAATAAATGTAATAAATAAATACACATTTTTCTCCTTTTTGTTTAACTTGTAAGAAGCTAGGTACTGATTTTTTTTTCTTTGATCTAACTGCAACTGGACAACTAATGGGTCCTGACTGCCTGTCACTACTTAAGCTAATTGAGAAGAGACATGATTGATCATATTGAAAGGACAGAGCGGGACTGACTGTCCTCCACCTTGCAGAGCTGGGTCCTCAGCCTGAGCTCCCTACCGAGCCGCAGGAATGCCAGAAACGTCCTGACTTCCCCAGCCACCAGCTGGGCGGACCAACGAAGCTCCGAGAACGCAGCTAAGGTCCCAATTGGGCTCCACCACAGAACACTCCCTACGCGTCAGTCTTGGCCAATCAGGAAGTGGTGGGGGAGGGCACAAGCCTTGGAATGTGTTGGTCACTGCCTGACCCTTGTGCTGTAAAACTCTGGAATAAGAGGGCAAGCAAGAAGGCGGCATAGGTAAACACCTATGTGTGCCGCCCCGCCCAACAATTCAAAAACTACAGCATAACAACAAAACAAACATCACCCAGAATCACCGGACAGCTGGCTGAGTGAAAACTCCACAAATAAAAGTAAAGGTGGGACACTGAGACTCAGAGGAGCAGCGGGAGCGCAGCCTTGAAGATACGCTCGGAATCAGAGGTTAGGAGCCGTGGCCACACGCGCAGGTTGTAGGGCTGGCAGCAGCAATCCCGGCTGGATTTCTCCAACAGGAAGGGCGGAGACGTCCCACTGCATGGATTCCCCAGGTCCAAGGTCCAAGGTATGCACCCTAAAAGCTGGGCACGGCAGAGGTCTCCTAGTCTGAGGAGAATCAGGGTTGCTTGGAACAGCAGTTTGCGCGCATAAAGTGTGCGACAGCACAGACGCGTGACTTGCTCCCTGGTCCCGGAGACCACCGGACTGCTTTGTTTTACAACCCTGGGCGAGACTTTGGGTGTGCAGACTCATTTGGGGAGAGGCAGAGTTGTCTGGCAAGGGGAAGAGACAAGCGGCTTTCTCTTGGAGGTGTCTGCAACAATTACCACCCAACAGAGACCCATGCGCTGCCAGCTCAGCTCAGAGACTCCGCCCATCCAACCTGAACACAGTCTCCCTTCACAGCCTATTGGCCTGGAGGTCAAACCCTCCTAGGGCTAACAACAACAAGCTGGGCTTAAATTCAAAAATATTGTACAACCCATAAAGGATTGCAGTAAGAGTACCCACCTCAGGTAACTGGGGAGGCTGTGCCACTGACCCTTAGGGGACATCTACCACATAAAGCAGCCACCATGCAGAGACATGGAAAGAAATCAGGTGTGAAAGAAATGGAGGAGAAAAGACGACAAGACATAGAGTTCAAAACCACGGTTCTAAGGCTTTTCAAGAGGCTCCTAGAAAAGGCCGATGAACTTAATGAGAACTATGAGGAAATAAACAAGACCAATGAGGAAATGAACAAGACTTACGAAGAAATGAATGAGACCTACTAGGAAATGAATGAGACTTACAAGGAAATGAATGAGACCTACAAGGAAATGAACAAGACCTACGAGGATATGAATGAAACCCTCACAGATATGAAAAAGGATAGAAATTAAGCATACACTGGCTAAAATAAAAAATATTACACAAAGTCCTAAAGCAGGCCAGAGGGCCACAGAACCAAGTCAAAGATTTGAAATACAAAGAAGCAAAATCCACTCGGCTGGAAAAGCAAGAAACAAAAAGAATCCAGATAATTGAAGATAGTGTAAGGGGCCTCTGGGACAACCTCAAGCATGCCAACATCTGAATTATGGCGGTGGCAGAAAAAGAGAGAGAGCAAGTTAATGAAAACCTACTTGAAGAAATAGTGACTGAAAACTTCCCACACCTGGTGAAAGAAACTGACTTAAAAGCCCAATCAGTACACAGAACCCCAAAATATAGGAATCTAAAGAGGATTGCACCAAGACACATCATAATTAAAATGCCAAGAGCAAAGGACAAAGAGAGAATATTAAAAGCAGCAAGAGAAAAACAGTTAGTTACCTACAGGGGAGCACCCATACGATTGTCAGCTGATTTCTCAACAGAAACGATGCAGGCCAGACAGGAGTGGCAAGTGATGAATAGCAAGAATCTACAACCAAGATTACTCTATCCAGCAAAGCTATCATTCAGAATTGAAGATCAGATAAAGTGCTTCGTAGATAAGAAAAAGCTAAAGGAGTTCATCACCACCCAACCAATATTATATGAAATGCTGAAAGGTATTGTTTAAGAAGAGGAAGAAGAAAAAGGTAAAAATATAAATTATGAACAACAAATACACATCTATTAACAAATTAATATAAAAATCAAGTGAACTAATGATTTGATGAACAGGATAAACTGGTGAATATAACAGAATCACAGACATAGAGAGGGAATGGACTGACAATTCTTGGGGAGAAAAGGGTTGTGGGAAGTACAGCAAGAGACTGGACAAAAATCTTGCAACAATGGCAGAGGACAGTGGGGAGGGGGAGGTGAGAGGGGAGGGTGGGATGGGTACAGGGTGGAGGGGAGCTATAGAGGGATAAAAAAGGAGGAACAATGTAATTAATAAACTGAACAATAAAGATTTAAAAAAAAAACAAAAAATAAAAAACCCCTGGAATAAAACCCTGACCAGTGACCAATCTCTGTAACTTACGTCACTCACCTAAGCCCACCCAGATGACTAGCCCTATATAATCTTTGTTCTCTTTGGGCTGGCTCTCTCTTGCTTTCTGCCTCGGCAATGGTGGGCCTGGGAGAGCCAAGCCCTGGCTTGAATAAAGGCTATTTTGCTCTTGCATCAGTATCGGCTCCCTGGTGGTCTCTGGGGATCTTGGAATCTGGGCATAACAATATGAGTGTTTATTCCAATAAAGCAGGCAGCATGGGAGAGGGAGAGTAGCAGGTCATCCACAAAAATTTCCCTCTTCACAAGCCAGCTGTTTATATTGGGGAGAGGGACAAAGATTATGTGGAAAAGTAGGCAAGGTATAATGGTTACAGGCCTTGTGGGTTTGGGGGTCGCCCTGGGACTAGGACTAAGTTGTTTAATCTTTCTATAATAGATAGCTCTGGAAAAAGAAGATGGACTGCATTCTGATGTAGGTTCTCATATCCTTGGCCTACATCTTTCAGTCAGGTTAAAATATGCTTTCTCTAATCAGAATAGAAAAATCCTGGCTAACAGAGCATAATTAATATTTATTATTATAGCTAGTCCCCAATAGTCTATTTCTGCTCCTAACATAACCATCTAAGCAATTCTAATAATTAGTTTAAGAAGAGGAAGAAGAAAAAGGTAAAAATATAAATTATGAACAACAAATACACATCTATTAACAAATTAATAGACCCCAAACAAGGGGGAAAAAAGGTTGCCAAAAATACATTAAATATTTTTGCTTTAATTTTCAACAAATTCTGCTTGTGCCTTTAAAAACACAGCCGTTCAGTCTATTTGCTCCACAGGAACAGACCACGGCCCAGAAAGTGGAGTGTCAATAGCAGAATAAATATTTCCTGTCGCTCCAGCTCATCCCTCATTTGTAGAGCCAACGCATGTACTTACTTTCGACAACAAATATGGCCTTTACCACATTTGGAAAAACTTATTGCAAGAACTAAGAATTAATGTAATAAAAGAACAAAACTCTCCCTCTTAAAATATTTTTCTGATTTCAGAGAGAAATGGGCGGGGGAGAGAATCACTGATCAGCTGCCTCCTCCACGCACACTGGGCATCCAGCTCTGACTGTGAATGGCCCTGAGTTACTGGTTCAGGCCTCCCCGGCGTAAAGTTCTTTTTAATTGGGACCTCGAGATCCCCCGCAGGGACCTCTCACCAAGACCAGCCGGTCCCCACCGCCGCCCCGGGGCTGCGGGGGCGCGTCCCCGGAGGGCGCGGCTGCGTGCTGACGTCTAATTTGGCAGCCGGAAGCTGCCTAGGCCTGTAGAGGAGCAGGGCAAATCTTCGACTTCCGGCGGCATTTTGAGGCGGTCCCCTGGTGCCCCGAAAGTGTTTTCTTTGGCTTTCCTTACTTCCCAGCGTCTCTTGGTTGTTTTTCTCTCTACGTCCCAGTCTCGCTCGATACTGGCGAGGCGGCCGGCGAGTTCCGCTTCTCAGCCGCCCCCGGGTCCCCTCGCCCGCCGAGGGCCCGTTCCCGGGAGCCGCACGCGCACCTCCTCGTCGTCCTCCCGGGGCCCGGCGCGGGGACAGAGAGTCGCACTCCCGGCTCCTCAGGGCGGTGGCGGCGGCGGCGGCGACGCCTCCCGACTGTGCTTGCGAAGGGGGCTCGCGGAGGAGGTAAGCTGGAATCGTGCGCTTTGGTGCGGGAGTGCGGGGAGGCGACGGCGGGCCGGGGTGGGAAGGCCGGCGCGCTCTCCTTGCCGCCGGGGACACGCCGCCGCGGAGCTCCCTGAGCTCCCGTCGCCGAGTTCTGCAAAGGCTCCCGCGCTCAGGGCTCCCCTCGCCCTCATGCCGATTCCGGTGAGTTGTCTGCGGGGGGGAAAGGGTGGAGCTGAGCTGGGCTTGGGAGCCCTGGCGTGGCATTCGCTTTTGAATGCGGTGAAAGGCAGTGGGAATATCGTTTTAGATTTAGAAGCTCCCCCTTTTTTACGCATTCCTGATTTATTGGGGAAAGTGTCTTACTTTTGGTTGTATTGGGTCTTATTTCCCGGCACTGAGTTGGGGCCTCGGAGTTGAGGAGTGCTCCGTTATCACCGCCCATCCCCTGGGCAGGCAGTTTGGCGACCCTCTGCGGAAACCGGGAGAAAGAAGGGCCTGCTGTTGGGCTTTATCTGACGCCTGAGCAGACCACTCCTGTGGCTGCAGCGCCATCCGAGTTGATACTGCTTCCTAGTAAATGATGCTGGCAGGATGTTGTCTGCGGAGGCGAGTGCCAAGCTATTTTTGCGAGGTTTTCAGATCATTAGAACTACTTTGAAAATTATGGGCATATGCAGTCTCCTCAGGTTTTCGTTTTGTGAAAAAATAATGTACAAAGTTTAGAAAAGATCTTCACACCTCAACTTTTCAAAGTTCATGATACTTTGCAGTAAATCTAAATATGTTTATGCGGTACAATCCAGGCACAATCTCGTTCTGTAATATTTGAAATTACTTCTTTAGTACATAAGCTAAAGTATTTTGGAGACTTTTGTGAACAAAATCTACAGGTTTTCAAATAATTTCCAATTTCTTAATCAACTATTTAGATTGTAATCTGACAATTTCAACAAGATACGGAATGTTGAAGCAGGCACTTAACAAGTTGTTCTGTGAAAATAGTTGCAGGGTGAAACTAAGACTGGTTCTGGTAGGATCCAGTTTTGTCAAATACCTGACTTTTACTGGCTCCCTAATGGTGATTTGAAATGAACACTGATCGCATATTTATATGAAAATTTATTCAATTTCCATATCTGTAAATCTATGGGTAGATGTTATCTTAACTCAGTGTTAATTTGTATATAATATGCATTGTATTTACATACAGAAAGCAAAGTTGTTTAACTGACAGGCATTTGAGGAAATGGTTTTCAGTGCCCGTTGGTTTCCCATCTCCCCCGACCCTCTCTACTTGTCACATAGAGTTAGAACTTTCCAGCAGATATTTAGTAGCAGTTGAAACGCTAACAGTGTTGATATATAGTGTCTTTTGTTTGTTTGTTTGTTTGGTAGTTTTGTCTTTTGCAGTTCTGTTTACTTCTCTGTAGTTACCCGGTGGGATTTTTCTGGGCAGTCTTTTTAACAAGTTGTTTTCTGCACAGTGCGGCAGGATTACTGCCCTGTTCATGCTGTGTAGTCAGGTTAGTTTGGCCATTTCTGTTCACAGTTCAGTTTGGAATTGTTTTAGTCTGTTTACATATAAGTGATGTGCAAGATTGTTTTAGAAAGGTCTTTTTAAAAAATTCTCCCAGACTATGCATCAAATAAACCTATTTTTTTCTTTCAAAAATATGAAATATAAATATTAAGAGACGTAATATTTAACATGATCCTTTTTTATTTTAGAACTGCAGTGGATAGGGATTTGTTCTGCTACCAGTTAGTACATTTATGTAGTCTTAATTGTTTAATTATTTGACGATTTACTAATATTATGCTGCTGCTCATCAGATTATGCTTTCATTTTTGCTACTGGAAGATGAGACCTCAAAAAGTTGGGGTTAAGGATTGAAGAGAGCATATTAGAACTGATACATGTTTTATTGACAGTATTTCAATAATTAGACATCAGAAATAATTGTTTACAAAGAGGCTGCTGTATGTTTTCTCTTTCTCAGTCAAATTTATAGCATGAATTACAAATATTATGATGTTTGTATGTTTTTTGAGGGGGTGGACAGTTCCCATTTATTGAGATTGTGTCTTAATGATTCAAACTTTATCTCCTATTTTTCTTTTTCAATTGAAAAAATATATACTAACTTCTGATCTTTCATTAACTCTAAAATTGAAGAGGAAAAATAGGAAAATACTGTAGACTCACCAGTGTCACTCTGGTTTTAATAATGATGCTGTTTGGGAAAGACATAATGTGAAGTGTGGTGGCAACTTAAAACCAAAGAAAATTTTGAAAACAAAACTAGAAAGAAAACCTTAAAAGACTCTGAGCTAGGGAAGACTTTAATGTTTGCATTTTTAAAAAACTTATTGTTTCTAATTTGTCTCATTTACTCTGAAACATTTTCTTCTTTGGAAGCCTCTGAGATATAAATTGAAAAACCCCTCTTCCCCAGTCAAATTTGCATTTTATTCTGTTGCGGTATTTGCCTTCCTTTGTATGCCCAAATTTTTAGATTGAAATTCTAATTAAGTCACATTAGTTGGTAACAGTTTAAATTCATTAATTACTAAATATGAGTAAATACTTTTCTGGTGTACTTTAGATTATGTATACATATTTAGACAAATAGGATATAAATTATTGGGTTTTTTTGTATTCTTTGCAAGCATAAAGCGTTTATCTATGCAAAATTATGAATGTTTACAGTAATATTTAGATAACTTGTTGACTACCAATGAAAGTTTTTAGATAGATAGATGATCAGAAGAAATCCTTTTTCTTTCATTTAGAAAACTCCAGTTCCTACTTTTTCCCTTTTGTTTCAGATATATTTTATTTTATTTTTTTATTATTTTATGCTTCCCTTCCCCTCCTCTTCTCTCCCTCCCCTCCCCTCCCCTCCCCTCTATAGGTTCTTCCTGTAACCTAGACCTGGTACTCAAACTCATTGGGGCAAGGTCTGACACTCTTGGACTCCCTTGAGAAAAGAGGAGAACACACTTTTCCTCATTGCTGTCTTCCTTAAGTTGGTAGACCCAACAGTAGCTGGAAGTAAAATTTCTGGGATAAGCACTGATGTAGGTGAATTTGAGATGTTCTTATGTCACCCGTAAAAGCAACTTTGTCTCTGTGTGAAGGAACTTTTTTAGTGGCAAGAATACAAGGAGATGGAATTATTAGTCCTCACTTGATAGTCCTTGACATAGCAGTCCAACCCTTTGAAATCTTTAAAGCTTGTGTCGGGAATCTGGAATTGAAGAGAAGCTGTGAGACTGTGCAGGGGAGGAGAACAGGGCCGACCCAACCCACAGGTTACAGGGCGGGAGGAGAAACACAGTTAACGCCTGCGGCCCCCAGACAAACAAGGAAAGGAGCTGACAGGTGATCAGGGTTACAAGTATAATAAGAGCTTCTTGCCCCAACTGTGGAAAACTATCATTGACTCTTGAAGGAGGATGTATTGGGAATGAGGACATGTTGGGAACAGGCATTTTGAGGACAGAACTAACCATTTCAATTGCTAGTACAGGGGGAAAATTATAAGGTTCGGGTTGGTTTTCTTTGAGACAATGTGGTGGGATGGGTACCTCTTTTCCACATTCCACACAACTAATGATAGCTAATGTGGAACTTTTAAAACTCACTTGATTTTAAGTTTATTAACAAATGTTTTTAAAATTAGTGAGCATTACAATGTAATCTATATGTTAATATTTATAGTAACGAAATGAAACTTTAAAATGTGTTTTTGTCCTAACTTTTCCTATATGTTTTATTACATACTTTTCAAATTCTGCTCATTTTTAAATTATAAAATAGTGGTTTTCTCAGTTAACCAAAGCTCTACGTTTTCTACCTTTTCATCATCTCCACTCATTGGTTTTACTTCTTTTTGTTCAGTAAAACAAATTGGCATTTGAAATTTTACCAACTTTTCCTCTGTAAATTCACACTTGGACTGAGAATAAGCCCAAGAAAACTTAAATCAAAGATTGTCTTATAATACTGACTACATTATGTAGGGTTCACTGTGTAGATTTTTACTTGGAAAACAGAGAGGAAGGGAGGGGGAGAGAGAAATATCAGTGATGAGAATCGTTGGTCTGCTGCCTCTTGCACGCCCCCCCTGGGGATTAAGCCCGAAACCTGGGCATGTGCCCTGACCTGTGTCTTAGAAGATAACTTCTCCATACGTGTATTTATTGTGACCTCCTATTCCTTTATTTTTGTCCTGAGAAAAATTCCTTATGCTTTTACAGTGTTATCTACAGTCTTACCTACTTGCAAGTTATGTGCTGTGTGCTCATTTTAAATTGAATTTAAATTGAAGAATTTTACTGTTTAGTCTCTCTCTCTCTCCCTCTCCCTCTCCCTCTCCCTCTCCCTCTCCCTCTCCCTCTCCCTCTCCCTCTCCCTCTCCCTCTCCCTCTCCCTCTCCCTCTCCCTCTCCCTCCCCTCCCCCCCTCTGTTTTTTGTTAAAGTAGTACAAAATGTCAAAAATTAGAAGGAAAGTCACCGTGGAAAATACGAAGACCATATCTGAAAGCACATCCCGAAGACCCAGTGTCTTTGAGAGGCTTGGGCCCAGCACTGGCAGCACAACAGAGGTGAGTTGTCACTTGTGCAGTCTCAGGGTTCTCTTGCAATCTTTTTTTTTTTTTTTTTTGATTTGTATCATAAAGGTGAACTGGTTGTAGATATGTTGGTTCAGTACATTTTTTTAAATGTTTCATTAAAAGACTTGAAAAGGGTGATAGGGTTTGTGGGTTGTTTTTTTTCTCTGATGTTTTATTATTGGGGGAGTAATGTATATCTCAGGATAGCTGCAATTTTGATGGCATTTTTAAAATTTTCCATTAGCACCTTTTGTCCAGAAATAAATATGACATTTACATAGTAATATCTGTCTCTTAGACACAGTGCCGTAACTGGCTGAAGACTGGCAACTGCCTCTATGGAAACACATGTAGATTCGTGCATGGCCTTTCACCCCGTGGTAAAGGGTATAGCAGCAATTACAGAAGGTAAATTGAGAGCTTTGAATTATTCATATACGGTTAGAAGATTGCTTTTATAGTTTATCTAGTATAAAAATCTGAAATAAAACCATATATTTGGTCAGATTTTCTATCTTGGTAGTAGTATTGTTGATATGTAATCCAAGATAAGATCTTTTTAGTTTTAAATTCAAGGTTAATAAAATGTTTGCTTTAAAGTAAACTTTTTTGCAGAGACCTGTTTGGCTCAGTGGAAGAGCATGGGGCTGCGGACTGAAGGGTCCTGGGTTGGATTCCGGTCAAGGGCATGTACCTTGGCTGCGGGCACATCCCCAGTAGGGGGCGTGCGAGAGGCAGCTGATTAATGTTTCTCTCTCATCGATGTTTCTGACTTTCTATCCCTCTCCCTTCCACTCTGTAAAAAATCAATAAAATATATTAAGTTAACTTTTTTGTTCAATATTTACTTATTTTGACAATAGATCTTTTTTATGATATATGTGTGGCTTACTTACACCTCCCAATTATGCATTAAACTGCTGCTAAGACAATTTTATTGCAGTTTAAATAGGATATAACTTTAGCCTTTTAAGATATTATAAATTTGAATCTTAATGACAAAAGACAATCTAATGCAAACTCTGAAGGTTAAAATGCATTTGCCAAATCCTTATCGCAGTGTATTGATGTAAATGAAAATAGGTATTTATATGAGGATAAATGGAGCTATTTTGGACATCATATTGCCTTTAATAAAGGCAGAACTAAATTAATCTTACCTAATAAAGATCTTTTATTTTTCTTTTGGTTTCCTTATGATTATTTTACTATGGTTGGTATTTAAAGATGTAGCTTATGTAAAGATTGTCACAAAAAGTTTAAACTTGATTGGTAAAGAAATAATTATTTAGTTTTAAAATTGGATATACTGATTGCTTTTGCTATAGGAATAGTATAAAAATTGAACATTAGGATTTGGAGATTTTGCGTGTGTATACATAGGTTTTAAAATTTAATTGAATTTAATATATTTTGTTGATTTCAGAGAGGAGAAGAGAGGGAGAGAGAGAGAGAAACATCAGTGATGAGAATACTGACTGGCTGCCTCCTGCACGGCCCTACTAGGGATCGAGCCCACAATCCGGGCCTGTGCCCTTGGCCGGAACCACACCCAGGACCCGTCGGTCCACAGGCTGACATGACACTGTGTGCACTGAGCCAAACTGGCTGGGGCTCAAGTTTAATTGACTTTAAAATTCACTTAAATGGTGCATATTTTTGTTTACTTGTGATGCTGAGTATTGTCTTTTTTGTGTTTAGAGTGTCATTTTTCTTTAATGAGGGGAGATTAGTCTTTATAATTTTAATTACCTGTATAAACACATACCTGGTAAACCATTTCAGTAATATTAACGTTTTGTTTATATTATTACTACACTTTTAATAATGCTTTAATTCATCGTTGAAATTTATTATTAACTGAGTCAAAATTTTTATGCAGGAAACAGTTTCGGGGAAAATGGCAAAGAAATTTGTCTAAAATAGAAAGAAAATACTATCACTAGACTTAGCATAAAGGAATTTTTGTTAAAATTTTGCTCTTTTTTGTATTTTTTCTTTTATCTGTTAACTTCTCTTGTATTTGTGTAATTTACCTTTTTTTGTAGGGAAGAAAGATAGTCATAATGGGATTCAAAGAAGGAAAGAAAAGCAATGTATTTCAGATATGCTTATTTAGTCAAAAGACATTTAAGTCATTTATTGACCATTCATGGTATGTAGAGTACTCTGTTAGATGCTGTTTAGGATAGAAACAAGTTTACAATAAATTTTTGTTATATGCTGAAAACTAAGACAAAAATTTACATGTACATCATAATTATAATTTAAAAGGTTTATGTACTGGTTTATAATAAGAATTCAGTTTTTTCATTTTTTTTTTTATTGATTTCAGAGAAGGGAGAGATAGACATATCAATGATGAGAGATAACCATTGATTGGCTGCCTCCTTCATGCCCTCTACTGGGGATCGAGCCTGCGACCTGGGCATGTGCCCATGACTGGAATTGAACCTGGGACCCTTCAGTCTGCAGGCCGATGCTCTTTCCATTGAGCCAAATTGGTTAGGACTAAGGAGTTCCATTTTTAAATTCAGCTTTAGCTGTTAAAACATTTAATATAGATCTATAAAATAAGCATGTAAATGTTAGATTCTTTAAAGTGAATTGACAAATTGCTAATTCACTATGTGATCTATAGTAATGATTGATACATTAAATAAATTGATATGGTTGATCAACTATTACTTGAAATAGATGTGAATATTTATGTGATTTGTATTTATCATTTGAAAATATTAAATGTAATATTTTTTGATGGCTAAACAGGGACATATTCTTTAACTTACATTGCCTTTTTTAAGATGTTCTGGGAATATTCTTTAAAGGCAGTATGTTTTCTATCTCTGTTTTGTTTTTCTTATTTAATAATGGTGTGAAATAATTCAATAGCCATTTATCAAATTTCCAACTTAAATTATAAAGCAGTATCAGTGTTGAATATAAATATGTGTAATTTTTTAAAAGTCTAGAGCAGAATATAAAATCATTGTCTAAAATATTGCAATGAATTCTTTATTTTTATTATGAAATCATTTTAAATTTAAGTAAAGTTAATAAGAATTACACAAAACTTCACTATTTAACTTTGATTCTTAAGAGGCATAAAGTATTTTCTCAGTTGTTGATGTTGTATCCAACTAAATACATGTGTAGATGATTATACTGTTGCTTTTAGATTAATTTTGCAATGTCATAGTTTAAAATTTTATCTTCATACTTTTTTTCAAATATAACTAATACAGGGTGGGGCAAAAGTAGGTTTATGGTTGTGAGTACTTAAAACAGAGTTTACTCTTGTTTTATTATTTATTAGTTATTGTATTTTCCATATGAACACTATAAACTTACTTTTGTTACACCTTGTATATTTATGTGATTAAATTGTTAATTGCTAATTGTTTTTTTCTCAGCTCAGACATAGTTTCTTATTCATGTTACCAGTACCTGCCACTCCATGGAATCTTAAGGTATACATTTTGATTGGTATTGGGAGAAAATTTATTAAGTGATGCTCATATTTTTTATGTTAATATTAAACTGAAACAAATTAATTATTTTTTCTGAAAGTTAGGAGCCATAGGCAGTTAGAAAAATTATATTGAGATTTGTGAGTTTATTTCTGCAAATATATTCTTATAAAATGATACATAAATACAAATTTTTGTTGTTTTGTTTTTGAAGGTCACCAGAAAGACCTACAGGGGATCTTAGAGAAAGAATGAAGAACAAGCGCCAAGATATGGACACTGAGTCCCAGAAACGAAATACAGAGGAGTCATCCTCACCTGTTAGGGTAGGAATAAATTTCCCAAAATAAAGTTAAATTTCAGTAGTGACCTGTCAGTTATGTTCTATTTTAAATATTATCTTGTGTGGTAAATATATGGTAAATGTGTACTATTGTATTATAATGTTCTGTATAGATAATATAATTCAGAGGGGGAAAGTAGTCCTCTGGCAAAACTCATAATTCTGATTATTTCACTTCTTGGTGGTAGTTAAGGTGAAGAGAATTCATTGGTAGATCTCAAGCTGAACTTCTTAAGGTTTCTTTACCTTGGTAGAGGTCATAAATATCTAAACATATTCTTAAGTTTTCAGAGTTTAAGCCAACCATCATATTTTGCCTGCTTCCAAGAATGAAGCAGCCTAAAATAGAACACTTAAAACAATGAAAGTAAGGCATGGTGGTAATAAAAACTGAACTAGAAAACTTCGGTAAAGGACATGTGACCACAAAATTCAGTGATGAATTCCTGGCAGTTAAGCTAAAGAGAAGCATAATTTATGATGTAGTTTATTGGCTAGAAGGACACAGGTGTTTGTTGGGAATGGAAGACTTTTCCAGAGCTTCCCTCTCCCTCCCCCCCCCCCCCCAAAAAAAGAAATGTAACAGATTTATTGTGATAGAATTCAAATACTGTACAATTCACCCATTTAAAGTATACACTTTCGTGATTTTTTTGTATATTCACAGTCATGCAACCATTCCCCCCGCTGCTCATATTCTCATCCCCCTCCTTGTCTGTATCCATTGGTTGGGCTTATATGCATGCATACAAGTCCTTTGGTTGATCTCTCCCCCTTACCCCACCCTCCCCTACCTTCCCTCTGAGGTTTGACTGTCTGATCGCTGCTTCTCTGTCTGGATCTGTTTTTGTTCATCAGTTTATATTGTTCATTATATTCCATAAAAGAATGAGATCATGTGGTATTTATTTTTCTGACTGGCTTGTTCACTTAGCATAATAGTGTCCAGTTCCATTCATGCTGTTGCAAATGGTAAGAATTCCTTCTTTTTTACCACAGCAAGTATTCCATTGTGTAGATGTACCACAGTTTTTTAATCCACTCATCTGCTGATGGGCACTTAAGGATGTTTCCAAATCTTAGCTATGGTGAATTGTGATACTATGAACATAGGATAGGAGTACATATATCCTTTCTGATTGGTATTTCTAGCTTCTTGGGATATATTCTTAGCAGTGGGATTGCAGGGTCACATGGGAGTTCCATTTTTAGTTTTTGAGGAAACTCCATACTGTTCTCCACAGTGGCTGCACCAGTCTGCATTCCCACAAGCAGTGCAAAAGAGTTCCTTTTTCTCCAAATCCTCGCAAACACTTGTCATTTGTTGATTTGTTGATGACAGCCATTCTGACATACCGCGTGGCCGTTTTGATTTCCATCTCTTCGTATAATTAGTGACTTTGAGCATGTTTTCATATGTCTTTTGGCCTTCTGCCTTCTTTCGAAAAGTACCTATTTAGTTCCATTGCCCATTTTTTTATTGGATTGTTTATCTTCCTTTTGTTATGTTGTATGAGTTCCCTATAAATAGTGGAGATTAAACCCTTATTGGTGATACATTGGCAAATATGTTCTCCACTGCAGTGGGCTTTCTTGTTGTTTTGTTGATAGTTTCCTTTGCTGTGCAAAGGCTTTTTATTTTGATGTAGTCCCATTTGTTTGTTTGTTTATTTTTTAAATATATTTTATTGACTTTTTACAGAGCAGAAGGGAGAGGGATAGAAAGTCATAAACGTCGATGAGAGAGAAACATCGATCAGCTGCCTCTTGCACGCCCCTTACTGGGGATGTGCCCGCAGCCAAGGTACATGCCCTTGACTGGAATCGAACCCAGGACCCTTCAGTCCACAGTCCGACGCTCTATCCACTGACCCAGACCCATCTTGGCCCCATTTGTTTATTTTCTCCTTAGTTTCCATTGCCTTAGGAGCAGTATCAGTAAAGAAATTGCTTCAGCATCTGTTTGAGAGTTTGCTGCCTGTGGATTCCTCTAGTATTTTTATGATTTCCCGTATTATGTTTAAGTCCTTTATCCATTTTGAGTATATTTTTGTGTATGGTGTAAATAGGTGATCTAGTTTCATCTTTTTACAAGTATCTGTCCAATTTTTTAACAGCACCATTTATTGAAGGGACTACTCTTGCCTTCTTTGTTGAATATTAATTGTGCATAATGGTTTGGGTTGATCTGGGTTCTCTATTCTATTCCATGGATCTACATATCTGTTCTTTTGCTAGTTCCAGGCTGTTTTAAGAACAGTGGCTTTGTAATACAGTTTGATATCTGGTATTGAGATCCCACCTACTTTGTTCTTTATTCTCAGGATTGCTGTAGCTACTCAGGATCTTTTGATTCCAGAAGAATTTTTGGAGAGTTCTTTCTAAGTCTGTGAAATATGCCATTGGTATTGCTTTGGGCAGTATTGACATTTTGATTATGTTGATTCTACCAATCCATGAAGATGGTATGTTCTTCCATTGGTTTATGTCTTCCTCTCTTTTTTCAGTGTCCTGTAGTTTTTCGCATATAGGTCTTTTACCTCCTTAGTTAAGTTTATTTCTAGGTATCTTAATTTTTTTGGTGAGATGGTAACTGGGATTGCTTTTTTTTAGTCTCTCTTTCTGTAAGTGTAAATATTTCTTGATGTTAATTTTGTATCCTGCTACATTGCCGAATTCATTTAACTCTAATAATTTTTTGATGGATTCTTTAGGGTTTTCTGTGTACAGTATCATGTCATCGGCGAATAAGGACAGTTTTATTTCTTCTTTTCCTATTTGGATGCCTTTTACTTCTTGACTGATAGAGATGGCTAGTACTTCCAGTACTATGTCAAGCAGGAGTGGTGAGAGTGGCCATGCCTGTCTTGTTCCTGTTCTTAGGGGATATGGTTTTAGTTTTTGTCCATTGAGTATGATGTTGGCTATGGGTTTGTCATAGATGGCTTTTATGATGTTGAGGTATGATCCTTCTATTCCTACCTTGCTGAGCGTTTTTATCAAGAAAGGGTGTTGGATTTTGTTAAATGATTTTTCTGTGTCAATTGATATGACTGTATGATTTTTATCTTTCAATTTGTTTATGTGATGTATCATGTTTATTGATTTGCAGATATTGTACCATTCTTGCATTCCTGGGATAAATCCCAGGTCATGGTGTATGATCTTTCTAATGTTCTGCTGGATCCAATTTGCTAGAATTTGTTGAGGATTTTGGCATCTATGTTCGTGAGGGATATTTTCCAATAATTCTCTTTCATTGTGTTGTCTTTATCTGGTTTTGGTATTAGGCTAATGTTGTCTTCATAGAATGAGCTTGGAAGTGTTCCTTTCTCTTGAATTTTTTGGAATAGTCTGAGGAGGATAGGTTTTAGTTCTTCCTTGAATGTTTGTTGTAATTCTGCTGTGAAGCCGCTGGGAGCTTTTTGATGACTGCTTCAATTTTTTCCATAGTTATTGGCCCACTGAGATTTTTAGAATCTTCCTGCTTGAGTTTTCAAAGGTTGTGTTTTCTAGGAATATGTCCATTTCCTCCAGGTTGTCTCTTGTAGTAGAGTTGTTCATAGTATTTTTTAACAGTCCTTTGTATTTCTGTGGGGTCTGTTGTATTTCGCTTCTCTCATTTTTTATTTTGGTTACTTGATTCCTCTCTGCTTCTTAGTGAGACTGGCTAGAGGTTCATCAATCTTATATCCTTTCAGAGACCAGCTCTTGGTTTTGTTGATCTTTTGGTTTTTGTGGTTTTTTTTTTTTTGGTCTCCATGTCATTTATTTCTGCTCTGGTCTTTATTATTTCCTTCCTTCTGCTCACTGTGGGCTTTTCTTGTTGCTTTCTTTCTAATTCTGCGTTGTAGAGTTAGATTATTTACTACCATTTTTTCTTTTTTCTTTCTTTTTAGGTAGGCTTGTAGAGCTATAAAGTTCCCTCAGGACTGCTTTCATTGTGTCCCATAGCTTTTGGATTGTTGTGTTTTTGTTGTCATTAGTTTCCAGGATGTTTTTAATTTCTTCTTTGATCTCATTGGTAACTCAATCATTATTTAATAGCATGCTATTCAGCTTCCAAGAGTTTGAGTTTTTGGGATTGTTTTTATTTTAGTTCCTAATATGCTATTGTCGTCTGAGAAGATGCTTTATATGATTTCAGTTTTTTGAATTTGGCGAGACTTTGCTTGTGATCCAATATGTGGTCTATTTTTTAAAATGTCCCATATGCACTTGAGAAGAACGTATATTCCATGCCTTTGGAGTGAAATGTTCTGAAGATGTCAATTAACTCCACCTGATCTAGTGAGTATTTAGGATTGCTGATTCTTTTCTGATTTTTTTGTCTAGAGGATTTATCCAGTGATGTTAGTGGTATATTAAAGTCCCCTACTATGATTGTATTGTTGTCGATCTCTCTCTCGATATCTTTCAGGAGTTTTGTTTGTTTGTTTGTTTATGTATTTGGGTGCTCCTGCATTAGGTGCATATATGTTTATCAGGGTTATATCCTCTTGTTGTATCGATCCCTTTAGTATGAAGTGGTCTTCCTTATCTCTTGTTATGGCCTTCACTTTGAGGTCTATTCTGTCAAGATATAAGTATTTGTACCCCAGCTTTTTTTTTTTTTTTTTTTTTCATTTCTGTTTGCCTGAAAGATATTTTTTCATTCCTTCACTTTCAGTCTCTGTAAGTCCCTTGCTGTGAGGTGGGTCTATGGTAGACAGCATATATATGGGTTGTGTGTTTTTTTATCCATTCAGTCACTTGATGTCTTTTGATTGGGTCATTTAGTCCGTTCATGTTTAAAGTTATTATTGAAAGGTACTTGTTTGTAGTCATTTCTATTTTTCTGCCTGTGTACTTTCTTACCATTTTATTTCTTTTTATAGCATTCTCTTTAGCATTTCTTGCATTGCTGGCTTGGCAGTGATAAACTCCCTTAGCCTTTTTTTTTTTTTTTTTTTAAATCTGGGAAGCGCTTTATTTCCCCTTCAATTTTGATTAGTAGTCCTGTTGTTTAGAGTATTCTTGGATTTAGTACTTTGCTTTGCAACACTTTGTATATCTCCTTCTATTCCATTCTAGCTTGATGTGTTTCTTTCTGTTGATAAATCATTTGATAATCTGATGAGGGATCCTTTGTAGGTGACTCTCTGTCTCTCTCTTGCAACCTTTAAGATTCTCTCTTTGTCGTGAACATTTGCCATTGTAATTATGATGTGTCTTGATGTGGTTCTTTTGGGATTCATCCTGCTTGGTACTCTCTGTACTTGTGTAACTCCACTCCCCTTCCCCGTATCTAGGAAGTTTTCTGTCATTATTTCTTCAAATAGATTTTCTAATTTTTGCTGCTCTTCTTGTCGTTCTGTCAGCCCTGTTATACGTATGTTATTTCATTTCGTGTTGTCCCAAAGCTTCCTTAAGGTCTCCTCCTGCTTTTTAAATTTTTTCTCCAGTGCTGTTCAGATTGAGCTTGTTTCTCTACCTTATCACTAAATCGGTCCTCTGCTTCTTCTAGTCTATTGTTGAAACCTTCTATGGTGTTTTTAATTGTAGCTACATCACTTTTCATTTCTTCCTGATTCTTCATGGTTGATGATTTTCTCATATATCCGATATATGATTTGGTACAACCATTCCTCTGAATTCTTTTTATGTCATGTTGCATGCTTCAATTTCACTAATTTCTTTTCTTGACTACTCCTTATTTTCCTTCCTCTGGGGTTTGTTTTGTCTCCTCATTCTGACTATCACCAGAAGGGTCAAATGTTGAATTGCATGGGCTTGGGCTGTGTGCAATGGGAGCTTCACACCATCCGAGTATCACTGAAGAGCTCTGACACTAAGATGTATGGTTGCTGTGGGTTGGTGGCAACCAGGCTTGCCCAGAGTCAGCATTACCAGTGCTCAGTGTGGCCCCATGTGCACACCTAGAATCAGGGATCCCACCTGCATTGCGCTGAAACAAGAGACTCTGCTGGCATGTGCCGAAAATCAGAACCCCCCCCTAGCACATGCCAGGAATCAGAGTTCCCTGTGCCTGCACCAAGAATTGAGTATCAGAGTCTCTGTTGCTTCGTGTGGCCTCGTGCTGAGAATCAGAGTCCCTGTGTGTACATGCACCAAGAGTTGGAGTCACTGGCTCTTAGTGTGAATGCACTCGGAATCAAGGATCCAATGTGCACACGATAAGAAACAGAGTCAAGTCACTGGTACCTATTGCTCCCTCCCGCCTGGAGAATCGGGGTCCCGGTCAGCTTGGGGGACTGGGTTGTACAGTAGCACTGTGTCGGCAGGAAGTCCTCCCCTGTGCTGATGCAAATAGACTTCTGTGTGTACTTGCCCAGAATCGAAGTCAGGTGGCACTGCTACCCTGCTTGGGCTTTGGGTTTGGTTGCCCAGTTGTGTTGTGGGGAACAGACTCCCAGTGTCCGCACTCTCCCAGGCTCAAGTTCCTTTAGCGGCGCTGAGGCCCGTGCAAGAGATGGGTCTATCAGTTATTATGGCACTGCCTGTGAGCCTGTGCAGAGGGGGATAGGCTCTGTGACTCACAGTAATCTGCGGTCAGGATGTCTGGCTTCTTGGTGTCTGTGGATCTGCAGTTGTGGTGGCAGGTCTCTGTCCCCAGTGACTGCAGGTTGCTAATTTGTGTTTGAGAACAGACTGGGTAGTGTTGAGCCAGGATCCTAGTCTTGAGCAGCTCTGTTTTTCAAGATGGCATTGGTCTCTCGAAATTCAGTTTTAAAAAATGTTTGTTGTTTAGGCGTTGTTTAAGATTCCAGTCTAATTCAAAGACACGAAGATTAATGCCTATGTTTTTTCCAAGGATATTTGAGCTTTAGCTCTTACATTTAAATCTTTGATCTATTTTGAGTTACTCATTATTTATAGTACTAGAGGCCCAGTGCACAAAATTTGTGCACAGGCAGGGTCCCTAGTGGCTGCCAGCTGAGGCCTTCCTTTGTTCTACACTGCCCCCTAATGTTCAGCACACATCATAGCAAGCATTCAAACTTTCAGTTGGTTGAACTCCCAAGGGGACAATTTGAATATTAGGCTTTTCTATTATTAATAGATACCCAGTGCATGATAATTCATGCACTTAGAAGGGCCCCTCAGCCTGGCCTGTGCCTTCTTTCATCCTGTGACCCCTTGGAGGGTGTCCTCCTGCTGCTTTAGGCCCACTTCCTGGGAGATCGGGCCTAAGCTGGCAGTCAGACATCCCTCTGTCAGCCCGGGAGCCCTAGGGGGATATCTGACTGACAGTGTGGAGAGTGGGCCTAAGCCGCGGTTGGACATCTTTAGCGCTGTGGAGAAGGTGGGAGAGGCTCTTATCACTGCTGCTGCGCTCACAGTTGTCTGCCCGGCTTGTGGCTGAACAGCTTCCCCTGTGGGAGCACATTGAGCCCCTGCCCCTTGGTGCTCAGTGCGCATCATAGCATCCAGTCGTTCCTGGTGGTTCTGCCATTATGGTCAATTTGCATGTTACCCTTTCATTATAAAAAACTAGTGACCGGTGCATGAAATTCATGCACATTACAAGGGAATTAATTAGAGGAAATATTTTAATATTGCTGTTTGTCTTTTCTCTATAACAGAAGTGTCAGAGTTGAACAAAAATTAGTAAAACGTATATGAAAAGCTCTCTCCTGTAAGAGTCGGGCACACTGCGGGACCCAGACTCAAGTCCATGCCCACCTGCACTCCTCAGAAATCACACAACAGCCAGACCCTGCCAGCCTTCCTCTCCCCCCGTCAAGCCCCACAGGGCTAGAGGCGCAGCCTCAGGTCCCTTCTCCTGGCACTGGGTGGGGGCACAGCCTCAGGTCCCCTGTCAAGCCTCACTGGGCAAGAGTTGCAGCCTCAGGTCCCTTGTCAATTCCCACTGGGCAAGGGGGCGTGGCCTCAGATCCCTCAGCCTGGCTCTGGGCAGGGGGGCATGGCCTCAGGTCCCCCAGCCCCAGTGCGAAGACACAAAAATCATTTGCATATTAGCTCTTTATTATATAGGACTAGAAGCCTGGTGCATGAAATTTGTTCATGGGGGTGGGTATCCTCAGTCCATCCTGCACCCTGTCCAATCCGGGATCCCTCGTGAGGTATCCAGATGCCAGGTTAGGACATCCCTCTCACAATCCGGGACCACTGGCTCCTAACTGCTCACCAGCCTGATCACCTGGTCACCCCAAACTGAGTCCTTGCCGGCCTAGTCACCCCCACCTGTCTCCCCCGTCCAGCCTGGTTGCCCCTTACTGCCCTCCCCACCAGCCTGTTTACCTCCAACTCCTCCCACCCCCACTGGCCTGGTCAACCCTAACTGCCAACCTGGTCTCCCCCAACTGGCTCTCTTCACCTGCCTGGTCATCTGCAACTGCCCCCCAAACCCTCACCCAGCCTGGTTGCCCCAAACTACCCACCCCCAGCAGCCTGGTTGCCCCTGACTGTTCCCATCTGCTGACCTGGTCACCTCTCACTGCCCCCCCCACCAGCCTGGTCACCCCCAACTGCTCCCTAAGACAGTCTGGTCGCCCCATGCAGCCTACTGCTCAATCGTTTGGTCACCCCTTACTAAACCCCCTGCCAGCCTGATTGCTCCACACAGCCTGGGTTTCGGTTGTTTGGTTGCTCCTCACTAACCCCCCTGCCAGCCTAGATGCCCAACGCAGCCCACTGCTCAGTCGTTTGGTCACCCCTCACTAATTTTCCTGCCAGCCTGGTCACTCCACGCAGCCTGCTGCTCAATCCTTTGGTCACCCCTTACTAACCCGTCTACTGGTCTGTTCACCCTGTGCAACCTACTGTTAAATTGTCCGGTTGCGATAGTCGCTTAGGCATATATATGTGTGTTTGTGTGTGTGTATTTTAGAGGCCCAGTGCACAAAATTTGTGTGGGGGGTGGGGGGGTGTCCCTCAGCCCAGCCTGCACACTCTCCAATCTGGGACCCCTCGAGGGCAGTTGGACATCCCTCTCACAATCCAGGACTGCTGGCTCCCAACTGCTCACCTGCCTGCCTTCCTGATTGCCCCTAACTGCTCTGCCTGCCAGCCTGATCACCCCCTAACCACTCCCCTGCCAGCCTGTTTGCCGCCAACTGCCCTTCTCTGCTGGCCTGGTCATTCCTAACTGCCCTCCCCTGCAGGCTTGATCGTCCCCAACTGCTCTCCCTTGCAGGCCTGGTCCCTCCCAAGTGCCCTCCCCTGTAGGCCTGGTCCCCCCCACCAACCCTCCCCTGCAGGTCTGATCACCCCTAACTGCCCTTCCCTATAGGCCTGCTTCTCCCAAAATGCTCTCCTCTGCAGGCCTGGGTCCCCCTCAACTGCCCTTCCCTGCAGGCCCAGTCACCCCTAACTGCCCTCCCCTGCTGGCCTAATCACCCACAACTGCCCTCCCTTGCAGGCCAGGTCCCTCCCAACTTCCCTTCCTTGTGTGGCCATCTTGTGTCCACATGGGGGCAGAATCCTTGTCCACATGGAGATAGCCGTCTTGTGTGTTGGAGTGATGGTCAATCTTCATATTATTCTTATTAGATAGGATAGAGGCCTGGTGCATGTGTGCGAGCCAGCTGGTTTGCCCTGAAGGTTGTCCCAGATCAGGGGGGAGGTTTCCCTTGGGGGATGGGGTGGCCTGCACAAGGGGCCTCTGATGGTTTGCAGGCCAGCAGTGCCCCCCAGCGACCCAAGCAGAGGCCCTGGTATCTGGGATTTACTTATCTTCTATAATTGAAACTGGTAGCCTTGAGCGAAGCCAAGCCTCCTGCTTGCTCTGTGGCTGCAGCCATTTTTGGGGGATTTATTTATCTTCTATAATTGAAACTTTGTAGCCTTCAGCGGAGGCCTATGCCAGCCAGGGTGCGCAGGAAATTTGGCTTCCTCCATTGGCGGGGAAACCCAAGCCTCCTGCTTGCTCCATGGCCGCAGCCATCTTGGTTGGGTTAATTTGCATACTTCCTCATGATTGGCTGATGGATGTGGCTTATGGGTGTAGTGGAGGTATGGTCAATTTGCATATTACTCTTTTGTTAGATTGTATTAAGGATCTAGCCTCATTTTTGCATATGGATATCTAGTTATCTTATTGTAGTCTTTGTATGAAAGTTATTAATTAGTGTAAACAACAACCTCTTTAATAATTCAAAAGCTATAGAAGCTTTCCTATGGCTATTTTTTGATTCTTGATTTTAAATAAAGCTGTGTCATAGTTTTACATATAGTTTGCAAAGACTTATTTTTGTGACTTAATGTCGTGCAGTTTTCTGTGTCTCTAGTATTCAATATGGTACATACATAATATTGTTTCAGATACCTCAGATACTTGTTCTTAGGTGGAGGTATGTATCAAAATTTTTTTGGAAGAGAGATTTTTTTTTTTTAAATACACATATAAAAAATACACCTGTAAATAATCTTCTCCTATTCTACTGAATTTTAATTTCTGGGTAGGGGCTGAGCCATGTGTATTGCATTTTGAAATAACCTGTTGATTCAGAATAATGAATGGACTTTGTTTTTTGCTGGTAAATGTTTAACAATTACTCAGGGAAAAAAGAGAAAGCCATGCTTTGTAGGATTTGCCAATTTCTTTGGTGTAAGTACTCCTATCGCGATCAGTTTCAAGCTACCAAAGTATTGTTACTGAATACAAAACTGGGAAAAGATACTGTTTCATACAATTCTATATTATTCTCACACACGAACCTACGTGTGTGTGTGTGTGTGTGTGTGTGTAATCACAAGAGTAAAATGTGCTGAATATTTAGGAAGTGAGTTTTGAGTAATTATTATTACCTTTGTCATATTATTTGTTTAATTTTTACTCTGTATAATTTAATTTTTAGTCATAGTTTTGTTTAACAATCACTTGTACAGTTCTTAAAATTTTAACATTGGGCCTTAGCTGGTGTGGCTTAGTGATTAAGTGTCTATTAACCCATTAACCAATAGTCATTGGTTTGATTCCCAGTCGGTGCATATGCCTGGGTTTTGAGCTCAATCCTCAGTAGTGGGCATGCAGGAAGTAGTGATCTAGTATTCTCTCTCATCACTGATGTTGCTATCTCTTTAGCCCTCTCCCTTACTCTCTTTCTAAAATCAATTTTAAAACATTAAAAAAAATTTAACAGTTGGCTCTTATGAACTGGTTTCAGCACACTACTCATGGACTATAGTTAATGTGAAGGATAGACATCTCAAGTTTATATTTTGAACACATTACTTTAGGAATTATTTAACACTAGTTGAGTTTTCTCTCTAATATAAATTGGTTTTGGGTTTTTTAATAGGAGATGAATATCAGCAGTAGAGATATAGGTATTTAATGGGTATCTAAGTTTAAGTGTGTTGTTGATCATAACAATTTATATGCTTAGAATCATAACAGTTTACATATTTATCGTATTATCTTAGTAAACTGCGAGGTTGGCATTTGATTAAGAACTGTAAAGCCTGATTTTTGCTTTCCCTAGATGAGAAAGACCTCAAAGACACTGAGCTTCATGCACACCTAAGGGATAGAGTCATAAGATTCCAGAATGGTCAGTTTTCAGGGAATTTACTATCCAAACTTAAAAAAATATACTGGCGATTAAAGTAGCAGTCATGGCAGAGGAACCAAGATGGCGGCATAGCTAAACACCTGTCCTGCTGCCCCACACAACAATTTCAAAACTACAACTAAACGACAGAACAAACATTCAGAATCACCAGAAAGCTGACTGAGTGAAATTTCCACAAATAAAAGTAAAGATAGGACACTGTGACTCAGAGAAGTGGAAGTGGCAGAGGGCAGTGTTGAAGATAAGCACGGAGTCAGAGGTTTGGAGCCGTGTGCGCGCGAGAGCGGGTACGGTGGGCGGCTGCAAACCTGGCTGGTTTTCTCAAACGAGGAGGGAGACAAAGGTGTCCCACTGCACTGATTCCCCAGTTCCAGGCAAGGTCCAGGGAACCTACATTCATACGGGGTGAAACTGGACAGTAAGGTAGCACGCTGAAACTCGGGCGCTGCAGAGGTCTGCGAGCTTGTGGAGAGGGTGAGTAAACTTGGGAACAGCAGAAGTGCGTGAGTGCGCAGAGAGGACCCGTGACTTGCTCTCTCGTTTGGGAAACCACAGGACTGCATTGTTTTGCAACCCTGGGTGAGACTTTGGGTGTGCAGACTCATTTGGAGAGAGGCTGAATTGTCCAGCAGTGGGTAGAGCTCGGCGGCAGCTCTCTCTCAGAGTTGCGTGCAGCCATTACCACCAGACACAGAGATCCAGGTGCCGCATAGGGCGGAGCTGACGGAAATCAAGGATCCCTGCTCAGCCTGGAGAATCCGCCCATCCAACCTGAGCACAGCTGACCCTCACAGCCAATTGGCCTGGAGGTCAAACCCTCCTAGTGCTAACAACAATAATCTAGGCTTAACTTCAAAAAGACTGTGCAACCCATAAAGGGCTGCACCAAGAGTATCCACCTCAGGTAACAGGAGGCTGAGCCACTGTCCCCTAGAGGACATCTACCATACAAAGCTAATCAACCAACTCAGGGAAGCAGGCAAAATGAAGCGACATGGAAAGAAAACACATTTAAAAGAAATGGAGGGGGAAAAAATGACTGGACATAGAGTTCAAAATCACGTTTATAAGGTTTTTCAAGAAGCTCCCAGAAAAGGCCAATGAACTTAATGAGACCTTCAAGGATATGAACGAGACCTTCGAGGATATGAAAAAGGACCAACTAGAAATTAAGCATACACTGACTGAAATAAAAAATATTATACAAAGGCCTAAAAGCAGTCTAGAGGATTGCAAGAATCAAGTCAAAGATTTGAAATACAAAGAGGCAAAATCCACTTGGCCAGAAAAGCAAGAAGTCAAAAGAATCCAAAAAATTGAAAATAGTGTAAGAGGCCTCTGGGATAACCTCAACCATACTAACATCCGAATTATAGGGGTGCCATAAAAAGAGAGAGAGCAAGATAATGAAAACCTATTTGAAGAAATAGTGACTGAAAACTTCCCCCACCTGGTGAAAGAAATAGACTTACAAGTCCAGGAAGCCCACTGAACCCCAATCTATAGGAATCCAAAGAGGACCACACCAAGGCACATCATAATTAAAATGCCAAGAGCAAAAGACTAAGAGAGAATATTAAAAGAAGCAAGAGAAAAACAATTACCTATAAGGGAGCACCCATACGATTGTCAGTGATTTCTCAACAGAAACTATCCAGGCCAGACGGGAGTGGCAAGAAATATTCAAAGTGATGAATAGCAAGAATCTACAACCAAGATTACTCTACCCAGCAAAGCTATCATTCAGAAATGAAGTTCAGATAAAGTGCTTCACAGCTAAGAAAAAGCTAAAGGAGTTCATCACCGCCAAACCAATATTATATGAAATGCTGAAAGATATTATTTAAGAAGAAGAAGAAAAAGGTAAAAATAAAAATTATGAACAACAAACACATCTATCAACAAATGAATCTAAAAATCAAGTGAATTAAAAATCTGATGAACAGGATAAACTGGTGAATATAACAATCATGGGCATAGAGAGGGAATGGACTGACAATTCTTGGGGAGGAAAGAGTATGGGAGGTGCAGCAAGAGACTGGACAAAAATCATGCACCTATGGGAGAGGATGTGAGGGGTGAGGTGAAGGCGGAGGGTGGGATGGGTACCGGGTGGAGGGGAGCTCTAGGGGGAAAAAGGGGGAACAATGTAATTAATAAGCTGAACAATAAAGATTAAAATTTTTTTAATTAAAAAATATACTGTTGATAAAGTAGTGTATTAGGGTATTCTTTGAGTGATAACAGTAACAGCTGCTAATCATTTCTGTGATACATTTCTAACTGCAGTTCATGTGACTCTTGATCTTCATGTAAAGAATTTCTAAGGGAAAATTTAGATTTAGTTTAGGGACAAATTGAGCAAAGACAAAAGAGCATAGTTAAATAGTGTGTGTGTGATTTCCACAAACTAAATGTAATTCTACCCCTTCTCTGCTGCTGACCTCAAATCCAGTGTGTCTGAGTTACGAGGTTGGTAACACCTGATCTTGTAGAGAAATAAACTAATTCTATGGAGTGTGCTGACATGTCAGAGAGAGATGAACAAATGGAGAGAATAAATAACTGTCTTGAGAACCGGAGAGCAGTTTACAGAGGAGAATGACATTTGTACTGGGTGTGAAAGATAAATGGGATGAAGAAGGGAAGGGGTATGTCTGGGAAGAGGGAAAAACCAACACAATAAAAATAGTTGTGGGAGAACTAAGATGGCGGCAAAGGTAAAACACCTATCTTGCCTTCATAATCAGCAATTTTAATACTACAACTTAACGAAAGAACAAACACCTTCCAGAATCACCAGAAAGCTCGCCGAGTGAAAATTCCACAAATAAAAGTGAAAATAAGACACTGTGACTCGGAGGAGCGGCGGCGGACAGCGTTGAAAGATTCACGCGTAGAGAGGTTTGGAGCGAGCGCCAGTGGAGAGGGCGGGCGGCTGAAAACCGGCCAGTTTTCTCGATCGGGGAGACAAAGGCGTCCCACTGGACTGATTCTCCAGCTCTGGGTGAAGTCCAGGGAACCCACTATCATACGGGGTGAAAACTGGACAGTGGGAGGGCACGCCGAAGCTTGGGTGCTGCCGGGTCTCCGGGTCTCCCGGCTTGTGGAGAAGGCAGCTCTCGCGCGAACAGCTCGGCTGCGTGACGGCGCAGAGACCGCACCGCGACTTGTCTCTCATTCAGAAAATTGTCAGACTGCTTTGTTTTACCTCCCTGGGTGAGACATTGCGCATGCAGACTCATTTTGGGAGAGTCTGAATTCCCTGGCAGCTGGTGGAGCTCGTCAGCGGCTCTCTCTCAGAGGTGCTAGCAGCCATTGCCCCCTGCACAGAGTCCCCGGGGCGCATAGGGCGGAGCTAATGCTGTCTGCTTGGCCTGCAGACTCCGCCCATCCAACCTGAGCACAGCTGAGCTTCACAGACAATTGGCCTGGAGGTCAACCCTCCAAGTGCTAACAACGATTAACTGAGCTTAACTTCAGCAAGACTGTGCAGCCCATATCCACCTCAGGTAACCAGGGAGGCTGAGCCATTGTCCCGAGTAGGAAGTCTACCACACAAAGCTAATTGACCAACTCAGGGAAGCAGCCACCATGCAGAGACATGGAAAGAAATCAGATGTGAAAGAAATGGAGGAAAAAAAACGACTGGACATGGAATTCAAAACCATGGTTATAGGGTTTTTCAAGAGGCTCCAACAAAAGGTCGAGGCCTATAAGGAAATAAGCAAGACCACAAAGGAAATGAATGAGTCCTACAAGGAAATGACCAAGACCCTCAAGGATATAAACAAGACCTGCAAGGAAATGATCAAGACCAACGTGGAAATGAATGAGTTCTACAAGGAAATGAAAGAGACCCTCAAGGATATAAAGGAGACTCTCAAGGATATGAAAAAGGACCAACCAGAAATTAAGCATACACTGACTGAAACAAAAAATATTATACAAAGACCTAAAAGTGCTCTGGAGCACCCCAAGAACCAAGTTAAAGATTTGAAATACAAAGAGGTAAAATCCACTCAGCTGAAAAAGCAAGAAACCAAAAGAATCGAAAAAATTGAAGATAGTGTAAGGGGCCTCTGGGACAACCTCAAGCATACCAACATCCGAATTATAGGGGTGCCAGAAAAAGAGAGAGAGCAAGACAATGAAAACCTATTTGAAGAAATAGTGACTGAAAACTTCCCACACCTGGTGAAAGAAATTGACTTAAGAGTCCAAGAAGCGCACCGAACCCCAATATATAGGAACCCTAAGAGGACCACACCAAGGCACATCATAATTAAAATGCCAAGAGCAAAAGACAAAGAGAGAATAATAAAAGCAGCAAGAGAGAAACAGTTGGTTACCTATAAAAGAGCACCCATACGACTGTCAGCGGATTTCTCAACAGAAACCATGCAGGCCAGACGGGAGTGGCAAGAAATATTCAAAGTGATGAACAGCAAGAATCTACAACCAAGATTACTCTATCCAGCAAAGCTATCATGCAGAATTGAAGGTCAGATGAAGTGCTTCGCAGATAAGAAAAAGCTAAAGGAGTTCATCACCACCAAACCAACATTATATGAAATGCTGAAAGATATTCTTTAAGAAGAGGAAGAAGAAAAAGGTAAAGATGAAAATTATGAACAACAAATACACATCTATCAACAAATGAACATAAAAATCAAGTGAATTGATAGGCTGTTGAACAGAATCGACTGGTGAATATAACAGAGACATGGACATAGAGAGGGAATGGACTGACAATTCTTGGGGAGAAAAGGGTTGTGGGAAGTGCAGCAAGAGACTGGACAAAAATTTTGCAACAATGGGAGAGGACTGGGGAGGGGGAGGTGAGGGTGGAGGGTGGGATAGGTACAGGGTGGAGGGGAGCTATAGGGGAATAAAAAGGGGAAACATTGTAATTAATAAACAACAATAAAGATTTAAAAAAATAAAATAAATAAAAATAGGAGTTGTAAAGGACTACTGCATTTGAGAACCTACTTTGTTTAAAGGACTGCTATGAAACTTTGTGCCCAGGGTATTATGAATTATAGCATATGAATGTGAGTTTAGGGCTGAAGAGATCTATCTTTTTCTCCAACTCACCTCCATATCCTGCAGCTAGTAAGTTTACTTACTAAGTGAAAAGTGACCCTGATAATGCAGCCAGTATTGAGAATTGGTGTCTCAGGTTTGCACTGTCCAATAGGGCTATTGAACACTTGAAGTGCACTAGTCTGAATTGAGATGTACTGTAAGTGTAAAATACATCCTTAATTTCAAAGAATTGGTATGAAAAAAAAGTAAAAAGTCTCATTAATAAGTTTTATGTTGATTATGTATTATATTGACAATATTTTTTATATATTGGGTTAAATAAAATATACTGTCAACATTTTAATTTTACTTGTTTCTTTTTTCTTTCAAATGTGGCAAGAAGAAAGTATTACAAGTACACATATGATTTGCATTATATTTATATTGGAAAGAGCTGCTCTAGGTATTTGAACCAGAGTTAAGACAATGAAACTGAATTTGACACAGGCTTATTTGAGGTAGAGTCAATAGGATTTAATGAGGAGGCAGATTGGTTTTTGGTCCCTTTTTTATACTAGACTCATGTGATCACAAACAACTAATTTTAGCGCTGTTTATAGTACTTGTGCTGACACTAATAGGCTATTTTGAAACATTTATGAAATAATACATTTTTATGGCATTAGATACTTTTAATCTATAGAATTTTTCAAATGCAGTAATTGAGTTATATTTTCTTATATATCAGAAACTATTCTGTAACATACCAAATGATATGTATATGTATTTTTGTTGAACTGAAAAATAGGTATAATTTTGATTATTTACACAAAAAAGTAATAGTAATTAGTCACTTTTGCTCCAAAGTAACCTTTAAAAAAACCATGTGCCTATTCTTGTATGTAAATACTGGTACTATTCTGGTACCAAGAGTTAACCAATCAGACATAATTTTATTATGCAACAGGAATGATAAGATGCAACTCTTATTGTATGTATGACCTGTGTATTTATGATTCAAGATTAGATGGCTATTGTTGCGTTGGCTGTTTTCATTTTTTTAATTTGACAATCTAAAGGAAAAGAGGTTACCATCACTGATTATTAGCAAGTATTGCAAGTTGTAAAAATTCTCGCAGCACACCAGTTGAAAATCAATGATCTACAATATCAAATTTGTGGGTATAGTATTGTTAATAGTATTCTTTTACTGTTCTTGGGATCTATAGTGATGTTTTCTGTTTTGTTTCTAATATTGATAACTTTCATTTTTTTCTCAGTCTGGGTGTAGGCATATTAATTTTATTTATCTTTTTAAAAAACAAGCTTTTGACTTTATTGATTTTCTCTGTCAATTGACCATTTTTTATTTCATTGATTTTTGCTCTAATTTTTATTATTTATTCTGATTGCTTTAGATTTAGGTTGCTCATATTTTTCTAGTTGTCTAAGGTGGAAAATTAATTTATTTTAGATCTTTTGTTCTGCTATATGCATTTAATGCTATAATTTTCTAAGCATTGCTTTCACTGCATTCCACAAATTTTCATAAGGTCTATCTCATTTTCATTTAGTGTGACCTATGTAAACATTTCTCTTAAAATTTTTTTTATTCATGTGTTAATTAGAAGGGGGCTGGCTATTTAATCTCCATATGTTTTGGGATTACAAGCTACCTTGTTACTAATTCTAGTTTAATTCCATTGTGGTCTGAGAGGAGACAGTATATGATTTCTGTTTTTTATAAGTGTTTTATGTTCCAGAAATATGGACTAGGTTTTGTTTTTGACTATTCATCCAAGGATATACATTTCGGATTTTATAGAGAGAGGAGAGAGAGAGAGAGAAAAAAAAAAAAAGCATTGATGTGAGAAAGAAATGTCGACTGTGCCTCTGCATCCCAACCAGAGATCAAATCTGCAATGCAGATATGTTTCCTGACCCTGACCTAACCCACCACCTTTTGGTATATGGGATTAAGCTCCAACCAACTGAGCCTTCCAATCAGAGTTGAGGATTTTTTTTTTTTAATATCTTATTAGTGGAATGTTTTTGTCTAATTCTCTCCCCATCTCGTGGTTTCTGCTCTTTATTACTGTATTATTGGGTACATAGATACAGAGATAATAAAAAGAAAAATTTGGATTAACGTTAAATTTAATTCTATCCCAGACTATAAAAAGCTAAGTGCTGCCCTAACTGGTTTGGCTCAATGGATAAGAGTGTCTGAACCTGTGGACTGAAGGGTCCCAGGTTCAGTTCCAGTCGAGGGCATGTACCTTGGTTGCGGGCACATCCCCAGTGGAAGGTGTGCAGGAGGTGGCAAATCAGTGTTTCTCTCATCAGTGTTTCTCTCTATCCTTCTCCCTTCCTCTCTGTAAAAAAATCAATAAAAATACATATATTTAAAAGCTAAGTGCTCATCACCACCAAACCAGTATAACAAGAAACCTTAAAGGGACTTCTTTAAGAAGGGGAAGAGAGAGAGAGAGAGAGAGAGAGAGATCATAAATAAGAATAATAAAATGACAAAAACTGCTAATAATCACCTTAAGTGTAAATGGATTAAGTGCTCCATTTAAAAGATAAGGTTGCTGAATGGATAGGACAATAAAATCCATACATGTGTTGTCTACAAGAGACCCATTTCAGATGGAAAGACACACACAAACTGAAAGTAAAAAAGATAGAAAAGGATATATCATGCAAATGGAAATGATAAATAAAAGCTAGGCTACCAATACTTATATTAGACAATATAGACTTGGATGGAACAAAGGCTATAACAAGAAACAGGAAAGGCATTACATAATGATAAAGTGATCAAACAGATGAGAGGGATATAACCCTTGTAAACATTATTGCACCCATTGTAGGAGCACCTAAATATATATTGATGGGTATACATGCAGAGATGGACAATAATGCGGTTATTGATGTTAATGACAATTGACATCAATGGATAGATCATCCATTTTACCAAGGAAGCAGCAGCCTTAAATGACACATTAGACCAGATGGATTTAATTGATATTTTAGAGCATTTCAGCCTAAAGCAGCAGAATATAAATTCCTTTTAAGTGCACATGGAACATTTTTCCAGCTAGATCACATGTTCACAAAACAAACCTCAATAAATTGAAGAAGATTGAAATCAAATCAAGTATCTTCTCCAACCACAATGATATGAAACTAGAAATCATTTACAAGAAGAAACTGGAAAACACGGAAACACTTGGGGCTAAATGACATTTTACTAAAAAATGGATGGGTTAACAAGTTCAAGGAAGAAATGAAAAAATACTTTGAGGCAAATAAAAATGACCTAGAATGATCCAAATTGAAAATGGAAGGAAAATTGTCATTATTTGCAGCTAACATGATTCTCTGCATAGAGAACCCCAGAGATTATACACACTAAATTATAAGAACTCATACATTCAGCAGAGTAGTCAGATACACAATATTTTGAAATGGATTGCATTTTTGTATAATAATGAACTATCAATAAGAGAAATTAAGAAACATAGAGTTGATTATAGTTACAAAATGTCAATTGTAGTAATATAGCATAGGGTGGCATGACCTATCAATAGTTTTGGAGAAATTCAAGTGTGACTGGTTGACTGTATTTTAAACCAGGGCTGGGGAATGTCTGGCTTGCAGGCCCCCAAAAAATCACTTGGTCTGGCCCTGCCATAACAACCGCAGGGAAACTAGAAATTCAATAAATCTAGGAAATTTTTTCATAGCAACACAGATTTGTATAAAGTGAATCATAACGTAAATTTTTAGGGACAAAGAACGTCCATTGTGGAATAGCATACATGACAGGACAGACACGTTTGTTTCTCATCTGCTCCAGGCCCATCTGCCTATATTACAGTGACTCAGTGGACAGTCAGTGCCAGGTAGGCTGTGAGTGTACACATTGTGGAAGTGTTAGCACATTGGTGAAACCACAGTGATCTGGTGATGATGAGATGGATGAGATGAGATGCAATGAGATAGTTCCTGGAGGTGTTACTTGCCTCCAATGATTGGCATGATGTTGTTGACTTCCTTCTTGACACAGACAATAACTCCACTCTATCCACTTCTATGATCAATAGTCTTCACAAAACAAAATCTCATGAATATTGTGGAAATTACACTACACAGAAAAGTCCTCAAGAATCAAACGTTTGATATGTTCCAAATCCAAGATGCAGGATTAGAACAGCCATCAAAGCAAAACAATAGTGTCTCCGGCAACACGGACACTGGATAGTTACTAAAACATACGTGGTGTGATATTCTACAAATGGCAACTACAGAAAAATAAAAGTTGATACAAGGTGTTAATCTTTCCAAGAAAAATGGACAAGTGATTATTTTGTTGTTGAAGTCAAAGACAAACCTGGGTGCCTAGTTTGTGGCGATGCATTAGCAGTAATAAAGCCAACCTGGAGCACCAGTACAGCTCAAAACAGGCTAACTTCATTGAATTGGGAGGCCAAATGTGTCTGGATAAAATCAATGCTCTGCAGCAGAGTTTGGAATCACAACAGGCCACTTTCATTAGGACTTATGACAGAGACAATGTTATTCAGACCAGTTATGTACTGAATGAGTTCATCACACAAAGAAGCTGAGGCTTCGTGTAGATGGAGAGTTTGTGATCAGTGTGTGGTGGCTGCTGGAGAGTTGTTGGCACCAAAGTAAAATTGAGTACTGACTTAACACAAGATATTAAAACACTGAAGGATTCTACAGGAGATTTCCAATTTTTCTCTCTGGTTCATGACAAGACAATGGACATAACAAATACTGACCCTTTGACCTTTTATGTTCATGGGATAGCTGCAGAGTCTGACATACTAGAGGAGCTGCTGTCACTGGAAGCCAGGCAGAGTATTTCAAAAGGTGCAGACTTATTAGAGACTTGTTTTATCAACGAAAATATTTGAGCTAACATTTGAAAAGACCTGATTACAGGTGGAGCTCCAGCTAAGGTTGGCTTGCAAAAAGGGTTATAATTGTGCATTTATCAAGAAAGAACGAACTTGTCTTAGTCTTGATCCAAGTGGTTTAAGTATATGCCACTGCATCCAGCACCAAGAAAGTCTCCCTGAACAGTGGTTGCGACCCAACAGTGTAATGTCAACGGTAGTGTCCTGCATAGATTTTGTTAAAAGCAGGGGTTAACAGCCATCAGTTTAAGGAGTTGCTGAATGAATTGACGCTGAGCACAGTGACCTTATTTGTCACTGTGAAGTGCGGTGGCTGAGTCACAGGAGCATGCTCATGAGGTTCTACTGCCTGCAGGATGAGGTCAGACAGTTCATGGAGCTGAAGGGAAACCCAGTCAGGGAACTCGACAGCAAGTGGCTGTGTGAGGCAGCGTTCATGGTGGACATTACTAAGTACCTCTCAGAACTGAGCCTCAAGCTGCAGGGCCCCAACCAGCTTCTCAGCTCCCTGCTTTCAAAAGTGAAGTCATTTGAAGCTAAATTAAAGCTGTGAAAAGTACAACTTGAAAGGAATAACATGGTGTTCATTTTCCCACTCAAAAGGACAAAAGCCTTCTACGACACTTGAGTGTGCAAAAACTAATTCAGGCATTTACCGTAAGATTCAAGGACGTGAAAGTAAACAAGTTATTTTTTTAATTGAACATCTTTGCTACACTGTTCAATATTGAACCAGCTGATATGCCTTATAACCTGCAACACGAAATCATTCAACTGAGCTGAAAGCCACGTATAACTTCCCACTGCTTGTGTTCTATAAATGTTACATAAGCAATGATGAATTCCCCAATTTGAGGAGACGTGCATTGAAATATGCATCTGTGGCTCAGTGGATAGAGCGTCAGCCTGCGGACTGGGGGGTCCCGGGTTCGATTCCGGCAAGGGCATGTGCCTTGGCTGCGGGCACATCCCCAGTGGGGGGCGTGCAGGAGGCAGCTGATCGATGACTCTCTCTCGTCGATGTTTCTGACTTTCTGTCCCTCTCTCTTCCGCTCTGTAAAAAATCAATAAAAATATATTTAAAAAAAAGAAATATGCATCTGTGTATGGACAACTTAAAGCTGTGAGCCGTTCTTTTCAAAACTTACCATCACAAAGAGTCAATTGTGCTCCATGGAAAAGCATTTGCAAGTAGCAGCATTGTCAATAGCAGTTAACATCACACGCCTTACCAAAGAGAAGCAGTTCCAGCCATCACGTCAGGGCTGAGTTAATTAAATGTTTGACCAAATATAGCAGGCTAATTCTCAAGTTGATAATTTTGTATGGCCTGCGAATTATGTTATTTATACAAATACAAATGGCCTTTGGCAGAAAAGAGGTTCTCTATCCCTGCTTTAAGCACTAGGCAAACTGATATGATTTCTATTTGAAAGTGTCTTAATCCCCTTTCAGTTGTATACTCTGGTGTTCTTCCTCCCATTACAACAAAAATTGGACCCAGCAAGTACATTTTTAATGCAGTGCTGCTTTCTGAAGAAACACAAAAGAACAGCAAAAACAATTGAAACTAAGGATTGAGCAATAAATATAGAAGCTGGTAATGGCCTTGAAAATTTCACAAATATTAGAGCCGGTTAGAGACTAATTAAGCCTTACTGAGGAGAGAATTGGTGAACTGAAAGATGGAGCTGAAATTTTATCCTGAATGCTGCACATAGAGACAGGGTTATAGGAAATATTGAAGAGATTCAAAAATGTGGGGAAAATACTTAGAAAATCTAATGTACATCTGCTTGGAATCCCAGGAAAATTAGAATGTGAGACTGACAACATTTAAAAGAAGTAGTGACTAGGAATTTTCCATAATTGATGAGATATAAATCTACAGTTACAGAAAGAATAATACATGTCATCGAGTATTATATTGAAACTTCAAAACTCTAGAAACAGACAAAATACTACAAATGCCCTGAGGGGGGCAAAAAGGCAAATCCTCCTACAAAGAAGCAGCAGAATGATAGAATGACAATGGAAGCCAAAACACAGTGGAATAATATTCTCAAATAGTTGAGATAACATTTGTAAACCCATAGTTATATACTTAGCAAACAGTTTTTCAAGAAAATATAATAGGTGGTCGGATAAAATGAAAGCGGTGATTACTAGGAGACCTTCACTAAATGGGAATGTATAAAAGGTTATGTACATCAGGAAGATGTTTCTTCTGAAATATAAAGATGAAAGTGTTTGCTGGGTTGGTAAAGTCTGTTTTGTTGTATATGCAGTTATCAAAAAAGGTGCATACTTGTAGATGAAGTATAGTATCAAAAGGTATAGTGTAAATTGTTTTACACTCCCCAGAACCCATCCTCTCACCTTTCATTTTGTGCCTGCACTATGTTTGGAGAATGGCCCAAAGGTAACAGCCAGGCCTTGGTTAGTGTGATCTGGTCATGATAATCCCGTTCTTCTTGCTGCTAACTCACTGGATTCAGCAATCAAGTGCATGGCTATTATCTTGTTATCAGTTATTCATTCAGATGTGGCCAGAAGGAAAGAATTCTTACGTTGTAGGAGGCGAGAGGCACCTTAGAGAAACTAAATTGGTTGGTTGTTGTTATGGTAAAAAATGTATGCCTCAATGTGGAGTGAAAACGAGAAATAGTAATCTATGGGAAAGGGAAAAAAACAACAAGAAATTTTGGGTTTTAATGGAAGTTAGGCATAGTCTTATTTGTCAGCAAAGTCTGATCTTAATTGACATAAAACCATAGTTTTAACCCAATGAGTGAAGTTTGTTTTGCTGCAAAAATTATTAGCAAGTTTGATCACAGGTTGTTGCTCCAGGATTACATAATATTTAGAAATCCAAGTAAATTTTGAATTCTTAAAATATTGCCTTCCAAGGGCACTTGCTAAAATATTGTGTTTTTAACAAATATTTTAACATGTACATGTTGCAGGGTGACTAATTTATAATATAGTAGAGGCCTGGTGCATGAAAAGTTATACACGAGGGGGGGGGGGGGGGGCAGGGGTACCTCAACCCAGCTTGCTTCCTCACACAGTTCGGGAGCCCTCAGGGGCAGGAGGTGACCCAGCAAGCAGGGGAAGATGATACCCCATCTCACCTCTGCTGCTGCCACTGACAAGATGCAAGCCTCAGCCAGTCCTGGTTACCTGAGCCTCGAGTGGCCCTGGGTGGCTGGGGGCCTGGGGGCCTGGGGGACTCCAGAGGCAGGTGCATAGCGTGGCTGGGACGCCTGCAGGCAGGCCCTGTTTTGCTGCATGCCTGCCACCCTGGCAGAGCTGAGGAGACTGGGCATCTTGTGGCTGTGGGTGCTGCTGTCTTTGAGGGTGTGGCGGTCAATTAGCATATTCCCTCCTAATTAGCATATTATCTCCTAATCAACTGTGGGTGCCACCATCTTTGAGGGCGGGGAGGCAATTAGCATATTCTATCCTTATTGGCTGTGGGCGCTGCCATCTTTGAGGGGGGCAGTCAGTTAGCATATTCCCTCCTTATTGGCTGTGGTCGCCAACATCTTTGGGATGGTATGAGGGTCAATTAGAATATTCCCTCTTTATTAGATAGGATAATAAATTAAATGGTTGCCCTTTCAATTAATGTTTGCACTTACGAGAAGAGGACAAGCCATTCTGTTCAAGAAGTACAGGAAAGTGAAAAAACAGACTATACCGTACTACATGGGACAGGTAATATCAGGTTCTATTTATTAGAATATCAGAGAAGGGGGAAATAACTTTATTTGACAATAACATGCCTAAACAAGTTATGTACTGGTAAACTGGAGAAATGAGGATATACATTATTTTTTTTTTTACTGATCTTATTCTCCTTAATAAGTGTTATCAAAATAATTTTCTGGTCCAGCCAGTTATTTCTTATAAGGTTAAATGTATACCATATTTTCCATTATACACCCACAACTGGGTGTATAAGGTGACCCCAACTTTTCCAGTTAAAATATAGAGTTTGGGGTATACTTACCATATAACACACACCAAATAAAAATTTTAAAAAATCAGATTTGATTTCAATATGGTAATTTTGAGAAGATTTTTCTGGGTTAAAAAGTTGTCTTATATGCCAGGAAATACGGTACTTGCCCAGCCAGTGTGGTTCAGTGGATTGAGCATTGTCTCATGCACCATGAGGTTACTGGTTCAGTTCCTGGTCAGTGCACATGCTTGGGTTTCAGGCTCAATCCCCAGTAGGGGTCTTGCAGGAGACAACTGATTGATGTTTCTCTCTCATCCGTGTTTCTCTCTCTCCCTCCTCCTTTCCCCTTACTCTCTAAAATAATTTTCTATATTATGATTTGAGGTGGGATATTGACAAAAGTATTAGAATAAAACATATTTCCTAACTTGAAATTTCTCCAAATAGTGAAGACTTGCATTCAGTCTATTAGTTACCTAATATATATGATCTTTGGGAATAGTATGAGAATTATATTAAAAAACAAAAGAGAAGTCATTATAATCCTATCTAAGAAAAGAGTAATATGCAAATTGACCGTACCATCGCTACATCCCATAAGCTGTGCCCACAAGCCACGCCCACCAGCCAATCGGGAGCTGTGTGCAAATTAACAGCCAGCCAAGATGGCTGCTGCCCATGGCAGGCCAGGGCTGGGGCGGAGCCATCCAGCGATGGCTGGCCCCTATTGCAGGGTGATCCCTGCACAGACCAGGCCGGGGTGGGGGTGGAGCCAGCCAGTGATCAGCCCAATTGCAGGGTGATTGCTGGCTGGAATCCCCTGGCTGAGGTCCCCTTCCCAAGGACGGAAAGCCTCGGCCAGAGGCTTTTGTCCTTGGGCAGGCCAGCGGCGAGCCTTCAGTAGGACATCCCCTGAGAGCTCCCAGTATGTGAGAGGGGGCAGGTTGGGCTGAGGGATCACCCACCCCCAGTGCATGAATTTTGTGCACCAAGCCCCTAGTATATATATAAATTGTTATTAATGAAATTTAATGAGATTACATTTCTGGTTCTAAAGCTGTTAAGAATATCTACACTAATAAAAGAGAAATATTCAAATTGACTATATCTCCACAGCACCCACCAGCCAATCAGAAGTGGGTATGTAAATTAACCCAAAGATGGTGGGTTAATTTGCATACCCAGAGTGGCAGGGAGGTACACCTGATAGGAGGAGGGGCACGGAGGGAGTTACAGGAGTGGCACTCCAGCTGGAGTGAAGATGGAAGGCAGTGCCAGCAGCCAGGGGAAGGAAGGCCTATTCACAGAATATTTATTTTATAATGTAAGCACTACTACTGCTCAGAAACTCTTTTTCAAGTAAATCTGTAGTTGGATATTACATGAATCTTTAAGTAGACAAAAACCATTATATAGCCGTAGCTGATTTGGCTCAGTGGATGGAGCATGGGCCTGCAGACTGAAAGGTCCCGGGTTCAGTCCTAACTGGTTTGGCTCGGTGGATAGAGCGTCAGCCTGCAGACTGAAGGGTTCCAGGTTCGATTCTGGCCAAGGGCACATGCCCAGGTTGTGGGCTCCATCCCCAGTAGGGGCCATGCAGGAGACAGCTGATCAGTGATTCTCATCATAAATGTTTCTATCTCTCTTTCCTTCTTTCTTCCTCTCTGAAATCAAAGAATATTAAAGAAAGAAAGGTCCTCGGTTGAATTCCAGTCAAGGGCACATGCCTGGGTTGCTGGCTCTATCTCCAGTAGAGGGCATACAGAGGGTAGCCAATCAATGATTCTTTCTCATCGTTGATGTTTCTATCTTTCTCCCTCTCCTTTCCTCCCTGAAATCAATAAAAATAATATATTTTTCAAACCACAATATATTATTGAATAATTTGGAGATAATGACCTATAAAAATACTTTTATAATACATACTAATATATATTTATTCTGAAAGTCTATACAATATATTTTAAGAATAATGTTACTTTTTTTCTCTTGTCTCTATAAATAGTTGTTTTTGTTTTTGGACCTTTTACCATTTTTTCATGTCTGGTTCAACCAGAAATTTTTACAATTTATGTCAGCTTCTGTTGTCTTACCAGCAATCATATGTCATTTCATTGAACAAGTAGTACAACATGACTACATACCTAAAGATATAAAATTTACTAGTTTCAGTAGTCTAACCAGTAAACTGTACACCGAAATCAATACATAATATAAATAAATAAATACAAAAATAAAGAAATGAAATTGAAAAAATAAGTCGTCAAGGGTAAATTAATTTGTGTTTTAAGCAGCCAAATTTTATGTCTGATAATGCCCTAAAAGAACTTTTACCTTTTATTGTCCTGGTGTGTTAGTGTCTTTCATAGTCAGGATTTAGTTTTAATCAGAGTGATACATTGTGGGTGGGAAGATAATTATATGATACTGGTTACTTTTTTTTTTTACCACTTAATTAATCGTGGTTTGAAGTCTTTCTGTTATGTGATACATTTTTATTAAATTTTATAAGATAATTACTATTATCCTATTTTGTCAGTAGGCTGCTTTACACCTAGAATAAAGTGTAAAACCTTTTTTTATGCACAGTTTACTAGTATACACTGATTTCTAACTATTTTGGCTACCATTTTTATTTTCATCAAAATAGAGCAAGTCTCCCTTTTTGAAAGCATTTGTAATAAGTTTAGATTTATCTTTAGGGTGTGTAGGAAATGCTGTTATGTTAAAGTCACAAACCCTTGTCTATATTATCCATTTTAAACTCTTTTATCCTGTGAATTTCACACAAGAAAGTATGTAGCACACTATCAAAGTTTTAAATAATAGATTTGCTTTGTATATTTTAAAATCTTAGTTACTCCAGCCGAGACCCGTTTGGCTCAGTGGATAGAGCGTTGGACTGCGGACTGAAGGGTCCTGGGTTCGATTCTGGCAAGGGCATGTACCTTGGCTGCGGGCACATCCCCAGTAGGGGGCGTGCAAGAGGCAGCTGATCGATGTCTCTCTCTCATCGATGTTTCTGACTTTCTATCCCTCTCCCTTCTGCTCTGTAAAAAAATCAATAAAATATATTTTTAAAAATAAATTAAAAAAAGTAAAATCTTAGTTACTCCTTATATGTACTACATTGCTATTCTTTAGTGAAATAGGTATTCTATAATACCTTTCATTGGGTGCTACACTAGAACTTACCCCATCCTCTAGTGGATAGGTGATTACTTGCAAAACTGATTCTTTGTTAAAACAAAGATGAATGATGTTAGAAATATTTTGTATTACAATAACTATCTCATTCAATTTTTAAAAAAATAACTGATTTCTGTGTGTTTATGTACTTTTTAGAAAGAATCTTCAAGGGGGAGACATAGAGAAAAGGAAGACATAAAAATCACTAAGGAGAGAACTCCAGAAAGTGAAGAAGAAAATATAGAGTGGGAGACTAATAGAGATGGTGAGTTTAAAGTCTTTGTTTATGTAGTCGATTTATTGATTATTCACTTTACAGATACTTTTTGTGGGCTTCAGCCCAAGTGCCCATCAGAAGATGAGTAGGTTGAAAACACTTTTCAATTGTGATCTCCCTATCAGTAGAAAATGGCATATAATTGCAGAACAAAGGCAGAAAAAGCTGTTTACACTCCATTTTTCAACTTCCCCTTCCTCTTTTTCTTCCTACAACTTGATTGTGCACCATCACAGTCCTTTGGAATTTTATTACATTTGTAGATTTTCAGTTCCTTAACATCAGGGTTAAGAAATTAAATCTAAATTTATGTTTGTTGTTTTTCATAAAATATTAAAAGATTAAAACATTTTAAAGACCTGGGAAAATTATTTGAAAGGTATTGTTGACTTTCATTTTTCAAAAGAGATCCAAATCCAATAAGTAAGATCTGGGATTTTTCCATGAAAACTTAGCAAAATCATCTTTGAGTCATTGTCTTAACAAATAAGGATTTATTTTCCATATCACAAATGTTCACTTTTATGATCTTCTTAGATATTTAAATATAGAGAAAGGAAACTAATTTGTTGAGTGTGTTAGGTGTGCTAGGCATTTTAACGTTTATATAATATTCTTATTCATTAGCTTTGCTATTATACATAACTAAAGACTTTAAAAATTTAAGCAACTTCTCAGCATAAGCTAAACACTTAGACCAGGAGTTATAAAATTAAAATTGTGGACCAGGCACCTCTTTGCAAAAAAATTTGGTTGGAACATAGCCATATCCATTTGGTTACATATTTTTTGTAGCTGTTTTTGAGCCTCCATGGGTGAGTTGAATCTTTGTGGAAAGCCAAGAGCCTGCAAGCCTAAAATAGTTATGCCTATAATTAAGAACAATCTCTGAAAACTTACCTAGTCTCATACTTGAGTTGTACCCTAAATGCCTGTCCAATAACTTGGACCATCAGTACTTTTTAAGGGAATTTATTCCATCTTTGAACAGCATTGAGTGCTTCTAAGAACAAACAGGAAACTCTCCTATGATTAATTCATTGGGATTTCATAAGCCAAACTAATATTGCTTATATAATATAGTGTGTCCCCCCAAAATGTATACACACTTTAACAGCCGATAGCTCAATTTCGAAAATAAAATGTATTTTAGTAAACACTCCCTTTGTAATTATTCAAAGTGTGTGAATACACTTTGGGGAGACACCCTGTAGTTGTAAAGGCAGCTGTAATGTTCTATTGTCTTTCATCAAGCTATATATATAAAGAGGTAATATGCAAATTAGGCCAGGACACCACAACAGTCATGACCAATCAGCTCAGGAGGAGGGGCTTCTGAGAGGACAACACAGAGTGACCCACACTTGGTGCCCCGGAGCTGGAGAGAACCAACATGCAGGGGGGCTGGAGTGGAGACACAAACTCACAGGGGAGCCAAGTCAAGCCAAGCCATCCAGCAGTCGGTCCTGGGGTGAAGAGGCCAAGCCAAGCCACCTGACCGTCCCGGTCAAAGAAGCTGCTCCACCGACCAGCCTGCACTTTGGACCTGTTCAGTGTGTGGCGTGGAGTCTGGGCCTCTAGCCTTCAGCCATGGGAAGTCTCTCTCTCCCCAGAGTTAGGAGCAATATCTCAAGTCCACCCATCAGCCGGTCCTGACTGTGTGGGTGAGTTCCTGCAAGATAGGGTTTGATCCCCACGCATTAGCAGTAAGAGACCAGTGCCTTGTTATTGCTGTGTGTATGGGTTTTAATTGGACAAATTCCTGGTGGTCCCAGGCTAAGAAGCTGCCCAGTGGTCTTGGGCGAAAAAGCCTCTCGAGGTCCTGGCCGCCAGCTTAGCAAAATCTTGCAGGAGGAGAATTCTGTTAGGATTTCCCCAAATGCCCTCAGCCCCTACTCACCCTCTGTAAAGGCGAAGAACAAATGAGGCCCCTTAAAAAAAAGTCAGAGGTCTCCAGCAACGGTGGGCCTCTCTCGTCACTGTCATTTGGACTGGATGGCATTTGAGTGTTTATCTAGCCACCATGACAGAGAACCACAAGCTCAAGTCATGATCTCTGCCCTTAAATAATTGATAATCTTATTAGAGCAAGTAGATGATAAAAGTGCAGTAATGACATCAGAATGTAAGGCAACAATCCAGAGAGGAAAAAAGGTAATTGGTAGGGTGATTTCCAACAATTAGAACAAAGAGTTTGTGCTGTGAATTAAATTTTTAAAAAGTATGTGTAGAAGTAGCTGCTTCATGAGTATGGCATCCCTTTCTACTTTAAAGGAAATTGAGTTCTATGTGAACTGTTACTATGTTATGATATCTGAGGCACAGGACAAAGGGAGGCCCTAAGTGTACCATGCTTTGATATTTGAGTAATTCTTTATTGTTCAATGTGATTTATTTCTGTACGTTAAATTACTAGAATAATACATCTTGTTATTAAATATTACTAGAAGATCAAATGATCAGGTGACATTTATTGTTACCATATTTTCTATAAATGAACACAATCTCTGGTATTCTAAAGTGACAGGTATTATAGAAATAGTCAGATAGGGAGACCTACAGGCTTGATTACAAGTGAGGCTTCCTATCACAACCGAAAGTTACTGGTTAAAAAACCAAAAAACAGCCAACTAGAAACTGAATCAAATATAAGCCCTTGAAAGGCAAATGTAAACTGGATAAGCTTTGCTATTACAAAAGCAACAAGAAAAAAATCCAGACGCAAGAATGAGAAGCACATTGCATCAAATCCAAGTTGCTGCTAAAGAAAACACTTAATATAGATTGTAAAGAGATTTGTTCAAAGAGGATTTCCTAGAGTAGGTGGTATTTCAGTTAATTTTTTTAAATGGGAAGATTAGCTAGATAAGAAAAAGGTGTAGGGATCCCAGATTGCAGATTGTGCAGGCCGGGCTGAGACACACACACCCCCCTTCGGGAATAGTAAGGAATTAACTCAACATACCCAACATTCTTTTCTTTTTATTTTACTTGTTTGGGGATTAAAATTTTTCTGAAATTTCTTTAAAACTTCCTATCTTTAAAAGTAAAAATTTCTCTATTACAATAATGCATACATTTTATTGAAAATTTAAAAGGTTCAGAAAAACCTGTCATTTTTCTCTATGTTTTCATAGTACCTATTTTAAGAACTTCTCTTTAAATTTCTAATCCCTTTATTTGTCCTGCTTGTTCTTTACTACACAAAGGTGATAGAACTTTTCATCTACAAGCTCCCTCAACTTCCTGCCAATAAACACTTACAAACTAGTTTTTTATGTACACCTAAACATTTTTATGTCCCTTTTGTTCTGTAGAAGAGGCCTTCCCCCTGCTGTATAAGATTATATTCCCCTGTATTCTGGATCTGAATCCCTCCCACCTTTACAATCTTGTTTATTTAATACTAGAGGTCTGATGCAAGAAATTAATGCATGGGTAGGGTCCCTCGCCTGGCCCGAGGTCAGGGCTGATTGGCCCGATAACAGGGGAGCCCCCATACTGGCACCTCCCTTGGCTGGCCTGGGGCTTGCAGACTGGGGGCAGCTCCTCTGTTGAGCATTCGTCCCCTGATGGTTAGTGTGCGTCATAGCTACCAGTTTTGCTGTTCAGTCGATTTGCATATTAGGCTTTTATTACATAGGATTCATTCTCTTAAATCTTTTAACATTCATCTTGACACATTTTTTCTTCTCTCCATGAGACTTTTAGCCATCACCCTGTTTGTTCCCACTTTGTAACTTAATTCTTAAAAGGGTTTTATATCTTACTGTCTACTTTTCACCACATATTTTTTCAGTCTTCTGACCCATGTCTTCATTACAATTGTTTTTCAAGATTCCCAATAACCCCCCCTTTGCTAAATAAATGGAGACATTTTTGTCTCCATCTTTTAATAACCTTTGTGCAGCACATAACACATTCAAGAACCTCTGCCTTCCTAAAGTACTTTTCCCCTTGACTTCCATCAATCACCTCAGATTTTCTGTCTTTCTGTTCAGGCTCTTTGTTTTTATATAGACTCCTTATAGTCTATCTCTTCCTTAACTGTTGATTGCCAATGCTTTATTCTAGACTTTTCTCTAAAAAAAAATACTAAAGTGACTATTACAAGAACCTTTTATGTATGCAACTAGAGGCCCGAAGCACGAAGATTTGTGCAAGAATTGGCCTTCCATACCCTGGCTGCCGGCTTTGCTTCAGCCCGGAGTCGCCTTTTCGCCTTCCCCATGCTGCCCACAAGCCCGGAGCAGCTATGGCAGTATGGAACAGCTGCATTGCCACCATGGCAATAACGCAAGCATCCTGTCCCGCACCTGGCACCTGCGTATGCAAATCAACCCATCGTCTTTGTTGGGTTAATTTGCATAATCACTCCTGATTGGCTGGTGGGTGTTGCAAAGTTATGGTCAATTTGCATCTTACTCTTTTATTAGTGTAGATTATTTCAAAAGGTGAGTAAATGTCATTTATGGTGATTTCAAAGTATTCACATGGGTTCTCCCTTATAGGTAACTGTTTTTCTCTTGCTGCTTTTAATATTCTCTCTTTGTCTTTTGCTCTTGGCATTTTATTTATGATGTGTCTTGGTGTGGTCCTCTTTGGATTCCTATTGTTTGGTGTTCTGTGCATTTCTTGGACTTTTAAGTCAATTTCTTTCACCAAGTGGGAGAAGTTTTCGGTCACTATTTCTTCAAATAGGTTTTCAGTATCTTGCTGTCTTTTTATGGCACCCCCATAATTCGGATGTTGGTATGCTTGAGGTTGTCTCAGAGGTCCCTTACACTATCTTCAATTTTTTGGATTCTTTTTGCTTTTGCTTTTCTGCATGAGTGGTTTTTGCTTCTTTGTATTTCAAAATCTTTGTCTTGATTCTTGGGGTCCTCTAGTCTGCTGTTAGGTCTCTGTAAATGTTTTTTATTTCAGTCAGTGTATGCTTAATTTGTAGTTGCTCCTTTTTCATATCCTCAAAGGTCTCATTAAATTTATCGGCCTTTTCTAGGAACCTCTTGAAAAACCTTATAAACGTGGTTTTGAACTCTATGTCCAGTCGTTTCTTTTCCTCCATTTCTTTCAAATGTGATCTGTTTCCTTGTCTCCGCATTTTCGCTGCTTCCCTGGGTTGGTCGAGTAGCTTTGTGCGTTAGTTGTCCCCTAGGGTACAGTGGCTCAGCCTCCCCATTTACCTGAAGTGGAGACTCTTGGTGCACCCCATTATGGGCTGTGTGTGTTCAGCCTTGTTGTAGTTAAGCCTAGATTGTTGTTGGTATCAATCACTGGGAGGGGTTGACCTCCAGGCCATTTGGCTGTGAGGATCAGCTGTGTCTATGCTGGGAGAGCCTCTGTGCTCAGTCTCAGGGCTGAGCAGTCAGCCTTGGTTTCTCCTCACCCCACCCTAAACAGCGCCTGGGTGTCTGTGACCCTCAGCAATGGCTGCACACACCTCTGAGAGAAAGCTGCCCTCAAGTTTTGCCCACTGCTAGACAGTCCAGTTTATTCCCAAATGAGTCTGGATACCCATAATCTCACCCGGAACTGGGGTACAGTGCAGTCTTGAGGTTTTGTTTTCTTCCCGAACGAGAGAGCCAGCCATGGGCCCTCTCCGTGAGCTCGCACTTCTCTGCAGCTCCTGAGTCTCAGTGTGCTTCCTCTTGACAGTGCAGTTTCATCTCATATGGGTCTAGGTTCCCTGAGACTCACCCAGAATTGGGGACTTTGGCTCCCTCCCCATTCGAGAAAACCATCTGGGTATTCAGCCACCCGCCCTTTCCACTCGCATCTCCACACCTCTGTCTCTGCGTCTCAGCACCTCTGCCCTCCGCACCTCTGAGTCTCAGTGTCCTTTTATCTTTCCTTCTAGTTGTAGAATTTCCACTCTTCCAGTTTTCTGGCGGTTCTGAATGATGTCCGTTTTGTCTTTTTAGTTGTAATTTTGCAAGGCTGCAGTAGAGGTGTTTACCTATGCCGCCATTTGGTTCCTTTCCCAGGACTATTTTTAATAGGTTTCTTTATACAGGTCCATTTGGCATCAACTGCCAGTCTCTCATGATAATGTTAATAGAAAAACATCCAAACCTGTAGAGAATTTTTATGAATTTTTGTTTCAGCCAAGCAGAGGATACAAGAGGATCTTGAGAGCAGATGTCAAGGGACTGAGCAAACTGCTTCCTAATTCATTACTTTATTTTGAAGAAAAGTTCTGCTGAAAGTTATTGTATATTCGGGAAGCTTATGGTAAACATGCTTCATCTCATGTTTAAAAGTGATGATTTCAATGTGAAAGAAAAAGAACATCGAGTTCAACCGAAAAAGTTTGAAGACCAACAATTACAAGCATTGGATGTAGATGGATGTCAAACTCAAAAACAACTTACAGAAAGATTAAACATTGCTAAGCAAACAATTTCTAATAGTTTACAAGCAATGGGAAAGATTCTAAAGGAAGGAAAATAGGTGCCATATCAACTGAATGAAGGACAAATGGAAAATTGAAAAGTCATTAGTAAAATGAGGTTTCAGCAACACAAGATAGTCTTTTTTGCATAGCATTGTGACTGGCAAAGAAAAGTGGATTTATTTAGGGAATCCCAAATGCACATAGAATCATGAGGTTGATCCAGGTCAACCATCAACATTGACTGCAAGGCCAAATTGCTTTGGAAAGAAGAAAATGCTCTGCGTTTGGTGGGATCAGGAAGGTGTGGTGTGTTGTGAGCTTCTAAAACCAGGTGAAACCCTTAATTCTGATGGCTACCAACAACAAATAATCAACTTGAATCACGCTTTAATTATGAATCAACCAAATGGGCCAGAAGACATGACAAAGTAGTTTTGCTTCATGATAATGCACCATCACCCACTTCAAAACCAGTTAAAGACACGTAAAAGATCTTGCCTTAGAGGTATTAATTCACCCACTATATTCACCAGGCCTTGCCCCTTCAGATTACCACTTGTTCCAATCAGTGGCACGTGCACTTTCTGAGCAGCATTTCAAAACGTATTAAGAAGTGGAAAATTGGGTCTCTGAATGGTATGCCTCAAAACAAAAGTTCTATTGGAACAATATCCACAAATTACCTGAAAGATTGGGGAAATGTGTAGCTAGCAATGGACATTACTTTGAATAAAGCACTTTTGATGTTTCTCTTGAAATTACTCTGTTTTCTTTGATTACAAAATCCGCATTATTAACCACTGCACCTGGTATATAGCCTTTTACACGTTAAGCCCCATGTAAGTCACCGGTGACTGACACTGTTATACTTTACGTTGGGAAATCAAAACAGGCTGGGCGCTGGACATGTTAATTGTCATACTTTTTATATATGTACTATAGGCCCGGTGCATGAAATTCATGCACAGGGAGTTCCCTCAGACCAGCCTGCACACTCCAATCTGGGACCCCTCAGTGGATGTGCAACTGCCCAATCCCCAGACACACAACAGTAGTTGGACATCCCTCTCACAATTCGGGAAAGCTTGCTCCTAACTGCTTACCTGCCTGCCTGTCTAATCTCTACTAACTGCCCCTCCAGCCTGGTCACCTCTTACTGCCCCTTCACTGACCCCCCCCCCCCACCAGCCTGCTTGCCTGGTCACCCCCAAACCCCCCCCCAAGGTCTGATCAGCCCCAGTCCCCGCCCCCCCTGCTCTCCTAGTCACCCCTCACTGCCCCCATCCTGCCAGCCTAATTGCCCCCAACTGCCCCTGTGCCTGCCCGGTCACCTCACACAGCCTGCTTGTTCAGTCATTTGGTTGTCCCTCACTAACCACCCCGCTCGCCTGCTTGCCCCACACAGCCTGCATTTCAGTCATTTGGTTGTCCCTCATTAATCTTCCTGCCGGCCTGTGGCCCACGCAGCCTGCTGTTACTGTGAGGGTGTCCTGACCAATTTTTATGTTACCCTTTTATTAGTATAGACTAGAGGCCCAGTGCATGAATTCGTGCACAGGTGGCGTCCAGCCACCTGCCATAATGGCAGCTGATGGGGGGTGGCTCTCGTAGGGGGAGGGTACATGGGAGGTTGGCTGGCCAGCCCTGCCCCCAATTGGGGGAGAGCTGCCTAAGGGGAAGGGGCTGCAGGATGTTGGGGGGGCCGATTGGGGCCCCATTGAGCAGGTTGGCCACTGCAGTGCTCATCATAGCAGCTGGTCATTCCATTCACTTGGCTTTTATACATATATATATATTTTATAGAGAAATGATTATTTGTATACAATTATTAAAGTAAAATTGCTAAAAGTTCAAAATGTTCTTTAAGCTGTCCCCATATTACCAAATTATTTTCCAGGATAGATGTACTAGTTCATATTGCTGTTACTAGAGAATGGACATTTTTTTATATGTACCTCTGCCAATACCTAACATTCTAATTAGGAAAAAATGGCTTTTTAATACATGAAAATAGCATATTTATATATCATTTACATTTCTTTTTGTAAATTGCCTGTTTATGTCCTTTGCCCATTCTTTTTTTAATTGGTAAGAATTCTTTATATATAAAGAAAGTCAACCTTAAGTATTACATGTGTTTTTGTTATATATTTTTTAATTGCCTTCTTAAATATTCCATTTTAATTGCGGTTTTTCTGATGATGATCTATATGAATTAATTTAATAAGGCAGTTGTAATTATTTTGTTGCTGTTTTGGTCTGGAGGCTGTCACTTACGTCACTATCAGTGAAGGGAGTGTTTGGGGATAGGTGGAAGGATTGAGCAAAAAAACAAACTCATGGGCATGGACAGCAAAAAATATGGTGATTGTGTGGAGTGGTGGGAAAAAATATGTTTATTAACAACATGTCTACTTTGTAGTCCATTTCTATGGACTAGAAAGGCATCATTCTTTTGATTATAAAAATATGCATAAAATACAAATAGTTTCTGGTTAAAGACTCAGCTTCCCTTTAAGCAAATTATATTAGCTGTAGTATATACATTGTCTTTGACATGTGTTTTAACTGTTCAGGCCTAATTCCTTGGTTGGGTGGTTGGGAATGAAGTCTGAAAGCCAACTTCTCAGTTCTTACATGTATTCTGTATGGTGATATTTCCACACAGCAGCTTTTTAATGGGCACAGTATTATTGTCAATACTCTTTGTTTTACCCTTAGTATTTGCTTATAAAATTTCATTTGTCTATTAATAGTTTAAGAATACAATCAAACCATGTCTTTCAACCCTATTATTTACTCATCTATGTCAATGGGAAATAAAATAGTAACTAGATAGATCCATTTTTAATTTAATTCACCATCTCTAAATATTTTACCTAGTAAATATTACATGCCACTTAATGATTGTTTTGTGACTGACAGTCGTGTTAGTCTAGTTTATATATTTACTGAGAAGTTGTCATATTCTAATATAACATGAGTGATCCAGTTTAATCACACAGATAACAGATATGTAACTGGTGCACCTGATTGGCTACACTCAGTTCCCATGCATAAGTGGATAGTTGACGTTCTGTTGTATTTTATCCATACATGACAATGATGTCCATTTTCTTTTGCTTCAAGTAGTCAAGTAGAACTAGTTATCTTTGTTTTTTAGTTCATTTTATTTCTTTACTCCAGGTTAAGAAATAGTGATCGTAAGTGCTAAAAATACAGTTTGAGAAGGTACCTCATTTTGTAATTCATCAAGCCCAACCAGTCACGTGTGAGGTTAGAAGTCAGTAAAGTTCCCACCTCCGGCTTCTTGGCATTTATAGCAAATGAGAATGAGATGCTGGGTGGCGGTGCCAATAGCCATTGAAAACTTATATATATTATAATGAAATAGCTCTGCACACCACTCTTCCTTTTCTTTTCCTTAACCAGGTTTCTTCCTTGCTACCTACCTCCATTGGAAAAGATGAATGGAAGTAGAAACATAGTATCAGATCCACTGAGGAGATGTACAGTTCTAAACTAAGGAACTAGTACAAATCACTTCTAATGAAAATGATATAGATCCTTCAGAAATTAGCTCATGTGCACATTAGTATTAAAAATAGTTAACCATGTTTAGTTACAAATCAGTTGTGCCCACTAGTAAAATAAAAAACTATGGAAGCAATATCGCCCAAGTAATGTAATCTTTATTTACTACTAATGAGTCTTTAAGAAAATTAAGGAGGTAATGATTCATTTTTATATGCAGCGTGTAATATTGAAGGCCTTGGTATGTTTAATGTTTAGGATTTATAATTGAGTGTTTTATTTTATCTTTTAAAAATTCCATCTCTTAATCAAAACTCTCCCAACAACCCAAAATTACTTCCAGCAAATCCAGAAACCTTAAAAATATTTAGCTTTTCATAAATCAGCCATATTGATTTTAATCCTTTATAGAAACAGTGTATATTTCTTTTATCTTTTAGAGGTATGTTAATCTAATAAAGGCTCTACTATTTTGATTTGTATAAAAATTATTTGAAAAGTGTCTCTAAATTTTATAGAGATTATTATGATGGTTTCTTAAAAGTAATGAGATTTTTTTGTTTAAAGATTCTGACAATGGAGATATTAATTATGATTATGTTCATGAGTTGTCATTGGAAATGAAGCGTCAGAAGATACAGAGGGAATTAATGAAGCTGGAACAAGAAAACATGGAAAAGAGAGAAGAAATTATTATTAAAAAGGAGGTATGCTATTTATTGAAATAGGTTAGTAATTAACAACATGAATATTGTCCAGAGTACTCATTATCTTCTTGGCACATCTTAAATTGTATTGGGCTATTGATAACACATATTGGCCAACTTGCTCTATGTCATTTCATATGTGTTAATCATTTAATCTTCACATTATTAGTAAAATAGATAATAAATAGGTGAACAAAACTGAAGTTCTGTTGCCCAGAGTTACCAGCTAATGTAAAATGGGATTTGAATATATGTCTGTTGTTTAGGCCCATGCTATTTCTAGAATAATTGTTTCATTACTAAAGAGTAGAGAGAGAATTTATTTGAATATAATTTGTGATTTTTTTAGGAGATTTTGAAATTTCATAACTTCATTTTGTTTTGTTGGTATTGGTATTATTTAAGGGAGTTAATTAGCATTTTGTTTAAAAGCATAGGTTCATAAGTCTGACTACTATCAATACATGCTATCATAATAACACTTAATATTTCATCTTAATTTTCGTATGGTTTAAAGACCCATGCTTTGCTGCCTGATTATTATAACCATGACTGTATGAGTGTCTGAATTGACTTACTGAATTTTTTGAAAGGTTTCACCAGAAATGGTTAGATCAAAGTTATCTCCATCACGTTCTCTAAGAAAGTCTAGCAAATCTCCAAAGCGAAAATCAAGCCCTAAGTCATCTTCAACTAGCAAGAAGGACAGGAAGACAACTACAGTATCCTCTCCCATGTTGGACCAGCAAAGGTTAGTAGGGTGATAAATAGTGCTGGCAATAAATAGCTTTTTCTGAAATTATACTCTAAGGAATTAGTAGATTGCAGAAGGGCACTTTTAATACATTCAGTATTTAATGTAACAAATGAAGATACAGAACAGTAAAAAAAATATCTGTCACATTTACACATGCTTCAGAACTTATTATTTTTTAAGAAATGAAACTATTTTCCTGTTTTCCCCTCTTGAATTTTGTTTTAATCTTGTGCATGTCTTTGTACTTTCATAGTATGTATTATTTTGCAATATGTAGTATTTTCATCAGTTTTTCTTAATACAGATACATTATAACTTTTTCACTTAACATTTTTTACATTTATATCTGTTGATATATGTAACTTTAGTTTTTTTGGTATTTATACTATACTAGAGGCCTGGTGTACAAAATTTGTGCACTTGGTGGGGGGAAGGGTCCGCCAGCCTGGCCTGTACCCTGTCACAGTGCAGGACCCCCGCCCATCCCTCTGGGACTCCTTGATGAATTGCCCCAAAAAGGAAGGCCGGAGCTGAGGATCCTGCTCTGCACCACGTGGATCTGGGAGGCAGGACACCTAGGACCCCCAAGCAAGCCTCTCCATGTGGAGCCAAGGGACCCCCCTAGGCAGGCCTTGCCATGTGGAGCCAGTGGACCCCCAGCAGGCCTCACTGGATCCCCAAGCAGGCCTCTTAGAGCCAGGGGACCCACCTCCTCCCAGCCCCACATAGCCAAGAGGAGGCGGGACTACCAGGCAGGCTCCATGTTATGCACACAGCATCAAGCCAAGCCCTGCCACCTGCATGTGCCTGCTGTGTGCGCAGCCATCTTGTGAGGGTGTGAGGGCGTCACAGCATGACCACCACTTAGGCTTCTATTAGTAAGGACACATGTTCATAGGGACTTTATTCATAATAGCCAGAAAGTGGAAAAAGAGCAAGAGTCTATACACATTTGAATAAACATCCTCGTATATAAAAATCTTGACCCCCGCGGCCCCCAGTGCTGCCACGGCCGGGCTTGGGGCCGGGTTTGTGGCTGTGATTGGGACCCCCAGTACAGCCTTGGCCGGGCTTGGGGCCGAGTTTGTGGCTGTGATCGGGACCCCCCCCAGGCCCCAGCGCCACCATGTCCTGGCGTGGGGCCGGGTTTGTGGCTGTGATTGCGGCCCCCAGCACAACCTTGGCTGGGCTTGGGGCTGGTTTGTGGCTGCCATCACCACCCCCGCAGCCCCAAGCACCGCCTTAGCCGGGCTTGGGGCCAGGTTTGTGCCTGTGATCACGGCCCCCCAGAGCCACCATTGCCGGGTTTGTGGCTGCGATCACGGCCCCCAGCACTGCCATTTCCGGGTTTGGGGCCAGGTGTGTGGCTGCAATCACCACCCCTGCGGCTCCCAGTGCCACCATGATCAGGCTTGGGGCCGGGTTTGTGGCTGCGATCACGGCCCCCAGCGCTGTCATTGCCGAGCTTGGGCCAGGTATGTGGCTGCGATCACCACCCCCTCGGCCCTCAGTGCCTGCCATGATCGGGCTTGGGGCCGGGTTTGTGGCTGCGATCGCTACCCCTGCGGCCTCCAGCGCCACCATTGCACTGGGGCTGGGTGGTCCCTCAACCCAACCTGCCCCCTCTCACATACTGGGAGCCCTCATGGGATGTCCAACTGATGGCTCACCCCCAGCCTGCCTTAGGCCTTGGGCACCCAGCCATCGCCCTGCTTAGCTCGGCCCCAGCAGTCTGCGACCACCTGGCCCCAGGGGCTGGGCACTCACCACCACTTAACGCTCACAGCGCCCGGGGCTCCCTGCCACCGCCGCCACCACCACTGCTGCTGCTGCCTCCACTTCCCCTCACAGCGCTTGGGGGCTCAGCGCTCACTGCCCTCACCATTTCATCTCCACCCCTGGGCCTGGTGCTCTCATCACTTGGCCCCACCCCCACTCCTGATTGGCTGGTAGCATAGCCAATCAGGAGCCAAGGTACATCACATTTGCATGTTACTCTTTTATTGGATAGGATATCTACCTTGTTGAATATTTAAATTGTTTCTGTTTTTAGCTATTAGAAATGATGCATAATGAACCTAATTTTTGTCTTGTGTACATGATCAAGAGATTAAATTCTTTATATATGTAGCTGTAATAATATTTAGTTTAATTGTAATAGCCAGTTGAAGAAATAAAAACAGAAGTGATTGAATATTGTTACATGGCAGGACTGAGAATAAGACATAAGACATACTGTACTGTTTAAATTTTAATTAAAGTACATACACTGATATTGTTTAAGGAAAATGCTAAATAAAAATCTCTTCCCAACTTTTGACCAGTTGGAAACCCTCTCTATCTGAACCCATAAGGAAACTCATATTTTACTCCTTCCTTCTAGTTTCCAGAGGCTCTAATCCTATTTCAGATTCTGGTTACTTTTTGCCTAGGTTATGTCATCTCACTAATTATATCGCCTTTATCTAGTACCTATTCCCCACACATATAAAGAATCAGATAAAACGCAATCCGTTTATTTTACAAATGTTGTAAGAGAAATCTGGAGAACAATTCCAATTAATTGTATCATTGAAAAACTCAGTGGTTTCCATTCTCTTTAGTGAAATTCAGGTTTTTTTAAATGTTTTACTTTGATCTTTCAGTATTGCCATATTTTTACCCAAACTTCCTTCTAGAGACTTCCATCTTTAATCCTTCGAAGTCTAACTCAATTTTTATCTTTCTGCTAAGTTTTTCTATTTTCCTTTACTGGACATAATTTGAATTCCCTTTGTGTGTATCAAATTTTATTTAAATCCCCCTCATAATATTAATTATTATTTGTATTATATTTTAGCTATGACATACATGATTTAAAACTTTTAAAATATATATATTTTATTGATTTTCACAGAAAGGAAAGGAGCGGGATAGAAAGCCAGAAACATCAATGAGAGAGAAACATCAATCAGCTGCCTCGTGCACACCCCTACTGGGGATGTGCCTGCAACCAAGGTACATGCCCCTGACTGGAATCGAACCTGGGACCTTCAGTCCACAGGCCGAAGCTCTATCCACTGAGCCAAACCAGTTTCATCAATTTACAACTTCTATTAAATTTAAGCTCCTTGTAGATTGGGATTTTTTTTTAATATATATTTGGAGAGAGTGGGAGGGAGGGGGGAAAACATCAATGTGAAGGAGAAACATTGATTAGCTGCTTCCTGTATGTCCCTTATTCGAGTCCAAACCTGCAAACTGGGCTTGTGCACTGACCTCCAGGTTCATAGGCCAGTGCTCAGCCACTGGGTGACACTGGGCACTGACCCAGGTTCATAGGCCAGCGCTCAGCCACTGGGTGACACTGGGCACTGACCCAGGTTCATAGGCCAGCGCTCAGCCACTGGGTGACACTGGGCACTGACCCAGGTTCATAGGCCAGCGCTCAGCCACTGGGTGTCACTGGGCAGGCTGTTTTGGGATCTTGATGGTTCATTGTTCTATTGTCACAAAGCACCTAGTTTGAATAGAGTTTTGCATTTTAATACAGCACTTTGTAGAGTTGACTTGATCCTTTCCTTTGCTCCTGGGATTGAGTAAATGTGGCAAATGATATGGAAGAGGTTAAACATAGAGTGATGTGATTTATCCCTACTTGCTCTATACCCACTTGGCTAACCATTTATTAACTTTTCCTCAATTCCATTCATTTTCCTCTCAAAAAACAGCATACCAGAAATATTCTTTTTATTTTCTTATTCTCTTTATAAAATCTTTGATGCAAGAAAGTAGAATCTTTAAAATTTCATCTTTTCATGGAAATCATAACTATATGTTGATATGTGAGATATAGTGTGGCTTAGAATCAGAAAATGTATTATCTGTTTTGGCCATCTACATCAAGCATGTCAAATTCACTGCCCAAGGGCCACATGTAGCTCACAATGAGTATTTTTGCGGCCTAGCCAATATAACTGTATGTAAGAAATGTTTTAATAAAAACTTCATAACTTGATTTTTATAATGTCCTATTGTACATGATCCTATCTAATAAAGAGGGAATATGCTAACAGTCATGCCCTCACAAAGATGGAGGTGCCCACAGCAAATAAGGAGGGAATATACTAATTGACTGCCACGCCCTCAAAGATGGCGGCATCCACAGCACAAGATGGTGGCGCCCTGTCCTCTCATCCCCCAGCCGCCCAGGGCCAGCTCGAGGCACTGGCAAGCCTCAGATGGTGGCTGCCCAGCCAACCCCCGAGGCTCAGGTAACCGGGGCTGGCCGAGACTTGTGCTGCTGGCAGTGGCAGCAGCAGGGGTGTGATGGGGCATCGCCTTCCCCTGCTCACTGCGTCGCCTTCCGCCCCTGAGGGCTCCCGGACTGTGAGAGGGGGCAGGCCGGACTGAGGGACCCCCCTTCAGTGCATGAACTTTCATGCACCAGGCCTCTGGTTATTAATAACAAATTACAGTGTTCACTAGTGACTGATTTTTATAATCATGTTGCATTCATTTCCCTTACATGCTTTACACGCTGGCCACCATTTCTCTCCACTAATTCTAGCATCTAATGTTTTAGCAGCTGATTGCCATGTCATTAGTCTTGGAGAACAACAACAAAAAAAGGTTTATTTGCATTACGCTTATTAATTTGTACAGTTATTTAGTGTCTAGTAAGCTAATGTTCAAGAAAAAATATTAGGTTTTATTAAAATGTTCTATTTTATGTTAATGATTACCAGTTTATTTCAAGCCCTTGTATTCAACATGTCTCTATTGAAATAAACCTGTTTCTGTGAAAATTGAAGCTTTTGGTTTTTTGCAGCTCACATAAAAACCTGGTTTATATGACCTATGTTAGCCTTTGAGTTTGACATGCTTGATTTACATTGTTTCTTAGTTTTTATTAAGTAAATTTTTCTTTATAGCTCTTGGTACAAAGATACATGAAGTATGTCAAAGGCTCTTTAAATGAAGTTGTTTTGAGGAGAGAGATAGAAAGGATCTAAAAATGATTGAAGCATTTAATTGTGCTGTATGCCACCAATCGGAAATGGGCTCTGTGCCACAAGAGAATAATCAATTGACTTAAAAAATGTTGAAAGATCTTCTTGACTTCAAAACATTGAAAACCAATTTAGCCCATTCAATTGGAAAGTACTTGAAACCCCTATACCTATAACTTAAGTGTATTTTCTAACCACATATACATTTTTGGTAATGTGAAGAAATGCTCTACTTTAGTGAGTATATTGTGATAATCCTGATTGTTATAATAGGTGTTTGTGTGTTTTGTTGTTAATCCTCACCCAAGGATATTTTGATTTTTTTCCTTTCTTTTGAGAGAGAGTGGAAGGTAGGGAGGAGGAGGGGTGAGGAGAGAGAAACATCTATGTGAGAGACACATGGATTGGTTTCCTCCTGTACACACCCTAATTGGGCCTGGGATCGGACCTGCAACCCAGTTATATCCCCTTGACCAGGAATCAAACCTGAGACCCTTCGGTGCACAAGCCAATGCTCTTAACAACCGACAAACACTGGCCAGCGCCTAGTTGTTATAATAATTTAATACCAAATGTGAGTTTAACACACAGAAGTTTATTTCTTACTTAAGTGAAGTAAAAATGGGTATTTCTGATTAACAGCTGGCCTAGACTCTTTCTGACTGTGACTCCACTTTGTTAGGTTTTTGAAGATACCAGAAAATGGAATGTGTAAAGAAAAAAATTAATTGGAGTATGACATTTATTTACTATGTAGTTTCCTACTTAAGGGATCATGGGAGTCTTTCACTAGTAGGCCAGGAAATAGTATACAGCACTTCCGCAAACATTCTTTTGGCCAGAAGTTGGTCACATGGCCATACCTGATTTCAAAAAAGTCTGTACAGTATGGTTAAACATTATGTCCAGGACTGCAGTTTAATTCTAATACACACCTAGCTAATCTGTCATAGACAGTGATGTTAAAGTTTGTGGTAAGAATTCCTCTATTTTATCTTCAAAATACTTTTAAAAAATAATTTTTTTATTATTTTAGCTGATACCAACTATTGATTACTTTTGAAATACTTGGAAATGCAGACATTTATCACTGATCTGTTAAACACATAAAATATTTTTGTCATCTGGTTCTTGGCAGAAGACGAAGTTGAAAAAGAGATTTGGTTATATTTGACTTGCTAGGTGGTTAACCCTATCTATACTAATAAAAGCCTAGGTGGGTCCTCACTCACGCCCTTGCACGATGCCCTCACATCATCACAAGATGGCCAGCATGGGAGGGCAGTTAGTGGCGACCAGGCCAGCAGGGGAGGGCAATTGGGAGCGACCAGGCCTGCAGGGGAAGGCAGTTAGGGGCTACCAGGCCTGCAGGGGAGGGTAGCTGGGGGTGATCGGGCTGGCAGGTGAGCAGTTTGGTGTCAATCAGGCAGGCAGGTGTGCGGTTAGGGGTGATTAGGCAGGCAGGGGAGCAGTTAGGGGGTGATTAGGCAGGCAGGTGTGCAGTTAGGAGCCAGTGATCCTGGATTGTGAGAGCGATGTCCGACTGCCGGTTTAGGCCCGATCCCGCAGGGTGTTGGCTGGGCTGAAGGACAAGCCCTCTCTCCGTGCATGAATTTTATGCATTGGGCCTCTAGTCTATGATAATAAGAAATAGGGATGAAGAGTAAGAGAACTAAATTTTCTCAATGGTCACTAAAAATCAATTACTTTTATAGTGTTATCTTTTTAAATTTTTATCAGCATTTTGAGGAAGCTACTATACATTATCCTTTTATAGCTATAGAATCTTTGGATTAGAGAACTCAAGGTCATAGGAAGTAAGTTCTGAGATTCAGACTCAGGTTGTCATTTATAAAATCAGTAGATTGTGAAATAAGTAGCTAGTGAAAACTTGCCAGATGTATGCAATGAAAGGGCTAATTCAAAGCTCAGTACCAGACTAAAGACACACTGTTACAGAAAATGGGAACAATTGAAATAATTATTTATAATTTTAGTACAGTTTGAGAGAATACTGCATTGACATGATACTAGGATTTGATGAAAATATGAGCAATCTGTGAAGATTATAATTTTAGTACAGTTTGAGAGAATACTACATTGATATAATAAGACCATTTCATGAAAATATGAGCAATCTGTGAAGAAATATATTTGGGAAGAAAAAACAATTTTTAAACTGAATATACTGCAAGCATGAGATTGCCAAATTTAGAATTAAGAGAATGAGTCTTGTTTAAAAGAAAACTTACCAAATTTGAGGACATATTTAAATTATAGGAAAGCAGAGGATTATAGGAAATAACAGAAAATTAAGAAATGGAAGATAGTTTCAGGAGATTTATTAAATTATAATAAAAAGCCAGGGATACTTAGTCATATAGCAAACTGATGAAATACAGTAGAGGAGATTGATTTAAAGATTTGAGGTTTCAGATGGAAATAGTTCACTGAGTACTAGAAAAAGCTTTTTAAAAAAGAAAATTATTTTTCTTGAGAATTTAAAAAAATATTTTTGTTTTTAGAAAGAGACATCAATGGCAGAGATACATAGATTGTTTGCCTCCCACATACTCTCCAACCAGGGATTGGACCCATAACATGGGTATGTGCCCTGATCTGGAATCATACCCACCTTTAGGCATATGGGATGTTGCTCCAACCAGCTTGGCCACACACCGGCCAGGGCATTTTGGGGAAATTTTTAATGTCTAAGTAATAATATATGCATCCCAGCAGAAAAAACAAGTAACTTTCATAGGAAAAACAAACAAACAAAAAAACACTCTCTTTGGACTTTTTAGAAGATAGTGTGAAAGTACTTACAGAGTTCTAAGGGGAAAGAATAGTGACACCAAATGCTGCATTCAGTCACATTGTTCAAGTATAACATAAAAGATGGATAATTTGGGGTATATAAAGGCTCAAAGTTACACCATTTAATTAAAGTAACAAATGAAAGATGATAAGCTATTAATTAATTCTAGGTAGATTAAATAAGAAAGACAAAATTCCAGAATTTTAGGATTATCTTTATAATTTAAATGTAAAATGATTTTTTAAAATAAGACTCAAAGATTTAAATGTTTACTAACAATGCTTAAGATTTCACTTATAGTTTATATAATTGTGTGTTCTTTGTAATGATAAAAGTATAGAAGCCATTTTAAAACTATCAATGTGTAATTTTTTAAAGAAGTTTTAGAATATATGTATACAAGGAAACTCTGCACAATCCTATCTAATAAAATGGTGATATGCAAATTGACCATATCTCCCAATCAAGCCACGCCCACAAGCCAATCAGGAGCAAATAAACCCCCACCAAGATGGCTGCAGCCACTGAGAGCAAGAGTGAAGGTTGAGTTTCCCCTGCAATGGAGGAAGCCAAGCTTTCCGCCTGCCCTTGCCGCCTAGGCCTCTCCACTCAAGGCTACAAAATTTCAATTGTAGAAGATATATCCCAACAGAAATGATGGTAGTCATGGAGCTGGAGAGAGCAGAGGCTAGGGTTGCCCGGGCAATGGAGGAAGCCAAGCTTCTGCAGCCCTAGTGCCTAGGCCTCCACTCTAGGCTACAAAGTTTCAGTTCTAGATTTTAAATAAATCCAAATAGAAATGGCTGTTGCCACGGAGCAAGCAGAATGCTTGGCTCTGCTCCAGGCTACAAAGTTTCAATTGTAGAACATAAATTAATCCCAGATCCCAGGACCTCCGCTTGGGTCACTGAGAGGCATGGCCGGCCTGCAAACCACCACAGTCCTCTAGCCCAGGCTGCCGCATGCCCCAAGGGAACCCATCCTTATCCAGGACACTCTTCAGGGCAAACCAGCTGGCCCCCATCTATGTACCAGGCCTCTATTCTATCTAATAAAAGAGTAATTTGCCGATTGACCATCATTCCAACACACAAGACGGCTGCCCCAATGTGGTCAAAGATCCTGCCCCCATGTGGACACAAGATGGCCATCACAAGATGGCCAACAGGGGAGGGCCATTGGGAGGTTCCAGGACTGCAAGGGAGAGCAGTTGTGGGCTTTCAGGCCAGAAGGGAAGGGCAGTTGAGAGGGACCAGGCCTGTAGGGGAGGGCAGTTGGGGTGACCAGGCTGGCAGAGGAGGGAAGTTGGGGGCAAACAGGCTGGCAGGGGAGCATTTAGACATCAATTAGGCTGGCAGGGAAGTGGTTAGGGGGTGATCAGGTTGGCAGGCAGAAGTGGTTAGGAGCAATTAGGGAGGCAGGTGAGCAGTTTGGAGCCAGCAGTCCTGGATTGTGAGAAGGATGTCTGACTGGATCAGGCCTAAACGGGCAGTCGGACATCCCTCGACAGTTCCCAGATTGGAGAGGGTGCAGTCTGGGCTGAGAGACATTCCCCGCCTCCTGTGCATGAATTTTGTGCACTGGGCCTCTAGTCCATAATAATTATCTCAATCTACATTTTATTATAGACAGATACCCATATTATATTTAGTAAATATACAAATTTAATACAAAAAGTAGGATTGTGTGTGGCAGGGGAGGGTGGGAAAGAGACATGGAAATAGTGTGAACTTATACCCAAGGTCTTAACAATGGTTGTCTTTAGGTGATGGAACTTTAGATGATTTTTACTTTCTTCATCTACTTTTCTATATAAGCTTTAAAAAAAATCTCCTCCAGTTCATACAGTTGTTTTATTATTTCATTTCCTGAATCTCTTCCTACTCTACCTCTGTCTTAGACACCTACTCTATAAATTATATAATAAGTATTAATGATATAAATAACAAGTAAATTATTTCTTTGCTCATTTCTTATTTTTTTCCTAGATTCCTAATACTGGTATAAAAAATATTCAAAGGCAAGTTATTGAAATGAATGCCACCATTTTTAAAATGTTGTTTGTTAAAATGAGAAAAATATTCATTAGACCTTCCAAAAGTATTTGGACTTCTAATGATAACTTTGTGTTATCTTCAGGAATTCAAAAAGCAACCAAAGTAAAAAGAAAGGACCTCGAACTCCTAGTCCACCCCCTCCTTTACAGGAAGATATTGCTCTGGGGAAAAAATATAAAGAAAAGTGTAAAGTAAAAGATAGGATGGAAGAAAAACCAAGAGATGGAAAGGACAGAGGACGGGATTCGGAACGACAGAGAGAGAAGAGAGACAAGCCCAGGTGAGGAGGACTCTGAGTTGGTGGCAGTCTTGCTTTTTGTAGAACCCAAAATACTCCTTCAGGAGCGCTTAGGCATTACTGTAATTGATTTTTTTATGGTATTAAACTGTTTGTGAATCTTAATAATTCCTCTATTGCGTTATTGGATAAATCAGTAAATAAAAACTTAACATTTTTTTATTCTGATTAAAAAACAAAATTTCCTATCTTCAGTTTTGAGTGTATAGTTCAGTAGTGTTAACGATATTCACATTGTCATGAAACACATCTCCAGAGCTTTTTCATCTTGCAAATCTGAAACTCTAGACCCATTAAAAAATTCCCTTCCTCTCTCAGCCCTTGCTTCCAACTTCTCAGCCCCTAGTAACCACTATCCTACTTTCTATTTCTATTAATCTAACCGTGTTAGATACTTCATATAAATGGAATAATTTTGTCTTTTTGTGACTGGTTTAGCATAATGTCCTAGGAGTTCATCCATGTTGAAGTGTGTGACAGGATTGCCCCCCTTTTTTAAGCTGAGTGATGATGTTTCATTGTCTGTATTACCACATTTGTGTATCCATTCATCTCTCAATGGACACATGGATTGCTTCTGTCTCCTGGGTATTGTGAATAGTGCTATTATAAACATGGGTTTAATATGTTGATCTTCTGGTTCACAAGACTTATGAAATGTTTACAGATGGGGTAGGGATATTTTATCCTGGTTAATATTTTAAATTTATCTTCAAATTCTCTCATGAAACTAATATTTCCTCAAGAAAATATATTAACGCTAGAAACCTCTTAGTCTCTTTTCTTTTTGAGTTACAGTGTAATAGAAAAAACACAAATCTTGAATTTGAACAAAGAGAAACTTGTGTCTTGGCTCTGCCAGTTACGTGAGACCCTGAATAAGGTATTTGTTTTCTCACAGCCTCTGTTTATTTCACTGTAAAATATGCATGATACTGCCTCATAGGATTGAGGTAATGATTAAACGAGGTAAAGCTTAAAAATATGAACAAAGTGCTCAATAAATATACTCTTTATCTTTCTACTTCAGTAATAATTTACCAAATAGTAATATTTAAATATCCCTTGCCATTTGCAGGTTTTCACTTAAACTAATACTTAATCAAATGTTGCCATAAAGTTATTTAGTTTTTCTGATTTTTATTCTTTTTTTGTTACTGATGCACTATTGTTAGGTTTAGAATTAGCTGTTAGAAATAAGGATTCATGCCCAAACTTTGCTGCACATCGGAATCACCTGAGGGTCTTTAAAATGTATTGATACCTAATTCCAGTCCCCAGGTATTCTGATTTATTTAGTATAGGTTGCTACCTTGGTATCCAGAGTTTTAAAAGCTCACTAGGATTCCAGTGTTCAGGAAAGGTTGGGAATGATAAATTGTGATTTATTCTCTCATTTAAAGAAGGTCGGAGGGAGGTGGGTCTGAGACTGATAACACTATTCCTCAGTGTCATGACACTGGATTCCTTGTGCATGCTCACTTTTCAAGCAAAAGGTTAGATATCTCATGGTTAAATTTGACTGTTCAGGCTGTAGCCTTTACATCCATATCACAGGCAATAGGAAAAATTTAAGGAAGAAAGCCTTAACCTTCCAAGAAGTCTCACACTATTTCCCCTTACATCCTGTTGGCCAGAATTTAGTCACATAGCTACATCTAGCTATGAAGGCATCTTGGAAATGTAATCCTTAGCTGCACATATATCTCAACCAAGTAAAATTGGGGTTACTAAACAGCAAGGAGAGAATAGGTGTTGGGATAGAACAGTGGTCAGCAAACTGCGGTTTGCGAGCCACGTGCGGCTCCTTGGCCCCTTGAGTGTGGCTCTTCCACAAAATACCACGTGCAGGCGCACACGTACAGTGCGATTGAAACCTCATGGCCCATGGGCAGAAGTCGGTTTTCGGCTCTCTAAAGAAATTTCAATCGTTGTACTGTTGATATTTGGCTCTGTTGACTAATGAGTTTGCCAACCACTGGGATAGGACATTGCCGTCCCTGCTACACCTGTGAGATGCCATTTCTCCTCATGTTATTAAGTAACACGATCACTAGAGTAAAACCAGGATTATCTGGCCCTTTATTTGGAAAGCTCTGTGAAATGGTATTTGTAATATTATTAAGAACAAATGATCTGCCGAAACCGGTGTGGCTCAGTGGATAGAGCGTCGGCCTGTGGACTGAAAGGTCCTAGGTTCAATTCCGGTCAAGGGCGTGTACCGTGGCTGCGGGCACATCCTCAGTAGGAGGTGTGCAAGAGGCAGCTGATCGATGTTTCTCTCTCATCGATGTTTCTAACTCTATCCCCTCTCCCTTCCTCTCTCTGAAAAATCAATAAAATATATATATTTTTAAAATGATCTACCTAATAAGCAGTTATAACTTTGTAAGTTTGCCAAAACTCAGTAATTTCCCAAAAATATATTTTGGTGGTAACGTTAGTCCTTTCTTTGTCTTCTTCATTAGAGATCTTATCTTATTTTGGCAGATAAAAATCTCCCTCTCCCTGTGGTGACTTAGGCCAGTGGTCGGCAAACTCATTGGTCCACAGAGCCAAATATCAACAGTGCCATTGACATTTCTTTGGAGAGCCAAAATTTTTAAACTTCTTCTAACACCAGTTCTTCAAAATAGACTCGCCCAGGCCGTGGTACTTTGTGGAAGAGCCACTCTCAAAAGGCCAAAGAGCCACACGTGGCTTGTGAATCGTGGTTTGCCGACCACTGACTTAGAAGAACCGGAATGATTTTCTCAGCTGTTGCTAGGATCTGGCAGCATTGTGTTTTACTGGAGCAATAAGAAAGTGGTTAACTGGCACATCCACAATTCCTGAACATAATTTCCTAAAATATACATTGTATTTTATTCAATCCAATAGCTGTGTTTTGAAAATGACATATAAATCAGATATTATGTTAAATGTTCTTGTTGACTTACAGTTTAAGAACTTTTTATTATTCTCTGACGGTTCTTGGTATTTCTTATTTTCTTATTGTGCCCAGAAATTTCTGAGAGATGGTTCTTAGCATATGTCCCTACAAAGTTCATCATTGAAATGATAACACATTTTGTATTAGGCGAAATTGAGGTTGATTATTCATTTTCCAGTTTTTTTTTTTTCTGGCTGTCCAATAATTTCCTGTTAAAATTAATTTAGATGTTATTATATCTAGATGTCTTTTCAAATAAAAGTACAGCAGATTCTCAACATCATTTTGTTTTTATATTGATGAGGTGCCATAGGAATTTAACTCTTTTTATATCATTTAGCCTGTGGTAGAATTAGTCTTGTTATACATTATTTTATCAGGAGCAACAAGGAATGCCAAGGACTCAGATTTTACTTAGTATATAGAAAAGGTTGAACTTGGTTTATTTCTTTTGCCTAAGGAAATGAAACAGCAGAGTCAGGAGAACTGAAGGACTGCATGGGTACCTGACTTGCACTGGAGTTCTAACATCATATGTGACAAAGTTGAAAAATGGCATTTTCATTTCGGATAAATTAATTTTAATTTTCAGGGGTTCTTTTTCTTACTATATTTTTATTGATTTTAGAAAAGAAGGGGTAGGGAGATATATAGAAACATCAATAATGTGCCGAGACCGGTTTGGCTCAGTGGATAGAGCGTCGGACTGCGGACTGAAGGGTCCCGGGTTCGATTCCGGCAAGGGCATGTACCTTGGCTGCGGGCACATCCCCAGTAGGGGGTGTGCAAGAGGCAGCTGATCGATGTCTCTCTCTCATCGATGTTTCTGACTTTCCATCCCTCTCCCTTCTGCTCTGTAAAATATCAATAAAATATATATTTTTTTAAACTTAAAAAAAAATAATGAGACAGAGTCATTGGTTGGCTGCCTCATTTTTGCCCCACATTGGACACCAACCTCACAACCCAGGCGTGTACCTGACTGGGACTCGAAACCTGACCTCCTGGTTTATAGGCTGACACCCAAACACCAGGCCATGCCGGACAGGCAATTTCCAGGATTTTTTAAGGTAGATCTGTTTAATTTATCTCCATCAGTGTGAATAAAGAATTTATTAACTCGGAAACCAAACACTGTATTCAGAATCTTTGTCATTTGCTTTCAGATTTATGGGGTATGTAATTAAATTCCTTTTGGAGAAAATTGCTGTTAAAATTGATTTAGATGTTAATATATCTAAATGTGTTTTCAAATAAAAATTTAGCAGATCCTCAACATTTTGTTATATTAATGAGGTGCCATGGGAACTTAACTGTTGTTTATATCATTTAGCCTGTGGTAAAATTTGTTATACATTGTTTTACTTAAAGTTAAAGAACCTGTCAATGATGTTAAGTGAGGACTTACTGAATGCTAATTTATCTGTTTGTCCAATTAGTAATAATATGTGTTATAGGTTCTATTCTAAAAGCTGATGATGCAGCAGTGAAATGTTGTCAGAAGCTTTGTTACTATGGGGTGGGAGTAATATCAGTAATAATATGTGTGTAAAATAATATCTTTTTGAATATGGATTTTTCCCTTCCTTCCAACTAAGACTTATTAGGCCTATTTAATATGGGAGTGGGGGATGGAGGGTTGTTTCAGTGATTTCCTATTGAATTACTAGAAAAGTATGCATTTTCATGGGACAAATGATGCAGGAAAACCACATGACCCATTAAGTCCCTGTCTTCTGTGTCTCAGTTCTTCACCCTTTTAGATCAGGGGCTGATATCCTGAGATCCATTGGTGGGTTTTAGTAGGCTGCAAATTTCTTGATACTTGGGTAAAATTTTGCCCCTGTGTTTTGGTGAGGGAGAATACCCATAAGTTTTCTACCAAAATTTATGACTTCCCCCTCCAAAAATATTTTAAGAATTCTTAAACATGCCTTAGGCCTCTCACTGATCTCCATCCAGGATTTTGAGTATTATCCTCAGAAACCTACATTGGCCACATTAACTTTGTTAAAAATATGTTCTGGCCCTGGCTGGGGTTCCTCAGTGCCAGTGGTTAGTGCGTGTGCCAGGGATCGAAGAGCTGCAGGTTCGATTCTACTCAGGACATGAGCCTCCAGGGGAGGCTCCATCCCTGGCCCCAGTCGGGCAGACAACCAGTGTCTCTATCACATTAGTCTCTCCTCCCCCTGCCTCCACGCTTCAAAAAATAATAACAACAAATCAATTGAAAAAATACTGAGTGGAGATTAAATAATAATAAACATTTAAAAATAAAAAAAGAACGTACTCTGTTCCCAGAACATTTGTTAACTGGAATAACATTGAAATTTGTCGTGTACTTGCTTTTGAAGTGAATAGCTTGGAGGCCACAGTTATTAAATGAATGTTTATTAATGGCTTTCAGTTTGAACAGTAGAATTTACTTACTGTATTATTTATTTAACATTGATTAAAACCTAAATACTACTGGTTTATAAAATAAAAGATGTATAGACTTGCTTTGTTACTTTGCTTTTAGAAAATGTAGCAGTTTCCCATAATTTTTTTAGAAATAAACTTTTCATAACCTAATCTGAGTTAGGAAATAGTAAAATCTTAATTACCCAGAACTCACCTGAATCATTATTTGTGGAGATTATTATGTTCTTTCTTTGTTTGTTTTTAATTTAAATTACTTATTGTTTAAAGTTACATTTCCTTTTTCCCCCATTGATCTCTCCCTGGCCACACCCACCCCCCAGCAGAAGTCCTGGTGCCCCTACTGTCTGTGTTCATGGGTTATGATTATATGCATACATATAAGTCCTTTGGTTGATCTCTTACACCTCCCCTTCCCCCACCTTCCCTATGAGGTGACTGTTCGATGATTCTACTAGGTGTATCAGTAATATGGATTTTGTAATATAATAATTTCAAGAGAAACATCAAAAGTGCTTTATTCAAAGTAATGTCCATTGCTAGCTACACATTTCCCCAATCTTTCAGGTAATTTGTGGATACCGTCCCAATAGAACTTGTTTTCAAGCAAACCATTCAGAGACCCAATTTTCCACTTCTTAATACGTTTTGAAGTGCTACTCAGAAAGTGCGTGTGCCATCGATCAGAACAAGTGGTAACCTGAAGGGGCAAGGTCTGGTGAATACAGCAGGTGGGTTAGAACCTCTCAGGCAAGATCTTTTATGTGTCTTTAACTGGTTTTGAAGTGGGTGATGGTGCATTATCATGAAGCAAAATTACTTTGCCGTGTCTTCTGGCCCATTCTGGTCTATTCACGATCACAGCGTGGTTCAGATTGAGTATCTGGTCGGCAGCCATCAGTATTAACGGTCACACCTGGTTTTAGAAGGTCATACATAACACACCACACCTTCCTGATCCCACCAAACGCAGAGCATTTCCTTCTTTCCGGAGCAATTTGGCCTTGCAGTCAATGTTGATGGTTGACCTGGATCAACCCCATGACTCTGTGCATTTGGGATTCCCTAAATAAATACTCTTTTCATTGCCACTCACCATTGGACGCAAAAAAAATACTTTCTTTCGTGCCGTTGAAGCAACATTTTACTGATGACTTTTCAGTTTCCCATTTGTCTTTCATTCAGTTGATGTGGCACCCATTTTCCTTCCTTTAAAATCTTTCCCATTGCTTGTAAATGATCGGAAATTGTTTGCTAAGCAATGTTTAATCTTTCTGCAAGTTGTTTTTTAGTTTGACACAGATCTTCATCCAATACTGCTTGCAATTGTTGCTCTTCAAACTTCTTCCGTTGACCTGCACATTGTTGTTTTTTTGTTTTGTTTTGTTTTGAAGTAGGCCTGTAGAGTTATAAACTTGCTTTTTAGGACTGCTTTCACTGTGTCCCATAGATTTTGGATTGTTGTGTTTTCATTGTCATTTGTTTTCAGGATACTTTTTATTCCTCCTTTGATATCTTTGGTAACCCAATCATTATTTAATAGCCTCCAAGTGCTTGATTTTTGTTTTTCATTGTTTTTATTGTAGTTACTTTTGAATTTTATGCTTTTGTGGTTCTAGAAGATGCTTGATTTGATATCTATCTTTTTGAATTTGAAAAGACTTTGCCTTTGTCACAATATGTGGTTTGTCTTTGAAAATGTCCAGTGTGCACTTGAGAAGAATGTATATTCTGAAGCTTTAGAGTGAAATTCTCTGAAGATGTCAATTAATTTCATCTGATATAGTGAGTCATTTGACATTGCTGTTTCTTTGCTTGATTTTTTGTTGAGAGCATTTAGCCAGTGATGTCATTTGGATATCAGTGTGCCCTTCTATGATTGTATTGCTGTCAGTCTCTCCTTTGATATCTTCCAGACTTTTTTTATGTATTTGGGTGCTCCTGTATAGGGTGAATGCATGTTTATCAGAGTTGTATCCTCTTGTTGAGTTGCTCCCAATCTTTTTAGCATTTCTTGCATTAATTGTAAGGAACTCCTTTAGCCTTTTTTTTTTTTTTTTTTTTTTTTTTTTTTTTTTGTCTGTGTTGCTTCTGATTTTACCTTCAATTTTGAATGATAGCGTTGCTCTGGGTACAGTATTCTTGGAGTCAGTTCCTTGCTTTGCATGACTGTATTTCATTCTATTTCCTTCTGGCCTGATGTGTTTCTGTTGAGAAATCAATTGATAGTCTAATGCATTGGTTGGCAAACTGCGGCTCTTCCACAAACTATCACATGATCCATGCACAGAAGTCAGTTTTCGGTCTGTGCAAGTCTATTTTGAAGAAGTAGCATTAGAACACACTCAAGGGGCCAAAAAGCTGCATATAGCTCACGAGCCTCAGTTTGCTGACCAATGGTCTAATTGGAAATCCTTGTAGGTAACTTTCTCTGTCTCTCTTCGGCAATCTTTAAGATTCTTTGTCATTGATGTTTGCCAATTTAATTCTTGGTGTCGGCTGTTTTGGGTTCATCTTGTTTGGGACTCTGTGTGTTTCCTGGACTTGTGTGAGTTTTTTCTTCCCAAAATCAGGATTGTTTTCAATCATTATTTCTTCAAACAAGTTTTCTATTCCTCGCTCAACTTCGTCTTCCTCTGGTACCCTTGTTATGAGGATGTGGTTTCATTTTGTATTGTCCCAAAGCTCCTTAAGCTGTCTTATTTTTTAAGCTTTTTTTTTTTTCCGGTTGCTGCTCTGCTTGAGTGTTGTACTTTTACCTTGTCTTCTGACTTGCTGATGCAGTCCTCAGCTTCTTCCAGTCTCCTCTTGATGCTTTCCATTTTGTTCTTTATTGCAGTATTGTCATTCTTTATTTTCTCTTGATTCTTATGTGTTTTGTTGAATTGATCTTACATAATTTTCAGCATTATTTCTCGGAATTCTTTCTCTGACAAATTGCTTGCCCCCATTTTGTTTATTTCCTTTTCTGGTGATTCCTCCTTTTGTTTCTTTGTCTCCCCATTTTGGCTTTCCTTTGTAGTGTATTAGGTCAAACTTCTATGTCACCTAAATTATTTTGAGTTTGTCTTAATATAGTAGATGTTTTGTGGCATCCAGTGGTGCAGTCTATCAGGTCTTCTGAGCCCAGTATTTTAAGGATGATTCTCGTTGGGATATTTGGGTTCTCTTGGGATAGTTGGCTCTTGAGTTTACTATCCTATTCATGGATGAAGTTTCCTCTCAGGATGTCTGGTTATGTGGCTTGCGCTCTGCCATGTTGATCGAACTGCTCAAAATACAACCTGACAAGACACAACACAAAGAGAACAAAACAAGAATAAACTCACAACACCAATAACCACAGTAAAAGTGACCATCAGAGGAAAGAGAATTAGGAAAGGGTCAAAGCAAAAATTATATTAAGAAAAGGAATAAAGGTAGGAGAGGAAATAAAAAGAAGAAAAAACATATACTTATGGGTAGAAAACTCCACAAAACAGATAAACCAAAAACTGCAAACAACCATCACCCAAAAGAGGTGGGGGGAGGAGGGTGCATGACAGAGTAGAGACAGCGTTTATATACAGAAAATAGGGTTGAGGAATTCGTTGAATAGGGGAAGGACCACCGTTTGGTATAGAGGAGGTAGAAAGAGAATGAGTGGATAAAAAACAGGAATAAATAAAACAACATTAAAAAATGTATTCACTTGTTTTTGGAAAAGGAGGAGGCAAGAGCAGATTGGCTTGAGTTTAGTGAGTCAAGCTAATTAAGCAATTGGAGAAGAAGAGAGTAAGAGGAGTGGAAAAACAAAAGCATAGAAAAAAACTAGCGAAGAAAGAAAAAAGAGAAGGGTGCATGGATGTGGAGCAGGGGAGAGGATATTAGATACATGAGTAAGCCAACAAACTACAATAATAATAACATGCCAATAAAGAAGATCAATTTTTAACAAAAATTTTTTAAAAGTTAAGAGAAAAACTAAAGTGGGAACAGGAACAAATTTTTTAAAAATATATAAGACTGAAAAAAGTGATGTGTTACTTGCTTCATCCAAGTTTTACTGGCCCATGGGTTGGTGTAAGACCGCACGCTTCTGTCTGGCACTTGTTTCCTGTTGGGTTTCAGCAATCCACCAGTCCTCTCTGTCTGCCTCCACAGTCTTGGTTGCAAGCAAGTGGGACCAATCTGCCCGCTTTGCCTGTCTGCCTGCAGTCAGTCACTCAAGTGTCTTGTTTCTTACAGGACTATAGATGGGTGTCGCTATCCAGACCGAATGGCCCTTTTTCAATCCAGTCCCTGAGGGCTCTTTGGAACTATGCAGAGTCTTTGTTTCCTTTGTACAGCTGAAGCTGTAGGCTGGATGTGGCTGTATAAGCTATCTTGAGGTTGCTGGAAGGGGCTGGCTCATCCAGAGAAAAATGGCTGATTAGGTTTGGAAGTCATGAATGTCTCAGGACCGAATTCCTCATCACCTCTCCTTGCCTTGCTTTCCTCCACAGCCTCTCCCCAGACTTCACAAATCTGCACCTCCACTGGCACTATAGATGGGGGGTGAGGTTCCTATGAACGTTTAGTGAATAAAAGCAAAGGCAAAACAACCACAGGACTGAGTTTTTTCACCTCCAGGCACTGCACTGCTCAGGCAGCTCTTCAGACTCTTTTGGGCACAGCCTCTCACAGCCGTGGACTTAGATCTAGATTCCCCAGCCACATGTAGCCCTGTGGACTTCCTCTCCACAATCGGACATTATGCCTGTCCTGAGGGAACATGGACTTAGTGCAGTGCAGCTTCCTTCTGACCATTTGGGCCTGGTAGTTCTGTGTGTCACTCCAGCTCAACTTGCTGAGCCTACCATTCTCCAAAAGCCCTCTGCCCTTCTGGCTCCAAATTGTCTCCCAAACTGTCCAATTCACCAATTCCAGGTGGACACCATCCAATTTAGTGGCTCCTCCAATCTGTTCTGGGAAAAGGCGCAGGACACCTCTGCCTATTGAGCCACCATTTTCCCATCTCTCTCTTTCTATTTTGTAATTTGCTCTATTTATTTTTCTTTTTTAGTTTTAATAATCATTGTTCAGGTTATTAACAACTGCTCCTCTTTTTTCCCCCATAGCTCCCCTCCACCCAGTTCCCACCCCACCCTCTGCCGTAACCCCACTATCCTCATCTATAGGTATACGATTTTTATTTTACTACATTTTTATTGATTTTTTTACAGAGAGGAAGGGAGAGATAGAAAGTCAGAAACATCATTGAGAGATAAACATCGATCAGTTGCCTCTTGCACACATTCTACTGGGGATGTGCCCGCAACCAAGGTACATGCCCTTGACCAGAATCGAACCTGGGACCTTTCAGTTCACAGGCCGACGCTCTATTCACTGAGTCAAACCGGTTTTGGCCATAGGTGTATGATTTTTGTCTGGTCTCTTCCCGCACCTCCTATACCCCTTTTCCCCTGAGACTTGTCAGTCAACTCCATCTCTATGGCCCTGATTCTATTATACTCACCAGTTTATTCTGTTCATCAGATTTTTTATTCACTTGATTTTTAGATTCACTTGTTAATAGATATGTATTTGTTGTTCATAATTTTTATCTTTACCTTTTTCTTCTTCCTCTTCTTAAAGAATACCTTTCAGCATTTCATATAATACTGGTTTGGTAGTTATGAACTCCTTTAGTTTTCTTATCTGTGAAGCTCTTTATCTGACCTTCAATTCTGAATGATAACTTTGCTGGATAGAGTAATCTTAGTTGTAGATTCTTGCTATTCATCACTTTGAATATTTCTTGCCACTCCCATCTGGCCTGCATAGTTTCTTTTTTTTTTTTTATCTTTATTGTTCAGTTTATTAATTACATTGTTTCCCCTTTTTTATCCCCCTATATCTCCCCTCCACCCTGTACCTATCCCATCCTCCACTCTCACCTCCCCCTCCCCAATGTCCTCTCCCATTGTTGCAAGATTTTTGTCCAATCTCTTGCTGTACTTCCCACAACCCTTTTCTCCCCAAGAATTGTCAGTCCATTCCCTCTCTATGTCCAAGTTTCTGTTATATTCACCAGTTTATCTTATTCATCAGCCTGTCAATTCACTTGGTTGATAGATGTGTATTTGTTGTTCATAATTTATATTTTTACCTTTTTCTTCTTCCTCTTCTTAAAGAATATCTTTCAGAATTTCATATAATATTGGTTTGGTGGTGATGAACTCCTTTAGCTTTTTCTTATCTGCGAAGCACTTTATCTGATCTTCAATTCTGAATGATAGCTTTGCTGGATAGAGTAATCTTGGTTGTAGATTCTTGCTATTCATCACTTTGAATATTTCTTGCCACTCGCGTCTGGCCTGCATCATTTCTGTTGAGAAATCCGCTGACAATCGTATGGGTGCTCCCCTGTAGGTAACCAACTGTTTTTCTCTTGCTGCTTTTAATATTCTCTCTTTATCTTTTGCTCTTGGCATTTTAATTATGATATGTCTTGGTGTGGTCCTCTTTAGATTCCTATATTTTGGGGTTCTGTCCACTTCTTGGGCTTTTAAGTCAGTTTCTTTCACCAGGTGGGGAAAGTTTTCAGTCACTATTTCTTCAAGTAGGTTTTCATTAACTTGCTCTCTTTTTCTGGCACCCCAATAATTCGGATGTTGGCATGCTTGAGGTTGTCCCAGAGGCCCCTTACGCTATCTTCAATTATCTGAATTATTTTTGTTTCTTGCTTTTCCAGCCGAGTGGATTTTCCTTCTTTGTATTCCAAATCTTTAACTTGGTTCTTGTGGCCCTCTGGACTGCTTTTAGGACTTTGTGTAATATTTTTTATTTCAGTCAGTGTATGCTTGATTTCTAGTTGGTCCTTTTTCATATCTGTGAGGGTCTGGTTCATATCCTCAGAGGTCTTGTTCATTTCCTTGAGGGTCTCATTCATTTCCTTAAGGGTCTCATTCATTTCCTTGTAAGTGTCATTCATTTCCTGGTTGGTCTTGTTTATTTCCTCATAATTCACATTAAGTTCACCGGCCTTTTCTAGGAGCCTCTTGAAAAGCCTTATAACCGTGGTTTTGAACTCTATGTCTTGTCGTCTTTTCTCCTCCATTTCTTTCACACCTGATTTCTTTCCATATCTCTGCATGGTGGCTGCTTTATGTGGTAGATATCCTCAAAGGGACAGTGGTTTAGCCTCCCCAATTACCTGAGGTGAGTACTCTTACTGCAATCCTTTATGGGTTGTACAGTATTTTTGAATTTAAACCTAACTTGTTGTTGTTAGCCCTAGGAGGGTTTGACCTCCAGGCCAATTGGCTATGAAGGGAGACTGTGTTCAGGTTGGATGGGCGGAGTCTCTGAGCTGCGCAGGCAGCCTCAGTGTCAGCTATGTCCTATGCGGCGCGTGCGGGTCTCTGTTGGATGGGGATGGCTGCAGACACCTCCAAGAGAAAGCCGCTAGTCTCTTCCCCTTGCCAGACAACTCTGCCTTTCCCCAAATGTGTCTGCACACCCAAAGTCTAGCCCAGGATTGTAAAATAGATGGTTTCCGGGACCAGGAGACAAGTTTCCAGGGGGCAAGTCGCGGGTTTGTGCGATACTTGCGCCCAGACTTCTTTTCCCAGCCTCCAGGTTTCTCCTCAGACTAGGAGACCTCTGCTGCTCCCCGCTTCCAGGGTGCGTCCCCCGGACCTCAGACCTCGCCTGGCACTGGGGAATCTGTGCAGTGGGACGTCTCCACGTACCCTGGATCTCAGACCTTGCCTGGCGCTGGGGAATCCGTGTAGTGGGACGTCCCCGCCCTCCCCGTTGGCGAAATCCAGCCGGGGTTGCTGCTCCAGCCCTACAGCCCGCCCGCGTGACCAGTATGGCTCCCAACCTGTTTCCGTCTTCAAGGCTGCGCTCCCGCTGCTCCTCTGAGTCTCAGTGTCCCACCTTTACTCTTATTTGTGGAGTTTTCACTCAGCCAGCTTTCTGGCGATTCTGGGTGATGTCTGTTCTGCTGTTACGTTGTAGTTCTTAAATCGTTGCGCGGGGCAGTACAATAGGTGTTTACCTATGCCGCCATCTTGGTTCTCCCCCCCCCCCCCCCCCCCGCATAGTTTCTGTTGAGAAATCATCTGACAATCGTATGGGTGCTCCCTTGTAGGTAATTAACTGTTTTTCTCTTGCTGCTTTTAATATTCTCTCTTTGTCTTTTGCTTTTGCTCTTGGCATTTCAATTATGATGTGTCTTGGTGTCCTCTTTGGATTCCTTTTGTTTCGGGTTGTCTGCCCTTTCTGGACTTGTAAGTATATTTCTTTCACCAGGTGGGGGGAGTTTTCTATCATTATTTCTTCAAATAACTTTTTAGTATCTTACTCTCTCTCTTCTTCTGTCATCCCTATAATTTGGATGTTGGTACGCTTGAGGTTGTCCCACAGGCTCCTTACACTACCTTCATATTTTTGGATTTGTTTTCTTTTTGCTTTTCCAGTTGATTCTTTTTTGCTTCTTTGTATTTCTAATCTTTGACTTGATTCTTGTGTTCCTCTAGTTTGCTGTTATGTCTCTGTATAATATTTTTTATTTCAGTCAATTTATGTTTAATTTCTAGTTGTTCCTTTTTCATATCCTCAAGGGTCTCACTAAATTTACTGGACTGTTTTAGGAACCTCTTGAAAAATCTTAATACCATGGTTTTGAACTCTCTATCCAGTTATTTGCTTTCTTCTATTTCTTTCATTTGTGATCTGTTTCTTTGTCTCTGCATTTTGGCTCTTCCCTGAGTTAATAGAGTGGCTTTGTGTGCTAGGTATTTCATCGGTCCCAGTGGCTCAGCCTCCCCAGTTACCTAACGGTAACACTCTTGGTGCACCCCTTTGTGGGCTGTGTGCATGGTCTTGTAGTTAAGCCTTGATTGTTGTTTGTATCACTGGGTGGAATTGACTTCAGGGCCAATTGACTATGAGAATTAGATGTGTTTACCCTGGGATAATTTCTCTGCTGGAGACACCCTTATGAGACAAGACTTGCAAAAGCCTTTATGTTCAGCTTGGATGGGTGGAGTCTCCGAGTGGAGCAGACAGCCTTGGCTTTCCATCAGCCCTGCTCTATGAGGCCCCTGGGTCTGAGTGGCCCTTAGAAATCGCTGCAAGCATCTCTGAGAGAAAGCTGCCCTCCGGTTTCGCCTGCTGCCAGACAGTCCAGTTTGACTCCAAATGAGTCTGGATTTCCAGTCTCGCCCAGGACTGGAGTTCAGCACAGTTGGAAGCTTCCGTCTTCTTCCCACTTGAGAAAGCCAGCCCTGCACTCAATAGTCAGTCCTTTCTGCGCATGTGCACCTCCAGACCTCTGCCGTCCACAGCTCCCCTGGTCTCAGTGTGCTTTTCTCTTTTCCTGACAGTCCAGATTCCCGCTGAATGAGTCTGGGTTCTCAGAGTCTTGCCTGGAACTGGGGTTCAGTGTAGTCAGGAGCTTTCGTCTCCCTCCCTTTTGAGAAACCAGCCAGGCACTCAGCCACTAGTCCTCTCTGTGAGCGCATGTCTTCGTACCACAGCCTTTTGCAGCTGCTCTGAGTCTCAGTGTGCTTTTCTCTTTCCTTCTAGTTGTAGAATTTCCACTCAGCCAGCTTTCCTGTGGTTCTGGATGGTGTCCGTTTTGACTTTTAGTTGTAGTTTTGAAATTGTTTGAGACAGCAGTTTAGGTGTTTATCTATGCCACCATCTTGGTTTCTCTCTCTCTGTAATTTGCTTTAGAAGGGAGATAATTCACAGGAAAGTTGAAATTGAATATTTGTCAGAAGAATTACTTGTGAAGAGAATATTGTGTCTCAATATCCCTAACTTAACCTATTACATCTAGATAATCCTATTGTAGATGTTACACTGATGATTCAGTATACCTGTAATATTTTCTTTATCAGTGAAAATCTGTATCCTATATACTTTGCTGATTCAGGAAAGTTAATCAGTATATCAAGGGCTTTAACAAAGGAAAACTTAATGGGTATTAGTTAATCAGAGAAATTATCTCATTCTGCTGGACATTTGATTAAATATGGTTTCATTGATGACTGGTAATACATTTTAGTCTAAATGGTAGGTAGCAGGATTTTGAGGTTAAATGAGATGATAATGTTTACAATAGAGCTAATTTTTTTTATCTTTTAATCACTTCATTATAATTACCTGAATATAGAAACCTACTTTCCTTGGAAAAGTGCCAAAGGGTGACTTTTTTTAAAAATATATTTTTATTGCTGAAACCAGTTTGGCTCAGTGATAGAGCGTCGGCCTTTGGACTGAAGGGTCCCGGTTCGATTCCGGTCAAGGGCATGTACCTGGGCTGCGGGCACATCTCCAGTAGCGGGCGTGCAGGAGGCAGCTGATGGATGTTTCTCTCTCATCGATGTTTCTGACTTTATGTCCCTCTCTCTTCCTCTCTGTAAAAAATCAAATATATATATATAAAAAATTGATTTCAGAGAGGAAGGATAAGGATGATGGAGTGAGAGCGAGAAACCATCAGCTGCCTTCTGCATGCCCCCTACTGGGAATCAAGCCCACAACCTGGGCATGTGCCCTGACTGAGAGTCAAACTGAGGTCTCATGCTTCCTAGACTGACGCTCAGTCACTGAGCCAGGCCGTTCAGGCAGATGACTATTATTTTTAAACTGAACTAAAGCTTTTGTAAACTCAACTTTTTTTGTCATTGTTATACTTTCTGGTGTACTTCCCAGTTGTTAGACATAACTTACTAAGTTATCATCCTAATAAATCTCATACCCATCTGATACCATACATAGTTAATACATTATTATTGATTATATTCCCTGTGCTATACTTTTCATACCCATGACTATTCTGTAGCAACCAACTTATACTTCTTAATCCCTTCACCTTTTTACCCTTTTCCCCTAACCCCCTTCCTTTGGCAACTTTCAAAATATTCTCTGTATCCTTGAGTGTGTTTCTATTCTGCTTGTTCATTTTGTTGGTGTTGTTTTGTGGGTTTTTTGTTTGTTTTTTTTGTTGTTGATAGATATATATTTATTATTCATATTTTTGACAATTTTTTTTTCTTAAAGAAGACCTTTTAACATTGCATGTAATATTGATTTGGTGATGATGAACTCTAGCTTTTTTTTTGTTTAGGAAGCTCTTTATATGTCCTTTGATTCTAAGTGATAGCTTTGCTGATTAGAGTAATCATATTTGTAGGTCTTTTCATCTGGACTGCAAAGTTTCTGATGGGAGTTACCTTGTAGATAACTATTTTTCTGTTGCTGCTTTTAAAATTCTTTCTTTGTCTTTAACCTTTTGCATTTTAATTCTAATATGTGTTTGTGTGATCCTTTTTCGATTCCTCTTATTTGGGAATCTCTGCACTTTCTGAACTTGTGTGTCTATTTCCTTCACCAGAGTAGGGGAGTTTTCTGTCATTATTTTTCCAAATAGGTTTTCAGTTTCTTACTCTTTCTTATTATTCCACCACTCCCATGTTGCATCCTATCTAATAAAAGAGTAATATGCAAATTTGACATACTTTCGCTATACCCACAAGCCATGCCCACCAGCCAATTGGGAGCAGATTATGCAAATAAATCCCAACCAAGATGGCTGCCTCCACTGAGAGCAGGAGGAAGGTTTGGGATTCCCCAGCAGCAGAGGAAGCCAAGCTTTCTGCCTGCCATTGCCAGCCTAGGGCTCCACTCAATGCTACAAAGTTTCAAACAGAAATGGCTGCTGCCACAGAAGCCAGGCTACAAAGTTTCAATTGTAGACATAAATTAATCTCAGATCCCAGGGCCTCCGCTTGTGTCGCTGGGGGCATGGCCAGCCTCCAAACCTCCATAGGCCATACACCCAGGCCGCCCCTTGCCCCAAGGAAACCCCCACCCTGATCTGGGACACCCTTCAGGGCAAACCAGCTGGCCCCCACCCATGCACCAGACCTCTGTCCTATCTAATAAAAGAATAATTTGCAGATTGACCATCACTCCAACACAAGAGGGCTGCCTCCAGGTGGTCAAAGGTCCTGTCCCCGTGTGGACACAAGATGGCCAGCAGGGGAGGGCCGATGGGGGCAATCAAGCCTGCAGGGGAGGGCACTTAGGGGTGACCAGGCCGGCAGAGAAGGGTAGTTGGGGGCAAACAAGTTGGCAGGGAAGCAGTTAGACATCAATCAGGCTGGCAGGCAGAAGTGGTTAGGGACAATCAGGGAGGCAGGCAGGTGAGCAGTTTGGAGCCAGCAGTCCTGGATTGTGAGAAGGATGTCCGACTGCCCGTTTAGGCCCGAGCCTGCCAGTATCAGGCCTAAATGGGCAGTTGGACATCCCTCGATGGGTCCCAGATTGGAGAGGGTGCAGGCTGGGTTAAGGGACATCCCTGCCCCTGTGCCCAATTTTCGTGCACCGGGCCTCTAGTATGTTGATAAGCTTGAAGTTATCACAGAGGCTCCTTACATTATCCTCATTCTTTGTATTCTTATTTTTGCTATTCTGATTTAATGTTTTGTTTTTTCCTTTATTACGGTATTACAAATGTGTCCTATCTCCCCATTGTCGTTGTCTGCCCCCCAATCCTGCCCTCACCCTCACTCCCTGTTGTCTGCATCCATTGCTTATGCATAGAAAGAAGTCCTTTGGTTGATCTCTCCTCCTTACCTCAACCTTCTCCTACCTTCCCGCTGAGGTTTGAGCATCTGAGCAATGTTTCTCTGTCTCTGGATCTGTTTTTGTTCATCGTTTAATGTTGTTCATTATATTCCTCAAATGAGAGACATCATGTGATATTTATCTTTGACTGACTTATTTCATTTAGCATAATGCTCTCCATCTCCATCCATGCAATTGCAAATGGTAGGAATTCCTTCTTTTTTACCGCAGGTGGTATTCCTTTTGTGTAGATGTACCACAGTTTTCTAATCCACTCATCTGCTGATGGGCCCTCAGTCTGATTCCAAATCTTAACTATTATAAATTGTGCTGCTATGAACATAGGGGTGCATATATTCTTTCTGATTGGTGCTTCTGGTTTCTTGGGATATATTCCTAGAAGTGGGATCACTGGGTCAAATGGGAGCTCCATTTTCAGTTTTTTGAGGAAACTCCATACTGTTCTCCACAGTGGCTGCACCAGTCGGCATTCCCACCAGCAGTGAAGGAGGGTTCCTTTTTCTCCTCATCCTCACCAGCACTTGTCATTCGTTGATTTGTTGTGGTAGCCATTCTGACAGGTGTGAGATGCTACCTCATTGTCATTTTGATTTGCATCTCTTTGATGATTAGTGACTTTGAGCATGTTTTCATATGTCTCTTAGCCTTCCTTGTGTGATTTTTTTTTTGCTTCCTTATATTCAAAATCTTTTTTTTCTTTTTTGATTCTCTGCTTCATCTTCTCTTCTGTTGATTTTCTGTAAATTACTCTTCATTTCAGTTAGTGTATCCTGCATTTCTGAGTATTTCTTTTTTATGGATCCTATGTCCTTCTTTATGCTGTTGAAACTCTTATTAAGTTTCTTGGGCATTAGTATAACCAGTATTTTGAACTATGCATTGCTTAGTCTTCATTTTGTAGTATATTGCTTATCTTCATTTTGTTTAGTTCTTTTTCTATTGTTTTGTTCTGTTCTTTCATTTCCGACATGTTTCTTTGTCTTCTTTTCTCAGCCTTCCTATGTTTGTTTCTATGTATAAGGCAGAGCTGTTACATCTCCTGGTCTTGGTGAAGTGGCCTAATTTAGAGGCTTAGCTTCCAAGGTCACATGTGCTAGGCACTCCAACTTGTCCCCCTCCACAATCTTGTGTGGACTGTATACACCCTTCTATTGTAGTTGATCCTTGATTGCTGTTGGCACATCAGTGGGAGGGATTTACTCCCAGGTCAATGGGCTGCAAGGACTAGCTGTGACCACCAACCACTGTGGAGAATGAGCTGTACAGGGTCCCACCCCACAGAGGTGGGCCAGCATTAGTGGAGCGCTTGTGTCTGCTGAATCCGCCCCACAGTGTGTCACTTTTAGATTTGGTTAGATAGTACTTCAGTGTGATCTGAAGCTGTCCACAAGGGGCACTGGCTCTGGGGCTTCCTGGGAAGTGCGGCCAAGATCAGCTACCACCTGTCTGGGGCCATCCAGCATGAGCTACAAAATAATGGCAGGTGGTTGTTACTTGAGTTAGCATTTGAGGTGCCCGGGGAAGGCCATGCTGGAAACTATAGCTGGCTGTTTGTAGTATCAAGCCTGGAGCCATTTAATGAAAGGTAAAGGGCACACTGAGGCCAGATGCTGCTTGTTTGAGAAACTTTAGGAAGGTCTGAAGCATTAGCCAGGACATGCCATTTGTATGGAAATAGCTTGGGTGTGCCTGCCAGTTTGGTGGAGCAGGATTTCAGGGAATCACCAGGGCAAGTTTAATAGTGTTATTCGGGTTGATGGAGATTCAGATATGACACCTACCTGCTGACAATTGCAGGAGGGGGCGTAGTCTCAGAAAATGTTTAATGTCCTCTGCAAGCAATTTTGTCTAGTAGAAAGCTATACCCTCAGTTCTCTCCTGATGCCAGACAATTGACTTCCTCTGCATATGTCCCTGGTGCCTTTTGATGTATTTTCCCAGCACTGCAGCTTGGAGAGAGTGAGTTTGAGTATGTGAATGCACAGGCCCTTTAAAAGGAACTTCTTGGAACTCCAACAATCTCCTATTACTCAGCCACAGTCCTTACTGATTGTTATGGGGATTTCTCTTCCTGGCAGTAGAACTCTGGGTGGGGAGGTTGGGAGGCTGTTGTGGGGCTGGCCCTTTTGCTTCACAAGGGGTACCTCCACAGCTGAGGTAATTCTCCCAATATTTACCCACCACACCTGGGTGTGGGGACCAGCCCATTCTAGATATCTGACCCTACTGCCAGTCTCGCTGTGGCTTATTCTTTGAATCCATAGTTGTAGGACTTCCACTTAGCTAGATATCAGGCAGTTCTGAATGATGGGTCTGTATTTCCGTTGTAATTTCTATGTGGTTGTTATGTCACTTCTTGATGGAAATACAGATATGCTCGTGGATCTTGCTCAGATTTGAAAACCAGATGTGGTCATTTAAAGCTAATTGGTTTTGGCTTCAATTTAGAAGCAGCAAATTACCGCCAAATTGGCAGTGTTGCACCTATTTACTAAAATAATTAAAATAAATTTCAGACATTTGACAAAGAGTATTATCTGTTGAATTCATTCTTTGATTTTTTTTTATTATTTATCCTTCATGTTCAAACACCATGCTCTGGACTGATAAATCTCGTCCTGTGGTCATGGTCTGCAGGACAGAAAGGGTGCGTAAGTGACAAGCGTATTCTGTAGAACAAATTGATGGCTTCTTGAGTGCTGTATCTAAAGCTGCTTGGTTGTATGCAGTGGGTAGAAAAAGGATTGCATTTACAATATTATGGACAATTCACATACATAAAAATAGAATAATACAAGGGTCCTTATATTCTTCTTGTTTCATTAGTACCCCTGTTCACCTCCCCAACCCCAGTATTATTTTGAAGCAGATTCTTGCCATTTTACCACTTCTTTTATTACATTTATTTATTTATTTAGTTAGTTAGTTAGTTAGTTATGAATTTGCTCCCTTTTTTATTCTAATCCTTACCTGAGGATGAGTTTTTTGTTGATTTTTAGGGAGGGAGAAAGAGGGCAAGAGGCATCGGTCACCTCCTCTATGTGCCTTGACTGAAAATCAAACCTGCAACTTAGGAATTGAAACCTCAACCTTTTGGTGTATGGAACATTCCAACCAACTGAACAGTCCAACCAACTGAGCCACCACCCCGGGTGCCTTTTTATTATTATTATTCTTTTAAAGTATTACAAATAACAGTACATATATTTCCTTTTTTTCCCCTCCCATTGACCTCCCCCAAGTCTCCCCTACCTCCCAGCACATGTCTTCACCTGCCCCCCCACCCTAGTACCTTGTATCATTGGTTATGATTATATGCCTTCACACAAGTCCTTCCGCTGATCAATTACAGCCTCGCCTCCCCCAACCTTCCCCCTGTAGTTTGTCAGTCTGTTCAATGCTTCTTTGCCTCTATATCAATCTTTTTCCCCTGTTTCTTTAAAAAGATCTTGCATCTACATACTGGAAATAAAAGGTATAAGGAAAAAAATGTTTGAGTCTCAGTTTTAATGTCCAACTGTTCTGAGTCCCAGTTTGAATGTCAAATAGTTCCTTATGTGTACATGTAGCAATGGTATCTGGATGGTGGAGATATGGTGGCAATGCAGGTTTACCCTCTCTGGTTTGATCCTGGGCCGCCTGCAGCGATGCACAGCTGCTGACTGCTAGCATGGCAAGGTATTGTCAGTGTCTTCCATCTCTGGACTGTCTTCACACTTGGAACAGACCTATCAGTTCCTCATTGTTGCAGGAATCCATATGGTCTTGGAGTTTTTTTCTGAAAATGTACAAACATATTCTCCACCAAAAGTTAATAAAGGAATCTTTTCTGTAAATTAGACTTGGGATTGTTTTTATTTTTGCCCAAATGATTTTCCTTTGGCTTACTTTGACATCATGTGTGTTTTTCATGGGTGTCCTGCTGTTGGCATTACAAATGGAAGTTACTTTTCTGGAGTAAGAATTTTCTAGATATATTTTACTTACAGGATATTTTTGTTTACATATTACTCCACTATCCCCTGCCCCCTGTTTTTTTGTTTTGTTTTGTTTTTTTAATGGGGGATTTTGGAAATTTTATATTGCAGTCTTGGTAACTTTAAATTTTAATTTTTGCACACAAATATGACTGCTTTAGGTTCTTTGGATGTTGGGCAATTTTACAATGAGATGAACTACTGATAGAAATTTTAGTTAATATTTTAGGAACAGCTTTTTGTCCAGGATACTTAAATTTTCTTGAGTATTCACTTATTTCACTTGGCCAATTTAAATTAATCTAAAAAACTTGATTACTATTTTACTGTCAAATTTAATACTCAATCAAAAATCTTAGTTTACCTTGTAAATATTAGTGCAAAGGATTATTTGCATTCTTGAGTAGGTCCTGAGCATTCCTGATACTAGACTAGATTTAGATATAGGGCAGCTGTTGCTGGCCGAGTCTCTATCTGTAACCTGGGTCCCAATCTTAGCTGTGCGGGGGAGACGAAGCAGCCGCGGGGTCAGGAGACCTCCCTCATAAGGGTTGAGAGTTCAGGCCCCTGCAAGGTTAGAGGGGGTGAGGGTCTGTGCCTCACCTCTGTTGACCTTTCAGTTCTCTCCTGTTGGCCCCTCTGCGACTGTGTCTGTCTTACGTTGTTCCTTCCCTGAGAAATCTTACCTGTCTCTGGCTAACCAGCCATCCTCCAGGGCCACACAGGGTGATGTGAGGTTCTGTTCTCTCTCCTTGGTAGTCTATGCCCCCGTGGCCTCCACAGCCAGTACCTGCCTTGGGATCGCCTCATCTGCTGGCGGAGTCCCATTACTGATCACATATCTCAAGGGACTCAGTTTCTTTTCCAGGGAGGGCCCAGCTCACACCATTGGGTGAGAGACAGATCCATGATGCCAGCCACCCAGAGGCTTCAACCACAGCTTGAACTGAAATCTCAGGCAACAGCTGTGTGCACTTGGGTTGTGAGAAGAGGGTCCCTCTTGGCAGAAAGGGCAAGAGGGGCCAATATAGAATGCTCAAGTGCCTTCCCAGTGCCTTGATTCCTTCTGAAAGAGATTAATTCCTTCCCTATCCTTTTTTAAATTGCTACCAAACATTGAAAGAATTAGTTTGTAAGTTTCTTTGGGATAATTGTACAATATGCTGTTGTCAAACATCAAAAATTATAATGACATTGTAGAATAATATCTGGTAAGGGTATTATGATGTCACAGGAGGTTAAGGGAGGCCTAGCTTTAGGACTGATGTCCACAGGAGATGGCAAACTCTAGGCCATATGAATTCAATCTCAAACTAGCTGCCAATTTTTTTATAGCTTTATATAAACTTTGTCAGGGATATAAAAACAATACTTACCTTATTTCAAGAGGTCCCGCCACCCCCCACTTACCCTGAGGGTTGACATTCTGATGGATTTTTCTCAGTCTCTGGACCCATTCTTATTCATTAGTCTATGTCGTTCAATATATTCCACAAATGAGTGAGGTCATGTGATATTTATCTTGCTCTGCCTGGCTAATTTCATTTAGCATAATGCTCTCCAGCTCCATCCATGTTGTTGTAAGTGGTAGGAGCTCCTTTTTTATCGCAGCGTAGTATTCCATTGTGTAGATGTACCATAGTTTTTTAATCCACTCATCTGCTGATTGGCACTTAGGCTGTTTCCAGATCTTAGCTACGGTGAATTGTGCTGCTATGAACATAGGGGTGCATATATCCTTTCTGATTGGTGTTTCTAGTTTCTTGGGATATAGCCCTAGAGGTGGGATCACTGGGTCAAATGGGAGCTCCATTTTTAGTTTTTTGAGGAAACTCCATACTGTTCTCCACAGTGGCTGCAATAGTCTACAATCCCACCAGCAGTGCACGAGGGTCCCTTTTTCTCCGCGTCCTCGCCAGCACATATTGCTTGTTGATTGTTGATGTAAGCCATTCTGGTTGTTAGATGGTACTGCATTGTCGTTTTGATTTGCATCTCTCAGATAATTAGTGACTTTGAGCAGATTTTCATATGTCTCTGGGCCTTCCTTTTGTCTTCTTTAGAAAAGATTCTGTTTAGGTCTGTTGCCCATTTTTTTATTGGATCATTTGTCCTCCTTTTATTAAGTTGTATGAGTTGCCTGTAGATGCTTGACATTAAACCTTTATCTGTGATACCATTTGCAGATATGTTGTCCCATACAGTGGGTTTTCTTGTTGTTTTGTTGATAGTTTAGATGTGCAAAAGCTTTTTATTTTGATGTAGTTCCATTGGTTTATTTTCTCTTTAGCTTCCATTGCCCTAGGAGCGGTATCAGTGAAGAAGTTCTTTTGGCATATGTCTGAGATTTTTTCTTCCTGTAGATTCCTCTAATATTTTTATGGTTTCCTGACTTACATTTAAGTCCTGTATCCATTTTGAGTTGATTTTTGTGTATGGTGTAAGCTGGTGGTCTAGTTTCATTTTTTTGCATGTATCTTTTTTCCAATTTTCCCAACACCATTTATTGAAGAGACTTTCTTGACTCCAATTTATGTTCATGCCTCCTTTGTCAAATATTAATTGAGCATAGTTGTTTGGGTTGATATCAGGATTCTCTATTCTATTCCATTGGTCTATTTGTCTGTTCTTGTGCCAGTACCAGGCTTTTTTGAGAACAGTAGCTTTGTAATACAGCTTGAAATCTGGTATTGAAATCCCACCAACATTGTACTTCTTTCTCAGGATTGCTGTGGCTATTCAAGTCTTTTTTTATTCCAGATGAATTTTTGGAGACTTCTTTCTAGGTCTGTGAAATATGCTGTTGGTATTTTAATCGGGGGTGCATTAAATTTATAGATTGCTTTGGGTAGTATAGACATTTTAATTATGTTGCTTCTCCCAATCCATGAACATGGTATGTTCTTCCATCTGTTTACATCTTTATCTATCTCTTTTTTTTACTGTGCTGTAGTTTTCCGCGAATAGGTCTTTTACCTCCTTAGTTAAGTTTATTCCTAGGTATCTTAATTTTTTTGGTGTGATGGTAAATGGGATTGCTTTTTTTTAGTCTCTCTTTCTGTAAGTTTACTATTGGTGTATAGAAATACCATAGATTTCTTGGCGTTAATTTTCTTGGCCTGCTACATTGCTGAACTCATTTATTAAGTCTATTAGTTTTTTTATGGATTCTTTCGGGTTTTTCATGTACAATATCATGTCATCTGCAAATGAGGATAGCTTTACTTCTTTTCCAATTTGGATGCCTTTTATTTCTTCTTCTTGTCTAATTGCAATGGCTAATACTTCCAGTACTATGTTGAACAGGAGTGGTGAGAGTGGGCATCCCTGTCTTGTTCCTGTTCTTAGGGGAAGTTGTTGTAATTTTTGCCCATTGAGTATGATGTATGCTGTGGGTTTATCATATAAGGCTTTTATTATGTTGATGTGTGATCCTTCTATTCTCACCTTGTTGAGAGTTTTTATGAAGAAAGGGTGTTGGATTTTTTTCTGAATTAATTGATATGACTTTGTGATTTTTACCTGTCAATTTGTTTATGTGATGTATCATGTTTGTTGACTTGCGCATATTGTGCCATCCTTGCATTCCTGGGATAAATCCTACTTGGTCATGGTGTATGATCTTTCTGATGTACTGCTGGATCCGATTTGCTAGAATTTTGTTGAGGATTTTGGCATGTGTATTCGTGAGGGTATATTGGCCTGTAATTCTCTTTCATTGCATTGTCTTTATCTGGTTTTGGTATAAAAGTGGTGCTGGCTTCCTAGAAGGAGTTTGGAAGTGTTCCATCTCTTGAATTTTCTGGAATAGTCTGAGGAGTATAAGTTGTATTTCTTCTTTGAATGTTTGGTAAAACGCCCCTGTGAAGCCGTCTGGCCCTGGGCTTTTGTTTGCCGGAAGCTTTATGATGACTGCTTCAATTTCTTCCACAGTTATTGGTCTATTGAGCTGTTTCGATTCTTCCTGATTGAGTTTTGGGAGGTTATATGTTTCTAGGAATATATTCATTTCCTCCAGGTTGTCCAGTTTGTTGGAGTAGAGTTGTTCATAGTATTTTTTAACAATCCTTTGTATTTCAGTGGGGTCTGTTGTTATTTCACCTCTTTCATTTCTGATTTTATTTATTAGGGTCCTCTCTCTTTGCTTGTTGGTGAGTCTGGCTAGAGGTTCATCAATCTTGTTTATCCTTTCAGAGAACCAGCTCTTGGCTTTGTTGATCTTCTGTATTGTTTCTTTGGTCTCTATGTCATTTATTTCTTCTCTGATCTTTACCATTTCCTTCCTTCTGTTTACACTGGGCTTTTCTTGTTGCTCTCTTTCTAACTCTTTGAGTTGTTGAGTTAGATAATTTATTGCTGTTGTTTCTTGTTTTTTTTGCACTAAGATTGTAGAGCTATGAACTTCCCTCTCAAAACTGTTTTCATTGTGTCCCATTGATTTTGGATTGTTGTGCTATCATTGTCATTTGTTTCCATGATGTTTTCTATTTCTTCCTTGATCTCTCTGGTAACCCAGTCATTGTTTAATAGCATTTAGTCTCCATGTGTTTGATTTCTTTCCGTGGTTTTTATTGTAGTTGATTTCCAGCTTTTTGTCACTGTGGTCTGAGAATATTTTTTGATATGATTTCTATCTTCTTGAATTTGGAGAGACTTTGCCTATGACCCAACATATGGTCTATCTTTGCAAATGACCCATGTGCCCATGTATAGAATGTATATTCTGTGGCTTTGGGGTGAAATGATCTGAAGATGTCAATTAATTCCATCTGGTCTAGTGAGTCATTGAGGATTGATGTTTCTTTACTGATTTTTGTTTGGAGTATTTGTCCATTCTTGATAGTGGAGTATTAAAGTCTCCTACTATGATTGTATTGCTGTCATTCTCTTTCTTGATATTCTCCAGGAGTTGTTTTATGTATTTGGGTGCTCCTGTATTGGGTGTGTATATGTTTACCAGAGTTATTTCTTCTTGTTGGATTGCTCCCTTTAGTATTATGAAGTGGTCTTCTCAATCTCTTATTATGTCCTCATTTTGAGATCTAATTTGTTGGATATAAGTATTGCTGCCCCAGCTTTTTCTTTTTTTTTTTCCAGTCGCCTGAAGAACCTTTTTCCATTCTTTCACCCTCAGTCTGTGTGTGTCTTTTTTTCAGAGGTGGGTTTCTTGTAGAGAGCAGATATATGGGTCTTGTTTTCTTATCTAGTCCGTTACCCTATGTCTTTTGATTGGAGCATTTATACCATTTACATTTAAAGTTATTATCGATAGGTACTTACTTGTCGCCATTTTTGTTCTTTACCCCTGTGTTTCTTCTTCGATTTCGATTTCTTTTTACAGCAGACTCTTTAGCATTTCTTGCATTGCTGGTTTGGTGATAATAAATTCCCTTAGTCCTTTTTTTGTCTGTGAAGCTCATGATTTGACCTTCAATTTTGATTTTTTTCATTGATAACCTTGCTAGGTACAGTATTCTAGGAATCAGACACTTCCTTTGTATGACTTTATATTTTTCATTCTATTCCCTTCTGGCCTGACTTGCTAATCTGATGGGGGTTCCTTTGTAGGTTACTTTCTGTCTCTCTCTGACGGATCTTAAGATTCTCACTTTGTCATTGGTGTTTGCCAATTTAATTATAATGTGCGTACATTATAGGTCTTTTGAGGTTTATTTTGCTTGGAACTCTGTGAGCTTCTTGGATTTTGTGGGTTTTTTCTTCCCTATATCAGGGAAGTTTTCTGTCTTTATTTCTTCCAACAGGTTTTCTATTCCTTGCTCAGTTTCCTGTCCCTCTGGAATCCTTATTGTGCAGATGTTGTTTTGTTTCATGTCCCAAAGTTCCCTTAGGCTCTCCTGCTTTTAATTTTTTTCTCTAGAAGCTGCTGTACTTGGGTATTTTTTCCTACCTTGTCTTCTAGATCACTGATGCGGTCCTCTGCTTCTTCTAGTCTACTCCTGATACTTTCTATGGAGTTCTTTACCTCAGCGATGTCACTTTTCATTTCTTCTTGTGTCCTCTTCATTTCTTCTTGTGTCTTCTTCATTTCTTCTTGGGTCTTCTTTATTTCCTCTTGGTTCTTTTTCAATTCCTCTTGGTTCTTTTTCAATTCCTCTTGGTTCTTATTCATATTGTCAAATTTGTCTTCCATTCTCTTCAGACACCTTATGACCATTTCTCTGAATTCTTTCTCTGACAGGTTGCTTGCTTCCATTTTGTTTACTTTTTTTCTGGTGAGGCTTGTTTTTCTTTCATTGGCTAGCTGTTTCTTTGTCTCCCATGGTCTCTCTTCTCCATGTGTCTGCTTATATAGTTCTCACTCTCCTGCATTGATTTAAAGGCTCAAAATACAACATAACCAGCTGCAACACACCAGGCACTTATCAGGAATGTATTCATGGTATTGGTAACTCCAAATTAAAAGTGATCGCCAGAGAAAGGCAAATTAGGTGATAGGTGAAAAAGAAGAGAGTAAGAGGAAAACACACACACACGAGAGAGAAAGAAAGAAACAAAAGGAAGAAAGAAAGGGAGAGAGAGACAGAGAGAGAGGGAGAGAGAGGGAGAGAGATAAAGAATGAAAAATGCCAAAATGAAATTGGGAAAAGGGGAAGATGTAAAAAGAAAGAAAAGGGGAATAAACTATAAATACGGGTTGAAAACTCCTATAGGACAGCCACTAATCCCAACAAAAGCCATCAAAAAGTACCTGGAGATTCATACAAACTACATACAACAACAATATCAAGGGAGGTGAGGGAACACAGAAGCATAAATCTATCAAAAAAAAACAATGCAAACAGCAACAACAAAACAAAAAACAATGCTAAGAAAACCCACAAAACAAACCAAAAGAAAAGAATAAGCAAACCAATCTCACAAACATGCAAAAAATATTGATATAATCAACAGTCAAGTAAACAACAACAGGACAGAGAGAAAAACAATTTAGGATAGTTAAGTCAGAGAAGCGAGAGGTGTGTATGGACTTGGAGCAGGTGTTTGGAGATTATATATATACGTGGGGTGAAATTTTAACGGGGTAAAAAGAAATAATAAGGAAAATCTAAAGCAGGAAAATCAAGGGGAACAAGACACTAAATAGGGAAAGGTTAGCAAGAGAGTAGTGGCATAAAGGTGAAATTGACGTAGAGTAAAAAGATACTAAAGGGTAGATGAAAATAGACTGTATAACACTAATCCCAAAGTAGAATAAAGAGGAAATAAAATGGCACTTAAAAAAAAGGTTAAATAGTAGTCGAAATAAAATTGATTCCTTCATCTGTGTTACACAAGAGTCAATTTGTGATTCAGCCCCTGGGTAGCAATGTTTGTGGATTGAGCTCCAGGTATATTGGTCCTCTCTAGCCTGAACTAAAATCCTGCTACCCCTGTGTTATTCAATACTGATTTGTGGGAATGGGATGCCCCAGAGCTGGCTCTCTAATGGTGACTGCCTGGTCTGATCCCCAGGCCCCAGAAAAACAGCTCTCCCCTGCGGTCTCCCAGGGTGTATCCTGCTGGGCGATCCCAGGTTCCTGGCTTAGCACTCAGAAACTCGGATTAGGAGAGGAAAACACGCAGGTGCACGAACTCGGGTTCTGCTCGTACATCTGTGCAAAACCCCTTTCCCCCCTTGGGTTTAGCAGCCAGCACCCTCCCGAAATTGTTGGGCTTCCCTTCTCTGTCAGGTCCAAATGGGTTGCTTTCTAGGGATCCCCTCTGCCACCAGCTCTACGGGCCCTCTTCCACGTTTACTAGCTCCAACAGCCCCAGACTTTTTTTTTTTTCAGGCAGAGATCTCCCTGCTTTGCCAGCTTCCCCTAACCCCAGGAGAAATCTGAAACATGGCGGAGCACAGAGCTCCTCAGAATCTGCATGTTCGCCACCTAGGAACCGGTGTTCTGGGGGTCTCAGCCGTCAGTGGGTACTGCGGCTGTATATTTTCAGTCTCTTCCCCTTTAAGATGGCACAGTCCACCTTCGAGCCGGTATCTTAGCGAGAGAACCCAGCCGCACCAGGGGCCGCTCGGTCAAGGGAGGCAAATCCAGCAGTTCCCCCCCCCCCCCCTTCTCCCAGAGCCCAGCTGTCTCCCAACTTGCCAACAAACACTTCCCACGTGACCCTCAGCTGCTCCCTCCTTCTGCCCTGGGACAAGATTCAGAACGCGTCCATCTGCCCCGCCACCATTTTTTCTCCTCTTTTGTATACATTTTAGTATGTTTCTCCAAGAAAGAACACTCAAAAAAATATAATCATCATACCAGTATCACACTTAAAAAAAAGAGAATAATGTAATTTTAAGACACAAATTTTACAAGTACTGATTTATTTATCATATCTTTTATAACATTTTTCCAGTTGATGGATATTAACAGAAATATCATGAAGAATATCCAAACCTTTTAGTAATGGAATGTAACCTGTGTGTTCAGGTTGGAAATTGTTTGTCTAAAGCATCGTCCTTTTTTCTACATTTAATTGAGCCCTGTCTATCGATTTAAAACGTTTTTTCATTTGAATGCTAATTTAAGCTAGGGCTGTATTATTAAGGTACTTAAAGAAATGTGTGATATAGCTGAACGTGATTATGTACTAAATTTATGATAGGCATTTGTTAAACATGAGTTTTGTACATACTAGAGTAACTCAATTGCATTGGGAAAAAAGAAAACCTTTCCATTTCATCCAGTTGTTCAAGGCTTCAGCTCTCATTTGTAGGTGTGATATTGGGAAAAGTTGTCAAGACAAAATCTAGAGCAGCATTTATGACCCGAAAAGTTATACATTCATCCAACATGCTTAGTAGAATTAGACTTGGAAAGAAAGTCATTCTCAAGAAATTTCAGAGAGGTTTTCAGTAGCATGAGGTGGTTGTGATGTTTAGTCCTGTTCCAGTAATTGGTCCAATCAGAAATGCATAACATGGTAAATGCCAAAAACTCACTTTGGTAAAAGTGTGGGGTTGTGTTGTATGTGATAAGATCAGGGAGCAGACATCCATTCCAATCTGGCTGTGGTCTAGTAGTATGATGGTAATTTTTTCACTGGCAGTTCTGTCTTGTGTCTGGATAGAACTTCAGGACATTGGCAGGGATTTCAAGAATCTCCCTTATTTGGCACCCATTTTGTTGGTCTGAGCTAAGAAAATAATGGGTCTGGGAAATTAGACCAAAACTTGAGAACCCTCTTTTCCAGGACTGGATTGTGTATTGTTTTTGGCATGGTCTGCTTCTCTTCATCATCTCACCATTCCACCCACCCTGAAGAAAAGAATTTGAACTAAATAAGGCACAGGATAGGAGCCGGTTGTCTTAGTTCATGTTATACTTGTGCATGTTGTTTCTGAATTTTATTGCATTTGGAATACTTACTCTCTTACTCCTAGACCATGAAAACAATCTCGTGCCAGAAATACCAGGTGTATTCCTTGTCTATGGGTCACAGTGGTAGGTACAGTTACCTGCTAAGTCATGTGATTGAACAAGTCGGTGTGTAAGGTTCCTGAACCAAATTCTGAATATCATTAAAGTATATGTTGATTCAGGGATTATCTTAACAGTCTTCATATATATATATATATATATATATATATTTGTTTGTTTATTTATTTATTTTTACAGAGAGGAAGGGAGAGGGATTGAAAGTCAGAAACATTGATGAGAGAGAAACATGGATCAGCTGCCTCTTGCACACCCCCTACTGGGGATGAGCCTTCAACCAAGGTACATGCCCTTGACCAGAATAGAACCTGGGACCTTTTAGACACACCGGCTTTGGCTACAGTTTTCATTCTTAAATTGAGATTTCTTTAAATTACTTCATTTCTACATAAATGCAAAAGTGAAATTGAACTAAAATTATTACTACGTAGCTTAGATTTACTTGTATTATCTAGAACTTCTTATTAATTTGTTTGAATCAAATGTTTTACAAGTATCATATATGTTTATGGAGGAGATATCTTTCAAAAGATAAATATTCTCCTATTTCTCTAGGTCAGCAGTCGCCAGCCTTTTGGATCTCACGGACCACCAGTGGTCCACAGAACACTGTTTGGCGACTGCTGCTCGAAAGGTTTCCTTAAACCAGTGGTTGCCAACCTTTTGCACCTCACAGACCACCAGTGGTTAGCGGACCACCAGTTGGAGACTGCTTCTTTAGATCATTTCATTAGAATTGATCTCCTTCTAGAGAGTATTTATCATGATCCAAAGGGACAGCAAGTTACTAGGCCTGAAACAAATTACTACACAGAAACATTTTCTTTCTCCATATTCATATTTAGGCAAGTAAGGTCTTGTTAAATTTTGAATGACACTTCTCTGTCTAAAACTATGAAGTGATTTCCTTCATTTTTAAAATACAACCAGACTTTCATCACAACCTAGAAGACTTCATATCACCTGGCCCTTGCCTTCTCTGTGACTCTCTCGTAAGTCTTTTTACTTTCTCATAAATTATACTTAACACTTACCTTTTTCTGTTCAAATTATATATGAATAGAGACCTGGTGCATGAAAGTTGTGCACTGGAGAGGGAAGAGTCCTCAGCCCCACCTGCACTCTCACAGTGCAGAGCCCCTCGGGGGTGTCTGCCCATCAGCAGCAGAGGTGGAGAGGCTCCCACCACTGCCGTTGCACTCGCCAGCCATCAGCCCAGCTTCTGGCTGAGCGGCACTCTCCCTGTGGGAGCGCATTGACCACTAGGGGGGCAGCTCCTGATTGAGCGTCTATACCCTTGTGGTCAGTACATATCATAGCAGCCAGTCTCTGCCATTCAGTTGATTTGCATATTAGGGGTTTATTATGTAAGATAATCTCTCCTGCCTTATGGACGGTTGCTGAGCCCTCTGCACAGAAAGTTCTGCCCTCGGATTTTGAACTCTTGACTCAAATGTCATCAACTTATTGAAGGCTTGTTACTTAGTAAGCAACTTGACAAATTATTTTTTGGACCTAACAGTTTCTATTTCATTACTCTGTTTTCTAGACTTTGTTGCATTAATCAGCTGAAATTGCCTTGCTTTATTCTAGGTTGTCTACTCCTAAATCCTGTAATTAAGACAGATTGGTTTTCAGCCCTCTGCATCAGTTACTTCATAGGGTTATTGTCATAAAGACGAAATTAGTTAACAGTGTCATGCACATAGTAGCAATATATTTATTACCTTCTGTTGTTAGAATTAACATCATGATTATGTGAGTGGTTTTGTCCATCTTCTTCATTTCTCTATATTCAGTGCCAAAAATAATGCTTGGAGCATAAATGGTGCTCTCTTAGTCTTTGTTCAGTAAATTAAAATGATTTAAAGCCTAAATATTTCTGTGTGTAATACTGTGTTGTATTTTACTATTGGAAATAAAGTTGAATTTTTGTAGTGTCCATATTTTTTAAAGTATACTTTTTTGCATTATGATTTTAAAGATTGAATTCTGAATGTTACATTATATGAGCATATTTTCATATTTAAAAAATAGAAACTACTGACTGAAAAGTCATTGTTATTAATTTTAAGACTATCTATGATTGGCCTTAGCCAGTAGCCCAGTGGGTTAGAGCATCATCCTGATACGTTATGGTTACAGGTTTGAATCCTGGTAAAGTCCAATGAATGCATAAATAAGTGGAACAACAAATTGATGTTTTCCTCTCCCTCCCTCCTTCTCTTCTTTAATCTCCCCTTTCCTCTCTCTCTAAAATCAATCAATAAAAATATTTTTTTTAAAGTAAATAAAATCTGTTGTAAACATGTTAGTTTGTGAGTGAAATTACTTGCATCTTGAATATGAGTTTTTCTTTTTTTTTAACCTTTTACATTTTTTCCCAAATAAAATATACTCTGAATATTCTCATTATACATCATGTTTTAATTATAGCAACATAAAAAATCTTTTCATGGGAACAAAGTCAGGCTAAAGATCATCTTTTCCTTTGTGCTATAAGTTACAGTTCTCTTGCTGGCAGTATACAGATAACTATTTTAAGGTGTTAAGCTTCTCATTGTGCACTACACTTTCCTCTTTTCTTTATTTGAATTTCAAGTTTCACTTCTTATCCCTCAGACCAAAAAAAAAAAGCCAATTTTAGAGCATAAAACTAGTTAATCTGAAATTATTGCTATTCTAAGTAGAAATGTAATTTAATACCACAGTAGTCTAGAAGCCACCGTACTGATAATTTTATCATATTTCAAGATGATTTTATTAAAGTCACACCTTCTATATTTGCAGAATGAACATAGTTTTTGGTATAGGCAGGCTCACATCCGTAATTTGATCCATCTTGTTTCTGTAACAGATCCTCTCTTTTCACGATTCTTCAGTCCTCAAATTAAAACAGCAGTAACAGAGTGAGAATATAAAGATGCTGTCTTAACCAACCTGGGCTACTATTACAAAATACCAGGACTAAGTGGGTTAAAAGTAGACGTTTATTTTTCTTAGATCTAGAGCCTAAAATCCAAGGTCGAGGCACCAGGCAGACGTGGCTCCTGGTGAGGACCCCCTTCAGGACCCACAGAGGCTGTCTTTTCATTGTGTCCTCACTTGAAAGGGAGAGACAGGGACACTCTGGTCTCTTCCTTTTCTAGTAAGTCGTGGAAAACCCCATCCTTACGACCTCGTCTAAACCTCATTACTCCTGAAGGCCCACCTCCAAATACCATCATTTTGGGGTTGGTGTTTCCACATAAAAATTGAGAGACACAAACATTCAGTCTATAACAAATGCTTAAGTTAAATCAACAATTTTCATGAAATATTTTTCCCTATACGATTGGTAAGAAGAAAAATATGATTAAAAGCTAAAACCATAACTTGACAATACATTGGTGCTCTGACCTTAATACAATTGCTCGATTATTCAAAACTTGAATTAAAAAATTTGTTTCCACCAAATTTGAGTAATAATTATTGTAAGCATTGAAGGTAATTCTAAAATACTTTAACTGGAACATTTAGCCCTCTAAATGATTTGAAGAATATGATATTTATCTGGGTATGTGATATCTAGAATGTTATTTTTAAATATTAGTCCTGTTTTAAATTATTGCACAAATGTTTGTATTCCAGCTCTTCATTGTGCATACATTTTGCATACTCAGGGCCCAGGTCATAATAGACTGTAGGAGTGATTCAGTATGTTATTTCCTTGGCATCAGTGAAAGAAGATGATTTTAAAGGTATATAGAATGCCTTAGTTAAACTAAGACTTAACAGAGTAAATCTCATTTTGTGCTGTCCAAGACTGAAGGCAGATTATTTAATACTAGAGGCCCAATGCACGAAATTCATGCATGGGGGTTAAGGGGGTGGAGGGCCTCAGCCTGGCCTATACTATCTCTAATCCGGAACCCCTCAGAGGATGTCCAACTGCTGGTTTAAGCCCGATCCACAGGACCGCTGGCTTCTAACCGCTCGCCTGCCTGCCAGCCTGATCGCTCCCTAACTGGTCCCCTGCTAGCCTGGTTGCCACTAACTGGACCCCTGCGAGCCTGGTTGCCCCCTAACTGTTCCTCTGTCAACCTGATTGTCCTTCTGCCTCGGCCCCTGCCATAGTGGCTTTGTCCAGAAGACGTCTAGTCTAATTAGCATATTATCCTTTTATTAATATAGATAAAACTATATAGACAGTACATTCTTTTCTTAACTCTAGCAATTTTTCCCCATTCTAGATGTCAACTCAGGCAGGGCAGACTAGGTTTGACTTAAAGTTTTTCCCTTTCCCACAACCTTGAAGTGTAGGCATTCTCACAGCTACTTTCTATCTAGATCTTACCAGTGTGTTTTTCTTTAGCTCTTTGTGGGCTCCCTCCTCCAAGCACCTAGTACTCTGTCAGAGATTACCCTAATAAAAGTGAGTTCCATGTTGTAAGTAAGGTTTAGGCCATCTGTGCCCAGGGAGAACGTCACCTTGCAGCCATGGCTTGGGGGAAGGCAGTGCATACCTCCTCTAGAACTGTTTCTTGGAGCTGATTTAAAAATCCGTCCAATCTTTAAAAGTCAACTTACTATTTTATAGCAGTGTGAATTAAAATTTATCCTAGAATTATTCACAATTTTAGCTTTTTTACATGCAGTCATTTTTGTTTTATTTTGGGTAGAAATTAAGGCTTTTAAACATTTTTTTATTAATATTATTTTTCCTTATAGGTCTACTTCCCCTTCAGGACAGCATCATTCTCCTATGTCTTCTAGACATCACTCATCTTCCTCACAGTCAGGGTCATCTGTTCAAAGACATTCTCTTTCTCCTCATCGAAAAAGAACTCCTTCACCGTCTTATCAGAGGACAGTAACTCCACCTTTACGATGTTCTACTTCGCCTTATCCTTCACATTCCCTGTCTTCTCCTCAGAGAAAGCAAAGTCCTTCAAGACATCGCTCCCCAGGGAGAGAGAAAGGGAGGCATGATCACGAACGAACCTCACAGTCTCATGATCGGCGTCATGAGAAGAGGGAAGGTATGCGCTGTATTTTATCTGGATTTTTAAAAGTCATTTAAGTGGTTTTTTTAACTTAAGGCTTGGACATTCATATTTATTATTATAATAAGGGATAGAAGAGAACTCTGTTAAATTACGTCTTCTGTAACACACAGAAGAGAGGTCTTAAGGACAGTAGGAGGTGCTTAATGGCATCGGCATGTAAACTGTTAACGTGTATTCGTTGCTTGTATGTATACTAAGTTGGTGCTTTTTTTAAGAAGTTTTACTTGAGCCCTAACCGCTTTGGCTCAATGGCTAGAGCATCGACCTGCGGACTCAAGGGTTCTAGGTTCGATTCTGGTCAAGGGCATGTACTTTGGTTGCAGGCACATACCTAGTAGGGGGTGTTGTGCAGGAGGCAGCTGATCGATGTTTCGCTCTCATCAATGTTTCTAACTCTATGCCTCTCCCTTCCTCTCTGTAAAAAATGCATAAAATATATATAGTTTTTAAAAATTTTACTTGAGTACTCTCAAGTTCTAGAAATTTTTGGTCATCTTATTTTCAGCACCCCTCCTAATTGCTGAGCTAATTCTTAAAAAAAATAACGAGGTGAAGGAATGAGAAGCAGCCAACCAGACGGCAGAGTTTGAAAGCATCAGAAGTGTTTTTGATGAAGAGGTGAGAGTAGAGGGAGCATTCAAAGGGTCAGTGCAAACCAAGTGATAGTTTTCCAGGTATAACTCAAGGAAGAAGTAAACAAAGCAATTTCCTTTTTTAGACTCCTGAGAATTAAGTTAACTTTGAATTTGTTATACCCTATTCAAGCTGAGTTGCTATCATTACCTGACAATACAGTGTAATATCTCTAATATCTCTGTACTTATATAAGCTTCTTGTCCTTGTTTATTTACCTTGACAAGTTTTTCCCTAACTTCTCCTCAGTTTTAACATAATGAGTACTCCAAAAATACTTACTTACTTGCAACATTTCTATGTACTATGCATTTTAGAAGGCTGTTTATGAATATAGTATAGCAGTCTCCCATGAAACATGTTAAATTTAGTTGTTCTCTTCCTATCAACAGTTCAGTCTATAATTAATCAAGTTTTTTTTATTCACAAAAATAATTGATATGTACGTAGAGACTGGAGAGATCACCTATTTTATCGAATTACCCCTGTGTACATGATTTTTGGAATAAGATCAGTACATTAGTATTTTTATAAGATATTTAACATCTAGAATTGATTCGAAATCTGTTTCTTTACTCTTTATTTCAAAACATAATTATTAAACACAGCAATGAAGAGTAATAGTATACAGTTGAGTATTTGGGAGGTTGCTTTTTTTGTGATAAGAGTGGCTTATGTTATAGGAAGAATTCATATGTGTTAAGATTCTTTGTAAGGAGGACATTTCTTTATCTTCCATATAAGAGTGTGGCAGATGTTTGTTCCTGTCTAGATGTCATTTTCTGAAATAAGAATGATTTTAGTGGAAGAATGAAAAGGAAGGTAAAGAAAAAAATATAATCAACAAAGGACAAGTGCTGGTGAGGATGTGGAGAAAAAGGAACCCTCTTGCACTGCTGGTGGGAAAGCAGACTGGTGCAGCCACTGTGGAGAACAGTATGGAGTTTCCTCAAAAAGTTAAAAACGGAACTCCCATTTGACCCAGTGATCCCATTCTAGGAATATATCCCAAGAAACCACAAACACCAATCAGAAAGGATATATGCACCCCTATGTTCATAGTAGCACAATTTACAATAGCTAAGATTTGGTAAAGGCCTAATTGCCCATCAACAGATGAGTGGATTAAAAATCTGTGGTACATCTACACAATGGAATACTATGTTGCTATAAAAAAATAAGGAACTTTTACCATTTGCAATAGCATGGATGGAACTGGAGAGCATTATGCTAAGCGAAATAAGCCAGTCAGAGAAAGATAAATATCACATGATCTCACTCATACGTGGGATATAATGAGCAACATAATTTGACAAACAAGAATGGATCCGAAGACAAATGGCAAGAGGAGGGTTGGGGGTTGGTTAGAGAGCAACCAAAGGACTTGTATGCATACATATTAGCATAACCAATGGATACAGACACTTGGGCGGTGGGGGCTTGCCTGGGATGGGAATGGCTAACGGGGTGGGGGGTCAATTGGGGGGAAAAGGAGACATGTAAAACTTTAGACAAAATATACACACACACGCTATGTGTATATATATACATATACACACACGTGTATATATATGTGTGTGTGTGTGTATATATATATATATATATATACATATATAATTAGATGTATTTGTACAGACAGATGTGGGGATCATGAAAAAAAAATACTATTAAGTGAACATATTTTTAGGCCAGTTGGTATTGGAAGAGGACTAGAAGTAATAGATGTTTACAAGACTGGATGGAGACATACCAAATCTTTGCCTTTGCCATCCAGCTTACTCACTGTAGGCCAGTATAAAGTCTTTAATGCCATTTGAGGTGGTCATGTGTGGTCCAATCTGACCTAATATTTGGTAGAGATGATTAAAGTCTCTGTGTGCCTCTGCATTTCAAAGTGATTTCTTAAAAGTAAGCCACCAATTATATGAGATCAATTTATTTGTTTCAATTGTTTAAGAAATAAGTATGGCCCTAACCAGTTTGGCTCAGTGGATAGAGCATTGGCCTATGGACTCAAGGTCCTAGGTTCGATTCTGGTCAAGGGCATGTACCTTGTTTGCGGGCACATACCCAGTATGGAATGTGCATGAGGCAGCTGATCGATGTTTCTCTCTCTTCAATGTTTCTAGCTCTCTATCCCTCTTCCTTCCTCTCTGGAAAAAAATCAATAAATTTTTTTTTTTTAAAGAAATAAGTATGGGTAAATTGGAGCAGGGGGAGATCTTATTTAGAGTTTATTTACTAAAAAACAATTATCTAAGCATTAGTAAAAATTACCTTTGGAATTTTAGCTTTATAGGATTTCATTTTCTTACTTTATCATATTTTCTCCTTTTATTTTCCTCAAAGAACATGAATTATCATTGTAATAAAATTTTTAAAGCTCCATATTAAATATATTGGGGGTTTTTATTTCCAAAATTGCATTACAGAGACTAGAGGCAAAAGGGATAGAGAAAAGGACACAAGAGATGAACGAGAGTATGAACAGGATCAGAGCTCTTCTAGAGACCACAGAGAAGACAGAGAACCTCGAGATGTTCGGGATCGAAGAGATGCCAGAGATACTAGAGACCGGAGAGAATTAAGAGACTCCAGAGACATTCGGGACTCCAGGGAGATGAGAGAGTACAGCAGAGATAACAAGCAGAGCCGTGATCCCAGAGATTCTCGGTCTACTCATGATGCCCATGACTACAGGGACCGTGAAAGTCGAGATGCTCATCGAAAGGAGGATACGTATCCAGAAGAATCCCGAAGTTATGGCAGAAACCATTTGAGAGAAGAAAGTTCTCGTGCTGAATTAAGGAATGATTCTAGAAGTGAGTCTCGAGGTGAAATTAGGAATGACCGGATGGGCAGAAGTAGGGGAAGAGGTCCAGAGTTACCTGAAAAGGGTAAGATTTTTGACTTGTCAGTTAACTGTATCTTGTATATTTATATAGAAATTATTAGATCTCCTAAGATTTCTTTCCTAAATATATTATTTCTACATCTATTGTCATTATTTTGTCAAAGTAATTTTCGGTTAACGAACTCTTAATTCTGAATAGGAATTGTGAGCTAAAGTAGCAAAAAGTAATTTGGGCCTGAACTAGACCCCCAGTTTTGAATTATATCATGCCTAAAATCTTAATTAATGTGAGTGAAACACTAAGAAAAATTCTCTCAGGAAAAAAAAAGGGAATAATTTTTATACAAAATGATCTTTAAAGTAGGATTAAATGGTGGGCTTTCAAAATTGGTGGTATCAGAAATGACTAATTTGTGTATTCTTCAGTATTTATACTTGCTTCAAAACACCTCATATCATCACATATCAGGATTTTGAGCCATTTTTCTAATCTTTCCCTTAAAAAGCTTTTGTCTTACCATAAAACTGCTACCTGAATCTATTTAACTATCTCCAAACTGCTTGGAATGAATTAGCTTTGTCTTCTTCTACCATCCTTCCTCCCTTCCCCAAAACACTGCTGCACAGCCTGATTGCTCATTCCTTTCATTGGCCTGTTGGTCTCTGTTGGTCAATATTACAGCTTCACATTAAGCTGAAGGTCCCTCACCTTCTTCATAGTTGTCTTGGGGTTTCTTAGCCCTTTGCTTTTTTATTTACATTTTGTAAAAATATACCCTTTTACAACTAACTATACAGATCTATACTCTGCTGTTTTCACTTAAAAAATATATTGGAAATAATTCCATATTACTCAGTTTGGTAAACAGCCACCATCTTTTTCTGGTGCATAGTGTTTATTTAATAGGATAGACCCATGGTTGACAAACTATGGCTCGTGAGCCACATGCAGCTCTTTGGCCCCTTGAGTGTGGCTCTTCCACAAAATACCACGGCTTGGGCGAGTCTATTTTGAAGAAGTAGCGTTACAAGTAACTTAAGTTTAAAAAATTTGGCTCTCAAAAGAAATTTCAATAGTCATACCGTTAATATTTGGCTCTGTTGACTAATGCGATAGACCATCAATCTATATAGTATATTTATAATAATAAAAGTCTAGCTGCAAACACTTTGTCTCAGTGGATAGAGCATCGGCCTGCAGACTGAAAGGTCCAGGGTTCGATTCCTGTCAAAGGCATGTACCTTGGTTGCCGGCACATCCCCAGTAGGGGGTGTGCAAGAGGCAGCTAATCGATGTTTCTCTTTCATCAATGTTCCTGACTTTCTCTCCCTCTCCCTTCCTCTCTGTAAAAAAAATCAATAAAATATATATTTTCAAAAGTCTAAGTGATTATCACCATGGAACAGGCTGCATAGGGTAACTAGGCCCGCAGGAGGGTTAATGAGGAACAGCTAAACAACTGAGCAGCAGGCTGTGTGGGGCGACCAGGCCGCTGGTGGGGAGTGGGGCAAGGAGGACAGTAAGGGGTGACCAGGCCAGTGGGGGGCAGGGAGGAATAAGAGGTGACCAGGCTGGCAGGGGGTCAGTAAGGGGCAATCAGGCGGGCGGGGGGGGTCATAATTAGGGGCGATCAGGCAGGCAGCCAGGTGAGCAGTTAGGAGCCAGTCACCCCAAATTGTAAGAGGGATGTTCCAGATTAGAGAGGGTGCCGGCTGGGCTGAGGGAACCCCCCCCCCCCCCCCCCCGCAGAAATTTCATGCACCAGGCCTCTAGTATATATATAAAAGGCTAATATTCAAAGTGTCCCCTCAGGCCATCGACCAGGAAAACAAGTTCAGTTGCTCGCTATGATGTGCACTTCCAGGGGGTGCCGCAGAACACAGCGGGCGATCAGTGACGACAGCAGGGCAGGCAGCAAGGGAGCGAGGGACGGAGGAGGCGGGGCGGTGGTGACATCCCGGGGACGGGGGTGAAGAGAGCCAAGCAGTGCTGGTGCTCGGGTGGCAAGGGAAGGGGGAAGGGGGAAGTGGGGAACCAAATGAGCCCTGATTGCCACCCAGGCCTAGGGACCCTACCCGTGGATGAATTTCATGCACTGGGCCTCTAGTAAAAGTAATAAGCCCTACGTTGGGGGATATTTAGATGTTTCAATCCTTTTTTTGGAATAGTGCTTAAATAAATAACTGATGTCTTCAAAAGCATTTCATTTTCTTATGCTTATTGCATGTATGTAGAAATGATAATATTTGTATGTAATCTTAGATTGTGATATTGCTTTATTTTCCTTGTAGAGCTAATTAGATGATCTTAAACGTATGTGTATGGGAGCAGACCAATTCGACTCTTCTTTTCTGGTTTTTACTTACTTACTGTCAGTAACCTGCTGTGTAGCTTCTGCAGTACACAGTGTTACCTCAGTTCTCTAATTTAATTCACTCCAGAAAGCTGTTTGAGAACCAAATCATATTTTCCCATTGGAAAGAAAGTAAATGGAATCAATTCATTCAAGACCCCCAAATGATTTTCTGATTTAACCTTGCTTAGAGACAGTACAGCACTTCTTTTCTTGAATGTATTAAACCGTCCCCTCTACCCTTAAGTCACTTTCAGCATTCCTTCCAGGGGTGTCTTTCAGGCGGTCAGTAGCAGCATTTTTGGTTTTTCAGCTATCACTGCCTCCGAAATGCTGTCACTGGCTAACTACTTTTCGTTTCCCCAATTCAACTGCAGTTTTTCTGCCTCTTCAATTGCCTGTCATTATATTTTTTTTACACCCTTAGCAACAATAGCACTCTTTATTATTTAAAATTGTGCTGATCATCTATTTAGCCAGCAACAAAAGCAAAAAATAAATAAAATGACACAAAAACATTCACAGTAGTTTCCTGAGGTGTAATCAAGGTGAGCTTTAGCCATTGACTGATTCACAGGTGCATTCTCTTCTTTATTTTGGGCCTGACAGCCACTTTTTATCATGTTGATATATCGGAAGGAAAGCTTGGTGTTTATAGTTTTTTTTTACCTTTATTGTTCAGTTTGTTAATTACATTTTCCCCCAATAGCTCCCCTCCACCCAGTACCCATCCCACTCTACGCTCACCTCCCCCCACCCCTCTGTCCTCTCCCATAGTTGCATGATTTTTGTCCAGTCTCTTGCTGTACTTCCCGCACCCTTTTTCTCACCGAGCATTATCAGTCCATTCCCTCTCTATGTCCATGATTCTGTTCTATTCCTCATTTTATCCTGACCATCAGGTTGTTAATTCACTTGATTTTTAGATTTATTTGTTGATAGATGTGTACTTGTTGTTCGTAATGTACATTTTTACCTTTTTCTTCTTCCTCTTAACACCTTTCAGCATTTCATATAGTGTTGGTTGGGTGATGATGAACTCCTTTAGCTTTTTCTTATCTGTGAAGCACTTCATCTGAACTTCAATTCTGAATGACAGCTTTGCTGGATAGAGCAATCTTGGTTATAGATTCTTGCTGTTCATCACTTTGAATATTTCTTGCCACTCCCGTCTGGCCTGCATCGTTTCTGTTGAGAAATCTGCTGACAATCGTATGGGTGCTCCCTCATAGGTAACTGTTTTTCTCTTGCTGCTTTTAATATTCTCTCTTTATCTTTTGCTCTTGGCATTTTAATTATGATGTGCCTTGGTGTGGTCCTCTTTAGATTCCTATATTTTGGGGTTCTGTGCACTTCTTGGGTTTTCAAGTCAATTTCTTTCGCCAGGTCGGAGAAGTTTTCAGTCACTATTTCTTCTAGTAGGTTTTCATTACCTTGCTCTCTCTCTTTTTCTGGCACCCCTATAATTCTGATGTTGGTATGCTTGAGGTTGTCCCAGAGGCCCCTTATACTATCTTCAATTTTTTGGACTCTTTTAGCTTCTTTCTTTTCCAGCTGAGTGGATTTTGCTTTTTTGTACTTCAAATCTTTGACTTGGTTTTTGCGGTCATCTGGACTGCTTTTAGGTCTTTGTATAATATTTTTTATTTCAGTCAGTGTATGCTTAATTTCTAGTTGGTCTTTTTTCATATCCTCATAGGTGTTGTTCATTTCTTTGTAGGTGTTATTTATTTCGCCATAGTTCTCATTAATTTTCTCAGCCTTTTCCAGTAGCCTCTTCATAAACGTAATTACTGTGGTTTTAAACTCTATGTCTAGTTGTCTTTTTTCCTCCATTTCTTTCGCAGCTGAGTTTTTTCCTTTTCTCTGCATTGTGGTTGCTTTCCTGAGTTGGTCCCTTAGCGGTGTGTGATAGGTATCCTCTAAGGAACAGTGGCTCAGCTTCCTTATGCAGTGCCCGGCATCAGCCTTAGGTCCACCCTATTTGGCGCACAGCTTCAGCGTCTAATGGGCGCGCAGCGTCAGCCTTAGGTCCGCCCTTCCTGGCCCACCGCTTCAGGTCTATGGGGCTCGCGGCGTCAGCTTATCTGTGCAGCTCCCAGGTCTCGGTGTTGGGTGGCAATGTAAATCCACCGCTGGTCTCCCCGTTGCCAGACAACTCTTCCTCTCCCCACATGAGTCTGCACAGCCAAAGTCTCACTCGGGTGTAAAACAAAGCAGTATGGTGCTCTCCGAGCAAGTGAGTTGTGCGTTCTCTGCCCACGTTCTCTGCCCGGTTGCGCACTCCAATTTACTCGTGCACTCTCCGCAAACACACAGACCTCAGCTGCGCCCAGGATGCTCCTTTCCCTGACCTGGGAGCTCGCCTGGAACTGGGGGGTCGGTGCTGTGGGAGGCCTCCGCCCTCCCCGCTGGAAAAAACCAGCCGGGCTTGCTGTCTGCCGCCCGTCCCTCACCGCTCGCTCGCGCTCCGAACCTCAAAGCTGCGCACTGCTGCTCCCGAGTCACCGCTGCGTCCCACCTCTACTTTTATGTGCGGAATTTTCCCTCAGCCAGCTCTCCGGTGATTCTGGACGTTGTTTGTACGTTGTTAAGTTGTAGTTTCAGAATTGTTGTGTGGACAGCTAGATAGGTGCTCACCTATGCCGCCATCTTAGTTCTTCTCTCTATAGATTTTTTTTTAAGCAGATGCTTTTTGTGTTAAGATGTCTCCTAATTTTCCTATTTTAACTAACATTTTTTATCATGACTGATTTTTCTGTATCTTGAGAAGTTCTTAGAGTGTGTCTTTTTAGCTTTGTTACCTATGTTAATTTTTTTAATTTAGAACTATCCTTAAATTACTAAGATAAATGGCATTTTAAAAAAATTTGTTCTAAAATAGATTTCTTAAACTTTAATTTTCATTTAAATTTCCATGGTTTTGAGACTGGCATAAAATTGGAGGTTTTATTCGTGGTAAGTATTTAATAACTAACTCTTCAGAAAAAAAGTCTTCACTTGTAGCTTTTACCGATACCATGGTATAAATACTCCTGCCATAGCATATTTCCATCTACTACTGAAAGGAGTTTTAGGGATAAAATAGGCCAGTTTAAGGAGTTTTAGGAATAAAGAGGGTCTATGAGAAGGACTTCATAGGTAATATGGGCTTGGAGCTGCCAAAAGACACGTATTCACAGAGAAAAGGAAAAAGAGGTGCCATAGAAGATAGGGAAAAGCCACAGGGTATGGGGAGAAAAAGGATACAAACTTTCACAGAGGATAGAGAATGCTGACAAATGGGAGAAAGAGGAAAACAGATTTTCACAGGAGATAGAGAATTCTACCATTGAATGAGGAGAGAAGGAGGGGTGCACCACATGAGCTTTGAGTTTTGAAGCCGATGTTTTACCAATTGGAAGACAGTGTGAAAAAACAAAGGTAAATCTTAGAAAAAAGGAGCTTAGTGGGTTACCCTCCTTGGGACCTCCTCCCTACATGGAGTCTGTATTTGCTTCCAAAAAATTTCCACTCTTTTCATCTACCACCTTTTGTCCGTGGGTTCATTCTTCGAATCCATCTGGACAAGAGCTGGGGAAAGAGATCAGCCTGCATCCTGCTCAGGAAAACAACCTGACTCACTAACATGTCACTCCATGTGGAATTGGGAAGAGATGTGCACAATTGACTCTTTCATGCCATGTGAACTAGTTCTACAATACCACTTACTGCATAGTTTGTTTTATTGTATTGTCCTTCTTTGGGTTAGGGATCAAAGTCATACTAGTCATAAAAAGTGTTGGGAAGTGTTGCTTCTTTTTTTCTCTTCTCTGGCATAATTTGTAGATGATATCTGTTCTTTGACTATTTTGATAACATTTCTGTTAAACTTTGTTTATTATTTTTCTGGTGTTTAGAACTTTTACTACCAATTGACATTCTCTAAGAGTTCAATATTTAGATTATTGTAGTAATTATAGATTTCTGTTTGTTTTTTTTTCTTGAAGCATTGTAGTAAGTTACATTTTTCTAGGAAATTGTTTTTAAGTTTTTATACAAAACTGTTTCTTTCCCTTCTCCCCACCAACCCTCAGGTAGAGTTTTTGCCATTTACTAATACTCAAGTAGAGCTTTTTGTAATTTATTGCAAACTAGTGGCTCAGTGCATGAAGTTGTGCACATTGAAAGGAAATTAATTGGAAGAAATATTTTAATATTGCTATTCGCCCTTTATAATAGAAATGTCAACCAAATTCATGATGATCAACACTGACAGATCAAAACACGCATGCGATTGGCGCCGATGAGAGCTTTATATGTATTGTGCATAAGCAAGTCAATTTAGCCTTTTATATATTCTGAGTGGCCAGATTACTGTGATCTCCGAACACATAATAATCTGACCACTCAGTATATATTCTATAATAAAAGGCTAATATGCAAATTGTCCCCTCAACCAGAAGTTCAATCAGCTGACCAACCACCCATGTCCCCTCCCCCTGGCCAGGCTAGCCAGACCCCATTCATGCACTGTGCCTTTAATATATAGTGGCCCAGATTATGTTCAGAAATCATAATAATATGGCCATTCAGTGTATATATGTTTAGGATAAATTTGCTTAGTTAGACCTGCTTTCTGATTTAGCTAAACTTTTTCCAGCCCAGTGAAGCACCCCAACTTCTCTTTCAGGTAATTGTCAGCAACACAGCAGTAAATATCAACACGAAGCAGATTATTACTGTGGATCACGCAGAGAGAACAAATATTTAACTGTAGCAGTGTTGACTATAGTCTGTGCAGTGAAAAAACCTGAAGTCATTTTCAAGGTCCACCATTTCTTACTTCTTTTCAGTTGGGTCAAGTTTCTAAACTTTCTAAGTCTGTTTTCCAACTAATGAAAAGAAAATAGAATTCTACCAAGTCTCCTATCTCCAGGACTTCTGTGAGGATCAAATGAGATGAGGCATGGGAAAACGTTTCACAGACGTTTGGTTACAGTATAAAGTGTTTCCACCTGGCTAAAAGGAAGTCGTCATAGAAACTGGTAGAAGGTGGCAAAGACACTTAGCATATTAACCTTTTATATAGATAGATTATACTGTGGGTGGCCATTGTCCATGCTGCCTGCCAGTCAGTACAAAGCTGATTCTAAATTTCTTTTTTAAATCTGTAATAATTGTTAGAGTCACCGAAGAAGGAATGAATGAGGCCAAAGAGGGTAAAGAATTATGGATTTATTAGATCATCTGGATAACAAATGGGCTGAGCCTCAAAAATGGTGCCAGCACACAGGAATGGGGAGTCCGAGATTTTAAAAGACTCTAGGCAGGCTTTTTCTGGGCAGAGAATTTTCTGGATGGGTCCTGAGGGGAAAGATAATGATCTTAATAAGTGGAAAGTGGTCTAAGCAAAAGGGAATGTCCACTGTGAAGTGGTCTAAGGGTCAGTTCCCAGGGGAGAAGGTGTCCCTTCAATTACTCTGTCAGACCTAACAATTATGTTCCCTTATTTTCTTTTTCTTGCTCCATCTTTCCAAAGGTTTGTCCATTTTGAGTCTTTTAAAAAAGAACTAATCTTTGGTTATCGTAATTTACCTTTGTATCTAATTTTTTTAATTTTATTAATTTATCTTATTTTTGACTTTGTTGTGAAATGTGTTATTTATATTCATAAACATTCTAAATGCTTTCTAAATTTTAATGCAATTTTTTTCTTGCACTCATGAGTTATACAGAAATAGGATTTTAAATTTTGTCATGCCCTCCCCCAGTTTTAGTAATTGTCAGAGCGTACTGTACTCTCTAAAGTCAGATCTTTAGCAGTTGTATTCGTTAAGACTTATTTTGTGGCATAGCAGTCTGTTTTTATAAACGTTCTTTGTAGGCTTTTAATAGTTGGATGCGGTTTGTTAACTGCTTTCAAATCTACATTTAATTTTTTTTAGTGTGCTTTATCTAACATTGCACTATCATTGTGAATGTGTATAATTTGATCCATCACTTTTAAATTAAATTATTAGAGTGACACTGGTTAATCATGTAGATTTCAACTATACAATTCTATAATCTACCTATATATTGCCTTGTGTGTTTACCACCCAAAGTCAAATATATTTGCATCACCATATATTTTATATCCTTTACCTTTTTTTTTATGAAAACGTTTCTTTTCTTTTTTTTTATCTTTATTGTTCAGTTTATTAATTACATTGTTCCCTTTTTTTTCACCCTATAGTTCCCCTCCACCTGGTACCCATCCCACCCTCCGCCCTCACCCCCCTCCACTGTCCTCTCCCATAGTTGCATGATTTTTGTCCAGACTCTTGCTGCACTTCCCACACCCGCTTTCTCCCCAAGAGTTGTCAGTCCATTCCCTCTCTATGTCCGTGATTCTGTTACATTCACCCGTTTATCCTGTTCATCAGCTTATTAATTCACTTGATTTTTAGATTCATTTGTTGATAGATGTGTATTTGTTGTTCCTAATTTACACTTTTATCTTTTTCTTCTTCCTCTTCTTAAAGAATATCTTTCAGCATTTCATATAATATTGGTTTGGCGGTGATGAACTCCTTTAGCTTTTTCTTATCTGCGAAGCACTTTATCTGACCTTCAATTCTGCATGATAGCTTTGCTGGATAGAGTAATCTTGGTTGTAGATTCTTGCTGTTCATCACCTTGAATATTTCTTGCCACTCCCATCTGGCCTGCATTGTTACTGTTGAGAAATCCGCTGACAATCGTATGGGTGCTCCCTTATAAGTAACCATCTGTTTTTCTCTTGCTGCTTTTAATATTCTCTCTTTGTCTTTTGCTCTTGGCATTTTAATTATGATGTGCCTTGGTGTGGTCCTCTTGGGGTTCCTATGTATTGGGGTTCGGTGCACTTCTTGGACTCCTAAGTCAATTTCTTTCACCAAGTGTGGGAAGTTTTCGATCACTATTTCTTCGAATAGGTTTTCATTGTCTTGCTCTCTCTCTTTTTCTGGCACCCCTATAATTCGGATGTTGGTATGCTTGAGGTCGTCCCAGAGGCCCCTTACACTATCTTCAATTATTTGGATTCTTTTGGATTCTTGCTTTTTCAGCTGAGTGGATTTTACCTCTTTGTATTTCACATCTTTAACTTGGTTCTTGGGGTGCTCCAGAGTACTTTTAGATCTTTGTATAATATTTTTTATTTCAGTCAGTGTATGCTTAATTTCTGGTTGGTCCTTTTTCATATCCTTGAGAGTCTCCTTTATATCCGTGAGGGTCTCGTTCATTTCCTTGTAGGACTCATTCATTTCCTTTGCGGTCTTGCTTATTTCCTTATAGGCCTCGACCTTTTGTTGGAGCCTCTTGAAAAACCCTATAACCGTGGTTTTAAATTCCATGTCCAGTCGTTTATTTTCCCTCCATTTCTTTCACACCTGATTTCTTTCCATGTCTCTGCATGGTGGCTGCTTCCCTGAGTTGGTCAATTAGCTTTGTGTGATAGACTTCCTACTAGGGACAGTGGCTCAGCCTCCCCAGTTACCTGAGGTGGATATGGGTTGCACAGTCTTGCTGAAGTTAAGCTCAGGTTAATCGTTGTTAGCACTTGGAGGGGTTGACCTCCAGGCCAATTGTCTATGAAGCTCAGCTGTGCTCAGGTTGGATGGGCGGAGTCTCCAGGCCAAGCAGACAGCTTTAGCTCCGCCCTGTGTGGCTCCAGGGACCCTGTGCCGGGGGCAGTGACCGCCAGCACCTCTGAGAGAGAGCTGCTGCCAAGCTCCACCAGCTGCTGGGGAATTCAGACTCTCCCCAAATGAGTCTGCATGCCCAGTGTCTCACCCAGGGTCGTAAAACAAAGCAGTCTGACGGTTTTCCGAATGAGAGACAAGTCGCAGAGCGCTCTCTGTGCTGTCACGCAGCTGAGCTGTTCGCGCAAGCTGCCTTCTCCACAAGCCGGGAGACCCTGCAGCACTTGAGCTTCGGTGTGCCCTCCCACTGTCTAGTTTTCACCCCGTGTGATAGTGGGTTCTCTGGACTTCGCCCAGAGCTGGAGAATCAGTCCAGTGGGACGTCTTTGTCTCCCTGTTTGAGAAAACTGGCCGGTTTTCAGCCGCCCGCCCTCTCCGCTGGCGCTTGCTCCAAACCTCTCTCCGCGCGAATCTTTCAACGCTGTCCGCCGCCGCTCCTCCGAGTCACAGTGTCTTATTTTCACTTTCATTTGTGGAATTTTCACTCGGCCAGTTTTCTGGTGATTCTGGAAGGTGTTTGTTCTTTCATTAAGTTGTAGTATTAAAATTGCTGAGTATGACGGCAAGATAGGTGTTTTACCTATGCCGCCATCTTGGTTCTCCTCTCCTTTACCTTTTAATACTTCTCCTCACCTTCCTTTTACTGAGGTAGCCACCATACTATGTCCATGTCTATGTCTGTGAGTTTTTGTTTGTCTGTTAATCTTTTTTGTTCATTTGTTGGTTTCAGTTTTATATCCTACATATGAGTGAAATCATGGTTTTTTACTTTTTTCGTCTGACTTATTTCACTTAGCATGATATTCTCAAAATCTATCCATGTTGTCGCAGAAGGCAGTATTTTATCTTTTCTTACTGGCTGAGTAGTATTTCATTGTATATATGTACAAACTCTTCTTTATTCATCTGTCAGAGTACACTTTGGTAGTTTCCATGACTTGTACACTGTGAATAATGTAATGAACATAGAGTTGCATATATCTTTGCAAATAAATGTCTTTAAGTTTTTCAGGTAGATACCCAGAATAGGGATTGCTAGGTCTATTCTTAATTGTTTGAGGAACCTCCGTATTCTTTTCCATAGTGACTATACTAGTTTGCATTCCCATCAGCAGTGAATAAGGGTTCCTTTGTCTCCGCAACATTCCCAGCATTTGCTACTTGTCTTGTTGCTAATAGCCATTTTAATGGGTATGTAGTGGTATCTAATTGTAGTATTTTTTTAATATAGTTTTGTTGATTCTAGAAAGGAAGAAAGAAGGAGAGAGAATCATTAATTATCTGCCTCCTGTATACCCCATGCTGAGGATCAAGCCCACAACCCAGGCATGTGCCCTGACCGGCAATCAAACTGTGACCTCCTGGTTCATAGGATGACACTCAACCACTGAGCCATGCTGGCTGACTCATTTAGGCTTTTGTTATTTTTTAAATACACACACACACTATATATATACTTTTTTTTTTTAATTGACTTCAGAGAGGAAGGGAGAGGGAGACAGAGATAGATACGTCAATGATTAGAGAGACTCACTGATTGGCTGCCTCCTGCATGCCCCTACTGGGGATTGAGCCCACAATCCTGGAATGTACCCTTGATTGGAATCAAACTGGAGACCTTTCAGTCTGTAGGCCAACAATCTATCCATTGAGCCATACCAGCTAGTGCTTACTGTAGTTTTGATTTGCATTTCTCTAATAGCTAGGGAAATTGAACATCTTTTTGTATGTCTTATTGAGAGAAGTGTCTGTTCAGGTCCTCTGCCCGTTTATTAATTGGATTGTTTGTATTTTTCTTATTGAAGTATATAAGTTCTTTATATATTTTGGATATTAACCCCAAATATCTTCTCCCATTTTGTTGGTTTCCTTATTGTTTTGTTGAAGGTTTCTTTTGCTGTGAAGAAACTGTTTAGCCCTAACCGGTTTGGCTCAGTGGATGGAGTGTCGGCCTGTGGATTGAAGGGTCCCAGGTTCGATTCCGGTCAAGGGCACATCCCCAGTGGCAGGTGTTCAGAAGGTGGCTGATCGATGTTTCTCTCTCATCGATGTTTCTGACTCCCTATCCCTCTTCCTTCCTCTCTGTAAAATATCAATGAAATATATGTGTATACATACACACACACATATATATACGTATTTTTTAACGTTTAATTTTTATTGATTTTTTTTGCAGTATGACTTATATTTAATAAATAGTAGTACATGTTTTCCTTTCCCGCCTCCCCATTATCCTCCCCCAGGCCTTCCCTACCCCCCAGCACATGTTATATACATATTTTTTTATTTTTAAGAAACTTTTTAGTTTGATGTAGTCCCATTGACTTATTCTTTGTTGTGCTTCCATTGCCTTTGAGGTCAGATTCCTAAAGTTTAACATCATCTTTTTTTCTTTTTATTGATTTCAGAGAGAAAGGGAGAGGGAGATAAAGATAAAAGCATCACTGATGAGAGAGAATCATTGATTGGCTGCCTCCTGCACACCCCCTATTGGGGATCAAGCCCGCAACCTTGGCCTGAATATGCCCTTTACCTGAATTGAACCTGAGACCCTTCAGTCTACAGGCCGACATTCTATCCACGGAGCCAAATGGTCCAGGACTAACATCCTTTTTAAAGGTTTTTTCCTAGATAATTTTAACCTCTTTTGTTTGCAATTACAAAAGGAATTATTTTTCATTTCTTTCTAAAATGTCATTGTTACTATATAAAAACACAATGGATGTTTGTACATTGATTTTGTAGCCTGCAACTTTACCATATTTGTTTATTGTTTCTAATAGGTTTTTAGATGAGTCTTTAGGGTTTTCAATATAAAGAATCCTGTCATGCCGAAACCGGAGTGGCTTGGTGGATAGAGCGTCGGCCTGCAGACTGAAGGTCCCAGGTTCAATTCCGGTCAAGGGCATGTACGTTGGTTGCGGGCACATCCCCAGTAGGGGGTGTGCAGGAGGCAGCTGATCGATGTTTCTAACTTTCTATCCCTCTCCCTTCCTCTCTGTAAAAAAAAATCAATAAAATATATATTTTTTTAAAAAATAAAGAATCCTGTCATTTTCAAAAAGTGACATTTTTACTTTTTTATTCCCAATCTTGGCTGCTGCCTTTTATTTCTTTCTTTGACCTGATTGCTCTTGCTAGAACTTCTAGTATTCCATTGAATAACAGTGTTAATAGTGGGCATTCTTATGTTGTACTTGATCTTATAGAAAAACTTTTCTGTTTTTCACTATTGAGTATGATATTAGCTGAATGTTTTTCATGTATAGCCTTTATTATCTTGAGGTACTTTCTTCCCGTACCCATTTTACTGAGTATTTTAATTATAAAGTGGGTGTTGTATCCTATCAAATGTTTTTCCTGCATCTAATTAATATGATCATATGATTTCTATCTTTTATTTTGATAATGTGATGCATCACATTGATTGGTTTGCATATGTTGAAAACCATCTTTGTGACCTTGGAATGAACTTTACTTATTCATGTTGTATTATCTTTTTAATGTATTGTTGTGTTCGATTTGCTAGTATCTTGTTTAAGACTTCTGCATCTGTATTTGTCAGAAATACTGGTTTGTAGTTTTCTTTTTGTGTGATATTCTTACCATGTTTTGGTACCAGGGTAATGTTGGCCTCATAAAATGAGTTAACAAATATTGCCTCTTCTCCAATTTTTTGATGAAGTTTGTGAACGTTCTATAGTAAGTCTTCTTTGAATGTTTCGTAGAATTCACTAGTGAAACCCTTTAATCCTGGACTTCTACTTGTTGGATAGTTTCTGATTGCTGTGTCATTTTCCTTAGATTTTTCAGTTCTTCATGATTCAGTCTAGGAATGTTATATATTTCTAATAACTCATCCACTTCTTCTAGGTTACTGACTTTGGTGGCATATAGTGTTTTATAGTATTCTTGTATGATCTTTGTATTTCTGTACTATCTTGCATAACTTCCATGTTTTTTGTAATTTTGTTTTGTATTATGTGTTTTTTTCTTTAGGGTTAATTTTTTTTCCTTTTTAAATATATTCTTGATTATTGATAGTATTACAGATATCTCCCAAACCCCCATACCCACCAGCCCATACCCATCCCATCCCTCCAGGTCTTCACTACCTATTGCCCTTATCCATGAGCTATACATATAATTATATAAGTTCTTTGGTTTATCTCTTCTTATCCCCCTAATGCCACATTGAGGTATATCGGTGTGTTCCATGCCTCCCTGCTTCAAGTCTTATTTTCTTGATCACTTCATTTTGTTCATTAGATTCTACAAATAAGTGAGATCATGTGATATTTTTCTTTCTCAGATTGGTTTAATTCACTTAATATAATATTTTCCAGTTTTATCCATGGTGTCCTAAAGGGTAAGAGATCTTTTTTTTTTTTTTTTACAACTGCATAGTATTCCATAGTGTAAGTGTCTCAAAGCTTTTTTATTCATTCATCTACTGATGAGCACTTGAGCTGTTTCCAAATCTTAGCTATTGTAAATACACTGCTATGAACATAGGGGATCATATATTCTTTCTGATTAATGTTTTGGGGTTGTTAGGTTATACTCCCAGAAGTGGGATCACTGGGTCAAACAAAAGTTCCATTTCCAATTTTTTGAGGAAACGCCATACTGTTTTACATAGTGGCTGCACCAATCTGCATCCCAACAGTAATGAACTAGTGTTCCCTTTTCTCCACATCCTGGCCAGCACTTTTTGTTTGTTGATTTTTTTTTATGATAGCCATTCTGACAGGTGTGAGGTGATATCTCATTGTTGTTTTAATTTGCATTTCTCTTATGATTAGTGAGTTTGAGTATCTTTTCTTGTGTATCTTGGCCATTTGTCTATCCTCTTTTGGAGAAATGTCTATTGAGGACTTCTGCCCATCTCCTAATTGTGTATTTGTCATCCTTTTGTTGAGCTGTATACTTAATATATATTTTGTTACTTTATATATATGTTTATATATATGTGTGTGTGTGTATATATATGTTTGTTACTTTATATATTTTGCATATTAAGCCCTTATCAAATGTGTCATTGGCAAATACACTGAGTGCATTCAGAGATCATAGTAATCTGGCCACTCAGTGTATGTTCTTCCATTCAGTGAGTTCCCTTTTCAATTTGACGGTGCAATCTTTTGCTGTGCAGAAGCTTTGAATTTTGATGTAATCCCATTTGTTTATTTTCTCCTTAGTTTGCTTTGCAGAGAAAATAAAGGAGCTCTTCTAAGAGATGTATCTGCAAACATACTGCTACAGGAGAGGTCTCAAATTTTACTGCCTATGTTTTCTTCTAAGATTTTTATGGTTTCATGCCTTACATTTAAGTCTTTTTATCCACCTTGAGTTTATTATTGTGTATGATGTAAATTGGTAGTCTAGTTTCATCTTTTCTTTTATTGATTAAGATATTACAAATGTGTAGTTTTTCCCCTGGCCCCCCCCCAACCCCCAGTCCTGCCCTCACCCTCTGTTGTCTGCGTCCATTGTTATGCTTATATGCATGCATACAAGTCTCTTGGTTGATTACTCCCCCTACCCCTCACCCTCTCCTACCTTCCCTCTGAGATTTGAGCATCTCATCGATGTTTCTTTGTCTCTAGATCTGTTTTTGTTCATCAGTTTATGTCGTTCATTATATTCCACAAATGAGTGAGATCATGTGATATTTATCTTTCTCTCACTGACTTATTTCATTTAGCATAATGCTCTCCAGTTCCATCCATACTGTTGCAAATGGTAAGAGTTCCTTCTTTTTTTTTTAATATATATTTTATTGATTTTTTTTTTTTTTTTTTTTTTTTTTTTTACAGAGAGGAAGGGAGAGGGATAGAAAGTCAGAAACATCAATGAGAGAGAAATATCAATCAGCTGCCTCCTGCACACCTCCCACTGGGGATGTGCCCACAAACAAGGTACACGCCCTTGACCGAAATAGAACCCGGGACCTCTCAGTCCGTAGGCCAACACTCTATCCACTGAGCCAAACCGGTTTCGGCAAGAGTTCCTTCTTTTTTACCACAGCATAGTATTCCTTTGTGTAGATGTACCACAGTTTTCTAATCCACTCATCTGCTGATGGGCACTTAGGCCGTTTCTAAATCTTAGCTATGGTGAATTGTGCTGCTATGAACATAGGGGTGCATATATCCTTTCTGATTGGTGTTTCTAGATTCTTGGAATATATCCCTAGAAGTGGGATCACTGGGTCAAATGGGAGTTCCGTTTTCAGTTTTTTGAGGAAACTCCATACTGTTCTCCACAGTGGCTGCACCAGACTGCTTTCCCACCAGCAGTGAAGGAGGGTTCCTTTTTCTCTGCATCCTCTGTAGCACTTATCGCTTGTTGATTTGTTGATGAGAGCCATTCTGACAGGTGTGAGATAGTACCTCGTTGTCATTTTGATTTGCATTTCTCGGATGATTAGTGACTTGGAGCATGTTTTCATATGTCTCTGGATCTTCCTTATGTCTTCTTTAGAAAAGTATCTATTTAAGTAGGTTGCCCATTTTTTTTATTGGATCATTTATCTTCCTTTTGTTAAGTTGTATGAGTTCCCTGTAAATTTTGGAGATTAAACCCTTATTTAATTGTAAAATATGTTCTCCCATGCAGTGGGCTTTCTTGTTGTTTTCTTTTGCTGTACAAAAACTTTTTATTTTGATGTAGTCACATTTCTTTATTTTCTCTTTAATTTCCAATGCCCTAGGAGCTATATAGGTGAAGAAATTGCTTCAGCATATGTCTGAGATTTTGTTTCCTTTGGATTCCTCTAGTATTTTTATGGTTTCCCATCTTACATTTAGTCCTTTATCAATATTGAGTTTATTTTTGTGTATGGTGTAAGTTGGTGATGTAGTTCCTTTTTTTTTTTTTTTTTTTTTTGCATGTATCTGTCTAATTTTCCCAACACCATTTATTAAAGAGACTGTCTTGACTCCATTGTATTTTATGTTCTTGCCTCCTTTGTCAAATATTAAGCATAGTTGTTCGGCTCAGTTTCTGGGTTTTCTATTCTATTCCATTGACCTATATGTTTGTTCTTGTGCCAGTACCAGGCAGTTTCAAGAACAGTGGCTTTGTAATACAGCTTGATATCTGGTATTGAGATCCCACCTACTTTGTTCTTCTTTTCTCAGGGTTGCTGTGTCTATTCAAGGTATTTTTTTTTAATTCCAGATGAATTTTTGGAGAGTTCTTTTAGGTCTGTAAATATGCCATTGGTATTTTAATAAGGAGTGCTTTGAATTTACAGATTGCTTTGGGTAGTATTGACATTTTGATGATGTTGATTCTAGCAATTCATGAACACGGTATGTTTTCCTTCTGTTTATGTCTTTATCTCTTTTTTCAACATCCTCTAGTTTTCTCAGTAGATGTCTTTTACCTCCTTAGTTAAGTTTATTCCTAAGTATCTTAATTTGTTTTGTGCAATGGTAAATGCAATTGCTTTTTTAATCTCTCTTTTTGTAAGTTCACTATTGGTGTATAAAAATGCCATTGGTTTCTTGGCATTAATTTTGTATCCTGCTACATTGCCGAATCATGTATTAAGTCTAATAATTTTTTGATGGATTCTTTAGGGTTTTCTGTGTACAGTATGTCATCTGCAAGTAATGACAATTTTACTGCTTTTCCAATTTGGATGCCTTTTATTTCTTCTTGTCTGGTTGCATTGGCTAGCACTTCCAGGAGTGGTGAAAGTGGACATCCCTGTTTTGTTCTTTTCTTAAGGGAAATTATTTTAATTTTTGACCATTGAGTATGATGTTGTCATATAAGGCTTTTATTATGTTGAGGTATGATCCTTCTATTCCTACTTTGATGAGCATTTTTATCAGAAAAGGATATTGGATTTTGTCAAACACTTTTGTTATGATTATGTGATTTTTGTCTCTCAATTTGTTTATATGATGTATCACATTTATTGAGTTGTGGATATTGTTAGTTTCATCTTTTTGCATGTTTCTGTCCAGTATTTGTTGAAGAGACTGTCTTTACTCCATTGTATGTTCTTGCTTCCTTTGTCAAATGTTTATTAAACATAATGGTCAATTTCTGGATTCTCCATTCTGATCCATCTAGTCCTAATATATAAAAACCCTGGTTCATAATGACTGGAGGCTGACCAACTGAAAGTCAGTGCTGGAAGTCCCCTTCCTCCCCCCCCCCCCAGCAAAGAAAGTGGTAAGGGGCAATCAGGCAGCCAGGCAGAGGTGTTAGGGGTGATCAGGTAGGCAGACCAGTGGTTAGGGGTGATCAGGTAGGAAGGCAAGTGGTTAGGGGAGATCAGGTAGGCAGATGGCCCCTCACTGGGCTGCCCTCCCCTCCCCAGCAAAGAAAGAGGGAGGCTTAGATCAGCCACGTCATTGCACCCCAGCCTGTCACCTTCAGAAGGAGGCCACCAGTGGCAAGGGCAGGGGGGACAGTGCTGCACAGATGGCAAGCACTGGCAGTGGTGGGGGTGGGGCCAGCTGCCTGGAGCCTGGGGAAGGAAAGCCTCAATAGGTCCTGATCTCAGGCCAGGCCTAGGGTCTTAGATTGTGAGAGGGTGCAGGCTGGGCTGAGGGACACCCTCCACCCCCACCCCGAGTGCACAAATTTTCATGCATCAGCCCTGTAGTACATATTTATAAAAGGCTAAGTGACCATCCAGCTGTCTCGTACCTGTGACACTCACTGACTTCCAGAGGGCAGACACTCAACGCAAGAGCTGCTAAGCTTCAGTGACTTGGCAGCGGCAGTTCTCACGTGATACACCCTGGAACCAGAGAGGAGGGAGCCGAATATTAAAACATTTCTTCTAATTAGTTTCCTTTCAATGTGCACAAATTCGTGCACTGAGCTACTAGTAGTTGGTCTGTATGACTGTTCTTGTATCTTGATCAGGCTGTTTAGGTAATAATGGCTTTGTAGTGTCGTTGATATCCTGTATTGTGATCCTTCCTACTTTCTCCTTCTTTCTTAGCTACTCAGAGTCTTTTATGATTCCATATAAATATTTGAAATATTTCTTCTAGCTCTGTGAATTATGCCATTGGTATTTTAATAATGGATGCATTGTATCTATAGATTGCTTTGTGTAGTATAGACATTTTAATAATGTTATTTCTTCCAATCCATAAACATGGTATATGCTTCCATTTGTTTGTATCTTCCTCTATTTTTTTTCCCAATGGCCTATCATTTTCCAAGTACAGGTCTTTTACCTCCTAGTTAAGTTTATTCCTAGGAATCTGTTTGTTGTTGTTGCAATAGTAAATGGGATGGGTTTTTTGTGTTTTGTTTTGTTTTTTTTAAGTTTCTCTTTCTGGCAGTTGATTATTGGTGCATTAAAAATGCCATTGATTGCTGGATATTGTTTTTGTATCCTGCTATCTTGCTGAATTCATTTATTAAGTCTTGTAGTTTTCTGGTGGTGTCTTTAAGGTTTTCTATGTAGAATATATCATCTGTGAATAATGACCGTTTTACTTGCCCCTTTCCAAATTGGATGCCTTTTATCTCTTCTTCTTGTCTGATTGCTGTGGCTAGGACTTCTAGTACTATGTTGAATAAAAGTGCTGAAAGCAGACATCCTAGTCTTGTTCCTGTTCTTAAGGAAAAGGGAATATTTTTACTTTTTGCCCATTATGTGTAATGTTGGCTGTAGGTTTATCATATATGATCTTTATTACATTGATGTATGATTCTTCTATTCCCACTTTCCTGCGTTTTTATCAAAAATGGATGCTGGATTTTGTCAAATGCTTTGAAGATATTGTACCAGTCTTGTGTCCCTGGAATAAATACCACCTGATCATGGTGTATGAGCTTTTTAATATATTGCTTGATCCAATTTGCTAACATTTTGTTGAGGATTTTAGCATCTATGGTCTCAGTGATATTGGCCAGTAATGTTCTTTCTTTGTAGTGTCTTAACCTGGTTTTGGAATTGGGATAATGCTTGCTTCATAAAAAGAGCTTGGAAGTGTTCCTTCCTCTTAGAATTTTTGGAATAGTTTGAAGAGGATGAGAGTTAGTTCTTTTTTGAATGTTTGGTCAAATTTAACTGTAAATCTATTTGGTCCAGGACTTTGTTTGCTGGAAGTTTTTTAATAACTGTTTCAATTTCATTAGTTGTTATTGGTCTCAGGTTTTCTAATTCTTCCTGATTGAGTTCTGCAAAATTGTATGTTTCTGGAAATTTGTCCATTTTGCTCAAGGTGTCCAGTTTATTGCCATATACTTGGTCATAGTATTTGCTTAGCCGAGAAGCTGGGTCTGCCATGATTCTTACACCTTGGTTGACCCTGTACTTTCCCCATAGAGCTGGTCCCAGAGATATCAGCTCCAGGTACTTGTGGTTCCACTGGCCTTTGCCTTGCTGAGCAGTCCTGGATGATGTAATGGTACCCAAACTGCTGTTTCTGACTAATTAGATCAGGCAAAACTCAAAGCTTCCAGAGAACCACCTCTGCCTACAGACTGATTTGATTCCGGCTGGAATAGTCTCAATCACCCACAGTTGGGGTGAGGTTTTCCAATAAGGTAGGAATTGCTTCTGCCTGGAGGCTAATTGTTATTCTCAGTCTCTTAATAGGCTTCAGAAACACCACAGGGTGGGGCAAGGGATTTTCAGTTAGCTCACAGCAGCATAGCAAAGGTTTGCCTGAGAAAGATGGCCCCACAGCATGAGAGAATGGACTCAGCACCGGAAACCAAGCTGTCTGCCTTCCAAGCTCTAACCCCAGATACCCCAACCTTGGCCTGTTTTTATAGAGCTCCAGCCCACTCTTCCCTACCTCTTCTGGAGCCCAAGAAGAGTGGCTGCACTCACAATAGTCTATGTTAGCCCTTTAAGAGGGTTCCTACACTTCCAGCTGTTTCTCCCTGGCAGATAGCAACCCTGCTGTTTTTCACAGCCTGATGTTATGTAGCCACATTTCTCAACTCTAGTACTCTGGGTTGGAGTGGGGGTAGGGGACTAGACCCCAGAATGCTCAGTGGCAACCCCCCAGCTGAGATTATCTCTCTGGAATTTTAGCTGCTGCCTGTAGAAGCCCAGTCAACCCTTTCACTCCTCTGCCCTTCCCACTAGTCTCCAGTTTCTGTCCTGGGTTATCAGGGTTCTTTCCAGCAAGCCTTAAGCTGATTATTCAGGATGGTTATCTGGGTGTGTCTCTCTCTCTCTCTCTCTCTCTCTCTCTCTCTCTCTCTCTCTCTCTCTCTCTTAGTGATTCTAGCCAAGTATTTATCAATTCTGTTAATTTCTTTAAAGTACCAGCTCTTCACTACATTAATATTTTGGGGAAAAGTCTTTTTGTGTGTGTGTTTTTTTTCTTTATTTTATTCTGTTCTGTTCTACTTTTTATTATTTCCTTCCTTTTGCTGACTTTGGGCTGCATTTGTTCTTCTTTTTCCAGTTCTTCAAGATAGAATGTTAGGTTGTGTATTTAAGGATTTTTGTTTCTTAATATAGAACTGTAATGATATGAACCTCTTAACTGCCAATTTTGCCAAAAGTTTTGATGTGTCGTATTATTATTCTCATTTTTCTCTATGTATCTTTGACCTCTCATTTTATTTTTCCTTTGACCCAGTCATTGTTTAGTAGCTTGTTCTTCTATCTCTATATATTTGTGGTTTTACTATCCTTTTTCAGTGGATTCCAATTTCAAAGTATTGTAGTCACAGAATATATGCTTGGTATGATTTCAGCCTTCTTAAATTTGTTTAAAAACTAGCTTTGTATTCCATCAAATGGTCTATCCTTGTGAATGTTCCATGTGCTGTAGAGAAGAATCTGTTTATAATAAAAGTATAATTTTCTAATTAGACCAGACAGTGAAACAGCCTTCCAGATGTTATTCTGGACGTCCTTCCTGACGAAGTCGTGGTGGTGGGAGCTGAGGCAGAGGCAGTTAGAGGCAATCAGGCAGGCAAGTGGTTAGGAGCCAGCGGACCTGGATTGCAAGAGGGATGTCCAGTTTAAGCTTGATCTGGCAGTCAGACATCCCAAAGGGGTCCCAGATTGTGGAGGCTGCAGACTGGGCTAAGGGACCCCCCATCCCTGTTCACGAATTTCATACACCAGGCCTCTAGTTTACATAAAAGCCAAACAACCAAACAGTGGAATGACCAGTGTCTATGATACACACTGTGGCAGCCAACCAGCCCAACCAGGGGCGGAGTTGACCAGCCAACCACCTGAGGCCCCTCCTCCTTGCTGGTCCCACTCCCGATCAGCACCCCAATCCCGATCACTAAAGTGTGATTCTTCAGTGATTCTAAGTAAGTAAATGCTCTCCAGCCTTCATAGACCAGGAACTTGAATGATGAGTGATCAGGAGGAAAACTGCTCATGGTCTGGATCATCAGTCAGGTGTCCAGAAGAGGTGCCCAGCACAACCACCATCTTCCTGCGTTCTCTCTCCACTGCTACTACCAAAGAAGGCAGCAGCTACATCACACCATGGATGCTCTTTATAGGGTTTGTCATCAGGGAACTTAACCGTATTACCTGTCTAGGGAGAGGCTTAGAAATGGAAGTTGTTACGTGTCCCTGACTAAAGCGCCTTTGAAGCTTCAACTCATCCAAAAGCCAATAGCAAACATGTATACACCCCACAAAGTTCTTTGACACTAATAATTCCCACCAATGCACAAATTCGTGCACTGGGCCTTTAGGTTATAATGTCCTAAGATAAAAGGCTCTGAAATGTTGATTATGTTCACTTGGTTTAATGTGTTGTTTAAGGCCAAAATTTCCTCATTGATTTTCTGTTTGTCTGTCCATAGCTGTCAATGAGCTATTTAGGTTTCCTACTATATAATAATTGTGGTTTATCAGTTTTTCCTTTCAGTTCTGTCATTAGTTGCTTTACATATTCTGGTGCTCCCTGATTGGGTACATATATATTGAGAAGTGTTGTGGTTCTTTTCAAGAGGGGGAAGGTTGTTGTTTTTTGTTTTATTGACATCTCCTTACCAGGACTCACTGAGCCCTTGGTAGAATTTTAGGGTCACCCAGGTCAGGAAGGGCAACTGGTATGGTGAGCGTGTCAAATTGTGACAACCACATGAGAGCACACTGCTTGTCAGCTGTGCAATTTCTAGGGAGGCGTTAACCTCTGCTCCTCAGCTCTGATCATCCAGGACTAAGTGGGGATGACAGGACAGGGTATCAGAGCCATGCAGAGTCCCGTACGGTGCTCATGTGGAGATGAGAGGACTTATTTGCTGTCCTTGTCACAACCCCTTTCACCCTTCTAACAGGCGCTGCAGGGCTTGGGCACTTGCACTTGTGGTCTGGGGCTATCAGAACAAAGGACCATGAGCTGGGGGCTTCAACAACACACGTGCATTGTTTCCCAGCTCTGGAGGCTACAAGTCCAACATCAGGGCTGGCTCCTCCTGAGGCCATGAGGAAGGATCTGCTCTAGGGACTTGTCCTTGGTAGGTAGACGCTGTCTTCTCCCTGTGTCTTCACACAGTCTTACTTCCATGTGTGTCTAGATCCAGATTTCCCTTTTGTATAAGGACACCAGTCATATCAGATTAGGACCCATCCTACTGACCATGTAATGACTCTGTCTCTAAATCAGGTTGCATTCTGAGATTGACTCCAAATTCAACATACGGATATTTTGGAGGGTGGAGAAAGGGACCCAATTAAACCCATGACAAAGTCAAACATGGCGCTGGTATCAGACCCAAATTCCAGTGACCGAGAAGTTTTATGTCTTAATGCATTGTCCCCATTATTATAATATGTCACTTGTTACCTATTAAGGTGTACTGGTTATTTTGAAATCTGTCTTGTCAGATAAACTAGGTGTACCGGTTAATAGCTGATTTTGTAATCAGAGAAAACATGAGAATTTCAAGAGAAACATCAAAAGTGCTTTATTCAAAGTATGTCCATTGCTAGCTACACATTTTCCCATCTTTCAGGTAATTTTTGGATCCCTCATACCTCACCCCAGATTGCAAAAGGGCCGAGACCAGGCCAAGGGATACCACTGGTGCACGATCAGGTCCGGGAAGGGACACAGGCGGTTGGCCAGCATGGGAAGGGCTGCAGGAGGACTCTAGGACATGTCTGGCTCGTCTCGCTCAGTTCTGATCAGTCAAACCCCAGCAGCAAGCTAACCTACTGGTCAAACTATGCTTCCTGGTAGTCTGTGCTCGTCCTAGTGACTGGTCAACCGGTTGACTGTCTGCCCCCTGGTGGTCAGGGCACATCATAGGGAGTGGTTGAGCAGCCTTAGCATATCATTAACATATACTTTGATTGGTTGAACAGACAACCAGACACTTAGCATATTAGGCTTTTATTAACATAGGATGATTTCATATAGCCATTTTATCTTTAGTTTTCTGGTAGCTCTGTGTTTCCATTTCTTTTCCCTTGTGTTTCTATCTGTTGTTTTAGCTTGGTGGTATTTTTAATTTTTTCCTCTATTTCTTCTTTTTTATGTTATGTGTCTCAGTTCTGGATTTTTTTTTTTCTAGTTACTGTTAGATTTGTGCAAAAGAAAGTTTATATGTAAATATAAGTCCTTTTTCTTTTGAATGAATCCTTTCTTCACCTTTGTAAATTCAGACCTTTACCCTCTCCCCTTTTATATTTTGTGGTGTTACAAAGTATCCCTGTGCATTCATTTCTGAATGCAGAAGCTGTTGTTTTCTCTCTTTTTAATACTTTTACCTTCTTTAACTTTTATATTTAAGAGTATAATCCCCTATTCTGAAAATGGATGGCAATAATCTTGCTTTTATTTGTCAATCAAATATCTTACAGTTTTATATTGTTTTGTCTTTTGTTTCAGAGATGAAGCATCTTCAATATTTTCTATAATGGAGGTCTTGTAGTGGTAAATTTCCTTTTTTGTATATGTTAGGAAAGTTTTAACTTCTTCATATTGAAAGAATAACTTTGCTGGATATGTTATTTTTGACTGGGAATTTCTATTTTTCAGTAGATTTTGTATTTTATTCCATTACTCTCATTACACTGATAGGGTTTTTGCTAAAAATTTGATGATAATCTACTGGGATTTTCTTTATAGATTACCAATTTCTTTTTTCTGGCTGTCTTGAGAATTCTTACTTTGTCATTAATTTTTGACAGTTTTAATTTAATGAGCTTTATAAAAAGGCCTATTTGGATTGGGATAATTAGGTGTCTGTTTGCTTCTTGGATTCAAGGATCTAGCTTGACACTACATCATCCTGTATAACTGGTTTGGGAAGTTCTCATTAACTATTAGCTTGAATTGGATCTCTTGTTTCCTTCTCCCTCTCTTCTTCTTCCACTATACCTTATTCATATACTAGAGGCCCAGTGCAGGAAATTCATGCATGGGGAGGGAAAGGAGGAGTGTCCCTCAGCCCAGCCTGCACCCTCTCCAATCTGGTAACCCTTGAGAGATGTCCGACTGCCCGTTTAGGCCCGATCCTACCAGGGTAGGGCCTAAACGGGCAGTCAGACATCCCTCTCACAATCCAGGACTGCTGACTCCCAACTGCTCTCCTGCCTGCCTTCCTGGTTGCCCCTAATTGCTTCTGCCAACCTGATCACCCCCTAACCACTCCCCTGCCAGCCTGATTGATGCCTAATTGCTCCCCTGCCAACCTGTTTGGCCCTAACTGCCCTCCCCTGCAGGCCTGGGTCCACCTAACTGCCATTCCCTTCAGGCCCGATCACCCCCAACTTCCCTCCACTGCCAGCCTGGTCACCCCTAACTGCCCCCCCCCCCCCTGCAGGCCTGATCAACACCAACTGCCCTCCCCTGCTGGCCTGATCAACACCAGCTGCCCTCCCTTGCAGGTCTGGTCCTTCCCACTGTCATCCCCTGCTGGCCATCTCGTGGTGGCCATCTAATGTCCATATGGGGGCAGGATCTTTGACCACAAGGGGCATCCCTCTTGTGTGTTGGAGTGATGGTCAATCTGCATATTACTCTTATTAGATAGGATAAAGGCCTGGTGCACAGGTTGGGGCTGGCTGGTTTGCCCTAAAGTGTGTCCCAGATCAGGGGGCGGGGGTTCTTTTGTGGTGTGGGTTGGCCTGGGCAAGTGGCCGGCCGCACCCCCAAGCAACCCAGCCCTGGTATCTGGGATTTATCTTCTATAATTGAAACTTTGTAGCCTGGAGCAGAGTCAAGCCTTCTGCTTGCTCCGTGGTGGCAGCCATTTCTGTTGGATTTTATTTATCTTCTATAATTGAAACTTCATAGCCTTAAGCGAAGGCCTGGGCCAGCCAGGGCAGGTGGAAAGCTTGGCTTCCTTCATCTCTGGATGCAACTCAAGCCTCCTGCATTCTCTAGCTCCATGACTGCCATCATTTTTATTTTTCTTCTATCATTGAAACTTTGTGGCATTGAGTGGCAGCCTGAGCCAGCAAAGGCAGGTGGAAAACTTGGCTGCTTCTATTGCCGGTGAAACCCAAGCCTCCCTCCTGCTCTCTGTGGCTGCAGCCATCTTGGGTGGGTTTATTTGCATATTTGCTCCTGGTTGGCTGGTGGGCGTGGCTTGTGGGTGTGGTGGAGGCACAGTCAATTTGCATATTACTCTTTTATTATATAGGATTGCTCTTTCTGATGAAATCACATTTTTCTTGTAGAATTTTTTTCTCTTTTTTTCAATCTCAAAGTCTTTCTCTTCTTTCATGTGTGTCATTTTTAGATCTCTGTTCTCCATCTGTTCAGCTCTGTTTCCTAAGCTCACTAGTTCATTCTTCTAGTTCATTGAGTTTTTCATGTCCAGAATTTTTTTTAGTTCTTCTTTTAAAATTTCAATCTCATTTGTTTATTGGTTTTAGTTTGTTGTTGTTGTTGTTTTTTAGTTTGTCTTGCATTGCCTGGCTTTTCTACCATCTCTGTGGGGTGGTAGAAAATGCCCTGTATTACCTCGGGAGGTGGCATCCCCTCTGTGACAAAGTCTCGTCAGTCTAAGGGCATGATTCCTGTGGAGGAATGTGGTAGCAGTGGGGTTCAAAGCTGGGGAAATCCCAGTGCTGTCTCTGCAACCAAACACTGCCAGTGTCCAACCATGATGGGTGGGGGTGGGGTAAGCTGGGAGAGGTTGGTTGTTCTTGTGGGTTTGTTCTCTTCCCAATAATGACAACTGCAGGAACTTTGCTGACAGTGGCAACTGCCTGACAACTACAGCTACACCTCTGTCCTCCATCTCTGCCCAGCTTACTGGGTTTAGCCACAGCACGTACCAACTACTCCTATGAGAATGCTCACCTTAGCCCTAGCCAGTCTGGCTCAGTGAATAAAGCATCAGCCTGAGGGCTGAAGGGTTCCAGATTTGATTCTGACCAAGGGCACATGCCTGGCTTGCAGCCTTGATCCCCATTGTGGGGAGTGCAGTAGTCAGCCAATCAATGATTCTCTCTCATTATTGATGCTTCTCTCTCTGTCTCTCTCTCCCTCTTCCTTCCTCTCTGAAATAAATAAAAAAATTTTATACACACACACATACACTAGAAGCTCAGTGCATGAAATTTGTGCATGCGCGGTGGGGGGGCAACGTGGTGTCCCTCAGCCCAACCTGCACTCTCTCCAATCTGGGACCCCTTGAGGGATGTCCGACTGCCTGTTTAGGTTCTATCCCAGTAGGATTGGGCCTAAACGGGCAGTCGGACATCCTTCTCACAATTCAGGACTGCTGGCTCCAAACTGCTTGCCTGCTTGCCTCCCTGATTGCCCCTAACCACTCCCCTGCCAGTGTAATTGATGTCTAACTGCTCCCTTGCCAGCCTGTTTGCCCCCAACGTCCCTTCTCTGCCAGCCTGGTCACCTCTAACTACCCTACCCTGCAGGCTTGATTGCCCCCAACTGCCCTCTCTTGCAGGCTTACTCCCTCCCAACTGCCCTCCCCTGCTGGCCATCTTGTGTCCACATGGGGGCAGGATCTTTGACCACATGGGGGCAGCCTTCTTGTGTGTTGGAGTAATGGTCAATCTATGTATTACTCTTTTATTAGATAGGATAAAAGATGTTCACCTTATTGTATCTCTGCTCCTCTTGGCTGTAGGGAGTGCAGACAGCAATCTCCTCATCCATTACCCACAATGAGCTCCAGGTGGCACCTGTCTCTACTCTTCTCCCTTCCCTCTCTCTCTACTCTTACCTACTTGCCCACCTTCAAATTTTCAATGCATAGGTCTCTCAAATGTATTTGTGCATTGAGCAGGGAATCTTTTGATGAATTATAGCTGTTCAAATTGTTGTAACTTCAGTGGGAATAAACCAGTGGAACCTCTCACACTGCCATTTCTCTGACGTCACTCCACCGATTTCTTTTGGTTAGTATTTGTTTGATACAACTTTCAAGCTTTCTGTAGCTTTTTGTTTTAAATTAACTCCAAACAGTATATAGTTAGACATATGTTAGATATATTTTGAATCTTTCCTTGTGTCTTTTTATACTCCTAACTCTCAATTCAGATTTTTCATCTTTTTGTCTGTCTTTCGTTCTCTGGGTTGTATTCTCAGACGTAATCTTTTTTCACTCATTTTCTCTTAGCTCCATTTAATCTGACATTTAACCTGTTCGTTCCCAGAGGTTTTATGTAGTATTATAAACGATGTTTTTAATTTCTTCTTTTTGGTCTTTAATTATTAAAATACTAGAGGCCCGTTGCAACAAGATTCATGCAACAGGCCTTTCTTCCCCTGGCTGCCAGCACCCGTTGTCCTCCGGCACCCGGGCCCCAGGTCTTCGCTCCGGCCCCCGCCTTCAGTCTGCGCTCCAACTGGAACGCCACTCCTGCAGCTCCCTCTGCCTCCCACTCTCCCTCTCATAGCAGGTGTCCCGCCCCGCCGGCCACTCCGCGCCTGCATGCGTGCTGCCCAGAGGCCCGGAGCAGCTTGGCAGGGAGGAAGGGGGTGCGGGGCTGCCGCCATCTTTGTCAGGTTAATTTGCATACTCACTCTTGATGGCTGGTGGGTGTTGTGAAGCAACAATTTTAATATTTCTCTTTTATTAGTGTAGGTTCTTTATAAATATTTTTCGCATTAAAGTACTCTCTTACAGTATTTAGAATTATGCTATAATTTATTCAGTGCCCCTCAAGCCTGTTAAGTGTAAGGTGTGTGTGTTTGTGTGCGTGTGTGTGTGTGTGGCTCTAGGAACTTTTTAAAAATTAGTTTATTGGGGTATGATTGACATACAAAAAGCTATACACATTTAATGTATGCAACTTGATGAGCTTTGAGATAGGTATATACCATAATCTGTGCCATAAACATAATTGTCACCTGCAAAAATATTTCATCCTGCCTCTTTATTTTTTTATTATTGGTGTATTAGAAGCCCAGGCATGAATTTGTGGACAGGTGGAGTCCGGCTAGCCTGTCCTGATGGGGGCCCATCAGGCTGGCCAGGGGGAGGGGCCACAGGCAGTTGGCCAGCTGGCCCTGCCCTCAATCAGAGTGTTAGGGGCTAGTTGGGGGTGGGGCCAGCCAGAGGGAGGGGCCACGGGTGGTTGGCCAGCTGGGTGGGAGGCCACAGGCAGTTGGTGGCTTGTCCTGCCCACAACTGAGGTGTGTTGGGGCTGGGGCAATCAGGGCCCAGGTCAGGCTGGTTGGCTGCTGCAGTGTCATAGCCACCGGTTATTCTGGTTATTCTGGTCACTGGGGGAACGGGCCTATGCTGGCAGTTGGATACCCTTAGCGCTGCTGTGGAGGCAGGAGAAGCCACCACTGCTGCACTCGCCGGTCGTGAGCCCAGCCTCTGGCTGAGCAGCACTCCCCCTGTGTGAGCACACTGACCACCAGGGGGCAGCTCCTGCCTTGAGTGTCTGACCCTGGTGGTCAGTGCACATCATAGCAGTCGCTTGTTCCGCCTTTCAGTGGATTTGCATATTAGCCTTTTATTATATGGGACTAGTGGCTCACTGCACCTAATTCGTGCATGGAGGGGGATGTTTCTCAGCCCAGCCTGCACCCACTATAATCTGGGACCTCTCAGGGAATGTCCGACTGCCGGTTTAGGCCCTGTGGGATTAGATCTAAACCAGCAGTCAGACCTCCCTCTCACAATCTGGGACTGCTGGCTCCTAACCACTCGTCTGCCTGACTGCCTGCCTGATTTCCCCTAACCGCTTCTGCCTGCCGTCCTGATCAACGCCTAACTGCTCCCTGCCAGCCTAATCACCCCCAACTGCCCTCCTCTCTTGTCCCAATCGCTCCCAACTGCCCTCCCCTGCCAGCCCGCTCACCCACAACTGCCCTCCCCTGTGAGCCCAAATGCCCACAACTGCCTTCTCCTGCCGGCCTGATTGCCCACAATTTCCCTCCCCTGCTGCAACCTGCCTCCTCTGTGTGAGGCAGCGGAGACGCTGGGACGGCTTCCTCTGCACCACACAGAGCCAAAGGACTTCCAGCCCTCACCACTGGAGTGACATCCAGGCCCCGCCTCCACTGTTTGCTTAGCCATCTAGTGGTGGCCATCTTATGACAACGTCACACGTGAGGGCCACCTAAGCTTTTATTAGTATAGATGTGTATAATGAGAATGCTTAACATAAGGTCTACTCTCCTTCTTTACCAAATCTTGTAGTTTCTGATACATTATTACTAACTTTAGGCACTATAACATACAGTAGATATCTAGGACTCATCATCCTGTACAACTGAAATTTTGTGCCCTTTGACTAATACCTTCCAGTTTCCCTCTCCCTCCAATCCTTGGCAACCTCTATTCTGCTCACTGCTCCTATGAGTTCGACTGTTTTAGATTTTACATATAAGTGGTATAATGTGGTATTTGCCTTTTGTATCTGGCTTATCTTACTAAGCATAATGTCCACCAGGTTCATTCATGTTGTCACCAGTAGCAGGATTTTCTTTTTACTTAAGGCTGAATAATATTTCATTGTATATATACCACATTTTCTTTAGGTGCTCCCATTTCTTGGCTATCCTATATAATAAAGATATAATATGCAAATTGACCCTCACACAAGATGGTTGCCCCAGTGTGGTCAAAGATGGCCGACAGGGGAGGGTAGTTGTGGGCAATCAGGCCTGCAGGGGAGAGCAGTTAGGGGTGACCAGACCTGCAGAGGAGGGTAGTTGCGGGGGACCAGGCTGAAAGGGGTGGGCAATTAAGGGGGACCAGGCCAACAGAAGAGGGCAGTTAGGGGTGACTGGGCTGGCAGGAGAGGGCAGTTGGGGGCAATCAGCAGGCAAAGGAGTGGGTAGGGGGTGATCAGGCTGGTAGGCAGGTGAGAGGTTGGGAACCAGCAGTCCCAGACTGTGAGAGGGGTGTCCAGATTGGAGAGGGTACAGGTTGGGCTGAGGGACACCACACACACACACCAGTGCACTAATTTCATGCACCAGTCCTCTAGTTGTGGATAATGCTGTAATGAACATGGGAGTTCAGATATCTCTTCCAAATCCTGATTTCATTTCCTGTGGACATATACCCAGCACTGGAATTTCTGGATCATATGATAATTCTATTTTTAGTTTTTTTAGGAGCCTCTACTGTTTTCCTTAGTGACTGTGTAACCTTGCATTACCATCACCGCAATCTAGATACTCAACTTTATCATCACAAGACTGCCTGTGTTATCCCTTTATAGCCACAGCCTAAATCCCTTCCTCCTAATCCCTGGCAACCACTATGCCCTCTATCTTGTAATTGTTATTTCACAAATGTTACATAAATGGAATCATGCATCAAGTATCCTGTTGAAATTGGCTTTTTCATTCAGTATAATTTCCTTGAGGTCCATGTGTCAATAGTTTGTTCCTTATTATACTATCTCATGGTTTAGATACATGTTTTAACCAGTCACCCATTGAAAGTCATTTAGGTTCTTTCCAGTTTGGTATTACAACTAGGGCTACTATGACCATTCATTTCTCACATTTTTTAATGTAAATTTTTGGCTACCACTTAATGTCGACAAAGTGCCTTGGTTCTGAATTAGAATGTCTTCACTCATTATAAACTGTAATCAAAGCAATAATATATATCTGTAAGACAACTTAGGTGTTCTGATCTAACAAATAATATTCTTTCCAACAGTTAGTACACTTTTGAATTAAGTAAACACTTTTGTATGGGGTTTTGGTTGGAAAAATTGTGACTGATAAAACTTGTTGAATTAAGTGTATAAGTAAACATTTGTGTGAATATCCTTTTTAGGAAGCCGAGACACAAGAGCTTCTCAAATTGATAGTCACAGTAGTAGTAGCAACTATCATGAAAGCTGGGAAACTCGAAGTAGTTATCCTGAAAGAGACAGATACCCTGAAAGAGACAATAGAGATCAAACAAGAGATTCTTCCTTTGAGAGAAGACATGGAGAAAGAGACCGACGTGACAACAGAGAAAGAGGTTTGTCAAATGGAATATTATTAAATAATGACCAACATTCATTGGGAAAATTATTATTTTTTAGTAGTTATCAATTTACTTTTTAATGAATGATGTCTTTTAGACTTTTGTTTGTTGACACATTTGAGGCTGTTATATTTACTCACATAATCTTTTCTTTTATACCTACTTTTGGGGAGGAGGTATAAATAACTAGCTACCATGAGCTGTTGGGCAACAGTGTAGGTAGTTGCACACTCTAAGAACTGAGGTGCACTGTTGTATGTCTCTCACCTTAACCAAATAGCTCATAACCTTTAAAAATGTATATTCAAGGCACCATTCTGGCATTTCTGATTCAGGAGATACTTAAACTTTCTCATCTGAGTATCCTGGCTACTCACTCACTAGCAGCGATAAACAGAGTTTTGTAAGGACTGTAGTAGAGGAAAAGAAAAAAAAATAATTACAGGACTTGGGTTTTCTAGAGAAACATTTTACTTCTGTTCTTTCATGAGAATATGTAATGCTTGCTTTAACTAATTTTAGATTCTTGTATCTTAATCTAAAATTTTCTGTTACTCTATTAGGTGATCTCTTAAATAAATTTTGAAGCAAGGCTACTAGAAAGCATTTAAGAAGGGTATTAAGTATTTTCTTTAACAAGCTTTTATTGCCTGTACATATTAGGGCCATAAATAGTTAAGATTTTATGAAGGTCTTACTAACGTTGGCTGGTTACTAAAGTAAGTTTTGCTGCGATGCTGAGATTAGTATCGTACAAACTTGATGGAGTAGAGAATTGCATATTTTATGCCTCACAGTGAGCTGAATCAGAAGTAATACAGAATGTTAACATGGAAGTACTGAGAGGAGAGTGAATGAAGTCTCTAAGACACAATGTACTTTAGGGAGTGGAGATGAAATTAGTGCTGGTCGGGTTGATTTTGTTAGGATAAGCCTAATATTTAGGTTAAAAGATGATGTGTATGATTTCTTTAGTCACAGATGAGGCTGGAGTTTATATTTTCTGTGTTTATATCTGAAATTATTTATTTCCTAACACTGATTCACCTCTCTTTACTCTCTTTCACACTGTGTCCTGGTAATGCTTTTTTTATGTCTTATTTTTTTCCTTTTTTTTTTTCTAGTTTCATATTCTTGCTCAGGTTTTTTTCATGTCATGCCTAAATTCGGTGGTAGCATTTGGTTTCAGTTTTATATTTAGTTCAACCCTACGTGCATTAAGTTACCAAGAACTTTGATAGTTGCTTTATATGTATTCTCTGACTTAATATTCTTTTATAATGTTAAATCAAAGAACATGTATATTTTTAAAAATCATAAAATTCTTTCAAAATATCTTCGTAAGTGTAGATATATAATCCATGTTTCATAACTTAGGAAATTTAGACCGAGAGAAAAGTAGTGATTTTTCCAGTATTACAGAGAAATAAGTTCCATAGCTGGTACAACTTCTATTCTTTTTCTGTTTTACTTTATTATAACTATTTCAACAGATATCATTTGTATAACTGAAATAGAAATATATTTTTGAGGTTAATGATATTCTACAAATGGTAAGAGAATCCCTATGCACTTTGCTAGGTTCTTAGAGTACAATAGTCCTTGTGCGTGTAGAACTTAATAGAAGTGAAGATAAATCCCCCACTCCCCAAAAAAAGAAGAAACAATAATTCAGTGCTATCAAGGAAACAAGCAAGGGGCCCAAATATAGAAGTAAAGGTTTTAAGAGATGGAGATTATTTTATCTAGAGTATTTATGAAATTTTTTTAAAGAAATTATGCAGAGGCATAAATACAAGAGATGTTAGTATTGCACAGATTGAGGGTAAAAATGTTCTGTGCAGAGAGAAGAGTATATGCCATGAGAAAATTTGTTATGTCCGAGTTTGAAAGATCAAGATGACTAGCGTATGGTGACAGTAGGGAGATTAAAGAGGTTGAGGTTAGAGATGCACCCAGGCACCTTGTTCTGTGCTCAGGAATTTAAATCTTCCCTTTAGTTCTTCATAGCATAAATATTAGGTGTACTGGTTAATAATGCGGATTTTGTAATCAACGAAAACACAGTAACTTCAAGAGAAACATCAGAAGTGCTTTATTCAAAGTAATGTCCATTGGTAGCTACACATTTCCCCCATCTTTCAGGCAATTTGTGGATACCGTCCCAACAGAACTTTTATTATTTTGAGGCATACCACTCAGAGACCCAATTTTCCACTTCTTCATACGTTTTGAAGTGCTGCTCAGAAAGTACGTGTGCCATCGATTGGAACTAGTGGTAACCTGAAGGAACAAGGTCTGATGAATACAGTGGGTGGGTTAATACCTCTCAGGCAAGATTATCATGAAGCAAAATTACTTTGCCGTGTCTTCTGGCCCATTCTGGTCTATTCACGATCACAGCGGGGTTCAGATTGAGTATCTGGTCGGCAGCCATCAGTATTAACGGTCACACCTGGTTTTAGAAGGTCATACATAACACGCCACACCTTCCTGATCCCACCAAACGCAGAGCATTTCCTTCTTTCCGGAGCAATTTGGCCTTGCAGTCAATGTTGATGGTTGACCTGGATCAACCCCATGACTCTGTGCATTTGGGATTCCCTAAATAAATCCTCTTTTCATTGCCACTCACCATTGGACGCAAAAAAAATACTTTCGTGCCGTTGAAGCAACATTTTACTGATGACTTTTCAGTTTCCCATTTGTCTTTCATTCAGTTGATGTGGCACCCATTCCCCTTCCTTTTTTAAAATCTTTCCCATTGCTTGTAAATGATCAGAACTTGGTTGCTGAGCAATGTTTAATCTTTCTGCAAGTTGTTTTTTTAGTTTGACACGGATCTTCATCCAATACTGCTTGCAATTGTTGTTCTTCAAACTTTTTCAATTGGCCTGGGCATTCTTTGTCTTTCACATTGAAATCACCACTTTCAAAGCATTTAAACCAGCGTTTACAAATATCTTGAGATGGAGCATGTTCACTATAAACTTCCCAAAGTATTCAGCAGCGCTTTTCTTTAAAATAATAAATTAAAGCTTTGTGCAAATGCTCTTTTTTTGGCATGAAATTTGACATTTTTAAGTGTCAAAATACCTATGATGTCAACACCTTCAGAAAAGTTGACATATGAAGTTTGGAAGCTTGTCAATACAACAAAATAGCATACATATCAAATCGCATATATATTCATCTATTGGGGGAAAAAAGCTCATTATTGACCAGTACACCTAGTAGGTACAAATTGACAATTGAAGTGTGATAAATGCAACTACTATATAAAGTTCTATGAGAAGACAGAGAAGCAAACAGAATTCTGAGGAAATCCAAGAAAGCTTCCTAAGTAGGGAACATCTGAACTGGGTCTGAAGGATAGTAAGAGTTTGCCTAAAGCCGTCGTTGGCAAACTGCAGCTCGCGAGCCACATGTGGCTCTTTGGCCCCTTGAATATGGCTCTTCCACACAATACCACGGCCAGGGAGAGTCTATTTTGAAGTAGTGGCGTTAGAAGAAGTTTAAGTTTAAAAAATTTGGCTCTCAAAAGAAAGTTCAGTTGTTATACTGTTGATATTTGGCTCTGTTGACTAATGAGTTTGCCGACCACTGGCTAAAAGAACAATGGAAGAAGCACTTTGCCAGGAGAAGCTGTAGCATGTGCAGACATACAAGACTAAAAGAAACATGTTTTGAAATAGAATAGGAATATGAGGTTGGAGTAGAAGTATGCTATATTTGGTAGAAAGGGGAAAAAACAGAAAAAGAATTGATCAGAGTTGATAGGCCAGGTTTTCAGGCTGAAAATTTTGTATTTAATTGCCTTTCTACTGCTTTTTTTTAATTGTCTAAAGTTTTACATGTCTCTTTTTTCCCCCCCAATTGACCACCACCAACCACCAACATTCCCTCCCCAGGCAAGCCCCCTCCATCCTAGTGTCTGTGTCCATTGGTTATGCTAATATGCTTGCATAGAAGTCCTTTGGCTGTTCTCTAACCCCCCCATCCCTTGCATTTGTCTCTGGATCCATTTTAGTTCATCAGATTATGTTGATCACTATATCCCCCGTATGAGTGAGGTCATGTGATGTTTATCTTTCTCCAGCTGGCTTATTTCACTTAGCATAATGCTCTCCAGTTCCACCCATGCTGTTGCAAATAGTAAAAACTCCTTTTTTTATAGCAGCATAGTATTCCATTGGGCAAATGTACCACAGTTTTTTAATCCATTCATCTGCTGATGGGCACTTAGGCTATTTCCAAATCTTAGCTACTGTAAATTTTGCTGCTATGAACAGAGTTTTCATCAAAACTATGATAGCCTGGGGAAAGACTGAAGACCAGGATACCAACCAGTCAGACTGTTGACATAGCTATCTAAGAAGAGGTTATCAAAGTCTTGAGTTCATAATATTAACTGTAGGGATGAAGAGAGGAAATAGAAGAAATGTTTTAAGAGTGAAATTGATGGTTACTTGAATATGATGGTATTTAGAGATTTCCAACTTTCATGAATGGGTATGTCACTCATTAAGATAAAGGAAATATATAACAAGAAGCACATCTTCAAAGAACACATTTTGGGAGAGAAGATAGTTTAGACATTAAACTGGTATTATAGTTTTTCCATTTTCTTTGAAGTAAGGAAGATTGTCATTTTGTTGGTAAAATACTTTTTATACGTCAAAATAATGTGTGGGTAAAATAGTCTATTCCGAGGGTGGGGAACATCCAGCCTGTGGTCTTTGTAAGGCCTGAGAGATGCTTTGGTCTGGCCCTGCCAACCATTGGGGATGAGTTAATTAAATATTTGCCAATTATAGCGGCTAATATTTAAGTTGATAATTTTGTAGAGACTGCAAATGTAATGGATATCCAAATGGCCCTTGGCAGAAAAAGGTTACCTACCCTGGGTGTTCCCTTATTACTGTAAGATGCAGGATTGAGTTTGTGTCAACATTTTGTAATTATTGTGACATTACTATGACCTCGAACCAGGAACTCAGACAGTCATATGGATTATGGGAATAAAAAGTATAATATAATAAGACCTTTTTAAATAGTTTCAGCAAAGGTAAAAAAGGATTTAAGAGAACTGAATTCTAATTCTACTGTCCTAATGTATTTATCATCTCTATCACTTTGACAAACTTCTGGAGCATAATTTCTGTATTTTTAAGAGGAAAAGGAGGAAGGGGGCAGGACAAGGTTTGGTTTGGTTTTAGCTTTAAAATCTTATGAACTTTTCTATCAATCTATAACTTTTAATGAGTATTTATAGATAATTATTATCTTTCATATATGGTAAGAAAGGAAATTTAAATTACTATATTGAGCCCTTCCCTAGAAATATCCTAAAATTATTCTGCTTAATAAGTTGATGTTAGATATGCCACTTATAAATCTGTTGGCCATATTATAGTATGACTTTATAATTAACCTGTAAATATTATTATATAATATGAAAGTGGCTATCTCTATGAAAGAGTGCATGCCAGTTTATTATACATTTTTTGATCCCAGAATAATTTTTTGCTTCATTAGAATTTGAGTATCAAGCATTAATTTTCTGTTTATATGATTTATGTATCAAAAAATTATATACATATACATATATATAATGTGATGAGATTATTAACTCATATTTTAAGAAAACAACTCTTCATCTGAGTAATCAGTTATGTGATTAAATAAAACTTTAGTAGTTATTAATTGTAAATATATCATTTATAAGAAACACTTTTTACATGATTATTTCAAGATTGCTAAGCATCAGTACCCTTAATACTTTAGTTTATGATAAATTGATATTGCAGCAAAAAATATTTGTTTTGTTCTATTTTTTCCTCACATAATAGCTGCACTTTTATGTGTATATATTTTTGCCTGAAATTAGAGGTGTGACTTACGAGGGAAATTTTTTTTTTCCTTCAGCTCCTATGTTCTACACCTCCTGCTGCCCCTATCCTTTGCCACCAGTGTTCTCAGGCCCTGCTGGGGGGACAGAGAAGATCAGAGGTGAAGGGTAGAGATGGCAGAAAGTGGGGTTGGAGCAGTGGGCTGGAGGTAGGGTAAGGAGCATGCAGAGAAGGATCAAAGGCGGACCAGCGGGAGGTGGGTGGGGGATTGATGGGGAGCAGAAAACATGTTAGTTAGAGGGCAAAAAATGTTTAAGCAAAAATAATTTTAAACATATAGGGGTGATTACTTGGATGATTAAATTAAATATAAAGGTGGTATCTGATTTATATTATTGCCACTGTGACCCTATACACACAAAATTTGCCATACTGTCTTACCCAGTAGGTTATCTGTCAATTAATCACTGACAAAACTTGATTTTCATTGTAGATCAAAGACCAAGCTCACCAATTCGACATCAGGGAAGGAATGACGAGCTTGAGCGTGATGAAAGAAGAGAGGAACGAAGAGTAGACAGAGTGGATGAGAGAAGAGATGAGAGAGCTAGAGAAAGAGATCGGGACCGAGAGCGGGAGCGGGAGCGGGAGCGGGACCGAGAGCGGGAGCGGGAGCGGGAAAGAGAACTAGAGAGAGAGCGGGCTAGGGAACGGGAGAGGGAAAGAGAGAGAGAGAAAGAGAGAGACCGGGAGAGAGACCGTGACCATGATCGAGAGAGGGAGAGGGAGAGGGAGCGAGATAGGGACAAAGAGCGGGAGCGGGAGAGGGAGGAGAGGGAGCGGGAGCGGGAACGGGAGCGGGAGAGGGAGCGAGAGCGGGAACGAGTGAGAGAGAGGGATAAGGAGCGGGAGCGCCAGAGGGACTGGGAAGACAGGGGGCGAGAGGACCGCAGAGAAAAGCGAGAAGATGCCCGTGAAGACAGGAGCCTGAGAGACGGACACGATGAGAGGAAATCAAAGTAAGAGTGATTGCACATCAGTTTTCTTTGGTTTTCTTTTTAAGCCACCAAAATTTTTGGTTGCCTCCAAAAAAAAATTGGGAGAGAGAGAGGTGTGAATCAGTTTTTTAAGTTACATCTCAGCTTACAAGTAGTGACTCCAGATTTTCTGTTTTATTTAATGCTTTTTAGTGTGCCCCTAATGATTTATTAATTTTCCCCTCTCTATATGTTTCTGTATTTCAGTTTTAATTATATAATTTTGTGTTTAAAAATTTTTGAATTATCTGGAAAAAAATAATGATTTTTTCATTCTTGAATTTCTTAATCTTGGGGTATAATTAAATTATTCTTATTTAAATTACATTTTTGATGGTACATAGCTTATTCACCTACTTCAGACTTGTTTTTAATAGGAAACCAATGTAAAGATGGTAAGATTATTTAACTTAGTTTTATCCCATCATAGCCCCTTTATAACTGGTTAGTGGAGCTGGTCAGTCACTAAGAGGTGTTGCCCATGCTGTTCCTGATAACTCTTCATGAGTCTTGCAGGCTGGAAGCCTGGGGTCACTGCCTTCAGGCCACTGAAACACTCACGGGAGCTAGGGCGTCTCTGTAGCCGTCACGGAGCGAGAAGGGGCGAGAGAGCGAGGCGTCCTCTTTTCAGATGTGGAGTATAGAAACAATTAGGGACAAAATGTGTTCTTATTCATAAATATGCTTGAAGGAATTTTCTCTCCCCTTCCCCCCCCCCCTTTTTTTTTACCAAAATGAATTTATTGGCTCAAGTATCTAGGAAATCTAGGCTTACTTTTCCTTTGTTCTGATGTATCCACACTCTCAGAGCCTCGGGAATGGCGTGCCTTCTGTGCTAGTCCAGTCTCAGAAGGGTTTCTTCAGGTGGCGCTCAGACAGCCCCGGGAGCCGGCAGCCGGCGGCTCTCTGGCCGGGGGCTTTCCTTAGCTGAGCAGACAAGGGAGCCAAGGCAACCACTCTGGCCGTGAGAACTTCGGACTCTGATTGGTTATTTGGGGGCTTTTACAGGCACAAAACCAAATTGGGAGTTAACTGCTTTGTAGAAAGTATTACTTAGAAAAAGGTATGAAGCCAAGACCGGTGTGGCTCAGTGGATAGAGCGTCGGACTGCGGACTGAAGGGTTCTGGGTTCGGTTCCGGCAAGGGCATGTACCTTGGCTGCGGGCACATCCCCAGTAGGGGGCGTGCAAGAGCGGCTGCGGCTGATCGATGTCTCTCTCATCGATGTTTCTGACTTTCTATCCCTCTCCCTTCCGCTCTGTAAAAAATCAATAAAATATATTAAAAAAAAAAAAAAGAAAAAGGTATGGAAATATTTTATGTATCTTCATTTTCTTTGCTCCTACCTCTAGCCATTTGCCTCTTGATAAAGACAGACCCCCAACTCAGTGCTTTAGGCTTTTTCGTCGTTACTGTTGTGGACTATGGTTATGGAGAAACAACATGGCACAGATGGGAAGGCCTTTTCTTTAGGTCCTCGCTTCCCTTCAGTGTGCAGCCAAGTTTTTTGTAATTCACCCTCATTTTTTTAAAGAAAAATCTTACATTAACATAAAATTCATAATACTGCTTTTAACACATGTAGCACACAATACATATTACTTCTCGTATCTTCTCTGACCTCTTTAGCTCTTTCCTAATATTAAAATCCTGAAGTGTATTTTGTGTTTAATATGCAGTCCTATGCTTTGATTAATATTTTTTCAGGCTTTGTTCTCTGTTTATAATAGCAAAAATTTCTTGTGTGGTTTTTTGTTTTTTTGTGACTAGACAATCCAGTCATTAATTGTTTTCATTTGGCTTCCCAACAGTATAAAAGTATAAAATTAACTAGTAAAGTTTAGTAGAGGGCTTGTGGATATTTTGATTCCTCTGCTGCATGCTTTCCATCTTGCAGTATTTATACCTAGTGATTTTCAGTTAAGTGATTCTACATCTATAATGAAGAAAGGACCTCAGTAAATACTTATTATGTGAAGTTAATAACTTGATGTCTTCTTCAGTTGTATTGTCATCTCAGTAGTTGAACTTATCCAGTACTTTTTTTAACCACTATTATATAGAAGATTTGCAGAACTGCCATAGTATTTGTTACTTTTGTTTCTGTAGATACTGTTTTGAATTCTTGCATGTTTTAAATTTTCACTTTATTCTAGTGTACCAGTTATCTCTTGCTATAGTTTAAAACAGCAACTTTTTTGTTCATGATTCTGTGGATTAGCAGTTTTGTCTGGGCTCAGCAGAGCAGTTCTGCTGGTTTTACTTGGGATCAGTCATGTTTCTACAGTCAGTATGGCAGTTCGCTTGGGTCTGAATGACTCCAAATGGCCTTACTCTCAAGTCTGGCTGCATGCTTTCCATCTTGCGGTATTTATACCTAGTGATTTTCAGTTAAGTGGTTCTACATGTATAATGAAGAAAGGAAGATATGTTACCATGTATTTTTTTAAGTTCACAATTATAAGTTGTAGCAAATGAAGTTTTTCATTTTATTAAAAATGCTGACTGTATGATATAGCACTGACAATGTTGCTATCCTATAATTATTCTAGTACTAGAGGCCCAGGGCACAGGAGGGGGTGTCCCTCAGCCCAGCCTGCACCCTCTCCAGTCCGGGATCCCTAGGGGGATGTCGACTGCCTCTCAAAATCTGGGACCGCTGGCTCCTAACCGCTTGTTTGCCTGTCTGCCTGATCGCCCCTAACTGCTCCCCTGCTGGCCTGATCACCCCTAACTGCCTTGCCCCACACCTAGGAACCAGGATTCCCTCCTTTGGCCAGTTGCAGGAACTCGGGACCTGGGCTTCCCTCTCACTGGCTAGCTGCAGGCAACCAGGACCCGGGCTGGCTTCACCCTGGATGACCACAACCATAGGGGACCGTGGGCAGATGGTTTGTCCCTCTCCTGGACTGGACCACAGGCACAGGTGCAGCCACTGGCGCCACAGAACCACGGGGCAGGTGGCTTGTCCCTTTCCCCGGGCCACAGCCTGGCTGGTCCCCATTCCTCTCTCCCCAGTGTTAAGTGCCTGAGCCATGAGGCCATGATGACCATTGGCATCTTAGTTCTTTATTAGATAGGACTGGTGGCCCGGTGCACGAAATATGTGCACATTAAAAGGGTATTAATTAGAGGAAATATTTTAGTAGTACTATTTGCCCTTTCTCTATAATAAAAGTATGACAGATAAAAGATAATGAGTACAATGTATATGAAAATAATAAATCTCATTAATAACTAAATAACGAAACGATATAACAACAATAACTCATGATATAAAAACAACATTGATGCAAATTATGACTGATAAAGTGATTAAACTTATTCTAATATCTCTCTGTATACCACATTAACAGTGAAAACACTTTTAGAGTGCTTGACTAATTTCCCTTGGGATAAAGTATTTACAACTTTAATATCACATGCTCTTCAAACTTGAAAGAAAACGTAATAACTGACCATGTGTGAAAAAGGGTTCAGGTAGAAATATTCCTGCTCTGTCTAGAGTTTGTCCTTGTGATTCATTAATAGTCATTGCAAATGCTGGCATCACAGGAAACTGTCGTCAAATTAATTTAAATGGGAGGCCAGTGTCAGATGGGGACAAATCAATTCTTGGAATGAGAACAACCTCTCCCTCTGCAGATCCTCTTAATACTTCAGCTTCAATAATGTTAGGTAGTAATCTTTTGAGAATAAATCTGGTACCATTACAAAGACCCCATTTACTATTAAGATTTCTCAATAGCATCATGATTGCACCCACTTTCAATTTTAATTGATGACACGGCATTCCTGAAGGAGTAATACTATTAAGAAATTCAATGGGAAAATTTTCCTTATCAGCATCATCTGTGGAGTCAATGGAATCATTGTGTTGAGGGCTGACTTTTAATAGATCACAGCGAGGGACTTGCTCTGCTACATAGGAAACAACGACCCAAAAGCAGCAGGGGTCGGTGGGGGAGCGGCTATCCGAGCCAACCCAGGCTTTCGCAGGGCGCTGCAGGTCCTAACGCCTGGGCAGGATTCTGAGCGCTCATTACCCAAGGTGCCCCTGGCGCTCATTTGTATGTCCCATGTGACAGGTAAACCCCACACCTCAGTCACAGCCTAACTATCAGAGCAACCTACACGCGAACTTCTTGAGGGGATATCATGACATCAAATTCCCCTAACCGTTCCAAGGTCACCACGAAAGGTCGAGATTCAGTCAACAGTAAGTGTGAGGAGAGAGGGATCTCGCCAGCCCTTAAGTACCAATGTGTACATAGCTTATAGTGTGGTGCTTGCTTACTTGGCACTGTGGCCACACCCCTGTCTGCTGGCCACGCCCCCTGCTCCTGATTGGCTGGTAGTGTAGCAGAGGTATGGTCGATTTGCATATTACTCTTTTATTAGATAGGATAGTGAAGAAATAATAGTTTAAAACATATTAAAGAAATCTCCTTACAACTCCTAGAATTTTATGAATTATATTTTTTTGTTCAACTAGGAAGCGCTATAGAAATGAAGGGACTCCTAGCCCTCGTCAGTCACCTAAGCGGCGACGAGAACATTCCCCTGACAGTGACAACTACAACAGTGGTGATGATAAAAGTAAGCAGAGTCTGTTTTCTGTGTTTCTATATTCATATTCACTTGTAACCATAAGAGTTCTCTTTGACATTAGTAGAAAGTGATGAATTCAGATACAAGTTTTTTTCTTTTGCTGCCTCTGAATGTCTTCAGTGTGAGTAAAGTATGTGTTAGAAATAGTTATTTTATTACAATGGAACTGTCATTTCCTACTATTTGTAGAAAAGCCATATTTTAATTTTTATTAAAATGATTGCCATTTTTCAAGTTTTAAAATGAAAATAAAAGATTGGCTTATTATTTGTTACCTAAAGGTTTGTTAATTTGGTGAAAGTGTAATTACTTTTATCTGTTTGAGTAGATGAAAGACACAGACTCTTGAGCCAGGTTGTACGACCTCAAGAATCTCATTCTCTCAGCCCATCACACTTTCCAGAAGACAGGCAGGGTAGATGGAAAGAGGAAGATCGTAAACCAGAAAGAAGAGAGAGTTCAAGGCGCTATGAAGAGCAAGAGCTCAAAGAAAAAGTTTCTTCTTTAGATAAGCAGAGAGAACAGACGGAAATCACAGAAAGCTCAAGAATTCGAGCACAAGACATGCTAGGACACCACCTATCTGAAGACCGCGATACAGCTAATGGAGCTCATGATGAGAATCAGAAAAAAGCAAAAATTCAAAAGAAACCTATTAAGAAAAAGAAAGAGGAGGATGTTGGAATAGAGAGGGCTAACCCAGAGATAGCATCTGAAGATGGTCAAGTATTTTCACCAAAAAAAGGACAGAAGAAGAAAAGTGTTGAAAAAAAACATAAGAGATCCAGAGGTGATTCTGATATTTCTGATGAAGAAGCGGTCCAGCAGAGTAAGAAGAAAAGAGGCCCCCGGACTCCCCCTATAACAACCAAAGAGGGATTGGTTGAAACTTCCAATGAAAAGGATTTGACTAGAGAAGATCCTCAGAGAAAAGAAGATACAGCATTTAGTGACTGGTCTGATGAGGATGTGCCTGACCGTGCAGATTTGACAGAATCAGAGCATGCTGCCACAGCTGCTGCTCCTAGAAGGACTTCTTCTCCATCTTCCCTTCTCCCTCCTCCTCCTCCTGTGGCTACAGCTCCTACTATGACTGCTTCTGCTACTCTTGCCACTACTGCTACTGCTATCAGCACCTTCAGCCCATGTACCACCACTATTTCCACTTATGTCATCCCCACCAATACAAATGAAGACTCTCATAGAAAATGCCATAAAACACGAGCCGAAAAAGTAGAGGCACCTCATGTTACTATAGAAGATGCATCACATCGAAAACCAGTGGAGCAGAAGAGGAGTAGCAGCCTTGGGAGCAATCGGAGTAATCGTAGTCATACATCTGGTCGTCTACGTTCCCCTTCCAGTGATTCAACCCATCGAAGTGGAGATGACCAAAGTGGTCGAAAGAGAGGACTGCATAGTGGCTCAAGAGACAGAGAAAAAACAAAAAGCTTGGAAGTCTCGGGAGAGAGAAAATCAAGGATTGATCAGTTAAAGCGTGGAGAGCCCAGTCGAAGTATTTCTTCAGGTAATAAATTGAAATATAATTTAGCTGGTGATTCCTGGATTTAGCATATTTTGTACACATTATAATTTTAAAGTAAATGCTAAATTTATTACTTCTCTCAATGCCCTAAATTTCAAGGAACTTGGTTAGAAGTTTAACCATCCCTCCAAAATGTTAACTGTTACCACATTAATATCAATATTATAATAAAGATACATTCAGTGATGTCATTCTGCTTAATATCAAGATTTTAGTAGTTTATATTGGTGAAAGGGCTTATGTATTCAAATCATTTTTTCATGCCTAAAATTTTCACCTTTCTGCCCTTGCAAGAGCTAGTCCATTCTCTTTTGACCACAGAAAATAAAGTAGGGGGATAGGAAGAGATTAGATAATGAAGTAGTGATTCTGTTAATGTGTAATCATTTTATGTACTTATTTCTTTGAAGATATTTTGTTGTTATAGTGATAATAGACAAGAAAACATGTGTTTTACATATCAGGTAGGACTTTGAGAGATCACTTTTCCCTTAAATGAGTTATTTGGATAGTGAGCATAATATAGAAAAACATAAATTATAAACTTTAAAGGACCCTAAAATGAGGCATATTATTACTATCTTATCATGTTAACTCTTTGTATATATTTATTTTAGATCGCCAGGATTCAAGAAGCCATAGTTCAAGAAGAAGTTCTCCTGAGTCAGATCGACAGATTCATTCAAGATCTGGGTCATTTGATAGCAGAGATCGGCTTCAAGAACGTGATCGGTATGAGCACGATAGAGACCGGGAAAGAGATAGGAGAGATACAAGGCCGAGAGAATGGGATCGAGATGCTGATAAAGACTGGTCACGTAACAGGGACCGAGACAGATTACGGGAACGAGAGAGAGATCGAGACAAAAGGAGAGACTTGGACAGGGAAAGAGAGAGACTAATTTCTGATTCTGTGGAAAGGGACAGAGACAGAGACAGAATTTTTGATAGTTCTCAAACAGAGTCTATAAAACGCAGTGAAGCAAAAGTGGAGCCTGAACATGAACGAGACCTAGAAGGCACTTCTCGAGACTCTGTAGCTTTGGATAAAGAAAGAACGGATAAAGATCCAGCTTCCATAGAGCGATTTGAAGACACAAATAAAGCTGGGAGAACAGATAGTCTGGCAGGTGAGTCACCCCTTATTGTCTGTCATACTGCTCCGTTCCTGTTCAGATTTTACAGACAACAATTGTTTTAAAAGGTACCTACTGAGTCCGTTGTTTTAAGGAAACATAGATTTCATAAGGCAACATGGGGTTTTTGTTTGTTTTTGTTTTTCATGTTCCTTTTTCTTTATTGATTAAGGTATTGCAAATGTGTCCTTATCCCTGCATTGCCCCCCCACCCCCTGCCGCCCTCAATTCTGCACTCACCCTCACCCCCTATTGTCTGCTTCCATTGCTTATGCTTATATGCATGCATACAAGTCCTTTGATTGCGCTCTCCCCCACCCTCCCCTACCTTCTCTCTGAGGGTTGAGCAGATTATAATAGTTCTCTTGTGATCGATGCTTCTTTGTCTCTGGATCTGTTTTTGTCTATCAGTTTATGTTGTTCATTATAATCCACAAATGCGTGAGATCATGTGATATTTATCTTTCTCTGACCTACTTATTTCATAAATTATAAAGCATAATGTTTTATGGGCAAATTTTTAAAATGTGTTCTCAGCCTAGCTGGTTTGGCTCAGTGGACAGAGCGTCAGCCTGTGAATCAAAGGGTTCGAGGTTCGATTCTGGTCAAGGGCACGTACCTTGGTTGCGGGCTCCTCCCAGCCCAGGCCTGGTTGGGGCTCGTGCAGAAGGCAGCCAGTCAGTGTGTTTCTCTCACACCGCTGTTTCTCTGTCTCCCTCTCCCTTCCTCCCCCAAATCCCCTGGGAACAATCTGTTCTCGTATTACTACCAAGACAGGCTTGCTTAGATAAACCTAAATAAAATAAAAGATTACTTAGTTGCAATGTCTGCAAATGTTTCAAAAAAAATAGAAGAAATCATAAAAATTGAAGGGATTTCTTGGTTTTGAAAAGGATTAAAAAAACTATTAGTGGTTTCTGTCTCTATGGCAGTTGAGAAGAAATATATATGAAAATAACACTACCTGAAATGGCATTTAATGACAGATGGACTATAAAATACAATTTGTGCTCCCCATTCCTAGAATATGGAACCCTGAAAAGTTCGTATCAGCTCTTTAGCTGACTCAGAGCCAGCTCCGCTGTATGAAACATCACTCTTTGTCCTCCACTCAGTCTACCATCAGACTGACTCATGCTGCTGCATGCTCTGAAAGGATTACATTCTTGAGCCTTCTTTGCACCTGCTTTTCTCATTGTCTCATAGACATTCTCCCTTCTATCTCCTCTTTTTAACTCAGACTGCAAGTCCCAGTTTTTGGATTATTTATTCTAAGAAGCCTCCTCTGATAAAGTCTTACTCTTTAAAATTGACACGGCACTTTATTTATACATCCTTTCTGGCATCCCTGCACTGTATTATAATTATTTTATAAGTATTTGGATTTCTCTCCAGAATTATAAAGGACCTTAGCTTTTCATTTTTTTAATCATCAATACTATAGTAAGGACACAATAAATGGTAAATAAGTAAAAATGTATTTTGAGTATTCATATATGCCCTACATTATCCTTTGGTAAATTATAGCCTAGGTAACAATACTTATGACTCCTCCTGAGAGTCTCCTGGTAATTTTATCTCCATGGCACTGTTTATTTCTGATACCAGTGCTTACCCCACTGTTCTCACATAACCTATCTACTTCAGGCACCCAAAGAAACTTGCGCTATACATAGTATATAAACAGTAATATTTTATTGGCCATCTTGTAGCATTGGGCCAGAGTAAAATTCACATTCTTTTAAAATGAAACATCCTTACAGTTTTGGTTATCTGAATTAATATTCCAATATATCATCTGTTACACATTTTTCTACTTGACAAAAACACTCAACTTTCTTCAGTTACATTTTCCTCTCAATTTTGAGTTCACATAACATCAGTTCAGGAGCCATAATACTAATGGAGGTTTGTAATTGAATATAATTAAACTAATGATTATAATAGTTCTCTTGTGACCCTTTTTTTAAAACTATATCACTCATTGGTTGTGGTCATTGATAACATAGAATAGAAATATATAGGTGAATTACCCACTGTGAGATGAAGCATTTTATTCACCTATAGTAGGAAAATGAGTTGAATAAACTTGAAACTTGAAAAATTCTACCATTCGCACTTGTTAAGATGTATCTGCCTAATAAAAGAGTAACGTGCTACTTGACATTACCTTCACTATGCCCACCAGCCAAACAGCAGTGAGTATGCAAATTAACCCAACAAATATGACTGGTTAATTTGCATACATAGGCGCCCAGTGGTGACGGCACAGGCATTCCGCACCATGCCAACTGCTTGGGGGCTCTGGGCAGCGTGGGAAGGCGGGAAGGCGCTCTGGCCAGAGCAAAGGCGTGCTGGCAGCTGGGGACAAAGGCCGTTCTGGCACGAATCTTCAGGGGAACAAAGGCCGGTTCTTGTACGAATCTTCAGGGGAACAAAGGCCGTTCTGGCACGAATCTTCAGGCGTGCTTTGGGCCTCTAGTGTTTATATAGTGAAGTTATTAAAACTGGCTATCTTCTGAGTGAATTGGCAAGGGTATGGAGAGATTACTACAGAATTTAATAGAATAGAAAATTATTAGAATGCTTAGAAACATCTTATAGTTTATTATATTTTATTTGCTGCAAATATTTATAAAGTATACTGTTGCATTTTGAAAACTAGTGTTGTAAACTAAAATATATTGATAACTAATGATTAGAAAAATTAAATATACTCTGTAATTTTAAGATAATTTAAGTTCACAACTAACTCGGGTATAGATGGTTGAGAAAAGTTGATAAAATCAAGAAGTAGAATATATACCAGTGGTACTAATAAAAATGTATTAAAATTATAGCATTCTTTTAAAATTATTGTCCTTGAAGAATAATGTTGGAATAGGGAAGGTGAATTGTGATATAAAGGAAGAATTAATAGCACTCTGATATTTTTACCTCACTGCTATAAAGTCATTTTTATATGAGCTAAATGTTATTAACAGGTTTGCAAGTTTTTGAAAAACTAATGAGTTTTGCCCTGGTCGGGTTGCTCAATTGACTTGACTGTCATCATATACTCCGGAAGTTTGCAGGCTTGCTTTCCCGGTCAGGGCACACACCTAAACCGGAGGCTCGATCCCCAGTCAGGGCCCACGTGGGAAGGCAGCCTGTTGGTGTTTCTCACATCAGTGTCTTCTTCCCCTCGCTTTTTCTAAAAATGAATAAAAACTTAAGAGTTTAAATAAAGCAGTCAGTGCATTCTTTTGAAGTTAGTCTATTTGTCTGGACTTACTTAGTTTTACTGTATAAAATTATGTTATATAATATGTTATATAATCAACATTAACATGTTAGCTTCTATTTCACATATTTTAACCTATTTTGATATGGCTGTCCCTATGGTGTTCTTGCCATTAAAACTAAATTTGACTATGTTTTCTTCAGTTTTTTTATGCAAGTGTTTTAAATAATTTAAAAATGTCATTTTCTAGTGAAAATACTTTTCTGGTTTTTTTTTTAGTGACTTAGACATTCTTTCTCTTAACACTGTCTTTGACATGAGAATAATTTTTCTAATTAGCAGGAGATGATGAATCCAAGTTAGATGATGCACATTCATTAGGATCAGGTGCTGGAGAAGGATATGAGCCAATCAGTGATGATGAACTAGATGAAATTCTGGCAGGTGATGCTGAAAAGAGGGAAGACCATCAGGATGAGGAGAAGATGCCAGGTAATTCTTTGCAGAGGTGGTTGATCCTAAAAATTATATGATTTATGGTATGAAGATATTTTTGTTCCCTTTCATGCTATAAGAATTGAATAAAGTCAGTCAGAACTTTCCCCTTTATGTTTTAAGTAACATTGACAGTCCAATAAAATAAAAATTATAGTAAGTAACTGTCAATAATTATAGTCAATAAAAATCCTGTTCATTTTTAAGTAGACTTTGCCTTTGAATTGGGAAAGGTCTAATTTAAAATAGCAAATTTGAAAGATTTCCTTTTCAGAGTTTAAGATTCATATTTTATATAACTTGGAATCGAGCTAAATAGTCCTGATTTTCTGGCAGCGTTCTAGATAGTAGGTATATGATGCAGAGCTTCACAGCTGTGGTGCCATAAACCAACTTTGGAAATGACTGCTCAGAGATTTATAAGAGTTGAAATTATATTTGAGCACTATTTCTATATTTCTTTCTACAGTTCTCTAAATTCAGCAATTATTTTCACTTACACGACTTTATGTCTTACCAGAGCTTACTCTGTTAACTATATCAATCACCTCATTTAGTCTAGTTGTTGATAAGTTTTAGTTTGTTTTTAATCATAGTGAGTGTCTGCTTTGTTGAGAACGTAGAATATTACATTTGATTTTTTTTTAATTTGCTCTTATATTTCAGTTTCTTTTTACTAATGTAGAAGGTATGTATGATTATTATCTTTATTACTGGCTACTGTGTATTTCTAAATAGAACATTATTAATTTCTCAACTACTCCTTATCATAGATGGATTATTTGTTCTTAATATTTATAAGAGCAACTGCCCGCGTTATAAAGTAATTGCATAATGAATTATTTGTTTTTAAAAAGTAAAATTTGTGTGCATGCATGTGTATGTACACATGAATGCAAAACAGATTCCTATATTTAACTTAGGAAAAGATTCTGGTACCAAGTTTCACAATGTCAGACCTATTATTCTTTGTGAAATAATGGAGTTCTTTCATTGGGATCTCTCAAGCAATTTATAGGAATGAATTTGGGGGTTTTTTGCTTGCCTGTTTTCTTTCGGTGAGAAAGTTTTGTTGTTTTTTTTATAAAGGTCCTTAGATTCTGAATATGAGGGCTTATAGAAAGCTTTCATCTTAAGAATGTGGCATTTTTGGTTTGAAGTATTATTTAATGGTTTTTCATGTTTCACGATTTTTATTTCTCTCTAGATAACAAGAATACTGTATCTTGGTGTAAAAATAATCCTATTCTTTAACTTTTTACAGATCCCTTAGATGTGATAGATGTGGATTGGTCTGGTCTTATGCCAAAGCATCCAAAAGAACCACGAGAGCCGGGGGCTGCGCTCTTAAAATTCACACCTGGAGCTGTTATGCTGAGAGTTGGGGTTTCTAAAAAGCTGGCAGGTTCTGAACTCTTTACTAAAGTCAAAGAAACATGTCAGAGACTCTTAGAAAAACCCAAAGGTAATTCTGTTCTACTTGGATTGTACATGATGTGTGATAAATACTAAGATGCCTTTGAAAAGAATTCTGTTCTTATGTAGCGCTAATAATATTGGATATATCTTTTTTTTTTTTTTTTTTTGAGGAACCACTTATTCATTATTTAATTCTCATGATGAGAATTTTTTTTTGCATTTTAATTTTTTTTTAATATATTTTTTATTGATTTTTTACAGAGCAGAAGGGAGAGGGATAGAAAGTCAGAAACATCAATGAGAGAGAGACATCAATCAGCTGCTTCTTGCACACCCCGCACTGGGGATGCGCCCCCAGCCAAGGTACATGCCCTTGCCGGAATCGAACCCGGGACCCTTCAGTCCGCAGGCCGACTCTCTATCCACTGAGCCAAACCGGTCTCGGCTTAATTTTTTTTATTGATTAAGGTATTACATATGTGTCCTTATCCCCTGAGAATTTCTTTTTAAAATGTATTTTGAGAAAAGCTTAAACTCATAGAAAAGTTGTAAAAATAGCATAATTGTCTTTCTATTTCAAAATTACTTTGAACAAAATACTCGGTGGTTTAACCAGGGTTAAATGAAGCAGAGCCTAGTGAAGTAGACTAGATATTTCCATATCTAAGCAAATTTGATGTCTTGGCAACCCTTTGGGGGGGTGGGCGGGGAGGGGATGGGGAATTCTACCCAAATACAGTTGTGTAGGTTGAACCTTAAACAGAGTTGTTAAAAACTGGTCTCTAGGCCAAATGGTCTGGATTCCAATAGACACAGCACTTACTATTATTTCATCTCTCTGTGTTAGCGTCCATCTTAATCCGGGAACAATGACACAACCAACTTCATATGATTATTAGGAGGAACATATGAGTTATTAAAAGTAAAATACTTAGAACAGTTTCTGATGTGTTGTAACACTCAGTAAATATTAACTGCTATCCTTTAATTTGAAACTGTTTTATCACATTGATTTTAGACCTTATCAAGACAAAAATGGAGGAGGGCATGTGGAAAGGAGGTAAAAGATGAAAGTAACATTATTTACTTTTATATAATGTTCATGAGAATAAAGAAGTGTAGTTAAAAGAATTAAGCTTTTTATTAATATAAAAAATGTTTTAAGAATTTCATGAATACATGTCCTTTCAGCTGCTAGCATAATCAGTAAAACTCTTGATTTTAATATTTTTCAGTAAACATAGGATGTATGTTTATGAAACATATATAAATTATAATTGTGAGTGTGTAAAACCTGACAGGTGATCAAAGTCTTAGGTTATGCTCTACTCTTTCTGCCGTTTTTGGTTGCTCTGTGATCTTAAGCAAGTTCTCCTATGGGCAAAATGATGAGACGAAACCCCTAAGGTCTTATCCACCTCTGAAGTTATTGACTCCTGTGACTTTTGCAAATGACTTTTTAAATTAAAATTTAGTTTAACTTTGCTAACTTTAATAGTACAGTTTGACCCTAGCTTACTCTCAATAATGAACATATACACTGTAGGAGAGGGATTTGACTGTTCTTTACCAGTCATTCCTGTATTTTGCTATGATTGCTTTGTGAGAACTGCTATATGATGCTGAATATAAGTTTTCTAAGAAATGGAACTTTATTTTGTTTACTGCTCTATCCAGTGTCTAAGGATATGTCCTTAATAATTTTTCCATCGCCTAGAAAACTACCTGACACATAGTAGGTATTCAGTAAATATTTGTGAAATAATTTATACCAATTTTTCTGTTTTACTGAGTCTATTTCAGTGCCCCAAGCCCCACATTCCATATGTAACTTTGTTGTTGTTAATCCTCACCTGAGCATATTCCACTGATTTATTTTTTTAAGAGAGTAGAAGGGAGGGAGGGAGGGAGGCAGAAGGAGAAACCTCGATGTGAGAGTCACATCTATTGGTTTCCTCCCACACAGGCCCCGATCAGGGCCAGGGACCGAGCCTGCAGCCTAGGTAGGTGGTGGCCTTGGCCAGAATCAAACCCAGTACTCTCAGTCTGTGGGCCAACACTCGAAGCACTGAGCAAACCGGCTAGGGGACCATATGCAATTTTTTAATGTATTTTTATTGATTTATAGAGAGAAAGGGGAAGGAGGGAAAGACAGACAGACATGAATATCAATAAGGAGAGAGAATCACTGATCGTCTGCCTCCTGCATGCCCTTCATTGAGGAGTTAGCCCAAAACCGGGGCGTGTGCCCTGACCAGGAATCAAGTCCTGCCCTCCTGGCGCATGCCTGGGCTGGCCACACCAGCTGGGCTACACCCTGTGTGACTTTAAACATATTCCAGGAACCTTAAATTCTTAACTTAAAGTATGAAACTTATTGTATGCAGTTAACTGTAGAGCAACATGGGTTCAAACTGCGTGAGTAGTTTGCTTATATGTCGGTTTTTCAATGTACATACAGTCACTTTGGGTGAAAAAGCAGTATTTTTTACCACAGTCAGGAATGCATGGATGAACTGTCCTGTGCCATCTATACTAATAAAAGCCTACGGGACGTCTCGCCCTCGAGTCATCACAAGATGACTGCCCCCATGTCATCACAAGATGGCTGGCAGGGGAGGGCAGTTGGGGGTGATCGGGCCAGCAGGGGAGCAGTTAGGTGTTAATCAGGTTGGCAGAAGAGAGGTTAGGAGCCAGCAGTCCCAGATTGCTAGAGGGATGTCTGACTAAATGGCCAATCGGACATCCCCTGAGGGGTCCCAGATTGGAGAGGATGTAGGCTGGTCTGAGGGACACCCCTCCAGTGCACAGATTTTGTACACCAGGCCTCACCTATGAGGCCTGGAGCCATTTTTTTTCCCTGCTCTAGTCATTAGCTGTCCACCTGCCACTCAGACCCCAAGCCAGGGACTCTCCTTCCCGCCCCCAAGGCTCTGGTGGGCCTCGCCAGTGCCTGCCCACAGCCTGCCCCTGGGAGGGTGGATCTGGGCTAAGAATCCACAGCCCATGCCCTACAACATCCCCCCCAGCGGTGGGAGAGGGCAGCCTCCTCTTTCCAGGCCCAGCCCAACACCCTCCGAGAGCCGGGGAAAGCGCCTGGCCGGAACTGGTGCCTCAGGCCCCCCGCCCTCCGAACCCGCACCTGGCCTTGCCGGTGGCTGCCACTCCCCTCAGCCACCCGGCCGCTGGCCCGGAAGGAGAGGAGCAGGGAAGCTGCTGGTACAGTTCCGCCAGATTCAGCGGGCCTGCCCGAAAGCGGTCCCTGCTCCTCATGCGCATCCATCCGAATTGCCGCCATCTTGGGCAGGCCGATGTCCGGCTGACCCCAAGGCCTCCGCAGTGGACATCCCGCGGAGGCCGTGACAGAGAGGTCTGGGGGGTCAAGACATAGCCTCCAGGTGAAGCAGGTGCTGTGGGAGCAAAGGGACCAAAAGACATGGTTATGCCCAACAGCCGTCCAACTCCACATGTGGTGTGAGAATCAGTCATTGTTAGAGCCAAATTTAGTGCTGGTGTGCCCCTTTTAAACAGACCCCCCATATAAACTTACCATGCCGATAATTCACTTTACTACAGAGAGAAGCACAAAGATTCATGAAATAAGCAAACTATTTTGTACCTCATAGTATGAAACATTTAAACATCATTAAAAATAATCTCTATGAATAGAATATAAAAGGAGTTGATATTAATAAAATCTAATATGCCCAATTCAAAATGTCATTGAGAAATGCATCTATAATGCAAAATCAAAGTATGGGGTCTAGGGTTTAGAAAAAACAACTTTACTCCATTCTACCTGTCAATACCTCAGCCTTCTGCTTTGCACAAAAGTCTCGATAAAGATAAGGAGCAGAATGAGAAGTAATGCCTCATGCACTGAAACTTATCTGTTTCTTCAACAAATACTTATAAAAGTTGTATTAATTTTGTGCCTGTATTATAGAAACACAATACAGCTCTGTCCCTATCTTCAAAGGGCTTACCTGTGAGTTCCCAGTAAGGTAAACCCGTGAACAGCAAAGAAGGAGCAGGTTCCAATACAATTCTTATTGTAAGAATTACTGAGGAAAAAACTGTCCTCACTATCCCTCTTGAACAAGAATTAAAAGGAACAAATAAATATAATGAATGAATCCTAACTCTTTTGGGGACCCCAACCATCAGGGACTAACAGATTTTATGAGGCCTAACGTTTACTGAACCTGAAGGACTAATTTTAGTCCCCCAAGGGCTCCTAGACTGCAAAGAGGGCACAGGCTATGCTGAAGGGACCCCTGTGGGTGCACGAATTTCATATACCGGGCCTCTGGTTTTATATAAGGGACTTGAGTATCTCTGGGTTTTGATATCTGTGGGAGATCCTGGAAACAATTTTCTTTTTCTCCCCCATTGACCTTCATCTAGCCTTTCTGTACCCCTGTCGCATGTCCTCATCTCACCCCCAGTGTCTGTGTCCATTGGTGTGCTTATATTGCATGCATACAGGTCCTTTGGTTGATATCTTCACACCACCCTCCCCAAACTCCCCACTTTAATTTGATAGTCTGTTTGGTGCTTTACTGCCTCTATATATATATATCTTTTTGTTCATCAGGTTATAACGTTCTTTATTTTCCATAAATGAGTGAGATCATGTGGCATTTTTCTTTCATTGCCTGGCTTATCTCACCTAACATAATGCTCTCCAGGTCCATCCATGCTGCTGCAAATGGTAAAAGTTCCTTCTTTTTATAGCAGTGTAGTATTCCACTGTGTAGATGTACCATAGTTTTCTAATCCACTCATCTGCTGACGGGCGTTTAGGCTGTTTCCAAAACTTAATTATGGTGAATTGTGCTGCTATGAACATAGGGGTACGTATATCCTTTCTGATGGGTGTTTCTAGTTTCTTTGGCTGTATTCCCAGAACTGGGATTACTGGGTCAAATGGGAGCTCCATTTTTAGTTTTCTGAGGAAACTCCATACTGTCTTCACAGTGGCTGCACCAGTCTGCATTCCCACCAGCAGTGCACGAGGGTTCCTTTTTTTCCGTGTCCTCGCCAGCACTTGTTGTTCGTTTGATGATTGCCATTCTCACAGGTGTGAGATGGCACTGCATTGTCTCTTGGCCTTCCTTCTGTCTTTTTTCGAAAAGTATCTATTTAAGTCCGTTGCCCTTTTTTTTTTTTTATTGGATCATTTATCTTTTTTTAAGTTGTATAAGTTCCCTATAGATGTTGGAGATTAAACCTTTATCAATTATAACATTTGCAAATATGTTCTCTCATACTGTGGGCTTTCTTGTTGTTTTGTTGATGGTTTCTTTTGCTGTGCAAAAGCTTTTTATTTTGATGTAGTCCCATTTGTTTATTTATTTATTTATTTTTAGTTCCCATTGCCCTAGAAGCGGTATCGGAGAAGAAATTGCTTCAGCATATGTCTGAGATTTTGCTGCCTGTGTATTCCTCTATTATTTTTATGGTTTTTTGTCTTATGTTTAACTCCTTTATCCATTTTGAGTTTATTTTTGTTATAGTGTAAGTTGGTGGTCTAGTTTCATTTTTTGCATTTATCTGTCCAATTTTTCCAACACCAGTACAAATTTTTCAACACCATTTATTGAAGAGACTGTCTTGACTGTATTGTATGTTCATGCCTCCTTTGTCAAATATTAATTGAACATAGTGGTTTGGGTCAATAACTGGATTCTCTATTCTATTCCATTGATCTATATGTCTGTTCTTATGCCAGTACCAGGCTGTTTTGAGAACAGTGGCTTTTTAATACAGCGTGAAATCTGGTATTGAAATCCCACATACTTTGTTATTCTTTCTCAGGATTGCTGTGGCTATTCGGGGCCTTTTTTAATTTCAGATGAATTTTTGGAGAGTTCTTTCTAGGTCTGTGAAATATTTTAATGGGGAGTGCATTGAATCTATAGATTGCTTTGGGTAGTATGGACATTTTAATGATGTTTGATTCTCCGAATCTATGAACATGGTATGTTCTTCCATCTGTTTACGTTTTCCTCTATCTCTTTTTTCAGTGTCCTGTAGTTTTCTGCATATAAGTCTTTACCTCCTTAGTTAAGTTAATTCCTAGGTATCTTAATTTTTTTTGGTGTGATGGTAAATGGGATTGCTTTTTTAATCTCTCTTTCTGTAAGTTCACTATTGGTGTATAGAAATGCCATAAATTTTTTGGTGTTAATTTTGTATCCTGCTACATTGTCAAATTTATTTATTAAGTGTATTAGTTTTTGATGGAGTCTTTCTGGTTTTTATATACAATATCGTGTCATCTGCAAGTAAAGATACTTCTTCTTTTCCAATTTGGATGCCTTTTATTTCTTCTTCTTGTCTAATTGCAATGGCTAATACTTCCAGTACTATGTCAAACAGGAGTGGTGAGAGTGGGTGTCCCTGTCTTGTTCCTGTTCTTAGGGGAAATGGTTTTAGTTTTTGCCCATTGAGTATGATGTTTGCTGTGGTTTCTCATATATGGCTTTTATTATGTTGAGGTATGACCTTCTATTCCCACCTTGTTGAGAGTTTTGTCAAGAAAGGGTGTTGGATTTTGTCAAATGGTTTTTCTGCATCAATTGTTATAACTATGTGATTTTTATCTCTGTTTATGTGATGTATAATGTTTGTTGATTTGTGGATATTGTACCATCCTTGCATCCCTGACAAATTCTACTTGTTCATGGTATATGATCTTTCTGATATACTGCTGGATCTGATTTGCTAGAATTTTGTTGAGGATTTTGGCATCTGTATTCGTGAGGGATATTGGCCTGTAATTCTCTTTCATTGCATTGTCTTTATCTGCTTTTGGTATAAAAGTGGTGCTGGCTTCCTAGAAGGAGTTTGGAAGTGTTCCATCCTCTTGAATTTTCTGGAATAGTCTGAGGAGTATAGGTTTTAGTTCTTCCTTGAATGTTTGGTAAAACTCCCCTGTGAAGCTGTCTTGCCCCAGGCTTTTGTTTGCTGGCAGCTTTTTAATGACTGCTTCAATTTCTTCCATAGTTATTGTTCTATTGAGCTGTTTAGATTCTTCCTGATAGAGTTTTGAAAGCTTCTATTTTTCTAGGAATATGTCCGTTTCCTCCAGGTTGTCCAGTTTGTTGGAATAGAGTTGTTCATAGTATTTTTCAACAGTCCTTTGTATTTGGTGGGGTCTGTTGTTATTTCTCCTCTTTCCATTTCTGATTTTGTTTATTTTTGTCCTTTCTCTTTGCTTCTTGGTGAGCCTGCCTAGAGCTAATTCATCAATCTTGTTTATCCTTTCAAAGAACCAGCTTTTGGTTTTGTTGATCTTTTGTATTGTCTTTTTGGTCTCTATGTCGTTTATCTCCCCTCTGATCTTTATTATTTCCTTCCTTCTGCTTACACTGGGCTTTTCTTGTTGCTTTCTTTCTAGCTCTTTGAGTTGTAGGGGGTTACTTACTACCATTGTTTCTTCTTTTTTGCAGTAGGCTTGTAGAGCTATGAACTTCCCTTTTAAGACTGCTTTCGCTTTGTCTCATAGGTTTTGAATTGTTGTGTTTTCATTGTTGTTTGTTGCCATGATGTTTTTTATTTCTTCTTTGATCTCTCTGGTAAGCAGTCATTGTTTAATAGCCATTTAGTCTCCATGTGTTTGAATTTTTTTGGATTGTTTTTATTGTAGTTGATTTCCAGTTTTATGCCACTGTGATCTGAGAAGATGCTTGTTATGACTTTTATCTTCTTGAATTTGAAGAAACTTTGCCTATGACCCAACATATGGTCTATATTTGAAAATTACCCATGTGCACTTGAGAAGAATGTATATTCTGTGGCTTTGGAGTGAAATGTACTGAAGATGTCAATTAATTCCATCTGGTCTAGTGAGTCATTTAGTATTGATGTTTCTTTGTTGATTTTTTGTTTAGAGGATTTGTCCAATAGTGATACTGGAGTATTAAAGTCCCCTACTGTGATTTTATTACTGTCAATCTCTCCCTTGATATCCTCCAGGAGTTTTTTTAGTGTGTGTGTGTGTGTGTGTGTGTGTGTGTGTGTGTGTGTGTGTGTTTAATATATTTTATTGATTTTTTTTTTTTTTTACAGAGAGGATGGGAGAGGGATAGAAAGTCAGAAACATCGATGAGAGAGAAACATCGATCAGCTGCCTCTTGCACACCCCCTACTGGGAATGTGCCCGCAGCCAAGGTACATGCCCTTGACCAGAATCGAACCCAGGACCTTTCAGTCTGAATGCCAACACTCTACCACTTAGCCAAACCAGTTTTGACCTCCAGGAGTTTTGTTTGTTTGTTTGTTTTTTATGTATTTGGGTGCTCCTATATTAAATGCATATATGTTTACCAGAGTTTATTTCTTCTTGTTGGATTGCTCCCTTTAGTATTATGAAGTAGCCTTCCGTATCTCTTTTCATCTCCTTCACTTTGAGATCTAATTTGTCAGATATAAGTATTGCTACCCCAGCTTTTTTTTTTTTTCATTTCCATTTTCCTGAAAAACCTTTCCGCATCCCTTCACCCTCAGTCTGTGTGCATCTGTTTCTCTGAGATGGGTTTCTTGTAAACAGCAAATATATTGGTTATGTTTTCTTATCCAATCTGTTACCCTATGTCTTTTGATTGGGACATTTAATCCATTTACATTTAAAGTTATTATTGATAGGTACTTGTTTGTTGCCATTTTTATTCTTTTCCCTCGTGTTCCTTCTTCGCTCTCTATTTTGGTTTTTTTGTTGTTGTTCTTGTTTTGTTTTGTTTTGTGTTGTTTTTTTGTTTTGTTTTGTTTTACAGCAGACCCGTTAGCATTTCTTGCATTGCTTGTTTGGTGTTAATAAACTCCCTTAGTCCTTTTTTGACTGTGAAGCTCCTGATTTCACCTTTAATTTTGATTGAGAGCCTTGGATTTAGACCCTTCCTTTCATGACTCTGTACATTTCGTTCCATTCCCTTCTGGCCTGATGTGTTTCTGTTGAAAAGTCAGTCAGAAGCCTGATGGGGGATCCTTTCTAGGTGACTTTATCTCTCTCTGGCCACTTTTAATATACGTGTCGTTGGTGTTTACCAGTTTAATTATAATGTGCCTTGACATCAGTCTCTTGGGGTTCATTTTCCTTGGGACTCTGTGAGCTTCTTGGATTTGTGTGGGGGGTTTTCTTCCCTTTATCAGGGTAGTTTTATGTCATCATTTCTTCAAACAGGTTTTCTATTCCTTGCTCAGTTTCCTGTCCTTCTGGAAGCCCAATTATACGGATGTTGTTTTGTTTCATGTTGTCCCAAAGTTCCCTTAGGCTCTCCTGCTTTTTAATTTTTTTTCTAGAAACTGCTCTACTTGGGTATTTTTTCCTGCTTTGTCTTCTAGCTCACTGATGCGGTCCTCTGCTTCTTCTAGTCTACTCTTGATGCTTTCTATTGAGTTCTTTACAGCAGCAATGTCATTTTTCATTTCTTTTTGGTTCTTCATTTCCTCTTGGTTCTTACACATATTGTCGAATTTGCCTTCCATTCTTTTCATCTACCTTATGACCATTTCTCTGAATTCTTTCTCTAACAGATAGCTTGCCTCCATTTCGTTTACTTCTTTTTCTGGTGATGTCTGGGTTTTTTTTTTGTTTTTTTTTGTTTGTTTGTTTGTTTGTTTGTTTGTTTTTTTATGCAGGCTGTTTCTTTGTCTTCCTATCATCTCTCTTTTCTGGGTGTCTGGTTAAGTAGTTTTCTCTCTCCTGTATTGATTTAAAGGCACAAAATACAACACAACAAGGTACAGTGCACAAGGCACTGAACACAAATGTATTCACAATATTAATAACCCCAAATAAAGGTGACCACCAGAGAAAGTTAAATTAGAGGCTAGGGAAGAAAGAAAAAGAGAAAAAAATAGGAGTGCAAAAATGAAATTGGGAAAAGGAAAAAAGTAAGAGAGAAAAAGAAAGAAATGGGGGGGGGGACTGTATATGGGGGGGAAACTCTAATAGAACAGCCACTAATCCCAACAAATCCCAGCAACAAGTACCTGGAGATGAATACAGACTACAAACAACAACTAATGTCAACCAAGGCGAGGGAAAACAGAAGCAAAAAACAGAAAACATGATTAAATTCTTATGAGCTACACCTTTCCACTTATTTTTGTTTCCCCTCGTATGTGCTTAATCATTCTAGGGAGGTTTACAAGTATATGTTAAGAATTCTAACAAAGAAATTTGTCTTGAGCAATTTTCAAGGATATCCTGGTCTCCTTGCAAATTCTTCTATAATGAAATGGTATTTAATGGTGTTTTTGTGTGTGTTTTGTTTTTTTAATAGTATAAATATGTGACTCATTGTTTGGCTCAGACATTTGTATCTTTGAATCACCTGAGAAACTGCCTTCTTTGCCTGTAAGGGATCCTTATCCAGCTCTGGAGATTCAGTAGATCTGGAGGTTCTGTAATTCTGACACTGTATTTTAGAAAGTTCCTCAGATAGTTCTCACAGACACCAGAGTTTGTGAATTAGTTTTGAGTTTATTTAAGCTTTTCTTATATCATATACCTACTAGAGGCATGGTGCATGAAAATTCATGCACTGCAGGAGGGCTCCCCTCAGCCCAGCCTGCCCCCTCTCCCAGTCCAGGAGCCCTCGGGTGGGAGGCGATCCAGTGATTAAGGGAAGGTGACGCCCATCACACCTCTACTGCCAGCAGCGTGAGCCTTGGCCGGCCCTGGTTACCTGAGTCTCAGGTGGCCCTGGGCAGCTGGGCACCGCCATCTGAGGCTTGCCTGCACCTCAGAGCAGCCCTGGGCAACTGGGGGGCTGAGGGAATGGGGGATCTTCGGAGGCAGACGCGTAGAGTGGCTGGACCCATCTGAGGGCAGGCCCACCCATACCACGCACCTGCTGCCCCTGCAGGGCTGAGGGGACTGGGTACCACCATCTTGTGGCTCTGGGCGCTGCCACCTTTGCCATGGCGTGAGGTTCAATTAGCATATTCCCTCTGTATCAGATAGGATTCACTTTGTATAACTTATTTACTAGGTATATTTTCTCAGACTAGGTTTTTGTTAATTATATAATCTCAATTGCGCTTTACAGTTCAGAAAAATCAAATGTGCCTGTTTTTACTTATGTGCTATTTACTGCTTTCTTTTGTGGGCTCCAACATTAACCTATTTGATCATCTTGTTACAGAAGCAGTACCTTGTACCTTGGGCACTCTTAGCCAATTCTTAGATTGCTAGCTTTGAAGTTTTTGCTTATTCTGTAATTTATTTTGATTATTGACTGGCCTATTATAATGTTTTCCTATCTTGCATGTTTTGACTTAAAACTAAGTATTTTAATTTAATACATTGTCCAGGATTTTATAGTGACAACATGTAGGATAAAATTTGCAGATTGTGTAACACCTAATCACTTCCTAACTGGTTTTTTAAGAGGTCACAGACTGTAGTTATATTATTACATTTGAATCTTGCTACAGTAAAGTCCTGAAATCTATAACTTTAAGTAGTAGTTGATGGTATGCAATATTCTGAATTTGACTTCATTAATTCTTAATTTGAACTTTTCTTCCCAGTTATAGTTGTAATCAGTGTCTAAATTCTTGCTCCCTAGTCTGCTTTTCTTGTATCTTAAACTTAAAGTGGCTGTCAGAATGTTTATATTTGTTTCAGGCTACCAACAAAACTATACATTGAATGACTTTCACAGAAAATATATCGCCTTTAATATAAAATAATCTTCATCAATGTTGGTAACTTTGATAAAGTACAGACTGGAATATTCATCTAAGCAGTTCGTATTACTTTTATATTTTAGGAAAACTTAATGTGTGTTTTTGGTTTTTGAAAGATGCAGACAACCTTTTTGAACATGAATTGGGGGCTCTCAATATGGCTGCATTACTACGAAAAGAAGAAAGAGCAAGTCTTCTTAGTAATCTTGGGCCATGTTGTAAAGCATTGTGCTTCAGACGGGATTCTGCAATTCGAAAGCAGCTTGTTAAAAATGAGAAGGTATTGTTTTGATACAAATGCAAAGTGTTTGTTGAATATTATGAATTACATACTTTTCATTTGATTGCCTTAAATATTTCTCATTTCATTGTGAAAAGGTTTCTTTAGATAATAAAACATACTAGAAATTTAAATTGAGGGTTAAGGAAAAATATTCCCCAGGATATGTTGAGAATATAGAAATATTCTTTATGACAGTATAGCAAGTTGGAAGAGAAGGAAATAAATACAAGTAATTATATGTAAGCATTTACTTGAGAAGAATAAAAGGAATTGAAATATGAGAGAAATAGAAATTAGTTTAGTTTGAGAAGGGATCTGATCATAAGAAATTGAAAACATTTTAAACTTTTTGAAACTAAGAAACTGGGATTTTAATTTGGGGATGTGATTTGGTGGGCATGGGTAGTGTGACAAAAGAGAGTTGATCCTAGAAATTTAGATAAACATTTAATTTGTTAACTTTTTACTTGGAAACATTAAGGAAAGCATTGCTAAACAAAGGATACTCTGTTAAAGAAAATACTCATTTATGGAGGACGTTGAATTTACAAGAAAGAGAGGGATGCACTCATCTCTAACGATTAAAGTGGAAATGGCTATAAGGAGCAGGAAAGTGTCTAAGTCTTCTCTGCGGAGAGACCCGACTGAAAATTACTTGCACGGAGTTGCTGCAGCCGCTCTCCTTTGCGCTCCCGTGTCGGTCTGCACACAGCTCTTCACGCCGTGGCTTAGTGCTTGTCTCTCCTGCAGCCTCCCTCTGCTGGAAACTTCTCTTGTGAGAATCGAGTGCTAGTGCCCTAAACCTGTATATACTGAGTCAACTTATTTTTACTTCTCACCCGAGGATATTTTTTCATTGATTTTTTTAATATATTTTACTGATTTCAGAAAGAAAGTGGGGGAGGGGGAGAGAGGGAGAGAAGCATCAGTGATGAGAAAGAGTCGTTGATGGGCTGCCTCCTGCACACCCCACACTGGGGTCGAGCCGGCACCGGCGTGTGCCCCGACGGGAACTGAACTGTGACCCCGGTTCACAGGCCAGTGCTCGCCCCGAGCCCCGCCGGCGGGCTCCATTGGTCTTAAAGAGGCGGGGGAGAGGCAGGGGGAGGAACGTCAGTGTGAGAGGGACACACTGACTGAGGAGACAGTGACGCCTTCGCATGCCCCAACCGGGCGGTGGTGAGCTTGCAACTGAGGTGCGCCCTTAACTGCAATCAGACCGTCAACCCTACGTCTGTGGGCCCACACGCTGACCATTGGGCAGCTGGCTAGGGCTGAATCAACTTCTTATGCATCTAAAATGATAATAGTTTATCATCCTTGGTATTTAAATGAGAAATAATCACTCAAATTATTTTTTGTTTAGTCCGTGTAAGGAACCCCACTTGAGAAAGACTGTGGATTTTAACCTAATCAAAATTGTGTGTCTTTTTATTTATTATTATTTTCTTCTCACCTGAGGGCATATTTTTATTGATGAGAGAGAGAGACAGAGATAGAGGAAGAGAGACATCAATCGGTTACCTCCCGTATGTGCCCCAACCAAGAATCGAACAGCCTAGGAATGTGCTCTGACCTGGGATTGAACTCGCAGCCTCTTTTGCTGCATGGGTGGCACTCCAGCCAACCGAGCCACCTGGCCAGGGCCTGCCCCTTTTTATTAAAAAATATTTGTAACATTCCCTGTTTTCCTCCTCTAATATGCCATAATGGCTTCAAATTTTTTGAGAATCAAAAATGCCCCTGAAAATTTCTTGAGAACCATTGCTCAGAACCTTATAGTCCTTCACACTGGACACAGGCCACTGACTCTGAACAAAGAGTACAGAATAACAGGTGAGCGGCCCTGAGTGACAGAAAGAAACTAGAAAACCATTGGACACCCCCACAAATTGGCATGACTATATGTAGGAGGAGGGTTCTTAAAGTATCTAAATTATAGTTCATAGCAGAAAAGATTGGTGAAGAGTACTAAAAGAACTCTTAGCTGCATCTTAGTATTAAAAGAATGTACAGAATCTGTAGCAAGCAAAAGGAAGGAAATAATACCAGAAATTAATAATATTCATACTGGAAAAACATTAGAAACATTCATGAAACCAAAAGCTGATTCTTTGAAGAGATGAATAAAATAGACAATCCCCTACCCATAATGATAAAGTGAAAATTAAAACACAAATTACCGATATCAATGAAAGGAAATATCACTGCAAATCTCACAAATATTAAAAAGATCAGACAGTACTGTAAACAACTCTGCACATAAACTTGACAATTTAGAAGAAAAGAATCAATTGCTCTAAAAGTTACAATCAGAACTTAAGAAGTGATAGATAACCTGAAGAGTGCTGTCTTTTTATTACTAGAGGCCCATTGCAGGAAGATCCTGCAAGAATAGGGCTTCCTACAGCCTGAGCAAAGCTCCCTCCCGTCTCCTCTGCCTCCCTCCCTCCCTCCCTCCCATCTCTCCTCCCTCCCATCTCCTCTCCCTCCCTCCCGTCTCTTCTACCCCATCTGCTTTCCTCCCTTCTCCCTGCCTCGCCTGCTTCCCTCCTTTCACTGCCGCTGTGCTTGCTTCTTTCTACACTGTCTTCAGTCTTCACTCTGCAGGTGGGTATGCAAATTAGCTGCCATCTTTGTTGGGTTAATTTGCATACTCCTGACTGGTTGGTGGGCGTGGCTTGTGGGTTTAGCAGAGGTGCAGTTAATTTGCATATTGCTCTTTTATTAGATAGTACTAGGGGCCCAGTGCTCTGGGGGTGGGTGGTCCCTCTGCCCAACCTGCCTCTCACATACTGGGAGCCCTCAGGGGATGTCCTACTGACGGCTCAACCCCAGCCTGCCCAAGGCCAAAAGCCTCTGGCCCATGCTTTCGTCCTTGGGCAGGGGACCACAGCCAGCAACCGTCCTGCAATCCAGCTTATTGCTGGCTGGCTCTGCCCCAGCCCTTGCCCCGCACGCCGCCGCCCCCGCCCCCCCCCCCCCCCCCCCCAGGGCCAGAGAAAGCCTCTTGGTGAGGCTTTTTCCAGCCTTGGGAACCCAGTGAGCACCCTGCCATGGGCAGCAGCCATCTTGGTTGGGTGTTACTTTGCATATCTCTCCTGATTGGCTGGTGGGCATGGCTTATTGGATGTAGCAAAGGTACAGTCAATTTACATATTACTCTTTTATTAGATACAATTATTATTGAATTTGTAGTTCAAAACCTGAGAAGGAAATCTGTAGTCCCAGATGGTTTCACTGGCAAAATCTACCAAACATTAAGGAAAAAACACCAATTCTGTACAATTTAAGAAAACTGAAGAGGCAGAAATAGTTTCCAACTCGTTTTATGAGACTAGAAAAATTCTGATATTGCAACCAGTCAGAAACATCATAAGTAAAGAAAATTGCAGATCAATATATCTCATGAACATGAACACAAAAATCCTCAAATATGATAAGACATCCAATTTAGCAATGTATAAAAAGAGTGCAACACCACAACCGAGTGTGCATTATCTTTGAATGAAAGGCTGATTTAATACAACCTTGAAGAAAAAATACATGACAATATCAGTTGATGCAACAACAACAAAAAAATGTTTGACAAAATTTAGCATTCCTTTACAGTAAAAATGCTCAACTAGCTAGAATAAGAAAGGAGTCTTAACCTTATAAAGAGTATCTACATAGTAATATTTAATGGTAAAAGTTTGAAAGATTTCTCTCAGAGATCAGGGGTGAGGTAAGGAGGTTCTCTCACACCCGTTTAACATTGCACTGGAAGGCAGCATGTTCGGTACGGCAGGAAAAAGAAATGAACTGTCTTAATCACAGACAACTGCCTCTATAAAAGGCCTAAAGTAATTTACTAAAAAATATTCTTAGGACTTATAAGTAAGATAATAAGGATACAGGATACAAAAAGCAATTGCATTTCTGTATCTAGGAACTGAAATGAAAACAAAATTGCCCTTTTCAACAGCCCCAAAAAGGAGTGCGTAAGCAAATAAATCTAACAGAATGTTCCGGGTCTGTGTGCTAAAAACTACAAAACACTGACGTAAAAAATCAGAGGAGACCTAAATAAATGTAGAGACATATTGTATTTATAAATCGGAAGACTCCATGTAGTTAAGATTGTGATTCTCCCTAAGTTGATACACAGATTTAACACAGTTCTAGTAAAAATTCCAGCAGGGGTTTTTTTTGTAGTTACATACAAGCTGATTCTAAAATTTACATGGGAAGTCAAAGCAACTAGAATACCCAAAATAATTTTTAAAAATGAGTAAAAGATTAATAAAGTTGGAAAGACTCATACTATCCTATTTTAAGATTTACTGTAAAGCCACCCCAATCAAAATGGTTTGATATTAGTGAAAGGATAGACACTTAGATCAATGGACAAAACAGAATCCCAAAATAGACCCACACACTTATGACCAGTCAACTGGAGGGAGAGAATTTTAAAAGCCACTGTTTTTAATTAAAACTTTTATTTTAAGATAATTGATTTTCCAAGTTTAAAATGTTTATTCTGTGACAGATAATGTGAAGACAAGTATACTGGAAGAAAATATTTGCAAATCACATTTGAAAAATAACTTGTATCCAGAATATATAAAGAACTTAAAAATTAACATTAAGAAACAAGCAACCCAATTTTTTTAGTGGGTAAAAGACTTGAGTAAACACTTCATCAGAGAGGATATACGAAATGTCTGATAAGCACATGAAAAGGTATTTAACATCATTAGTTTTAGGGAATGCAGTTACAACTTCAGTGAGATACCATCAACACCCTATTACAAATAGCTAAAAAAAAATCTGAAAAAATCAAATTTGGTGAGAATGCAGAGCAATTGAAACTCCTATGTATTGCTGGTGACAATACAAAATGGTAGAGCTATTTTAGAAGATAGTTTTGTTATTTCTTATAAGGGTAAATGTGTGCTTACCTAACAGCCCCACTGCTATGTATTTACCTTAGAAAGTGAAAACTTGCCTGGCCAGTGTTGCTCATGATTAAGCATCTTCACATGCACCAAGAGTTCACTACTGGTTCGATTCCCAGTCTGGTCGCATGCCTGTGATTTGGGCCCAATCCCCAATAGGAGGCATGCAGAACGCAGCTGATAGATCTTTCTCTCTCTCCTCCCTCTCTCTCTCTCCCTCCCTCCCTCCCCCTCCCTCCCTCCCCCCCTCTCCCCCCCCTCTTTTCTCCCTCTCCCTCTCTATCTAAATATCAATAAAAACATGGTGTGTTTTTTTTAATGAAACCCTATATAATAAAAAGGTAATATGTAAATTGGCCCTGGCACAAGATGGCCACCCCTATTTGGTCAGCAGGGGAGGGTAGTTGCGGGTGACCAGGCCAGCAAGGGGAGGAAAGTTAGGGGCAACCAGGCCTGCAGGGGAGGGTAGTTAGGGGTGACTAGGCCAGCTGGGGAGGGCAGTTGGGGGCACCTGGGCCAGAGGGGAGGGAAATTGGGGGCAACTGGGCCAGCAGGGGAGGACAGTTGGGGGCAATCAGGCCAACGGGAGCAGTTAGGCAGCAATCAAGCTGGCAGGGGAGGGGTTAGGAGGTGATCTGGCTGTCAGGCAGGTGAGCAGTTGGGAGCCAGCAGTCCCAGATTGTGAGAGGGATATCCCACTGCTGGTTTAGGCCCGATCCCACAGTCGGACATCCTCACCCAGATTGGAGAGGGTGCAGGCCGTACTGAGGGCCCCCCCCCCCCAATACCAGTGCACAAATATCATGCATTGGGCCTCTAGTGTTCATATAAAAACATATTCATAAAAGTTTATAGCAGCTCTGTTTATAATCTCCAAAATTAGAAATAAGCCCAGTGTTGTTGAACTGGCTAATACATAAACAGTAGCATCTCCATACAGTGAATTACTAATTGGTAATAAAGAACCAAGCCTTTTTAATACTATCAACAACATGGAAGAATTTCAAAGGCATTATGATGAAGTGAAAGAAACTAATCTTAAAAGATCATGTATTCTGTATGATTCCATTTGTAAGATGTTCTGGAACAATAACAAGATACTTATTGTTTGTCGAGGGTTAAGGATTAACGAGGGTGTGAATACAAGGAGGCAGCAGAGGGAGTTCTTTTCAGTGATGAAATGTCTCTGTGGTCATGATTTTGAAGGAGTAATAATTCACAGAACTATGCATAAAAAGTCAGTTTTTCTGTATTTTTATGAATGCAGATGTGATCAAAGAATGCACTGCTCCTTTAAGGATCCTAGCAAGAAAACAAATGGCAGAAGGCTGGAGATATTCAAACTTTACTTATTATACATATGTTTGGAGAACATTTAGCAAAATTTTATAACAATAGCTTCCAAATAATGGTAATGGAGCTTTAAGTTGCTGTGACGGAGATACACATTTTAGTTCAGGGGAGGCTCACTCAGTTCAGAGCCCACGTCTTCCGGAGCAGTGACGGGCCCTGAGGTGTGTGGAAGGCGTCGGCTTCTCTTTAGAGAGCTGAGAGGCTCTCACAGAGTGAGCTGAGCTGGGAGAGCTCCATAAGAGAGGTTTTTACTTCAGCACATGGAAGCAGTACCGTTCAGCGTGGATCGCACAGGGGTGTGTTCTGTTTTTTCCTCATTGGAAATGAAGTAGACAGCCAGCTAGCTGTCCGGGTTGTTGGGAAGACTCCTGCGTTAGGTGGGAAGTCAGGCAGGTGCCCTCTAAACATGGCTTTCGTGGCTGGCCGGCGTGGCTCCGTGGCTGAGCATCAGCCTGAAAACCAGGAGGCCACAGTTCGACCCCAGTCAGGACACACGCCCAACTTGTGGGTCTGATCCCCAGAAGGGGGCGTGCAAGAGTCAGCTGATCGGTGATTCTCTCTCATCATTGATGTTTCCATCTCCCTTCTCTGAAATCAATAATACATACATACATACATACATACATACATACATACTGCTTTTTTTTCATAAGATTTCTCAAGTCTGAAAACATTTCCTGATTTTACTGTTAAATACCTGATATAGCTAATACCACCCCCAATTAATTTTTTATAACTTTTATATTTGTTGGAAGTTAATCTTTTTTATTGTCAACTAATAATGTACATTTTCTTGTTTTATTTTCTCCAAATAGGGCACGGTAAAACAAGCTTACACGAGTGCTCCAATGGTAGACAACGAACTATTACGATTGAGTCTGCGATTATTTAAACGGAAAACTACTTGCCATGCCCCAGGACATGAAAAGACTGAAGATAGTAAACTCTCACAGTCCATTGTCCAACCGGAACTGTGTGTATCTTAAGACTGAGGTTCAGTGACATTTTTGGAACTATATTTCTTCAGCAGTGCATATTCTTTTTCAAAGTTCTTTGGTTTCACAAGCATTAGTAGTGAGTGGCAGAAACATTTATCAGCCATGCCAGAAGAATGAAGAAAAACTTTGATGGAAAGTTTAAAGAACATTAGTTTTGGCTAACTCAAGATTTTACATTGTACTTAATACTCATGCAAAATAATGTGAAAGCACCTAGATTTAATAGTTTATTTTGTACATTTTGTTAAAACCGAGGAAAACGGTTGTCACTGCTCTTCCAGCCTATGAAGATTTTTATTAAATGGAGCCACTCACATGTTCTGGACCAGCCCTAAGGAAACTGCAACTCTATTCGGAAACTGCATTTTCAGAATGAATGCGCACACTGCGCTGTACAGAACACTTGGAAGGGCACGCAGTCCAGCATGTTGGGTTTGTAGGCAGACCTCTAGCAGGAGGGAATCAAAATACTTTTTTTTTCTTTCTAAAGTTCTAATAAAGGTACTTATTGGGTCTTTGGCTTTTTAAAATATATATGCATTGTTACAATGTATATTGAATATACTTGGAATATAAATCGTTTTGTTTATTATCAGAGACTGTCTGCTATTTTTATTTTAAATAAATGTACCTTCTTCCCTTTCCTTGTTCTAGATTTACTTTGCTTTTTTATAACCTTATTCGTGGGGTTCTGAAGCATTTGTCACCAACATTACATGCTTCTTCATACTTCGCACATTTTACTGCTAAGTCCTTATAATTGGACAGCTATAAATAATGTGGAGTTGAAGATGTATTTCAAGTATAGCTCAGGGATATTTGAAACAAACCAAGAGCTAACCTGTGTAATCTGAGCTTTAAAATACTGCCATCAGATTTTTCAGAATAAGAACCTCATTACATTAAACTGCCTCTAGCCTATAATATGTAAAGTGATTCTTAAAAATTACAGTATATCTGCTTTATTCAGTATGTACATATTTTAACTCTTGAAGTAGACTATTAGAAGAATTTGAAATAGGTTTTATGCTGCAGAGTTTTGGGGGAGATAGAAACAATAATAAAGCAAGCCAAACAAAATTGTAATTTTGGTCATTGCCTCTTAGTTTTTTGTTAAAACTGTAAGCCTATGATACCTGTGTCAGTAGTTTTTATCCTCTTCTCCAAAGGTAACAAAGTTTCTGTTCATTTCAAGAAACATTTATTTGAACTTAATTTGTACAAAGGAAGTGGTCTTATTTTTAAATAACTCTGAAAACATGTAAGAAAAATTTCAAACAAAATTATTTTCTTGATCTAGTTTCCTTTTCCATTTAGTAAACGTTTTGAGTTAAGAAAAAAAAAGTTTTAAAAATTTTAATGACTTTGAAGAATGGAACTTCCTAATTATAGTGGGCAATATTGTGCTCTGTAGTATAAAGATTTAAAAATCCTAGAACTTCTAATTCTAGTTCTCAGATTTGTGAAATATAACAAAAGTGATTTTCTTCTTTTGCCCACTGACTTTATTTTTCAAGTTATAATTTTATAGACTAAAAACTGTGTACATGTGGTCTCTGACTTAGAATAATTCCTTTGTTTCCCTAGTCATAATACTTTTTTTTACCAATTATAAAGGCAGTGTTTATTAAAATACATTTCATTTTTAAAATGTAATAGAATCTACAGACATTGTGTGTATACATATATTGGGGACACCTATATAATGAAATGCTACCAACCAGTTTTCGTGCCTGGAGAACTACTATGTTCAAAGTTTATTTCATGTAAGGTGTTGAGTGGAACATAGCATAAAAGACACCTTCTCTGTGCTCAATAATTATTTACTTTTAGCCAGAAAGACAAGACTGCACATATAACAGTCTAAGCCAGCACTATCCTATACAATAAAACCCACATCACACCCAAACTTTGTTACAAACTATTTCTCTCCACGCCCATTCATCTTTCCTAAAAATCATTTACTCTCCTCTAGGAGGCCTACGTCTCCTGTTCCCTTTCCCTAGGAAGAAGGTATTTAAATCTGCATTCTAAGCCACTTTGAGGAGTTACTCATTTTTCCTGGGAATCTCCCACATATACACGAGGTACACATGTTAATGCATTTTTGTTTTTCTCTTGGTGATCTGTTTTTTATTACAAGGGCCTTCACTAAAAACTCAGAAAGGTAGAGGAAAACTATTTTTCCTCCTCCATAATTCTATCTCGGGAAATCCAGTCCTCAGCTGAACAATGAGGTTGGCTCAAGTACCAAGAAGTCTTGGCTGACGGGAGGGAAGCTTCTAGGGAGAAATCAATGATATTGGCATCAAAGTGGGATGGAGGGCATACGCACGGTTGATGGTGGGAGTTTAAAGTGGTTCAACATTTTTGAAGGATGATTTGGCAAATTCGATAGAAATGTTCAAGGTACATCCAAGAGTCTTCTTCTAGGAATCACATCTGCTGAGATAAAGCACAAGCACTTAAGCCCTGGTTAGAACCCAGGATGCTACTGCGGGCTCCCCTTCCACGAAAGGAAAACCTGGGAACAACCTGCATTTTAGGACAAGGTAGCATCTATACTAATAAAAGGGTAATATGCTAATTAGACTGAACATCTTCCTGGCGACCTTCCAGACGTCCTTCTGGAAGTCCTTCCCAAGAAAGCCATGTTGGTAAGGCCAAGGCAGAGGAGGTTAGAGGTGATCAGGCAGCCAGGGGAGAGTAGTTAGGGGGACCAGGCCAGCAAGGAAGAGCAGTTAGGGCTAACAGGCTGTCAGGGGTGAGCAGTTAGGGGGATCAGGCTGGCAGGCAGGTGACCAGTTAGGAGCCAGAGGTCCTGAGGGGGTCCCAGATTGGAGAAAGTGCAGCCTGAGCTGAGGGGACCCCTTCCCGTGCACAAATTTTATGCACTGGGCCTCTCGTCTTCTATAATTAAAACTTTGTAGCCTTGAGCGGAGGCCAGGGCAGGCTAGGGTGGGTGGGAAGCTTGGATTCCTCCATCGCGGGGGGTGGGGGGCAACTCAAGTCTCCTTGCTCTGTGGCCACAATTATCTTGGTTGTGTTCATTTGTATACTCACTCCTGATTGGCTGGTGGGCGTGGCTTTGGGGTGTGGCTGAGGTATGTCAATTTGCATATTTCTCTTATTAGTGTAGCTGGCTACCCCAGTCTTACTTTGCATTTGCATTGAATATTTTTTACTGTGCCTTCACTTTCAGTCTGTGTATCTTTTCTTTTGAGGTGGGTCTCTTGTAGACAGCAAATATATGGGTCTTGTTTTCTTATCCATTCACCTATTCTATGTCTTTATGTTGGGGCATTTAAGCCATTTACATTTAAGGTGATGATTGATAGGTACATATTTATTGCTGTTTTATTCTTTTAACTGTGTTCTGTTTTTCCTCTTATTCTTGGTCTTATTCTTTAATAAGAAAGCCCTTTAACATTTCTTATAATATTGGTTTGTTGGTAACAAATTCCTGTAGATTGAATCTCTTTATTTCCTTTTCAATTTTAAATGATGGCATTTCTGGGTAAAGTAGTCTTGGTTGTAGGTCCTTGCTTTTCATCACTTTGAATGTTTCATGCCAATTTCTTCTGGCTTGAAATGTTTCTTTGGAGAAATCAGTTGACAGTCTTATGGGAGCTCCCTTGTAAGTAACTATCTCTCACTTTCTCCTTTTAAGATTTTTCTCTTTAACTTTTGTCATTTTAATTATGACGTTTCTTTGTGTAGGTCTCTGGGTTCATCTTGTTTGAGACTCTCCTGGACTTGTATGTCTTTTTCCTTTACCAAGTTAGAGAAGTTTTCACTCATTATTTCTTCAATAAGTTCTCAATCCTTTGCCCTCTCTTTTCTTATTCTGGTACCCATATGATATGGAGGTTGTTACACTTTATGTTGTCTTAAAAGTCCCTTAAACTCCAGGGCCTAAAGCCGTGGCCAGAGACTTTAGGCCTTGGGCAGGCTGGAGGTGAGTGGTCAATAGAACATCCCCTGACGGCTCCCAGTATGTGTGAGGGGGGCAGGTTGGGCTGAGGGATCACTCACCCCCAGTGCATGAATTTTGTGCACCGGGCCTCTTGTACTTAAATAAGCTTCAATTATTTAATAAAAAATTAAACTTCGATAAACTTTTTACAATTAACCTTTAAAGATTTTGTTATGATTAAATAAGTGTTTATAATGTTATATTAAATAGATGCATTTCATATTAATAAAATGAAAGTTCTTTGATCATAAAGTCCCTTAAACTATCCTTATTTTAATTTTTTTTTCTTTTTGCTGCACTTATGGGGTGTTCTTTTCTATCTTGTCTTCTAAATATCTGATTTGATTCTTTGCTTCATCCAACCTATTATTTATTCCAGTATAGTCTTCATTTTACATATTGTATTCTTCACTTCTGACTGGTTCTTTTTTATGGTTTCTATATCCTTTTTCAAGCTATTGAGCATCCTTATAACCATTGCTTTTTAAACTCTATATCTGATAAATTCTTTGCATTAGTTTCAGTCCTGTTTCTGGAAATTTCCCATATTCTTTCATTGTAGGCATGTTTTTTTGTCTCCGCATTTGGCTGCCTCTTTGTGATTATTTCCATGTATTAGATAGATCTGCCATGACTCAATGTCTTCGTGGAATGTCTTTGTCATAAGTATCCAGTTGTGTTGTCTTTTTAATAACCTGAGCTAGGTGCTCTGGAAATATCCCTTATGTGGATTATGTGGGCCATCTTGTTATAATTGAGTCTTAATTGCACTTGGCACCTTAGAGTGTGTGGGATCATTCCTCATGCTGGCTGTCAGTGAGGCCCTCCCCCAACCACATTGTGCAAGATACTGTACAGGTGCTGACCATATAAAACAGCGCATCTACAGGATCTGGTGTCTGCTGAGATCTCCCATTTGGATATGCAGCTTGTGAAGCTTATTGGATCCTACTCTGATGTTGTCTTAAGCAGGCTACTGATTCTGGGCTTCTTGGGAGGGTCTCTGGAGCAGGTCAATGTCAGAAGCTGCCTGTGACCGGCTCTGGGCAACCTGTTTGGAGCTATAAGTGATCCATAGTTTATGGCAGCCTTGCCTGGGTGCATATAGTTTGTGGCAGCTTTGCCTGGGTGCATACAGAAGGACCAAGCTGTACACCAAGGCCAACTTTTACCAGTACCAGACCTAGGGGCAGGTCAGCAGAAGTCCCAAGGCACTGCGAGATCCACTTCCACCTGCCACTTACCTTGGTTTCAGGATCTTCCTTGGCCCAGGCCCCGGTTGGGGCAAATGCAGGAGGCAACCAATTGATGTGTTTATCTTACATTGATGTTTCTCTCTGTCCCTCTTCCTTCCACTCTCTCTAAAAAGATCAATGGAAAAATATCCTCGGGTTATGATTAACAAAACAAACAAACAAACAAAATGCCAAAGGCTAAAGACAGAGAATCTTAAGAGCAGCAAGAGAAAAGCAATTCATTACGTACAAGGGAGCACCCATTAGACTGTCAGTTGCTTTCTCACCAGAAACTTTGAAAGCCAGACGGGAGTGGCAAGAAATATTTAAAGTGATGAATAGCAAGTACCTACAAAGATTACCCATCAATTTCTGAAGGTAAGATAAAGAGCTTCACAGACAAGTAAAAGTTAAAGGAGTTCATCGCCACCAAACCAGTATTACATGAAATATTGAAGGGAATTCTTTAAGAAGAGGGAAGAGGGGGAGAAGGTGAAGAAGGGAGGGGAGAGGGAGAGGGAGAAAAGGAGAAGAAAAAATATGAATAAAATAGCAATAAATATATAATTATGAACAATTAAATTTAAAAATCAATATAAATGAACAAGAAGTCTAATAAAAGAAAGTAAACTGATGAATAAAACAAAATCAGAGCCATGGAAACATGAAACAGATTGACAAATCTCAGAGAAAAGGTGGGAGGGGGTACGGGAAGAGATTCACCAAAAATCTGATATACGTACAAGCGTGTCAAACTCAAAGGCGAACATGGCCAAATAAACAAGGTTTAAGTGTATTATGGCTGAAAAAAAAAAGCTTCCGTTTTCCTAGAAACACTCGAGTCCCAGTGTAATGGATTCATGCACCAGTGGGGTCCCTCTACCTGGGCCTGCAGGGATTAGGCCAAAACCTGCTCTCTGACATCCCATGAGGGGGCCTGGATTGCAAAAGGGTGGTTCTTGAATGGCACACCCTGGAATCGGGCTCCCTCCTCTCTGGTTCTGGGTGCATTGCCCAAGAACTGCAGCTGCCAAGTCACCGCAGCTCAGCAGCTCCTGCATTGAGCATCTGCCCCCTGTTGGTCAGTGCATGTCATAGCTAGTCAGCCAGTCACTTATGCTTTTATATATATAGATATGCATTGTCTGTGGACACTGATAATAGGGCGGTGATGGCCTAGGGCAGGCTGGAACAGGTTGAAGGGGAGCAATGGGGATAAATAGGGGGACATCTGTAATACTCTCAACAATAAAGATTTAAAATAAAATGAGAAAGAAAAAATAATAATAATCCTGTACTTTAGTTTGGGCAATTAAAAATGGAAATTTAAATACTAACCCACACATAGTATCTCCATCGTTTAGGAATATTAAAAAAAGATAAATTAAATAGGTAGTTAAATCACTTCAGCAAATAATCATAATTCAAACTTTCAAAAATAGAAATTTATTTTTATTAAATTTATTGGAGTGATATTGGTTAATAAGATTGTATAGCTTTCAAGTGTACATTTCTATGACACATCATCTATACATAGAAATATTTTGTTATTTTATTTAGGCCTCTTTTTTTCCTCTTTGGCCTCACAACCTTGTGTCTCTAACATTCAACTGACTGAGAAGAATATAGAATTTAAATGCAGTAAAAAAAGGTGCTTGACTTTAAGAACCTGTTTTTAACTATTCTGATTTTATTAAATGTAATAAAAGGTAAATGTAAAGGATCGTTGGCCGTTGCTGAGAAATTCCTTCAATCTCTTCTACTGGGTCACAAGCAGTTTGAGCCTCCAACAAAGGAAGTCCCTCTCGGCGATTGCCTGCCTCCCGCCCACAGGCTGGGCAGCTGCGAGCACAACTCTTATCCGGCTCACAGACTGCGGTCGCGGCTGCAGGAGGGACACCCGGAGGTGGAGGAGGTGCCAAAAATTTAAATTCACAGCAATACACTCCTTACCTTACACACTTCTAGGAGCAACCCCCTCGCTTCTTCCTCCATACTCAGGTCCCTAGTCTGCTGCACCAATTGTGGGTGTTTTTCTCTCTTTTCCACATCCAGTGCAGAGAGAGAGATTGGGTCCAGTTTCTGAGTAGAGGAGCTGGGGATGAAGAAATAAAAGTATAGAAGACAGAGATGCAGTAATAGGAAAAATAGCTGGGCCCGGGTGGGATGTCTGTTCTCTCTGATGGAGAGGCAGCATCTGACACCCAAACAGCAGCAGTTGATTTATATTCCAAAATACAAAGGTGCCGAAAACCAATCCCTGTCTTGCTAATAGAATGAGCTGCATAGGAGCCAGGAAGGCTGGTTAAACAACCTGAATTGCTCTGAAAGGTCAGAGCTGAAACATTGTTAATTAAAGCAGCTTCCACCTCAGCCAAAACTGGTTTGGCTCAGTGGATAGAGTGTCAGCCTGTGGACCAAAAGGTCCCAGGTTTGATTCTGGTCAAGGGCATGTACCTTGGTTGCGGGCACATCCCCAGTAGGGGGTGTGCAGGAGGCAGCTGATTGGTATTTCTCTCTCATCGATGTTTCTTACTTTCTATCCCTCTCCTTTCCTCTCTGTAAAAAATTAATAAAATATATTTTTAAAAATAAAAAATAAAGCAGCTTTCTACCTCTGTTTGGTTTTTGATTATTTCTGTCACTGGAATTTCCTGGCTAAAGGCTATGAATGGATCCTATAGTCTTAACAAAAGGGACAGCCAGGCGCCTTGGATGTAGTCCACAAACAGTTAAGGAATGCTCAAGGTGTCTTGCTGGGGGCACTTCCCACATAAATGCAGTGTAGAGATGTGAGATAATTTTTTAAAAATCAGATGCAAATTGTTAAAATGTTAAAAAATAACATTTCACTACACTAAAATTTTACTAAATTCACTAGTAAATAAAACAGGCCAATGTATTTAAAAATTAACAATTAACCATGACTAAATTATATTGTATTCAAGATTAATATTTTCAATCCAATACATCATTTTTAAAATATATTTTATTGATTTTTTTACAGAGAGGAAGAGAGAGGGATAAAGAGTTAGAAACATCGATGAGAGAGAAACATGGATCAGCTGCCTCCTGCACACCCCCCACCAGGGATGTGCCCACAACCAAGGTACATGCCCTTGAGCGGAATCGAACCTGGGACCTTTCAGTCTTCAGGCCAATGCTCTATCCACTGAGCCAAACCGGTTTTGGCCAACCCAATACATCTTGATTTACTTTTGGTATTAGCATCATCTTCTCAGCAAAGTGTCTATCTTCCTGGGGCAATGTTGCAGCTGAAAGATGTCATGACATTACCAATTTGTTATAACTGACATTTCTACTACCTCACAGAAAAGAAATCATTATATGTTCTAAAAAATAAAAATCCCAGAAGAGAAACCAAGATGGCGGCATAGGTAAACACCTAAACTGCTGTTTCGCACAACCATTTCAAAACTACTGCTAAAAGACAAAACGGACATCATCCAGAACCACATGAAAGCTGGATAAGTGAAAATTCTACAACTAGATGGAAAGAGAAAAGCACACGGAGACTCAGAGGAGCTGCAAAAGGCTGTGCGTGGAGAGGATGGGTGGCTGAGTGCCTGGCTGGCTTTCTCCAGCAGGAGGGAGACAGAAGCTCCAGACTGCACTGAACCCCAGTTCTTACTGCACTGGACCCCAGTTCCAGGCGAGATCCTGGGGACCCAGCCTCATATGGGGGGAATCTGGACTCTCAGGAAAAGAAAAAAAAGCCCAGGGAAACTCAGGGAAGCTGCGAAGGGCAGAGGTCTGGAGGAGCACATGTGAGTGCGTGCTGAGAGGACTGACTGCTGAGTGTGCCGCTGGCTGTCTCTAGTGGGAGGGAGATGGAAACTCCCGACTGCGCTGAGCTCCAGTTCCAGGCGAGAATCTGGGAATCCAGGTTCATTGGGGGAGAAACTGGACAGTCTGGCAGTGGGTGAAACTCAAGGGCAGCTTTCTATCAGAGGTGCCTGTAGTGATTATCGAGGGACACTTAGACCCGGGGCCTCATAGGGCAGGGCTTACAGGAAGCCAAGGCTGTCTGCTCTGCCCTAAGACTCCACCCCATCTAAGCTGAACACAGAGGTTTTTGCAATTTAGCAAGTCTCATTGCATAAGGCTGTCTCTAGCACAGTAGTTCTCCTGGCACAGACACAGCTGATTCTCACAGCCAATTTGCCTGGAGGTCAATTCCTCCCAGTGATACTAACAACAATCAAGACTTAACTACAACAAGGCTGTACGCACCGTCCACAAAGGAGTGCACCAAGAGTGTCCACCTCAGGTAACTGAGGAGGCTGAGCTACAGGGCCATATAGGACACATAGCACATAAAGCTACTCTACCAAATCAGGGAATCAGCAAAAATGCAGAGACAAAGAAATCACAAACAAAAGAACTGGAGGAAAGCAAATGACTGGATATAGAGTTGAAAACCACGGTTATAAGGTTTTTCAAGAATTTCCTAGAAAAAGCCAATAAATTTAGTGAGAACCTCAAGGATATGAAAAAGGATCAAATAGAAATGAAAAATGCACTGACTGAAATAAAAAATATTATACAGAGACATAAGATCAGACTAGAGGAACGCAAGAATCAAGTCAAAGATGTGAAATACAGAGAAGCAAAAAAACAGTCAACCAAAAAAGCAAAAAGAAAAATAATCCAAAAATTTAAAGAAAGTGTAAGGAGTCTCTGGGACAACTTCAAGAATACCAACGTTCGAATTATAGGGTTGCCAGAAGAAGAGAGAGAGCAAGATACTGAAAACCTACTTGAAGAAATGATGACTGAAACATTCCCCCACCTGGTGAAAGAAATAGACTTAAAATTCCAGGAAGCGCACAGAACCCCAAACAAAAGGAAACCAACGAGGACCACACCAAGACACATCATAATTAAAATGTCAAGAGCAAAAGACAAAGATAATATTAAAAGCAGAAAACAGTTAGTTACCTATAAGGGAGCACCCATACAATTGACAGCGAATTTCTCAACAGAAACTGTGCAGGCCAGATGGGAGTGGCAAGAAATATTCAAAGTGATGAATAGCAAGAACCTACAACCAAGAGTACTCTGCCCAGGAAATCTATCATTCAGAGTTGAAGGTCAGATAAAGTGCTTCGCAGCTAAAAAAAAAAGCTAAAGGAGTTCATCAACACCAAACCAGTATTTTATGAAAATGCTAAAAGATATTCTTTAAGAAGAGGAAGAAGAGGGAGAACTAAGATGGCGGCAAAGGTAAAACACCTATCTTGCCATCATAATCAGCAATTTTAATACTACAACTTAATGAAAGAACAACCACCTTCCAGAATTACCAGAAAGCTCGCCGAGTGAAAATTCCACAAATAAAAGTGAAGATAAGACACTGTGACTTGGAGGAGCGGCGGCGAACAGCGTTGAAAGATTCGCACGGAGAGAGGTTTTCCTACAAGGAAATGAACGAGACCCTCAAGGATATAAACGAGACCTGCAAGGAAATGATCAAGACCAACGTGGAAATGAATGAGTCCTAAAGGAAATGAAAGAGACCCTCAAGGATATAAAGGAGACTCTCAAGGATATGAAAAAGGACCAACCAGAAATTAAGCATACACTGACTGAAACAAAAAATATTATACAAAGACCTAAAAGTGCTCTGGAGCACCCCAAGAACCAAGTTAAAGATTTGAAATACAAAGAGGTAAAATCCACTCAGCTGAAAAAGCAAGAAACCAAAAGAATCCAAAAAATTGAAGATAGTGTAAGGGGCCTCTGGGACAACCTCAAGCATACAAACATCCGAATTATAGGGGTGCCAGAAAAAGCGAGAGGCCAAGACAATGAAAACCTATTTGAAGAAATAGTGACTGAAAACTTCCCACACCTAGTGAAAGAAATTGACTTAGGAGTCCAAGAAGTGAACCGAACCCCAATATATAGGAACCCTAAGAGGACCACACCAAGGCACATCATAATTAAAATGCCAAGAGCAAAAGACAAAGAGAGAATAATAAAAGCAGCAAGAGAGAAACAGTTGGTTACCTATAAGGGAGCACCCATACGATTGTCAGTGGATTTCTCAACAGCAACAATGCAGGCCAGATGGGAGTGGCAAGAAATATTCAAAGTGATGAACAGCAAGAATCTTCAACCAAGATTACTCTATCCAGCAAAGCTATCATTCAGAATTGAAGGTCAGATGAAGTGCTTTGCAGATAAGAAAAAGCTAAAGGACTTCATCACCACCAAAGCAACATTATATGAAATGCTGAAAGATAGATATTCTTTAAGAAGAGGAAGAAGAAAAAGGCAAAGATGAAAATTCTGAACAACAAATACACATCTATCAACAAATGAACATAAAAATCAAGTGAATTGATAGGCTGTTGAACAGGATAGACTGGTGAATATAACTGAGACATGGACATAGAGAGGGAATGGATTGACAATTCTTGGGGAGAAAAGGGTTGTGGGAAGTACAGCAAGAGACTGGACAAAAATCTTGCAACAATGGGAGAGGACAGTGGGGAGGGGAGGGGAGGGTGGAGGGTGGGATAGGTACAGCGGGGAGGGGAGCTATAGCAGGATAAAAAGGGGAAACAATGTAATTAATAAACTGAACAATAAAGATTTTAAAAAAGAAGAAGAGGAAAAAGAAGAAAAAGATAAAGATAAAAAATTATGAACAACAAATACATATCTATCAACAAGTGAATCTAAAAATCAAGTGAATAAAAAATTTTGATGAACAGAATAAACTGGTGAATATAATAGAATCAGGGGCATAGAAAGGGAGTAGACTGACAATTCTCAGAGGGAAAAAGGTGTGGGGATGTGGGAAGAGACTAGACAAAAATTGTACACGTATGGGTGAGAACAGTGGTGGGGAGGTAAGGTCAGAGAGTGAGGTGGGAACCAGGTGGAGGAGAGCTATGGGGGGAAAAAGGAAGAACAATTGTAATAATCTGAACAATAAAGATTTATTAAACTAAAAAAAATCAAACTGAATAAATCTTTATGTTAACCAAAATATCACATTTTAAAATGAGCAAATATAACTTCACTTTTTAGTTAGGCTACTACTAGGAAATGTAAAACAAACAAATAAACAACAACAAGAAAAAAACACACACATCCTATTACATATAGATATTAGAGCCCAGTGCACAAAATTCATGCATGTGTGTGTCTGGGAGGGAGAGTGTGTCCTTCAGCCTAGCCTTCACCCGCTCCAATCTGGGACATCCCTCTCACAATCCAGGACTACTGGCTCCAACTGCTTGCCTGCCTGCCTGCCTGCCTGCCTGCCTGATTGCTCCTAACCACTTCTGCCTGCCAGCCTGATCACCCCCTAACCACTACCCTGCCAGCCTGGTCAATGCCTAACTGTTCCTCTGCTGGCCCAATTGCCCCTAACTACCCTCCCCTGCCAGAATGTTCCCCCACAACTTCCCTCCCCTGCCAGTCTGGTTGCCCCTAACTGTCCACCCCTGCCAGCCTTGTCTCCCCTCACTGCCTTTCCCTGCTGGCCTGACCACCCACAACTGCCCTCCCCTGCTGGCTTGACTGCCCACAACCGCCTTGCCCTGCTGGCCATCTTTGACCACATGGGGGCAGTCACCTTATGTATTGGATGGTTAATTTGCACATTACCTCTTTCTTTTTTTAAAATTATCTTTATTGTTCAATTTATTAATTACATTGTTCCCCCCCCCCCCATAGCTCCCCTCCACCTGGTACCCATCCCACCCTCCACCCTCAACCCGCTCCACTGTCCTCTCCCATAGTTGCATGATTTTTGTCCAGTCTCTTGCTGCACCTCCCACACCCCTTTACTCCTCAAGAATTGTCAGTCCATTCCCTCTCTATGTCCGTGATTCTGTTACATTCACCAGTTTATCCTGTTCATCAGATTATTAATTCACTTGATTTTTAGATTCATTTGTTGATAGATGTGTATTTGTTGTTCATAATTTACACTTTTATCTTTTTCTTCTTCCTCTTCTTAAAGAATATCTTTCAGCATTTCATATAATATTGGCTTGGTGGTGATGAACTCCTTTAGCTTTTTCTTATCTGCGAAGCACTTTATCTGACCTTCAATTCTGAATGATAGCTTTGCTGGATAGAGTAATCTTGGTTGTAGATTCTTGCTGTTCATCACTTTGAATATTTCTTGCCATTCCCGTCTGGCCTGCATCGTTTCTGTTGAGAAATCCGCTGACAATCATATGGGTGCTCCATTATAGGTAACTAACTGTTTTTCTCTTGCTGCTTTTAATATTCTCTCTTTGTCTTTTGCTCTTGGCATTTTAGGAGGAAATGTGGTCCTCTTAGGGTTCTTATATATTGGGGTTCGGTGCACTTCTTGGACTCCTAAGTCAATTTCTTTCACCAGGTATGTGAAGTTTTCGGTCACTATTTCTTCAAATAGGTTTTCATTGTCTTGGCCTCTCGCTTTTTCTGGCACCCCTATAATCCGGATGTTGGTATGCTTGAGGTTGTCCCAGAGGCCCCTTACACTGTCTTCAATTTTTTGGATTCTTTTGGTTTCTTGCTTTTTCAGCTGAGTGGATTTTCCCTCTTTGTATTTCAAATCTTTAACTTGGTTCTTGGGGTGCTCTAGAGTACTTTTAGGTCTTTGTATAATATTTTTTATGTCAGTCAGTGTATGCTTAATTTCTGGTTGGTCCTTTTTCATATCCTTGAGAGTCTCCTTCATATCCTTGAGGGTCTCATTCATTTCCTTGCTGGTCTTGCTTATTTCCTTATAGGTCTCGACCTTTTGTTGGAGCCTCTTGAGAAGCCCTATAACCGTGGTTTTGAATTCCATGTCCAGTCATTTTATTTCCTCCATTTCTTTCACATCTGATTTCTTTCCATGTCTCTGCATGGTGGTTGCTTCCCTGAGTTGGTCAATTAGCTTTGTGTGGTAGACTTCCTACTAGGGACAGTGGCTCAGCCTCCCCAGTTACCTGAGATGGATATGGGTTGCACAGTCTTGCTGAAGTTAAGCTCAGGTTAATGGTTGTTAGCACTTGGGGGGGTTGACCTCCAGGCCAATTGTCTGTGAAGCTCAGCTGTGCTCAGGTTGGATGGGCGGAGTCTTTGGGCCAAGCAGACAGCGTTAGCTCCGCCCTTGTGGCCCCAGGGACTCTGTTCCAGGGGCAATGGCCACCAGCACCTCTGAGAGAGAGCCGCTGCCGAGCTCCACTGGCTGCCCAGGAATTCAGACTCTCCCCAAATGAGTCTGCACACCCAATGTCTCACCCAGGGTTGTAAAACAAAGCAGTCTGATGGTTTCCCGAATGAGAGAGCAAGTCACGAATGCTCTCTGTGCTGTCAGGCAGCTGCGCTGTTCCCAGGTTCACGCAAAATCCACACAAGCTCGCCTTCTCCACAAGCCGGCAGACCCCTGCAGCACCCAAGCTTCAGCGTGCCCTCCCACTGTCCAGTTTTCACCCCGTATGATAGTGGGTTGGTTCCCTGGACTTTGCCCAGAGCTGGAGAATCAGTCCAGTGGGACGTCTTTGGCTCCCCGTTCAAGAAAACTGGCCGGTTTTCAGCCGCCCGCCCTATCCACTGGCGCGTGCGCTCCAAACCTCTCTCCACGTGTATCTTCAACGCTGTCCTCAGCTGCTCCTCCAACTTTCAGTGTCTTATCTTCACTTTTATTTGTGGGATTTTCACTCAGCCAGCTTTCTGGTGATTCTGGAAGGTGTTTGTTCTTTCGTTAAGTTGTAGTTTTAAAATTGCTGTGTATAACAGCAAGATAGGTGTTTTACCTATGCTGCCATCTTGGTTCCAACAATCTTACCTCTTTCTTATATAGGATTATTATATACGATTGTTGTCAGAGGTCAAGTATGACACTTTCTAGACATATCTTTAATTGTAAAATTAAAGGACTGAGACTAATTGTACTTAAAGTTCTTAACCAAGGATATGTGTCAGACAAAACATTGCCACAAGGAATGCCTGAGACATTTTTATTCTAGGATTTTTATGATTACTAATTTGAAATTTGTCTTTAATCCATTTTGAGTTTATTCTTATCCTATCTAATAAAAAAGTAATATGCAAATTGGCCATATCTCCGATCAAACCATGCCCACCAGCCATGCCCACCAGCCAATCAGGAGCTGGGACAGAGCCAGTCAGCAAGCACGTGGCCTGGGCTGGGAGGGGCGGGGCCAAGGTGGCCATGGCCTGGGGGACAGGGCTGAGGCGGCCAGGGCCTGGGAGGTCTGGGCAAAGGCAGCCAGGGCCAGGGGGTGGGACTGAGGCAAAGGCCCAGGCCACGGAAGTGTGGCTGGGACAGATCCAGCCATTGGCCCCATTGCAGGGTGATGGCTGGGTGCCCAAGGCCTAAAACCTCGGCCAGAGACTTTAGGCCTTGGGCAGGCTGGGTGTGAGTGGTCAGTAGGACATCCCCTGAGGGCTCTCAGTATGTGTGAGAGGGCAGGTTGGGCTGAGAGAGCACCCACCTTCAGTGCACGAATTTTGTGCACTGGATCCCTAGTGTATAGTATAAGAAAGTGATCTAGTTTCATTTTTTGCACATATTATCTAATAAAAGAGTAATATGCAAATGTGACCATACCTTTGCTATATCCACAAGACACGCCCACCAGCCAATCAAGAGAGGGGCGGGGCAGAGGCGGTTAGTGAGCACATGAGGTGGGGGCAGGGCTGAAGCGTGCGTGAGGCCGCCAGCAAGCATGGAGGGAGGGTGTTGCCTGGCGTTCACCAACGGCCCGGGCAATGGCAGCCGTCAAGTGTGCAAAGCAGGGGTGCGGGACCGAGGTGCACGCAAGGTGGGTGGGCAGGGCCGCCAAGGCATGCGCAAGGCGAGGGGTGGGGCAGCCAAGGTGCGGGGTGCAGTGGTGGTGTGAGCAGCAGCCAACTGCTCGCCTGCCTGCCTTCCTGATTGCTCCTAACTGCTTCTGCCTGCCAGCCTGATCATCCCCGAATGACTCCCCTGCCAGCCTGATTGATGCCTAACTGCTCCCCTGCCATCCTGATTGCCCCTAACTGCCCTCCAATGCAGGCCTGGTCCCCTCCAACTGCTCTTCCCTGCTGACCTGGTCACCCTAACTTCCCTCCTCTGCAGGCTTGATTGCTCCATGCTGCCCTCCCTTGTAAGCCTGGTCCCTCCCAATGCCTTCTCCTGCTAGCCATCTTGTGGTGGCCATCTTGTGTCCACATGGGGGCAGGATCTATCTTTGACCACATGGGGGCAGCCCTCTTTTGTGTTGGAGTGATGGTCAATGTGCATATGAATCTTTTATTAGATAGGAGAGAGGCCTGGTGCATGGGTGGGGCCAGCTGGTTTGTCCTGAAGAGTGTCCCAGATCAGGGTGGGACATAGGGTTCCCTTGGGACATAGGGCAGCCTGGGCAAGAGGCTTGTGGTGACTTGAAAGCCAGCTACGCCCCCCAGTGACCCAAGCGGAGGCCCTGGTATCTGGGATTTATTTATGTTCTACAATTGAAACATTGTAGCCTGGAGCAGAGCCAAGCCTCCTGCTCACTCCGTGGTGGCAGCCATTTCTGTTGGGATTTATTTATCTTCTATAATTGAAACTTTATACTCTTTTTTTTATTTTTATTGTTCAGTTTATTAATTACATTGTTTCCCCTTTTTATCCCCCTATAGCTCCCCTCCACCCTGTACCTATCCCACCCTCCACCCTAACCTCCCCCTCCCCACTGTCCTCTCCCATTGTTGCAAGATTTTTGTCCAGTCTCTTGCTGTACTTCCCACAATCCTTTTCTCCCCAAGAATTGTCAGTCCATTCCCTCTCTATGTCCATGTCTCTGTTATATCCACCAGTCTATCCTGTTCAACAGCCTATCAATTCACTTGATTTTTATGTTCATTTGTTGATAGATGTGTATTTGTTGTTCAGAATTTTCATCTTTGCCTGTTTCTTCTTCCTCTTCTTAAAGAATATCTATCTTTCAGCATTTCATATAATGTTGCTTTGGTGGTGATGAAGTCCTTTAGCTTTTTCTTATCTGCAAAGCACTTCATCTGACCTTCAATTCTGAATGATAGCTTTGCTGGATAGAGTAATCTTGGTTGAAGATTCTTGCTGTTCATCACTTTGAATATTTCTTGCCACTCCCATCTGGCCTGCATTGTTGCTGTTGAGAAATCCGCTGACAATCGTATGGGTGCTCCCTTATAGGTAACCAACTGTTTCTCTCTTGCTGCTTTTATTATTCTCTCTTTGTCTTTTGCTCTTGGCATTTTAATTATGATGTGCCTTGGTGTGGTCCTCTTAGGGTTCCTATATATTGGGGTTCGGTTCACTTCTTGGACTCCTAAGTCAATTTCTTTCACCAGGTGAGGAAAGTTTTCAGTCACTATTTCTTCAAATAGGTTTTCATTGTCTTGGCCTCTCGCTTTTTCTGGCACCCCTATAATTCGGATGTTTGTATGCTTGAGGTTGTCCCAGAGGCCCCTTACACTATCTTCAATTTTTTGGATTCTTTTGGTTTCTTGCTTTTTCAGCTGAGTGGATTTTACCTCTTTGTATTTCAAATCTTTAACTTGGTTCTTGGGGTGCTCCAGAGCACTTTTAGGTCTTTGTATAATATTTTTTGTTTCAGTCAGTATATGCTTAATTTCTGGTTGGTCCTTTTTCATATCCTTGAGAGTCTCCTTTATATCCTTGAGGGTCTCTTTCATTTCCTTGTAGGACTCATTCATTTCCACGTTGGTCTTGATCATTTCCTTGCAGGTCTCGTTTATATCCTTGAGGGTCTCCTTCATTTCCTTGTAGGACTCATTCATTTCCTTTGTGGTCTTGCTTATTTCCTTATAGGCCTCGACCTTTTGTTGGAGCCTCTTGAAAAACCCTATAACCGTGGTTTTGAATTCCATGTCCAGTCGTTTTTTTTTCCTCCATTTCTTTCACATCTGATTTCTTTCCATGTTGCTGCATGGTGGCTGCTTCCCTGAGTTGGTCAATTAGCTTTGTGTGGTAGACTTCCTACTAGGGACAGTGGCTCAGCCTCCCCGGTTACCTGAGGTGGATATGGGTTGCACAGTCTTCTTGAAGTTAAGCTCAGTTCATCTTTGTTAGCACTTGGAGGGTTGACCTCCAGGCCAATTGTCTGTGAAGCTCAGCTGTGCTCAGGTTGGATGGGCGGAGTCTGCAGGCCAAGCAGACAGCATTAGCTCCGCCCTATGCGGCCCCGGGGACTCTGTGCCGGGGGCAATGGCCACCAGCACCTCTGAGAGAGAGCCGTTGTGGAGCTCCACCGGCTGCCGGTTGCCGGGGAATTCAGACTTTCCCAAAATGAGTCTGCATGCGCAATGTCTCACCCAGGGTCATAAAACAAAGCAGTCTGACGGTTTCCCGAATGAGAGACAAGTCACGGAGCGCTCTCTGTGCCGTCACGCAGCCGAGCTGTTTGCACAAGCTGCCTTCTCCACAAGCCGGGAGACCCGGCAGCACCCGGGCTTCGGCGTGCCCTCCCACTGTCCAGTTTTCACCCCGTATGATAGTGGGTTCCCTGGACTTCGCCCAGAGCTGGAGAATCAGTCCAGTCGGACGCCTTTGTCTCCCCGTTCGAGAAAACTGGCCGGTTTTCAGCCGCCCGCCCTCTCCGTGGCGCGCGCTCCAAACCTCTCTCCGTGCGAATCTTTCAACGCTGTTCGCCGCCGCTCCTCCGAGTCACAGTGTCTTATCTTCACTTTTATTTGTGGAATTTTCACTCGGCGAGCTTTCTGGTGATTCTGGAAGGTGTTTGTTCTTTCATTAAGTTGTAGTATTAAAATTGCTGATTATGATGGCAAGATAGGTGTTTTACCTTTGCCGCCATCTTAGTTCTCCCGAAACTTTATACTCTTAAGCATAGGACAAGACAGGCCAGGGCTTCAGAATCTTGCCTTCCACCATCACTGGGGGCAACCCTAGTCTCCTGCTCTCTCCAGCTCTGTGGCTGCCGCCATTTTTGTTGGGATTTATCTTCTATAATTGAAACTTTGTAGCCATGAGTGGAGGCCTGGGCCCACCAGGGTGTGTGGAAAGCTTGCTTCCTCCATCGCTGGGGAAACTCAAGCCTCCCTCCTGCTCGCTCTGTGGCCACAGCTATCTTGGTTGGGGTTAATTTGCATACTCACTCCTGATTTGGCTGGTGGGCATGGTTTGTGGGCATGGCTTGTGGGTGTAGCAGAGTGATGGTTAATTTGCACATTACTCTTTTTTTAGATAGGATACTTATTTTGTTTTTTGGGATTCCTTTTTGTCTCTATTATTTATTTATTATAGCTCTTTTTGTTTTGAGTTTTGTTTGCTGTGTTATTTTTTCTTTTGCTGTTTTGGAACAGAATTGGTTTTTATTAAGGAAGGTTCTTGCTAATAGATGGTGTTTATTCCAAGGGTCTTGGGTGGGAGTGGGCTACAGGTCACCCTTGGAGATCCATCCTCCACAAAGAGCATGTAGAACTTTAATATTTGGGAGACTTTTTAGTATCTTGTTGGTGACAGACTATTGAATGGCTGCTGAGAAATATAGACTCACATTGTGTCTGGCTCTCCCTGGATGAGGATTTTTTTTCTAATTTGTTTACATTCTCTTATTAGATTAGATCCTTTTACGTAAAACAAATGTTCCAATGTTTTCTGAGCAGTGGCTCCCTTTGTTTGTTCCACTCTTAGGGCTCACTTTCTTCCTACCACTCCTCTCCGCAGCATTGACATCCACTCACAGAACCATCTTGAACAGATGCCACCTGGTCTCGGAAGTCCCCACATGCTTCTTCTGCTGCGTTCCCATGAACGTTATTTGGTCTGCCTGAGGATTAGTAATTTGTATCTGTTCTATGTCTCTCTTGAGAATTAGCATTATTTTCATCTGAATATACAGAGACCATGTATTATTTATCTTTTATACATAACACTTATTACTCATGTTTGTGCATGTATGGCATTCAGGTTGAGGCCAACAAATCCCCTCAGTAAGAATTTTTAGGTTAAACAAAGTTTTAAAAAAGTTTTTATCTCATATCATATGACTTTAAAACTGTTAACCTGGACATCTTATGCTAATTAGAAGCCCTGCTTGACAGCTTTAGATTTCTTGATTAAACCTAAATAAACTTAATAACTTTTATGCAGTCTTTCAATAAGAAAGATGTTCGTGGTGAAAACTTTAGGAACTATTTAATTGGTGCTTAGTGAAAATATTTTGATTGCCATTTCTTCATTAAAATCAAAAGTTTTGTCATATAGTGTTTTAATATTGTCTGTAAAATAAATAAATAAATTTCTTGCATCTGTGGATTTATACTGCCATCAAATCTGGAAATTTTTTATTCATTTTATTGTCAAATCTTTTTTCTGTTCTCATTTTCTAACCCACTTACTATGATTCCAGTTTCGTGCATACGAAACAACTTGATACCGATCTATAAGTCACTGAAGCTCTGCTTTTCTTTTCATCTGTGCTTGATTTTTTAATCTTTATTGTTCAGTTTATTAATTACATTTTCCCCCTTTCCCCCCCTATAGCTCCCCTCAATCCGGTACCCATCCCACCCTCTGCCCTCACCCCCCTCCACTGTCCTCTCCCATAGTTGCATGATTTTTGTCCAGTCTCTTGCTGCACTTCCCACACCCTTTTCCTCCCCAAGAGTTGTCAGTCCATCCCCTCCCTATGTCCGTGATTCTGTTACATTCACCAGTTTATCCTGTTCATCAGCTTATTAATTCACTTGATTTTTAGATTCATTCGTTGATAGATGTGTATTTGTTGTTCATAATTTATATTTTTACCTTTTTCTTCTTCCTCTTCTTATAGAATATCTTTCAGCAATTCATATAATATTGGTTTGGTGGTGATGAACTCCTTTAGCTTTTTCTTATCTGCGAAGCACTTTATCTGACCTTCAATTCTGAATGATAGCTTTGCTGGGTAGAGTAATCTTGGTTGTAAGTTCTTGCTATGCATCATTTTGAATATTTCTTGCCACTCCCATCTGGCCTGCATTGTTTCTGTTGAGAAATCCGCTGACAATCTTATGGGTGCACCCTTGTAGGTAACTAACTGTTTTTCTCTTGCTGATTTTAATATTCTCTCTTTGTCTTTTGCTCTTGGCATTTTAATTAGGATGCGTCTTGGTGTGATCCTCTTTGGATTCCTTTTGTTTGGGGTTCTGTGCACTTCCTGGACTTGTAAGTCAATTTCTTTCACCAGGTGGGGGAAAGTCACTATTTCTTCAAATAGGTTTTCAGTATCTTGCTCTGTCTCTTTTACTGGCACCCCCATAATTCGAATGTTGGTATGCCTGAGGTTGTCCCAGAAGCTCTTTACAGTGTCTTCAAATTTTTGGATTCTTTTTTCTTTTTGCTTTTCTGGTTGAGTGATTTTTGCTTCTTTGTATTTCAAACCTTTGACTTGGTTCTTGCATTCCTCTGGACTCTGCTTTTAGGTCTTTGTATAATATTTTTTATTTCAGTCAGTGTATGCTTAATTTCTAGTTGGTCCTTTTTCATATCCTCATAGGTCTCATTCATTTCCTTGTAGTTCTCATTAAGTTCGTCAGCCATTTCTAGGAACCTCTTGAAAAACCTTATTACTGTGGTTTTAAACTCTATGTCTAGTCGTCTTTTTTCCTCCATTTCTTTCACACCTGATTTCTTTCCATTTCTCTGCATTGTGGCTGCTTTCCTGAGTTGGTCCATTAGCTTTGTGTGGTATATGTCCTCTAAGGGACAGTGGCTCAGCCTCCCCAGTTACCTGAGGTGGGTACTCTTGCTGCAGCCCTTTATGGGTTGTACAGTACTGTTGAAATTAAAACCAGATTATTATTGTTAGACTAGGAGGGTTTGACCTCCAGGCCAATTGGCTGTGAGGGACAGCTGTGTTCAGGTTGGATGGGCGGAGTCTCTGGGCTGAGCAGGCAGCGTCAGCTCCGCCCTATGCGGCACGTGGGTCTCTGTGCTGGGTGGTAACAGCTGCACACACCTCTGAGAGAGAGCTGACACTGGTTTCCACCAGTTGCCAGACAACACCAGTTGCCAGACAACTCAGCCTCTCCCCAAATGAGTCTGCACACCCAAAGTCTCGCCCAGGGTTGTAACACAATGCAGTCCGGTGGTCTCCCGAACGAGGGAGCAAGTCACGAGTCCTCTCTGTGTGGTCGTGCACTTCTGTTCCCAAGTTCACGCACAAACTGCTGTTCCCAAGTTTACGCGCCCTCTCCACACGCTCTCCCTCTCCACAGGCTCGCAGACCTCTGCCGCGTCCGGGTTTCAGCGTGCCTTCCCTGGACCTCGTCTGGAACTGGGGAATCAGTGCAGTGGGACGCCTTTGCCCTCCCCGTTGGAGAAAACCAGTCGGGTTTGCAGGCGCCCGCCCTCTCTGCTCAAGCGTGCGCTCGGCTCCGAACCTCTGCCTCTGCGTGTATCTTCAATGCTGCGCTCTCCTGCTCCTCTGAGTCACAGTCTCCTCTCTTCACTTTTATTTGTGGAATTTTCACTCAGCCAGCTTTCCGGTGATTCTGGATGATGTTTGTTCTGTTGTGAAGTTGTAGTTTTGGAATTGCTGTGTGGGGCAGCAAGATATGTGTTTGCCTATGCCACCATCTTGGTTCCTCCCTCTGTGCTTCATTTTGGGTATTTTTATGAATTTCCAGCCATCTCTCCTCTGCTGCTTTTCACAGCCAGATATTATGTGGGTACCTTTCTCAGTTCTGGTGCTCTCTACCGGAGGGCCCAGCTTGGGGATTAGAAAGCAGAGTTCTTAATGGCAACCCCCCACAGCTAGAATATCACTCCGAACTTCAGCTGCTGTCTTTGGGAGCCTGGCCAGCCCTTTCACACCTCCTACCAGTCTCTATGTGGTCTCCACTTTCGGTCCTCAGTCATAGGGTTCTCTCCTGTGAGTTTTCTGTTGATTATTCAGTAAGTTTTTCTGTATTTTTTCCATGTTGAGTATTTTCAATTGCTATGTATTTGAATTTACTGATAATGTCCTACATAGTGTCTAATCTGTTAATTCGTCAGTGAATTTAATCTTAGATACTGTATCTTATATCTCTCAAAGTTCTTTATTAACTTTAATTTCTTTTTCTGTAATATTCCGGTTGATTTTTAAATTGATCACAGTTTTATAATACTTCCACTCTTTTTGTCTGCTAATTCTACCATCTCTGTACTTTTTCAATCCATTTCTACTAATGGATTTTTCTTTCAGTTGTGAATTGCATTTTCCCTTCTTGGTATGTCTAGTAATTTTCTATTGGCTCCAGGACATTATGAATTTTTACAATGTTGAGACTCGGTGCTTTGTTTTCTTCCTCAGAAAGTATTGGTCTTTGTTCTGGCAGTCAGTTAATTGAGGGTTTGAGGCTTTCCCCCTAAGATTTCTTAAGGCCTGTCCAAATGTGACCTTATTCTACAGATAGTTTGTTGCACTCTTAAGGCATGGCCCTTCTGAAATCTGTACTGAATAACCCAAGAGATTACCAAGGATTCTCCAGTCTAGCTAGTCCCAACTCAAAGGCCTCCCAGCCTTCTGTGAAGTTTGGCAATTGTTTAGCTCACAGCTCCCCTGCTTTATGGAATCATCCTATCGATGTACATCTTAGTATATTGTAAAGATATGAGTATTATAGGCAAATTTCTGGAGTAAGTAAAGGAGGGAGGGCTTAAAGGAGAAAAAGTTAACCCAAAACATTATTTATAATACATATATAACAGCTACATTGATTAAAAAATATATATCAGAAAGAAAGTATCATGAGGTTCAATTCCTATCATACTAAAGCAATTTCATCTACCTATGCAAAGAGGTTGCTCAGAGGAAAAAACTGCCAAGTCAGAGAAGCTTTCACTAGGTCCTGCATCTCTCTGTCAGAACGGCAGCATCTTCTGAATCTGGAAGCTATTAAATGTAAAGGTACCATGCAGTCTAATTATAAAGTGACCTTGTCATATCACCCATGAGAGAGCAGCAAATTAAGGGGGAAGGGCTATGAAAACTTCCAGGGACCTGTCAGAGGGCCTAGCAAGGTATGGGAAGAGGTCAATTTGAAAGTCTAAGCTTGTGTTTTATTACAGAAGCATACTATTGGAAATGCAAACCTTTCTTCCCTTCTTTCTTCCCTTCTTTCCCTTCTTTCCCTCCCTTCCTTCCTTCCTTCCTTCCTTCCTTCCTTCCTTCCTTCCTTCCTTCCTTCCTTCCTTCCTTCCTTCTTCCTTTCTTCCTTTTTTAATTAAAAATATATTTAATTGATTTTTTTTACGGAGAAGAAGGGAGAGGGATAGAAAGTTAGAAACATCGATGAGAGAGAAACATCGATCAGATCAGCTGCCTCATCCACACCCCCCACTGGGGATGTGCCTGCAACCAAGGTACATGCCCCCCCACTGGGGATGTGCCTGCAACCAAGGTACATGCCCTTGACCAGAATGGAACCTGGGACCTTTCAGTCCACAGGTCGTCACTCTATCCACTGAGCCAAACCGATTTCAGCCTTCCTTCCTTTTCTTCCTTTCTCTTCCTTCCTCTTCCTTTCCCTTTCTCCCTCCCTCCCTCCCTCCCTCCCTCCCTCCCTCCCTCCCTCCCTCCCTCCCTTCCTCTCACCTCTCTCTCTCTCTCTCTCTCTCTCTCTCTCTCTCTCTCTCTCTCTCCTCTTTCCTCTCCTTCATAATTCCTTCTCAAGATACAAAAATTTAGAAAGTTCAAATGCAACAGAGTTAATAATAGATCTTCTCCCAGTAACCTTATTACTCTTTCAGGATTTTGTTTGTAAACTTCAGGGATATCCTATACATCTGTAAGCAAATCTGTGTGTATGTGTGTGTATTATATGTGTAATATACATTCTTAAAGTGTAAACACACTATACAAATTGTTCTACATGTTGTTTGTTATTTTCATTCTCTTTAACAATTTATTTTAGAGCTTATTCCATATCAGTATATAAATATCTACTTTTTAAAAAGGTTTTTAAAAGTTTATTCTTTAAAGTATTACTAATCATAGTACATATTTCCTCCCCCCTCTCATTAAACTCCCCCCCGGGCTCCCCTACCCCCCAGCACATGCCCTCACCTGCCCGCCCCTCCAGTGTCTTGTACCCGTTGATTATGCTTATATGCATGCATACAAGTCCTTCGGTTGATCTCTTACAGCCCCCGCCCCCCACCCTCCCCTGCCTTCCCATTCTAGTTTGACAGTCTGTTCAATGCTTCTTTGCTTCTGTATCTACCTCCCTCCCCCCCCCCCCCCCGTTTCCTTTCTTTAAAAAAAAATTGTATCTGCATACTGGAAATAAATATATAAGAAAAAAAATGTTTGAGTTTCAGTTTCAATGTCCAACAGGTCTGAGTCCCAGTTTTAATGTCAAATAGTTCATTATGTGTACATGTCAGCAATGGTATCTGGATGGTGGACAATGCAGGTTTACCCTTTCTGGTTTGATCCTGGGCCGCCTGCAGTGACTCACAGTGGCTGACTGCTAGCATGGCAAGGTGTCGTCAGCATCCTGCATCTCTGGACTGTCTTCTCGGTTGGAACAGACCTGTCAGTTCCTCATTGTTGCAGGAATCTATATGGTGCTGGAGTTGTTTTCTGAAAGTATACAAACATATTCTCGACCAAAAGTTAATATAGGGATCTTTTCTGTAAATTAGACTTGGGATTGTTTTTATTTTTGCCCAAATAATTTTCCTTTGGCTTATTTTGACACAATGTGTGTTTTTCATGGGTGTCCTGCTGTTGGCATTACAAATGGAAGTTACTTTTCTGGAGTAAGAATTTTCTAGATATAATTTACTTACAGGATATTTTTCCTTACATGATATTACTCCACTATCCCCCCCTTTTTTGATTAATGGGGGCTTTTGGAAATTTTAGATTGCAGTCTTGGTAATTTTAAATTTTAATTTTTGCACACAAATATGACTGCTTTAGGTTCTTTGGATGTTGGGCAATTTTACAATGAGATGATCTACTAATAGAAATTTTAGTTAATATTTTAGGAACAACTTTTTGTCCAGTAAATTTTCTTAAGTATTCACTTATTTCAATTGGTCAATTTAAATTCATCTGAAAACTTTATTACTATTTTACTGTCAAATTTCATGCTCAAACAATAATCTTAGTTTACCTTGTAAATATTAGTGGAAAGGATTATTTGCATTCTTGAGTAGGCCCTGAGCATTCCCAGTACTAGATTGGATTTAGATATAGGGCAGTTGTTGCTGGCCAAGTCTTGGTCTGTAACCTGCGTCCCAATCTTAGCTGTGCGGGGGAGACGAAGCAGCCATGGGGGCAGGAGACCTCCCTCATAAGGGTTGAGAGTTCAGGCCCCTGCAAGGTTAGGGGGGGTGAGGGTCTGTGCCCCACCTCTGTTGACCTTTTAGTTCTCTCCTGGTGGCCCCTCTGCGACTGTGCCTGTCTTAGGTTGTTCCTTCCCTGAGGAATCTTACCTGTCTCTGGCTAACCAGCCATCCTCCGGGGCCAAAAAGGGTGACGTGAGGTTCTGTTCTCTCTCCTTGGTAGTCTATGCCCCCGTGGCCTCCACTCCTAGCACCTGCCTGTAACTCTCCTTATGCCTTCTCCTTTTTTTTGGAAATGAAGGTTCAGCTGAATTGTTCACTCCGCATGAGGTTAGGTGGGTAAGAGACAAGAGAAACTCCCCCTGCCTCCTGTAGGAGTTACCATGAGACACAGGGGAATAGAAAAAGACAATACCCTGACAGCCTCTAGCTTACAGTCCAGGGACTATTAAGACAGAGCCAGGGAGAAGAAATGGCTTTACAATACAGTAACTAGAACAGACATTAGAGAGTATTCATTTGAATGGCCTCACTTTTTGTAGATGAGAAAACTAAAAGCATTGCAAAATATTAATGAGAGTAATGGCACCCAGATATGTTGGAAAAAGGAACGAGCACATTCCATGATCAACTTGACTCTAAGGCCACACTTTGATGAGGTGTTCAACAATAGCTCTCAGTTCTGAGTGTGTCAGTTCAGCCATTTACTTGGGAGCATCAGAGTCCATAATCATTAGAAAATTTTCTTCAGGTCAAATTCAAAAACACAAAGGGCAATTCTATATCCTTAGACAAAAAGGTACCACAAAGCTCTACTCACTGTTACAGTAGGAGTGTGGATGAACAGCAGATAAAATAGCCATGCCTACACAAATCAATCAACAAAATCAGATGGAAATTGAAGACAAAGGCATGGATCTGACAGGGATATTCTACTCATTTCTGTATCTTTAATACTTAGCACAGTGGCTGGTACAATGTAGGCTCTCAAAAGCCATTTGCTGAATTCAATTAAACTGAAATTTACATATGACAGTCATTGAACTATTTGTCATCTTTTTTCTCCAGGTTTACAATTCAGTTCTTTGTTTATTTGTATGTTTATTTTAATTTAATTACTTACTGTCTGTCTCACCATCCACTTTATAAACATCATGATGAATCATGTCTCTCTTTATCACTATATTCTAAGATACCCTTGGTACATTGTGTGGCACATAAGAGGTGCTCAAGCCCTGACCAGTTTGGCTCAGTGGATAGAGCATTGCCCTGCAGACTCAAGGGCCCCAGGTTCTATTCTGGTCAAGGTATGTACCTTGGTTGTGGGTACATCCCCAGTAGGGAGTGTGCAGGAGGCAGCTGATCAGTGTTTCTCCCTCATCAATGTTTCTAAACTCTCTATCCCTCTCTCTTTCTCTCTGAAAAAAGTTAATAAAGCATATTTTTAAAAAAGAGGTGCTCAATTAATATCTCCTGAATGAATTGAGCAAATGCTGGAAGTAGATCCATGAAATAATTGTGTACATGAAAGAATTCTATAGAGAATCTTTCAGTTAAAAAAGACCTTAGCAATCCTTTATTTACTTATTATTAGGTAGACCTATTTAGATTGAACAATTTAAGCACTGATGCAATTTAATCTACATAAAGTAACAGTAGATGCAACAATAATGTCAAGGATATTTCTTCTAAACTGATATTCGGACGCGCTAATGAGGGCCCAGCAAAGACTTAGTTTAGCTTTAAGCTTTTTGAGGGAAAGATCTTACTGCTCCACACTTCCATCTTCAAACAGATTTCACAGGCAACTAAGGGCTGCAGATTAAATCAGTCCTCTTCTCTGGACAACATAATTTGGTTTTTCTTCTTGTGGTTAATCTCAAATATGTAAAAAGTTCTTAATTATCAATAAAAATAAAGTCAATACAAAAATAGTCAAAGAACATCCAATGGAAGTCACATTTCTCAATTCTTTAAGTTCACTGTGGCAGAGCACATGTGTGTGGCTTTCATTGGATGTAAATAAATGAAAACCTAATCAACTTCAATAGGAAGGACTTTTTTTTTTTACCCACTGTAATTAGCAATTAACTATTACCAAAGGTATGAAAAAACTGTTACGCATTGTGAACGGGAGAGTAACTAGTAAAGACTTTCTGCAAAACAGTTCAGCAATCGTCATGAAAGTGTTAAGTATAGTTATGCTTTTAGACAGATATTGCATGTTACAGGTATTTTATTAAAGGAGAAATTAACCACATGCTAAACATATGCACCATTGTTTTTATTTATTTTTTATAATTTGTTGTTGTTTAAAGTATTGCAAATAGTAGTACATATGTCTCCCTTTTTTTCCCCCATTGACCTCCCCCAGCCTCCCTTACCCCTCAGTACATGCCCTCTTCTGCCCCCACCCCCAGTGTCTTGTATCCATTGGTTATGCTTATATGCATACGTACAAGTCCTGTGGTTGATTTCTTTCAGCCTCCCCTCCTCCCAACCTCCTCTGCCTTCCTGCTGTAGTTTGACAGTCTCTTGAAGCCTGCCTCTGTATCTATTTTATTCCCCGTTTCTTTAAAAAGTCTGCCTCTGTAGACTAGAAATAAACATATAACAAAAAATGCTTGAGTCCCAATTTCAATGTCCAACATTTCTGAGTCCTAGTTTCAATGTCAAGCAGTTCCTTATGTGACATGTCAGCAGTGATATCTGGATGGTGGACACATGATGGGAATGCCGGTCTGACCCTCTCTGGTTTGGTCCTGGGCCGCCTGCAGCGATGCACAGCTGCTGGCTGCCAGCATGGCAAGGCACCATCAGTGTCTTCCATCTCTGGACTGTTGCTGCTCTTGTCTTCGTGCTTGGAGCAGACCTGTCAATTCCTCTCTGTTGCAGGAATCCACATGGTATTGGAGTAGTTTTCTGAAAACATACAAACATATTCTCGACCAAAGTTAATAAAGGAATCTTTTCTATAAAATTGACTTGGGATCCTTTTTATTTTCGCCCAAACGATTTTCCTTTGGCTTATTTTGACACTGTGTGTGTTTTTCATGGGTGTCTTGCTGCTAGCATTGTAAATGAAAATTAACTTTTGTAAAGTAAAAATTTTCTAGATGTAATTTATTTACAGGGCATTTTTCCTTACATATTATCCTACTATCCCCCCCCCTTTTTTATTAATGGAGGTTTTTGTAAATTTTATAATGCAGTCTTAATAATTTTCAATATTTTGCACAAAAATATGACTGCCTTAGTTTCATTGCATGTTAAGCAATTTTGCCATGAGATGAATTACCAATAGAAAATTTAGTTAATACTTTAGGAACAGCTTTTTGTGCAGCACAATTAAATTTTCTTGATATGCACTTATTTCAATTAGCCAATTTAAATTAATCTGAAAACTTACTATTTTACTGTCAAATTTAGTACTCTACCAATAATCTTAGTTTACTTTGTAAATATTATTGGAAAGGATTATTTGCATTCTTGAGTAGGCACCGAGCATTCCGGTGCTAGACTGAGTTTAGATATAGGGCAGCTGCTGTTGGCCAAGTCTTTGTTACCTGGGTCCCAATCTGAGCTGGGCATGGGAAGCAAAGCAGCCATTGGGGCAGGAGATCTCCCTCAGAAGGGGTAAGGGTTCAGGCTCTTGCAAGGTTGGTGGGGGGTAAGTGTCTGTGCCCCACCTCTGTTGACCCTCAAGTTCTCTCTTGATGGCCTCTCTGCAACTGTTCCTGTCTTAGGTTGTTCCTTCCCTGAGGAATCTTACCTGTCTCTGGCTAACCAGGGTGATGTGAGGTTCAGTTCTCTCTCCTTGGTAGTCTATACCCCCATGGCCTCCATGCCCAACACCTGCCTTGGGGTCCCCTCGCCTGCTGATGGAGCCACAGCACTGATCACATATCTTAGGAAACACAGGTTTCTTTTCCAGGGAGGGCCCAGTTCACACCACTGGGTGAGAGACAGATCCTTGGTTCCAGTGGCTTCAAGCTCAGCTTGAACTGAAAGCTCAGGCAACAGCTGAGGACAATTGGATTGTGAGAAGATGGTCCCTTTTGGCAAAAAGGGCAAGAGGGGCCAATATGGAATGCTCAACTGCCTTCCCAGTGCCTTAATTCCTTCTGAAAGTGATTAAATTCTTTTATGTCCCTTTTTAAATTGCTACCAAACATTCAAAGAATTAGTTTGTTTGGGATAATTGTACAATATGCTGCTGTAAAATATCAAAAATTATAATAACATTATAGAATAATATCATGTAAGGATATTCTTTGCTCTAGGCCAACCACCCCAGTCAAACTCCCCACCTGGCATTGTCCCCTCAGCAGGTCGTGCCCTGCCAGCATGTTGCCGGGTGCTTGGTGCCAGAAGTGAGAGCCCCTTAGGGCTCGCCCCCTTCCTCCCCCCCCCGCCCCCACCGCCTCACCGGGTCAGTGAAAAACAATCAGAGTAGTGGTGATAGTCAATCTGCACATTACTCTTTTTTAAAAAAAAAATATTTTTTTTAATTGATTTTTTTACAGAGATAAGGGAGAGGGAAAGTCAGAAACATCAGTGAGAAACATCGGTCAGTTGCCTCTTGCACACCCCCTACTGGGGATGTGCCTGCAACCAAGGTACATGCCCTTGATCAGAATCGAACCTGGGACCTTTCAGTCCACAGTCCGATGCTCTATCCACTGAGCCAAACCGGTTTTGGCTGCATGTTACTCTTTTAATAGATAAGATAGAGGCCTGGTGCATGGGTGGGAGCCAGCTGGTTTGCCCTGAAGGGTGTCCTGGGTGGGGGTTCCCTTGGGGCCTGTGGTGGTTTGAAGGCCAAACATGGCCCCCAGTAACTCAAGCAGAGGCCCTGGAATCTGGGATTTATCTTCTACAATTGAAACTTTGTAGCCTAGAACGGAGACAAGCCTTCTGCTCGCTCAGTGGCAGCAGCCATTTTTGTTGTGATTTATGTATCTTTTATCATCAAAACTTTTGTAATCTTAAGCAGAGGCCTAGGCCAGTGAGGGCTGCAGAAGCTTGGCTTCCTCCATCACCAGGGGCAACCTTAGCCTCCTGTTTCTCTCTAGCTCCGAGGCTGTCGCCATTTCTGTTGGGATTCTGTAATTGAAACTTTGTAGCCTGATGTGGAGGCCTGAGTGGCAAGGGCAGGCAGAAAGGTTGGCTTCCTCCATCACCAGGGAAACCCAAGCCTCCTTCCTGCTCTCTGTGGCTGCAGCCATCTTGGTTGCGTTTATTTGCACATTTGCTTCTGATTGGCTGGTGGGCATGGCTGGTGGGTGTAGTGGAGGTATGGTCAATTTGCATATTACTCTTTTATTAGATAGGATTATGTAAAACAGGTATTGTAAAAATTAAGTTATGAAATTTTAATTAAAGCGTTTCTTACATACTGTTATATTGACTAGGCCGCAAAATAACTGTGATGCATGTGGTCCGTGGGCTGTGAGTTTGACATGCTTGGAGTAGGGTTAAGTCCAGGAATCCTCATGCTATTTTACAAACTGAGCATACCTAAGTGTACAGAGATGTCCTAGGCCTTCACATTCATTTACCAATCACCCAGAGCAACTTTGAGTCCTGCAAGCTACATTCATGGTAATACAATATACAAGTGTACAAGTTTTTTTTTAATCTTTATAACATACCTTTACTGCACCTTTTCTATGTTTAGATACACAAATATTAGCCATAGTGTTACAACTGCCCACAGAATTCAATACCAATATGTTGTACAGGTTGGTAGCATAGGAGCAATAGGCTGTACCATGGCAGATTTTGGTGGGTGTGAGTGCACTCTGATGTTGGCACAACGAAATCCCCTAAGGTCATATTTCTCAGAATGTATCCTGTCATTAAGCGATCCATGACTGTATTATGCAAGAATAGATAATTAAAACACAAATATCACCAATAGCAATTATTATATCCTCTCCAAAATATGCCTGACTAGATCCCGACTAATATAAATGCCAGTATTTGTGAACTAACCATTCATCGTCTGGCATTCCTTGGAATGAATTTTTTTTAAAAAGAAAATTTTAAATGAAAAGCTAATGGCTTAAACTTTTAATTATAACTTTATCACAATTTCAAACAGTTTAGTGATTCCATTTAGTCTTTAATATGGCAGGGAAGATAGGTAGGTAGGTAAAAATATGATCAACCTGGACAGATAATGATATTCGAGTAGAAGGTTTGAGTATATACTTCATATATTCTCTTGAATAATCTTCTTCCTTCTCCCCCATTAAATAATTCCAGAGAATGAGAAAGGAGCTAAGGAAACAGGTTCACTGAAATTTAAAAACTTGCTCAAACTCATATAGCTAGTAAGCAGTGGAGCCAAGATTCAGGCCAGATGGTCTACTTTCAACTTCTATGCTCATAATCACTATGCTATGTATGATACCTCTCACAGTATGGATACCTGATCACACTTTATGACCATCCAAGTAAGTAGAAGTTCTCAAATTTATCACTACTGCATTCACAGTCTACTGCTTGACTGATCCTTCCTTCCATAGTATATATACTGTTAATATCACCCAGTATTAACCCGATTAATAGTTATCACTGCTCTATGCAGTGAAAAAAACTATACACATACACATAGAGACACAAAGAACAAAGTGTCATCTTTGGAGAAGGTACGAGATGGCACACATAAACAGAATTCAAGTGAAATATCCACAGGCAAGCCTAATAATATGTAAGGTTTGCCTCAGTATATGGTCGACAAATCAGTTCCTAAAGGTGTTTGGTGCAATAATAAACACAACACCTTCCTTCTACTGTGTTTACTTTAAAAAGAAAACATTAATCAAGTATTTATTCACATTATCCAGATTTTTATTAACTTAAATTGACACGACTAATTTAGTATGACAAGTCCTTAAAATACATGCATTTGGTGAAAACCTACAGGTTCTTCTCAATACCACAAAATCATAAAGACTTGCAGTTATTGGTGTTTTGTAACAATTAAGATAATGTTCAAATAATTAAGTTACTTCAATGAAATATTTATTTTATTTTGTTTTTTAAATATATTTTATTGATTTTTTACAGAGAGGAAGGGAGAAGGATAGAGTGTTAGAAACATGGATGAGAGAGAAACATTGATCAGCTGCCTCCTGCACACCCCTCACTGGGGATGTGCCTGCAACCAAGGTACATGCCCCTGAACAAAACTGAACCTGGGACCTTTCAGTCCACAGGCCGATGCTCTATCCACTGAGCAAAACAGGTTAGGGCTTCACTGAAATATTTAAAAGAATATTCTGAGGAGTGTTTGAAAGCTCTGTTTATAAATAATGATTGATATATTTAGTTAGGTATTTGGTGTTGAAGATAAACACTTCTTATATAAAACATTGTTTTAATACATTGCTCTACTAATAAGGCTAGTTATTAGATATATTTCTAACACTAAGGAATAAAGCTTTATCTGCAGATTTATTTTATTCATAGGACTCATATTAATGAAGAATGTTGTATCCAACAAAAATAAACTGGCATATTACAAATGGCATTCTGCAGAAGTGAAAAAGGAGGCTGCAACAAAAGAAACTAGATACCTGCATTCCACATTCTTTATACAAATAGCCCACTCTCAATAGATTAAATGCAGACCAAAGGTTTTAAAAGTTTTTATGCCTAGATGGCAATTATAATCTTCACACATGAATGAGAAAAGGAACAATAACAACACAGAACACAGCATTTTTAATGATTATAGCACACTGAAACCTTCAGCCATCCGCTGGATTCTCAGATCAGATCGGCAACTGAAATTTCACATCCACCTGGGCTTGTTTGGCTAAGTTCACTATTTCAGAGAGCTTTACAACCTGAAAGAAAAAAACAAAACAAACCATCTTTGTCTCTATTTTACTACAACATAAAAATAAGAATTACTGGTCAACTGATGGACATTCAATCTTTTCCATTTGAAATGTGAGCTATTCTGACATCAATCACTTCACACTCTTATAAGCATTTGCCATTCAAATCTAACCCTCTTCATAACCCACACTTCAATATTTCAATAATATCTATAAAGTTAGAAAGTACTGAATATATGTATATACCTGCTTTTTATTGCCTAATTTTATTTTTCTTAAATACAAAATTAGTATCTTTAAGTACTATACAATGCAAATCACATATAAATAAGTTTGCCTTTTTTTAAAATATACAATTTTAACAATATTGGATAGGAATTTAGTTCTAGTAGTATTTTACTGTTAGTACTATACAAAATATCATACAATTAATGTCTAACACCAAACAATGAATTCAGCTTCTCTCCTCTCCTGTAGAGTAGATAAGAGAAGGTTTTAGTTAGCCACTTGGTTTCAAATCCCATCTCTACTGCTTATGATCCTGAGTAGGTTAATTTATCTAGCCTCTGTTTCCTCATTTATAAAAATGAGATTATATCGCCAAACTTATTAAATAACATAATACTTGAAGAAAAAAACTTAGCATTGCAAGCACAATAAATACGTGATAAATGGTAGCAGCTGCTAATATCATTACATTATTATTATTATTGCCACAACTTCCATAATCTCATAGTCAGTAGAAAAAGATAGCAGTCACAACTTAAACCAACTGTTCACTTTTATCTTTCATGGTCTATCTGAGTCTTCTCCTTTCTTTCCATGTCCACAAAGCTTTTCTTAATTCAGGCTCTCACTGAAAATAAGCATATTTTCAGAGACAAGTTATAACCTATCCATAACCTTCACCTCACATCACATCTAATTATTGCCCTATATAGACCCCTACTATCCTTCACTTTTCCCTTCAATTGCTTATACCACATCTCAAAGTCAAAATAGGCTCTCGCTCTTGCTCAAAATCTTAATTTAAAATTATGATCGAGTATAAGACCGTTTATAAATTGTATTTGAATTTCATTTTTAATAGGTACTTTCCTAGAGTATTTCCCAAAGAAAAAAATAAGACTTTTATTATTCTTATGAAATGATATATTAACTTAGCAAATCTCAAAAGCCTACTACTGGTTAAACCACAGAGCTCTTCCATGAATTGTCTTTATTTTTTAATAAACCTTTATTGTTCAGATTATTACAATGTTCCTCTTTTTTCCCCCTTCTTAGCTCCCCTCCACTGGGCACCCACCCCACACTCTGTCCCCACCTCCCCTCCATTGTCCTCATCCATCGGTGCACAATTTTTGTCCAGTCTCTTTCTGTACCTCCCCAACCCCTTTCCTCCCAAGAATCGTCAGTCCGTTCCCTCTCTATGCCCCTGATTCTATTATATTCACCAGTTTATTCAGTTCATCAGATTTTTAATTCACTTGATTTTTAGATTCACTTGTTGATAGACATGTATTTGTTGTTCATAATTTTTATCTTTACCTTTTTCTTCTTGCTCTTATTAAAGAATACCTTTCAGCATTTCATATAATACTGGTTTGGCGGTGATGAACTCCTTTAGCTTTTTCTTATCTGCGAGGCTCTTTATTTGACCTTCAATTCTGAATGATAGCTTTGCTGGATAGAGTAATCTTGGTTGTAGATTCTTGCTCTTCATTATTTTGAATATTTCTTGCCACTCCCGTCTGGCCTGCATCGTTTCTGTTGAGAAATCATCTGACAATTGTATGGGTGCTCCCTTGTAGGTAACTGTTTTTCTTTTGCTGCTTTTACTATTCTCTCTTTTGCTCTTGGCATTTTAATTATGATGTCTTGGTGAGATCCTCTTTGGATTCCACTTGTTTGGGGTTTTGTGCACTTCATGGACTTGTAAGTCTATTTCTTTCACCAGGTGGGGAAGTTTTTGGTCACTATTTCTTCAAATAGGTTTTCAGTATCTTGCTCTCTCTCTTTTTCTGGCACCCCCATAATTCGGATGTTGGTTGTCCCAGAGGCTCCTTACAGTGTCTTCAATTTTTTGGATTCTTTTCGCTTCTTGCTTTCTCTGGCTGAGTGATTTTTGCTTCTTTGTATTTCAAATCTTTAACTTGGTTCTTGCAGTCCTCTAGTCTACTTTTAGGTCTCTGTATAATATTTTTTATTTCAGTCAGTGTATGCTTTAGTATCTAGTTTGTCCTTTTTCATATCCTCCAAGGTCTTGCTCATATCCTCGAGGGTCTCATTAAATTCAATGGCCTTTTCTAGGAACCTCTTGAAAAACCTTATAACCGTGGTTTTGAACTCTGTCCAGTCGTGTTCCCCCCCCCACCCGCCCATTTCTTTCAAATGTGATTTGTTTCCTTGTCTTCTATTTTGGCTGCTTCCCTGAGTTGGTTGAGTAGCTTTGTGTGGTAGGTGTCCCCTAGGTGGATACTCTTGGTGCAGCCCTTTATGGGTTGCACAGTCTTGTAGTTAAGCCTAGATTGTTGTTGGTATCGCTGGAGGGGGAGGGGAAGGCTTGACATCCAGGCCAATTGGCTGTGAGAATCAGCTGTGTTTACGCTGTGAGCACCTCTGTGCTCAACTTGGATGGGGCAGAGTCTCAGGGCTGGGCAGTCAGCCTTGGTTTCTTGTCAGCCCCACTCTAAGCAGCTCCCTATGGCAACGGCAGCACGTACCTCTGAGAGAAAGCTGCCTGGAGCTCTGCCCACTGCTGGACAGTCTAGTTTCTCCCCAAACAAGTCTGGATATCCAAAGTCTCACCCGGAACTGGAAAACAAAGCAGTCCGGCGTGTTTTGTTTTGTTTTATTTTTCCTCCTGAACAAGAGAGCCAGCCACGAGCCCTCTCCGTGAGTTCGTGCGCCTCTGCAGCTCTCAAATTTCAGCGTGCTTCCTCCTTACAGTCCAGTTTCACCCCGTATGAGTTTGGGTTTCCAAAGACTCGTCCAGAACTGGGGATCAGTGCAGTGGGGAGCCGTTGTCTCCCTCCCCGTTCGAGAACCCAGCCGGGTACTCAGCCGCCCGCCCTTTCCGCTCGCTGGTGCTCTGCACCTGTCTCTGAGCATCTCCACAACTCTGCCTTCAGCAGCTCCTGAGTCTCAGTGTCCTTTTATCTTTTCTTCCAGTTGTAGAGTTTCCACTCAGCCAGCTTTCCGGTGGTTCTGGATGATGTCCGTTTTGACTTTTGGTTGTAGTTCTGAATTTGTGGTGCGAGACAGCAGTATAGGTGTTTACCTATGCTGCCATCTTGGTTCCTGCCCCATAAATTGACTTGAAATATAGGTGGGAAAGAATCAAAATGTTATCATTTAGAAACATGTCTATATCTACTATGGACTGTGCACTAAGATATGATGTTAAGTAAAATAAATGAGGCAAAATATATGTAATAATCATATAATAAGAGAAAGTGGACAGATGTATGTATGTGCAATCACATACGTGTTATACACACACACACACACACACACACACACACACACACACACAATTTGCTTAAAGAATGTACCAAAATTCTTTTTTTTTTAAAAAAAGCTGGTTACCTATGGGGAATGAAGAAACAGATACAGGTATAAAAGTTAGATTCTATGAATATACTTGTTTTTATAGTTATGACTTTGGGACCATTGTAAATATTATAAATACTTATATTGTAAATATTTATACAATATAAGACAAAAGTTGGTATTTTTAAAGAGCAATTTCTTAAAAAATTAAATGATACTATAATTATATACCAAGCTGGGATAAAACAGAGCTATTTTACGTGAATTTTAAAATCCAGTAAGTTATGAAAAATACTTCAAAGGACAGAAAGAACTGCACATACCAATCTCAAATTGGGTTCAGTAATCATATTGTCGGTATTATTACTACACAATTATTATGTCTGTTTTGAGGGACAAGGCAAATAAATATTTATGTCACTATGACATGGGAGAGATAAGAGAAGACCTGTACTACTGGATTTGCACTGGAAATAACAGTATAACTCATATATTTATCTCTTTAAAAAATACATATTTTCCTAGATTTACCATTTTAAAAGCCTAGAAACAACAAACAACCCTGTAGCTCTGAGTACCCTTGTGATCTCTAAAAACCATTTTGCTGATTTCAGATCTTAAGCAAAAAATGTACAGGTGAGCCTAGGGCCCTAACCGGTGTGGCTCAGTGGACAGAGCATTGGCCTGTGGACTGAAGGGTCCCAGGTTTGATTCCGGTCAAGGGCATGTGCCTTGGTTGTGGACACATCCCCATTAGAGGGTGTGCAGGAGGCAGCTGATCGATGCTTCTCTCTCATTGATGTTCCTAACTCTCTATCCCTCTCCCTTTCTGCCTGTAAAAAAAAATCAATACAATATATGTTAAAAAAAAAAACCATAAAGATGAGCCTGGGACATCTTATCGAACCAGAAAGCATATCACAGGGCATGTGAGAAAGACTCAGGAGCCAACTTGGAGAGGTTCCCACTGACTAAAGATGGGATCGTAGAGCATCAGTAACAATTACTGAAATGAACTGAACCACATCAAATAGGTTTAAATCCACTGAGTGCAAAATAATATGTGCGTATGTGCGTACACACACAACACAAATAACACACACCTAAAAACAAACAAAAAAAGAAACAAAAAGCCTACGTCACTTTTGTAGGACATTAATGAGAACAAACCCATTATTTAGAAAACACATGAATAAAATTTAAAAAAATCAAGTCACTGTTTTGCTTTTCCTATGCAAAATTTACTTCATAATAATAAGTAGTTGATAAAAAGGATTTTTACTTTTTTAAGTATTCCATTTAATACATGACAGAATTAGATTATCACCACTTTGCATTTGTGAAATTTTATACCTAAGCTGTGACTGTAACGACTGGCAGTTATCACAAAAAGAGAAATAATCTGACATTAACTATAGAATTCCTTATAGAATTACACAACATCAGCTATAAAATATTCTTGCTCCCTGCTCCCCCAAATCAAATACATATATGATCAAGCCTATAGACCAAAACTACCAGTTTACAGGAAATACAGGTGTAGAGGACACCCCAGGGATTAGAATAATTAATATTCTGACTACAGGAAACACTGTGAGACCATCAACTTGTCTTTTCAAAAATAAATCCCAGGAAAATAAACAAAGTGAACCTATAGGTTAACAGAAACTTAGTAACATATTAACCAATTGCAATGCATAGAATTACTGTGATCCTAATACTAACAAAGAACGTAGACAAAATACATTTCAGAGAATCTCAAAAATGTCAACACTGACTAGATTCTTTTTTATAAAATAGAAATATCATATCCCACCAGAAACAAATACTTTCTTGATATCATTATCAATAGTATCACTACTTTTATCTTTTAGAGATACAATAGAAGCCCAATGCATGGTTTGTGGGGTCCCTCAGCCTGGCCTGCACCCTCTTGCAATATGGGACCCTTAGGGGGATATCAGATAGCAAGTTTTGGTCCAATTCCCGCAGGCCCAATCCACACAGAAGGCAGCCTGATCCTGTGCGTTGAGCGTCTGTCTCCTGGTGGTCAGTGCACATCATAGCAATCAGTTGACCAGCCATTCAGTTGCTTAGGCTTTTATATATATTCAAGAGGCCCAGTGCATAAAATTCATGCATGGGGGGGGGGGGGGGAGGGTTGTCCTTCAGCCCAGCCAGCACCCTCTATAATCAGGGCCTAAACGAGATCGGGCCTAAACGGGCAGTCGGATATCCCTCTCACAATCCAGGACTGCTGGCTCCCAACTGCTCACCTGCTTGTTTTCCTGATTGCCCCTAACCACTTCTGCCTGCCAGCCTGGTCACCCCATAAATACTCCCCTGCCGGCCTGATTGATGTCTACCTGCTCCTCTGCAAGCCTGTCTGCCCCCAACTTCCCTCTCTGCTGACCTGGTCACCCACTGCCCTCCCCTGCAGACTGGATCTCCCCCAACTGCCCTCCCTTGCAGGCCTGGTCCCTCCCAACTGCCCCCTCCCCCTGCAGGCCTGGTCACCCCTTACTGCCTTCCTTGCAGGGCTGGCTCCCCCCAACTGCTCCCTCCTGCAGGCCTGGGTCCCCCTCTTCCCCCAACTGCCCTTCCCTGCAGGCCTGGTCACCTCCAACTTCCTCTTCTGCTGGCCTGGTCACTCCTAACTGCCCTCCTCTGCAGGCTTTATCACTCCCAACTGCCCTCCCTTGAAGGCCTGGTCCCTCCCGACTGACCTCCCCTGCTGGCCATCTTGTGGTGGCCATCTTGTCCCCACATGGGGGCAGGATCTTTGATCACATGGGGGCAGCCCTCTTGTGTGTTGGAGTGATGGTCAATCTGCAAATTACTCTTTTATTAGATAGGATAGAGGCCTGGTGCATGGGTGAGGCCAGCTGGTTTGCCCTGAAGTGTGTCCCAGATCAGGGTGCGGGTTCCCTTGGGGTGTGGAGAGGCCTGGGTAAGGGGCCTGTGGAGTTTTGCACCCCCAGTGACCCAAGCGGAATCCCTGGTACCTGGGATTTATTTTTCTTCTACAATTGAAACTTTGTAGCCTGGAGCAGAGCCAAGCCTTCTGCTCACTCCGTGAAGACAGCCATTTCTGTTGGAATTTATGTATCTTCTATAATTGAAACTTTGTAGCATTAAATGGAGGCCTAGGCTGGCAAGGGCAGACAGAAAGTTTGGCTTCCTCTACTGCCAGGGAACCCCAAGCCTCCCTCCTGCTCTCAGTGGCTACAGCCATCTTGGTTGGGTTTTATTTGCATATTTGCTCCTAATTAGCTGGTGGGCATGGCTTGTCAGTGTGGCAGAGATACAGGCAATTTGCATATTATTCTTTTATTAGATAGGATAGATGACGACATGCATGAAATGATATAATGTCTGGGGTTTGCTTCAGAATAATCATGGGCAAGCAAGGAAGCAGGTAACAAAACAAATGAAATAAGATTGATGATAATTAAGATGGGTGATAGGTATAATCACATCTAAATAAATGAAAACCACATCTAAATAAGTTTTTTTTTAAATACATAATCTCAATTTACAATATTGGGATAGGAGTTTGGCTCTAAGAGATAGTACTTTATTTTCTACTACTAAGTGATAGAAACCAAATACTATTATTTATCTGAAACACATTTTTAGTGATATTAGCTGATTCATTTTAGAATATAAATGTTTACGTTAGATAGGAAGTTAGACATGAGCGGCTGGGGTGAGGCCTGCCCTGGGGTTCGGAACAGGGATGGCCAACATTGCCTTCAGACCTCTAGGGGCCACCCCAGCCAGCAGTCCACCAGGGAGCAGGTTCAGGCCCAGCCAGTTCTTAGGGCAAGCTCGGAGGAGAACAACTTGACTTCAGTGCCAATGTGACCGTACGAGGGCCCTGGACTAATTGTGATAAAACTGGCATTTCAGTTTTGACCCCTCCACCCCTGTGGGTTTTTCTGTATGCATTATGGGTAAGGGCATGTGCAGAATATAGTTACATAACCGTTTCTGTCAATCATCCCTGAATGCAAATGAGTCTCCACGTAGAAAATCCCTCATTTAAACCCAGGAGTTCGGGGCCATTATCTCTCTTGGATGGATGACCCACTCCTTGCTTGGAGTGTATCTTCAATAAACCCCACTTTCCTTTACTTTACTCATTGTTGACCTTAAAATCTTTTCTTTGTCAATGAGAACTCAGGAACCAGCCGATAACCCCAATCGGGATCACTTATACATCGGGATCTTTTATATACTTTGCAAATTTGTTCTTAGATTAACATAGCCTGTTTACCATTTTAGCAGCTTCATCCAAGTCGTCACAAGCAAGAATTTTAAGTCCACTGTCAGTTATTAGTGCCTTAGCATCATCCACTCGTGTACCTGAAAATGAGATATGCCAATATAAAGACGTTTTAAATATTGACACAAAATCACACACAAGTAATTTCATAAGAATAGTTCATTATTTAATATAATACATGCTCTAAACCAAGAAAATACTGTTTGTAAAAACCTAGTTACCTCATGAAGTGCCATGCCATAGCTTATCAATGGCAATTCAGGATTCACGACAAAGCACACAAATAATGTATCAGATCATACGAACCAAAGCTGTGAGAAATTTTGTCCCAATGTTAGGAAGTTTTTAATACCGTGTTTTAAAAATTTCCTATTATATAATACTTTTGTGGACAAGAAGGGGCCACACGCTCACGTGACTCTCGCTCAGTGGAGGCCTGCGTGGTGACCTAAAGTGACTACAAAGCACGGTCTAAAATTAAGACTTTTTAAAACTGAAAAGTTTATGGTGTGTAGTCATGTCCTAAGGCGGTATTTTTCCTTAACAAAAGGTAATCTTCACATTAACTAAGCCTGCCATTTGTCTTTTGGCATCTAGAATACCAGGCCTTTTCAAAAACTAAGTAATTTCCCTTTTCCAGAGCCCTCAAAGTAGAGTTGAGACCACAAATACCTTATCATTGTTATCATTATCATGTTAATTTTGACTACTAACTATCCTGTACTCATCTAAGTAAAAGTAGTATGTGTCTATCGTTTCATTCTTTATCCAAACCTAGAGGTTTTCCTGCTTTGCTTTCTCTTGCCTCCCTATTCTATCAGCAATGGATTTCACAGTAACCTGCTTACATCAATCACTTCCTTTACTGTAATGTATAAAATTAGGTGCAAAACTTAATTCAATCCATTGAGATTCTGTGTCCCAGCATTTGTTGACAATTTGGCTCAAATAAACTCACAAAAATTCTTCACAGGTTTGAATGTTTCTTATATTAACACTTTCATTTAAAAGATACAGCTATTTGAGAGAGAAACCAAGATGGTGGCATAGGTAAACACCTATACTGATGCCTTGCACAACAATTTCAAAACAACTAAAAGACAAAACAGACATCATCCAGAACCCCTGGAAAGCTGGCCGAGTGGAAATTCTACAACTAGAAGGAAAGATAAAAGGACTCTGAGACTCAGAGGAGCTGCAGAGGGCAGAGTGCGGAGACGCAGAGACAGGTGCAGAGGCGAGGAGACGCATGCGAGCGGAAAGGGCGGGCGGCTAATACCCGGCAGATTTTTTGAATGGGGAGGGACACAAAGGCTCCCCACTGCACGGAACCACAGTTCCCGGTGATTCTCGGGGAACCTGGACTCATACGGGGTGAAACTGCACTGTCAGGAGGAAGCACACTGAGACTCATGATCTGCAAAGGCGCACAGAGGGCTCATGGCTGGCTCTCTCGTTCGGGAGGAAAACAAAACCTCAAGACTGCACTGTACCAAAGTTCCAGGTGAGACTTTGGGTGTCCAGACTCATTTGGGGAGAAACTGGACTGTCTGGCAGCGGGCAAAACTCGAGAGCAGCTTTCTCTCAGAGTGCGTGCAGCCATTGCCACAGGACACAAAGACCCAGGTACTGTTTAGGCCGGGGCTGACGGGAAACCAAGGCTGACTGCTCAACCCTGAGACTCCACCCCATCCAAGCTGAGCACAGAGGCTCTCCCAGCATAGACACAGCTGATCCTTGCAGCCAATTGGCCTGGAGGTCAACCCCTCCCAGTGATTGATACCAACAACAATCAAGACTTAACTATAACAAGGCTGAGCACACAGCCCATAAAGGGATGTACCAAGAGTCTCCACTTCAGGTAACTGGGGAGGCTGAGCCACTGTACCCTAGGGGACACCTACCGCACAAAGCTACTCGACCAACCCACGGAAGCAGCCAAAATATGAAGTCAAGGAAACAGATCACATTTGAAAAAATTGGAGAGAAAAAAAAAAACGACTGGATATAGAATTCAAAACCACGGTTATAAGGTTTTTCAAGAGGTTCCTAGAAAAGGCCAATAAATTCAATGAGACCCTCAAGGAAATGAGCAAAACCCTGCAGGATATGAAAAAGGACCAACTAGAAATTAAGCATATACTGACTGAAATAAAAAATATACAGAGACCTAAAAGCAGACTAGAGGACCGCAAGAATCAAGTCAAAGATTTGAAATACAAAGAAGCAAAAATCACTCAACCGGAAAAGCAAAAAAAATCCAAAAATTTGAAGACACTATAAGGAGCCTCTGGGACAACCTCAAGCATACCAACATCCGAATTATGGGGGTGCCAGAAAAAGAGAGAGAACAAGATACTGAAAACCTATTTGAAGAAACAGTGACTGAAAACTTCCCCCACCTGGTGAAAGAAATAGACTTACAAGTCCAGGAAGTGCACAGAACCCCAAACAAAAGGAATCCAAAGAGGACCACACCAAGGCACATCATAATTAAAATGCCAAGAGCAAAAGACAAAGAATATTAAAAGCAGCAAAAGAAAAACAGTTAGTTACCTACAAAAGAGAACCAATACAATTTGTCAGATGATTTCTCAACAGAAATTATGCAGGCCAGACGGGAGTGGCAAGAAATATTCGAAGGGGTGAATAGCAACAACCTAAAATCAAGATTACTCTACCCAGCAAAGCTATCATTCAGAATTAAAGGGCAGATAAAGAGCTTCACAGATAAGAAAAAGCTAAAGGAGTTCATCACCACCAAACCAATATTATATGAAATGCTGAAAGATATTCTTTAAGAGGAAGAAGAAGAAAAGGGTAAAAATAAAAATTATGAACAACAAATACATGTCTATCAACAAGTGAATCTAAAAATCAAGTGAATTAAAAATCTGATGAACTGAATAAACTGGTGAATATAATAGAATCAGGGGCATAGAAAGGGAGTGGACTGACAATTCTTTGGGGAAAAGGGATGTGGGAGGTGCAAGAAGAGACTAGACAAAAATCGTACACCTGTGGATGAGGACAGTGCAGGGGAGGGAAGCCCAGCGGGTGGGGTGGGAACCGGGTAGAGGGGAGCTATGGGGAGAAAAAAAAAAGGAACAATTGTAATAATCTGAACAATAAAGATTTATTAAAAAATAGAAGATACAGCTATTTGAAAACTATATTTTAAAATAATTTTAAACTCCTTGGAATTGTGGTAGGCAGTCATGAGCAGAGCAAGGAAGCTGAGGCAGGTACAGAAGGTCACTAGGAAGGAAAGCCCTAGGTGTAAAGAACAATTGTAGGGTGGGACCTCACCCCCAGAGGAACCTTTCCTCCCTTTGCATATCAATGGTCATGCAGTTTGGACACACTGACCTTTCCCCCCTAGATAATATCCAGGCCTCAGTTATATTTCAGCTCCAACCCCAGAAAAGCAGCAAAACCAGACAAGCTGATCTCAGGACCTGCTACATTGGATAATGACCTCTGCCCTGGCAGCAACCAATCAGTGGCGACCCCCCCTGAAAGAGCACACCTGGAAAAGTGCTAAATATTCATTGAGATCTTCCCCTGGGACCTTCCTTCAAATCACCACCCTTAAAACCCTTAAGACAGAGGACCCAGCGCGCTCTCCCTCCCAGGAGTGTACCTGCACTTTTCCCTTTGCCCTCACCCAAGCACCTTCCCATGAGCTTCCCCACTTCCAAGCTCCAAGGGCCCTTCCTTTATTTGGCTCTATAACTCATTTCCTCAGCTCATTTCTTCTACAGATATTACTTCCATCTCTGTGATTTTATAAATAAGTGTTCTCTCATAGCTTGAGTCCTGGCTCTGAATTCTTTCCCAGCCAGAACTCAAGTATGGAGGTTGCTGCACTCAGGTCTGGTCCGACCAGACCAGCCTGTCACCTGGTGCCATTCCCACCGCCTACAGCAGAATCATGAACTTTTAAGCAATTAGGGTTCGTAAAACAATTGCAAGGTATCTGTTACACTCACCTTGTAACCGTACCACAATAGGTATTTTAATTTCCAAATCCTTTACGGCCATGACTATACCCTGTGCAATAACGTCACACCTCATGATTCCTCCAAAAATGTTGACCAGAATAGCCAGTACCTGTGAACAGAATGTTTTTGGTTGATTAAAATTTTAAAGAAATGAGTATGTGTTCTTCCTTCCCAAGAAAATATTAATATTAATAAAATTATGATGAAATTTAATTCCATGGAACCATTTTCAGACAAAACAGCCATCACTGAAGTCTGTGCAGTCCACACCACACACCAGAACTTATTTTCCCCTCTTTGGGTAATTCCAACACCTGGCTCATTCATATTCTCTTCTCTTCTGTCTCATATGAATAAGACCTGATTCCTTTACTTGCTTACTATTAAACACATCCATTCACCAACATGCTATCCCAGATCGTGTTGTAAGACGTCACACACAAGAGCTCCAATTTATGTTCATTGACTATCATCTCTTCTCCACTTAGCCCCCAACTCAACAAACTCCTCACACAAACCAAGCCCTCAAAAATCACTGAATTTCTGTATGCCCACCACTAACTACGCATCACATCCAAACCTCACGGTGTGTTTGGGTCAGTATGTTTTCATCATCATACCGATAATCTGAATCACTGTTCTTCTATAATTTACAAAACATTTTTTTCACTTTTCATTTTCAAAAAAATATTTGTATTGATTTCAGAGAGGGAGGGGGAGAGGGAAAAAAGGAAAGAGGGGAGGGAGGGAGGGGAAGAGAGAGAGAGAGAGAAATATCAATGACAAGAGAGAATCATTGGTTAGCTCTCTTCCGCCCACCTCATTCTAGATAGCTATAATATGCACCACAGGGCATCATCTAACACCTAAGCCTTAAAGTCACTGTTACCTCCAGTCCATTTCAATTAATTATTACCATGGACAAACCATTGACCAGAAAGAGAATCTCTACAATATCAAATGTATAAATACCACTTTCTGTTCAGCCTCCTCTTTCACTACTACTTCCTTTTATCACTAACTCTATCAAACCCAATCTTTTCCTTTTAAAAGCCTCTGGTCCCTAACCCCTTTCTAATCACTGGATGTATCAGCTCTCTACCAACATGTGGGGGGGAACCTTTTTCTGCCAAGGACCATTTGGATGTTTATAACTGCATTCGAGGCCACACTAAATTACCAACTTAAACATCAGCCTGCTATGTTTGGTCAAACATTTAATTAACTCACCTCTTATGGTTTGGCAGGGCCAGACCAGACAATTTTGCAAGCCTTACACGGTCCTCGGGCCAAACGTTCTGCACCCCTGCTAGAGAGCCTGGAACCTATGGCTGAGCAGCTCAATGACAATGTCATGTGCATGTCCAATTCTCTCAGACCAAGTCTACCTCTGCCACCCCAATTCAATTAATGCATTTGTGGGTGTTTCTATCCTATTACCTTATCCATTCCAACTTTAAAGGAAAGCAAAACAGCAAAAACAAACAAAAAACCATCCTGTAACACGAGCATAAATCAAAGAGCAGTATAATAATGATTCTTTCCTTAATAATCTGCCTCATTCCTTTCACTCTTCATGAGCCTCCTTTCTCCAATACACATCTCCATGCAGCTAGATACAGCTCATCTTCTTAGTCTCCCAAGCAAGCAAACATATACCACACAGTTCTCTTCAACCCTACTTCCATTCAACTGCCAGCACTATGTCCTTCTGTCTTTATAAAAAAGGCCCTGAAAAAGTATCTCAACTCAATCCATTACAGCCTGATGGGAAGCTGGTCCCCTCTCCTCTACTACTCTTACTAAGGTTTTCAATAATTTTGTTTTGTACTTACTATACTTGATTGCTCTTACAACATTTGATACTGTTGCCCATCCACTTAGTTCTCAAAGCTCTTCATCCAGGCTTTTATTGTCACCACTCTCACCTGATCTGCAACTATTTCTGCCAGTTTGTTCTCTCTCTTATTATTCTATGAGGGGCCCAGTGCACGAATTCATGCACCTTGAAAGGCACTGTGAGCTGTGAGGCTGCGGTGGGCACAGGGGCAGGTTTTGGCCCATCCACCACACCCTCGCCCGGCCCCTGCCACTGTGGCTCCAGGTCCCCTCTTTGCCGGCACCCCCGTTCCCGTTGCCCCCACTCCCATGTGCTGACAATGCAGCCCCCCTCACACCCACTTAGTGTTTGGGGCCAGCGTGAGCAGCGGGTGTGAGTGGGGCCAGCGCAATCAGTGCTGCCTCGATTGCCTCTCAGGAGCAGGGGGAGGTGGAGAAGCCCTCAGAGGTAATCAGGGCTGGCAGCTGCCACTCGCACCCACTGACAGCACTGAGCAATCGGGGCTGGCACTGAGTGCCAGCAGTGGATGCAAGCAAGGCTGGTGCCAGCAGTAGGTGCGAGCGCTGAGTGGGACTGGGGCACATGGGAACAAAGAATTTTCAGTAACCACCAGAGGCTCGCCCTGATGACAGTGACCAGCATCCTGCCTTGGTCTGGTGCCCCTGCTGACCTGCTCCACCATCCCACTGCAGCCAGCACCCACCATGTTCCATGCATGCCCCCCTGTGATCAGCACACATCATAGCGACTGGTTGTTCTGCTGTTCGGTTTATTTGCATATTAGGGTTTTATACATATAGATTCTCTCTCTCCTGCTTTATTCAATCCTTCAACACAAAGGAGAGGGGTAGGTGAAGAGCTAGGTTGCATTCTCGGTTTCCTCATCTCACTCATTTGAGTCATCTCACCAACTCCTAACACTTCAACTTTTCTCAATATACTGAGGACTCTCAAATATATATCTAACCACTAGGGAAAATATACCTTTATAACCATCAACTAGATATAGTCCTCACAGTGCAAAATTAACACATTCAGAAATACATATTTCTCCATTTGCCTCTGATGGCACAAAGGGCATCACCACCACCTGAGGATTCTCTCCAGCCACAAGCCCACCAAGCCCTGGTTGGTTAACCTAACCAAGCTCTCTCCAGACCACCCCCAGCTGCCCAGAAAAGAAGAGAAATAAATTAATGAGATATCTCAGAAATGCCTCTAAATATCTTTGCTTTATTCTTACTGACCCTACCTCTGCCAGGACCTCTTTGTCTTTTTTATCAATGAGGATAACAAGCAAATTGACCTATCCTACCAGTGCCTCTGTATTCTACATTTCACACTCTACTAGCAAAGTTACCCTTTTTTTTTAGAAAATAAAAAGATAAAGAACAAATACGCACACGTGCGTGTGTGCGTGTGTGTATGCATGCATGCTGGAGTAGAGGGGTTAAATTCCAAACTCCTTAACTATAGGTACAGGGGTTTTCACAATATGGACTCAACATGATCTCTTATCATTAAGCATCTTATTCTATGAACATAGTGGCTGTTTCTAAACTCCATGCCTTTAAATAACTTATTCAATTCTCGAGATAGCTCAAGGTATCATCCATTCAGTGAATGCCATTGTGATTCTCCCAATTGTCTTGTATTCTTCCACAACACTGCATTCAGTATCACCCTAGTCAGACTATAAATGCCTTGAGGGAAGGGAACATGTATTCCCAAATCCAAGCATAGTGTCCACAGAGATATAATATTTATACAGCTACTTCAATGCTATCTACATTGTCTCCTGGGGCTACGAGCTTGTTTTCAACTCCAATGCTCTTAATGTCAGTCCCCAATACTGGAATTCTTCACATGCGTTTATCCATTCTTATACCTACGCCCTAAAAGCCACGCTTAAAAATAAAACAAAAACTCCAGTTCACCTTCAAAAGGATTCAACAGTTAGATACTTACATAACACTCCACTTTTAGAGTTATGCCAAATATAGTTCCAATAAAATGTTTACGTTTAAAAAAATATTATTCAACAAGGAGAAGCAGTTTGCCTTGTTTTAATCTTTTTATAAAATTGAAGATGGTAAATAAGTCTATAAGCTCAGAGTGAAAGAACAGTAAAATAATTTTTCAAACAACTTTAGAGTCTAATACAACAAAAATGTGCACTATCAACATCATCAATAATAAGTATTTATTAATGACCTATACATGTACTGTGCATTATGCCAACCACTGCCAGAGGCAACAATGAGATACGATCCCTATCAATGAGGAATCTCAGTCTTAATTCAGTAACACTAGTTCTAGGGAGGCCATTACCTTATTTTTCCATAAGCCTTAAAACCCACATTGGCCACATAGTAACTATACTCTTAAAAAGTATCTGGTGACTGATACTATGTATGTCTTTTGGATAATGATGCTTCACATCCCTTGTATACTGATAATAACCACTGACAAATTCCTAAATCTACATTATGGCATATTTGCATATGACAGATAAGCAAACATTAAAATAGCTATTTTAGAAGAGTACCTTAGTAAATGCAAAAAGTAATGTCAGCAAAAATAAAAGACTCAAAATATATACATTAAAAGACATATACATGAATGGCTGAACTATGTAAGTTATCTATAATAATAAAAGGGTAATATGCTAATTAGACCAGATGTCTTCCAGATGTCATTCCAGACCTCCTTCCTGACAAAACCAGGGCCGGAGGGAAGCCAGCCCGGGTCCTGGGTGCCTGTGGGCAGCCGGAGAGGGGAAGAAGCCAGAAGGAAGCTGGTGCTGGCAGCCAGGGGAAGGAAGGACTATGCTTGCACAAATTTTTGTGCACCGGGTCTCTAGTATCTTACTAAGCAGTATGTGTGAGTGTGTGTATGTGAAATCATTAAAAAGTCCTAAAGAGCCGAGACTGGTTTGGCTCAGTGGATAGAGCGTCGAACTGCGGACTGAAGGGTCCCGGGTTCGATTCCAGCAAGGGCATGTACCTTGGCTGCGGGCACATCCCCAGTAGGGGGCGTGCAAGAGGCAGCTGATCGATGTCTCTCTCTCATCGATGTTTCTGACTTTCTATCCCTCTCCCTTCTGCTCTGTAAAAAATCAATAAAATATATTAAAAAAAAAAAAAGTCCTAAAGAAAACAGATAAAATCAATAACAACAAAAGTTATCTCTGGATAAAATTAAAGAATATTTTTTATTTTCATCTTTTTAACTTTAAAGACTTATCAGATTTTTGGGCTTCTGTGGTCAACTAACATTTCCTCATCTTGTTTTCTAAATCACAATGGAAAACTTCATCTTTTTCTGCAGTTAATTGTTATTGTATTGTTTTCAAACAATGGAAGACTTAAAATTTTAATGTTCAACTATTGTAACAATCACATCTAATTAATCAAGTTACTTCTCACCATTCAAATTCTAAAACGTAAGCCCTGCCCTTACCTTTTTATCTGAAGTGATAAGCTTAAATGCTTCTGTTACTTGATGGACTGTAGCACCGCCCCCAACATCGAGAAAGTTGGCTGGAGTCCCTCCATGCAGTTTGATTATGTCCATTGTGGCCATAGCCAGACCAGCACCGTTTACTATCAAGAGAGGAAAATGATTTGTATAAGCAACAAACACAAAGAAAATAAATTAAGCGTAGCCAATCCAGTTCTAACATAAAAACACATGGTACCTAGACAGCCTATATTCCCATCGAGGCCAATGTAGTTGATATCTGCCTTAGCTGCATCTTTGTCCCTTTCATCTTCCTGAGTCCAGTCCTGGAGATCAAAGATTTTCTTCTGGCGATAAGCTGAATTAGAATCAAAATTGATCTTCGCATCCATACACAGCACTTTGAAGAAAAAAGAAAAGAAAGTTATCTTAATTTCAAGGCAGATGCAACAAGCTACCCAATAATCAAACTTTCTTCATTTTAGGGGAAAAAGCCATTTTGTTACTCTATTGAAAGTATTTCTATTTATGTTCACAATTAATTCAAATGGTTTCTTGAAAAAGATAATTTGGGAATTGAAACTGAAGTTTCTAAATCTCTCCTAGGTAACAGATAAAGAAGGGGGAGGGGAGGAGAAACATTTAAATATTTTTAAAATTATTGATGCTCCTAGCTAAACCTTTCACTTGGGCCCTGGATTCCATTCCCTCTCACTCACTCAATGACATTGTTCAAGCAATTCTGTCTTTCCTACATTATAAATCCTCCCCTTTTCTATTGGCTAAATCAAACTGACTTGCAAAAAAAAAAATGCTGTTCTTTCCCCCAACTTAATAAAAAGTGTTTTAACCGTTATATCCCTTATTCTTCTCTTTCTACACAGCAAAACTCATGAAGAGAGTTGTCTGTTCACACCAGGGGTCAGGAAACTGGCCAAGGGCCAGATGCAGCCTATGCCTATTTTTTTATATCCTGTGAACTGATAATGGGTCTACATTTTTAATAGGTTGGGAAGAATAAAGGGGGAAGAACAAAGGAAGAACAAGAAGAAAAGCAGCAGCAACTGTGACCATATGTGCCCCACAGAGTCCAAAATTTTATTATCTCCCAACCTCTGTGATTAAGTTCACTGTATCAAATTTTTCTTCTGCTTTCCTTTCTTTAATCCACTCTAATCAGGCTTTAAGCCTCCAGGGCTCTACAAAAAGGCTCATATGAAGGGCACTCTCAAACTCCATCTTTCAGTGTTCTATCCATTTCTCTGCTCCATTCCAACTACTTATAACATCCTCCTTGCAGTTCCTGAACAACAGAAGCTGAAAAAATTGAGCAATTTTAGTTGCTGCCCAACACAAGGGACAATTGAGTCCAGCTAAGTTAACTACTAATATAAAAAAAATCAACATTCTTTCAGAGAAAGATAACAGAATTCAAAATCTCTACTTCACAATTCCAAAAATATCCAATATACCATGAAAAAGTATTACATTTGTGAAGAAACAGGAAAATGTGACTAAGAGTAGGGAGAAAAAGCAATCAAGAGTATCCAATCCAAGATGACAGATTTGGAATTATCACACACACACACACACACACACACACACACACACACACACACACACAAACACACACACACACTCACTCTAGGAGCCTGGTGCACGAAATTTATGCACTGAGGGTGGGTGATCCCTCAGCCCAATCTGCCCCCTCAATGGGGCTGATGGCTGGCTCTGCCCCTGCTGCCTCGGCCCTGCTTCCCCAGGTCAGGCTTTAGCCCTGGTGGCAAGTGCCCAGCCCCAGGGGCATCCCACACTTGGGCCAGCTTGGCACATGCCGCTCAGCCCCGCCCCCTGCCTCACGTGCACCTTGGCCCTGCCCCCACATTTTGCGCACTTGCTGGCCACCTTTGCCCTGGCCCCGCCCCCTGCTCCTGATTGGCTGGTGGATGTGGCTAGTGGGTGTGGCAAAGGTATGGTCAAATTTGCATATTACTCTTTTATTAGATAGGATAGCGCCAGATTTCTATACTCAGTGAAAATATATTTTAAAATATAAAATTAAGATATTTTCAGACAAATGGAGGCAAAATTCATAACTAGCAGACCAAATCAAGAGAAAATGCTCAAGAAATAAAACATGCGGAATTAGAATCTACAGCAGTGGTCTCAACAAGGCAGTGTATCCCACTGGGGACATGTGGCAATATCTAGGGCATTTCTGGTTGTCACAACTAATGGTCACTAATAGGCATCTGAGTCTATAATGCACAGGACACCCTTCTCCCACTCTTACCCTTCCAATGATATGGCCCAAAATGTCCAGTGACGTTAAGAAACCATGGTCTACAGAAAGGAAAATAATACCATAAATATATGCCTATATGAGCAATGTTGGCTAAAAGAATTTCAAATATGGGAAGGGAAAAGATCTAGAATGAATTTAGTGGTACTAGAGTGAAATTAGAGGTACCAGTATAAATTCAGAGATTTTAAAAGAGAGAAAAACATAGATAAAAATATAGGTGTGTTTTTATGTATGTATACACACATACTCTTTATCACATTCTCTCCTTTTTAAAAAAATATATATTATTTTTATTGATTTCAGAAAGAAAGGGAGTGGGAGAGAGGGAAATACTAATGATGAGAGAGAATCACTGATCAGCTGCCGCCTGCATGTCTCTACTGGGAATACAGCCTGCGACCCGGACAGGCGCCCGACTGGGAATCAAACGACCACCTCCTGGTACATAGGTTGACACTCCGCCACTGACCACCACCACCTGAGCTCGCTCTTTTCTTCTAGGCCCCGGGCACTGAAAAGGCTTGGGAAAAATAACACATTAGCAGCAACAAGCACAGGTAGAATGCATATCTTGGTTTCTAAATACCACTTTTCATTAAAGGAATCAGGGTCCCTAGGTCCAAAAGCTAACTGCAAAATTGTAGGAAAGTAAAAGATAATAATCCTGGAATATCCTGTTGCACAAAAACTAAAGGGCTCAAAGAATACTTGTTTGATATATTAAAAGTGTTCAGTCCTTGGACAGTTTGGCTCAGTGGATGGAGCATCAGCCTGTGGACTGAAGGGTCCTGGGTCCGATTCTGGTCAAGTGCACATGCCCAGGTTACGGGCTCGGTCCCCAGTGCAGGAGGCAGCCTACTGATGGTTCCCTCTCGTCACTGATGTTTCTATCTCTCCTTCTCCCTTTCTCTCTGAAATCAATAAAAATATATTTTAAAAAGTGTTCAAAGGGAAAACTTGTGGTCATGTAAAACTGATACATTAATGTTCATAGTAGCTTTATTCATAAGAGAAAAATATTGAAAACACCCCAAAGACCTTCAAAGGATGAGTGTTTGAATGAAATCTGGTACATCCAAACAATGGAATAAAATGGATGAACTACTGGTATATGCAAAAACATGGGCAGACTTCAAAGCCAATTTGTCTAATAAAAAAGTGGTTCTCAAAATACTGCATAGAGTATAATTCCATTTATATAACACTAGAGGCCCGGTGCACAAAATTCACACATGGAGGGGGTTGTCCCTCAGCCCAGCCTGCACCCTCTCCAATCTGGGACCCCTGGAGGGATGTCCGACTGCCCATTTAGGCCCAATCCTACCAGGCAGTCGGACATCCCACTCACAATCCAGGACTGCTGGATCCCAATTGCTCACCTGTCTGCCTTCTTGATTGCCCCTAACCGCTTCTGCCTGTCAGCCTGATCACCCCCCTTAACATTCCCCTGCCAGCCTGTTTGCCTCTAACTGCCCTCCCTGCAAGCCTGGTCACCCCTAACTGCCCCCCTGCAGCACTGGTCACCCCTAACTGCCCTCCCCTGCAGGCCTGGTCCCATGCAACTGCCCTTCCCTGCTGGCCTGACTGCCCACAACTGCCCTCTCTTGCAGGCCTGGTGCCTCTCACTGCTCTCCCCTACTGGCCATCTTGTGTCCGTATGGGGACAGCCATCTTGTGTGTTGGAGTGACAGTCAATCTGCATATTACTTTTTTATTAGATAGAATAGTGGCCTGGTGCATGGGTGGGTGCCAGCTGGTTTGCCCTGAAGGATGTCCCAGATCAGTGTGGGGGTTCCTTTGGGGCACGGGAAGACCTGGATGAGGGGCCTGTGGTGGTTTGCAAGCCAGCCACGTACCCCGGCGACCCAAGTGGAGGCCCTGGTATCTGGGATTTTTCTTCTATAATTGAAACTTTGTAGACTTCAGTAGAGGCCAGGGTCAGTCAGGGCAGGCGGGAAGCTTGGCTCCCTCCATTGCCTGGGGCAACCTAAGCCTCTTGCTCTCTAGCTCTGTGGCTTGTAGCCATTTTTGTTGGGATTTATCTTCTATAATTGAAATTTTGTAGCCTTGAGCAGAGGCCATGGCTGGCCAGGAAGCTTGGCTTCTTCCATCACTGGGGGCAACCCAAACCTCCTGCTTGCTCCAGCTCTGTGGCCGCTGCCATATTTGTGGAGTCAATTTGCATACTTGCTCCTGACTGGATGGTGGGTGTGGCTTGTGGACGTAACGGAAGTACAGTCAATTTGCATGTTTCTCTTTTATTAGATAGGATTTTCAAAATAACAAAATGATGGAAACAGACTAGTAGTTTCCAGGGCACAGGACAGGGTAGGAAAGAATTGTGTGAAGGATGTGAATAAAAAGAACTACATGAGAAGTGGTAATGAAACAGGCCTGTATCTTGACTGTGCTGGTAGTTACACAAATCTATGTGTGGGATAAAATTAAATGTATACATACACATATCTCTATATAACATATGGACACACAAATGAAGGTTTTTAAAACGGTGGAAAATGTCCCCTCTTGGGCTTGCCACTGAACCTCCTGGAGCCCACTGACCACCTGGTGGAATTCAAACACTGCGGGGCCAGGTGAGGCACCCAAGCAGGAGAAACAGACCAAGAGATATGGGCGGCACCTGCTACCATGCCACACTCAGGCCTCTGTGGAAAGGTGTGCAGTTTGAAAGGGGACAAACTGGGCCCTGGCATTTTCAAGATGTCTCTTTCATAGGATATGACATTTTTTTTTTATCCTCACCTGAGGTTATTTTTCCATTGATTTCTAGAGAGTGTGGAAGAGGGAAAGACAGAGAGAAACAGCAATGTGAGAGGGACACTTCAATTGGTTGCCTCCTGCATGAACTCTGACCTGAGCCCTGGCCAGGGAGGAGCCTGCAACCTAGGTACATGCCCTTGACCAGAACTGGACCAGAACTGAACCTGGTCCCTGCGGTTGGCAGGCCAAGGCTCTATCCACTGAGCCAAACCAGCTAGGCCAGGATATGACATTTCTTAGACCCTCCAGCAACGGACCTTCATATTTTCCTCCAGGAGTGAGGTGGAAAAACCCGAGTTCACCTTCTTGAATTGTTACTAGGCACATTACCAAGAACACTGCAAGTGGTGTACAGGGAGCTTAGCCAATGAGCAGTCAGAAAGGTGTTTCCGCTGCAGCTCACACGCAGAGGCGCGGCGCCTTGCGCGGGCCCTCTCCCTCTCCCTCTCCCTTCCCCTCCCTCTCCTCACCCTCTCCCTCCGGTCCACACTCTCTAAAAAGCAGTGAAAGAATATCTTCTGGTGAGTATTAAAAATAAAACAAAACACAGACTAGCAGGCCTCCTCCTTGGAGATGCTGAATACATAGGCCTGAAAGAGAATTCTTGGCTCTGTGAAGATCCCTACATGAATTTTATTAACAATTATTTGGAAAAGTAGCCAAAGCCCACCAATGGCTCAAGTTTGTGCTTTTCTGTGTTTATTGTGTCAAAACAAAATTTTGCATGTGTTTAATACATAATTCTCATTCAAATACATAATAGCAGATGCAAAAGTTCTGTTTAACTCAGTGAAGGGACTGGCAGGATAATGTTGTTCAAAGGAGATTGCAAAAGATGGAAGCCTGAAGTGAAACTGCTAAATTAGATACAATCTGGCTAATGTCCTATAGGACAATAAAACCGTCACTTTTTGAATTGGTTTGTCTTCTAGACAGAAATTAGTTACATCTTTAAAAGCATAAAAATTGTTTTCATCTTCTCACTTTATATGTAACTGTCCAGGGCTATAAAATGTCAAAGTATATGGAAGTTATTTAATTGTAAATAGTGTGTCAGAGTTATGTGTTTCCTTCTGTGGGCCTCAAATGCCCCAATTACACTGAAAGGGACTTGCTGTCAATGTTTTGCTCCGGGCCTGTGTCCGGCCACGGGCAGGCAGTCCTTTCCTCTCTGGCCTGCGATCAGCCATGGAGTCTGCGGGGGGGCCTCGCCCTCTCCTCTCCAGGCCTGCACTCGGCCACAGAGGCTGCGGGCTGGCCCCGTCTCTGAGCGTGTCCACTCCAGCTCCAGGGGGCCTGTTCGTGTCTGCTCTGGCCACCCCCCACCCCGTCTCTGTCACCTGCACACGCAAACCTCCTCCTGTCTTATTGTGACCCGTTCTGGCATCCTGGCCTAATTTGCCTATTACCTCTTTATAGATATACTAGTGGCCCGGTGCACAAAATTCGTGCACATTAAAGGGGTATTAGAGGAAATAATTTAATATTGCTATTTGCTCTTTCTCTATAATAGAAGTATCAGAGACTAAAGAAAATTAGTAAAATGTATATGAAAACCTTCCTCCTCCTGTCAGAGTCTGGGGCGCACCACGGAGCCCAGAGTCAAGTCCCCACTCACTCATGTGTGCCTCAAAATCACGTGAGACCCAGACCCAGCCACACACCCCCACCCCCGCATTGGGGTAGATCCAGATCCCGCCGGTCCCACTCTTCTCAAGCCACCCAGGGCAGGGTGTGTCCTCGGGTCCCCTGGCCCAGCACCAGGATGGGGGGCGTGGCCTGAGGTCCCCCATCAAGTCCCACCAGGTGGGAGACACAACCTGAGATCCCCTGTCAAGACCTGCTGGGTTGTGGGCATGGCTTGAGGTCCCCCGTCAAGCCCCACCAGACAGAGGAGCACAGCCTCAAGTCCCCCAGCTCAGCACCGGGAGGGAGGCACAGCCTGAGGTCCCCTGTCAATCCTCACTGGCACAGGGGCACAGTCTCAGGTCCCCTGTGAAGCCCCGCTGGGTGGGGGCACAGCCTGAGGTCCCCTGTCAAACCCAGCCAGGCAGGAGGGGCACAGCCTCAGGACCCCAGGCCTGGTGCTGGGGCAGAGGGTATGGTCTGAGATTCCCCAGCCTGGTGCCGGGGTGGGGGTGCGGCTTGAGGTCCCCTGTCAAGCCCTGCCAGGTGGGGGCCCAGCCTGAGGTCCCCTGTCAAGCCCTGGCAGGTGGAGAGAACAGTCTGAGGTCGCCTAACCCAGCAACAGGATGGGAGGCGCACCTGAGGTCCCGTCAAGCCCTGCCGGGTTGGGAGTGTGGCCTGTAGTCCCCTGTCAAACTGCACCAGATGGGAGGCACGGCCTGAGGACCCCCAGCCTGGAGCTGGGGTGGGGGGAGCAGCCTGAGGTACCCTAGCCCAGCACCAGGGCAGGAAGCACACCTTGAGGTTCCCTGTCAAGCCCCTCTGGATTGGGGGAGGGTGTAGGCCTCCCTTCCCTCGTGCTGTGGCCACGCCCCCAGCCACTGGCCTCCCATCCCGCTGCCATGACCACCTCACGCTCTCTGTGAGCAGGTATGCATAGGGAAGGCTGGGCCATGATAATTGGGAGGGGGTGATGGGGGCCAGCATCCTGGGTGAGCTGGGCCTCACAGCCTCTCTGCTCCAGCTCCCAGCACCCCGGACCTAAGGAGTGGTGCTTTCACAGAGGCCTGGCAGGCACTGGATATGGTGATGCCTTAAAAACAGAAGAAGCCCCCTTTAACTCTGGCTGGAAGTGCACTGGGAACTTATGGTCGGGGGAAGCAGCCCAACATCAGGGCTGAAATCAGACCTTGGGTAGCCTCCGGAGGGGGCAAACCAACAGTAAAAGGCATCTTTGAAACAAAGACATTTGAACGTACAGTGGATATTAGGTGATATTAAAGAATTATCTTAACTTTCAACGCGTGACAATGGCTGAATATTTACTTCTTTTTTAAAGATACTCATCAGAAGATATTTAAGTGGGAAACAACTTTCTTTGAAAGTATGGTGCTGTCCTGGCCCAGCCCTCCCCGCACCACAGTCGCCTCAAGGACCGAGCCTCTCCCGCTGGCTCGCTAGGCCCTGGAAAACACCCTGTGCAGAGGCGTGGTCCCTGCTTTGTTCCCCGCCCCCGCCAGGGTGAAGCGAAGCGTTCCCAGCTGGTGCTGGCGGGAAGTGCTGCGTTCCCCGCCTGCGCAGGTGTGAAGCCGCCAAGTGTTTCCCACAGGTGAAGCATTCGTGAAGGGAAGTGTTCACTGGCGTCCAGGCAAGCTGTGGCCACGCCCCCCAATCCTGATTGGCTGGTAGCATAGCCAGTCAGGAGCCACGGTACGGTCACATTTGCATGTTACTCTTTTATTAGATAGGATAGATTGTTTTGACCCATTTCAGAAACTTCTGAGGACAAAAATCCAAAGTACATCCAGATGTTCCCAGAATATCCAAAAGGCCCATAGTTGGGAACTGGATGGCAACCTCAAAGTCAGAGCAAGACTACCCAGACAGCTAAACTCTCATCCCTCAAAAGCTCCTTGTCCACCTACCCTTGATAGGTCATAGGCTTGATGGTTAAGCTCAGTGGGTCAAGAAAACACTAAGGAGTGTTAGTGAAATCAAATCTTCACCACTAGCCATGAGTCCCTAGGCAACCATTTAATCCCTTAGTAACACATTTTCCAAACTATAAAATGATAGAAATAGTATCTACCTCACTGAACTTTTATAAACATCAAATGAAGTAAAAGGGTTCCTATCTGTAAGGTGCTTATAATAGTACCTAACAAACATTATTTGTTTCTAGAGGCCCCTTGCATGAAAATTCATGCACTTGGGGGTGGGGGATGTCCCTCAGCCTGGCCTGCACCCTCTCGCAGTCTGGGACCCCTCAGGGGATGTCCAACTGCCGGCTTAGGCCCACTCCCCGACAGGGAGAAGGCCTAAACCACAGTTGGACATCCTTAGTGCTGTAGAGGAGGCGGGCGAGGCTTCTGCCACCACCGCTGCACTCCCAGCCATCAGCCTGGCTTGTGGCTGAGCGGAGGTCCCCCTATGGGAGTGCACTGACCACCAGGGGGCAGCTCCTTCATTGAGCGTCTGCCCCCTGGTGGTCTGTGCATGTTATAGCAACAGTTGTTCTGCTGTTAGGGTCATTTTGCATATCACCCTTTTATTATATAGGATATTTTTGTTAAATAAAGGGAAAAAATTCAAAACTATGTATTATGAAATAAGAAACTGAAAATAAACTGAAACATGAGAGACAACCTGAAATGCAACAGAGACATTTTTTAAAAGAATAAGGAAAATAAATACAATAGAATTAAAATCTACAAGTGAATAAAATCAGCAAATAGTCTCTGTATACCACAAATAAAAAGTAAGAAAAGCCCTAGCCGACTCAGTGGATAGAGTGTAGGCCTTTGGACCAAAGGATCCCAGGTTCGATTCTGGTCAGGGGCATATGCCCGGGTTGTGGGTTCAATCCCCAGTGTGGGATGTGCAGGAGGCAGCCAACCAATGATTCTCTCCCATCACTGAATTTTTAGTATCTCTCCCCCTCTCCCTTCCTCTCTGAAATCGATAAAAAAATCTATTTTTTGAAAAGGAAATACCTAGGAATAAATTAACCAAGGAGGTGAAGGGCCCCTTCTCTGGAATCTATAAAACACCGAGGAAAGAAGCTGACGAGGACACAAGTAAATGAAAGGATATATTGTGCTCATGGATAGAAAGGATTAACCCCCCCCCCCCCTTTTTTTCTTAAAGAAATCCCTTTAAAACATTTCTTGTACTACTGGTTCGGGATAATGCACTCCTTCAGCTGTTTCCTGTCTGTGAAGCTCTTTATCTGTCCTTCGATTCTAGATGGCAGCTTTGCTGCATAGAGCAATCTTGGTTTTAGCTCCTTGCTATTCATCACCTTTGAATATATTATGCCAATCCCTTCTGGCCTGCCTAGTTTCTAATAAATCAGCTGACTGTCATATTAGGAGCTCCCTGATAGATAACTACTTTTCTCTTGCTGCTTTGAGGAGTGCTCTTTGTCTTTAACCTTTGGCATTTTAATTATGCTGACTTTTGATATGGACCTCTTCGGACTTACCTTGTGGGGGACTCTCTGTACTTCCTGGACTTACATATCTATTGATTTCACTAGGTTAGGGGGAATTTTCCATCATTATTTCTATAAATAGGGTTTCAATCATTTGTGCTCTCTCTTCTCCTTCTGTACCCCTATGAATGTTGTTATGCTTGATGTTGTCCCAGAGGTCCCTTAAAATAGCCTTATTTTTAAAAATTCTTTTTTCTTTTTGCTATTCTGATTGGGTGTTTCTGCTACCAAACTGTCCATTCAATCTATAGCTTCCTGTAATCTACAGTTGATTCCCTCTAATATATTCTTCATTTTAGTTACTGTATTCTTCATTTCTGCCTAGTTATTTTTCATCTTTTCTATTTCCATTCTTATGTTTCCTATCTCTTTGCTGAAGTTCTCACTGAGATCACTGAGTATCCTTATAACCAGAGCTTAGAACTCTACATCTGGCAGATTGTCTCCATTTTGTTTAGTTCCTTTTCTGGAATTTTGTTCTGTTCTTCCATCTGGGACATTTCTGTCTTCCCATTTTGGCTGCCTCCCTATGTTTGTTTCCATTAGGTAGAGCTGCTATGTCTTCCAGTCTTGGAACAATGGCCTTGCACAGCAGCTGTCCTTTGGGGCCCAGTGGTCACCTGAACCAGGTGCTCTAGGTATGTCCCTTGTGTGGGTCATATGTGTCTTCCCGTTGTAGTTGAGCCTTGATTGCTGTTCAAATGTCAATGTCAAATGTCAATGAGAGGATTGAGCCTCAGGTTGACTGGCTGTGAGGATTGGCAGAGATTATGATGAAGGTGCTGTTTAGCAGGGGCTGACCCTAAGGAGCTCTGGTACCAGCTGAGTCTGCCTTTTGGTTGTGTCATTTGTGGATGGGTAGTGCTCTGGTGTGACCTAAAGCTGGCAATCATGTTATGTTGGTTCTCGGACCCCTTGGCTCTGGTGCAGGCTAAGACCAACTGCCGCCTGTGCCCTGCTCTGGGCCATTTGGTATGAGCGATAAAGTGATTTGCAGATGGTTGCCACTTGTGCTGGGCTTAAGAGGTGCCTGGGAGAGGCTAAGCTGGAAACTGAGGCTGGCTGCCACTAGGGCTGGTCTTGGGGCTGCTTAGCAAGAGGTGTTGGGGCATAGTGAGGCCAGATGCTCATTTGGGATCTGTAAACCTTTGAGAGATTTTAGGGAAGTCCACAACATGAGACTAGACAAAGTGCTTTGAAGGGAAAAGGTACTTGAAGTGGCTTGGGTGGGCCAGCAAGCTAGTGAAGTGGGGTCTCAGAGAATCACCAGGGGGGAGTGTATGTGTTAGCAATGTTGATGGAAGAAACTCAGGTATGGTGCCTGTCAGAGCATGCAAGTTGGGTTGCAAGAGGCTCAAAATAGGAAAAATTGCTTCTGACAGCATTTCTGTCCGGAGAAAACTGCTCCTCCAGCCTTTGCCCCGAAACCAGTCAATTCTCCTCTGGTGCCTTTCCAGCTGCCGCCCTAGCAATGGAGTCCAGAAGGATTGCATCCAAGCATGGTTACCTTAAGAGGAATGCATGGGACAACAGGAGCCACTATCTCCACTGGTTTTCAGACAGACGTTATGAGGGCCTCTCTTCCCCAAACCCTTGTGCCGCAGGGGAGACCTTGACAACCGAGCCATCCCTCCCAAGCTGTGTCTGCCACAAATGAGCATGAGACCAGCCCATTACATTTCTTCCCTCCCACCAGTTGACATGACTTCTTTTGTATGTCCTTAGTTACAGGACTTCTGTCCAGCGAGACTTCAGCCAGTTCTCAATGATGGTTGTTCTACAGTTTAGTTATCATTTTCATGTGGTTGTGGGAGGTGACGAGCACAGTGTTTTTCTATTCTGACACCTTGACTGGAAGCCCCTCAAAAATTGATCTTTGAAAAGTATAAGAAGCCCCAGCTGGCTGGCACAGTGGATAGAGAGCATTGGCCTGCAGACTGAAGGGTCCCAGGTTCGATTTTAGTCAAGGACATTTGCCCAGATTTTGGGCTTGATCTCGTGGGGCGGGCGGGGGAGGGGGGCATGCAGAAGGCAACCAATCAATGATTTTCTTTCATCATTGATGTTTCTATCTCTTTCTCCCTCTCCCCTCCTCTCTGAAATTAATAAAAATGTATTTAAAAAATTTTAAAAAGAAAAATATAAGAAAAAAAATCTCTCAGTATAGAAGCAATGGAAGTTAAAATAAGACCTGACTAGATGAAAAACAAAAAGCTTCAGTATGTCCAAAAAGCAAACCAAATTGAACAACAGACAAACTTGGGGAAATATTCATAACAAATGCCAGTTAAGAGTCTCGCATCTGCTGAGGAAAACATCCCCCCAAATTAAAAATTCTTAACATCATTAGGAATAAAAAATTGAAAATATTATAAAATACTATTTCTTGATAATCAGTTTGACAGAGATTAAACCTAATGGAAAACTCAATTCTGGCACAGGCAGGCAGTGAAATGGACATGGTATGTTAGAACAACAATCTGGCAAAATACATCTCAAAATGTTGTTATGTTGATCCAATAATCAAAGCATGTTAAAAATATTATTACTTTTCAACCCAAAATACCTAATTCTAAGAAAATACATGAAAGATAATAATTCCTATTAAAGATATACATATAAATACAGGCCCTTAAAAAGCCTATCTTTGAAAAATATTTTACATGAAAAAAATTTATTATATACTTTTAAGTTTAAAAGGAAAAGATATAATTTGAATAGTCTATGATTCCAGTTACAAAAAAGATTATAATAATCTATGTAAAATAGTTTTTAAAATACATTTTTATTGATTTCAGAGAGGAAGGTAAAGGGAGAGAGAGAAACATCAATGATGAAAGAGAATCATTGATTGGCTGCCTCCTGCATGCTCCCCATTGGGGATCTAGCCCACAGCCCGAGCATGTGCCCTTGTCTGGACTCGAACCTGGAGCCCTCAGTTCCCAGGCCAATGCTCTGAGCCAAACCAGCTAGGGCTATATAAAATATTAAAAGGGTGCTGGGTAATGAATTCTTTTTTCTAACCTATATTTCCTAGCACTTTGAAAATTTTCTATCACACATATTCAGGGCCTTTGGGGAAAAAAAACTGCTTAGAAACAATATAAAAATGTATACAAAGAAAAGAAAAATTGGATACAAAAAAAAGTTACTAAATTAAGAGAATAAAGACATTCCCTTGGCAAGAGAATATGGCTGTAGAATTTCACAACTAGAAAGAATTCAAGAGTCTTGCTTTCAATGTCATTAATTAATATAATGAAGAAAATAATTCAAGAAATATCTGTTTTATACAGGTAATTCTTCTTCATTGAACGTGTCATTTTAAAAATGTGCTTCAGCCTTCACCTTAAAAACTTAATTACTCTTAATTTTATAAACCACCTCTACTATCATAAGAGAATTAACTCATTCTTCTTTTTACAACCATATAAATGACAAACCAAAAAACTTGATTTCTGTCATAAAGAACATAGCTAATTAGAAGTATAAAGATGAAAAGATAACCTACAACTGCTTAAGAACTGGAAATGTACAAAGAGACTAAAACAAAATCAAATAAATCATAGCAATAGAAGCACTCAATATAAAATATCGACAAAAATTTAGACTAGAATAAAGCAGCATAATTTTAAAAAGAAACTAATATAAATGATTTCATTAGATGTCAAATGTAACAAATTATTGTGGTTGATAATAAAGATGGAAAGGTAACTGAAAAACAAAACACAACACAACTATACATGGAAGGCATGATAATTCAGAATCTGATTTACCTTTTAAACACATGTAAAAGAAAAGCGTCAAAGTGACAAGCTAATCTTGCTTCTCTAGTGGCTGGCTAAAAAAAAAAAATCTATGATGTCTCAAAGTCTAAAATTTGTGAAGAGTAAGATGGTTAATTCCCCAGAGTTAACTACTACTTGTTTGCTACCACACTGTATACTCCAAACAGCATTGCCCAAAGAACTTGATAAAAATGTTATATAAGTGTGCTATTATGGTAACCAATGTAGTTACTGAGCACCTGAAATGTGAATAGTGTAACTTAGAAATACTTTAATTTTTTATCATTTTAATTAATTTTATTCCCAAATATACTGGTGGCCACCATACTGGACAATGCAGTTTTAAGCCCTCTGTGTGTACCTAAATATATATTTAAGGTTTTTGCTTTAAATGGGCCTCTTTAACATTTATTCACATTGATTCTATTTATTATAAAACTGCCCTGGCCTGTCTGGCTCATTGGTTAGGGCATCGGTCCACAGACTGAAGGGTCATGGGTTCGATTCTCAGTCAAGGGTGTGTACCCCGGTTGCAGATTCACCAGCCCCGGTAAGGGCTCATGTGGGAGGAAACCAATTGATGTGTCTCTTTCACATCCATGTTTTTCTCGCTCCCTCTCTTCCCCTCCTCTCTCCCTTCCACTCTCTAGAAATTAATAGAAAAAAATAAACTCAAGTGAGAATAAATATTATAAAATAAATTCTATACAGGAATGAGTTAACTTCTTTATGAGTTTAACTTCCTTAGTAAAGCATACACTAGGTGGATAAATATATAATCAATGTTTGATAAAACAAGATACTTTACCAGCTCCATCTGAATCCTCTACCATAGGATTTATTTCTACCATGGTTGCATCATATTTCAGAAAAAGGTTGTAAAGCTTGACCATGTTTTCTGCTGCAGAATCCACAACATTAGATGGAAATCCCATCTTCTGTGCAAGCTGAAAGCAATTTGTCTCTTTTATTACAGGAATGCCACATATATCAAATCAACATTAAATTATTATAAATAAAAAACCTATTTAAATAAGCACAAGTCATATGAAGTCAAACATTAACCACTGAAGTAGCAGCTATTAATAAATGGTTAAAAAGTTTTTATCCAAAATCATAAGGTAGGTAGAAGCAGCACACAAAAAAAGTACAGAAAACTAGTGAGACTGTAAACAGAATTATCATGTATGGATACAGAGAAAGTCTATAATTTTCATCAGATTCTTAAGAGTCCATAAAAGTAAAACCACTGATCTATTTTGTTTATATAAGACTAGAGGCCTGGTGCACAAAATTCGTGCACAGGATGGGGGGGGTGTCCCTTAGCCCAACCTGTACCCTCTCCAATCTAGGACCCCTCGAGGGATGTCCGACTGCCCATTTAGGCCCGATACCAGTAGGATTGGGCCTAAACAAGCAGTCAGACATCCTTCTCAAAATCCAGGACTGCTGGCTCCAAACTGTTCAACTGCCTGCCTCCCTGATTGCTCCGAACCGCTTCTGCCTGCCAGCCTGATCACTTGCTAACCACTACCCTGCCAGCCTAATTGATGTCTAACTGCTTCCCTGCCAGCCTGTTTGCCCCCAACTGCCCTCCTCTGCCGGCCTGGTCACCTCCAACTGCCCTCCCTTGCAGGCCTAGTCCCTCCCAACTGCCCTTCCCTGCTGGACTGATTGCCCACAATTGCCCTCCCTTGCAGGACCTGGAACCTCCCAACGGCCCTCCCCTGCTGGCCATCTTGTGGTGGCCATCTTGTGTCCACACGGGGACAGGATCTTTGACCACCTGGGGGCAGCCCTCTGTGTGTTGGAGTGATTGTCAATCTGCAAATTACTCTTTTATTAGACATGGCAGAGGCCTGGTTCATGGGTGGGGGCCAGCTGGTTTGCCCTGAAGAGTCTCCTAGATCAGGGTGGGGGGTTCCCTTGGGGTGAGGGGCGGCCTGGGCAAGGGGCCTGTGGAGGTTTGCAGGCTGGCCACACATCCCCAGCAATCCAAGCGGAGGCTCTGGGATCTGGGATTAATTTATGTCTACAATCGAAACTTTGTAGCCTGGAGCAGAGCCAAGCCAAGCCTTCTGCTGGATCCGAGACAGCAGCCATTTCTGTTTGAAACTTTGTAGCCTAGAGTGGAGGCCTAGGCCGGCAATGGCAGGCAGAAAGCTTGGCTTCCTTCATTGTCAGGGAAACCCAAGCCTCTGTTCTCTCCAGCTCAGTGGTTGTCGCCATTTCTGTATCTTTTATAATTGAAACTTTGTAACATTGAGTGGAGGCCTAGGCAGGTAACGGCAGGCGGAAAGCTTGGCTTCCTCTGTTGCCAGGGAAACCCAAGCCTTCCTCTTGCTCTCAGTGGCAGCAGCCATCTAGGTTGGGGTTTATTTGCATAATCTGCTCCTGACTGGCTGGTGGGCATCGGTGTGGCGAAGGTATGGTCAAATTTGCATATTACTCTTTTATTAGATAGGATAGTATCCCTACCTTTCCAATTTTCAGGGGGAAAAAAGGGAGAAAGGAACAGTTAAAGGCCACCGTCGGGATGTGGTATCCATACTAGTTTACTCAACAAAAGAAAGAAAAAAGATGGCAGAGTGAGGGAAAAGAAACCTATAAATTAGATGAGAACCTATGAAACATTAACCAATTCCAATGAAGGACCTTAAATGGATCCCCATTCAAAGTGGAAAAAGAAAAAAAGCGGTAATTAGGGAATTTGAATGATAGGATAAGTAATGATATTAAGGAATTACTGTTAGTTCTACTAGTTGTTGTAATTATCTTTTAAAGATAAATACTGAAATATTTATGGAGGATATAAAGAAAAATATTGTAGATACCTCTTAAAGCTCCCATTTCAAACAAGATATTAACATTAAAAATTTTTTGTCAATTATTTCTTTTGTACAAAGTCGATTCTCTTTATTCAAGTATTATAATTATCTAACCAAAAGCTAGAAATGTTTTGGAATACAACATACCCGGACAGCTTGTTCCTTTTTGATGCCTTCTACAATATCAATAGGTTCTTTAACTATGGCTTCAGGAGTCTCTGCAGCAACATCCTCAATGTTGACACCACCTTGAGAACTTCCTATTAATACAGGACCCTAGGAGAGGAGGAAACAACTAAAACATCTAGATTTTATTTGGATCACACAATAAAATTTTAAAACCAATATGTGCACACTATGAGAGTTATGCATCTATCATTCCCCATTCCTATTTTTAAATTTCCGTGAGAATTTATCCTAGTATCTCCTACACAATATCCCTTATAATAAATGTTCAACTGAAATTATGGAAAAGAAGTAAAAAGAGAAAATAATTCTCTATGAGGGAAACAGATTAAAAATATATACAAAATTTTTAACAAGTTAATATAAACATGTATTTGTGAAACAGAACCTATGCATTTTCTGGAAATCATATGAACAAGTCTAATAAACTAAAGTGCCAGATTTTATAAGCTCCAGGCTTATAAGTCAAGTAAAACAGAAAGCTATCTACCTTAAAGAATATCTCAGGCTACTATCATACTATCTAATAAAAGAGCAATGTGCAAATTGACCATACCTCCACCACACCCACAAGCCATGCCCACCAACCAATCACGAGCAAGAATGCAAATTAACCCAACCAATATGGCTGCAGTCACAGAGTGAGCAGGAGGCTTGGGTTTCTCTGGGAATGGAGGAAGCCAAGCTTCCTGCACATGCTGGCTGGCCAAGGCCTCCGCTCAAGGCTACAAAGTTCAATTATAGAAGATAAATAAATCCCAACAAAAATGGCTGTAGCCACAGAGCAAACAGGAGGCTTGGGTTTCCCCATCGATGGAGAAAGCCAAGTTCCTGGCCTGCCCTGGCCTCTGCTCAAGGCTACACAGTTTCAATTATATAAAATAAATAAATCCCAGATACCAGGGCCTCCACTTGGGTTGCTGGGGGGCATGGCCGGCCTCCAAACCACCACAGACCTCTCACCCAGGCCGCCCCATGCCCCAAAGGAACCCCCACACTGATCTGGGACACCCTTCAGGGCAAAACAGCTGGCTGCCACCCATGCACCAGGCCTCTATCCTATCTAGGAAAAAAAAGAGCAATATGCAAATTGACCATCACCCCAACACATAAGATGGCTGCCCCCATGTGGATATAAGATGGCCACTACAAGATGGCCAGCAGGGGAGGGCAGTTGGGAGGGACCAGGCCTTCAAGGGAGGGCAGTTGGGGGCGATCAAGCATGCAGGGGAGGGCAGTTAGAGGTGGCCAGGCCAGCAGAGGAGGGCAATGGGGAGGACCCAGGCCTGCAGGGAAGAACAGTTGGGAGGGGACCAGGCCTGCATGGGAGGGCAGTTAGGAGTAATCAGGCTGGCAGGGGAGCAGTTAGGCATGAATTAGGCTGGCAGGGGAGTTGTTAGGGGGTGATCAAACCTGCAGGCAGATGAGGCCAGGGGCAATCAGAAAGGCAGACAGGTGAGCAATTGGGAGATAGCAGTCCTGGATTGTGAGAGGATTGTCCAACTGCCAGTTTAGGCCCAATTCCAGATTGGGACGGGTAAAGGCCGAGCTGAGAGCCCCTCTCACCCCCCGTGCATGAATTTCATGTACTGGGCCTCTATCATAGAGCATTCTCCAAAGGTGCATAGAAGAGAGCATGGCCTTCAGGAAATGCTGGGGCAATTGACGACACTGGTATTTGAACAATGGACACAAAGAGCAAATGTTGGATAGGAGACTTCAAAAGGAAGAGTGCATGAACTCTGAGCAGAAAAAGCATTTGATACACTTTAGTCTAGAGCAGTGGTTCTCAACCTTCCTAACGTCACGACCCTTTAATATCGCTCTTCATGGTGTGGTGACCCTCAACCATAAAATTATTTTTGTTGCTATTTCATAACTATAATTTTACTACAGTTTTGAACCGCTGCTGTAGAGTCTAATACCACAGATATTTACATTACAATTCATAACAGAAGCAAAATTACAGTTAGGAAGTAGCAACACCATAAATAAAACAAGTGATAATACTTTTGTTACTTCTCCTTCTCCTCCTCCTCCTCCCCCTCCTTCTCCCCCTCCCCCTCCTCCCCTTCCCTCCTCCTCCTTCTCCTGAGTTTGTCCTGAGTTTCTGACCAGAATAGGAATGAACAGAGAGGGCATGTGCTTTTGGACAGAAACAAAGCTATATAACTGGTCAGGTTGTGCATCATGGGAAAACCTGGCTGAGACCGTTAATATTTCCTTATGGCCTCTATTAGTGTTAATCATCTAATATATTTTGGTCACATATTAGTTTCAACCAGCTATAGTCTAAGCAGGAGGAGAAGATTTGAATCATAGAGAGAAAAGAAATGAAGTATATGGTCCCTTCCATTTACTCATGAGTAAGTATCCAGTGGAATTTCTTTTTTTCCCCTAGTCTAAATTTTCTTATTATTCTTTTTATTTTATTCATATTTGATCTTTCACTCATCCACCCATACAGAGAGTAATGGCTCTAAGTACCTGAACTTTATTTTTTAACTGAATTTATTGGGTTATTAGTTAATAAAATTATCTAGTTTTCAGATGTACGATTCTATAATGCATGATCTGAATATTATATTGTGTGTTCACCACCCCAAGTCAAATCTCCTTCCATAGTTCTATAAGCCATATATCCTTCTATACCTTCTTTTATCTCCTCCCACCCCCTTTTCCCTCTGGTATTCACCATACTATTGTCTATGAGTTCAGGATTTTATTTAAACATTTTTTTAAATCACTTTACCTTTTTTCACCCAGCCCCACTCTTCTCTGACAGATGTCAATCTTGTTCTCTGCAAGTCCATTTCTATTTTGTTTATTAGTTTCCACATGAGTGAGATAATATGGTACGTGTCTTTCTCTCACTGGCTTTTTTCACTTAGCATGATGCTCTCAAGGTCCGTCATGCTCACAAAAGATGCTGCTTCCAAATCTTGGCTATCCTACATAATAAAAGCCTGATATGCAGGCTGTCCCCTTGAGCAGAGTGCCACTCACTGGGAGTGTGACTGCTGGCTCAACAGCTGTGACACACGCTGACCACCAGCTTGCTGCAGACACTGGTGGGCTGGGCTGGGCTCGGCTGCAAGTGAGGTGTGAGGCGAGAGCCATCAAGAGGCTCCCGGGGTTTGGCCTGAGCCCTGGGCAGAGGTGGGCGGGAGTGGGAGCCAGGAGGGACCAGGCGGCATAGAAGGCTGCTCACCGTGACCCAAGAGCCACGGCTTGCACAGCCCTGCACAGCCTGTGGCGTTCTCAGTGCACAATTTATAATCCTCAGAGCGCCTTCCTTTTATTTGTTAAGTTTCACTACTCCAGGGGAGTGGGTAGCACCATTATGGGGGGGGGGGGGGTGTGTGCTAGGTATGCCTGCCCAAGGCCAAAGGAGTGAGAGGGGGGCAGGGCTGAGTTGGAGAAACCAAGGCCAAAACTTGAAAGGAAGAGGGAGGCAGTGAGGGGCAGGGGGTGACAGCTGTGCAGGGGCCTAGAAACACTGCTGGGGGGGGGGGGGGCAACCGGTGCCTTTTCCACGGGACAAGATCCACGCCCCTCCTTCCTCCTCCCCATGACCCGTCACCCTAGCTCTCCTCTGAGGCCCCACCTGGGCTCACCCTGCACAGCTCCGCACCTCTGCTCGGCCCCGACAGCCCCACCCTGCACAGCCTTTGGGGAGCTCCATACCTGGAGGGAAAAGGGGGAGACTGCAGATGGGAGGTCAGAGGAGGATGGGGCAGAGCAGGGCCCACCAAGTTAGATGCAGGGCAGAGAGGGAGAGACCCCACAGGACTGAAGACAAGAGATGGGTGGGGAAGGAGAGCCATGTAGAAGCATACCCCTGACTGAAATAGAAATCCTGACCCCATTTCACAGACCCCCCGTAGAGTGTTATGTACATGTGTGTGGTGGGGAGTGCGAAGACAAAAGAAGGTGTGAGGGGATTGGATGGATGGAGAGCAGCAACATTTGATTCATGGTCTATTTATTTTTATTTTTGTTGATATATTTTTATTGATTTCAGAGAGGAAGGCAGAGGGTGAGAGAGATAGAAATATCAATGATGAGAGAGAATCGATCTGCTGCCTCTCACACCCCCCTACTGGGGATCAAGCCTGCAACCCAGGAATGTGTCCTTGACTGGAATCGAACACAGGAACCCTTGGTCCATAGGCCATGGCTCTATCCACTGAGCCCATCTAGGGTGACCCATTTAAAACCGCTGCAGCAGGCTGAGCAAGGGTCTTACCACAATGGTGTTGCCTGATAATGAGGGTGTCTCTCCTTATGTTGGGGTAATCGCAACTGCAGCAAAGTAAAGACACGCCCATGGAGTCTGCAAAGGGTTTCTATGCACACGATGCAATCTACTTTGTGTGGTAGCTGAAGAGGATGAGCAGAGCCTTGGAAGGACACGAGGTCTTCAAGACCAAAGACTGGAGGGAAAGTGTGTGCCGAGCATTCCACAATGTGAGTTACCATCTATCTATACTAATAAAAAGGTAATATGCAAATTAGCCACAACACCCTAACAGTACCAAAGGCCTCCACTCAATGCTACAAAGTTTCAATTATAGAAGAAACAGAAATGGCAGCAGCCACTGAGCTGGAAAGAAGAGGCTTGGGTTTCCCTGGCAATGAAAGAAGCCAAGCTTTCCACCTGCTGTTGCCAGCCTAGGCCTCCACTCTGGGCTACAAAGTTTCAAACAGAAATGGCTGCCGCCCCAGAGCAAGCAGAAGGCTTGGCTCTGCTCCAGGCTACAAAATTTCAATTATAGAACATAAATTAATCCCAGATACTAGGGCCTCCGCTTGGATTGCTGGGTGTGTGGCCGGCCTGCAAACCTCCACAGGCCCCTTGCCCAGGCCGCCCCTCGCCCCAAGGGAACCCCCACCGTGATCTGGGATACTCTTCAGGGCAAACCAGCTGGCCCCCACCAATGCACCAGGCCTATATCCTATCTAATAAAAGAGTAATATGCAGATTAACCATCACTCCAACACACAAGAGGGCTGCTCCCATGTGGTCAAAGATCCTGCCCCTAGGTGGACACAAGATGGCCACCACAAGATGGCCAGCAGGGGAGGGCTGTTGGGAGGTTCCAGGTCTTGCAAGGGAGGGCAGTTGTGGGTTTTCAGGCCAACAGGGGAGGGAAGTTGGGAGGGACCAGGCCTGCAAGAGAGGACAGTTGGGGGCGAGTAAGCCTGCAGGGGAGGGCTGTTAGGGGTGACCAGGCTGGCAGAGGAGGGCAGTTGGGGGCAAACAGGCTGGCAGGGGAGCAGTTAGACATCAATTAGGCTGGCAGGGTAGTAGTTAGGGGGTGATCAGGCTGGCAGGCAGAAGCGGTTCGGAGCAATCAGGGAGGCAGGCAGTTGAACAGTTTGGAGCCAGCAGTCCTGGATTGTGAGAAGGATGTCCGATTGTCTGTAGAGGCCTGATCCTATCGGGCCTAAATGGGAAGTCGGACATCCCTCAATGGGTCCCAGATTGGAGAGGGTGCAGGCTGGGCTGAGAGACCCCCCCCCCCCCCCGGCATGAATTTCGTGAACTGGGCCTCTAGTCAATAACAAAAATATGTATTTATATATATAAGAAGGCAACAGTTCTAGGGGGAAAGGGTAATATAAATTCTCACTAAAGTAATGATTAGATCTCTAAGAGTTAGCTGTAAGTTAAATAAAAAACTAAACAAAATACATATGAAATAATAATATATAAATAAAAAACAAATGAATAAATAGGCTTTAATGTACTAATTACCTGACAAATTGGAAAGAAACCTCAAAATTTGTAGCCAGCTGGTCAGAAGAAAGCTTATATTGGTTAAATACAGATCAGTTAAAAAAAGACTACAGTTCTGAGTTTTATCATGACTGCTGTGTGAATAGCTGTTTGTTTAAATAATTTGATTTAAAAATTTTAGTAATAAGCTTTCAGAACAATCTAAGTTGTAGCAGTTATAATTTCAAATAAATTAATAATGCTATTTCACCTTCTTAACCTATATCTCCCTTCTCTTTTAGCTTGTAGAAAGGTTTGTCTTAAAATAAATTTGACTTTAAAATTTTAGCTTGCAGCCGAAACCGGTTTGGCTCAGGGGATAGAGCATCGGCCTGTGGACTGAAAGGTCCCAGGTTTAATTCCTGTCAAGGGCATGTACCTTGGTTGCGGGCACATCCCCAGCATAGGGGGTGTGGATGAGGCAGCTGATGGATGTTTCTGACTTTCTACCCCTCACCCTTCCGCTCTGTAAAAAATCAATAGAATATATTTTTTAAAAAATAATAAAATTTTAGCTTACAGAAAGGTCTGCCTTAAAATAAATTTGACTTTAAAATTATATGACAGAAATTTCAGGAGAACCAAAATGGCGGCATAGGTAAAACACCTATCTTGCCGTCATACTCAGCAATTTTAAAACTACAACTTAACGAAAGAACAAACACCTTCCAGAATCACCGGAAAGCTGGCTGAGTGAAAATTCCACAAATAAAAGTGAAGATAAGACACTGTGACTCGGAGGAGCAGCTGAGGACAGCGTTGAAGATACACACGGAGAGAGGTTTGGAGCGCGCAACCAGCGGATAGGGCAGGCGGCTGAAAACCGGCCAGTTTTCTCGAACGGGGAGACAAAGATGTCCCACTGGACTGATTCTCCAGCTCTGGGCCAAGTCCAAGGAACCCACTATCATACGGGGTAAAAACTGGACAGTGGGAGGGCACACCGAAACTCGGGTGCTGCAGGAGTCTCCCGGCTTGTGGAGAAGGGAGCTTGCATGTGAACTTGGGAACAGTGAAGCTGCGTGACCGCACAGAGAGCGCTCGTGACTTGCTCTCTCATTCAGGAAACCGTCAGACTGTTTTGTTTTACGACCTTGGGTGAGACCTTGGGTGTGCAGACTCATTTGGGGAGAGTCTGAATTCCCCGGCAGCCTGTGGAGCTCGGCAACGGCTCTCTCTCAGAGGTGCTGGCGGCCATTGCCCCCGGCACAGGGTCCCAGGGGCCGCATAGGGCGGAGCTAACGCTGTCTGCTTGGCCCGGAGACTCCGCCCATCCAACCTGAGCACAGCTGAGCTTCACAGACAATTGGCCTGGAGGTCAACCCCTCCAAGTGCTAACAACGATTAACCTGAGCTTAACTTCAACAAGACTGTGCAACCCATATCCACCTCAGGTAACTGGGGAGGCTGAGCCACTATCCCTTGTAGGACATCTACCACACAAAGCTAATTGACCAACTCAGGGAAGCAGCCACCATGCAGAGACATGGAAAGAAATCAGATGTGAAAGAAATGGAGGAAAAAAAACGAATGGACATGTAATACAAAACCACGGTTATAATGCTTCTCAAGAGTCTCCTAGAAAAGGTCGAGACCTATAAGGAAATAAGCAAGACCACAAAGGAAATGAATGAGTCCTACAAGGAAATGAACGAGACCCTCAAGGATATGAAGGAGACTCTCAAGGATATGAAAAAGGACCAACCAGAAATTAAGCATACACTGACTGAAATAAAAAATATTATACAAAGACCTAAAAGTACTCTAGAGCACCCCAAGAACCAAGTTAAAGATTTGAAATACAAAGAGGGAAAATCCACTCAGCTGAAAAAGCAAGAAGCCAAAAGAATCGAAAAAATTGAAGATAGTGTAAGGGGCCTCTGGGACAACCTCAAGCATACCAACATCCGAATTATAGGGGTGCCAGAAAAAGAGAGAGAGCAAGACAATGAAAACCTATTTGAAGAAATAGTGACCGAAAACTTGCCACACCTGGTGAAAGAAATTGACTTAAGAGTCAAGAAGCGCACCGAACCCCAATATATAGGAACCCTAAGAGGACCACACCAAGGCACATCATAATTAAAATACCAGGAGCAAAGGACAATGAGAGAATATTAAAAGCAGCAAGAGAAAAACAGTTGGTTACCTATAAGGGAGCACCCATACGATTGTCAGTGGATTTCTCAACAGAAACAATGCAGGCCAGACGGGAGTGGCAAGAAATATTCAAAGTGATGAATAGCAAGAATCTACAACCAAGATTACTCTATCCAGCAAAGCTATCATTCAGAATTGAAGGTCAGATAAAGTGCTTCGCAGATAAGAAAAAGCTAAAGGAATTCATCACCGCCAAACCAATATTATATGAAATGCTGAAAGATATTCTTTAAGAAGAGGAAGAAGAAAAAGATAAAAGTGTAAATTATGAACAACAAATACACATCTATGAACAAATGAACCTAAAAATCAAGTGAATTAATAAGCTGATGAACAGGATAAACTGGTGAATGTAACAGAATCATGGACATAGAGAGGGAATGGACTGACAGTTCTTGGGGAGAAAAGGGGTGTGGGAAGTGCAGCAAGAGACTGGACAAAAATCATGCAACTATGGGAGGACAGTGGCGGGGGGTGAGGGTGGAGGGTGGGATGGGTACCAGGTGGAGGGGAGCTATAGGGGGGAAAAAGGGGGAACAATGTAATTAATAAACTGAACAATAAAAATTTAAAAAATAATAATAAAATAAAATTATATGACAAAGAAGCCAGTTAATAAAGATCTCTTTTAAAAAAGTAAAAACATGAAAAATAAAATATGTAATTATTATAACACATTAATATCTATTCCAAGCAAAATAAGAAAATGATATAGTACCACCCATTTACAGCAGATAATTTTCTACTAAAATTACAAAGTAGCATATGTGACTTTTTAAATTAAAAATGTCTACAAGAGGCACAGAGCAAATGTTAAGAAATCTGACTTTTAAAAAGGCCAAGATCAGAGCAGTACTTAAATTGATTTTTCTTAGAACACCAACTCTCTGATAGTATTTGCCCCAGGCTTTTTGACAGAATACACACTAAAGAAACCTATGATTCATCACTTAAAAACAGATAAACAACAAAAGCAACTTTTAATAATCAGGAATTTCATTCAATAAAAAAAAATGCTTTTTATCAATAGCTGATTTTTTAAAAAATATATATTTTATTGATTTTTTACAGAGCGGAAGGGACAGGGATAGAAAGTCAGAAACATCGATGAGAGAGACATCGATCAGCCGCCTCTTGCACGCCCCCTACTGGGGATGTGCCCGTAGCCAAGGCACATGCCCTTGCCGGAATCGAACCTGGGACCTTTCAGTCCGCAGTCCGACGCTCTATCCACTGAGCCAAACCGGTCTCGGCTGATTAATTTTTTTTGTTGTTTAATAAGGACCTGTCCACAGGGATTCAAAAATACAATTCACTATATCCCAAAAAGTAACACCAACCACCTCCACATTAGTCTAACATTATAAAATCTTTGGCCAAATGTTATTAGTATGATGAAATTTTTAGTCTGCATTATTACAACTATGTAATACTTTTGCAAATGAAATAAAAACATATTTCAGTCTCTTAATGAGACTCAAATAGTGCTCTGATTATTCAAGTTCTTAAAATGAATTCAAATTTCATCCTTTCCTCTAATGCTAATATATTCTTAGTAAAGATATATTTAGAGCATTATAATATCTTTAATAGTGCAGATTCAGTCTGCTACAGTTACTGCAATCAACATGAACTACTCTGAATGTACAATATAATGGAACTCATATCTCAAATTGTTCAGGCATTTATACTTTGTTTCTGGCTACAACCAAAAGTGAAAACACAATAAGTAACAAAATGATAGATGTTGATATAAAAAGGAAATGAAAATGTACTAAATATAATTTTTGCAAATGTGTATAATATCCAAGGATATTATCATGAGATTTCTAAAATAATTTACAATACTAAATCCTACTGTATAGAGACGCCTACAGAGGTAAAGACATCAGTGCTTTTTATCTTATACTAGAAGCCCGGTGCACAAAATTCACTCCCTGGGAGGGCCAGGGAGGGCTACGGGATCCCTCAGCCTGGCCTGTGCCCTCCTGCAGTGGGGCGCCTCAGGGGATCCTGTCTGATTGATGGCTTAGTGCCGCCAGAGCAGAGGCTCACCGCCCGCTGCACTCGCCACCTGTGAACCAGCCCAGGGCTTCTGCCTGAGCGCACTGACCACTAGGGGGCAGCTCCTGCTGAGCGTCTACCCGCCGGAGGTCACTGCATGTCACAGCGAGCAGTTGTTCCACCCTTTGGCCTACCGAACCCTGAGTAGTTTTTACTTTCTTATAAAACTTAAAAGTTACAGAAACACTTGAAAATATTGAAACATTAATAATAAAAGATTTAATAAACTATAGGAAAAAAATCACAATATAGAAAATAACTGTTTTTAAAAAGCTGTTTTATATGAGAAAAATATTTTCATGACTTAAAATTCTGATTACAGCAAATCCTTACCAGTGCTTCCAAATACATATCTAGCTTATTCCAGAAGACAAGCTAGTTATACAGACTCACCTCATAAAACTTAACCAATGCATGCAAAAAGCCAAACATTTACAGTACAAAATGATTACTAATGTTCTCTCTAAGCACCAGGTCTGTGAAAAACTTTCTCTTCACCTGATGACTTAAGTTCACAACTAACATTTTAGATTCCATTAAGAGAGGGAAGCGTAACTAGGGTTATGCTCCTTAAAATCATACCAAGTACCAAATTACCTAGTGAAAGAAACCCCAAACTATAAAAAATACCAACAGGATGAAAAAGAAAAAGATGAAGCCAGGGACATACATTCTTTTACTGGGTTCAGAGCCTTTCTCTTTGGTTAGAATATTTTACTCTGCTAAAAATTATTTCCTCAGTCTATAAAATCTAGAGATGATTTAAGTTGCTCTTAGCAAATTAACAATTTAAAAATCCTGTGGATTTTATTTTGCCTATAACTTTTTTTGCCACAATAGTATATATTAAACTTTATAGCATTAACCATGCTATTTTCAAAAAATGACACTAAGTAAGTATTGTGCTTATGACACATACAAACAGAATAATTAACTTCTGAAACTGTATGTACTAAAATCATCCTAAATATATCATGACTACAGTTACTCACTTGAAATGACCTTTCCATTGTTATTGCAAAGTAATATTCTCTCCTGGGATATCTTCGCTCACAAACCAACACTTGATTGCAAATTCTGCCCTTTTCTCCTGTTTGCTTGGTAAACAACTTTTTCCCAATCATTTGTGAGGAAACAGCTTTTGCTTCTTCTGGGCTGAAATAAGAAAAACAACTCCAATTCTTTTTTCCTCCAAATTAGTAAAACAAAAGCACATAGTAGACAAAAATCTCATCTCATCTCATACTGAAATCTCAGTATTTCATCAATTCAATAAATAGGAGAATTTTTTACAATTATTTTTTTCATTAATGGTTTTTCTTAAAACACATGACTTACGAGAAAACGATCTTCACTCCTCCTTTGAGACCACTTTCAAATGTTCCTTTTCCTCTACCACCTGCTAAAACCTGTGCCTTTATCACAACATCTTTTGAACCTAGAAGAAAAATACCTCTATTAGATAAAAAGCATGGGGAACCATGCAAGACACAATATTTTGTTATTTAAGCATACATATTTTTTAAAATATATTTTATTGATTTTTTACAGAGCGGAAGGGACAGGGATAGAAAGTCAGAAACATCGATGAGAGAGAGACATCTATCAGCTGCCTCTTTCATGCCCCCTACCAGGGATGTGCCCACAGCCAAGGTACATGCCCTTGACCGGAATCGAACACGGGACCCTTCAGTCCGCAGTCCGACGCTCTATCCACTGAGCCAAACCGGTCCCAGCTAAGCATACATATTAAGTGGTATTATTAAATGCAGGAAAGTCATTTACCCACAATGTAAAAAATTAGGCATTCCATGTATGAGAATGCCCAACTCTTAGCTGAACAGAAGTCCTGTAACTAAGGATATGCAGGCTCTGATCAAGCAGATCAGTTAGAGCATTGTCTCCATACGCCAATGTTGTGGGTTTGATCTTCAGTCTGTCAGGACACATTCAAGAAGCAACCAATCATCCTATCTAATAAAAGAGTAACATGCAAATGTGACCGTACCTTGGCTCCTGATTGGCTATGCTACCAGCCAATCAGGAGCAGGGGGCGGGGCCGCGCAGTGCACCATCCTGCCTCTCCCACTGCCTCCCCATGGTCTGGGGAACAAGCGCCATGGGCCGGGGAGCGGACGCTGCGCTGGTGGTCCTGGCAAGCCCACGGTGCCAGTTCCCCAGGCCGTGTGGAGGCATGGCGGGAAGGCCGGCCACTGCCGTGCTTTGCCATGGGTGCCTGGGGTTCGAGATCTCAAAGAGCGCAAGTGCGGGGGTCCCAGATCGCCCGTGCCTGCGCGAAAGGCGGGGCTGCGGAAGGCCGGGGGGAAGACCGGCTACCGCCACGCTTTGCTGTGGGTGCTGGGGGTCCCAGATCGTGAAGGGCGTGTGCGCACAGGGGTCCCAGATCACCATGGTGGAGGGGCCAAGGCAGAGGCTGTTAGGGGTGATCAGGCCAGGAGGGGAAGGCAGTTGGGGGTGATCAGACCAGGAGGGATGGGCAGTTGAGGGTGATCAGGCTGATGGTGGGGGGCAGTTGAGGCCAAGCAGGCCGGCAGAGGGGACCAGTTGCAGAGTGGTTAGCAAGCAGAGTGGTAGGGGTGATCAAGCAGTCAGGCAGGTGAGTGGTTAGGAGCGGATTGCGAGGAGGTTGTCCAAGTGCCAGTTTAGGCCCAAACCCACAAGAATCTCAGATCGGAGAGAATGCAGGCCGGACTGAGAGACAACCTCCACTCCCACCCCCTGCATGCATGAATTTTGTGCACCGGGCCACTAGTATATAATAAAAGGGTAATATGAAAATAGACCGAAAGGCCGAACAACTGAACAACCAAAGCGTAAAATGCTATTGATATGCTAAGGTTGCTCAACAGCTCGCTATGGCATGCACTGACCACCAGGGAGCAGACAGTCAACTGGTTGATCAGTCGGTATTATGTGTACTGACCACTAGGGAGCAGATGCTCCAACCTGTAGGTTAACTTGCTGCTGGGGTCTTGCTAATTGGGACTGAGCGAGATAGACTGGACATGCCCTGGAGCCCTCCCTGGATCCCTCCCTTTAGCCTGGCCTGTGCTCTCTTGCAATCCAGGACCCCTTGGGGAATGTCAGAGAGCCGGTTTCAGCCCAAACCCACAGGCCACTCCCCTTGGGAGGGCACCAGATGCAGGGCTCATGGCTAACAAGTGCTACTATAGCAGTGTGAGCCTCTCCTGATTGGGACTGATTGGGACTGATTGGGCGCAAGCCTGTGGCAGGCACGGTGGGGCCAGGCTGAGTGGGAGCGACAGGTAGGAGCTGCAGGCAGCGTTGGACTGCAGGTTTCAGTTCGATCCCCGCAGGCCACCCAGAGGGAATTTATCCATGCATGAATTCATGGGACAACAAAATCCATGTTTCTCTCTCTCTAAAAGAAATCAATCAAATAAATAAATAATGAAAGGAAGGAAAAAGAGAAGGGAAGGGGGGAGGGGCGGGGAGGGGAGGGGAAGGGTACAGAAGAAGCTACATGGAGACCTGCAGGAAGGGCAAAAAGACGGATCAGGAAGGCCGCACATCCATGGTGTGGTGGTTAGAAATCAGGAGGGATACACAGGCTGCAGAGTCTCCTCACCACCCACATCCTTGCTGAGGAGTCCCCATGTCCCCCACAAGGCTCCCTAGCCCAAGGCTCCACAGAGGGCTGCTGAAGTCCCAGGCACAAGGACTATTTGCTGATGGATTCACCCATTCTGAACTCCAGCAATGGGGCAGCAGCTCAAAAGTGCTGGGACATCCAGGTAAGAAATGAATTGTCGCCTTCAAGGTGAACTGGATTAACAGTTTTCTCCCAGGCAGAAATGCTGACAGCCCCCATTGTTCCTAGGTAAACCCTTCATCCACCTAGCCTGCAGGCACAGAAAGGCACCACATCTGAGTCTACAGCAAATGGCCTAACACCACTTGCACTACCCTGCTGATTCTCAGAGACTCCATCCAACCCAACTTCCAGGCCCAACCAAGTAACTTCCAGCAATTTTTCCATAAAACAGTCTGTCTCCATTCTGCAGCACTTTCCCAAAACCTCTCAAATGTTCCCAACTCCAAACAAACAGTACCTGGCCATGACATGCCCCATACCTCTTGCTAAGCAGCCCAAAGACCAACACTAATGGCAACTGGCCTCAGTTGGCAGCTTAATCTCTTCCAGGCATCACCAAGTACAAGGCAATTATCTACAGATCATTTTGTAGCTCATACCAGGTGACCCTGAGCCAGGCACAGGCAGTGGCTAAACTTAGATTGCATCAGAGCCCTTTCCAAGAGGCCCCAGAGCAAACTCAAGAGTCCAGAGCACCACCAGCCCTCCCAACTGTTTCCACAAACAACACTCCCAAAGGGTGGACTCAGCAGACACCAAAGTCCCAAACAATGGCTTATCCATTATACTCTTGGCCAGTCTTCACAGCAAACTAGCCTGAAGGTCAATCCAATCCACTGACATGATAATAGCAATCAAAGCTCAACAACAAGAGGGCCCAAGAACCCACACAAGGGACACCCCAGGGCACCTAGCCCAGGTGACCAGGGATATGGCGCCACTGGGCCACATAGGACACTACTACATAATGCCAACCTGTCCAAATGAGGAGACATGGCAGATCTACCTACTTCATAGAAACAAACACAGGGAAGGAGTTAAAATGAGAAGGCAGTTGAAAGAATAAGACAAAATTCCAGAAAAAGAACTAAACAAAACAAAAACAAGCAATCTATCAGATGCTGAGTTCAAATCAGTGGTCATAAGGATGCTCAATGGCCTTAGGAGAACAGATGAACCCAATGAGAACTTTAACAAAGAGACAGAAAATGTAAAAATGAAGATGAACAAAAAAAAAAGGAGCCAGCCAGAAATTAAGAATACAGTGATTGAAATGAAAATATATTAGAGGGAAATCAACAGATTATATGAAGCATAGAATCAAATCAGTGATTCGGAAGACAAGGTTACAGAAAACAATCAGAATGGGGGCTGAGGGGAGGATCCAAAAAAAATGAGGAGAGTTTAAGGTAGCAGTCGTCAACTGGTGGTCTGCAGACCACTGATGGTCCATGAAGTCTGAAAGGTTGACAACTGTTGGGTTAAGGAAACCCTAGAGCAGCAGTCGCCAACCAATGGTCCATGGACCACTGGTGGTCGTAAAGTCCGAAAGGTTGGCAACCACTGGTTTAAGGTGCCTCTGGGACATTAAGTGTAACAACATTCATGTCATAGGCATATCAGAAGGAGTAGAGAGCTAAATGTTGAAAATGTATTTAAAGTAATAATGATAGAAAACTTCCCTAACCTGCCAAAGTCAATAGACATACAAGCTCAGGAAGCAGAATCCCAAACAAGATAAACTTAAAGAGGTCTACACCAAGACACAACATGATTTAAATGCCAAAGGTTAAATACAAAGAGTGAATCTCAAAAACAAAAAGAGAAAATAACTTAGTTATTATCTACTAGAGGCCGCCCAGTGCACAAAATTCATGCACAGGGAGCAGTGGGTGCCCCTCAGCCCAGCCTGCATCCTCTCCAATCTGGGACCCCTTGAGGGATGTCCAACTGCCCGTTTAGGCCCAATCCCAGTAGAATCGGGCCTAAACGGGCAGTTGAACATCCTTCTCACAATCCAGGACTGCTGGCTCCAAACTGCTTGCCTGCCTGCCTCCCTGATTGCCCCTAACTGCTTCAGCCTGCCAGCCTGATCACCTGCTAACCATTACCCTGCCAGCCTAATTGATGTCTAACTGCTGCCCTGCCAGCCCGATTGCCCCCAACTTCCCTTCTCTGCCAGCCTGGTCACCCCTAACAGCCTTCCCCTGCAGGCTTGATTGCCCCCACTGCCCTCCCTTGCAGGCCTGGTCCCTCCCAACTGCCCTCCCCTGTTGGCCTGATGGCCCACAACTGCCCTCCCTTGCAGGCCTGGAACCTCCCAACAGCCCTCCCCTGCTGGTCATCTTGTGTCCACATGGGGAAAGCCCTCTTGTGTGTTGGAGTGACGGTCAATCTGCAAATTACTCTTTTATTAGATAGGATAGAGGCCAGGTGCATGGTTGGGGGCCAGCTGATTTGCCCTGAAGAGTGTCCTGGATCAGGGTGAGGGTTCCCTTGGGGCATGAGGCAGGCTGGGTGAGAGGGGCCTATGGTGGTTTGCAGGCTGGCCACACACCCCAGCAACTCAAGCAGAGGCCCTGGGATCTGGGATTAATTTATGTTCTACAATTGAAACTTTGTTGCCTGGAGCAGAGCCAAGCTTTCTGCTCGCTCTGTGGAGACAGCTATTTCTGTTTGGGTTTATTTTAATTCTATTATTGAAACTTTGTAGCCTAGAGTGGAGGCCTAGGTGCTAGGGCTTTAGAAGCGTGGCTTCCTCCATCGCCCAGGCAACCACAGCCTCTGCTCTCTCTCCAGCTTTGTGGCTGCCGCCATTTCTGTTGGGATTATGTATCTTCTATAATTGAAACTTTATAACATTGAGTGGAGGCCTAGGCCGGCAACGGCAGGCAAGAAAGCTTGGCTTCCTCCATTGCAGGGAAACCCAAGCCTCCCTCCTGCTCTCAGTGGCTATAGCCATCTTAGTTGGGGTTTATTTGCATAATTTGCTCCTGATTGGCTGATGGGTGTGGCTTGATTGGAGGTACAGTCAATTTGCATATTACTTTTTTATTAGATAGGATAAGGGAGTTCCCATAGACTGTCAACTGATTTCTTATCAGAAAATTTGCAGGCCAGAAGGGATTGGCATGAAATATTCCAAGTGATGAAAAGTAAGGACCTGCAACCAAGATTACTCTACTCTGCAAATCTATTTAGAACAGCTGTTCTCAACCTGTGGGTCCCCTTTCACAGGAGTCGCCTAAGACCATTGGAAAACACAGATATTTACATTATGATTCATAACAGTAGCAAAATTACAGTTATGAAGTAGCAGAGAAAATAACTTTATGGTTGGGGGTCACCACACCACAAGGAGCTGTATTAAAGGGTCGCAGCATTAGGAAGGTTGAGAACCACTGATTTAGAATGAAAGGACAAATAAAGAGCTTCCCAGACAAGAGAAAGTTAAAGGAGTTTACCACCACTAAACCTATAGTACAAAAAATGTCAAAGGAACTTAAGAAGAAAAAAAAAAGATTACAAAATATGAATATTAAAATGGCAATTTCTACATGTCTATTAACAATTACTTTAAATGTAAATGGATTAAGTGCTCTAATCAAAAGACATGGGGTGTCTGAATAGATAAGAAAAAAAGACCCATTCAGCCTATTAGAGACCCACTTAAAAAAAACACACCAGACTGACTGGAAGTAAAAAGATGGGAAAAGATATTTCATGCAAATGAAATGGAATAAAAGCTGGAGTAGCAATACTTATATCAGAAAAAAATAGACCACAAAACAGGCTACAGCAAAAGACAAAGAAGGACTCAGAAGGGGACTCTCTCCCCTCCCCATGTGGGAGTCTGTGCTTGTTTCTCAATAAATTTCCATCTTTTCTATATAAAAAAAGGACTCAGCAATTCCACTTCTGGATATTTATCCAAAGAAACCAAAAACACTGATTCAAAAAGATATATGCATCCCTATGTTCACTGCAGCATCTATCTCTCTATATAAAAAGCCAGCAACCAGAACACTGTAACAACAGAATGATCAGATGCTATGATGCCCACTGCAGTCAGCAAACCAGCTCAATTGTGGGTGGGGCCGGGGGGGGGCAACCTCCCATGGCCACTCCCCCCAGCCAGCCCCACCCTCAATCGCCCCACCTACCCCAATAAGGGGTGGGGCTGGCCAGCCAACTTTCTGCAGCCCCATCCCCAACAGACCCCGCCACCACAATTGGCCAGCAGCCCCTCCTCCCAGCCAGCTCTAACCCCAACCACACCCCCAAACCAACTGGGGATGGAATCAGCCAGCCCACTGCCCACAGCCTCTCATGGCCAATCACCCATGGAGCCTCCTCCCTGGCCAGCCTAGCTCTGATTGGGCCCTACCTGGGGGCCGGGGGAGGCAGTCAGCCAACTGCCTGCTGTGTCCTCCCAAATGGCCGGGCCCCAATCCACTCCAATGGGGGCCGAGCCAGCCAGACCCCACCCATGCACGAATTCGTGCACCGGGCCTCTAGTCCTATATAATCCTATCTAATAAAAACATAATATGCAAATTAACTGTACCTTCGCTACACCCAATAAGCCATGCCCACAAGCCAATCAGGAGCGATATGCGAATTAACACCCAACTAAGATGGCTGCTGCCCATGGCAGGGCGATCGCTGGGTTCCCAAGGCCGGGGGGACGGGGAGCCTCTTCCAAGAGGCTTTTCCCCCCTGGCCTTGGGGTGGGCTTGGGCCAGAGCAGGGTGGGGCCAGCCAGAGATAGCTGGATCGCAGGGCAACTGCTGGATGGGGTCCCCTGGCCGAGGTCTCCTGCCCAAGTCTTGGCCAGAGGCTTTAGGCCTTGGGGATTCTGGGAGTGAGCCGTCAGTAGGACATCCCCTGAGGGCTCCCCGTATATGAGAAGGGGCAGGTTGGGCTGAGGGACCTCCCACCCCCAGTGCACGAATTTCATGCACTGGACCCCTAGTAGAGATAATACGCAAATGGTCATCACATCCTCACGCCCTTGTGCTGGAACTGCTCAGACACTCAACAATGGGGAGAGAGGAATGGGGACCAGCCAGGTACAAATGAGCACACGAGAGAAGAATGTGGAGCAGCCAGGCACAAATGAGCTCACAAGAGAGGAATGGAGACCAGTCAGGCTGCGGCCCAGGAGAGGGACAAGCCGCCCTCCCTGTGGTCCCGGGGGCCAACGGCTGCGCCTGTGGCCGGGGAGAGGGAGAAGCTGCCTAACCAGGCAAAGCTGGCACAGGTCCTGGGTGCCTGAGGCCAGCCAGAAGGAGGAAAGCCCAGGTCCTGGGTGACTGTGACCGACTGTAGGAGGGAATCCTGGGTCCTGGTGTGGGGCAAGGCAGAGGCGGTTAGGGGCAATCAGGCCAGCAGGGGAGGAGTTAGGGATGATCGGGCTGGTAGAGGAGCAGTTAGGGGTGATCAGGCAGGCAGACATAGGTGGTTGGGGTGATCAAGCAGGCAGGCAGAGGGGTTAGAGGCAGGCAGGCAAGCGGTTAGGAGCCAGTGGTCCCAGATTGCAGTTGAACATCCCCCAAGGGGTCCTGGATTGAAGAGGTGCAAGCTGGGCTCAGGGACTCCCTCACCCATGCCCCAATTTCATGCAATAGGCCTCTAGTGTGTGTGTGTGTATATAAACGCCTACGCAACTGTTATGACTTAACGACCAGTCAACCAGTCGCTACAATGCACACTGACCACTAGGGGGCACTCAATGCAGGAGTTGCTCCCTGGTGGTCCGTGTGCTCCCACAGCCAACCCCTTGAAGCCAGCCAACCTCTCCTGGTGCTTCCCACACTCCGGCCAGCTGACCAACCTCCCATGGTTCCTCCCCCTGGTCAGCCAAACTTCCACTGAGCCAATCCCTCCCCCCACCCCAGCTGGCCAACCCTGATCCACCTTGATCAGGGCTGGCCAATCTCCTGCAGTCCCTCCCTGGCCAACAGGCTCCAATCAGCCCGACCACGATCAGGACTGTGCGAGATGGCCCCGATCGGTCCTGATTGCTGACTAGGTGTAGAGTGACCCCACCCATGCACGAATTCATGCACCTGGCCTCTAGTTATTTATAATAGGCAATATATGGAAGCAATCTCAATGTCCATGAATAGATAAATAGGCAAAGAAGATGTGGTACATATATACAATGAAGTATTACTCAGCCATAAAAAACAATGACATCTTGCCATTTTAAATGCGGATGGACCTAGAGGGTATTATATTAAATGAAATAAGTCAGAGACAGACAAATGCTATATTTCATTTACATATGGAAACTAAAAAAAAAAAAAAAAACTCATAGAGAACATTTTGATATGGGAGGGGGGTGTAGGATGGGTGAAAGGGAGAAGTCATTAAGATGTGCATATTGCCAGTTATAAAAACAAGTCATGGGAATGTACAGGGAATATAGTCAATTTTATTAAAACTAAGTATAGTGTCAGGTGGCTGCTAGACTTATCAGGAAGATCACTTTGTAAGTTACAGAAATGCATAATTACTATGCTATTAAGCTGAAACTAATATACTATTTTATATCAACTGTAATTGAAAAATTAAAAATTATTTTGAAAACATGAAAAAAGAAGGCAAAGTCCTATTGTATGTATTAAAAATCTCTACCCCTAGGCCTGGCCAGTGTGGGTCAGTTGGTTGGATCGTCACCCCCTACAAAGAAAGGTGGCGGGTTCAATTTGATTCACCCAGGTTTCGGTTCGATCCGTAAGGGTGCGTACGGGGAGGCCACTGATCGATGTTTCTCTCTCTCACTCTCTCTTTCCTTTCCTCTCTCTCTCAAACCAATAAAAACATCCTCAGGCGAGGATTACAAAGAAGTAGCTTCTGTTCCTCTACGTTTAAAGGTCCTTGTTAGTTACTAATCCCACTATAGTCTTCATCTGCAGTGTTCTTTAAGAAGAACTCACTTTCTAGCCCTCGCTGGCATGGCTCATTGGTGAGAGCGTCGGCCCACACACCGATCCCTGGGCCCAGTTGGGACCCACGGTAAACAACCAATTGATATGTCTCTCTCACATCAATTGTGTCACTCTCTTTCTCCCTCCCTCTCTCCTTCCTTTCTACTCTTTCTGAAGAATCAGTGGAAAGCATATCCTTGGGTGAAAATTAACAACAAAAAGCACTTTCCCGATGAACAAGATGCTTTCTGTAGCAAAGGGGGACCAAAACCAGAGCCGCCTGTCTCCTCCTCACTACTTGTAAGTCCTGGGCCCAGCGAACTTGCAAGAAATAATCAGTTTTATTATATCTTAAATATAACTATTTTTTTCCAGACCTAAGAATCATTAAAGATGTTTACAGAAAATAAATAAAAAGATTGACATTTAAATAAATCCTATTCATTTCATGAAAGTTTCTACAAATTATTTATTCTAACAAAATGGTAAAATTAGACTAAATGAGAAAGTATATGGAAAACTACAGAAAACCAATTATAATAATTTGGAAATAGAAAAAGAAGTAACTTTTACTGACTTCAATTGTATATAAATCAGGCCCCAATAATATTGATATGGAAAACATTCAGCGTTATTATGAAGGAAAACTTTGGTAAAACAAAGAACAACAACAACAAAATCATTCAAGAAATCAGACTAACAAAAACAGAAAAAGAAAGTCAAATGATTGGAAATTCATCCTTAAGGACACAGGATAGAATTAATTAAACTTATACTTTTTCAATTACACTTGCAAGTTTTCCTTCTTTCTTAGCTAGGTCTTTTTTAAAAATTTATTTTATTGATTTTTTACAGAGAGGAGGCAGAGGGATAGTTAGAAACATCGATGAGAGAGAAACACCGATCAGCTGCCTCCTGCACACCCCCCACTGGGGATGTGCCCGCAACCAAGGTACATGCCCTTGACTGGAATGGAACCGGGGACCCTTCAGTGCGCAGTCTGACTCTCTAGCCACTGAGCCAAACTGGTTAGAGCAAAGTCTTTTTTAGATATTAACATTTAGGTCATACATATAAGATTGAATCTCAAAATAGTTATTAAAAAGTAACCTTTGCAAGAAACACTATAGCTATCTGAAGTACAGTCATTAGTTTTCTTTAAGCCTGACCCTTAAGAGACGAAAAGTCATGCACTGGGGGGGGGGGGGGGCCTCAGCCCGGCCTGGCTTCTTTCCATAGTCCAGGAGCCCTCAGGGGATGTCCTACTGTCTGGCCTTCCTCTGTGGGAGGCCATCAGCTGATCAGGGGAAGGAACTACTCCCATCAACCCCTGACTGCTGTTGCCTCTGGCCTCCCTCTGCAGGAGGCAACTGGGCCGATCAGGGAAGGTGACGCCCCCATCACGCCATTGCTGCTGCCACTGCCAGCTGCCACAGCTGCCTGAGCCTCAGTCCTCGCAGCCACAGCAGCTGCCAGAGCCGTGGCCCGGCCCTCACAGCAGCCTGCAACTTTGTCTGGAAGGACATCTGGAAGACTCCGGTCTAATTAGCATATTACTCTTTTATTAGTATAGACTGTTTCAAAGGTAAAAATGAGGTACATCACTTACCATGTGTAAGTTCAAACTGCAGCTCACTGTTAATTAATAAAAATTTCATCAAAATCAGTATGAACTTTTACAAGGCTTTTGCTAAGTAAAAAGAAGTTTCCTTGTAATATGAATATAAAGAATTTTTTTCATATTAACAAAAAAATATTGTAAATGAAAAATCATGCTTTCAAGTCAAAGAAATCACATTAAAAACAGTTTATAATATACATTATAATATACATTACAATATACATTATAAACTTGTATATGCCCTCACTTTGTAAAAGAACAAAACCCATTCTAGAAACAAGTACAAACCTAGATAACACTTTAGATTTAAAAAGAAATTTGTTAATGTTCCACATCTTAAAACATTAATAAAAACAATCTTCACCAAAGCACATCGAGAGCCCTATTAATCAAAGGTACATACAAGAGCAATCAATTGTTAAGATATTGGTGGAATTTTGAATACTGCTAAAAAGAAAATGCATTACATAGCTAGTATATTACTTCAAGTTCTCAGATTAAATTATAAAAAATGTAAACTGAAGCATATTTTCTAATCAAAGCTTACTTTTTAATTCAGAGATTAAATTCAAATAATATAAGCTATTAAAATTTCTGTTATCAATAAAAGAACCAAGTAATAAACATAGGTAGTTGCTTAATTCATTTAACAAATATTAATATTTACTGATTACCTAAGTGTCAGGTACTCTTACTCTTCTGAGTCTGGGAGATATCAGTGAACAAAATTAGACAAAGAAGCCCACATTTTAGGGCTTAACTTTCTTTTTTCTCCTTTAGCTTCCTTCTTTTTTAATGTCAAAAAGGGGAGGGAAGATATTGGACTTCTCTTTACTCTCACATAAACAGCTAAGATTATCCTTCACCAATTCCCTGAAAAATCATCACATCCACAATACTTTTAAACTATGTAGTAGTATAATTTTCTTCCTAATACATTGTATTCCAACTAAAAATAGCACTTCAGCTTCCTAATGCTAACATAAGTGATTCTTAGGTCACTAGCACTATGGGAGTTCATAGTAATTTCAGAATGTCAATCACAAAGTTCTGCTTTTCTTTTAAGTAAATAAAGTTTATTTTTTACTTTATTGATAAAATAAAAACTAAAAGTTGTTATGAAATCAAAAGTACAGTTTACATCTTATCAGAGCTGCCATGTCAAGGTAGCGTGAGTTTTTTAAATTTATACCTAATTTTTTGGCAATTGCATAAGCTTCATCTGGTGACTTAGCCACGTGTCCTTTGGGAATGGCGACTCCAGCTTCTTGCAACAATTCCATACTCATGTATTCATGTAGTGAGAGATTCCTTTGTTGTTGTTGTTGTACTTGGAGTCCATGGTTGTTAAACAATCCAGAGCTTCCCAGAACCTAAAGAAATGGGGGATAAAATTATCTATGATACTAAATTGGCAGTTATTCTTATTAAAAACACCCTCTCAAAATTCTTTGTCTCTATATAGTACTTGGTTCTTCATAGCTGTAATAAACCTATTACACTAAATAAAATATAACATCACAGTACCTAATTTATAATTTAAAATTAAAAGCTAATCTGCCAGCTAAATGTCAAATGTTACCTTTTTGGTTTTAACTATTTCCTCATCATCTCTAGTCCTTATCTTTCATTTGAGCTTTACTACCACATCTCTAAAGATATTTAAAGCATTGCTGCTACCTTAAGGCCAAATTCAGATGTAAAACCAATCTTATCTGCCCAACAAATCAAAAATCCTTCCCAACTTTCTTCTCTCCACCATTCCTCCGGCACCTAACAAATTGCCTGGCACTAGGTATGTGATTAATTGCATGACTTGGTACCATTACTCTTTCATACAATCCAGAGTCAAAGCCGCCTGGCCGGCATGGCTCAGTGGTTGAGCATCGACCTATGAACCAGGAGGTCACAGTTCGATTCCTGGTCAGGGCACATGCCCAAGTTGCAGGCTTGATCCCCAGTTTGGGGTGTGCAGGAGCCAGCCGATCCATGATTCTCTCTCATCATTGATGCTTCTTCTCTCTCCCCCTTTATCTTTCTCTCTGAAATGAATTAAAAAAAGGGGTTTTGTTTTAAGAGTCAAAGCCCCATATTGGATATTGTGGTGATCCTCTCTGGTATTGTCCAGATCCTCCCTTCAGCACGAAAGCGTTCACTGCCCCAGCTGCTGGGAATGTTGGTTGTGGCAGCTCTCTGACGAGTCCTGTCACTGGAGCATCCTAACCCAAAGTCACACCTGCTTTATATTGTCAGCCTGCATCCAATCATTGGTCAATGGGGGTTAAGAGAGGGATACAAAAACCTGATACCTCACCCCAATTTGTGACAGCTCAGAAAGAACATCTTAGTAGCAGATCTCCTGTGAGAACTGCAGGGGCCCCTACTGCAGCTGCACAATTTTATTTCTTTCTCTACTCAATCCTTTTTCCCTTCGCTCTCCCAAAGGAGCTGGCCCAGAGATCACTCTCCAGGAGACATTCCCCAAAGATCTCTTATTGAACAGCCTACGAGTGTATCAGAGAACTCATCTGCAACATCCACGTTCCTTCTAAATAATTCCCTTAATTGGCACAGCTGTCACCCTCTATCCATGGTGCTTTCCCTTTCTGTAGTTTCCTAATGGTCAGGCTCAGCCTGAAAATGTTAAATGGCAAATTCCAGAAATAAACAATTTTAAATTGCTTGCCATTCAGCCCTGGCCGGGTAGCTCAGTTGGTTAGAGTGGTGTCCAAACACACCAAGGTTTCAAGTTCAATCCCCTGTCAGGACACATACAAGAATCAACCAATGAAAGCATAAGTTAGTGGAACAACAAATTTATGTTTCTCTTTCCCTTCCTCCTTCTCTCTAAAATAAAAAATAAAACAAATAAATTGCTCGCCATTCCAAGTAGCAAGATGAAACTCACACTGTCCAGCTCCATTCAGCCTGGGATGTGAATCATCCCTTTGTCCAGCATATACATGTTGCATACAGTGCCCACCCATTAGTCATTTAGTAGATATCTTGGTTATCAAATCTGTCATGGTATCAGAGTGCTTATGTTAAGTAGCTCCTATTTTACTTAATGGCTCCAAAGCCTCTCACCTGACTGCTATTAAGCTATTTTTATAACTGTTCTATTGTACTATTAGTTATTGTCATTCTTACTGTGCCTATTTATAAATTAACTTTATCATAGGTATCTAGTCCTCCTATCTAATAAAAGAGTAATATGCAAATTGACCGTACCTTTGCTACACCCAGAAGCCACACCCACCTGTCAGTCAGGAGCGAGAATGCAAATTAACCTCAACCAAGATGGCTGCAGCCACAAAGAGAGCAGGAGGGAGGCTTCGGTTTCCCCAGCAATGGAGGAAGCCAAGCTTTCCACACACTGGCCAGCCCAGGTCTCTACTCAATGCTACAAAGTTTCAACCATAGAAGATAAATAAATTCCAACAAAATTGGTGGAAGCCACGGAGCTGGAGAGAGCAGGAAGCTAGGGTTTCCCCTGGCAGTGGAGGAACCCAAACTTTCTGTCTGCCCTGACCTGCCTTGGCCTCTGCTTAAGGCTACAAAGTTTCAATTATAAAAGATAAATAAATCCCAACAGAAATAACTGTGGCCACAGAGCGAGCAGAAGGCTTGGCTCCACTCCAGCCTACAAAGTTTCAACTGTAGAACATAAATTAATCCCAGATCCCAGGGCCTCCGCTTGGGCCACTGGGGGCATTGCTGGCCTGCAAACCACAACAGGCCCCTCACCCAGGCCACCCCCCTGCCCCAAGGGAACCCCCACCCTGATCTGGGACACTCTTCAGGGCAAACCAGCTGGCCCCACCCATGCACCAGGCCTCTATCCTATCTAATAAAAGAGTAATATGCAGATTGATTATCACTCCAACACACAAGAGAGCTGCCCCCATGTGGTCAAAGATCCTGCCCCCATGTGGACACAGGATGGGCCACCACAAGATGGTCAGCAGGGGAAGACAGTTGGGAGGGACCAGGCCTGCAAGGGAGGGCAGTTGGGGGCAATCAAGCATGCAGGAGAAGGCAGTTAGGGGTGACCAGGCCAGCCGAGGAGGGAAGTTGGGGGTAATGAGGCCTGCAAGGGAGAGCAGTTGGGGGGAGGGGAACAAGGCCTGCAAGGAGGGCAATTAGGGGCAAACAAGCTGGTAGGGTAGCAGTTAGATATCAATCAGGCTGGCAGGGGAGTGCTTAGGGGGTGATCAGGCAGGCAGGCAGAAGCGGTTAGGAGCAATCAGGAAGGCAGGTAGGTGAGCAGTTGGGAGCCAACAGTCCTGGAGGGATCCCAGATTGAAGATGGTGCAGGCTGGGCTGAGGGACACCCCCCTGCCTCCCGTGCACAAATTTCATGCACCAGGCCCCTATAGTGTGTGTGTGTGTGTGTGTGTGTGTGTGTGTGTGTATAAAAGCCTAGTGACAGTTATGACTGAACAACTGCTCAACCAGCCACTATAGCACACACTGACCACCAGGGGGCAGATGCTCAATGCAGGAGCTGCCCACTGGTGGTCAGTGTGCTCCCACAGCCAATCTCCTGAAGCCCGCCAACCTCTCCTGGTCCCTGCCCCCTGGCCAGCTGGCCAACCTCCCACAGTCCCTCCCCCCTCATCAGGTAGGCCCCAGCCAGGCCACCCCCTGATCAGAACTGGCAAGATGGACCCAATAGGCCCTGATCACCAGCCAGGGCAAGAGCCCCCACCCATGCATGAATTTCATGCACTGGGCCTCTAGTGTATGTATAAAAGGAAAAACAATATATATAAGGGTTTGGTACTATCCATGGTTTCAGGTGTCCACTGAGGGTCTTGGAAAATACCACCCATGGATAAGAGGAGACTTCCGTATATTTGTATGGTTTCTTTCAAACACTACAAAGAATTAGTAGTACACATAGGATATTGCTGATAGCTTTTACACCACTTTAATATTTATACCACGCTAAAACACTTTGATATCCTTTCCAGCTAAATTGAATGTGTGATTTTGAAAAAGACTTCTAAGAGCCTGACCGCACCTCTGTGTCCTCACCTACAAAAGCAAGGGGACAGACTACTGAGGTCCTTCCAAACTCTAAAGCTACATTACTTAATGTGAGAACAAGGGATGTCATTAAGACAATACATTGGGCATCTCCATATGGAGACATGAAGGCTTACAATGGAATTTCCAAAAGGCTAAGGATTATGATTAGGACAAAACATATTCTAAAAACTAGACAGCACCCTTTACAAATCAAGGAAGTTCAAGACCTAAAAAACAACACTTTTAGTAGGAAGCAAACTCATGGGATTCACTACCTGTAGACTGAAAGTGTGAATAGCTTTTAAGAGAAAAAACAGTAGTTAAAATCAATTCATTTATGGTACGTGTGAGGAGTTACTTCAGAACATAGCTGGCTTACAAAGCCAATTACGCCCTTCCACAAGTTTTATCCTCGAAGAGAATCGGCCAATTCTTATGTTCTGAACAGCACCGTGGAGCCGCTTCACGCACACAAGCTCTGGGGCCGTTCGGTTCGGGAAGTAAGCCTAAGCTTTGACTTTCCTACGTCCTGACCCAACCCAAATTCCTCGTTCCCTGGGCGACAGTTCCCTCACCGCGATGCCAACATCCCTCCCGTGCTGTGCTGCCCAAAAGCTGCCCGCCCGCCCGCCCGCCCGCCCGCCCGGCGGACTCGAGACTCAACCTGCGGCCACTGCGCTGTCATGCTCAACGCCGAGGCGACCCCAGGCCGCCGAGGGGCCCGCCCAGCGTCCTTTCACCGCACCCAGAAGGCCCGGTCCGGGGAGGACCCGGCGGCCGGCCCGCGAAGGCCCGGCAGCACCCGAGGAGCGAGAGTTCGCCTGAAGGGCGCGCCCCTCCCCGAAGGGGCCGCGACGCCGAGGGGCACGCGCGGGCCGAGGACGCGGCAGGAACTGCTGCAGCCCCCGCGAAACGGGGGGAGCGGCCCCGCCGTGTCGCCGGGCTCCTCCCGGCCCGAGGGCCGGGGCAAAGCGACACCAAGAGCCGGCTCGGCATCCTGGCAGCCGGCGCTCCCCGAAGGGCGCCCCGCGTCAGCCAATGTCACCGACAGAGACGCGGCCCCGGGCCCTGCACGCCTCGCCCGCAGCAGCCGGTCGCCCGCCTCGCCCCTTCCCCTGCCCACCCTCAACGCGGGAGCGGCTGGGCTCGGTACCTGGGCGCCGGCCCGCAGCGCCGTCCGCGGGCCGCTCCTGAGGGTGGCGGCGGCGAACAGCCGGCTGCAGAACATGGAAGCCGCCATTTCCGAGTCCGGCCCGACCCCTCGGCGCCGCGCAGGCGCAGCTAAGCGCGGCGGCCGGACCTGCGGCTCGGGACGGGCTTCGCCTCGGGGCCGCCCTCGGGGCGGGGCGCGGCGCGGAGGGGCCCAGGCCCGGCCCGCGGAGGCAGAGGCGGGCAGGGCCGCGGCGCCGGGCGGGCAGAGGAGGGGAGCGCACACTTTGGCCTCTGGAGCCGGCGCGCAGGCGGCTGGCGGGCGGCCGTGTGTCGCCCGGTGAGATGGAATGGAGGACGCGTAGCGCCTCCGCCTCCGCCATCTTCACCCCGAGCCTCCTCTGTCCCCGGTAAGGCGAGCCGCGCTCCAGAAATAAGTTCTGGACTCGTGCTTGGAGGCCAACACCGGGCCCTTGGGACACGATGGCGGAAAGCGGCGTTCTCAGCGGGCGCCGGCCGCGCCTCCGCGCCCGGAGGCCGAGGTCTCCGTCCCGCCGCCCGGACCCAGGCTCGGGCTCCTCCTCAGGCGGGCGCCGATCTCTCCTTCTCTCCCTCAGGTCAATAAAAACACCCCCGGGGGGGGGGGGGGAACCCGCACAAACAGCCAGTCCTGAGCTTGGAGAAAAGTGGGCCGCCACTCGTTCGCCGTCCGTGGGAGCGCAGCCGGCGTTACTCGGGCAGCGTCTCCGGGTTCTGGGGACCCGTCAGGAGCCGGGCGTCTGCATTTCTTACGGGTCCCGTCGGACGCGCACGGGCGTTGAGAAGCCGGGTACGGTGTGCGCCCCACTGGGGAACTGGCCGCCGGCCCGGTGGCGAGAGGCCTGTGCTGCCCCGGACGCGGGGCTTCGAAACGTGTCCGGGGCAAGATGTTCACCTGGGGAGCGGCGGCTGGCCCCGAGCCGGCTCCGGGCGCTGCGGCTGCAGCGACGGGATCCACGGAGCGGCCCTGAGGGAAAAATGCGAATCTAACACAGGCAGCTTATCGACTTAGGGAACGGAAAGGGGTTTTGTTTGTTTTTGTTTTTTCGCAGCAACAAAAATCTGTTCTTTTATTTTTTTTAATAAAGTTATCTTTTTCTCCCTCTTTTTCCTTTTAAATTCTTTCTCCTATCTATTGATGAGAGAGAGAGGTCAAGTTGTTGTTCCACTAATTCATGCATTCATTGGTTGATTCTTGTATGTGTCCTGACTGAGGACCAAGCCTGCAACCTTAGTATATTTGGATGATGTTCTTCTAACTAACTGAGCTAACCAGCCAGAACAAAACTCTCTTCTTAAAAGCAGGACGTTTTTGTTCCACTTGCACTCATGTGGGACTAACCGCAAAGCCCCATTCATCCCCAATAGATGTTCCACAGAGTCAGGAACAGGTAATGGGAAGCAAACATTGGTAGTTCATATAGCTCTTGCTCCACCTTTCTAGCCAAATAAAATCTGGATAATATGTCCAAAACGCTGGGGCCGGGACTGACAGTTTCTATTAGGAGCACATATCCCATCAAATATGAATACGGTATACTTATTTTCAAGCCAGCTCCTTTAATTTTTAAATATATTTTACTGATTTTTTACTGAGAGGAAGGGAGAGGGATAGAAAGCCAGAAACATGGATGAGAGAGAAACATCCATCAGCTGCCTTTTACACGCCCCCTACTGGGGATGTTCCCGCAGCCAAGGTACATGCCCTTGACCGGAATCGAACCCGGGACCTTTCAGTCCACAGGCCAAGGCTCTATCCACTAAGCCAAACCGGTTTCGGCAAGCCAGCTCCTTTAAATTGATAGTAAACACAGTAGTTGAGTTACCAGTACAGCCAACTATCTGAAGCTAAAGCCAGTTATTTAAAGGCACATGGGTAAACACTGAATAAGTCCATGTACTAAAAACGCAAGACTGTATACCATTCGAAATCTAATCGGGTTAACTTTGCTTTAGATCCACGTCACATCTTCACAGCTATGTCCCTGTGATACTGGCTTAAAAACAGGCACAATAACAGCAGAAATATGGACAAGAGCAAGAATGAGAGAGTCTGCTGGCCCATGGGGCCTGTCCCTTCAGTGGCCTAAGCAAGGGGGAAGGGGCACTTTCCCCACAGGGCTTCTTGACTGCGTTCAGATCTGTACCTCTTGACACTTCACTGAAGAAATGAGTTATTGTTCGTCCGGTACAATGGCATTCATGCCCTTGATCTTTATAGTCTCCCACTTTGCCTACCTCTGCCTTCTACTAAGAGATGTATGCAGGGAAAATGGGAAAAGACAATTCCTGAGGAGAACACTACTTCTTTTCTTTAAAATCATTGAAGTTTTTCTATCCTCCACATTCTGATGCCCCTAGAAAAAGTAGAGGGAGGAGAGTGGAAACTGGTGGCTCCTGGAGGATGGTCCCTGTGCTGTGCACTTGCCAAAGCCATTGTGTCCAGGATGCACCACCATAAGGAGATCTGGAACAAGGAGTGTTGGAGTGAGATCCCAAGAGCTGGTACACCTCTGCAGATAGAGTTGAATCATGTTCCCAGGATTCATACCAACCCCATTAGAGTTAGAGAAGTGCACAAGAGCTTCCCAAACCCCTGAGAGTTACACACCTGCATGAAGAGCCAGCAGGTGTAGCAAGGAGGAATGGACCTGTAAGGAGCAATGATCTAGGGTGTTTGGGAAGAGAGATATGTCAGTAGATGCTTAGATGTTCTGTGCTGATCTGTCACTGGGTATATCCCTGGATGGAAGGAGAAGCAAGAGAATCAAATGTAATAGAGGTTACATTTCTGGCACTTGATGTAATACGGGTTAATAGAATTTAAATTCAGGTTTAGGAAAATAGTCATGGTTTTCATACACATGAACATATGAATGAACTTGGCATCAGTGCATCTTTGGTTCTCAACCTTGGCTGCACCCTAGAACTACTGGAGAGCTTTTAAAAATACCTTTGCATGAGCTCCACCACCAAAGAATATATATAATTCAGTTGTCTGGGGTGCAACCTACAGCAGTATTTTGTAAACGTTCCCCTGTTTTTAATGAGCACCCAAAGATGACAACTACTCTTGTCTTACTCTTTCTCCTCTCCTCTCTGTTTCCAGGGAGAGTTGGGGTGGTTCAGGTGTGGGGGAAGGGGTGGTTCAGCAAGGGAGGAGGCAGCCACTGTGATTGAGCATTGGATTTAAAGACACTGAACCTGGATTTGAATTCTAGCTCTGCCACCTGCTAGCTGTATGGTTTGAAATTTCAGGTTCCACATTTGTAAAAATTGATGTCAAATTTGGTGGCTTAAAAAAATCTCAGTTCTGGAGTCCAAAAATTGAATAATAATAAAAAGTTATCACCTGGCTACATCCAAGGTATAAGTAGAGCTACACTCCTCTGGAAGCTTTATGGGGAAATCTGTTCCTTCCCTTTTCCAGACTCTGGTGGCTCCTGGTACTCCTTAGCCTGTGGCCACTTCACTCTAATGTCTGCCTCCTTCTTTTCTCTGCCAAATCTTTCCTCTTATAAGGATACATGTACATTAAGGGTCCAACATAATTGAGAATAATCACCCCATCTCAAGGTCCTTGGTTTAATTACATCTACAAAGTTCTTTTGCTATTTAAGGTAACATTTACAGGTTCCAGGGATTAGGAACTAAATATCTTTCAGGGGGCCATTATTGAGCCTCTCACAATACAGCTAATAATGAATTCCCTGACCCTCTGATAGGGATATAGTTAGGGACAAGTAAGGTAAGTAAGTGAAAAGCTCCTGAAAATGTTATGCAAATGTAAGTTATAATCATCATTGCCACTTTCCATGATTCACCTATTAAAACCCCCTAATGACATGTGCTGTAACCTTGGCAACCCTAGCAGCTTCCCATATGTTCTCCCAGAACATTTCCTCTGGGGCAGAGCCAGGGCTACCCTAAGTTTATACAGGCCCTTGTGAGAATTAGAAAGGGAAGTGACTCTATCCTCAGGACTCTTTACTTCTTTTTGTAGAATATTAACAAAACATATTATACCGTCTCTTAAAACCTTGTAAGGGATATTGAACAAATATATAAATATATCAAAAATAGTGGGAACTAGATTTCTTTATATCAAGGTAGGAGTTAAAATATGAAAAAAAGAGAATGTTAGAATTTTCTCTTAATTAGAATTAAGAATTGATGAAAACTATGGTTTTCAATATGTAGTGATAGATATGGAAATAAATTTTAAGGAAGAGTGATGTCAGAGAAGGACACTGAAAACCTTATTCCCAGTGACTGTCAATGGGTACCCTCCTCCCACAGTCTTAGTGAAAACCACATGGGGAGCCTGGACTTCTGCCACAACCCAGAAGTAATGAGGCACTTCTCATCTTCCCCCACCAGGGTGGTGTCAGAAGAGGCCTAATGGGGAGGCCTAATAGTCAATACTTCCATTATTGTAGAGTGATAACAAAACACCCAAAGGTCAGTAAAGATCAGTAAAGTCAGTGAGAATGGGAACTCCCACCCCTACCCTGAATTAATGAGGAGCTCTCCCTCCTGGGGGGTTAATGAAGGCCAAGAGGAGAGCTGAACTTCTACCTCTACCTAACTGTACCTAAATAGCATTTCCCCCTTTTTTCTTGTTAAAGCTGTGTAAAAAGAAAACAAAACAAACACAAACAAAACAAAACAAAAAAAAAACAGGATAAAACAGACTCTCAATATAACACAAAAATTCCAGATTTCATTTTAAAAATATTCATCATACCAAGAACCAGAATCTGAAACTAAATAAAAAAGAAAATCAAAACCTGCCAACACAAAGGCATCACAGATGTTAGACTATCTGCCAGAGACTATAATGCTAAAATATGATAAATATGTTTCAATGAGCAATTATGAACATGCTTGAAACAGATAGAAAAATTGAAAGCCTCAGCAATAATAATAATAAAATGCTCTAGCTGGTTTGGCTCAGTGGATGGGGCGTTGGCCTGCAGACTGAAGGGTCCCAGGTTAGATTCTGGTCTAGGACGTGTACCTTGGTTGCGGGCACATCCCCAATAGGGGGCGTGCGGGAGGCAGCTGATTGATGGTTCTCTCTCACCGATGTTTCTAACTCTCTATCCCTCTCCCTTACTTTCTGTAAAAAATTCAATAAAATATATTAAAAAAACACAAATAGACATTTTAAGACTGAAAAATATACAATAACTGAAATAAGAAAGCTCAGTGATGGGCTAAACAATAGAATGGAAACAGAGCAAACAACTGGAAGATAGAAGAATAGAAATAAAGATAGAGAGAAAATAAACTGAAAAGTAAAATAAACTCAGAAATCTATGGAACTATAACAAAAAGGTCAACATTCATGTCATCAGAATCCCAGAAGGAGATAAAAAAGAAGACAGGGCTGAAAGAGTTTTCAAAGAAATAATGGCTGAAAATTTTCCATACTTGACAAAAGACATAAACTAATATACCAAGAAGTTGGGCAAACTACAAGCCGGTCAAACCCAAAGAAATTCACAGAAGACACACACCTTGACCTTCGTGGTGAGGTTCAGGGTCTAAAGGAGAAGCCAATGCACTAATGAAAACACTATACAAGAAATATGAATTTAGAAGTCATTGGGGGCCAGGTGGGGTCTCTTTCTTGAAGAGACATGCCAACACCTAGGCTTCTCTGCTTTTTATTCAGTTTTAGATTCACATCTTGTCCTCAGTAAAGCATGGCAAACAGGTAGCCTGACAGATTGCCTCAAAGATCAGTAAAGATCAGTAAGGTCCAGTAAACATTTTCTTGAAGGCCATTGTTGTGGAGCGAACCTGAGTGAATGACCACTGGAGTCCAGACCAAATTAAAATTTAGGGAGCCTTTATTAGCCGGCTGACACTGCTCTGCCTTTCTCCATGCAGGGAGTCCAGAGAGCAGCAGCGATCGACCCGTTGTGCAGGACTGCTTTTAAGCACATTTACCACATCTTGTTTTTGCAGAGCAAGCAATTTGAGGCAAAACAGTTTTTCTTAAATAATGTCAGGGTCATGTTATTGATGACCACGTTATTTACAGGGTCATCTTGTTCGTCAGAAAGCTGACAGTGTTCTATCTTGCAAGGCTATTTTGTGAGATGCACTTGGGATTCAAGGCTGAGTCGACTAGGAGGAAGCATGCTCAAAAATTTCTACTCTCTAACAGCCATCAGGTCAGGAAATTGTTTCAAGCCACTGCCATCTCAACATGAACAATCAGTGCCTAGCATCAGCCCTGCTAACTCTCAAGGTCCATTGGACTCTTGAGTTCCTTGGTGCACATTCATGATAATATTGACAAGCGCACTTAACTCAATTTCTGAAAACCAAGACAAAGAAAAAATCTTGACAACAATCAGAGAAGAAACACTTTTACCTGTAGGAGATAAAATATTGAGATGACCTAATTTTTCTCATTAGTGATCTTCTTTGAGACCAGAAGAAAATAGCACAATAAATTTCAAGTCCTAAAAGAAAGAACTGGCAACCTAGAATCTTAAATATGGTGGAAATATTCTTCAAGATAAGGAGAAATCAAGACATTTTCAAATGAATGAAAACTAAGAGAAGTGGTCATCAGATAATTTAATACCTAAAAGAAGGTATCTAAACAGAAGGGAAAAGATCAAAGAAGAAAACTTTGTGGATTCCTGCAACAGAGAGGAATTGTCAGGAATGCTCCAACCATGAAGACAAGAGGAGAAACAGTCCAGAGATGAAAGACGCTGATGACACCTTGCCATGCTAGCAGTCAGCAGCTGTGCATCACTGCAGGTTGCCCAAGACCAAATTAGAGAGGGTTGGACCTGCATTGCCACCATTTGTCCACCATCCAGAACTGAAATACCATTGCTGACGTGTACATATAATGAACTGTTTGACATTGAAACTGGGACTCAGAAGACTGTTGGACATTGAAATTGGGACTCAAAAAACTGTTGGCCCAGAAAGAAACTTACTGCAGACTGATTCATTTGCCTTTAAGCATGGCCATTGTTGCTTGTCTCATTTCTTGTTCTTATATGTTTATTTCTAGTCTGCAGATGCAAGTTTTTTTAAAGAAAAGAAAGGGGGGAGATGTCGGAAACCAATCCTGTCTCACTAATAGATAGATGTGGACAAGAAGTCTAGAAAGCCGGTAAACAACCTTAATTGCTTTGAAAGGTCAGAGCTAAAACAGTGTTAACTGAAACACCTCTGTTTGTTTTTTGTGTATTTCTGTTATTGGAATTTCTTGCCTAAAGGCTATGGGCGGATCCTACAGCCTTAATAAAAGGGGTAGCCAGGCCAGAGCACAGGGCAGTCCTTCCTCTAGACATGGGCTACCACCTGGGCCCCATTTCACAAATTAAAAAAAAAGAAACCTTTGAACATCAGGAAGGAAACAAGACCATGGCAAGCAAAACTATGGGTTAATACACTGTGTATCTTTTGTGTACTGTTGGTGGGACTGTAGAATGATGCAGTTACTACAGCATGGAGATTCCTCAAAAAATAAAATTAGTATTGCCTTATGACCCACCACTTCTAGATACATATCAAAAGAAACCCAAAACCACGTGTCTCGTGACCATTCTTCCTGCCTCCACCAGAGCAAAGCTGTGGTCCCATGACAGCTGAGATGGCTGGAGCTGAGGGTCACCGGGCAGCAGTGGGAGCTGGAGCCCATGGTATTGCTGCCTGGTTGGGGAAGAATTAGAAAATGAGGTGTGCACCACACTGGGCAGCAGTGACCCCAACAAGTGTTGCTATTTACAGATCAATAAAGAGACAAGCACCATATACCTATAGTTAGTACCTGCACCCCTGAAAGAGAAGAATCAGCAGGGATTTGCCTACCTTGTGGTCTTGAATGTCATGGAAGCCATAAACTATTTGAACTACACACAAAAAGAAATTTTTGTTGTGATTGAGGAAACAGCAAGTTTAAAAATTTGGAATGCAAATTATTTCCTGACAATGCAAACATAAATTCTAGCAATAAGCATAATGGCAACTTTTTTGGATTGCACTGCATTTGCAAGAGACCTTATCCAGATCCTGAAGATGAAATTCCAGATGAGCTTATCCAGTATGTAGTGTGTGAAGACTGGTTCCATGGAATTGCCATTCCCCCTTAGAGGGGGTTCTAAGAAGTGGCATGCCAGGCTGTATGAAGTGCTGCTCTTTCTCATGGGCCTGTGCTGCACAATTGGCAGTAACCAAAGTATCTGCTGAGGATGGCGGGTTAGGATGTAACAGGTGATCAGGAAGTTATCAAACCTGAAAATGAAGATCATCAAGATATTACCTTCAAAGAGGATGTTCCATAACATACAAAGGATGCTGTGAAGGAAGTTAGAGCAGAGCAGACTAATTAACCATGTACCAGCTCTAGTTCTGAAGCTGACCTCCAGACAGTGTTTAAGAATCAGTGTCTTAACACAAAATCACAGTATGGCTGCACACTTCAGGAATTTAAAACTAAGTGTTTTAGTTAACCAAAGAACTTATAGGTACATATAAATAGCCCATGGACACAGGCAATAGTGAGGTAAAGGTCTGGGGTGGAGTGGGACCCAGGTGGAGGGGAGTCCAGAGGGGAAGTGGGGAGAGGGACATCTGTAATACCCTTAACGATAAGAAAACAACTGTTACGTTAGACACATGTGCATGGAAGTAAGTAAGGCACATCATTATTGTACTTTATTTTTTTAATTTTTAAAAATATATATTATTGATTCTTTCAAAAAGGAAGGGAGAGAGAGAGAAACATCGATCAGCTGCCTCCTGCACACGCACCACTGGGGATGTGCCCACAACCAAGGTATGTGCTCTTGACTGGAATCAAACCCGGGACCCTTCAGTCCACAGGCCGATGCTCTATCCACTAAGCCAAAATGGTTTCTGCTGTACTTTATTATTATTTTTTTAAAATATATTTTATTGATTTTTTACAGAGCAGAAGGGAGAGGGATAGAAAGTCAGAAACATCGATGAGAGGGAGACATCGATCAGCTGCCTCTTGCACGCCCCCTACTGGGGATGTGCCCACAGCCAAGGTACATGCCCTTGCTGGAATCGAACCCGGGACCCTTCAGTCCGCAGTCCGACGCTCTATCCACTGAGCCAAACCGGTCTCGGCTGTACTTTATTTTTTTAAAATAAATCTTTATTGTACAGATTATTACAGTTAATTCTTTTTTTCTCCCCCATAGCTCCCCTCCACCCGGTTCCCACCCCCACTCAGCCCTTACCGCCACCCCTTCACTGTATGATTTTTGTCCAGCCTCTTCCTGCACTCCCCACATCTCCATCCCCTCGAGAATTGTCAGTCCACTCTTTTTCTATGCTCCCAATTCTATTATATTCAGCAGTTTATTCAGTTCATCAGATTTTTTATTCACTTGATTTATTTTTAATTATTTAAAAGATATTTTATTAATTTTTTACAGAGAGGAAGGGAGAGAAATTGAAAATTAGAAACATCAATGAGAGACAAACATCTATGAGCTGCCTCCTGTACACCCCCCACTGGGGACATGCCTGAAATCAAGGTACATGCCCTTGACTGGAATCAACCCTGGGATCTTTCAGTCCGCAGGCTGATGCTTTGCCCACTAAGCCAAACTGGTTTCGGCTTCACTTAATTTTTAGATTCACTTGCTGATAGATATGTATTTGTTGTTCATAATTTTTATCTTTACCTTCTTCTTTTTCTTCTTCTTCTTCTTCTTCTTCTTCCTCCTCTTCTTGAATATCTTTCAGCATTTCATATAAACTGGTTTGGTGGTGATGAACTCCTTTAGCTTTTTCTTATCTGTGAAGCTCTTTATCTGACCTTCAATTCTAAATGATAGCTTTGCTGGGTAGAGTAATCTTTGTTGTAGGTTCTTACTATTCACCACTTTGAATATTTCTTGCCACTCCTTTCTGGCCTGGATAGTTTCTGTTGAGAAATCAGCTGATAATCGTATGGGTGCTCCCTTGTAGGTAATTAACTGTTTTTCTCTTGCTGCTTTTAATATTCTCTTTTTGTCTTTTCCTCTTGGCATTTTAATTATGATGTGTCTTGTGGTGGTCCTCTTTGAATACCTTTTGTTTGGGGCTGTCTGCACTTCCTGGGCTGGTAAGTCTATTTCTTTCACCAGGTAGGGAAAGTTTTCTGTCATCATTTCTTCCAGTAGGTTTTCAGTATTTTGTTTCCTCTCTTCTTCTGGCACCCCCATAATTTGGATATTGGTATGCTTGAAGTTGTCCCAGAGGCTCCTTTCACTATCTTCATATCTTTGGATTCTTTTTTTTTTTTGCTTTTCCAGTTGGGTTCTTTTTGCTTCTTTGTATTTCATATCTTTGACTTGATTCTTGTGATCCTCTAGTCTACTGTTGGATCTCTGTATATTATTCTTTATTTCAGTCAGCACATGCTTAATTTCTAGTTGGTCCTTTTTCATATCCTTGAGGGTCTCACTAAATTTATCAGTGATTTCCAGAAGATTCTTAACCTTATAACCGTGGCTTTGAACTCTATATCCAGTTGTTTGTTTTCCTCCATTTCTGTCATTTGTGACCTGTTTCTTTGTCTCCACGTTTTGGCTGCTTCCCTGTGTTGATAGAGTGGTTTTGTGTGCTAGGTATCCTGTGGGGCCCAGTAGCTCAGCCTCCCCTGTTACCTGAGGTGGACACTCTTGGTGCACCCCTTTGTGAGCTGTGTGCACAGTCTTGTTGTAGTTAAGCCTTGATTGTTGTTGGTGTCACTGGGAGGAATTGACCTCTAGACCAATTGGCTGTGAGGATAAGTTGTGTCTATGATGGGAGAACTTCTGTTGTGGAGACACCCTTTGGAGCAATATTTGCTTCAGGGGGGCTTTGGTGCTCACTGAGTCTGCCCACTGAGTGTGTCCCTTATGAATCTGAGGAGTTGTAATCTGGATGTTCCCACTCTGACCACTGGATACACTTTGCATTTCCAAGGAGATGCAAATTTAGCCTCTGCCTAAGGCCACCAGCAGGAGCTATGAAGAGATCTGCAGATTCCTCTTCTTTGTTTGGGGTTTGGAAATGCTCAGATGAGGCCTAGCTTGAAACAATGCAAGCTGCTGTGGACCCTTAAGCCTTCTGTTGGAAGTTCTGGGGTTCTCTGATACAGCTGCAGTTTGTTGGGTAATTTTAGATTGCAAAGGGTCAGGCCATTCACATGCAAAAGCCTCTGCACACACCTGTGGTGGGTTGTAAATTGGGGGAGGTGGGGTCTCAGGGAATCAACCAGGTGGGAAAAACAGCAGTGGGTTCCCCTCAGCCCTGCCTGAAGAGGCCTTCGGGTCTCAGTGTCCCACAGTTATTATGGCAAGCACCTCTGAGAGAAAGCCACTCTCAAGTTCTGCCCGATGCCAAACAGTCCAGTTTCTCCTCTCTCCCTTCCTGTATGAGTCTGGGTTCCCAGAGTCTCACCCAGAACTGGAGTTCAGAGCAGTTGGGAGCTTGTGTCTCCCTCCTGATTGAAAAAGACACTGCATACTCAGTTGCCAGCCCTTTGCACATGGGAGCACCTCTTTACCTCCACAATTTACTTCCGCACCTCCTCTGAGTCTTTTCTCTTCTAGTTGTAGAATTTCCACTCAGCCAGCCTTCCTGTGGTTCTGGATGATGTCCATATTGTCTTTTAGTTGTAGTTTTGAAGTGGTTGTGTGAGGCAGCAGTTTAGGTGTTTGCCTATGCCGCCATCTTGGTTTCTGTCTTTGGGGACTTTTTCCTTTATTGTACTTTAAAAGTTGTATATGATAAGACATATTTTATTTTTGCTATATATTTTTACTGAATGATTTATTCCCCATCCCAAGGCAAGCATGAATAAAATTAGGTTAAATGTGAAAAAATGCTTCTGTTTTATAAAGAGAGACACTGACATCTATTGGCCTCTGAACTGGCATAGCAAGTTATGTTCCTGCAAAGACGTATGAAAATGTGTGAGGTCCAGATGTCCGATTTCTTAATATGATAACAGTTCTTGCTTATGAAAATAAGGGCAAGGTTGACCAGGCAAATCCTTTAATGGACACCCTTAACAGCATTAACAGAATTCAACAAGTGGAACTTATTTGTGACTATAATGACTTAAGACTAAACTTAAGGACTATCTCAAGTGATTTGCTGATGAAGGCATGGTTGTAAAGAGAAAGAATATTCTGCAGTTTTTTTTAAGAATTTCGGTAAAAAGAAGAGTGGATGGTATGCAGTATTGTTGGGGGCAGAGTGGAGTGTGGAGCTTTCTCAGACAGGCCACCGCTTAGACAAGTGCCCACTGACTCCTGGGTGAGATGAATGAGAACGACAGACATTCAAAGCCTCAAGGAAACAGCCCACCCAGTGTTTTTCTGCACCACACCTGACTGAAGGTCCTCCTGGAGAGTGACGTACAGAGCTGGAAGGCCTGTGGCCACACCTGACTGTAGATCCTCCTGGAGAGTGAGGTACAGAGCTGGAAGGCCTGTGGCCACACCTGACTGCAGGTCCCCCTGGAGAGTGATGTACAGAGCTGGAAGGCCTGTGGCCACACCTGACTGTAGGTCCTCCTGGAGAGTGACGTACAGAGCTGGAAGGCCTGTGGTCACACCTGACTGTAGATCCCCCTGGAGAGTGATGTACAGAGCTGGAAGGCCTGTGGCCACACCTGACTGTAGGTCCTCCTGGAGAGTGATGTATAGAGCTGGAAGGCCTGTGGCCACACCTGACTGTAGGTCCCCCTGGAGAGTGACGTACAGAGCTGGAAGGCCTGTGGCCACACCTGACTGTAGGTCCTCCTGGAGAGTGACGTACAGAGCTGGAAGGCCTGTGGCCACACCTGACTGTAGGTCCCCCTGGAGAGTGATGTACAGAGCTGGAAGGCCTGTGGCCACACCTGACTGTAGGTCCTCCTGGAGAGTGATGTATAGAGCTGGAAGGCCTGTGGCCACACCTGACTGTAGGTCCTCCTGGAGAGTGACATACAGAGCTGGAAGGCCTGTGGCCACACCTGACTGTAGGTCCCCCTGAAGAGTGACGTACAGAGCTGGAAGGCCTGTGGCCACACCTGACTGTAGGTCCCCCTGGAGAGTGACGTACAGAGCTGGAAGGCCTGTGGCCACACCTGACTGTAGGTCCCCCTGGAGAGTGACGTACAGAGCTGGAAGGCCTGTGGCCACACCTGACTGTAGGTCCTCCTGGAGAGTGACGTACAGAGCTGGAAGGCCTGTGGCCACACCTGACTGTAGATCCTCCTGGAGAGTGATGTACAGAGCTGGAAGGCCTGTGGCCACACCTGACTGTAGGTCCCCCTGGAGAGTGATGTACAGAGCTGGAAGGCCTGTGGCCACACCTGACTGTAGGTCCCCCTGGAGAGTGACGTACAGAGCTGGAAGGCCTGTGGCCACACCTGACTGTAGATCCTCCTGGAGAGTGACGTACAGAGCTGGAAGGCCTGTGGCCACACCTGACTGTAGGTCCTCCTGGAGAGTGACGTACAGAGCTGGAAGGCCTGTGGCCACACCTGACTGTAGATCCCCCTGGAGAGTGACGTACAGAGCTGGAAGGCCTGTGGCCACACCTGACTGTAGATCCCCCTGGAGAGTGACGTACAGAGCTGGAAGGCCTGTGGCCACACCTGACTGTAGGTCCTCCTGGAGAGTGACGTACAGAGCTGGAAGGCCTGTGGCCACAGGAGATGCCTGTGTGGCCTGGACTTGCCTTGCAGAAAAATGGTAAACAGGCTAGGTTGGAAAGCTCAGGGTATCTTAGAGGATGTTTACAATCCCCAGCTTGGGAACTCTTCCAAGTCAAGATTTCTGCACCCCCTTTACAAGGTTACACAAGTAGTGGACCTTTGTGTCTTGAAAGTTTATAACCTCGCAAATATTTTATTTAACTACCAGAAAGTTTATTACATCTTAGGATAGTTCAGGACCAGGTCTCCAAGGTGACACAATCCTGTGCAACACAATAATAAAAATCATCCAGTGCTCAAGGGCTAGCTTGATGAAAGGTATTATTTCTTCTTTTATGTTAAACAGAAAATCTCTCTTTTTAAAAACTTTTTGTTCACAGCTAGTTTTCTTTTTTTAAAAAAATACGTTTTATTGATTTTTTACAGAGAGGAAGGAGGAGGGATAGAAAGTCAGAAACATCAACGAGAAACATCGATCAGCTGCCTCTTGCACGCCCCCTACTGGGGATGTGCCTGCAACCAAGGTACATGCCCTTGACCGTAATCGAGCCTTGGACCTTTTATTTCGCAGGCCCGGTGCTCTATCCGCTGAGCCAAACTGGTTTTGGCACAACTAGTTTTCTTACTGACTGTATTGGACTATATCTTCTTGTAGAGACTGATTTTGGCCAACATGTGGCAGTTAATCCATGTTTCATGCAAAAGTATTAGTTGCTTTGAAGAAATTCTGGCATTGTATATCCATCTTTGTAGAATTGTTACTAGACTTATAATTACATACTAAACTCCAACCAGTCTCCTGTAAAATTAAATAAAACCAATTCAAAAATAGTGGGTAAATAACCCAAAACAGTAATTCGAAAGGATATATGCATCTCTATGTTTATTGCAGCATTATTTACAATAGCCACGATATACCCACCACTAGACCAGTAGATAAAAAAAGAAGTGGTACAGATATCTAAGGGAATAATACTCAGCCATAAAAATGAAATCTTACCACTTATGACAGCTGAATGAACCTAGAGGATATCATACTAAGTGAAATAAGTGAGAGCAAGACAAATACCGTAGGATCACACTTAAATATGGAATCTAAAGGGTAAAATAAATGAACAAAGTAGAAACAGTCTCATAGATATAGAAATCAAAATGATGGTTGCTATAGAGAAGGAGGCTGGTTGAAAAAGGTGAAGGAATTAAAAAGTACAAGTTAGTAGTCACAAAATCATGTTTAGTTATTAAGCAGAGCTGCCTGTTATAAATCACTCCCATTGTTTTCACTATTCTTTGTCCTCCTAGGCCACCAATTTTCAGCCTTTTTCATCTCATGACCCACAAACTAATTACTAAAATTCTGTGACACCAAAAAATAAAGTTTTTGCCAATCTGACCTCCCAAAAAGGTATAATTTTGACTCATTCACACCAAATGATGATTGTTGTGTTGGCTGTTATCATTTTTTTAAACTTGACAATCTAAGGGAAAAGAGGACAATGCCCTGACTAAATGGGTCCTGCATGTTTTAAAAATTCTTGCAGCGCTTCAATGTACAGTGGCACACTGGTTGAAATTGATGTCCTAGGCAATGTTAAGAGCAAGTTAATTTGGGGATTTACATGGAACATAGTAGAGAAACCCAAGAAGCAAGATGACTGGTAAAACCAGATATGTGAATTAGTAATGAAGAGAGTACAATATCAAAAATTCTCTCTCTCTCTCTCTCTCTCTCTCTCTCTCTCTCTCTCTCTCTCTCTCTCTCGTCTCTCTCTCGTAGAAGTCACAGTAAGGAGGGTTAAGGTCTTTCTTCCTTCCCGCACCTTGATATAATGAGGGCATGGCATTAGGAGGTGGCTGAAACTAGAACAGTGTAGAGTGATGTGTTAGGAGAAGGGTTTCCTTGTGAGCCAAATGTGTTTGCCACAAATCCATACATTTGAAACCTACCCAGAATGGCTCTTTTTCGTTTTCTTTGATTTTAGGCAAATGAGATCTTCCAGGAGATCTCCTTCCATATTGATTTTTGTCTTCTGTTAAATTATACCAGGAGTCTAAAGAGGAAATAGTAATTTTTTAAGATTCAGGGGATGGGAGGGCTGGCAATGCTAACATTTTTCCCCCCATTATCTAGCAACATAACAATCGAGCAGTCAAATAACCACATTATGCTTCAGATTCTTTAAAAAATATGTATATATTATTGTTGACAATATTACAAATGTCCCCTATTTCTCCCTTTTGCAACCCTCCACCCAGCCCCTACCCCACTCCAGGCCTTCACCACCCTATTGTCTGTGTCCGCGGGCTATGCATATAAGTATACAAGTTCTTTGGTTGGCCTCTTCCCCTTCCCGCTTCCCCTTCTCTGTGAGATCACTCAGGCTCTTCCATGCTTCTGTGTCTCTGACCCTTTTTTGTTGGTCAGTTTACTTTGTTCCTTAGATTCCACAAATAAGTAAGATCATGTGATATTTGTCTTTTTCTGACTGTCTTATTTTTCTTAGCATATTTTCCAGATCCCTCCATGTTATCTTAAAGGATAAGTGGTCCTTCTTTTTTACAGCTGCATAGTATTCCATAGTGTAAATGTTTCACAGCTTTTTTTATTTGCTAATCTACTGATGGGTACTTGGACTATTTCCAAATTTTAGCTATCCTATGTAATAAAGAGGGAATATGCTAATTGACTATCACTCCATCACAAAGATGGCTGCACACACAGCTGAGGCCAAGTTCCCCTAAGGAGACTTAATGAGCAGTCAGCAGGGACCTGAGGCTATACCCTCCCCTGCCCCTGTGGGGCTTGACAGGGGACCTCAGGCCATGCCCCCTGCCCCAGCACCAGGCCAGGGGACCTAAGGCCATGCCCCCCGCTGAGTGGGGCTAGACAGGGACCTCAAGGTGCGCTTCCCGCCCTGGTGCTGGGCTAGGGGAACACAGGCTGCTCCCTCCGCCCCAGCACCAGGCTGGGGGACCCCAGGTCACGCCCCCCACCAGGTGGGGCTTGACAGGGAACTTCAGGCTGTGCCCCCCACCCCAGCAGTTGGCCAGGAGACCTCAGGCTACACCCTCCACCCCAGCACCAAGCCAAGGGACCTGAGACTGTGCCGCCCCTGCCTGGTGAGGGTTGACAGAGCACCTCAAGGTGCACCCCCAGTGCTGGGTTGGGGGAACTCAGGCCATGCCCCCTGCCCAGTGGGGCTTGACGGGGGACCTGAGGCTATGCTCCACTCCCTGTTCCGGGCCAGGGGACCTGAAGCTGATTGATGAATCTCATCGATGTTTCTATCTCTCTTCCCTCCTCTCTAAAATCAATAAAAATATATTTTCTAAAAAAGATTTGCTGCAATGTTGAATCTGAAACCATATCAATTAACTTTTCATCCTGTTATTTTGAAATCCATTGGTCTACTGTGAATGTTGAATGAGTCTTTAACCACGAGTAATTTTGTCCTGGCATGTGTTGTTTATTTGGAATAAAATAGTTGCCAGTTCTGTGAGTTATGTAGCAATTCTAAATGTTGACATAATTATCATAAAACACTTTTACAATGACATTTCTTAATATCACCACTTATTTCATCAAGAAAAGCTTTACAAATTGGGAAGCTGTCCAGCTCAGGGTTGTGTGGGGAGCATCCTCAGTGGACAAAGTCCCTGAGAGGGCAGGTCTCATGAGGTGGCCTGCCTGCTCCTAAGATTAGTCATAGTTTCTGCCCCATAGAGAATGGTAACCTTTAAGCATAATAATAGTTACAGTTTCTGCCCCCTAGAGCACAGTGACCTTTAAACATAATAATAGTTTAGTAAGCATGATTGTCCTCCAGCAAGTAGCATTGTAAATAGCTAGGCTATCTGCGGAAAGGAATATAGGTGACGTCTTGGGTGAAGGTATAGCCGTAAGGGAGTTCGTTAAGATAAGGGGTCTGGGGGTGGGGGGGAGGGAAACATGTAACAAAAGAGTATAGTATTGCTTGCCACATTATGGGAACGATGAATTGTGTGATATGCAACCAGAGCTGTATAAAAGAGTGGAGAAGAATAAACCCGGGGCCGCAGTCTGAAAGAGGGCTTTGTGGACCTCCTGATTCCATTTGTTTTATGTCTATCTTTTTCCTCAAGCCTCACCCCCCTTTCAGGTACTGTATGACTGACGCTGGCTGGCTCCGGCAGGGTGGCAGATAAGTTTTCCATAATTCTTACTTTCAATTAAAAGCTTGATTTGTATCATTTTAGCAATAAATAATGTAACTTGTTTACCTTGATAAGACAAGCTTGCTTTATTCATTTTTTGGGACAATGTCTCTGAAATACCCAAGTCAAATAACCATAACTTGTCTATCAGTCATTGAAGGTAAAAAAAAACTGGTGACTCATAAAAAAAAAAAAAAAAACAGCTAGTTCAGCTCACATCTCAGTCACACAATTGTTTTTCTCAAGACAACCAACCTCCTTCAACTACAGTACAAAATACTTTATGAACATATTCCATTTCATCACACAGAATATTAAAAAGAGGTACCTGTGGGTTAAGTTTCATGAAATTAATAATTCATACTGATTCATCAAGAACATCCTATATAATAAAAGCCTAGATGGCATTGTGCGACATCATCACAAGATGCTGCCATCACACCATCACAAGATGGCCACCACAACATGGCCACCCCCACATTGTCACAAGATGGCCACCACAAGCTGGCTGCCCCATGTCATCACAAGATGGTCACCACAAGATGGCCGGCAGGTGAGGGCCATTGGGGGAGATCGGGCTGGCAGGGGAGGGCAGTTGGCGGCGATGAGGCCAGCAGGGAAGCAGTTAGGCATTAATCAGGCTGGCAGGGGAGTGGTTAGGGGAAATTAGGCTGGCAGGTAGAAGCAGTTAGAGGCAATCAAGCAGACAGGCAGGCAAGAGTGGTTAGGAACCAACAATCCTGATTGTGAGAGGAATGTCTGACTGCAGGTCAGTGAGACATCCCTCAAGGGGTCCCAGATTGGAGAGGGTGCAGGCCATGCTGCGGGACACCCTTTGCCCCCCGTGCATGAATTTTGTAAAATGGGCCTCTTGTTCTTAAATAAAGTTGGCTTGAGCGTGTGTGTGTGTGTGTGTGTGTTAGTGAATAACTCAATGATTATCATTATGGTTTGGTGCCACAGCCTTGATTCTTGCTAAGCTCTAGCAGTTTGCCCACCAGTGCTTCTGATCCTAAGTGCTGGTATCAACACAAGATTGAAAAGAAACGTCTTTGTATTGTGTCTTGGCACGACAGACCCTCTGAAACAGTCTTATGAGCCCAGGGCCCTTTTAACCAAATTTGAGAACCACTAGACTGAACTCTGCAGAAAGAAAGAAACCTAGTCAAGACATAAGTGATAAGGACTAAAAATAAAGAATTGGGTTTTATGTAGTAATCTACAATGTAATTCCTTATATATGACCTCATTTGATCCTTATAATGCCCTCTTGAGGTGGTAGATGATGTGCTTATAATCCTAGCCCCACAGAACTTAGCAAGAATCAAGGCTGTAGAGGTTGTCATATCCTATGGAGACCAGTCCTTAGGCTAGGCCCTGCTTAACCTCCCATGACACCATAATACCCTTACATGATATTATTCTACAATGTCATTATAATATTTGATATTTGACAACAGCATATTATACAATTATCCCAAATAAACTTACAAACTAATTCTTTGAATGTTGGGCAGCAACTTAAAAAAGGATAGGAAAGAAATTAATCCCTTTCAGAAGGAATTAAGGCACTGGGAAGGCATCCGAGCATTCTATATTGGCCCTTCTTGCCCTTTCTGCCAAGAGGGACCTTCTTGTTACTATCCAAATGCACACAGCTGATGCCAGAGTTTTCAGTTCCAGCTGTGGCTGAAGCCTTTGGGCAGCTGGCACCATGGATCTGTATCTCGACCAATGGTGTGAGCTGGGCCCTCTCTGGAGAAGAAACCTGGGTCCCCCGAGATATGTTATCAGTACCGGGACCCCGCCAGCAGGCGAGGGGACCCCAAGGCAGGTACTGGACGTGGAGGCCACAGGGGGGCATAGACTACAAAGGAGACAGAACTGAACCTCACATCACCCTGTTTGGCCCCGGAGGATGGCTGGTTAGCCAGAGATGGGAAAGATTCCTCAGGGAAGGAACAACCCAAGACAGGCACAGTCGCAGAGGGGCCAACAGGAGAGAACTAAAAGGTCAACAGAGGTGGGACACAGACCCTCATCCACAAACCTTGCAGGGGTTTGAATTCTCAACCCTCCTAAGGGAGGTCTCCTACCCCCACGGCTGCTTCGCCTCCCACACACAACTCATACGGGGACCCAGGTGGCAGACAGAGACTCAGCCAGCAATAGCTGCTCTATATCTAAATTCAGTCTATTACCAGGAATGCTCTGGACCTACTCAAAATTGCAAATATTCCTTTCCACTAGTATTCACAGGGTAAACTAAGATTTCTGCTTGAGTATTAAAATTGACAGGAAAATAGTAATCAAGTTTTCAGATTAATTTAAATTGGCCAAGTGAAATATGTGAATACTCAAGAAAATTATAGTGTACTGGACAAAAAGCTTTTCCTAAAACATTAACTAAAAAATCTATTAGTAGTTCATCTCACTGTAAAATTGCCTAACATCCAAAGAACCTAAAGCAGTCACTTTGTGTGCAAAAATTAAAATTTAAAATTACCAAGACTGCAATATAAAATTTCCAAAAGTCCCCATTAATCAAAAAAGGGGAGGAGACAGCGGGGTAATATCATGTAAGGGAAAAAAAAATATCGAGTAAGTAAAATACATCTAGAAAATTCTTACTCCAGTAAAGTAAATTCCATTTGTAAAAACAATTGCAGGACACCCATGAAAAAACACACATGGTGTCAAAATAAGCCAAAGGAAAATCATTTAGGCAAAAATTAAAAAGAATCCCAAGTCTATTTTGCATAGAGGATCCCTTTGTTAACTTTTGGTCGAGAATGTGTTTGTGTGTTTTCAGAGAACAACTCCAAGACCATGTGGGTTCCTGCGACGGTGAGGAACTGATGGATCTGTTCCAGTCACGAGGACGGTCCAGAGATGGGGGACACTGACGACACCTTGCCATGCTAGCAGTCAGCAGCTGTGCATGTCTGCAGGCAGCCCAGGACCAAACCAGAGAGGATGGATCTTGCATTGACACGATGTGTCCACCATCTGGATACCATTGCTGACTTATACACATAAAGAATTATTTGACACTGAAACTGAGACTCAGAAAAGTTGGACATTGAAACTGAGACTCAAACATTTTTTGTTCTTATACATTTATTTCTTGTATGCAGAGACAAGATATTTTTGAAGAAAAGAAACAGGGGAGAGTGATTGATATAGAGGCAGGGTGTCCTTGAACAGGCTGTCAAGCTACAGGGGGAAGGCTTGGGTGGATGGGAGGCGGATGTGGGGGGGAGATCAACTGAAGGACTTGTATGCATGCATATGAACATAACCAATGAATGAAAGACACTGGGGCGGGGAGGGGGGGAAGCTGGGGATATGTGCTGGGGGGTGGGGGAGGCTGGGGGGAGGATAAGGGGGAGGGGGAAAGGAAAACACGTACTACTATTATACTGCAAAAAATCAATAAAAAATAATTTAAAAAAATAAAAAAATAAAATAAAATGTTCCTTTGGGGGAAAAAAAAAAGAATCAAGGCTGTGGCACCAAACCATAATGATAATCATTGAATTATTCACTAACACACACACACACACACACACACACACACACGCTCAAGCCAACTTTATTTAAGAACAAAAGGCCCATTTCTTTGCCCCACAATATTCCATTTCATCTTTGCCCTTTCATGAGATAGATATCTGCTTCTCTTCCCCCACCCCCCATTAATATGTCTGTAACCTATTTTCTGTTGATTCCCACCTATACCCCTCACCATGCTGAATTTAACAGGAACCTTCATATAGTGGATAGGATAAGGAACTGCAGAAACTGGCCCATGAAGTAATTGAATATTTGAGAGAGATTTCCCGAAGGGAATGGAGTAGAACACTTGTCACATGAAGATGGTAGATGTGAGCAGAGGGCATCTCAGCAGGCTGTTTAATTGATGCTGTTCTACAGAGGCCATGACAATGCCCTAAGAGCTGACAGGGCAATTGCTGTAAGCAACTGGTATACATAAATGACCCCAGGCATTGGAGCTGCCCCACCAACACAGACATTTTACATTGGCATGTTTTTTTGAGAAAGAAACCTGTCTGTTCTTCAAGCCACTTCACTGTTACAACAGCTTAGTTTTGCCCTGATTTAATATGCCCTCATTTCTTCAAGATTTTAGCTCCTGGTTTACTGTTCCTCTCCCCAATCCTAATCCAGCGATAATTCTCTAGGATTTTAATGCTAAAGGTGATCCTTCCAAACTCTCTACATTTCATTGAAAGTGCACTTAGATCACCTTGACCTCCACATTTCTAAATCAAAGTGTCACGTCTCAGTACTCTTTTTACTGGACCTATTGACAATATGTGAAACGCCTTCTGCATGTGTTTTCTGGACCAATACACTCCCCTGGTTTTTCTCCCATTTCTCTGTCATCTCCTTTATTGGCTTTTCCACATTTCCCAACCAAAATGTATAACTATTTCCTACGGCACTCAACTCAAAGATCAATTCAGTTTATAAAACAAAAACAAAAAAATGAAAGTGTGGCATATTAACACATAAATAATCCAAGAACCCAGGCCAATGCAGGAATATATTTCAGAGTGGGGATTAACAGGTGAACTGAATGTAGGTCTTTTACCCTGTTAACCTGAAATATCATTATCTCTTATATGAGATCTGAATAAAATTTTAAAGACTGCAAGCTGAACATTCAACTGTCTGGCCTGGAGAGAAGTTACTCTAATGTTGCCATTTAGAATCAACTAGACTTGTTAAGGATCAAGTAGACTCTGTGCTTAAATAGGCCATCTCATTCCTGTTCTGACATGCCTTGTTTTTCCTTAGAACACCGTTTCTCTAGAAAATAGAGAAAGAGGAACATCATGTCTTAAGTAGATAAGCTGGGGTAAAAATTTCTCAGAGGCTGTCAGTGTTTCTAAGACTATGCCGGGCAGTAACAAAAAGTGCAGTCACCTAGGTAGGCCCTTGTCTGACGCTTCCTCCCTCACTTATTTGGTATTTATCCAAAGTTGCAAAGGAAACTTTAAAGTGAAAGCGGAACCCAAAGGTTGTCTCCAGACTATTTTAGCCACCATTCAGTCCATCCTCACAGTATGACCAGTTTACCAATGTAAATGGAGCATTACTATAGCTTCTGGGGCACAGTTGTGTGTCCAAGTATAAAGACTTCAGTGGTTCCTAAGCATACAAAACCTCTGCATCTTTTAGCTTGCTTCACATCCTTACATGCTCTGGAGACTCACTGAACTACTTGGTTTTGATCCTAAGTCCTGATATCAATACAACGTTTAAAAGGTATATTGCAATTAAAGGTTCTGGCACCAGGCCAGTGAACATGCTATTCTCTCTCTTAGCTACCACTCACTGGGCAACAGTTTCCTAGTTGGCTTTTTGGACTAACTGCAATGGGAAACTCTTCTTGGGACCCTTTTCCACTGCCTCTTCCTGCCTTTCATCACACCCCTTCCCATTCTGGCTGAGGCAGAAGTTGCTGTGATGTAGAGTCTTTTCATAGCACATATCATATTGTATTGAAGTCACTGGGATGTTTAATTTCTTTTCCTTACTGAACCTGAGTTTCAAAAGTTAGGACTACATATTCTTGATCATTGGTGATTAATTCAGTGCCTGGCAGCTGGTAGGAAATGAAGAGTTGAATAAGTGAAAGAATTCAACAAAAGTAACTATTATTTAATGTCAACTCTGACCTAGGAGCTGTGGAGCTAGGTAGGCACTTGGAGACACCATGGCAAGCAAAAATACACATAAAATCAACACTCATGTGACTTACTTGTTGGGGGAACATACGTAAGTAAAATACCTGCATTAATGAATACTGAAATTAAAATATGTTCTCTATAGGTGAATAACACAGTTCAATGAGAGCAGTTAAAAAAGTCCATGACCCAGATTAGGACCCAGGTTACAGACAGAGACTTGGCCAGCAACAGTTGCCCTATATCTAAATCCAATCTAGCACCAAGAATGCTCAGGGCCTACTCAAGAATGCAAATAATCCTTTCCACTAATATTTACAGGGTAAACTAAAATTATTGTTTGGGTATTAAATTTGATTGTAAAATAGTAATCAAGTTTCAGATCAATTTAAATTGGCCAATTGAAATAAGTGAATACTCAAGAAAATTTAAATGTACTGGACAAAAAGCTGTTCCTAAAATATTAACTAAAATTTCTATTAGTAGTTCATCTCATCGTAAAATTGCCTAACATGCACAGGACCTAAAGCAGTCATATTTTTGTGCAAACATTAAAATTTAAAGTTACCAAGACTGCAATCTAAAATTTTCAAAAGCCCCCATTAATCAAAAAAAAGGGGGGGGAATAGTGAGGTAATATCATGTAAGGAAAAATATCCTGTAAGTAAATTACATCTAGAAAATTCTTACTTCAGAAAATTAATTTCCATGTATAATGCTAACAGCAGGACACCCATTAAAAACACACTTGGTGTCAAAATAATCCAAAAGAAAATCATTTGGGCAAAAATAAAAAGAATCCCAAGTCTAATTTACATAAAAGTTTCCTTTATTAACTTTTGGTCCAGAATATGTTTGTATATTTTCATAAAACAACTCCAAGACCATATGGCTTCCTGCAACAAGGAGGAACTGACAGGTCTGTTCCAACTACTAAGATAGTCCAGAGATGGAAGATGCTGACGACACCTTGACATGCCAGCAGTCAACAGCTGTGCATCGCTGCAGGCGGCCCAGGACCAAACCAGAGAGGGTGGAACCTGCATTGCCACCATTTGCCCACCATCCAGATACCATTGCTGACATGTCACATAAGGAACTATTTGACATTGAAACTGGGACTCAGAACTGTTGGACATTGAAACTGAGACTCAAACATTTTTTGTTCTTATATATTTATTTCTAGTATGCAGATGCAAAATTTTTTTAAAGAAAAGAAATGGAGGAAAAAGATAGATACAGAGGCAAAGAGGCGTTGAACAGACTGTCGAACTACAGTGGGAAGGCAGGGGAGGGTGGGGGGTGGGGGCTGTAAGAGATCAACCGAAGGACTTGTATGCAGGCATATAAGCATAGCCAATGAATACAAGACACTGGGGAGAGGAGATAAGTGAGGGCATGTGCTGGGGGGTGGGGGAGGCCTGGGGGAGGTCAATGGGGAAAAAAAGAAAACACATGTACTACTATTTGTAATAGTTTAAAGAATAATAAAAAAAAAAGAAATAAAATAAATAAAAAGTCTATGACCTAGACTGCTTATCCTTTTTGTTTTTGGGTTTTGTTTGTTTATTTTATAGGTGTAGATGGAAGAGAACTAAACATGATTTATAATTGATGGGAAGAATTAAAATAAGTGGGATAAGTTAAATAATATACACGAGAGACAAGAGGATGAAATAAAGCACAGTTCTGGAGAGGATAGGTAGAGAAACTGGCATTGGGTAAGAGAAAGAGTACATCTTCTGAAACTACAAGAGGGAAAATTGAGAGTTGATGCAGCAGTTGGTAGGTGGTAGATTTTGTACTAGACAATTAAATGAGGTCTTATATGAACGACTTTATTTATTTTGAGGGAGAGGAATCAAAGTTGTCTTTTGGAAATAAGGGCAAAGGTAAGAGAACCAGAGATTTGAAGAGACTGAGGGGGTTTGAAGTTTTCATTACAGAGTGCAGAAAGCAAGTGAACTGAGAAATGTAGTAGGATTATTGTGTTAAGAAGCTATATCTGGCTGGTGATGGTGACTAAATACTGACAACAATCTGTCTATTGTATGCTTTTTCTTTTATAGGCTTGGAGGTTCAGGGAAAAAGTACAGTTGGTTTCATTCAGGATTGGGGTTTAGCCAAATTGTAGAAGTGCCAGTGTGTCAAGGGAAGTTTAGGATAATTGCTAAGAATTTTGTTGAAATCAACAAATCACAAGTGATGGTGAAGATGCAGATAAAAAGGAACCTTCGTGCACTGCTGGTGAGAATGGAGACTGGTAGAGCCACTGTGGAGAACAGTATGGAGTTTCCTCAAAAAACTAAAAATGGAACTCCAATTTGACCCAGTGATCCCACTTTTAGGAACATATCCCAAGAAACTAGAAATATGAATCGGAAAGGATATATGCACTCCTATGTTCATAGCAGCACAATTCACCATAGCTAAGATTTGGAAATAGCCTAAGTGCTCATCAGCAGAAAAGTGGATTAGAAAACTGTGGTACATTTACACAGTGGAATACTATGCTGCAGTAAAAAAGAAGGCATTCTTACCATTTGCAGCAACATGGATGGAGATGGAGAGCATTATGCTAAGAGAAATAAGCCAGTCAGAGAAAGATAAATATCACACGATCTCACTCATTTGTGGAATATAATGAACAACATAAACTGATGAACAGAAGTAGATTCAGAGACAGAGAAACATCAATCAGAAGGTCAAACCTCGGGGAAGGTAGGGGAGGGTGGGGATAAGAGGGAAAGATCAACTGAAGGACTTATATGCATGCATATAAGCCTAACCAATGGACACAGACAACAGGGGCGTGGGGGCATGAATGGGAAGTGGGGGGGGGGTGATGCAGGAATAAGGATACATATATAATACCTTAATCAATAAAGAAATTAAAAAAAAAGAATCTTGTTGAAATAAAGGAGCAGGGAATCCGAAAGGAGAAATTTGACATATTGGAAAAAGAGGAGGGATGTCAGTGAACTGGAGTTCCCAAGGAGATTGACAAATAACTGTAGTGACAATGGTTAATCAGAAGGCTAGAAAGAAAGACTGGGGCATAGCTGGAGGATAGTGGGATAACAGAGCTACTACTGAACACATTCTCCAAACATAGAAACCTTTCAACAGTATTGAAGATACTAAAAGTATGATGAGAAAAATAGTGCTTGCCTCTTCCGACCAACTACATCAAAATTACAACTAAATTATAGAACAACCACCCTTGAGAGTCAGCTGAAGACTAGCTAAAAAAAACCTCCTATGACTAAGGATATAAAGAAGAAGCTCCATATAAATAGGTAAGAAGGATGGAAATGTGAAACAGGCTGGTCCCACACCTATGTGTGACAGTTACGAATTGGGAAGGGTATCTTGGCTGTTGAGGTCCCCTATGAGGAACAAGGGGTTTCAGATCCATACCAGTCTCCCAAGGCTGGAGCACCAGTGCCTGGGAGAGGAGTCCTCTTAATATCTGGCCATGAAATCAGAGGGGTCTCTATCTGGGTGAGATGAAGGGCTGCTGGAGTCCCAGGCATTTCCTTTAAAAGGCCCATACAGAGACTTACTTTCTCAGAGCTCCATTTTGGGACAGCAACACGAAAAGCACTAGAGACATACAATTATAAACTGAAATGTCTGGCTTTAGGGTGAGGGCTGGAGGGGCAGCTCTAAAGTGCTGGCAGGCACCATTGTTTTGTTGTTGTTGTTGAGCCTTACCTTCCATAGAGCCAACAGGCAAGTCCTATAGGTCCTTTGTTAAGCCCTACCCAAACCCAGCCTACAGGCACAGGCAGGCACCAAATCTGAGTTTCTATCAAACTTGCTTCACCCTGTGGATATCTAAGAACTGGCACTATACAACCCACACAAAGGCCAGAACCTCTTTCAGCAACTGTTGCTCACAAGCTGATGGCCTCAGCCCATGCTATGAACTTCCTGAAAATCTCTGAAAGGCCTACAAACCCCAAATAAACCAGCAGCTGATCTTGGCATGCCCTCAACCTCTTGCTAATCGACCCACATCCTGACTCTAGTGGCAGCCAGCCTTGGCTTGCAGAGTATCTCCTCCCAAAGCACATACAAGCCCAGCACAGGCAACTACCATCAGCAGATCTTTGTAGCTCCTACCTGGTAGCCCCAGGTCAAGCATAGGCAAGGGTTGACCTGGATGTGCCCTGGTGCCCCTCCCAGGAGGCCCCAGGACCAGCATACCCAGTAACCAGCTTTAGATTACACCAGATAACCACTAAATTAGATCTACAAACAACACACCTAAGGAGTGGACACAGCTGGCACCAGAGGCCAACTACAGCAAATCTCTGTGAAATCATCCCACCCCATTAGCTCATCCCCTGTAATTACAGCCAGTCTTAATGGTCAGTCCAACTCACTGCATAGTCAACAGCAATCAAAGCTGAACTACAACAGAAGTGTACATACAAATCATACAAGAGTCACACCTGAAACATCCAGCTCAGGTGAACATGGAGATTGTGACAATGGGTCCCAAAGGCCATACTACCAAGACTTGGAGATGTAGCAGCTCTACCTAATACATAGAAACAAACACAGGGAGGCAGCCAAATAAGGAGACAAAGAAATATGTTCCAAATTAAAGAGCAAAACAAAATTCCAGATAAAGAACTACAAAATCAAGCCCAAACCAGTTTGGCTCAGTGGATAGAGTGTTGGCCTGTGGACTGAAAGGTCCCAAATTCAATTCTGGTCAAGGGCATGTACCGTGGCTGCTGGCACATCCCCAGTAGGGGATGTGCAAGAGGCAGCTGATCGATGTTTCTCATCGATGTTTCTGACTTTCTAACCCTCTTCCTTCCTCTCTATGAAAAATCAATAATATATATATATATTTTTTAAAAGAACTAAAAATCAAGACAAGCAATCTACCAGATACAGAATTCAAAATGCTGGTTATAAGGATGCTCAATGAACTTAAGGAATAAACAGATTATCTCAGTGAGAACTACAACAGAGTTAATAATATAAAAATGAAGATAAAAAACAAAGCCAGTCAGAAATTAAGAGCACAGGAAATGCAATGAAGAATACATTGGAGAGACTTCCGGTCAAGATGGTGGCGTAGGTAAACTTGGCACCTGCATCCTCTCACAACCATATCAGATTTTCAACAAAACCAGAGAACAATAATAATTCAGAACCATCTCCAGTCCCACAACCAGAGAAGTGAAAAAGAAAGCACATGGAGACTGGTAGGAGGAGTGGAGGTACAGAATGAGCCGGTCCATGTGTGGTACTTTTTTCTTTTTTTAATTGGTAGGGATATCTTGGTTGTGGAGGTATACATGAGGAACAAGGGGTATCAGCCCCACACCAGACCCCTTAGCCCAGGGTTCCAGTACTGGGAAGAGAAGTCCCATAACTTCGGGCTGTAAAAGCCAGTGGGAATTGTGTCTGAGTAACACAGAGGCTGCTAGAGTCCCAATTATTCCTCTTAAAGGGCCAACACACGGACTTACTCTAACTCACTCCCTCTGAGCTTCAGCATTGGGACAGCATCTTGGAAGGACCCAGAGACATATGGAAAAGGACTAAATTGTCTGACACCAGGGCAAGAACTGAGGGGAGGGGTAGCTTTCCCCAGACAAAAGTGATGGCAGAAGTCATTGTTCTTATGCTGAAATCTCCCCTGCCACAGTGCTGACTGATAGGTGCCATATCTGAGTTTCAGTCAATCTGGCTCACACTGTTCGCCCTGCCCTGGTGACTCCCTGAGACTTTGCCCTGTCCAATTTGAAGCTCCAACCAAGCTGTTTGCAGTGGTCTTTCCATATGAATAGCCTGTGCTGGCTCAGCCTTCAGACTTTTCTAAAATCTCAAACAAGCAGCAGCTGGCTTCTGTATACCCCAAACCTCTCAATAAGAGGCGCTAGGCCTGACATTAGCAGTAATTTACCTTGGTTCACAGTGTGGCCTCTCCTGGGTAGTTTCAAGCCCAACACAAGTAGCAACCACTTTCAGATTGCTCTGTAGCTTGACTAGTTGACCCCAGGCAGAGAACAGGCAGTAGCTTGCTTTTCATCTCCTGGGAAGCCCCAGAGCCAGTGCACAAGCTAGAAAAAATGGGAAAGTACCTAGAAACATACAATCTTCCAATACTGAGTCAAGAATAAATAGAAAATCTGAAAATGCCTATAACTACTAATGAAGTCATATTGATAATGTTAAAACTCCCAGCAAACCAGTCTTAAATTGGATGGCTACACAGATGAATTTTACCAAACATTCAAAGAAGTAACATGTGCCATTCTCAAACTATTCCCAAAAAAACTGAAGAGGAGGGAAGCCCCTAAAGCTCATTTTACAAGGGCAGCATCAGCCTGATTTTAAAACAAGAAAAAAAATTAAAAATAGAAAATTATAGGCCAATATCCCTGATAAACATACATGCAAATTACTCAAGAAAACTTACCAATACATTACAAAGTTCATACATTATGATCAAGTGGGGGTTTATTCTGGGATGCAAGGTTGGTTCAATATCCCAAATGAATTCACATGATATAACAAATAAATAAAAAAGGTTAAAATCATATGATCTTATCAATAGATGCAGCAAAAGCATTTAAAAAAATCCAGCATCCATTTGTTGAAAACTATTAGCAAAGTGAAAATAGAGAAAACATTCCTCATCATGCTAGTAATAATGGCTATATATGAGAAACCCATGGCTAACATCATACTCAATGGTGAAAAGCTAAAATAGTTTTCCTTAGTATCAGGAACAAGCGCCCAAACCAGTGTGGCTCAGATGGTTGGAGCATTGTCCTATACACCAAAAGGTGGCAGGTTCGATTCCCAGTCAGGGCACATAGGGGAGGCAACAGGTCAATGTTTCTCTCTCCCCGTTCCTTACTCTCTAAAAAAACCCCAAACAATCCCCTGTCCTAGAAAAAAACAAACAAACAAACATATCCTTGGGTAAGGATTAAAAAAAATAATCAGGAATAGACAAAGATGTCCACTTTCACCACCTCTCTTCAACATAGTATTGGAAATCCTAGCCTCAGGAATCAGAAAGGAAAAAGAAATAAAAGGCACTCAAGTTGGAAATGAAGTAATATTTGCAGTTAACATTGATACTATATAGATAAACCTAAAGACTCCACCAAAAAATGAACTGATTCATTAATTCACTAAATTAGCTGGATACAAAATAAATGTTCAGAAATTGATTGCATTTTATATACCAACAAGGAACCTAAAAAAATTTTTAAGAAAACAATCCCATTCACAATTACATAAAAAATACCTAGTAATAATTGTAACTAAGTAGGTAGAAGACCTGTACTTGAAAAATTATGATATTAAAGAAAAAAATTGAAGAAGATACAAATAAATGAAAGCATATACCAAGTTCATAAATAAGAATAATTAACATCATTAAAATATTTATACTCACCAAAGCAATCTAAAGATTCAATACAATCTCTATCAAAATACCAATGACATTTTTTTACAGAACTACTAGTAAAACAAATAATCCTAAAATTTATTTTTAATGATTTTAAAAATTATATTTTAATGGATTTCTGAGAGGTTATTATGCTAAGCAAATAAGTCAGACAGAGAAAGACAAGTACCATATGATTTTACTTAAACATAAAATCTTAAAAATGACATAAATGAAGAAATAACCCATAAATACGAAGAACATAATATTGCCGGAGGGGAGAGATTTGGGAGCTGAATGAAAAAGATGAAGGAATTAAGATGTACAAAATGGAAGTAATAAAATAGTCTCATGGGATGTAAAGTACAGCATAGGCCAGTGGTTGGCAAACTTGTTAGTCAACAGAGCCAAATATCAATAGTACAACGATTGAAATTTCTTTTGAGCCGAAAACCGACTTCTGCGCATGGGCCGTGAAGTTTCAATCCCACTACATGCGCATCTGCACGTGGTATTTGTGGAAGAGCCACACTCAAGGGGCCAAAGAGCTGCATGTGGCTCTCAAGCCTCGGTTTGCTGACCACTGCCCTGGGGCACAACCACCTGTGCTGGGCGCCAGGACAGATACCACAAATTCCTTCATTATTATGTTAATTGTTCCTGCACCCACCTAAGTGTGTGCCCATCATTTTACTTTTATCCAATCCCAGGAGTTTCTAGGCTTTGCTTTCTCCTGCCTCTCTAATTATCACCAATGGATTTCATTTAACCCAACTACGACCCTTCCTTTGATTGCTGTGTATAAATACAAATGTAACCCTCCATTCTCATGAGCATTATCTCAATTTGTAGAGGTTCTGCTTCCCAGCATATGTTGACAGTTTGCCTCACATAAACTCACAAAAATTCTTTACAGGTTTCAATGGTTTTTTTATGTTAACACTTCCAATAAACATCTACACTTTTATTAAACAAATATGTTAGTCCACGTTTCTTCAACTTCGTCAAACACCCATGAGAAGTCTGCAACCCAAACCCCACGTTTCATTACAAAATACAGAATATATTTCTTAAAAACATGTAGTAATAATGTAAATATGTTTAAAAATAAGTTTAAAAAATTAAAAGTGGTTAGAAAGAGAATTAGAGGGTAAAATTGTTCTTGCTGCCATTTTCTTTGGTATCATTTGACCTTGTTAAATTGTGTGCACATTACTTTGATGGAAGTAAAACAATTTATGATAATTTAAAAAAAAGTAAATATTCCCCATAAAGAGAGAATTTTAGTTTGTTTTAATTACAACTCTGATTCAGCTGGGATTTTGTGTTGGTCAAAGGTACCTAGAAGTGTCTGTTTTTTCTCCCAAATAGGTTACAAACTCCCAGAACAACTTATCAGTGTTTCTAGGCTGTGTCCTTGCCCTGATACCACACTGATTGGAACCAGAGAATGAGTTTACTGTGTGGAGACGGAAGAAAAAAGAATAGGAAGCGCAAAGGTACAGTTCTATAAAAGCAAGTGCCTGGGAAACGATCAGCCGGAGGACTGCCAGAGTGAGGAATGTTGGAAGCACAACAGAAGACTCGGACACCAGCTGTAACCCAGGTGACCAGACGCCCAGCCTGAGGGCGGCGGGGGCGTGGCGCGCAGCCGGCGCGGGACGGGATTGGTGCGGCCCTGGGGGCGGGGCGGACGGCCCGGCCGCTCGCGGCGACCCTGCGCCATGCCGGCTGCTGCCGAGCGGCGGGCGCGCCGGCCCGGAGTCGGGGTGGGGGTCGTGGTGACCAGCTGCAGGCATCCTCGCTGTGTCCTCCTGGGAAAGAGGAAGGGGTCGTTTGGAGCTGGCAGTTTCCAGCTTCCCGGGGGCCACCTGGAGTTCGGGTAAGCCGCCACCGGCCGTCCGGGGAAGGCGGGACGTGCCCCAGAGGCCGGAGCGTTCCCGGCCGCGCCGCGTCCTGAGTCGCGCGCGCGTGTGCCCTTTCCTTCTCTCGGAGCGCGCAGGCGCCGGCCGAGGGGCGCGGAGCCGGGAAGGGGCGGAAGGACGTCCTCGCCCAGTGCTTTCTTCGCCGCGCCGCCGTCCGGTGGGTTTGGCGGCTGCTTTCCTAATGCGTCCGCCGCAGGGTGTGCGTAAACCCCGAGCAGGCCAGCGCCGGTACATTGACGGGTTCCGGCCCGAGTAGGTCCAGGTGCGGTCCAGGTTCCTCATCTTTAAAACGCAGAAGGAAAACGAAGTGCTCTTGAAAGCTCCTCTCCAATTTGGCGGTCTGTGATTTGTTGATAGATCAAAGATGGGCAGTTTAGAAGCAATCCTACAGACTGAAGAACGTTTGGTATTGTACCAAAAGGTGCACTTTAAGTGAGAGTAAGTTTCAAGTTAATATCAGATAAATAGCATCTAAAGCATTCAGACCCAGCGCTGCTTTTCCTCTTGTATAGAAAGTGGAGAAAATAGTGAATCTTTGTGTACACATCACTCAGTCTGTTTTTGTCTCGTCTTTACCGCTCTCTTGCAGACACACACCTTTTCTTTCAGATTATTTCAAATTGCATACATCCAGTTATATCACCCCTAGGTAGTTAAGTATGTAACTGTAACAAACTTTTAAAAACATAATCATAATATTATTTTCACATCTAACAAAGTAATTCTTTAACATCATGCCCAGTCTTTGTCATTTCCCCCCAGTTGTCTTGAAAATGTCTTTTTACCATTTTATAATAGTGGATATCAAAGGAAGGGCACATAATGCATGTGGTTAATAAAATTTACAATCTCTAACGGTAACCCTGCCACCCCCTTTTCCCCATGCTTAGCTATGGAGAGCAATGCTCAAACTTGCAGATGTTAAATGTGTAGAGCCTTTTATAAATTTAAGGATGGAATTAGATAGGCTCTTATAAAGGTGTGGTGCCTAGAAATGTATTCCTTCCTTTCATCCTCATTATTTTTCAAGAGCTGGGAAAGATTCGTTTCAAAATGTCTATTTATATTCCACGTTCTGCTTACTACCGTTTCAGTACCTAGAACACAAAATGATCTGCCATTTTTTCCTATAATGTCATCTTGGTCCATGTCTCTTGAAAGGGTCGGCTACTACTATTACCACTTCCTTTACTTAACCTTCGTTTTTTATTTTTTGGGTTCTCCATCAGGGGGGCAGTGACAGAAGATAGAATTATAGACAGCCTGTTAGCCCTGCAGGCAATTAGGGGTTAACTAGCCTAACTGACCACAAGATGGTACGTGTAACTGTCTTTTAGGAAAGGGCAGGGCTAATAAGGATACACAACAGTAATAGTGGTGAAATGGAGTGTGCACTATGCTGCAAAATGACGTTCCTTATATAAATTAAGATGGCTGCTTCTATTTCTAATGATGGGAAATGGCATCCATAGCAAAGGCCCTCCAATCTCCCAGCCTCCCCCTCACTTATCTCAGTGATAATGGTCAATTAGAAATCCATGACACCCCAGAACTGTAAGAAATCAATAAAAATGTATTTTTAAAAAGCCCCACAGACTTCTGGGTGTTAATTTTGTATCCTGCTACATTGCCAAATTCATTTATTAGATCTAGCATTTTTTGTTGGCGTCTTTTGGATTTTCTATGTACAATATCATGTTATCTGCGAATACTGACAATTTTACTTTTTCTTTTTCGATTTGGATGCCTTTTATTTCTTCTTGTTTGATTGCTATTACTAGTATTTCCAGTGCTGTGCGAACACGAGTGGTGAGAGTGGGCATCCCTGTCTTGTTCCTGTTCTTAGGGGAAATGGTTTTAATTTTTGCCCATTGAGTATGATGTTGGTTATAGGTTTGTCATACAGGGCTTTTATTATGTTGAGATATGACCCCTCTATCCCCACTTTGCTGAGAGTTTTTATCAGGAAAAGGTGTTTGATTTTGTCAAATGCATTTTCTGCATCAGTTGATTTGATAATGTGATTTTTGTCTCTTGATTTGTTTATGTCATTTATCATGTTTATTGATTTGCGGATGTTGTACCATCCTTGCATTCCTGGAATAAATCCCACTGGGTTATCGTGTATGATCTTTCTAATGTAATGGTAGATCTGGTTTGCTTGAATTTTGTTGAGGATTTTAGCCTCTTTGTTTATCAGGGATATTCACCTGTAATTCTCTTTCTTTGTAGTGTCTTTATCTGATTTTGGGATAAGGGTAATGCTGGCCTCATAGGAAGAGCTTGGAAGTGTATCTTCCTCTTGAATTTTTTTGAGTAGTCTGAGAAAGGTAGGTTTTAATTCTTCTTTGAGTATTTGGTGAAACTCCCCTGTGAAGCTGTCTGGCCCTGGGATTTTGTTTGCTGGAAGTTTTTTGATGACTGCTTCAATTTCCTCAGTTATTGACCTGTTGAGATTCATTTATTCTTCTTGATTGAATTTTTGAATTTTGTTTTTTTTTCTAGGCATATGTCCATTTCATTTAGGTTGTCCAGTTTGTTATAGTACAATGTTTGTACTATTTTTAAAAAATAATTGTTTATATTTCCGTGGGGTTTGTTGTTTCACTTTTGATTTTGTTTATTTGGGTCCTGTCTCTTTGCGTCTTGGTGAGTCTGGCTAGTGGTTCATCAATCTTGTTTATCCTTTCAAACAAACAGCTCTTGGTTTCACTGATCTTTTGCAATGTTTTATTTTTGGTCTCTCATATTTTTTGCTCTTATCCTTATTATCTCCTTCCTTCTGCTTACACTGGGGTTTTCTTGTTCTCTTTTTAATTCTTTAAGTTGTAGCGTTAGATAATTTATTATCAGTTTTTTGTTTGTTTGTTTTCTTGAGTCAGGCTTATAATTCTGTGAATTTTCCTCTCAGAACCATTCTCACTGTTTTGCATAGGTTTTGTTGTATTTTCATTAACATTCATTTTCAGGATGTTTTTAATTTCTTCTTTGATCTCTTCGGTAACCCAGACATTGTTTAATAGCATGCTATTCAGCTTCTAAGTGTTGGAAATTTTTTATTGTTTTTATTGTAGTTGATTTCTAAAATTATATTGTGGTGGTCTGAGAAGATGTTTGATTTCAATCTTCTTGAATTTGGAGAGACTTTGCCTGTGACCCAATATGTGGTCTATCTTTGAAAATGTCTCATGTGTACTTGAGAAGAATGTATATTCTGTAGGTTTGGGGTAAATTCTTCTGAAGATGTCAGTTAAGTCCATCTGATCGAGTGAGTCATTTAGGAGTGCTGTTTCTTTGCTGATTTGTTGTCTAGAGGATTTATCCAGTGATGTTAGTTGGGCATTAAATTCCCCTTCTATGATCGTAGTGCTGTCAGTCTCTCCCTTGATATCTTCCACAAGTTTTTTTTTTTTTTAAATCTGGGTGCTCCTGGATTGGGTACATATATGTTTACCAGAGTTATATCTTCTTGTTGTATTGATCTTTTTAGTATTATTAGGTGGCCTTCCTTATTTCTTGTTATGGCCTTCACTTTGAGGTATATTTTGTCAGATTTAAGTATTGCTACCCCAGCATTTTTTTTTTTTTTGTCATTTCCATTTGCATGAAAGACATTTTTCCATCCCTTCACTCTCAGTATGTGTGAATCCCTTGTTCTGAGGTGGGTCTCTTATAGACAGCATATATATGGGTCATGTTTTCTTATCCATTGAGCCACTTGGTGTCTGTTGATTGGAGCATTTAGGCCATTTAGGTTTAAATTTATTATTGATTGGTACTTGTTTATAGCCATTTTTTTTTTGTGCTTTGTCCTATTTTGTTTTTCTTCTTTTTACAGTAGTCCCTGTAGCATTTCTTGCATTGGTGCTTTGGTACTGATAAATTACCTTAGCCTTTCTTTGTCTGTAAAACTCCTGATTTCCACTTCAATTTTGAATGATAGCCTTGCTGTATAGTGTATTCTTGGATTCAGTCCCTTGTTTTACATCATTTTGTATACTTCCTTCCATTCCTTTCTGTCCTGATGTGTTTCTGTTGAGAAATCATTTGATAATCTGATGTGAAATCCATTGTAGATAACTGTCTCTCTCTTTTTTTCATACTTCATTTTTTTTGCAGTATAACTTATATTTAATAGTAGTACATACGTTTTCCTTTTCCCTCCCATTATCCTCCCCCTCCCTTACTCCCCAGCACATGTCCCTACCTGCTCCCCTCCCCGCCCCAGTTTCTTTCATTCATTGGTTATGCTCATATGCATGCATACAAGTCCTTCGCTTGATCTCCCCCAGCATCCGCCTCCCATCCACCCTAGCCTTCCCCCTGTAGCTTGACAGCCTGTTCAATGCCTCCCTGCCTCTATATCAATCACTCTCCCCTGTTTCTTTTCTTCAAAAATATCTTGCCTCTGCATACTAGAAACAAATGTATAAGAACAAAAAATGTTTGAGTCTCAGTTTCAATGTCCAGCTGTTCTGAGTCCCAGTTTCAATGTCAAATAGTGCCTGTCTCTCTCTTGCAGCCTTTAATATTTTCTCTTTGTTATTAACATTTGCCATTGTAATTATGGTGTGTCTTGGTGTGGATCTTTTTGGGTTTGTCTTGGTTGGGATTCTCTATGCTTGTGTGATTTTTTTCTTCCTCAAATCAGAAAAGTTTTCTGACATTATTTCTTCAAATAGGTTTTATAACCCTGGCTCCTCTTCTTGTCCTTCTGGCACCCCTATATACATATGTTGCTTTGTTTCATTTGTCGCAATGCTCCCTCAGGCTCTCCTCCTGTCCTTTATTCCATTTTTTTTCTCTAATGGCAGTTCAGATTGTGTTTATTTTGCCTGCCTGTCTTCTAATTTGGTAATCCAGTGTTCTGCTTCTCCAGGTCTACTGTTGAAAACTTCCATAGTGTTTTTTATTGTAGCAATATCATTATTTTCTCCTGATTCTTATATAGGTTGTTGATTTTCTCATCCGTGCCGTTTATGAACTGTATGGCCCCTATTCTGTGTGTTTTTCCCCTGACACATTGCATGCTTCTGTTTCATTTAGTTCCTTTTATGGTGATTCCTCCTTTTCTTTGTTGGTTGTTTTTCTATCTCATTTTTGCTCTCACTGATAGATCTCGGTATCAAGTAATGTGGGGCCTGTGGCTGCAGCTGTGTGCTTGGTGGCGGGTCACGCGGTCGTGGGTGGCAGCTGCTCCTTGGGTGGTCGCAGGCAGTGGCTGCTCCTCCCCATGGTTGTGGGGCTAGTTTTCCGCGTGTGGTCTTGGGTGTCAGCTGCTCCTTGCATGGTAGCCGGGTGGCTCCTCCTAGGGTGGTTGTTGGCAGTGGCTGCTCCTTGGGAGGTCTCAGGCGGTGGCTGGCCCTAAGGTGTTCTTGGGGCTGCTGTTTCTCATGTGGTTAGGCGGTGGCTGCTCCCTGGAGGTTCCCGGGGTAGCTGCTCCTTGTGTGTTTGTGGGGCAGCTCCTCCTAGGGCTATCACTGGCAGCGGCTGCTTGCAGATTGGCTGCTCCTTTGGGGGTTGCGGGATAGCGACTGCCCTCAGGCACTGGCAGGCAGTGGCTTCTGGTGTGGTCTCGATGCCCAGGGTTGAAGGTCTGGCTGGCAGGAGGGGAGCGTGCTCCAGAACTCACAGTGCCCTCAGCAGGGAGCCTGGAGTCCCAGTGCCTGTGGGTCGGCAGCTGAGGCAGCAGGTCCCTGGCCGATTGGCTGTAGGCTCCTGGGTGGTGTCAGAGGGCCCCTCAGTGGAGGTCAGGTGAGGCTCCCCAACAGAGCAGCTCTCCCCTTCAGTATGGTGTGGCCTCTGCGGCAGAACTGGCACTCTGGGTGTGGTTACAGCAGTAGCAGAGGCTGCCTGTGAGATCTAGCTGTCCCTCACTCAGAAACACACCCCCCCCCCCGCCCCCCACATCCACACTCTCCTTTTGCTCCCTCATTCACACACTCTCCCTCACTGCCATCCTTCTGGCCACCATCCTAAATGTTCACTTTTTGTTATTCGATATGAAGTCCTTTTTCTCTCGTGATAACTAGCTAGATACAGCATATATAGAATGTCAAAGGCAGGGTTTGGTTTATTGTTTAAAGAATGAATCAATTATAGTTATTTTTGCTTTACACTAGGAATATCTAGCCCTGTATTTCTGGCAAGAAATAAATTAAATGAATAGAATTAAATATATTAGTTTGTTTCTGTTTTTCAGTGAAAGCTGGGAAGAATGTGCTCAAAGGGAAACTTGGGAAGAAGCAGCTCTTCACCTGAAAAACATTCGCTTTGCCTCGGTTGTGAATTCTTTCATTGAGAAGGAGAACTACCATTATGTCACCATACTAATGAAAGGAGAGGTGGATGTGACTCATGATTCAGAACCTAAGAATGTAGAGCCTGAAAAAAATGAAAGTAAGAGAGAATTATCTATAAAAATGCATTTTTTAATTTGGACAAGTATTAGTATACCTTCTGAAGGAATGTTACGTTATGTTGCCACGTAGATTCTCTTCACATAGAAACACAGATATACTTAGATCCTGGAATCACAAAGACGTCACAGGAGAGAACTGATGCCTGAGTTGCTCTGCGTTTTCATTCTTTCATGTAGACATTTGTGCACTTGGAGAAGGTACCACCCTCTGTGCCTCTTCTGCCATCTGGCAATAGTAACTGCCTCAGATGGGTGGCTGTAAGGGGAACATGAGTCACTGCACTTAAGAACCTAGTGAGCACAGTAAGTGTTCAGTAAATGTTAGTTTTGTTTTTAATTCAATTTTCTTCACAAACTGTCATTTTAAGTAACACACTTAATGTGTCTTTCTGTTTCCTCACCTGTGCAAGAGAGGTAATAATTTTCTTCTATAGAGAATGAATAACCTTACAAAACAGTTATCTGTTCCTTCTATGTTGAACTGAGTGCTCTGGAAATTTTAATGGCAATACTGATATTTATTATTTACTCCATGTTAAGCATTCTTCTAAAGGGTTTACATGTTTCATCTCTTCAAAAATTCCATGAGAGAAGGAACTAAAGAGAAAAATATCAAACTTACTGATTATATTATTTTCCAGATGAAACTTTATTCAAGTGGTCTCATGTAGTGGAAGTATTTCATTTCTTTTCTCTTACACAAGACTCTTTTCATTCAATACCCACTGAGAACTGTGTGCTGGACACTGCTCTAGACAGGACTAAAGAAACAGTGGTGTATAGAAGTCCCTCCCCTCCTGGGATTTATAACTTAGAAGGGGAAAGGTAGCAAGTGAGCAGATATTTTATAATTGTAATGGTAAGGAGTAAGAAAAGCTGTAAGGATAGTGGTGTATGTGTGCCATGTTAGGAACAGCCTTTGAGAGGGGACATGTATACAAAGGCCTGGAGGAAGTGATATTTATAGAATGAATAAGTCACATCTAACCTGTTTTAGAGAGATAATATGATTGAATGAACAGAAGCAATGTTCTTCCCAAAGGTCTATTGAGTCATACAAATTTTTTAAAAAGTAACTACTTGGAATCACCTAAAATGAACTAGCGAAGTTTGAACTGAGTTGTTTTTACTCACAACACTTTGGACACCAAATACATTTTTTTCTCCTCATACCAACTCTCCAAAAATCGACTGGATGGCCTATATTCAATTCAGTTCTAACACTGTCTATCCAGAGTTGCGTCAGATCCTAAAAGTTAAAGAGCTCTGTCCCACTTCAAACACCATGCAGAAGTCCTGGCCTCCTGAATTTTGACCACATACCTGTACATCAGGGTTTCTCCCAGTTCCCTTCTCAGGTTCAATAATTTGCCAAAATGGCCCATAGAACTCAGAAAAATGTTTTACTTAAATTACCAGTTTCTTATAAAGGATAATACTCAGAAACAGACAAATGGAAGAGATGCATAGGGTGAGGTATCTGGCAGGGTAAGGAGCTTTCATACCCTCTTCAGGTTGGCATGCTACTTTCCCACCATCTTGATGTATTCACAAACTCGGAAGCTCTGCAAACTGAGTTCTGTAAGGTTTTTATGAAGGTTCCATTATGTAAGAACTTATGATTGATTATTGTCTATTGGTGATTATCTCAATCTCCCTTTCCCTCCCCCCTAAGGTGGGGATAGAGGGTAGGGCTGAAAGTTCCAACCCTCTAATCAATCCTTGGTCTTTCTGGTGACCAGCTCCCATCCTAAAGCTATCTAGGGGTCCCCAGCTACCACTTATTTTATTAGCATAAACTTATGGTTGAAAGGGGTGTTTTATGGATAACAAAGATGATTCTCTCATCTCTATCACTCAGGACATTACAAAGGGTTTAGGCACTCTGTGCAAGGAAAAAGGGATGAAGACCAAACATAGATATTTCTTCAATCACTCATCACACTAAGAAATGCCTCAAAAGTGTCCAGAGGTCTCCGGTTGGCCTAGGATAAATTGTTCATGCGTAAAGAAGGGGAAGGCCGCCTGGCCGGCATGGCTCAGTGGTTGAATGTCGGCCTGTGGACCATGAGGTCATGGTTCAATTCCTGGTCAGGGCACATTCAGGCTTGATCCCTAATAGGAGGCGTGTAGGAGGCAGCTGATCAATGATTCTCATCATTGGTGTCTCTATCTCTCCTTCCTTCCTCTCAGAAATCAATATAAAATAAAAATAAAAAGAACTGGAAGGCAGTAGAAGTAGATAAGAAATGGCTCAGTGGGTTCATTGTGGGTATTTTCGACAAGTCCCTCATAAAATGAGGAACTGGAGAGTGGAGAGCCCAGAACAGTAATAGTGGAAACAAAAATCAGTAGCCTTGACACTATGAAGCTGTAGGGAGTAGCAGTTAGTTGACTCTTTTTCTTCTATATATATATATAGATATAGGTATCTATATGTATATTTTAAATCTTTATTGTTCAGTTTATTAATTACATTTTCCCCTTTTTTCCCACTATAGCTCGCAGTACCCATCCCACCCTCTGACCTCACCTCCCCCACACTGTTCTCTCCCATAGGTGCAAGATTTCTGTCCAGTCTCTTGCTGCACCTCCCACACCCCTTATCTCCCCAAGAATTGTCAGTCCATTCCCTCTCTATGCCCATGATTCTGTTATATTCACCAGTTTATCCTGTTCATCAGCTTATTAATTCACTTGATTTTTAGGTTCATTTGTTGGTAGATGTGTATTTGTTGTTCATAATTTATATTTTTACCTTTTTCTTCTTCCTCTTATAGAATATCTTTTAGCAATTCATATAATATTGGTTTGGCGGTGATGAACTCCTTTAGCTTTTTTCTAATCTGCGAAGCACTTTATCTTACCTTCAGTTCTGAATGATAGCTTTGCTGGATAGAGTAATCTTGGTTATAGGTTCTTGCTATTCATCACTTTGAATATTTCCTGTCTGGCCTGCATCGTTTCTGTTGAGAAATCCACTGACAATCATATGGGTGCTCCCTTATAGGTAACTAACTGTTTTTCTCTTGCTGTTTTTAATATTCTCTCTTTGTCTTTTGCTCTTGGCATTTTAATTATGATGTGCCTTGGTGTGGTCCTCTTAGGGTTCCTATATATTGGGGTTCAGTGTGTTTCTTGGACTTCTAAGTCAACTTCTTTCACCAGGTGGGGGAAGTTTTCGGTCACTATTTCTTCAAATAGGTTTTCATTACCTTGCTTTCTTTCTTTTTCTGGCACCCCTATAATTCGGCTGTTGGTATGCTTGAGGTTTCCCAGAGGCCCCTTACACTATCTTCAATTTTTTCGATTCTTTTGGTTTCTTGCTTTTCTAGCTGAGTGGGTTTTGCTTCTTTGTATTTCAAATCTTTGACTTGGTTCTTGCGGTCGTCTGGACTGCTTTTAGGTCTTTGTATAATATTTTTATTTCAGTCAGTGTATGCTTAATTTCTAGTTGGTCCTTTTTCATATCCTGGTAGGTCTTGTTCATTTCCTCGTAGGTCTCGTTCATTTCCTTGTAGGTCTCGGCCTTTTCTAGGAGCCTCTTGAAAAACTTTATAACTATGGTTTTGAACTCTATGTCCAGTCGTCTTTTTATCCTCCATTTCTTTCACACCTGATTTCTTTCCATTTCTCTGCATTGTGGCTGCTTTCCTGAGTTGGTCAATTAGCTTTGTGTGGTAGATGTCCTCTAAGGGACAGTGGCTCAGCCTCCCCCGTTACCTTAGGTGGATACTCTTGTTGTAGCTCTTTATGGGTTGTACAGTATTGTTGAAGTTAAGTCCAGCTTGTTGTTAGCACTAGGAGGGTTTGACCTCCAGGCCAATTGACTGTGAGGGTCAGCTGTGCTCAGATTGGATGGGTGGAGTCTCCTAGTTGAGTAGTCAGTGTCAGCTCCGCCCTATGCGGCACCTGGGTTTCTGTGCTGGGTGGTAATAGCTCCATGCACCTCTGAGAGAGAGCCACCGCCAAGCTCCACCTGCTGCCGGACAATTCAGCCTCTCCCCAAATGAGTCTTCACCCCCAAAGTCTCGCCCAGAGTTGTACAACAAAGCAGTCCGGTGGTCTCCCGAACGAGGGAGCAAGTCACGAGTCCTCTGTGCACAGTCGTGCACTGCTGTTCCCAAGTTTACGTGCACTCTCCACAAGCTCACCCTCTCCACAAGCTCGCAGACCTCTGCCACGCCCAGGCTTCAGCGTGCTTTCCCACTGTCCAGTTTCACCCCATATGAGTGTGGGTTCCCCAGACCTCGCCTGGAACTGGGGAATCAGTGCAGTGGAACGCCTTTGCCCTCCCCGTTTGAGAAAACCAGCCGGGTTTGCAGCCGCCCGCCCTCTCCGCTGGTGCACGCGCACGGCTCCAAATCTCTGACTCTGCGCGTATCTTCAACGCTGCCCTCCGCCGCTCCTCCGAGTCACAGTGTCCTCTCTTCACTTTTATCTGTGGAATTTTCACTCAGCCAGCTTTCCGGTGATTCTGGAAGATGTTTGTTCTTTCGTTAAGTTGTAGTTTTGGAATTGTTGTGTGGGGCAGCAAGATAGGTGTTTACCTATGCCGCCATCCTGGTTCCTCTCCCTAATTGACTCTTTAGTATTAAATTTAAATGTGCATATTTACATTTTATTTCTCTTGGTAGGACTCATTTCGCTTTTTTTGAAGAAAAACGTATTCTGTAGCCTGGCCAGCATGGTTCAGTGGCTGATGTTGACACATGAACCGGGAAGTTGTGGTCCCGTTCCTGGTCAAGGCGCAGGCCTGGGTTGTGGGCTTGACGTCTGGTGGTGGGGAGGGGGGTGCAGGAGGCAGCCAGTCAGTGATTCTCTCTCATCATTGAAGTTTCTAGCTCTCCCTTTCTCTCTCTGAGACAAATAAACACATAAGGAATTTAAAAAACATATTATATACAACCAAGTTTTTAAAAAATAGTTTTGAGGTAAAATTTATTCAGGTAATAAGCAATGGTTATTATTATTTTAAGACTAGAGACCCAGTGCATGAAATTAGTGCACTCAGGACAGCGGGACCCGGGGGAGATTGCGAGAGTGTGCAGGCTAGGCCAAGGGACACCACTGGTGCACGATCAGAGCTGGGGAGGGACCCTGGGAGAGCTCTAGGGCATGACCGGCCCGTCTTGCTCAGTCCTGATCCTCCAGACCCCAGCAGCAAGCTAACCTGCCAGTTGGAGCATCTGCCCCCTAGTGGTCTTACCGTCTGCCCCCTGGTAGTCAGAGGACATTATAGTGAGCTGTTGAGTGGTCCTGTCATATCATTAGTGTATTCTGCTTTGCTTGGTTGAATGGCCGACCAGACACTTAGCATATTAGGCTTTTTTTTATACACTAGAGGCCCGGTGCATGAAATTTGTGCTTGGGGGGCGGGGAATGTCCCTCAACCTAGCCTGCATACTCTCCAGTCTGGGACCCCTTGAGGGTTGTCCGACTGATCTTATGGTCCGATCCCAGTAGGATCGGGCCTGAACGGGCAGTCGAACATCCTTCTCACAATCCAGGACTGCTGGCTCCAAATTGCTCGCCTGCCTGCCTCCCTGATTGCCCCTAACTGCTTCTGCCTGCCAGCCTGATCACTCACTAACCCCACCCTGCCAGCCTAATTGATATCTAACTGCTCCCCTGCCAGCCTGTTGGCCCCCAACTTCTCTCCCTTGCCAGCCTGGTCACCCCTAACTGTCCTCCTCTTATTGCCCCCAACTACCCTTCCTTGCAGGCCTGGTCCCTTCCAACTGCCCTCCCCTGCCGGCCTCATTGCCCACAACTGCCCTCCCTTGCAGGCCTGGAACCTCCCATTGGCCCTCCCCTGCTGGCCATCTTGTGGTGGCCATCTTGTGTCCTCATGGGGGCAGGATCTTTGACCTCAGGGGGGCAGCCCTCTTGTGTGTTGGAATGATGATCAATCTGCATATTGCTCTTTTATTAGATAGGATAGAAGCCTGGTGCATGGGTGGGGGCCAGCTGGTTTGCCCTGAAGGGTGTCCCAGATCAGGATGGGGGTTCCCTTGGGGTTTGGGGCAGCCTGGGTGAGGGGCCTGTGGTGGTTTGCAGGCTGGTCGTGTCCCCCTTCCCCCTAGCAACCAAGCTGAGGCCCTTGGATCTGGGATTAATTTATGTTCTACAATTGAAACTTTGTAGCCTGGAGTGGAGCCAAGCCTTCTGCTCACTTTGTGGAGACAGCCATTTCTGTTTGGGTTTATTTAAATTCTATAATTGGAACTTTGTAGCCTAGAGTTGAAGCCTAGGCACTAGGGCTGCAGAAGCTTGGCTTCCTCCATCACCTGGGCAACCCTAGCCTCTGCTCTCTCCAGCTACGTGACTGCGGCCATTTCTGTTGGGATTATGTATCTTCTATAATTGAAATTTTGTGACAGTGAGTGGAGGCCTAGGTCAGCAAGGGCAGGTGGAAAGTTTGGCTTCCTCCATCACCAGAGAAATCCAAGCCTCCTTCCTGCTCTCTTCGTGACCTCAGCCATCTTGTTTGGGGTTAATTTACATACTTGCTCCTGGTTGGCTGGTGGCTGTGGCTTGTGGATATAGTGGAGTTGTGTTTAATTTGCATATTACTCTTTTATTAGATAGGATGATAGGGCCCTCAACATTTCCTTCTTTTTATCTTTTCTATGGGCAAAGTGTCCTGAGATTAGAAGAGAAAAAATATGGTGAAAATAGGTGTGTGTTTGTGTGTGTGTGTGTGTGTGTGTGTGTGTGTATGTGTGTGTATGGTGTGTGTTTGTGTTTTATGCTTAGTATCCTTCATGAGAAGCAGATACAGAAACCATTTATTAGTAGAGAAGATACTGAGTATAAAGCACCAAAGTTATTGACTATCACAGCTTTAGTCACAAGTGTCATTCACTCTGCTGGCCCTCTTTCCATTTTTCATTCTTTCTTCTGCCCTGTCTGGCCTTTGGAGGGATTTGAGTTGCAAACCCTGGCTCAAATAACAACTTCTCATCTTGTTCTTCTGAGCTGCAGAGTTATATTTCTAGTTGCCTTCTAGATATCTTTCACTAATGCTCAGAAATTATCTCAAATTTAGCTCTACAATTAAACCTCAAATCATACTTTTCTTCCTTTAATGAACTTTGATTCTACAAAGAACAGACGTTTTGGCTCGTTCATCTCTGACTCTTCCAGGCCTGACACAATGCCTGGCTTGTTGTCAGAGCTCGAATATGTTGAAGAAAGGCACAAAGGAATGAATATGCAAGCAAACCTCTTTCTGTGAAGTTCTCTAATACAGTATCTAGATTGGTCTGCTTTTTTGTTTTGCACGTTTTTTAAATTCTCATCCCAGGATATGTTTATTTTTAGAAAGAGAGGATGAGGGGAGAGGAGAGGAGAGGATTGTGGAGAGGAGGGGAGGGGGCCATTGATGTGAGAAACATGCAGAACACCCAGGATCAAATGCGCAACCTAAGTATGTGCACTGACTGCAAATGGAACTCGCAACATTTTGGTGTACAGGACATGCTCAACTGGAGTCACCTGGTGAGGGCCTACTTTTTAAATACTTTTAAATGACTTATAAAAAATTACTGTTCTTCTTACTATATTCCTGAATGTTTTCTTCCCCCTAAAATAGAGTAGTTTTAAGAAGTTTATATATATTTGTGACTCTATTCATTTACATAATGTTTTGAACTTGTCCCTTCATTTTGTTGAGTCTCTGACATGCTAGTGAAGCTCAAATCAAGTGGTGTGATTTTATAAGCCCAAGGTTACCAGCATCAAATTAGAGTTGGTCAGAAACACATGTTTCTCTTTCCATCTCTTAGTAATAATATAGCAAAAATTATTTTCACTTTTTTCTCAGTTGCAACCTAACCAAGGTGCAATGCTTGGTGAGTCTTTATTTTATTTATAAGGTAGAGGTACAGTCTCTGCCCCATGTTCATCAGTTCTGGATCTGGATGACCTGCTTCAATTTACCAATTACTGCATCTTTCCTCCAACCATCTGATCATCATTAAGAGGGTTATCCAGACCCTCTAGGAGATAGGATGCACTTAATAGACAACTCTCTTGAGACTCAGTTAATTTAGCATCTTGTAACACTTTGTTGGGCAATATCGCTCTCTCTCTCTCTCTCTCTCTCTCTGCCCCCCTCCTTTCTCTGTTAGTGTGCACACAGTGCTAATTAGCCCTTCCTGAACTTACTCCAATTTCATGTATTATCTGTTCCCTGCCTTCCTAGAGAAATAGTTAATGGGAGAAACAGTACATATACATAGATATATTCATATATTCATAAGGAAACTTATTTAGAACATAGAATATACATCTTACTATCATGATCCCATGTACAAAAAGGCTAATATGCAAATCGTCTCCTCAACCAGGAGTTCAAGCAGAAGTTCCACCAGGAGGCAGGGTGGGCCAACCAACCTCCCTCGGCCCCTCCCCCCAGCCATCCCCACCCCTGGCAGGCCTCCCCATCCCGATCAGGGGTGGGGGTGGCCGGCCAATTGCCTGTGGCCCCTCCCCCTGCTTGGCCCAGGCAATCAGCCCCAATTGGGGGGGGGGTGGGCAGACCCCACCTATGCACGCATTTGTACACGAGGCCTCTAGTATTTATATATTCACCCATCATGAGCATCTTTTATGTTACTTAAATAAAAGAAAATGCCGTTTCCTAGAATATTTTTTCTAGGATTTCATGTATTTTATAACTAATAGACACTTAACATATTTCTTGCTAAAATAGCTTAAAAAATGAGTTCTTTCTATATTTGTCTTTCAATCTTAAGATATACCATGGCACAGCATATTTTTTATTCTCCATTACTTTTTTTAAGAGATGGAGGAGAGTTTAGAAATTCTGTAACCTACCTTAATATTTTAGGTGAGGAAATTGGTATATTTTAATGTAGTATACCCTCTAGTATATCAAGTTCTGTGCATTTTGTTTAGCCTGAAAATTAAATTAAACTAAATCTGGATTTTACCACAATGTGGTTCTTATAAACTTGGCTTCATGTTCAAATAATGGCATATTTGAAATGATTACATTTTTTTAAGATCATCTTTCCAAATGCAAATTATTTGCATAGCATCACTATTGTACCTTCTTTTATAGGTAGGAGATTATTTTTAAATCTATACGTTATTTTTAAAGTATACGCTAACTTGCCAAAATAAATAACCTTTGTTTCCTTCCAAATTAAGTAAGTTGATTTGGTGTCTGTCTTTTTTAGGTTGGGAATGGGTTCCTTGGGAAGAATTCCCTCCACTGGACCAGCTTTTCTGGGCACTGCGTTGTTTAAAGGAACAAGGTTACGATCCATTTAAAGAAGATTTGGACCATCTGGTAGGCTACAAAGGAAATCATCTCTGGATGAACAAGATTAACTGATTAAAAAAACAAAAACAAAATAAGGTCCATAGAATGAAAAATACCTGTATTTCAGAACAACTCCATTTTATCTATCGTTACCAGTTTGTTTTCAGTCTCTTAATATTCGTACCACCCTTTCAGCCAGTACATATGAAAAATTTCCTGGGATTATATTATGATTTATATTCCAGACTCAGAAAATGTATTAAATGGTAATATTGTGATTAATCTGCTTTCCATATTTCACTATGATATTTTCTGTGTAGTTTGTCACTATCAACTTGCATGGAGTGCAATAGAATTAGCCTTAGTGTTTCAGTTCAAACAGAGACCCTAATTCAGATGCTAACACTATATGCCTGTAGTAGAATATATCATGTTTGTTGATTTTTCTCTTCTGTTTTATCTAAGACAAAAGGTTTTTGGTAATATATTGTGATAGTCCTTTTAACCAGAGTGAACAGGACAGGTTATTCGGGTATATTTCCTAGGCTTCTGATTGGGAAACTAAACCAAGAGGAGTGAGAAATACCTCCTAGGAACTGTATTCTGTCATCAGCAAGCCATCTGATTTTGGATTTCTCTCTTAATCTCCTTGAGATCCTTTACATCCCTTAAAGGTAAAATAGGGAGATTAGATTAGAGCAGAGGTTCTCAAATGTGATTTGGGGAAGTCCTTGAGCCCTTTGAAGGATACTCAAGATCCAAGCTGTTTTTTAATACTAAGACATGTTATGCCTTTTTTACTCTCCTTCTTTCCTGATATACTGAGGCGTTTTTTCAATGCTACGTGATTTGTGCTAAGACACTGAATGCAAAAGCAGATATGAGAATTCAGCCATCTTCTATTAAACCACATATTAAAGACATTTGCAAAAATGTTAAGAGTGCCTTTTTCATTTTTTTTGTTTTAGAAATGTTGTTTTCCATAAAAATTGTTTAACATTTGATGGGTTTTATTTGTAAACGAATTAACATTTTAAAAATATTCCCAGTTTTAGTTCATCATATGATAAACTAGTAGCCCTGCGCAGGAATCTGTGTGCCCAGTAGCTCACCAGTAGCTCGCTGCCGCGCTCTTGTAGCTCCCCACGCTCTCCCCCTCATAGTCCCTGCCTGTTCTGGGCTGTAACATGGCACAGCTCCTCTGTTGTCTGGAGGCAGGATGCCGTGGGGCAGAGGGAGGTAGAGTAGGTCACCGAACAATGGGTTGGTTGGGGCTTGAAGGGAGGTGGTGGGTCACGCTCAGGCCAAGCGTACCTAGGTGTTGCACCTGTGCCCTGAGTTTCTTGGAAACTGCTGGAATAGATTTTGTAACCTTTAGGTGTCATTGTAACTATCCTAACTCCCTCTTGTGGTTTCCGAGGAATTTGCTGTAACACCTGTGGTCTGCACTGCAGTTTGGCTTTTACTGCGGTGAAGTGCAACTGTAGTCACTGGGCAGCTTAATAAAGGCTCATAAATTTTTATCTCTGTCCCTGGTGGTTGTCTCTTGAGGGTTGCCCCATAACACCGCCCCCCCCCTCCTGTAGACTTCCACTGTTTGTTGTAGCCAGTAGCTCGTTGCCACCCTCCTGTAGCTCCCTCTGTCCCCTGCCCCCTCTGCCCCTTGCACCCCCCTGCCCCCCATAGCTTGTTGCTCTCTCCCTCCTGGAGCTCCCTGCCGCCCACTTGTAGCTTGCTGCCCCACCCTCCTGCTGATCCATGATCCAGTCGTTACTCGGTTGTTCATTGCACTTCACGGCGTAATGAGCATTTGCATATTATGTCTTTATAGGATGTCACTGATAAAATCCTAAGAAAAACAAAACTCTTTGGTGTACTCAGTAATTTTTAAGGATATAAAGTGGGGGAGAAGCCAAGATGGTGGCATAGGTAAACACCTAAACTGCCCTGCACAACAATTTCAAAACTGCAACTAAAAGACAAAACGTCTATCACCCAGGACCACGGGAAAGCTGGCCGAGGGGAAGTTCTGCAACTAGACGGAAAGTGAAAGCGCACGGAGACGTGCACACGCGCTGAAAAGCTGAGGTTCGGAGGTGTGCGCTGGCGGCGGGTGACAGGGCTGCTGCTGTTTTCCACCCGAAGGGCGACAAGCTCCTGATTACTCTGACCTCCAGTTTCTGGGGAGACGCTGGTGACCCAGACCCCTACGGGGAGAAGCTGGACGGTCTGCCATCGGGTCGGAAAGTGAGGGTGCTCCCTTGCAGAGGTGCCCGCAGCAGTCATTGTTCACTGCGCGGAGGCGCGGGGCGCAGGGATTTGGAAACACCGAGACACAGAGAGGGCTGACTGGCAGACATTGCTGTTTGCCACGCCCTAGCCTAGTGACTCCCTGAGACCCCGCCCCACACAATCTGCAAACCCGCCCTAGCTGTGTTCAATGGCATTTGCATATAAATGCCCTGTCCTATCGCAGCTTAACTTAAACTGCAGCTCTGGTCAGCCCAGGAGAAATCTGCAGACCTTGCTGTAGCTCCTGCTGAGCCGCCTCAGACAGTAGCTGACCTGCACCCCATTGGAGGTCCAGAAGCTAGTGTATCTAGAGGTTAGTGTGAGACAACACCAGAATTCAATCACATCCATAAGTGACACATTCAAGAGGCAGACTCTGTGAGCGCCAAAGCCCCACTGAAGGCAGTCTGTTCCATAGGCGTGTCTCCAGCACAGCAGTTCTTCCATTCCATCAGCACAGGGAAGCAGGAAAGTGTGGAGACAAAGAAACATGTCACGAATGAAAGAAATGGAGGACATAGATTTCAGGACCACATAGATTTCAGGACCACATTTTCAAGAACTTTCTAAAAACCACTGAGAAATTTGAGATCTCAAAGGACCTTAATGAGCATGCCAAGAAAATGGAAAAGGACCAGTCAGAAATTAAGCAAACACTGACTGAAATAAAGAATATACAGAAATTCAACGGTAGATCAAAGGACTCCACAATCAAACTGAAGATATGAAATATGAGGAGACAAAAAACACCCAACCAGAAAAACAAAAAGAAAAAAGCATCCAAAAATATGAAGATAGTGTAAGGAGCCTCTGAAACAACTTTAAGTGTACCAATGTCCAAATTATTTGGGTGCCAGAAGAAGAGAGAGAGCAAAATATTGAAAACTTGTTAGAAGAAATAATGACAGAAAACTTTCCCTTCCTGTTGAAAGAAATAGACTTACAAGTCCAGGAAATGCAGAGAACCCCAAACAAGAGGAATCCAAAGAGGACCACACCAAGACATCATAATTAAAATGCCAACGGCAAAAGACAAAGAGAATCTTGAAAGCAGCAAGAGAAAAACAGTTACTTACAAGGGAGCATCCATAGGATTGTCAGCTGATTTCTCAACAGAAACTGTGCAGGCCAAATGGGAATGGCAAGAAATATTCAAAGTAATGAACAGCAAGAACCTACAACCAAGATTACTCTACCCAGCAAAGCTATCATTCAGAATTGAAGGTCAGATACAGAGCTTCACAGACAAGATAAAGCTAAAGGAGTTCATCACCACCAAACCAGGATTATATGAAATGCTGAAGGGTATTCTTTAAGAAGAAGAGGAAGAAGAAGAAGAAGAAAAAGTTAAAGATAAAAACTATGAACAACAAAATGACAACAAATACATACCTACCAACAAGTGAATCTGTAAATCAAGTGAATGAAAAATGTAATGAACAGAATGGACTGATGAATATAATAGAATCAGGGATATAGGAAGAAAGTGGATTGACATTTCTCAGGGGGAAAAGGTTATGAGGTATGTGGGAAGAGGTTGGACGAAAATCTTACACCTATGGATGAAGATAGTGGGGGGAAGATAAGGGGATGGGATGGGGTGGGGGATCGGGTAGAGAGGAGCTATGGCAAGGAAAGAGGAACATAGTAATAATCTGAACAATAAAGATTTATTTTTAAAAATAAAGAATATAAAGGGACTCAAAAAAGTGTAAGAACTGCTGGATTAGATCACAAGTTTACCTTTTCTTTATGAGCCCACTTCTGTAAAATCCTATGATTTTAAAGCTGGTTACATTTGAATTTTTCCCCTTTAAAAAGACTCAAGTATTAACTATAATACATGCTATAAAAGAATATTTTCTCCAAAAACTGGATATCATTTTTAAGTTCTTAATTGGTTGCTTTTTCAAAATTATATGTGTACATTGTATAATTCACCACTTATAAATTTCATTTTCTATTAATTTTCACATACTTTTCTTGATATTAGAACGTTTGAGGAGCTCAATTACAATAAGTGTATATTCCTTGAACTTCAGATAAACTGATGAATGTCACACAGTTTTTTGCTCCTATTTGATTACTCCATATCCTTTGTGGCTTGCTCATTATTTTTACTCCCTTCTTCAGCTGACTTAATCCCTGTCCCTGCTTCTTCCTGCATGGTAGACATGTGAGGCTAGATAAGAAGAACCCAGACAAGTCCTATAGGTGAAACTCTACCATAGGTTTATTTCAAATGTCGTTGGTTAGAAATTTATTGAGATAATTATTTAAGCTGTACTTAAAAAAAAATTCTTTATTGTTGAAAGTATTACATATGTCTCCTTTTCCCCCATTGACCTCTCCCCATGTGCTCCTGCCCCCAGCACATGCCCCCATCCCCCTACTATGCTGTACTTTTCTAAGCAGATATTTTACAGCTTTAAAAACTTGTCACAAACCTATAAAGTTTCACCAGGTCTTCTACTTTAAATTTTTAGTAGATAGAATGAGGAACTTAGAAGGATTTTTTTTTTAAACCCAACTAGACATGAGGGTTTATTACAATGGAAAGAAAAACTAACCCAAACTCTAATTTATGGGAAAAAATAAAAAGATAAGAGTTTTACAATAGAAGGGAATTGCATTTATCTCAATATTTAATATTCTCAAGTGGTATCCAGTAATCAATTGGTAAATATATATTTAAATGAATGAATGAATGGAGCAAGATTTAGAACTCTTAAGTAAACAGTTAACTCCTAGATGGTTTGAGAATTTCCTTTATTAGAAAAAACCTATGCTGACTACTAGCAATGTTGTCACATAAAATTAAATGTCAGCTGGAGTTCCTAAAGTATACCTTACTCTGCCAGGCTGCTGGAGAGTCTGAAAGACCTCTCCATCTATCTGCTAAAGCGAGCCCTGAGATCCAAAGATAGGCAATTGCCCACTCTGGCTATATCCTAGTAAAAGTCATCCTCGTGGAGCATTACATGAATGCAGCCTCCTTTAGATGTACCTGAAAGAAAAATGCTGTTATCCTGACTGACAGCTCTCCAAATACTTTCAAAAGAAATATTCTCTTCTTTGTGGCACCAAGGGCTGTTAGTCCCAGACTGTGGAGAGGGGAAGCTCAGCGAGTCATCCATAAGACATGGATGAAAAAAATGTTACCTTCCTCCAACACAAAATCACACATTGACACTGCCTCTGTATTTTATTTTAAATAATTACTTTATTTATGCTGTACATAGAAATCAGTACTGCATGTGAGTAGTGTTTATGAAAAATATAAGTTAATGATAACAATACCCATTGCTTAAAGGTGCTAACCAAGCTTCCCGTTTTATGGACTCCAAGAAACTAAATATGAAACTTCATACTTCAAGCCCTCCATAAACATTTATTTTGCATCTGCTGTGTGCCAAGTACTGTGATAGGTGGTTAGTAGTATTTATATTATACCAGAGGCCCAGTGCACATAATTTCTGCATGGGGGGTGGGGGATGTCCCTTAAACCAGCCTGTACCCTCTCCAGTCTGGGACCCCTCAAGGGTTGTCCAACTGCCCGGTTAGGTCCGATCCTGGGAGGATTGGGCCTAAACGGGCAGTCGGACATCCTTCTCACAATCCAGGACTGCTGGCTCCAAACTGCTCACCTGTCTGCCTCCCTGATTGCTCCTAACTGCTGCTGCCTGCCAGCCTGATCACCCCCTAACCACTCCCCTGTCAGCTTGACTGATGTCTAACTGCTCCCCCGCCAACCTGTTTGCCCCTGACTTCCCTCCTCTGCCATCCTGGTCACTGTCCTCCCCTGACTGCCCCAACTTCCCTCCCTTGCAGGCCTAGTCCCTCCCAACTACCCTCCCCTGCTGGCCATCTTGTGGTGGCCATCTTGTGTCCACATGGGGGCAGGATCTTTGACCTCAGGGGGGCAGCCCTCTTGTGTGTTGGAGTGATGGTCAATCTGCATGTTACCCTTTTATTAGATAGTATAGAGGCCTGGTGCATGGGTGGGGGCCAGCTGGTTTGCCCTGAAGGGTGTCCCAGATCAGGGTGGGGGTTCCCTTGGGGTACGGGGCCACCTGGGTGATGGGGCCTGTGGTAGTTTGCAGGCTGGCCACACCCCCTAGCGACCCAAGCGGAGGCCCTGGGATCTGGGATTAATTTATGTTCTACAATTGAAACTTTGTAGCCTGGAGTGGAGCCAAGCTTTCTTCCGGCTCTATGGCAACAGCCATTTCTGTTTAAAACTTTGTGGCCTAGGTGGAGGCCTAGGCACTAGGGCTGCAGAAGCTTGACTTCATCCATTGCCCAGGCAATCCTTGCCTCTGCTCTCTCCAGCTTGTGGCTGCCGCCATTTCTGTTGGGATTATGTATATTCTATAATTGGAACTTTGTAACATTGAGTGGAGGCTTAGGCTGGCAAGGGCAGGTAGAAAGTTTGGTTTCCTCCTTTGGCAGGGAAACCAAGCCTCCCTCCTGCTCTCAGTGGCCACAGCCATCTTGGTTGGGGTTTATGTGCATAATTTGTTCCTGATTGGCTGATGTGTGTGGCTGTGGGTGTGGCTTAATTGGAGGTACGGTCAATTTGCATGTTACTCTTATTAGATAGGAAGTTAAACCAATTATACTTACTTAATCCAACAAATTTCCATTCTAGATTTCCCTATATTTTTTTGTTTGAAATGTTTCAGTATTTAGCTTTTTGCATAATATTGCTTAATAGCTTAATATGCAATGATGTATCACTCCTCATCTTATTTTTCAGAACAATTTATGGGCAAAGGAACGAAGTAGAAAGCAAGCCATGCTTGTCACCAGCTTCAGTTTGACCTGATATTCTTGTCCTCTATTCTTTTTTCTTTGCAGACTTACTTTTCACCGATTCTTTGATGACTCTCCAAACAACATCACCGATAGCTCAGACTTTGTTTCTAAGCTCCAGACCCATTCACATAGAGTCATCTCTGAGATTTCCCATGCCTTTCAAACTTGATATACTTCTAACTGAATTTCCTCTGAGGGGATGACTTTACCATCTGCCAAGCTGCTGAAATTTACATTCTCTTTCCCCAGATGTAGCAGTTACTCTGTCTTCTCCCTTCTCTTTCTGTGATGTCTGTCGAATCCATCCCTATTACATTGTCCCAGCTGCCTCTTCCCTGGTCCAGATCTTCTTCTTCTTCTTTCTTCTGTCTTCTTTCTTCCTCCTCTTCCTCCTCCCCCTCGTCCTTCCTCTCCTCCTCCTCCTCTTCTTTCTCTTCCTCCTTGTCCTCCTCTTCCTCCTCCCTCCTTCTTTTCTCCCTCCTCCCTCCCTCCTTCCTTCCTTCCTCCTCCTCCTCTTCCTCCCCCTCCCCCTCCCTCCTCTTTCTCCCTCCTCCCTTTCTCCCTCCTCCTCCTTCCTCCCTCCCTCCTGCCTTCTTCCTCCTCCCTCCCTCCCTCCTCCTCCCTTCCTCCTTCTTCTTCCTTCTTCCTTCCTCCTTGCTTCCTCTCTCCTTTTCTTCTTCCTCCCTCCCTTCCTCCTTCCTTTCTCCCTTCCTTCTTCTTTCTTCTTTTGCAGACTGTTCCTGCATCTTTATCCATTCCTTGACTAATTGACATAAAATATACATAACAAATTTACCACCTTAACCCTCTGACTTATTTTTGACATTATTCCTAAGAGTGGCTTTTCAAAAACATAAATTTGTTCATGTCTATCCAAACTTCTTTTGGAGTTCCCTGTCACCTGTAGTATAGAATTCTTAACCTTACCTACAAAGTCTTTCATGATTTCCCTCCACTGATTTTCTCACACACTACACTCAGGCATATGTTCAGGTGCTTCAAGTGTACCATGCTGCTCTCGACCTCTGTCCAGAGTGCCGCAGCTCCTTGTGAACTGAATGTCACTCACACTATCAATCTGCCTTAGTAGAGCCTTACCGTTTTTCATACCTCACTTCAGTGATTACTTCCTCTGTGATGCCCAGAGATTTTCACCCCTGTGCTTTCTCCCACCTCCTTAATCTACCACCAGTGTGTTCCATATATCTTCTTAGCTTTTCTCCTTTGATTTGTGTATAAAATAAGCTGCAGATTCTCATCCAAGATGGCAGAGTAGGGGAAAGCATTTGGCTTCTAGGACCACTTCAAAACCACAAAACTCCAGAAGAAGTAGTAAATTATAGAACAATCTGGATAGCCATCTGAAGACTAGCTGAACAGAAGCCATGTAATTAAAGTATATACAGAAGAAGCTATGTTGAGATTGGTAGGAGGGCAGAGTTGTGAAATGGGCTGACTCCATACCCGTGTGGCGGTTGAGAATTTGGAGGGATAACTCAGAGGTCACCCCTTGAGGAGTGACAAGTCTCAGCCCTTGGTGGGCTCTGCAACTCAAAACACTAGTGCTGGGAAGATGAAACCACATAACATTTGGCTGTGAAAATCAGTGGGGATTCTATCTGCCCACTAGATAGAAGGCTACTAGAAAACCTTAAAAGGATAGCTCAGAAACTCGCTTGCAGCCACTCATTCTCAGCTCCGACATCAGCTTGGGGCAGTGCCAGATTCACAAGGAGAGACTTGAGTGGTGCATCTTCAGGGCAAGGGCTGGGGGATAGCCTCCATTGACAGTGTGTTGAGCCCTCCTCACTCATGGCCCATGGGCACAGTCTTTCCTGGTTTGAGCACTTCCCCCACACAGCATTAGCCTGGTGAGGCACAGTAGTTACACCTTGACAATCCCCTATGTCTCTGCATTACCATATTCCCACACAGCCAAAGACCCTATCAGCAGGAACCAGTCTGGGCCCACATTTCAGTCTTGAAAAAACAAACAAACAAACAACTCATGAGAAATTCTGGTCAATGGCATGGGGGTACCAGACCACACAGGGAAAGACTTGAGTTGTGTGGCTTTAGTTGCCCTACCCATCTTCTCACATGGCTGATAGGTGCCACATATCCTGTGTTGAGCCCTCCCACCATATGGTAATCTGATATAGCCTGGTAAACTCTAACTCTACCCTTAGATCCCACCCCACCACAAAGATCTGCAGGCCCCAGGCAGTTGCCTTAGTGAAATCTTGAGACTTTTTCTGAGTGGCCTCAGACCCAGCACCGGTGCTGACTGTGAGTCTGTATTAACGCCTCACTCCTGTCTGGTGAACGACTCTTTGAGGACCTGCCCAGGCATGCAACTCGTGTGCTCTCTGAAGCTTTCAGTGGGTAGCCTGATAGGTAGCCAGCGTGCAGCAGTGGGTTTCAGGGCGCCTTGGGTTTTTGCCTACTTGCTCCAGGCCCAGTATTGGTGGTAGCTGACCTTGGTTCCAAGCTTAGCCCCTCCTAACCATGAATTAGTCACAGGCACCATCTAAAATTGACCTGCATCAGAGTCCTTCCCAAGAAGTTCCATAACCAAAACACGAAGTCTGGCTTCAGACCACAACAGAGCACCACCCAATTATCTCCACAAGTCTCACACCCAAAGGGAGGCCTCAACAGGCAACAGATTCTACTGTGGCAAATTCTGATTTTGGGGTCAGGCCCCTGCATAGCCCCTCCAAAGCAGCTCATACAGTGGCCAGATCTCACAAAACAGCCTGGGGGTCAACCCCAGCCATGGACATGTCAACAGTAACCAAGCCTCAGCTATAAAGGAAGGCACACACAACGCACACAAGGGAAGTTCTTGGATTACCTAGCTCAGGTGGATCAGGGAGACTGCCACACTGAATCCCAAACAACTACCACCTCAGGCCAACCTACCAAGACTGGGAGACAGCACATCTACAGAAACAGAAAGGCAGCCACAATGGAGAGGCAAATAAAAGCATGCCCCAAGTGAAAGAAAAGTAGAAATCCCCTCCCCCCCAAAAAACCCCACAAAAAGCGAAAGGACAGAAGCAAGCAATCTATAAGATACTGAGTTCAAAATAATGACTCAAAGGATGCTCAAAGAACTGAGGGAGAACTTCAATAAAGAGGTATCAAACATAAGTGACATATAAATTAGAAAAAGAACCAGTCAAAAATAAATAATAACTGACATAAATTATACACTAGAAGAGATCAACAGCAGATTAGATGAAGCAGAAAATTGAATCAGCAACTTGGAAGACAAAATAGCAGAAATACCCAATCAGAGTAGCAAAAAGAAAAGAACCAAAACAAGGATAGTTTAAGGGATCTTTGGGACAACATCAAGTGAAACAATACCCGTATTATAGGAGTTACAGGAAGAGAGCAAGGGATTGAAAACCTATTTGAAGAAATGCTGACTGAAAATCTCCCTAACCTTAAAGAAGGACAAAGACACAAGTCCAGTGAGTGCCGAGAGCCCCAAACAAGAGGAACGCAAAGGGGCCTGTACCAAGACACATCATAATTAAAATGCCAAAGGTTAAAGACGGTCTGAAAAACAGCCACCAACAAGGAACCTCTCACAAGACTGTCAGCTGATTTCAAGGCAGAATTGATTGGCAGGAAATATTCAAAGTGAAGAAAAGCAAGAACCAAAATTGTTCTACCCAGCAAGGCTATTATTTAAAATTGAAGGAAAGATAAAGTGTTTCTCAGACAAGAAAAAGCTAAAGGAGTTCCTTACCACCAAATCAGTATAACAAAAAATGTTAAAGGGACTTCTTTAAGAATAAATTTTTAAAGGAGCACAAATATGAATAAAAAGATGGCAATAACTATATAACTATCAATGATAACTAAATGTAAATGGATTAAATGCTCCAATAAAAAAATAAGATCCATATAAATGTTATCTATAAGAGACCTAGTTCAGATCAAAAGACACATACAGACAGAAAGGGAGGGAAAAGGTACATCATGCAAATAAAAAAAAAAGCTGGGGTAGCTAGCATTACCTATATCAGACAAACTTTAAAAGAAAGGCTATAATAAGAAATAGACATTTCATAATAAATAGATCCAATAAGAACGTATAACTTGTAAATATTTATGCACCCAATTAGAAGTACCTAAACATATAAAGCAAATATTGATGGACATAGAGACTGACAGTAATATAGTAGAGGAAGGAACTTCAACATTCCATTGACATCAATGAATAGATCTTTCAGACAAAATCAACAAAGATTGGCATTTAATGACACATCTATGTATTAATTGGTATTTTTAGAGTATTTCACTCCAGAGTAGCAGAATATACATTCTTTTCAATTGCGCTTGGAACTTTTTTCAGGATAGACCATGTTAGGCTACAAAACAAGTCTAAATAAATTTAAGGAGATTGAAACCATATCAGGCATCTTCTCTGATCACAATGGTATGAAACTAGAAATTAATTAAAGGGGGGAAGGAAACCTGAAAAACAAACACATAAAGGCTAAAAACACAGTATTAAACAATAAATGGATTAACAATGAGACAAGGAAGAAATGAAAAGATACCTTGATGCAAATGAAAAACACAACCTAAAATCTATGGGACATAGAGAAAGCAGTCCTAAGAGGGAAATTCATAGCGATACAGGTCTATTTCAAGAAACTAGAAAAACAGGAATTAAACAATGTAATGTAACATTTAAAGAAACTAGGAATAGAACAACAAACAAAACCCAAAGTGAATAAAAGCATGGAAATAAAGATCAAAGCGGAAATAAACAAAATAGCATCTAAAAAATAATACAAAAGATCAATGAAACTAAGAGCTCATTTGAAAAGATAAACAAGATTGATAAATGTTTAACCAGATTCATAAAGAGGAAGACACAAATAAAAAATAAAAAATGTAAGAAGAAAAGTGAGAATTGATTCAGAAATACAAAAATCCTCAACAAAATTTTAGCATACTGAATTCAGCATACATTTAAAAGCTCATATACCACGATCAAGTGAGGTTACTGGGATACAAAGATAGTTCTCTTCTGACTTGCTGTACATAGTAGCCCCCAAACAGGGCTGACTTGGTGATTTTGAAACATGCACCACGTAGAATCTCAGACTCTTTCCTTTCAGTACTTTAGGATCGAATAATGCTTTTTATTCCCCCTCCAATGGGAAAAGCAGCCATCTAAAAGCATGGCATTTGTTTTTGTTTAAAAATTTGTGTGAGCCGAGACCGGTTTGGCTCAGTGGATAGAGCGTTGGACTGCGGACTGAAGGGTCCTGGGTTCGATTCCAGTCAAGGGCATGTACCTTGGCTGCGGGCACATCCCCAGTAGGGGCCGTGCAAGAGGCAGCTGATCGATGTTTCTCTCTCATCAATGTTTCTGACTTTCTATTCCTCTCCCTTCTGCTCTGTAAAAAATCAATAAAATATATTAAAAAATAATTTAAAAAATAATAAATAAAAATTTGTGTGAACTTTGGATTACACTTCAAGAGAGACCATGTATTTGACTTAACATTTTTTGTTCTTTAATCACATTTTAAAATTAACCCTCATGTGCATTTGTCTTTTATATTTTTAAATTAAAAATTATTTTAACATTGACATTATTGCAGGGTCCCCTTCCCCCATCTCACTTTGCCTACTTCCACTCTCTCCCTTCCCCCCAGAAGGGTATTTGTCTTTTAATACCTTTCTGACCCCTTACGCAACTCTTTCAAGGCATTTTTTTTTTTTTTTTTACCTTCCTTTGGGAAGCAAGGGTTTTGAAATGTGTTGGATTTAGTACTCAGTCCCTTTTACTTTATTATACTTAGCAATATCTGGATTTGTTTTATTCATTTATGTGACTATTACCTGTTTCTCCCCCTTTCCCCTCACAAAGTCCCGGAAGGCTAGGTGTATCCCCAGCTTCTGGAAGGTGCTCAAAACATGTAAGGAAGGAAAATACAAGGGATTGGGGGGGGGCAGGTGGGTAGAGGGAGGTGAGGTGGCAGTGGGGGCACTAGACCACTTCCAGTATGGCAAATATCCGTCTTACTGACTGACCCGATTGGCCCAAGAAACCTTTTCAATACAGTCACCAGTCAATGCGAGATGAAGTGTAATTGAAACCTATGCCGTATGATCTCTAATGTTAATATTTGATTCTATGTATCAGAAGGTAAGGCAGTGAAGACACTTTAAGATTTAGGGGCAAATGTGCCTTAAGAAATATAACTACTGTGTGAAAACAAAACTCCTTAAATGACCAAAAGGTCAAGCTGTTTATAAGGAAATTACTTTCCCATACAAACATTCTAATCAGAGAGATATATCATGACCAGATTTAGTCTTATAAAAACTGCTGAAAAATGTTTAAGTTGCAGATACAACAAAAATACTTGTTAACTGAAATATTAGCCAAATTCAGTTAAAATGGTCTTAAGTATAATATATATATTTTGGTAAACAAGGGACCTCAACATGTAAACATATATATCAAATAAAAAAGCAATTATCTCACTAGGATAAACATCCATTACACATTTAGTTAATCGTTTACACACGCTCTTATGGACTGAATCGGGTCCCCCCTCCCCAATTCTTATGTTGAAACCCTAACCCTCAGCATCTCAGAATGTAACTATAGTTGGAGAAGAGCTTTAAAGGCTGATTGCGTTAGAACGACACCATCACGGTGTGCCCCGATCCGATCTGTCCTGAAGAGGGGCTTTGGACACACGGGCTCCAGGCTGAGGGCGCCCAGAAAAGGCCCTGCGCAGACCCAGCGAGGTGGCCATCTGCAGCCAGAGCCTGCTAAGCCTCCCTGCCTTGGGACTCGGGTCTTCGGAAGTGTGTGAAGGAAATTTGGTCAAGCCACTGGCGCGTTACTTCGGTATGGCAGCCCTAGCAAACGAACGGCGACCTAAATCCCCATCAACTCATGCCCTCCCTGTCTGGAATCCTTAAACTGGAGCTCTGGCAGCATCGAAGCTGTCTCTTAGCACTGAGCTCAAACTCCCATCCCTTTGAAAACAGGGTATGAGGAGAACTTTTGATGTGGAAAACAAGTAAGTTTTTAATATTAAAATTTTCAAACATATCAGAAGTAGAAAACAGTACAATAAAGTTCCATATACCCTACACCCAGATTCAACAAGCACCAAGATTTTCCTGTATTTACTTCGACTCTCCCTCTTTTCTTTTCATTGGCTGTCATATCATTTATTTAAAATTAACCAGCTAATATTTTATTATATTGCCTGTGTAGTGGACATTATGTAATGACTAATTTACATATTTTGGCATGTCATAAAGCTAATTCATATTAATACAAAGGTAAAAAAATTGAACCGAGATAAAATATATCTAAAATCTTTAACATCAAGTTTTAAGAAATTATTTTTAAAAATCACATCACTATTCTTTTTCTTCCAAAAAGAGTGTCAGTGTGGGCCTTTGAGAAACCCACCAGCTGTGATTACTAGTTCAGTTGTATTTATTGTATCACGTTCATTCACACAGCAGAATTCTACTTAAGAATGTATAAAATGTAACTGGATTTACAGAAATAATTTTCTAAACCACATGGGAAGTAGTTTAAATGAAAACACATGCACAAACAGTAAAAACAAGTTAGTTTATTTTTAAAAATTACAATAATTACAAAGAGTATAAATGGAGACATTTTTCCTGTTCCTGTGACAGAAGCTGACAACCTTCACTCTCAGTAGGGTTTTTGATATTTTGATATGGTACACATTCAGTTATATGCTGCCTTTAAAAAGTGTTTTCTAAATAATTCCAGGAGGGCTATTAATGACATATACATGGGTCATTTATCTCAAATCTCATTTCTAGAACTACTGTGTACAAGTCCAACACAACTGGACTAGAACAGGCTAAGAAGGCACTGAATTGAATAATCTTTTTCCCCAACAGTAATTCTTTTTTAAATCCTCACTCAAGGATATTTTTCCATTGGATTTTGGAGAGTGGAAGGGAGGGAGGAGACAGAGACCTCTGTGTGAGAGACACACTGACTGGCTGCTCCCCTCACGCGTCCTGACTGGGGCTGAGGGCTGAGCCCGCAACCACGGTGAGTGCCCTTGACGAGAATGGAGCTTGGGACCCGTTAGTCCATGGGCCAGTGCTCTCACCTACTGAGCAATCAGCTAGGGCCCAACAGTAAATTTTGATTATTTTCTAAGCATTTAACAAATGGGTTAGAACTAAAATGATGATTTTTGGCTTTAAAAACAAATCTGTGATTTTTAATGGGCTGCACAACTCCCTATAGCCAATGTTACCTATTTTTACAGGTTTGCTATTGTTTAAGAAACAGAATTCTACAGTATTCAATTCTGTATGCTTTTTTAGTCAGAGTCACTACTACTGCTTGAGGAGTCTGTTGACATAACCTCTACATCATCTTCATTTTCTTTATTATGACCTGGAGGTTCCAACAAAAAGTCATTACTGTGATTTGGTGGTAACATATTCACTGCCATATCATTTGACTGCCAGGGATACTGTGGAGCAAGGACATCTGGAGAAAAGAAAGAAGCACATATAAAAACACTTCTACTAGTAATTATTTGCTTCTAGATAACTTTTCCCTCCATGCAATTGTTTTGAAGTAAGTTTAGGCTAGAAATCAAAACACATTTGACCAAATTAACAAAGATCCAATTTATCAAGAAAGAGAGTAATGTTTTAGTAACTAGAACCTGTTTTATTTTTTAAAAAATCATACTTTACAATAAGTAACTATATAGTCAGTAGACAAATTTTCTTTTGCAAAACATAATTACAAATCACATTTCCCCTATTTATGGTTGTATGTACATATACAGGGTGAGTATGGAACACATTTTTATTTTTGACTGGAGGCCCAATGCACAAAATCCGTGCAAGAGTAGGCTTTCCTCCCCCAGCTGCCGCCACCAACACCCGGGACCCTCCCCCACCCCAGCTTCCTCAGGGATGACATCTGGTATAATTAGCATATTACCCTCTTATTATTATAGTCGATTCTTATGTTACTTTCCATACAACTGTACAATTACTATTACCCCACCCTGTATGTAAGATGACATATTACTCTATTCTTTATATACATTATGAGTAGCTAATGTATACTATACTATGCATTACAAGTTTAAACTGCTTTTTAAGTGTCAAACCCACTCTTCTCCCTGGATCCTAAAAACATGACTCCCTTGCAGCAGCAGCAGCAGCAGCAGCAGCAGCAGCAGCAGCAGCAGCACTGTTAAGCTTTGCCAGTAGAGGGTGCTGGAGGGACTATCAGAGGAACCGACTTCTCCTGGATCTGATGCTTTCAATCTTACTCTTGGGGTGCCTGGCTGGTGCACAGGACAAGTGGTGCTCACCTCTTAGCCAGTTTCAGTGGTGTCCCAGAGGATGGTTTCCCAGGAAGCTTCATTACCCCAAAGGGTAGCTTCCCAGCAAGTCTTTCTGGAATTCTAGTGGGTAATTTCCTGTTAGCCAGCTCTGGCCTGTGACACCTAACTTCTCTGCCATCCAGTGGGCCATGGCTGAGATCCCCTCTACTGAGGGCACCGTGACAGGAACGTAAGCCTTGGGATGGGGAGGAAACTTGGGTGCCTCTGCCTTGCTACTAGATGTAGTAGCTGCTCCCCATAGCTGTTATTCTATTAATAGTATCTTGTTACTAGTTAATTCTTTAAATTTGCCTTATCCAATTGCTGGTGTGGTTTCTGCCTCCTGAATAGACCTGGACTGGCATATGATATGGTACAACTGAGACAGGCCACTAGGCCAGAACAAGGGGAACACGGAAACTGAGACAGACAGCTGAGCAATTTATGGATACAGAAGGTCACCTCCCCAGGGATAACATCTGGGCCTCAGTTGTATTTCAGTTCCAGACCCAGAAAAGAGGCAAAACCAGATGGGTGACACCAGATCCAGCTGCCGTGACTAACAACCCCCTCCCCTGACACTGACCAATCCGTGAAGAATATGACCCTAAGGAGCACACCTGGAAAACTGATGAACATTCTGTGGAAACCCTCCCCTGTGGCCTCCCCGAAGATTCCTGCCTGCAAGAGAAATAAAGGCCTCAAAACAAAGGACCGAGCACTGGCTCTCCTTCCTAGGGGCACACCAGAACCTCCCCTCCCCTTCCACAGGCACGCACCTCCCAAACAAGGGATCCCAGGAGGCTGTCACCGGAGCAGCAATGGGCAGCAGCAGTTCATCCCAGGCAACCCCGAACCTGTCCCCACCGCCCCCATTTCTCTGACTGCTTAGCCAAAACAGACCAGCCTAGGCTCATTTCCCCAGGCCTTTCTTGTGTCACTCCTCAGCTTTATTAAATGTCTTCTAAAATTCACCTGGACTCCTGCTGTGCAAGTTTTTCCTGCCCAAAAACCCCACACACTATGAGCTGACCTTAGCAGATCCTCCAACAGCCAGGACCCCTTTCCGTAACAAAATCACAAAGAGATAAATGGAGAGATCTCTGGGGAAACTAATGCACAGTGAATACCCAGTTTACAATTTAGATCAACGAAAATAATGCTTACAAAGCATTTTCAGTAACACAGGGCATCCTTACAATGAGAAGCAAATAAACAATTAAACAAGTCATTTATCTATTTATTTATTTATTTATTAACATTTTTTAAATCTTCACTGTTCAGTTTATTAATTACATTGTTCCTTTTTTCCCCCCTATAGTTCCCCTCCACCTGGTACCCATCCCACCCTCCGCCCTCACCCCCCTCCACTGTCCTCTCCCATAGTTGCATGATTTTTGTCCAGTCTCTTACTGCACTTCCCACACCCCCTTCCTCCCCAGGAGTTGTCAGTCCATTCCCTGTCCGTGATTCCGTTACATTCACCAGTTTATCCTGTTCATCAGGTTATTAATTCACTTGATTTTTAGATTCATTTGTTGATAGATGTATATTTGTTGTTCCTCATTTATATGTTTACCTTTTTCTTCTTCCTCTTCTTAAAGAATATCTTTCAGCATTTCATATAATATTGGTTTGGTGGTGATGAACTCCTTTAGCTTTTTCTTGTCTGCGAAGCACTTCATCTGACCTTCAATTCTGCATGATAGCTTTGCTGGATAGAGTAATCTTGGTTGTAGATTCTTGCTGTTCATCACTTTGAATATTTCTTGCCACTCCCGTCTGGTCTGCATCGTTTCTGTTGAGAAATCCGTTGACAATTGTATGGGTGCTCCCTTATAGGTAACCAACTGTTTCTCTCTTGCTGCTTTTATTATTCTCTCTTTGTCTTTTGTTCTTGGCATTTTAATTATGATGTGCCTTGGTGTGGTCCTCTTAGGGTTCCTATATATTGGGGTTTGATGCGCTTCTTGGACTCCTAAGTCAATTTCTTTCACCAGGTGTGGGAAGTTTTTGGTCACTATTTCTTCCAATAGGTTTTCATTGTCTTGCTCTCTCTCTTTTTCTGGCACCCCTATAATTCGGATATTGGTATGCTTGAGGTTGTCCCAGAGGCCCCTTACACTATCTTCAATTTTTTGGATTCTTTTGGTTTCTTCTTTTTCAGCTGAGTGGATTTTACCTCTTTGTATTTCAAATCTTTAACTTGGTTCTTGGGGTGCTCCAGAGCACTTTTAGGTCTTTGTATAATATTTTTTATTTCAGTCAGTGTATGCTTAATTTCTGGTTGGTCCTTTTTCATATCCTTGAGAGTCTCCTTTATATCCTTGAGGGTCTCCTTCATTTCCTTGTAGGACTCATTCATTTCCACATTGGTCTTGATCATTTCCTTTGTGGTCTTGCTTATTTCCTTATAGGCCTCAACCTTTTGTTGGAGCCTCTTGAAAAGCCCTATAACCGTGGTTTTGAATTCCATGTCGTCGTTTTTTTTCCTTCATTTCTTTCACATCTGATTTCTTTCCATGTCTCTGCATGGTGGCTGCTTCCCTGAGTTGGCAATTAGCTTTGTGTGGTAGACTTTCTACTAGGGACAGTGGGTCAGCCTCCCCAGTTACCTGAGGTGGATATGGGTTGCACAGTCTTGCTGAGGTTAAGCTCAGGTTAATCGTTGTTAGCACTTGGAGGGGTTGACCTCCAGGCCAATTGTCTGTGAAGCTCAGCTGTGCTCAGGTTGGATGGGCAGAGTCTCCAGGCCAAGCAGACAGTGTTAGCTCCGCCCTATGCGGCCCCAGGGACTCTGTGCCAGGGGCAATGGCCGCCAGCACCTCTGAGAGAGAGCCGCTGTGGAGCTCCACCGGCTGCCGGGGAATTCAGACTCTCCCCAAATGAGTCTGCACGCCCAATGTCTCACCCAGGGTCGTAAAACAAAGCAGTCTGACGGTTTTCCAAATGAGAGAGAGAGTCGCAGAGCGCTCTCTGCGCAGTCACGCAGCTGAGCTATTTGCGCAAGCTCTCCTTCTCCACAAGCCGGCAGACCCCTGCAGCACCCGAGCTTCAGCATGCCCTCCCACTGTCCAGTTTTCACCCCGTATGATAGTGGGTTGGTTCCCTGGACTTCGACCAGAGCTGGAAAATCAGTCCAGTGGGACGTCTTTGTCTCCCCGTTCGAGAAAACTGGCCGGTTTTCAGCCACCTGCCCTCTCCGCTGGCGTGCACTCCAAACCTCTCTCCACAGGAATCTTTCAACGCTGTCCACCACTGCTCCTCCGAGTCACAGTGTCTTGTCTTCACTTTTATTTGTGGAATTTTCACTCAGCCAGCTTTCTGATGATTCTGGAAGGTGTTTGTTCTTTCGTTAAGTTGTAGTATTAAAATTGCTGAGTATGACGGCAAGATAGGTGTTTTACCTATGCTGCCATCTTGGTTCTCCCAAACAAGTAATTTAGAACACATTTTTAACAATGTAAATAAAACAGGAAAACAATAGAAAAAATAGTGATTGGTGAAAAATAGTATTTTCCTTTTTTAACTTTTAAAATATTCTTCCAATTCAAAACAAGTCATTCTATAAAAGACAGCATGTGGAAAACATAAAGTAACATAAGAATAGCACAAACCATACTATACGCAAAACTTGAGGCAAGTCTCACAAAATGATATTCTAAAAAGTTATTGAAACCTATATAAAGCTTTATATTCACTTTAACTTGGGGTTTTTTAGGAGTGTATCCGCTTCATCATCTTTAAACCCAAAGTATGTATTTCTTACTGTTTATACAGTATGTCTCACATTTTTATTTTATTATTTTTTAATCTTCACCCAAGGCTATTTTTTCCATTGAGCTTTAGAGAAAGTGGGATAGAGAGAAAAAGTGGTAGGAGAAAAACACACCAATTAGTTGTTTCCAGCACACGCCCCAACCAGTGCCTGAGCTGGGGCCCAGCGTATAATCGTGATCAGAATCGAATCGGACCCTTCAGTCCACAGGTTCTATCTGTCCACTGAGCCAAATCAGCTACGGCTGTCTTACAATTTTAAAAACCAATGTTTAGAACAATAAAAGTAAGAGAGAGCCCAATGCCTGTTAAAATTATTATTTTAACAAACGAGAGAAAGGTCAGTTTATTCTAATTTCATAACCTCCATCTAGAATGGTCCTTAAACTAAAGAGTAGAATAAATTGGCAGAAAAATGATTAAAATGAATCAGATCTGGTACCTCCAACTTATTTAACAGCTAAAACTTTGGTCTGTCTGAAAGCATTCTTTTAATTAATACTAGAGGCCTGGCGCACGAAATTAGTGCACGGGTGTGTCCCTCAGCCCAGCCTGCACCCTCTCCAAGCTGACATCCCTCTCACAATCCAGGACTACTGGCTCCCACTGCTCACCTGCCTGACTTCCTGATTGCCCCTAACTGCTTCTGCCTGCCCATCTGATAACCTCCTAACCACTCCCCTGCCAGCCTGATTGCCCCCAACTTCCCTCCTCTGCTGGCCTGGTCACCCCTAACTGCCCTCCCCTGCAGGCCTGGTCCTCCCCAACTGCCCTCCCCTACTGGCCATCTTGTGGTGGCCATCTTGTGTCCACATGGGGGCAGCTGTCTTGTGTGTTGGGAGTGATGGTCAATTTGCATATTACTCTTTTATTAGATGGGATTACCTGGCAATCTGCCTGCTGCAAGTGCATCTCCAGGTAAATGACCATTCACACCATTAGTGGAAGGATTGTTCATCTGACCCAATAATCCACTTCTCATCTCTAAATCAGTCGGGTATGGTCTCCGTGGGTCCCCTAAAAACAAACACATACAAAACAAAAACCCAAACCCAAACAGGTAACTTTTAATTCTGTTGGTTCATTTTGAAAACTCAAGCTAAACGTTCAATTTTGAAATATGAAGGACATCTTATCAATTGTTACTAAGAGGGTAATATATTTAACACATGTATTTTTATTTCTTCTCTGAATTTTCACCATAATATACTATATTCTCTATATAAAAAAATAAAAAGTTTCTCAATTTAGCAAAAATTCAAAATGACAAGTTTAGAAAGTTCAAATCATCTTGATTCTTCTAACTTAACTGCATTATTGAGTATGAAATTAATGATGATACATACTCTGAGGGAGAACAATCATGACACTTCTTTTTTTGTTTCCTGATAGAAAGGACTGAATGCTTATTGGAAGAACTATCTAAGTTAAAACTCTTCTCTAGCCATTCTCATTCATCTTGTCATTTAAAGACTAATTCCTTGAATTTCCAGTGGAGTATCAGAGTGAGTAATCTTTATTTCCAATCATAAAAGCATACTAAATAGCAGTTTGGGGTTGATTAAAACTGGGCCAGATTTGGACCAAATTTTTGGTAATATTTCTCACAAACTCCAGTTACTGACCCCAAACAATATAGTTATCTTAGTTTTTTCAGTATGGCAAAATACCAAAATCACACCAGGAATTATCGAAGCTGGGTAACTACCTCCCACTCCTCCCAAGGCTGCTGCTCTGCCTTAATGTCCCCATCTTAGGTTTCACCCATGGTCTGTCAATACAGTCGCAGCTGATTACTCCTTTGCTGTCTGTTTTACGCCAGCTCTTCCCAGCCCTGTGTGCTCCTACTGAGCCGCTCAGTGTTCTGTCTTTATTACCTAATAGTTGGAATTGTCCGGAAATCTTTGTGGAAATCCTAATGGCGCTAAAAAGTTGGCTTCTGGCCAGCATGGGTTTTATAGGCATGTAAGTCTATAGCTTTAGAATCATCACATATCATCTTGTGCTTTTAAAATTATTATTAAAAAAAAAATAAAACAAACAGGTCCTAGTTGCAGTAGCTTTGTAGAAAACCAAACCAATAAAACCGATGACTAATTCTTACTTATGAAACCTTAAAAATGTGAAAATACATAGCAAATGTTACATAATTCTATATTTAAATACATTCTACTTTTATCTATTTTTGTACACAGTCATGTAAGAATTTTCACATATATCTAGTAAAAAGGGAAATAGTTTTACCTGGAACCCAGGTCAGTGGGGCACACACAGCATTACTTGCACTAATTCTATGTGCATACTTAATTATTTCTTCAGAGGAAATAGCACCTGAGAGAATCAAGAGTTGAGTGTAAAGAGAGAAGTTTATAAATGCATATATGATAGTTACATTTAATTCTTAACTTTTGAATGATCTGTAAATAGGATAATCTTGAGTTACCTACCTTCCCTAATAATATCTGAATGCATAATGTGACTTAAATCATATATATATATACACACACACACACACACACACACACACACACACACACACATTATTTCTAAACAAAAGAGCAAGACATTCAGAAAAATTAGCTGACATAATAAAAATATTAAATTTGGGAGACCAGCATGACAATGCTCAATAACATCAATTTTTGACTGCCATTAAATACTATTACTATTCTGAAACGAACAGTGAACACAAATAAAAGGAACAGAATATTTCATTTCCCAGTGATATCCAAATCAGAGCAGCAGTTCACAGTGTATCACTCAACTTTAACATAATGGACTCGAAGCTTATAAGTAGACCCAAGTAGAAAGATGTTTACAGTATATTTATTAAGTAAAAAAGAAAGAAGCTGTGAAGTAATATGTACAACATGACCTGACTTTTTTTTTTAGAATATATGTATACATATGTATTTGTACTGTTCTTGATATATGTGTTTATAGATCTAAAAAAACAACACCCTGCCCTAGCCAGTCTTGCTCCGGGACAGAGCGTTGCCCGCGGACCAATACCTCAGTTGCAGGCTCCTCCCCAGCCCCACCCCGGGTGAGGCTCACGCAGGAGGCAACCCACCAACGTGTGCTTCTCACATGGATCTTTCCCTCTCTCTTCCACTCTCCCTAAAAATCAATGGAAAATATCCTCGGAGGAGGATTAACAAAACAACAAAAGAGCTCTGGAAAGGCACACACCAACATTAACAGTTATCTGAAACCGGGAAAGAGAGTCTGACAAGACCCAGGTCATTAAATGTAGATTACTAAAAGGAAGCAGAGTTTTCATTACAATTCTGACCTTTAGTACGCAAAATGAAAGATCCACAATGGGAGCCTTTCAGAGAGAAGCAGGAGGAGCAGGAAGGCCTGCGGTGTTTCTGTAGTCCCCCTACAACTGTCCAATGGATGTTTTCTGTTATCCTCTAACTTTCAAGACTCAATTCATTCAAACCCCACTCGCTTCCAGCTCACAGTTCTCTTCCCCCAACAGTTTTTAAAGCCATTGTCTTTACTGCACATCTGGAGAGATAGCCATGACTTGCCTTATATTATTGCTTTTTATAGCTGAAAGAGGATGTAAGACTTGGGCACAGCACTAAAACATAGCTGACACCTTACAATGAAAATGTATTGGAACCTTTTGACAGCAGCAAATGATTACTAATAATACTCTCATCAGTTTCTTGAGACTAAAAGTTGATTTTTTTCAGAAAGTCATTCAGTGTTCCCGCAGTACTAACCTTTTCTTGCCTTATCTATTGATTTCAGTTTTTCTTTTGCTTGGTAAACAGCTGTTGCCTAAAGAACATTAAAGAGAAATATGGTTTATTCTTCACAATATCAAGTGCAGTTTTTTGCTTAATTCACAATATCACTTATCCCAAAGGAACAATATCCAATTTTAAAATCCCCACTCTTTATTTGTAATTCTGAAACAGCACTAGATATCATTTACATCAGTTATACTTAATGAAGTAAATATTATATTCATGAATTAGGCTCCATTCATAAAATTACGTGTTAAAAAATAACGTATAAATTGGATTACCAATGTTTTCCTTATGTCCTCTATCATTCAGAAGAGATCCAGGCCATGAACCAACCCAAAAGCATCCTTTTCTTTCACCTAAAGAATATCTAAAAGCTTACTTTTTAATTTACAAGATATATTCTTGCATTGATCTCTTATTCATTATACATCGCCATCACCTTCATGCGTAGTGACTGCCACATGCCTGGCCCTCCCTCCCACACTCCTCACAAAGGCTCAGAGGGCGAAGGGAGGCTGGCCTGGCGTCCGCGCCCTCAGCTATAACACAGCGGTCCGGAATGTGGCCTTGAAGAGACTTAAGTTTTAGTTACATCTCTACTTTTCACCCTCCTTAAAATCTTGGTTTCTCCATCTTCAAAACGACTTCATATAATTGCTGTGAAGATTGAGCTACTGTAAGTGAAGAGTAGAGCACAAGGCCTGTGCACAAGTGACCAATAAATGTCGCTGCTATTCCCTATATCATAAAACCCAGTGTTCACTGTCTTCTTATATTTGAAACTTACTCTAAAGAACATAACCCGAAATGCAAAAGTAAAAAAGCTTTTCTGAAAAAATATTCATTGAAGTATTCTTTGTAACAGAAAGTTAGAAAACTTAAACGAAGATGTACATATATAAAAATGCTTTAATTTTAATAAATAGTAACAGAATGTCCATTAGTGCCTTATTAATTACAATGGATAAATAATGTACACACCTGAGACTGAAAGGATCTACACAAATTGTAAATAGTGCCAGTCTTTGAGCAGTGCAACTAAAGGCAATTTTCTTTCTTTTTTTTTTTTTGTATTTTCTGAATATCCTTTGCTAGGCAAACCTACTTTCTGGAACATCTCCCCTGTTGAACAACTCGTTTCTTAACCAAGTTGTTCAGAGAAAAAATGTCTCAGTTTTGGGCCCGACAACCCTTTCATGCCGATTATCTCAGCGTGACAAAAAGAATCTCAGGCAAAAAAGGAGAGAATGCTTTTTTTTAGTTGCTGGCGAAGTCAGACAGACAAGTACAATTTTAAAACATAAAGGGGCCACCAAGAGCGCTAATGCTGCTAAGGGCGCGGAAGGAGCAGAGGTCACAGGCAACTGAAGCGGCAGAAAACTGTTGTTTGGATAAACGGAGAGCAGTCGGCCAGTGACGGCACTTCGGAGGCGGTGATGTACGAACACACAAAGATGCTGCACACTGACCTGGGGCGAGTGCCGAAAATGGGTTCTTTAAGGCTGGTATAGAGTTGTTTGATACTTTTAAGAAAAGAAGTATTTATTTATATGTTAAACAGTATATTAGACATGTACTGTATATACTAGTAACAGAGGTCAAAACAAAATTATTTTGGGGTCTGGAATGAGTTCAATTTATATTATTTCTAATGTGAAATGTGATTCGATTTGCGAACAAATCACTTCTTGAATGGCTTTCTGGAACAAAACTGAGGTTCTACTATATTACTTTTCTAATAAAAATAGATTTTATTAGAAGTATTTACTTGGGAGCTAAAAAAAAACAAGGAAAGAAAAAAAAAGCTTTTACTTGGAGTAATTTCTGTAGTAGGAGTGGTTAATTTATCCTCAACTGCTCAGGCTTCTTATATTGGAGCCCATTTTGACACATTTTGGAGAGATTTATCAGCGTCAAGAATGTCAGCTATGTCTGGTCCACATGAAAATCAAACAGCTGTGTCTGTAACACCACCACACAACAATTACATTAATTAGTATATAATGAAATAACTGGGCAAATAACAGCACATAAATTGCCTCTTGGAAACAGTAGGCAAGAACAAGAAAAAGAAAAACTAGAGCCTTTGATACCTATCCTAATCCCATCTAGTTTAAGATGGAAGACTAACTAATATAAATTTTAATCAATTTATAAGATTGGACATATTTTTACTGATCTGAAGTATTAGACCAGACTGGAAGTTGTCATTTTCAGACCTGGAAATCGAGTTTCTGCATTTCGACACACTAACGGCAGAGCCCGGCTGGCGGCTCAGCCGGCTGGGCCCGGTGCTGGGCCCCAAAAGGCTGCAGTTCAATTCCCGGCTAGGCTCCCGGTTGCAGGATTGGTCCCTGGTTGGCGATGTGCAGGATCAATGTTATTCTATCACATCAACAACGTTTCTCTCTTTCTTCCCGGTCCCTTCCTTCCTTCCTCCCTGCCCCCCTCTCTCAAAATCAACTAAAAAATACTAATAGTAGATTTATTTGTCAAGAATAATGAAATAAATAATATCTTTGTTAAAGAACCACACTGCCAACTTACCAGTATTTGTTCAGCTTCCTTTAGCTGTTTTTGTAATTGCTGAATATCACTGTCTCTCTTCTCAACTTCTTTTTCTAAAACTTTCATTTCATGGTGAATTTTTCCCTGATTAAGTGCCAATTTCATTAGTTCTTGAAATTCCCCATCTCTGTGAATTAATAACTCCAGCACCTGTCAGACAATAATTGATGAAAGCAGACAACAAAATAAAAAGCTACATTCCAATGAAACAAATAATCCATCTAATACTTGTCTGGGTTATAATATTTTAACATTCAAATATTTTTAATTCTTATGAAAATAAAAATAGCCTATTTATAATTATTTTGGAAAACAGGTTAATATTAATATTTCCTTCTTTCTTAAATTATGTGCTATTTTTTCATACAAAACAAAACTAGTCTTTTAGAACTAGAAATATGCTAAACAAACAAATTTATTAATTTAGCAGGGGAGAAAAAATTTAAAAGTTTATCTTTAAAAATATAATGCAGTGGAGTTTCCCCCAATTTTGATACTTTAGATTATTTTAGTTGGCACCAAGAACTTAAAAAACTTTATAATTACACATGTGTGCTAGTAATAGAAGAATATAACTGTCATATAAAACCTGTGATTCATGTGTCGTATTGCTCAGGATGAAGATAGTTTATAAAACAGCAATTTCAAAAAAGAGTAAATAAGTTTTGGCACTAACTATGAAGGTTAAGAAGCAAAAAAATAGAAAGTTTGGGTTCAAATCTCTAGTTTTTTATTTATTAGCAGTATGACAAGGGACAATTACCTGACCTCTTGGAGCCTGCTTTCTCATTAGGAAAAGTGGGAGAAACCAAGATGGCGGCATAGGTAATCACCTAAACTGCTGCCTTGTACAACAATATCAAAACAACAACTAAAAAATAAAATGGACACCATCCCGAACCACAGAAAGCTGGCTGAGTGGAAATTCCACAACTAGAAGGAAAGAAGAAAGCACAGTGAGAGTCAGAGGAGCTGCAAAAGGCTGAGGTACGGAGACACGCACATGGAGAAGCAGGGCGGCTGAGTGCACGAGTGGTTGAGTGCGCGGCTGGCTTTCTAAAGCGGGAGGGAGACTGAAGCTCCCAACTGCACTGAACCCCAGTCCTGGGCAAGATGCTGGGAAACAGACTCATTCAGGGGAATCTGGACTGTCAGGAAAAGGAAAACCACACCGAGCGTCAGGAGCTGTGGAAGGCAGAGGTCCGGAGGCACACACGCAGAGAAGCTGAGTGCGCGGCTGGCTTCCTAATAGCGGGAGGGAAACAAAAGCTCTCAACAGCGCTCAACTCCAGCTCCGAGCAAGTTTCTGGGAACTCGGACTGATTTGGGGAGAAACTGGACTGTCTGGCAGCGGGCAAAACTCAAGGGTGGCTTGCTCTCAGAGGTGCTTGTAGTGATTATTGAGGGACACTGAGACCCAAGGGCCGTATAGGGCAGAGCTGACAGGAAGCCAAGGCTGTCTGCTCCGCCCTGAAACTCTGCCCCATCCAAGCTGAGCACAGAAGTTCTCCCAGCAGAGATATAGTTCACCAACTCAGGGAAGCAGTGAAAATGCGGAGACAAAGAAACAGATCACAAATGAAAGAAATGGAGGAAAGCAAATGACTGGATATAGAGTTTAAAATCACAGTTATAAGGTCTTTCAAGAATTTCTTAGAAAAGGCCAATAAATTTAGTGAGACCCTCGAGGATATGAAAAAGGACCAACTAGAAATTAAACATACACCGACTGAAACAAAAAATAATATACAGAGATCTAACAGCAGTTTAGAGGACCTCGAGAATAAAGACAAAGATTTGAAATATAAAGAAGAAGAAAAAAATACTCAGCTGAAAAAGAAAAAAGACGCCAAAAAGTTGAAGATAGTGTAAGGGGCCTCTGGGACAATCTGAAGCATACCAACATCCAAATTATGGGGGTGCCAGAAGAAGAGAGAGAGCAAGATACTGAAAACCTATTGGAAGAAATAATGACAGAAAACCTCCCCCACCTGGAGAAAGAAATTAGACTTACAAGTCTAGGAAGCACACAGAACCCCAAACAAAAGGAATCTAAAGAGGACCACACCAAGACACATCATAATTAAAATGCCAAGAGCAAAAGACAAAGAGAGAATATTAAAAGCAGCAAGAGAAAAACAGTTAGTTACCAATAAGGGAGCACCCATACAATTGTCAGCGGATTTCTCAACAGAAACGATGCAGGCCAGACGGGAGTGGCAAGAAATATTCAAAGTGATGAACAGCAAGAACCTACAACCAAGATTACTCTATCTAGCAAAGCTATCATTAAAAATTGAAGGGCAGAATAAAGAGCTTCACAGATAAGAAAAAGCTAAAGGTGTTCATCAAACCAACAAACCACTATCATATAAAATGCTGAAAAGTATTCTTTAAAAGAGGAAGAAGAAAAGAGTAAAGATAAAAATTATGAACAACAAATACATGTCTATCAACAAGTGAATCTAAAAGTGAAGTGAATAAAAAATCTGATGAACAGAATAAACTGGTGAATATAATAGAACCGGGGCATGGAATGGACTGGGCTGATGATTCTCGGGGGAAAGGGAGATGGGGGGTGTGGGAAGAGACTGAACAAAAAGCATTCACCTTGGATGAGGACAGTGGGGGTGGGGGGAGGTAAGGGCAGAGGGTGGAGTAGAAACTGGATGGAGGGGAGCTATGGGGGGAAAAAAGAGGAACAATTTTAATAATCTGAATAATACTTATTAAATTAAAAAAGAAAAAGAGTATAATAATAGTACCTTATCAAAGACAGTTGTTATGAAGATTTATGATATAATGTATGTTAAGTATACATAGAAAAGCTCAATGAAGGGTAGTTACTGTCATCACCCACCTGCCACTGACTACAGAAAATGCAATCTAATCTAAATACTCTTACTTTACTATGATAGTAGGACATAATATATCAGAAAGGAAATGGCTCTCCAAATTCAAAATCAAATTATTTAAAATATATTTTTATTGATTTGAGAGAGGAAGGGAGAGGGAGACATAGAAACATCAATGATGAGAGAGACTCAATGATCACCTTCCCCCTGCACACCCCCTACTGGGAATGGAGCCTGCAACCTGGGCATATGGCCTTGACTGGAACTGAACCCGGGACCTTTCAGTCCTCAGGCTGACGTTCTATCCACTGAGCCAAATGAGCTAGGGCCAGAATCAATTTTTAAAATATTATTAAAAATTTGTTAAAGTCTAAAAAATACAGATATGGGTGCATTTTATTTAATCAGCCTACAATCTCTATTCTTCTCAAGTCATAAGAGGAGAATGCTAGGTTTCTATTTCCATAAAAGCTATATTTTTAAAAAAATTAACGAAAGTGAGTATTATACATTAGTTCCATGACAGCTTTCAAGAAATGTACAGTTTGACCTATTTTATAAACCTTCAGAGAATAGTAAAAATTCTCTTTAAATTTTATTGTTGAGTAGAAAAAATTATTCAACTGAAGTCAGAAGTCCTAGATTCTAGTTTCACTTATCCATTAACCTTTAACTCATTTATCCACCCTGAAAGACAACCAGTTTGCCAGGAGGTCAAACTGAAGACCATTAAGGTCCCTTCTAACTTTGAAATTCTATATATATTAAAGGAAGAATATTAAAGCAAATGGTGGTTAGAAAGTTTCAAATGGCATAATCCCTCTAATATTTAACAGTTTTAATTATTATACAGGAATTCTTGTACTAAGTACAAGATATAATTCACAGAATGCTAGTTCTTTATTTTTTTAAAACAAATATCGATTTTAGAGAAAGAGGGAGAAGAGAGAAACATCAATATCGGAGTGCAACATCCATTGGCTGCCCCTCATGCGCTCTGCCAGGGGCTGGGGCTGCAGGCCGGGCATGGACCTTGGCCTGGAATTGAACCAGAAATCTTTTGTTGCACAAACTGATGCCCAACCAACTGAACCACACCAGCCAGGGCAAGAATTGCTAGTTCTTGCAAGTATAAGAAAGGTTAGTACAGGTTTTGGTCATGATCTTCTGAATAAACTGGTCACCTGGTGCATAGCTAGCATTTACAAAGTGCCTAGAAAATAAAGTAAAAACTCATTTTTCACCTTTTGCTCATTCTATTGAACAAAAGTGTAATTCGCTAAGTGTCCAACTGATCAGGTGATCGTTCAGTCAACCATTTGACCAGTCACTATGATGCGCACTGACCACTGGGGGCAGAAACTCTGATCAGTAGGTTAGCTTGCTGCTGGGGTCTGGCTGATTGGGACTGGGCGATAGGGCTGGACATGCCCTGGAGCCTCCCACAATCCCTCCCCAGTTGACCCCCATCAGCCCCGATTGGCCCAATTGCTAGCCAGGCTGAAGAACCCCACCATGCACGAATTTGTGCACTGGGCTTCTAGTTTTGTATAAATTCCTAATTAACCCCATGTTATCAATAATAATGAAAACATAATATGCTAATTAGACTGGACATACTTCCGGACGAAGCCATGGCAGTGGGGGCCGACACAGAGGTGGCCGTAGTGGTGGCGGGGGCCAAATACCTTGCATGAATTTCGTGCATTGGGCTTCAAGTTTAATAATAAAGAATCTGAGATTGGGATTCTTTTAGTAACACATTTGTCTCTAGGCTCTTTCTTTTTCTGAAAACAAAACAAACTAATAGCAACAACAAAACCCCCCAATCCTAATATCCCTTAAGTAAGCAGCTTTTTTTTCAACTTGTAGCCTTATCTGATTCCCTGAGGGACTTGAGCATTGAAGAAAACAAGTTCTAGGGCACTTCTATGTAGAGTACATCAGATTTCTCTGCCCTCAAAATATATCATACAATGAAGTTAAGATAATCAGATACTGTCTCTTGTGCCCCTCTCCACAATACAAAATGTGCACTCTTCAAGTCTTGTACCAGAAAACAAAAAAATCTGTTCACTGTAGAAAATTAGGAAGCACATGAATGTATAAAGAAAATAAAAACTGCCGAGACCGGTTTGGCTCAGTGGATAGAGCCTTGGACTGCGGACTGAAAGGTCCTGGGTTCGATTCCGGTCAAGGGCATGTACCTTGGCTGCGGGCACATCCCCAGTAGGGGGCGTGCAGGAGGCGGCTGATCGATGTTTCTCTCTCATCGATGTTTCTGACTTTCTATCCCTCTCCCTTCCGCTCTGTAAAAAAATCAATAAAATAGCCGAAACCGGTTTGGCTCAGCAGATAGAGCGTCGGCCTGCGGACTGAAAGGTCCCAGGTTCGATTCCAGTCAAGGGCATGAACCTTGGCTGCGGGCACATCCCCAGTGGGGGTGTGCAGGAGGCAGCTGATCGATGTTTCTCTCTCATCGATGTTTCTGACTTTCTAACCCTCTCCCTTCCGCTCTGTAAGAAATCAATAAAATATATATTAAAAAAAATCAATAAAATATATTTAAAAATTAAAATAAAAACTACCTGTAATCTCAACATCCACAAAATAAGTAACCTTTATTTAATAACTGTATGCTCTTTTAGTTCTATTCAGGTTGCATAAGGGAAACCAATCCTATATAATAAAAACCTAATATGCAGATCGACCACTTGCTATGACACGCACTGACTACCAGGAGACAGACACTCAATGCAGGAGCTGCTCCCAGCCCGCAGTCCCCAGGCTAGTCAAAGTGGGTGCTAGCAGGGACCTCCTGGTGGCCATGCTGGTCACCCCGCAGAGGCAGGCAACACATGGCAACGGCAGGGAGATTGTGGGTGCGGGTGCTGAGTGGTGGGGAAGCGCCAGGCCAAGGTGGATGCCAGCAAGGGCCCTCTGATTGCCCAGCCTGTCAGCCCATAGATCAGCCCTGATCACTGGCCAGGCCTAGGCACCTTACTTATGCATGAATTTCATGTTCCAGGCCTCTAGTCCTCCTATACAATAAAAACCTAATATGCTAAATGTCCAGTTGTATGTTCAACCAACCAAAGGATAATATGCTAGTGATATACTAAGGCTGCTCAACCACTCCCTATGACATGCAACGACCATCAGGAAGCAGACAGCTGACCAGTCGACCAGTTGCTATGACATGCACTGACCACCAGGGGGCAGATGCTTTGGTAGGTTAGCTTGCTGCTAGGGTCCAGCTGATCGGGTTTGAGCGAGACAGGCTGGACATGCCCTGGAGCCCTCCCATGTTCCTTCCCCAGTTGGCCAACCTCCCACATCCCTCCCTGCCCTCAATTGTGTACTGGTGGAGTTCCTTGGCCTGGCCTGCCCTCTGGCAATCCTGGACCCCTCAGGGGATGTCGTAGAGCCAGTTTCGGCCTAATTCCGCAGGCCAGGCAGAGGGACTCCCCTGGTGCACAAATTCATGCACCAGGCCTCTAGCATATAATCAAAGGGTAATATGCAAATTAATCCTAATGGCACAACGACCAGGAAGGACTGGTCGCTATGATGCGCAATGACCACCAGGGGGCAGAAGCTCAACACAGGAGCTGCCCCCTGGTGGTCAGTGTACTTCCATAGGGGGAGCGCTGCTCAGCCAGAAACCAGCTCATGGCTAGTCAGAGCAGTGGCAGTAGCCTCTCCTGCCTGTCTGGCAGCGCTAAGGATGTCTGACAAATGGCTTAGGCCCGCTCCCTATTGGGAATAGACATGCTATTGGGAGCGGGCCTAAGCCGTTAGTCAGACATCCCCTAAGGGGTCCTGGGGTGCCAGAGGGATGTCTGACTGCCAACTTAGGCCTGATTCCCTGGGGAGTTGGCCTAATTTGTCAGTTGAACATCCCCCGAGGGGTCCCATATTGAGAGAGGGTGCAGGCCAGGCTGAGGGATTCCCCCAGGTGCATAAATTTTCATGCACCAGGCCTCTAGTCCTACAATAAAGGGCAGGTTTATGAGAGCAATGATCGTTTTGATTCCAGAAAATATTTTGATCTCCATTTAACAAGACTTTATTGGATGATTCAAAAGATAAGCATGAATAAACAGGTAATTGCAATTTGAACTATTAAAGAAACAATACTGCTAAACCCTTAGACAACTATTTTCTTGATCACATTGTTATTTTATGCAAATGAGACACATATCAATTTAAAAGTTTTAAACGGTAACTTAAAATGATCCAACCTTTCTGTTCTCACACAAAGTAAACATAAATAGGAAACTTGTGGAAATTATGATTTGGTTTGGTTTTGAATTAAAAAAGAAACCACTTACCTGGTTTTCTTCTCCAGCCTGTAACAACTTTTGGTTTCTTGAAATTGCCAGAATTTCTATAAGCTCCCTAGAGAGAGGGGGGGGGGGGGTGGGGAAGGAGAAAGTTTAATAACAGCTGTAAAGAAGCAGGGGAAAGTAAAAAACTCAGCAAAGCTCTGCTCTAAAACTGCTTGAGGAGAGTCTAAGTTCTTACCTCACTTTAAAGAAACCAAACTAGAAATTGCAGCCAATGCATTATGGGTGGTTTTTGCATGAAAATCTCCTCCATTACCATTAGGGGTCTGCCGGCAGGCCAAACCCAGCCCAGCACACCTGCAATTTTGGAACAAAGCCATGCCTTTACATTTACATTTTGCGGATGGCTGCTTTCCGACTACAATGGCAGTTGGTAGTTGCAGCAGAGAATTTATGGCCTCCAAAAATATTTACAATCTGGCCCTTTACAGCAAAAGTTCCTTATTCTTGTCTTATATAAAAAGATTAGTGAAAATATAAGCTTATATGTGTTTTAAGGTAAAATAAAACTAGAAATAGATGAGTCATTTTTAAAAAATTTTCTACTTTAATTGAATTTTTGAATTAACCAAACAGGTACCATATAAAAGGAACTAGAGGCCCAATGCACGAAATTCATACAAAAGTAGGCCTTCCTTCTCCTAGCTGCCAGCACTGGCTTCTCTGCTTCATCTGAAAGGACATCCAGTCTGGTATACTTAGCATATCATGCTTTTATTATTAGAGAGTCTTATACACTACCAGAGGCCCACTGCATGAAATTCGTGAATGGGGGGCTGGGGATGTCCCTTAACCCAGCCTGCACCCTCTCCAATCTGGGACTCCTCAAGGTATGTCCAACTGCCCGTTGGATGGGCAATTGGACATCCTTCTCACAATCCAGGACTGCTGGCTCCAAACTGCTCACCTGCCTGCCTCCTGATTGCCCCTAACAGCTTCTGCCTGCCAGCCTGATCACCTGCAAACCACTACCCAGCCAGCCTAATTGATGTCTAACTGCTCCCCTGCCAGCTATTTGCTCCCAACTTCCCTCCTCTGCTGGCTTGGTCACTCCTAACTGCCCTCCCCTGCAGGCTTGATTGCCCCCAACTGCCCTCCCTTGCAGGCCTGGTCCCTCCAACTGCCCTCCCCTGATGGCCTGATTGCCCACAACTGCCCTCCCTTGCAGGCCTGGTCCCTCCAACTGCCCTCCCCTGATGGCCTGATTGCCCACAACTGGCCTCCCTTGCAGGGCCGGGAACCTCAAACGGCCCTCCCCTGCCTGCTATCTTGTGGTGGCCATCTTGTGTCCAAATGGGGACAGGATCTTTGACCACATGGGGGCAGCCCTCATGTGTGTTGGAGTGATTGTCAATCTGCAAATTACTCTTTTATTAGATAGGACAGAGGCTGGTGCATGGGTGGGAGCCAGGTGGTTTGCCCTAAAGAGTGTCCCAGATCAGGGTGGGGGTTCCCTTGGGGTGAGAGGCAGCCTGGGCGAGGGGCCTGTGGAGGTTTGCAGGCCGGCCATGCACCCCAGTGACCCAAGCGCAGGCCCTGGTATCTGGGATTAATCTATGTCTACAATTGAAACTTTGTAGCCTGGAGCCAAGCCTTCTGCTGGGTCCAAGACAGCAGCCATTTCTGTTTGAAACTTTGTAGTCTAGAGTGGAGGCCTAGGCTGGCAATGGCAGACTGAAAGCTTGGTTTCTTCCATTGAAAGGAAACCCAAGCCTCTGTTCTCTCCAGCTCAGTGGCTGCCGCCATTTCTGTATCTTTTATAATTGAAACGTTGTAACATATAGTGGAGGCCTAGGCAGGTGGAAAGCTTGGCTTCCTCTGTTGCCAGGGAAACCCAAGCCTTCCTCCTGCTCTCAGTGGCGGCAGCCATCTTGGTTGGGGTTTATTTGCATAATCTGCTCCTGATTGGATGATGGATGTGGCAAAGGTATGGTCAAATTTGCATATTAGTCTTTTATTAGACAGGATAATAAAATTCTATCTGTCTAGAAAGCTCATTTACTAGATATGCCAATCCTATAAGAAAACTAGTGTATAGAGTAGGAAAAGATGACTAGCAGGTAATATTTATATATTAGTTCCAAACTTGTTGACAGAATTTTCAGAAATTATGCAGGAGGGAACAGTTTCACAATTTGCTACCTCACATGACTAGCCAGCCCTAGTGTTTGTACTTTCTCTCTGGCCGCCGAGCTATTTTTACCTCCCTATTTTCACCTTGCTTCCTGCTCGTCTCATACTTTTTTCTGGATAGTGTCAATTAGACTCAACCTTCCCACAGCATTGCATATTGAATTAATTAGCTAACTAATGAAAAAAGTGGGTGAGGAATTGAAAGTCTTTATACACTCATTTGTCAAATATTTCTTGAGTGCCTTTTACTTGCCAGGCACTTTCTAGATGTGTGGGTTATAAAAGTAAAAATTAGCACTTGAATTCTAATCCAAGTGATAAGCATAACTAAGAAAATACAAAAATAAAACCAAAGTTAAGGGGTAGAAAGAAAATATACTTTCTCTTCATTATGACTTAATAACATTTCTTTATTAGTTTAATTTACTCTAAGATACACTGACAGGGTTACCATTCAATTCCTAGTCAGGGAACATGCCCAGGATGCAGGCTTGATGCCCAGAATTGCAGGAGGCAGCCAACCAATGATTCTTTCTCATCATTGCTGTCTCTATCTCTCTTCCTCTTCCTTCATCTCTGAAATCAAGTAAATTTTAGTTAAAAAAAAAAAAGAATACAGTATATAATACATATACAAAATATATGGTAATTGATTGTTTATGTTATCAGAAAGCTTCTGAAAAATGGTAGGCTACTCGATTTGGGGGACAAAAGTTATATGTGGATATTCCACTGCGTAGGAAATTTGTGCTCCTAATTTGCGTTGCTCAAGGGTCAACTGAACTACACTGGAGATAAATGAGATAAGAAGGACACCTGAACTACACTGGAGATAAATGAGAAGGACAACTGAACTACACTGGAGATAAATGAGAAGGACAACTGAACTGCACTGGAGATAAATGAGAAGGACACCTGAACTACACTGGAGATAAATGAGAAGGACACCTGAACTACACTGGAGATAAATGAGAAGGACAACTGAACTACACTGGAGATAAATGAGAAGGACACCTGAACTACACTGGAGATAAATGAGAAGGACACCTGAACTACACTGGAGATAAATGAGAAGGACAACTGAACTACACTGGAGATAAATGAGAAGGACAACTGAACTACACTGGAGATAAATGAGAAGGACAACTGAACTACACTGGAGATAAATGAGAAGGACAACTGAACTACACTGGAGATAAATGAGAAGGACACCTGAACTACACTGGAGATAAATGAGAAGGACACCTGAACTACACTGGAGATAAATGAGAAGGACACCTGAACTACACTGGAGATAAATGAGAAGGACACCTGAACTGCACTGGAGATAAATGAGAAGGACACCTGAACTACACTGGAGATAAATGAGAAAGACACCTGAACTACACTGGAGATAAATGAGAAGGACACCTGAACTGCACTGGAGATAAATGAGAAGGACACCTGAACTGCACTGGAGATAAATGAGAAGGACACCTGAACTGCACTGGAGATAAATGAGAAGGACAACTGAACTGCACTGGATATAAATGAGAAGGACACAGAATTAACAGACCGGTGTCAAAACTTCAAAACACTATCAACATGGTTTTTGTGAGACAATGACTTCCAAATCACAAACAGGTTAAGAAAAACTTTTAGATTACAATCCATCTGTGTTTTTATTTTTAAAATTTCTACCTTATTCTATTTCATTTTACAAAGTAATAAATGTACTGAAAAGTTACATAATCAGATAAGGTAAAAAAATAATCCCATATTTCAAACTCACTATTACATAACAGTTATTTTGCTACTGCTATGAATCGTAATGTAAATGTCTATATTTTCTGATGGTCTGAGACGACCCTGCTAGCGGTTCTCACCCTGTGGGTTGAGAAACACTCCTGCAGAGCCTAAGACCATTGGAAAACACAGATATTTACATTATGATTCATAACAGTAGCAAAATTACGGTTATGAAGTAGCAACAAAAATAATTTTATGGTTGGAGATCACCACAACATGAGAAACTGTATTAAAGGGTTGCGGCATTAGAAAGGTTGAGAACCACTGTTTTAGGGGAATAGAAAACTCAGCACCTCAACTGTATAAGTGGAACATTGCAGAATAAAGTTTTAGAAACAGTGAGGTTCTTGAGGAAAATTTAAACTATGATTCACTATGTGGGTAAGCACATTTCACCCCACAGAAAATGCTATACTTGGTAATCAAGGAAAGACTCCTATCTAATAAAAGAGTAATATGCAAATTGACCATACCTCTGCTATACTCACAAGCCATGCCCACCAGCCAACCAGGAGCAAGTATGTAAATTAACCCCAAACAAGACGGCTGAGGCCACGGAGAGAGCAGGAGGGAGGCTTGGGTTTCCCTGATGATGGAGGGAGTCAGACATCCCTCAAGGGATCCCAGATTGGAGAGGGTGCAGGCTGAGGGACACCGCTGCCTCCTGTGCACGAATTTTATGCACCAGGCCTCTAGTTAAATATAAAGTAGGGTAAATTGATCAAATCTAGGTACAAGAGAATTTCAAGTTAGTCTCAAACTTAACGTAACTTATAAATTATTTAATTATGTTATCTTAAGTGTAACCACATGGATATCAAGTATGTGTACTCCTACCGATAGCATTAGAAAAACACACCTCAGATGCCGGAAACCAATCCTAGTCTCACTAATAGAAAGATGTGGACAGGAAGCCCAAAAGGCTGGTATACAACCTTAATTGCTTTGATAGGTCAGAGCTAAAAACATTGTTAAGTGAAGCAGCCTCCGCCTCTTTTGTTTTTTGTATATTTCTGTTATTGGAATTTCCTGCCTAAAGGCTATTGGGAGGATCCCATCCTATCTAATAAAAGAGTAATATGCAAATTGACCATCACTCCAACACACAGGATGGCTGCCTCCATGTGGACACAAGATGGCCATCAGGGGAGGGCAGTTGGGAGGGACCGGGCCTGCAAGGGAGGGAAGTTGGGGGCAACTGGACCTGCAGGGGAGAGCAGGTGGAGGGGACCCAGGCTTGCAGGTGAGAGCATTTGAGGGGAATCAGGCTTGCAGGGGAGTGGTTAGGGGGTGATCAGGCTAGCAAGCAGAAGCAGGGGCAATCAGGCAGGCAGGCAAGCAGTTGGGAGCCAGCATTCCTGATTGTGAGAGGGTCCCAGACTGGAGAGGGTGCAGGCTGGGCTGAGGGACACACCACACCATGCACAAATTTTGTGCACCAGGCCTCTAGTAGTCTTAATAAAACAGATAGCCAGGCCAAAGCGTGGTGCAGTCCTTCCACTAAAGATGGGCAACTGCCTGGCCCCCAATATTTCCAAATTCATAATTTTCTAGCCCCTTTTCATTTGTGTGTGGCCTTCTCCAGAACCTGGAACCCTGAACCACGCGGGACGTGAAAGGGGTTCCTACATCTGTCGCTCGACTCAGTGAGTCTGGGGAGATGATATTTTCGCCCAGAGCGAAGGAGGAAAGGAGCACCCAGAAAAGGTGTGGGAACTCCCCGCACGCCAAGCCCACGGCCAGCGGCAGTTGCGCTCTGTGAGTGGGGTGGGAATGTCTTTTTCAGCCAGGCTAACGGGGAAGAGTTAGGTTACAAAGCAAACTTTATTATACACTTTTGGTTTATATGCTTAAGAAATTAAATTTCAAAAGGTGTTCATTTATAGTTATTGTTTAATGTTATAGAACATAACCCTTGGTTTCCTGAAGGTACATTAGATCTTGAGTGTTTGGTAAAAAAGAAAAAACAAAAAGGGTTAAAACTTGAGAAAGAACAAAAAGCTCAGCTGCAGGGAAAAAACCTCAAAAAGAAAACAAACAAAACAAAAACTACTTCCCCAAGGGGAACATAATATTGCATTTGCTACAGCCTTTAACAGAGGCTGAGGAGGAACCTTCTCCCGATTCCCTCTGCTCTATAGAGGAGCAGGAAGAAAAATGGAAGGAATGGCATTCACAGCCCCATCCACCTCCATATCCTAATCCTGACACATTTAATTCACCACCAACAGAATCATCTGTACAGAGAGCCATCAGACAAGGGATGAAGGACATGTCAGTGGAAGAAAGGCTTGCTTTTCCTATTATACAAGTAGCTGACCCATAGCTACCAAGTCAGATAATAAGACACCATGAAAAAATTGATTTTAGAATGATAAAAGCTTTGCAAGAAAGCGTTGTTCAAAAACGGTTCAACGGCTCCTTTTACAGGAGAAATTATAAATAATATTTCTGAAGCATTCTTAGCTCCTTATGACTAGTATTCTCTGGCTCGTGCAACCCTGGAGGGAGGAAATTATTTACTATAGAAGGGAGAATATTTGGAGAAATATCAGGATCAAGCCCATGGAAATGGAGGGCTGAATGCGCAAACAACTTATGAAATGCTGGCAGGACTAGGACAGTATATGGATGTACAAAATCAGCTACATTACGTGCAATGGGGAGATGAGCAAATAAGATTTTGTGGGGGGAAACCTGGTGGGCTTTACCAGCAAAAGGGGACCCGCAGGGAGCTTTTAGTAAAAGTATGCAGAGACCTACAGAGTCATTTTCTGATTTTGTGGCTCACCTCACACAGTGAGATGACAGATTCAACATGAGACAGCAGGAGATATTTTAATTCAGCAATTAGCTTATGAAAATGTGAATGCTGATTGTAAGAAATGCCTGACGCCTCTGAGAAAAGATAGTACCATTTCAGAGATGATTTGAGCATGTCAGAATGTGGGATCAGGCACTTTTCAAGCAAATTTACTAGCTGTTGCAGTAATAGTGGGGAATAAGAGGTGTTATAAGTGTGGAGAAGCAGGACATTTCCAAAGGGAATGTAGGCAACGGAGAAGGACACAAGGTAGCACTCTAGAGAGAGGCATAAACACTCAGCTTCTGAGAGATTCAGTCAGTGTCCTAGATGTCAGAAAGGGAACTATTGGGCCAGTCAGTGTAGATCAAAATTTCATAGAAATGGCCAGCCTCTAGATCAAAATAGAAGGCATGGTCACCAGCTGGGAAACGGCCAGAGGGGCGCCCCCCAGCCCCGTCATCAATAGGGGAAATCTGCCCCACAAGGCCCACAGTGGATGCCCTCATCGGAGCAACTCCAGGAAGCACAGGCCTGGATCTTAACAGCATTATAGTGGTCACCTTGACCCCAGATAATGCTCGGCAAGCTATTCCTAAAGGAATTTGTGGACCTGTGCCACGGGGAACTTTAGGATTAATCTTAGGGAGGAGTGGAAGCACTCTAAAAGGACTAACTGTTCTGCCTGGAGTCATTGATTCAGATTATGAAGGAGAAATTAAAGTTATACTAGAATGTAATCATGTTATGCAAGTTACTCCAGGATAAAGAATTGCTCAGATACTATTTCTACCTTATGTTGAGCAAGGTGAGGCTATAAATAGGAAAAGAAGAATGCAAGGAATTGGTGGCTCGGACATTTATTGGATACACGAAATTAGCAAAACCCGTCTTATGATTAACTTAAGAATAAAGGGAAAACAATTTAGGGGTCTAGTGGACACTGGAGCGGATGTTAGTGTTATTAGCAAAGAATTCTGGCCTCCCAAGTTGGTCCACAGCAGAAGCTATGGGCTCAGTTAAGGGGGTGGGAATTCCTGGTGATACACGGCGTAGTGCTGCAGTGCAAGACGAGGAAGGACGGACAGGATGGTTTCAGCCCTACATCATCTCTAAAATTTCAGTCAACTTAACAGGGCCGGGATGTCTTAGAAGGTTTATAGGCATGTATTATTACCGGCACAGGACAGCAGTTAATGACTCAGATGCCATATCAGCCTTTTTAGGAGCGCTCACTGCTCAGTCTCCTCACCCTCATGCTGATCCTATACAGTGGAAAGATGATAGAGCTGTATGGGTGGATCAGTGGCCATTAACCAATCAGAAATTAAGTCATATTCATGAATTAATACAAGAACAAATAGAGGCTGGTCACATAGAGCCTTCCAATAGCCCTTGGAATATGCCTATATTTACAATCCCTAAAAAGGCGACAGGAAAATGGCGATTGTTACATGATCTTAGAGCAGTTAATGCTACTATGCGTACCATGGAAGCTTTACAACCTGGACTCTTAGCACCTTCACAAATCCCTTTAAATTGGTCTCTTATAGTAGTGGATCTTAAAGATTTTTTCGCCATTCACTTGGCGCCTCAAGATAAACAGAGATTTGGATTTTCAGTGCCATCTATTAATAATATAGAACCCATGAAAAGATACCAATGGAAGGTTTTGCCTCAAGGAATGGCCAATAGTCCTACTCTGTGTCAAAAATATGTGGCTCAAGCTATTCAGCCTTTAAGGGACAATACTACCAATGTTACATTATTCATTACATGGATGACTTGCTTTTAGCAAGCCCACGGGAAGAGCAGACTTTGGCCATGTTTTCCCAATTAGAAGAGGAGCTCCCTAAATGGGGCTTGAGAATTCCTCCAGAAAAGGTACAGAAAGAAACACCTTTCCAATATTTGGAAACCATAATTGAAAACCAATGCATTAAGCCTCAGAAGGTGGAGATCTGAAAAGACTATCTTAAAACTTTAAATGACTTTCAGAAATTATTAGGGGACATGAATTGGTTAAGATCTTATCTGAATATCTCTACAGGAGAAATAAGAAACTTATTTAATTTACTTAGAGGTGACTTTAATCTTTCCTCTCCCCGAACACTAACAGATGAAACTAGGAATGAGCTGCTAAGAATTGAGCACACAATTCCCTCAGCCCAAGTAGTATGGGTATAATCTGAATTACCTTTATTGAGACAAATTAACCCTACTGCAAATAGTCCCACTGGATTCTTTCAAAATAAAAATTCTCCTGCCATTATTGAATGGGTCCACATAGGACATCAATCCTCTAAAACTGCAATAACATATGTAGAACTAATAGCCCAATTAATATTTCAAATTAGAAAATGCTGTAAAGAGCTTAGAGGGGAAGAGCCCCAGTATCTCTATCTCCCCTTCACTGGGAAACAATTAGAAATGTTATTTCAGACTGATATAAATCGGCAAATTGGGTTAAGTGGATATTCAGGGGAACTGAGCTGTCACCTATTAAAAGATAAATTACTACAACTTTTATATAATACCTCCATCATTATACCAAAACATACTTGCCAGAAACCTATTGCTGGAGCTTTAACTGTTTTTACTGATGGATCATCTAATGGGAAAGCTGCCTATCATAAAATAAATTCAGACCAAGTCATACTAACCAGTGATACTTCTGTACAAAGAATTGAACTAGAAGCTATTAAGGCTGCATTGCAAGATTTCCAAGAGCCTCTTAATATTTTATCTGATTCCTCTTATGCTGCAAATTTAGTGAATAGAATTGAAACTGCCTGATTGGAATGGCTTAGTGACCAAAGTTTACTTTTACTATTTAAACAAGTTCAGCAGATCGTACAACAAAGACAATATCCTTTTTATATCATTCACATCAGGGCTCAAAGTGTCTTACCTGGTCCTTTAATAAAAGGAAATACACATGCTAATCAATTGGTTGCTTTATTAAAAGAAACCTTAGAATCTCATCAGCTTTTGCATCAGCCTGCCAAAATGCTGTCTAAACAATTCTCAATCACTCGACAATAGGCAAAACAGATTATTAAGGAATGCCCCACTTGCATGTTACATCTACCTCAAGGGCCTAACACAGGAGTCAACCCTAGAGGTATGCTAAGAGACATATCTGGCAAATGAATGTAATGCATTATACTTCCTTTGGATGCCTTAGGGCATTACATGTCTCTGTAGACACTTTTTCAAAGTAATATCGGCTACTGCATCTACAGGAAAAATGGCAAAACAGGTTATTAATCATTGCCTAGCTGCTTTTGCCATCATAGGAGTTCCAAAAATTAAAACTGATAATGGGCCTACTTACGCAAGCTGTCAATTTCAGAAATTTTGTAAGAGGTGGAAAATTCAGCACATTACAAAGATACCTTATAATTCCCAAGGGCAGGCCATTATTGAACAACAGCATCAGCAGCTAAAATCCCAACTTGAAAAACAAAAAGGAGGGATGATGGAGAAATCATCTGTGGGTAGGCTGCATCAAGCCTTAATTACTTTAATTTTTTTTCACTTGTGATGTGGATGGAAAGACACCTATGGAGCTACATTGATGCCAGAATATAACAAAAGAAAATGGTCTAGTAAAATGGAAAGATCCCGAATCTGGTTTATGGAAGGGGCCCGATCCCTTATTAATCTTTGGCAGAGGGTATGCTTGTATATTTCCAGAGAATTTTTCCAAACCCGGGTGGATTCCCACTAGAAATATTAAACTGCAACAGGGATCCAAAAGAGAAACTAGCCAGACTAATGAGGACCTTGCGCCTCGAGCCACACCTTACAGCTGCAGACAGTCAACTACTGCAGCAACTCCAAGCAATCCACTGAAGATGAGGAGCGGGAGGAGGACAAGCCAGACAATAGCTGGACAACAAACAGCATGGAGACCACCTGAGGCATGGTAAAGAAGATGGTGCAGATGCCTGAGAACGTCATTCTTTGCCATGCTAGCAGTAATCAGCTATACAGTAACATTACCTGGAGAAAATGGGGAAGTATTTTGGACATGGGTAATAACCCTTATGTGGGCTGATCACCAATATACCAAACATCTTGGTTCATCCAGGAGCAACAGGGGTGGGGCAAGAAAGTATAATTACACATGTGTTGCCCTCTAGCTTCCCTTTTTGTATGACACAAAATCAAACCACTGTTCCTTTGTGTGTAAAATTAAAAAGAGGATTATAGCTTGCACGGACACCAAAGGAGGAGAGGCAAAAGCAAAAATACATCTACCTATCACTACTTGCTCCTGGGAGAGGGGCAAAAAATGTATCTAAGACCTTGTCTATACAAAAAGAAATTGACAGCCAGTTTGAAACTGAATTGCCATGGCTTAGAGCAAAGAATACCCTTACATGATATTATTCTACAATGTCATTATAATTTTTGATATATATTTTTTAAATTTTTGACATTTTACAACAGCATATTGTACAATCATCCAAAATAAACTTACAAACTAATTATTTGAATATTTGGCAGCAATTTTAAAAAGAACATGAAAGATTTAATCCCTTCCACTGAGTGGAAAGCCCCTTGGGAAGGCACTTGAGCATTCTATATTGGCCTTTTTTTGCCAAGAGGGACCCTCCCACAGCTGTTGCCTGAGTTTTCTGTTAATGATGAGGTTGAAGCCTCGTGGTGGCTGGTACCATGAATCTGTCTCTTGCCCAATGGTGTGAACTGAGCCCTCCCTGGAGAAGAAACCCGAGTTTCCCCAGATATGCAATCAGTGCCGGGGCCCCACCAGCGGCCAAGGTGGGATCCCAAGGCAGGTGCTGAGCATGGAGGCCACGGGGCATAGGCAACCAAGGAGACAGAACTGAACCTCACATCACCCTACGTGGCCCCAGAGGAAGGCTGGTTAGCCAGAGACAGGTAAGATTCCTTAGGGAAGGAACAACCTAAGACAGGCACAGACGTAGAGGGGCCATCAGGAGAGAACTTGGGGATCAACAGAGGTGGGGCACAGACCCTCACCGCCCCAACAATGCATGGGCTTGAACCGCTGCCCCTTCTGAGGGAGGTCTCCTGGCCCATGGCTGCTTTGCTTCCCACGCCCAGCTCAGATCAGGACCTAGGTAATAGACAGAGAGTTGGCCCAATCCAGAGCAGGACCCAGGTAACAAACAGGGACTTGGCCAGCAGCAGCTGCACTATATCTAGCACTAGGAATGCTTAGGGCCTACTCAAGAATGCAAATAATCCTTTCCACTAATATTTACAAGGTAAACTAAAATTGTAGTTAGAGTATTAAATTTGACAGTAAAATAGTAGTCAAGTTTTCAGATTAATTAAAATTGGTTAAATGAAATAAGTGAATATTTAAGAAAATGTAATTGTACTGGACAAGAAAGCTGTTCCTAAAGTATTAACTAAAATTTCTATTGGTAGTTAATCTCATGGTAAAATTGTTTAACATGAGATGAACCTATTTTTGTGCAAAAAATTAAAAAATTTAAAGTTATCAAGACTGCATTAAAAAATTTCCAAAAGCCTCCATTAATTTTTTAAAAAGGGGGGGGATATTAGGGCAATGTCATGTAAAGAAACATATCTTGTAAGTCAATTACATATAGAAAAAATGTTTTGTAATGCTAACAGCAAGACACACATGATACCAAAATAAGCCAAAGGAAAATCGTTTGGGAAAAAATAAATAGGATCCCAAGTCAAAAGATTTCTTTATTAATTTTTGGTTGAGAATATATTTGTATATTTTCAGAAAACAACTCCAAGACCATGTGGTTTCCTGCAACAGAGAGGAACTGTCAGGAATGCTCCAACCATGAAGAAGAGGAGAAACAGTGCAGAGATGGAAGACACTGATGACACTTTGCCATGCTAGCAGTCAGCAGCTGTGCATCGCTGCAGGTTGCCTAGGACCAAACCAGAGAGGGTCAGCCCTGCATTGCCACTGTTTGTCCACTGTCCAGAACTGAAATATCACTGCTGTCATGTACATATAAGGAACTGTTTGACATTGAAGTTGGCACTCAAAAGAGTGTTGGACATTGAAATTGGGACTCAAAAAACTGTTGGCCCAGAAAGAAACTTACTGCAGACTGATTCATTTGCCTTTAAGCATGGCCATTGTTGCTTGCCTCATTTTCTTGTTCTTATATGTTTATTTCTAGTCTGCAGATGCAAGATTTTTTTTAAAGAAAAGAAAGGGAGGAGATGCCAGAAACCAATCCTGTCTCACTAATAGAAAGATGTAGACAGGAAGCCCAAAAAGCTAGTAAACAGCCTTAATTTCTTTGAAAGGTCAGAGCTAAAACAGTGTTAACTGAAGCAGCCTCCACCTCTGTTTTTTGTGTATTTCTGTTATTGGAATCTCCTGCCTAAAGGCTACGAGCGGATCCTACAGTCTTAATAAAAGAGAGAGCCAGGCCAGAGCACGGTGCAGTCCTTCCACTAGACATGGGCAGCTGCCTGGCCCCCAATATCCCCAAATTCATACTTTTCCAGTCTCTTTTCATTTGTGTGCAGCCTTCTCCAGAACCCGAACCCTGAACTGGAACCCTGAGCCATGTGGGATGTGAAAGGGGTTCCTACACTCCGATACATAACTCAGTAGCACAATCCAGAAGCAAGAACTCAAGATTGACTGCTGAGTTGTCCAATGTCAGAAAAAACTCTCCAAGACCATTATCCTGGATGGGCAGGCTAAGGATTTTAGTTCCTGAAATCAGTGAATATGAAATATATTCTAGGGAATATTTGAAATTCTGAGACTACGACCCACTCCGTACAAAAGGCAGCACCCACAACTCCCCAAAGGGTAAGTCACTTCTTAACAATATCAACATATTTACAGAAAAATTAATCACCACCATCCAGAGGAACTAAGATGGCGGCAAAGGTAGAACACCTATCTTGCCGTCATAATCAGCAATTTTAATACTACAACTTAACGAAAGAACAAACACCTTCCAGAATCACCAGAAAGCTCGCCGAGTGAAAATTCCACAAATAAAAGTGAAGATAAGACACTGTGACTTGGAGGAGCGGCGGCGAACAGCGTTGAAAGATTCGCCCGGAGAGAGGTTTGGAGTGCACGCCGCGGAGAGGGCGGGCGGCTGAAAACCGGCCAGTTTTCTCGAACGGGGAGACAAAGGCGTCCCACTGACTGATTCTCCAGCTCTGGGTGAAGTCCAGAGAACCCACTACCACACGGGGTGAAAACTGGACAGTGGGAGGGCACGCCGAAGCTCGGGTGCTGCCGGGTCTGCGGGCTTGTGGAGAAGGCAGCTCGCGCAAACAGCTCGGCTGCCGGCGCAGAGAGCGCACCGCGACTTGCCTCTCATTGGGAAAACCGTCAGACTGCTTTGTTTTACGACCCTGGGTGAGGCATTGCGCATGCAGACTCATTTTGGGAAAGTCTGAATTCCCTGGCAACCAGCAGCCGGTGGAGCTCCGCAGCGGCTCTCTCTCAGAGGTGCTGGCTGCCATTGCCCCGGGCACAGAGTCCCTGGGGCCGCATAGGGCGGAGCTAACGCTGTCTGCTTGGCCCGGAGACTCCGCCCACCCAACCTGAGCACAGCTGAGCTTCACAGACAATTGGCCTGGAGGTCAACCCTCCAAGTGCTAACAACGATTAACCTGAGCTTAACTTCAGCAAGACTGTGCAGCCCATATCCACCTCAGGTAACCGGGGAGGCTGATCCACTATCCCTAGTAGGAAGTCTACCACACAAAGCTAATTGACCAACTCAGGGAAGCAGCCACCATGCAGCAACATGGAAAGAAATCAGATGTGAAAGAAATGGAGGAAAAAAAACGACTGGACATGGAATTCAGAACCACGGTTATAGGGTTTTTTAAGAGGCTCCAACAAAAGATCGAGGCCTATAAGGAAATAAGCAAGACCACAAAGGAAATGAATGAGTCCTATAAGAAAATGAACAACACCCTCAAGGATATAAACGATTGCTGCAAAGAAATGATCAAGACCAACGTGGAAATGATCAAGACCAACGTGGAAATGAATAAGTCCTACAAGGAAATGAAAGAAACCCTCAAGGATATAAAGCAGACTCTCAAGGATATGAAAAAGGACCAACCAGAAATTAAGCATACACTGACTGAAACAAAAAATATTATACAAAGACCTAAAAGTGCCCTGGAGCACCCCAAGAACCAAGTTAAAGATTTGAAATACAAAGAGGTAAAATCCACTCAGCTGAAAAAGCAAGAAACTAAAAGAAACCAAAAAATTGAAGATAGTGTAAGGGGCCTCTGGGACAACCTCAAGCATACCAACATCCGAATTATAGGGGTGCCAGAAAAAGCGAGAGGCCAAGACAATGAAAACCTATTTGAAGAAATAGTGACTGAAAACTTCCCACACCTGGTGAAAGAAATTGACTTAGGAGTCCAAGAAGTGCACCGAACCCCAATATATAGGAACCCTAAGAGGACCACACCGAGGCACATCATAATTAAAATGCCAAGAGCAAAAGACAAAGAGAGAATATTAAAAGCAGCAAGAGAGAAACAGTTGGTTACCTATAAGGGAGCACCCATACGACTGTCAGCGGATTTCTCAACAGAAACAATGCAGGCCAGATGGGAGTGGCAAGAAATATTCAAAGTGATGAACAGCAAGAATCTACAACCAAGATTACTCTACACAGCAAAGCTATCATTCAGAATTGAAGGTCAGATGAAGTGCTTCACAGATAAGAAAAAGCTAAAGGAGTTCATCACCACCAAACCAACATTATATGAAATGCTGAAAGATATTCTTTAAGAAGAGGAAGAAGAAAAAGGTAAAGATGAAAATTATGAACAACAAATACACATCTATCAACAAATGAACATAAAAATCAAGTGAATTGATAGACTGTTGATCAGGATAGACTGGTGAATATAACAGAATCATGGACATAGCTGACAATTCTTGGGGAGAAAAGGGTTGTGGGAAGTGCAGCAAGAGACTGGAAAAAAATCTAGCAACAATGGGAGAGGACAGTGGGGAGGGGGAGGTGAGGGTGGAGGGTGGGATAGGTACAGGGTGGAGGGGAGCTATTGGGGGATAAAAAGGGGAAACAATGTAATTAATAAACTGAACAATAAAGATTTAAAAAAAAAATCACCACCATCCATCCCATATGCTTGGTCAAAATGAAGAAATAATAAGGAACATTTTAATTTGGCTGATTCCATACTCAACAACATCATCAAGATTCCTCAGCAAAGATTTTAGAAGCCAATCAAGTATTAGACTTGGCTTTCTGGTGAGAATTAGTCCCAAAGAAGAAATAATTCAAAGGACCATTTCAAACAGAAGATTCAGAATTCAAGACGTAGAAAAATTGAGTTATATAGGAATTGGCTCATAGAAAAGCAACTTAAGTATTTTCCAATTAATTATTAGTTGTTCTGAATCTAATGAAACACAAATCTGTATCACAACCACATGGCTACATACTTAAGGCATGTCAAGGTACTCAAAGAGACAGTTTGAATGACCAGTGATTCTAAAAGCACTTGTTAGAATGAAGGCATTGTTTTTCAAATGACAGTTAGTCCTTTGTAGAATAGCAGTGGGTCAGCCAGCATTTACGGGATATTAACTTGATCTTGAATAACTTCCAAAAAATAAGCCTTCCACATAAACTAAATGAAGCTTCAATTAGTGTCCCAAAGATAGTCATGACACACAGAGCAGAAACAAATTACTTAACTGAAAACTTATGAAAACTCTGTCTTGCCAAACCAGTTTAGTTCAGTGGATAGAGCGTCGGCCTGCGGACTGGAGGGTCCCAGGTTCGATTCCGGTCAAGGGCATGTACCTTGGCTGCGGGCACATCCCCAGTTGGAGGTGTGCAAGAGGCAGCTGATCGATGTCTCTCTCTCATCGATGTTTCTGACTTTCTGTCCCTCTTCCTTCCTCTCTGTGAAAAATCAATAAAATATATTTAAAAAAAAACAAACCCTGTCTGGCTAGGGTCTTTTTACTAAGAAACCATTCTGGTATTCATTGGCAGGATTAACTAACAAGGTCTCAGCCAGGAACTACAAAGTCAACAAAGACAGAAGGAAATACAGCACTTGCATTACTTTGTGAACATTTACACAAAGGCAACGCACTGACAGTTGCCTTGTGCCTGAGTTTCTTGTTCACTGTACCAGCTGCTGGATGCCTGAAGATTCTGTGTGCCCTATTTGTAGTCAAGCAATATTTGAGTTTAATACAGTCTAAACCGTGAATTAAACACACGCACTATTTCACTTACTGTACTACATCATTTAATATTGTGCTGACCTAGTAATCTAGTAGGTAATACTCACTATGGCAAGGACTAAATCACAGTAGATAAAATGCTGATTATTAGTAGGCCAGGTGAAATATGGTAGCAATCATCTCTGGTAAAACTGCTGAAACTTGATCCTGCTGTTCTGCTTAAAACAAAAGGGTAGTCTTCAGCTGTCTGCTTTGGGGAGACAGGACTGGGTTCCCAGTCTAGCAAGGTTAGAGACAGGGAGCAGGCTGTGACTTCCCCATCTCAGATACAATCCTGAGAGCTGTTCTCGGGATTTAAAACAACGAAAGCTTACAGTTCAGACCCCTTTAAAAGGACCGCCTGCACCCGGGGTGAGTGTTAGGTCTCCGACTGTCCTGGCCAGTTCAATAAATCCTTGCCTGCTTATTACCAACTTAACCGCCTCCGTGGTCATTTGAAACTGGTCTTGGAAGTCGCCCCACAACACAGGTATTACCATATATAAGATTTATCCTAAAGCTGCCAATGAAAGTTGGCTGTGGAAACGGTGACATCTGAGCTGGGTGAATGAACGATTTTCAAGATGGATGCGGAGTGGGAATGACAGCTGCGTTGAGGAAGTACGACTAGAATGGGGTGCATTCAGCAGTCTGGAATGAAGGGCATGGAAGAGTGGAAGGACGTGGCCTAAATGAGAATAATAGGATGGATTAAGAGGAAATGGAGAATGGCTTTATGTACTGTACACTTAGCTAAAGAATATGGACTTTATCTCATTAGAAAGTGGAAACCTAACGAATATCTTAAAGCAGACAAGTGATCTGAGACGGCTTTTAAAAACAGAGCTCTGCTCTTGGGCAAACAGACAGAGTGGAGATGCATAAAGGCAACTAAAACTGTTGGGAGGCTGCATTAAGAAAGATTTCTGATGGGATGTAAGACAGTGCGGACGGGAACACGGGGCCAATCTGAGTAACATTTTAGGAGACAGAATCCAAACAATTTTCACACCCAAGTGAACGTGAGGGAATTAAGAGGGGCACCAACTTCACAGACCACCGTGAAAGATGATGGGATAAAGAAAAAGACAGGCAACTTCATCAGATCCCTCCGCCGCCCACGCTGCACCGCAGCCATCCCAAACTCTGAGTGCCACCCGGCGTGCGGCCCTCCCTCTGAACTCAATGATGGATGCCGGTGCTGTTGCAGCTCCTGCCGCTTGGTGCCTGGCAAACGCGGTCGTGCCATGCAGTCCTTTCTCCAGGAAGCCAGCCCGATGACACCCGGGACAGGCGTCCTCCCGGAGCCGCATCCCGCGGCGCACGCCTCGGTCCGTCAGGCTCCGCGCCGCGGGGCGCAGCCGTTCCCCGTTCCCCGGAGTGGGCTCCCCTCACCGCCGGCTCCCCGCGCGGGCCTGGAGGTAATTTTGTAAATGTCTGCGCCGCGCTCGTGCTCGCGATCTCTGAGGTCCGACACGGTTCTGACAGCCCAGGGACTCCTGGGTGACTAACGTGTCCGGGGCGGGAGGTGGGGGAACGCGTTTCGGCGACCGGGAGGGTGTGTGCGGCCCGCGGTCTCGGGCGCAGCAGGCTCCCTCCCCCCGAGCCCCGGACACAGCGTGCCCGGCCCAGGCCTCCGGCTTTACCTGGACAAGACCTCCAGGTCTTCCAGCGCGGACAGCAGCCGCTCGCGGGTGCTGCCGCCGCCGGCCGCTCCCGAGCCGCCTCCCGGCCGCTCCTTCTCCCTCTCGCCCCCGGAGAAGGCCGCCATGCCGCTCTCGGCCGCACAGGCTGCTGCGCCACTGCGCCGGCGCGGACGTGTGCTCGCGGCGGAACGTCACCGAGGGGAGCGGCCCGGCCCGCGCGCCCCGCGGCCGGCGGTGCCTGCGGCTGAGCGCCGGCTTCCGGGCCGGAGCCGCTTCTCCTGGGGTTTCAAGCCTGACCACGCCAGACGCTCCGGTTGAACCTGTGTTCCTCCAGCTGGACTGTAAGGCTTTTGCTCAACGAATGTTAAGCGTTTGAACGAAGTAGTAATGGCTCCCCTCTTGTGTCAGCGTCTTCGTGGAAAGGCTGGGCTCCTCAGCATTAGCCGCAGTCTGCATTCCCTCCCCAGCCTCCCGCCCGCTGGCTGGCCTGTCCTTGCACCCTAGGACGGGACTCTAGTCCGAGTTGGCGTCGCTTCGGTTTTCTATTGTGGTAAAATACACACAACACCTTTTACCATTAACCGCTGGCGGCAGAAGCGGCTCCAGTAGTTTCAGGTACTGGGCCTGGGTTCAGCAGCCTCAGTTCTGAGTTCTGGCTGAGAAGAATTCAGAGCCAAGACTCAAACTATAAGGGAAAGTTAATTTAGAAAGTCACAGAGGCAGAAACAGTGAGCCATGGAGGAAACGGGCTCAAAAAATGAGCTCCAGCAAAAGAAGGCTCCCTGGAGCTTAGTGGAAGGGGAAAGACAAAAAAAGTGCCTTGGAGGGAGGGGTGGGGAAAGACAGGCTTTCAGGCGTGTGTGTGTGTGTGTGTGTGTGTGTGTGTGTGTGTGTGTGTGTGTGAGAGAGAGAGAGAGAGGGGGAGAATCGGGAGAATCTCAATAGATTATTCACAGCTTTCCAGGTGTCTCCACTGATTTGTTGGCGCCAGGGCAGGGTCATTTGCCAATGCAGCTGGTCCTGATGTCAGTCATGGCTGCATGAGGCCTAGATGTATTCGATGTGGCCCGAAGCCCGTTGTCCTGGGGGCTTAATGCTTAAGGGCTACTCTTCGTCCCCCCTGTTCTTTCCCACTCTGAGGGTGGGAGTCTCACTCACATGACCAGCAATATGCCAGAGGAGGAAAGGTCAGAGGACGGTCCCTGCCCCAGGACCAGCGATATGAAAGGTCAGGGGGTGCTAGGGGAGGAATAGTCACCCTGGAGCTAGGTACCAGCCCAGCTTTGCCCAGGGGCTTTTCATCCTGGTGACCTTCTGTAGCTGGCCTATCATCCTTGCTCTACTCCTGGCTGTCTAACTGCTCACTAAATTAACCATGTTTTCATGTGAAATTTAGTAGTATTAAGTATATTCATATTGTTGTGCTACCATCACCACCATTCATCTCCAGAACTCTTTTTATCTTGCAAAACTGACACTGTTCCCACTAAACAACAACTTCCCTTTCCCTCTTACCCGAAGCTCTTGGAAACCTCTACTTTCTGTCTCTGAACTTGTAAGTGGAATCATGCAGTCTTTGTTCTTTCATGACTGGCTTATTTCACTTAGCATAATATCCTTAAGGTTTGCCCACATTGTAACATATGTCAGAATTTCCTACCTTTTTAAGGCTGATATTTCATTGTATGTGTAGACCACATTTTGTTTATCCATTCATCTGTCAATGGAGCTTGGGCTGCTTCCACACTTTCATAATCCACTTTTATAATCATACTAGTGACCCAGTGCACAAAATTTGTGCACATTAAAAGGGAATTAATTAGAAGGAATATTTTAATACTGCTACTTGCCCTTTCTCTATAAAAGAAGTGTCAGAGATGAGAGGAAATTAGTAAAATGTATATTAAAATCTTCCTCCTGTCAGAGTCTGAGGTGCACTCTGGGAACCAGAGCCAAGTCCCCGCCCACTCACATGCATCTCGAAATCACGCAAGACCCAGACCCAATCGGCCCCACTCCCATCAAGCCCCGCCCAGTGGGGGGAGCATGGCCTCAGGTTGCCTGGCTTATTACTGGTGGGGGCATGGCTTGAGGTCCCCTGTCAAGCCCCACCAGGAGAGGGGCCGCAGCCTCAGGTCCCTGCTGATGGTTTATTAAGGCTCATTGCAGGAACTCGGCCTCTGCTATGGACACAGCCATCTCATGTTATGGAATCCCTGCCTCCACTGTGGGGGTAGCCATCTTGTTATAGCATGATATTCAATTTGCATATTCCCTCTTTATTAGACAGTATATTTCCTACAAAATATGTTACTCATTGTTCAAGATGACTGTTGAACTGAATCAGTATAGTACGTAAGTGGTAGCTAATGAAATTAGGTAAAATAATTGCTGTAGCACATATTCAAAATCAGAATTGGGTGTCAAAGCCAAAAGTGTAGCTTAGCCCACTTTTCTAGCATAGAACAATGTATAGCAGACTTTACCTGCTAGGGAAACCCAAAGTTATAACAGTATTGGGAATGGGAGTTTTATAAGTTGGCATTATAAAAGATAAGATGGAGGGGAAGCCAAGATGGCGGCATAGGTAAACACCCAAACTAATGCCTCGCAGAACAGTTTTAAAACTGAAACTAAAAGACAAAATGTATATCACCCAGAACCACGGGAAAGCTGGCCAAGTGGAAGTTCTGCAACTAGACATTGAGGTGAGCACAAGCACTGAAAAGCTGAGGTACAGAGGTGTGCGAACTGGGCTGGCAGCGGGCGACGGGGTGCTGCTGTTTTCAGACTGAAGGGAGACAAGCTCCTGATTTCTCTGGACTCCTTTCTGGGGAGACGCTGGTGACCCAGACTCCCACAGGGAGAAGCTGGACAGTCTGCCATCGGGTCGGAAAGTGAGGGTGGCTCCCTTGCAGAGGTGCCCGCAGCAACCACTGTTAATGGCGCAGGATGCTGGGGACTTGGAAACGCAGGGCTGAGAGTCAGCCATTGCTGTTTGCCACACCCTAGTGACTCCCTGAGACCCCGCCCCGCACAATCTGCAAACCCACCTTTGCTGTGCGCAGAGGCATTTGCATGTAAATTGCATATAAATTCACAGCTTAATCTAACAAACTGCAGTTCTGGTCAGCCCAGGAGAAATCTGCAGACCTTCCTGTAGCTCCTGCTGGGTCACCTCAGACAGTAGCTGACCTGCACCCCATTGGAGATCCAGAAGCTAGTATATCTAGAGGGCAGTGTGAGACAACACCAGAATCCAACTACTCACATCCATAAGTCACACATTCAAAAGGCAGACTCAGTGAGCACCAAAGCCCCATTGAAGCAAGTCCAGCCACATAGGTGTGTCTCCAGTACACCAGTTCTTCCACTCCATAGCACAGGGAAGCAGCGGAGACAAAGAAACATGTCACGAATGAAAGAAATGGAGGACATAGAGTTCAGGACCACATTTATAAGGTTACTCAAGAATCTTCTGAAAACCGCCGAGAAACTTGATTAAACCTTCAAGGACCTTAATGAGAATGTTAAGAAAATGGAAAAGGACCAGTCAGACATTAAGCATACAGTGTTGGAAATAAAGAATATTCAGAAATTCATTGTAGATCAAAGGACTCCAAGAATCAAACCAAATATCTGAAATATGAGGAGACAAAAAACACCCAACCAGAAAAACAAAAAGAAAAAAGAATTAAAAAATATGAAGATAGTGTAGGGAGCCTCTGGGACAACTTTAAGTGTACCAACATTCGAATTATTGGGCTGCCAGAAGAAGAGAGAGAGCAAAATATTGAAAACCTATTAGAAGAAAGTAACAGAAAACTTTCCCTTCCTGGTGAAAGAAATAGACTTACAAGTCCAGGCACACAGAGAACCTCAAACAAGGGGAATCCAAAGAGGACCACACCAAGACACATCATAATTAAAATGCCAAGAGCAAAGGACAAAGAGAGAATCTTGAAAGCAGCAAGAGAAGAACAGTTGGTTACCTACAAGGGAGTATCCATATTATTATCAGCTGATTTCTCAACAGAAACTATGCAGGCCAGACGGGAGTGGCAAGAAATATTCAAAGTGATGAACAGCAAGAACCTACAATGATAACCAGCAAGGCTATCATTCAGAATTGAAGGTCAGATAAAGAGTTTCACAGACAAAAAAAAAAAAAAGAAAAAAAAAAAAGAGTTCATCAGTGCCAAACTAGGATTATATGAAACTAGTGGCCTGGTGCATGAAATTCATGCACAGAGGAGGTGTTCCCTGAGCCCAGCCTGCACCCTCTCCCATCAGGGACCTCTTCAGGGATGTCAGACTGTTGGCAGTCAGAGATGTCTAACTGTTGGCAGTCGTACATCCCTCTTGCAATCTAGGAACACTGGCTCCTAACTGCTCATGGCCTGCCTGACTGATTGCCCCTAACTTCTCTGCCTTCCTGAGTGATCACCCCTAACCACCTCTGCTTCTGCCTGATCACCCCGAAGTGCTCCCCTACTGGCCTGAATGCTCCTAACTGCCTCACACCTGGGACACAGGCTTCCCTCCCTCTGGCCAGCTATAGGCACCCAGGACCTGGGCCAGCTTCACTCAGGCTGGCCGCAGCCATAGGCACTCACAGGCACCCAGAACCACAGGGCATGCTGCCTAACCCCAGGGCCGGAAAGGGCCCCCGCCCCTCTGTGTGCCTGGGTGGCTGAGTTTCACTACTCTGACTGCTGTGGCTTAAAGAACTTTGCCACATATGTTCTCCCCAGCCTCCTGGGGAGAGGGTACGAGCTGAGAAACTGGAGATGCGCGCCTTCCTCAGCATCTCCAGAAGCTGGAGCGCCTGGCTGGTGGACGCTGTGGTTGGAAGGCTCCTGGCTCCGATGCTGGCCTGAGGAGGCGGGGAGCCGTGGAGTGTGTGTGCGTGGTGCTTGGGGAAAGGGTGACCTTACTGGACTCGCAGCACACCTCGCAGACAGCTTGCCCCGCCCCTCCACGGGGCCCCTGCCTGGGGAGCGCATGCTGCACTGCGGCCAAGCCCCCGCAGGCCTCACTGGCCTTGCCTGCTGTCATGCTTGGCCACGCCCCCTGTGTCTGCCACCAGAACTACATTTCCCAGCATTCTTGGTGCTCCCCATACTCATATGCTTCTGGTTCTATTATGCATGAACCAAAAAAGACTGTGAACTTCCTGCAGCCAGTGGTGGCCACCGGCGTCTCCGCACACCCCAGAGACTGGCAGCCAGCCCCTCTACCCCCATCGTGGGTTCTGGGCTGGAGGGCATGCAGGGACCCATGGGCCTCACACAGCTGTGGCCACCAGGGTATCCACATGCTCTATCATAGGTGCTGGGCGGGGTGTGGACCCAAACTGCTGCTTGGCTCACGCCCCCGCCTCACACCTGGCGCTCATTACCCAAGGTGCCCTGGGTACTCATTTGCATGTGAGTCAGTCACAGTAACTGTAAGGAGGGATCTCGCTGGCTCTTAAGTACCCTGTGGGCAGAGCTTATAGCGTGGTGCTTGCTTACATGGCCCTATGGCCATGCCCCTGCTGACCACGCTCCCTGTCTGCTGACCACACCTGCTGGCCATGCCCCTGTCTGCTGGCCATGCCTCCTGCTCCTGATTGGCTGGTAGCGTAGCAGAGGTACGGTCAGTTTGCATGTTACTCTTAGGATGCTGAAGGGTATTCTTTAAGAAGAGGAAGAAGGCCAAGACCGGTTTGGCTCAGTGGATAGAGCGTCGGACTGCGGACTGAAGGGTCCCGGGTTCGATTCCAGTCAAGGGCATGTACCTTGGCTGAGGGCACATCCCCAGTAGGGGGCGTGCAAGAGGCAGCTGATCAATGTTTCTCATCGATATTTCTGCCTTTCTATCCTCTTTCTTTCATTCTGTAAAAAATCAATAAAAATATATTTTTAAAAAAAAGAAGAGGAAGAAGAAGAAAAAGGTAAAGATAAAAAACTATGAACAACAAAATGACAACAAATACATACCTACCAACAAGTGAATCTAAAAATCAAGTGAATGAAAAATCTGATGAACAAAATGGACTGATGAATATAATAGAATCAGGGACATAGAACGGGAATGGACTGACAATTTTCAGGGGGAAGAGGGTGTGAGGGGTGGGGGAAATGATAGGACAAAAATATTATGCCTATGGATGAAGACAGGGTAAGGGCATGGGGTGGGGTTGGGGATTGGGCGGATGGAAGCTATTGGGGTGGGGGGAAGAGAAACACCTGTAATGATCTGAACAATAAAGATTTATTTAAAAAAATGAGGTGGAGAGATGCCAGCTACAGATATCTGGGAATGAGTTAGGAGTATCCATGCCCCCTTCATTACAGCATCCTGTCCTCTGGCCTGTTCTGCTCCTCACTCAAGTTGAGGATTCCCTTGGGCCTCATGCTAAATAAATCTATTCATAGCAACTTCTCTTCAACCAAGAATGCTGATTTATTCACTTATGATGAACATGATTTTACTCATAGAGAAACCTATACAGAAAACCAACTTTTCACCAGTATGTTGCTTGATAAACTTGGATCAGAACAAATGAAGATAATAAAAAAATTAACTAATACAATCATCAGGATTTTCATCTTTATAGTGTAGGGATGTTTGTGTTAAAGAAATTGGAATAGGAGAAACAAAGATGGTGGCATAGGTAGTCACCTGTACTTGCTGATTTTCACAACTCACCAAAACCACAACTAACCTGCAGAACAACTACACCCACCCAGAACTGCAGGAAAGCTGGATGAGTGGAAATTCCACAACTATAGAGGTAAAAAAATAAAAGCTCATTAAGACCGGTAACTGGTTTGGCTCAGTGGATAGAGCGTTGGCCTGCGGATTGAAAGGTACCAGGTTCGATTCCAGTCAAGGCCATGTACCTTGGTTGTGGGCACATCCCCAGTAGGGGTGTGCAAGAGGCAGGTGACCGATGTGTCTCTCTAATTGATGTTTCTGACTTTCTCTCTCTCTCCCTTCCTCTTTGTAAAAAATCAATAAAAAAAGACTGGTAAGAGGTGCAGAGGCATAGAAAGTGCTGGCATCTGGATGTGCTGCTCTTTAAACCAGGAGATAGAAGCTCCCGCTTGCTCTGAACTTCATTTCTGGGTGATACTATGGGGGACCCAGACACATATATGGAGAAATTGGACTGCCTGGCATAGGGACAGGAATGCAAGGGTGGCTTCCTTTTAGAGGTGCATGCAGCGATCATTGTTCCTGAATAGGGGTGCAGTACATGGAGAGCCAGGGACTTCTCCAGTTCAGGGCAACCATTGCTGTTTGCGCCACCCTGGTGATTCCCAGATACCCTGCCCCTTCCAATTTACAATCCCACCCAAGCTGTGCACACCTGCTTTTGCATATGAATGGCCTGTCCTTTCTTCTAAAAAAAACTGCAGCTGGGTCAGACAGTCCCAGATAGTCCAAAAGTAGGCCCACTGCCTGGCAGCAGCAGCAGCCTTGTTTCACAGCTGGCCTCATCTGGGCACTTCCAAACCCCATACAAACAGGAGGAATCTGCAGACGTCTCTGTAGCTCCTGCTGGGCAGCCCCAGACAGTGGCTGACCTTGCACCTCCTTGGAGATCCAAGAGCCAGTGGACTCAGTGGTCAGAGTGAGACCATCCAGATTACAACTCAGATCCATAAGAGAGACACTCCAGAGGCAGACTCAGTGAGCACCAAAGCCCTCTGAAGCAAGTCCTGCTCCATAAGGTGTCTGCTGTGTAAAAGATCTTCTGGTGTAGGCACAGCTGGTCATCACAGCCAACTGGCCTGGAGGTCAACTCCTTCCAGTGATACCAAGGGTCAACTACCTTAAAACTATGCAAAGAGCCCACAAAGAGGTGCACCAAGAGTGTCTACCTCAGGTGACTGGGGAGGCTGAGCCACTGGGCTCTATAGGACACAAACCACACAAGGCCACTCTATCAACTCAAGGAGACTTAGCAGCTACCCACTACATAGAAACAAACACAGGGAAGCAGCCAAAATGTGAAGAAAAAGAAGCAGATCACAAATGAAAGAAATGTGGAGACAAAGAAGCAGGTCACAAATGAAGCAAATGACTGGATATATATTTCAAAACCACTGTTATAAGTTATTCAAGAATCTTCTAGAAACCTCTAGAAATTTAGTAATTCCATCAAGGATATGGAAAAGGACCAATCAGAAATCAAGCATACACTGACTGAAATGAAGAATAATATACAGAGATCCAACAGCAGACTAGAGGATCCCAAGAATCAAGTCAAAGATTTGAAATACGAAGAAGCAAAAAACACCCAACTGGAAAAGCAGAAAGAATTTAAAAATATGAGATAGTAGAAGATGCCTCTGGGACAACTTCAAGTGTACCAACATCCAAATTATGGGAGTGCCAGAAAAGGAGAAAGAGCAAGATATTAAAAGCCTATTTGAAGAAATAATGACAGAAACTTACCCTACCTGGTGAAAGAAATAGACTTACATTTAGGAATCGTAGAGAACCCCAAGCAAGAGAAATCCAAAGAGGACCACAGTCAGACACATCATAATTAAAATACCAAGAGCAAAAGACAAAGAGAGAATCTTAAAAGCAACAAGAGAAAAACAGTTGGGTGGGGTGGGAACCTGTTGGAGGGCAGCAATGGAGGGGAAAAAGATGAACAACTGTAATAATCTGAACAATAAAGATTTATTTTTTAAAAAAATAAAAGGATTGGAATATTTGTGTTCATAAGTCTGGGTGTCTTTGTCCCTAGACAATGCAAAAGACTAATAGACACCTTTTATTTTTCCAATCACCTCCCACTTATGTGCCTAACATTTTCTATCAATATACTCAATCTCAGGCAATGGAATAAATTATACTTAAGCTTTCTTAATTACAGTTGTATTCTAAGCATGCCTACCATTAGCTCTAGTCTAGCGGTCATCAACCAGTGGTCTGCAGACCATTGGTGGTCCGTGAGGTCCAAAAGGTTAGCGACTGCTGATTTAAGGAAAACATCTAGTCAGTATCTTATGTTAGATTTCCAAGGAGCTAAACTCCCACTTACTCTGTGGGGTTTGTTTACTCAACTCTCACAGGTTCAACTTGGGCCCAGAGTCTGATGGGTGGAGGTGGGGTATATTGGTGGGAGCTCATATTATTGTAGCTTCCCCATGAAAAAATCTGCCAGGATTGTAATCAGTTAAAAATGACTGATTATAGCCATGTAAGCATGATTCAGTGGTTGAGCATGGACCTATGAACTAGGAGGTCACAGTTCCATTCCTACTTAGGACACATGCCATGGTTGTGGGCTTGATCCCCCCAGTAGGGAGCATGCAGGAAGCAGCCGATCAAAGGTTCTCTCTCATCACTGATGTTTCTATCTCTTTCACTCTCTCTCTTCCTCTCTGAAATAAAAATATATATATATATATATTTTTTTAAAAAGACCAATTGCAGGTTCTGCTTTACATACATTGGGGATCAATATATGACACTATATGTGTGTTGTGAAATACAGACCTCCTCAAATTTATTGTGAATTCTTTTTTAAAAATTTAATCTTTATTGTTCAGATTATTACAATTGTTCCTCTTTTTTCCACCATAGCTCCCCTCTACCCAGTTCCCACCCTACCCTCTGCCTTTACCCTCCTCCACTGACTTCATTCATAGGTGTATGATTTTTGTTCAGTCTCTTCCTGCTCCTCTCCACACCACTTTCCCCCGAGAATTGTAAGTACACTTTCTTTCTATGTCCCTGATTCTATTATATTCACCAGTTATTCTGTTCTTCAGATTTTTTATTCACTTAATTTTTAGATTCACTTGTTGATAATATGAATTTGTTGTGCATAATTTTTATCTTTACTTTTTCCTTCTCCTCCTCCTCCTCCTCCTCCTCCTCCTCCTCCTCCTCCTCCTCCTCCTTCTCCTTCTTCTTCTTCTTCAAAAATACATTTCAGCATTTCATATAATACTGTTTTGGTGGTGATGAACTATTTTACCTTTAAAAAAAAAATCTGTGAAGCTCTTTATCTGCCCTTCAATTCTGAATGATAGTTTTGTTGGGTAGAATAATCTTACTTGTAGGTTCTTGTTATTCATCACTTTGAATATAGACTATCTGGTATATTAAGAATGGAATTATAACTAAATGCATGATCAATTTTGTAAATGTTCTGCCACTCCCGTCTGGCCTGCATAGTTTCTGTTGAGAAATCAGCTGACAATCGTATGGGTGCTTCCTTGTAGGTAACTAACTGTTTTTCTCTTGCTGCTTTTAATATTCTCTCTTTGTCTTTTGCTCTTGGCATTTTAATTATGATATGTCTTGTTGTGGTCCTTTTTGGATTCCTTTTGTCTGGGGTTCTCTGTGCTTCCTGGACTTGTAAGTCTATTTCTTTCACCAGGTGGGGGAAGTTTTCGGTCACTATTCTTTAAATAGGTTTTCAGCATCTTATTCTCTCTCTTTTTTTGGCACCCCCATAATTCGGATGTTGGTATGCTTGAGTTTGTCTCAGAGGCTCCTTACACTATCTTCAATTTTTTGGATTCTTTTTTATTTTAATTTCCCAGCTGAGCGTTTTTTTTGTTTCTATGCATTTCAAATCTTTGACTTGATTCTTGAAGTCCTCTAGTCTGCTGTTAGGTCTCTGTATAATATTTTTTATTTCAGTCAATGTATGTTTAATTTCTAGTCGGTCCTTTTTCATATCCTCGAGGGTCTCATTAAATTTATCAGCTTTTTAAAAGGAAATTCTTGAAAAACCTTATAACCATGGTTTTGAACTCTATGTCCAGTCATTTGTTTTCCTCCGTTTTTTTCATTTGTGAACATTTTCCTTGTCTCCACATTTTCGCTGCTTCCCTGAGTTGATAGTAGCTTTGTGTCATAGGTGTCCTCTAGCATCTCTGAGAGAAAGCTGCTCTCAGGTTTTGCCTGCTGCCAGACTGTCCAGTTTCTCCCCAAATCAGGATGGGCACCCAAAGTCTCACCTGGAACTGGAGTACGGTGCAGTCCGAAGGTTTTGTTTCCCTCCGGAATGAGAAAACCAGGTACACGCTCAGCTGCCTGAGCCCTTTCTATGTGTGCACCTACTTACCTCTGTTTTCCACATTTCCTCTGGGTCCTAGTGTCCCACAGCTTTGGCTGCATGCACCTCTGAGAGAAAGCTGCTCTCAGGTTTTGCCCACTGCCAGATAGTTCAGTTTCTTCCCATATGAGTCTAGGTTCTCTGAGTCTCTCCCAGAGCTGGATTTCAGCACAGTGGGGAGCCTTTGTTTCCCTCCGGTTCGAGGAAACCAGCCGTGTATTCAGCCGCCGGCCTTTCCTCTTGCGCGCGCACATCTCTGCGTCTCCGCACCTCTGCCCTCCGCAGTTCCTGAGTCTCAGTGTCCTTTTTTCTTTCCTTATAGTTGTAGGATTTCCACTCAGCCAGCTTTGCAGTGATTCTGGATGATGTCTGTTTTGTCTTTTAGTTGTAGTTTTGAAATTGTTGTGCGAGGCAGCAGCATAGATGTTTACCTATGCCACCATCTTGGTTTCTCCTACCTTAATGATTATTTATTAAAGCCTAATTTTAAGTTTACAATTATGAGGCATTTTATTTCTTTATGTTATTGGTTTCTAACTTAATTGCTTAATGGACAGAAAAAGTAGTATGTTTGATATAAACTATCTGGTATATTAAGAATTGAATTATAACTAAATGCATGATCAATTTTGTAAATGTTCTGCTTATTCTTGAAAAGAGTAAGTATTTCTAACTGTTGTCACTAGATAAACGTAGCTTATGGTATTATTTGAACTTTCTTTAAAAGTTTGGTCTCCTTGAGCTATTAACTAATGGCGGGAATACAGTTTTGTTTGGATTTTTATCATATTTTGCTTTATATATTTTTTTATTTTTATGTTTTTAAAGCTACATCATTTCACTCAAATGCTGGTTTCTTTCTTTTGTAAAATTTTTTTATTTTGTATTTTTTGGTTTAGAGAGGAAGGAAGAGGGAGAGACAGAAACAGCAATGGTGAGAGCGAATCGTCTGTGGGGACCGAGCCCACAACAAGGCATGTGTCCCCACCAGGAATCGAAGTGTGGTCTCCTGGTCCTGGGTCGACACTCAACTGCTGACCCACAGCAGCCGGACAACGTCATAGACTTTTATGTTCTTCTTAGACTGTAACAGAAAACCTCAGGAGTATTAAAGAGCAAAACCTGTGGCAATTCATTCACACTGACTGAAAGTATTATTAGTTGGACTTGATTAATTTGAATATTTCCTCCCACTTTCACTTTTTCAGCCTCTTAAGTCTGAGATTTGTTTGCCTTATTACTTTTAAAAAATTTATTTTCTCTTGTTGACAGTATTACAGATGTCCCTCAAATTCCCCTTTTATCCAACTTCACTCAGGCCGTCTCCACCACAGGCCTTCACCATACTCTTGTCTATGTCCATGGGTTATGCATATATATTCACATGTGTTCTTTGGTTAATCTCCCATCCCACCTCCCTCTACTCTGAGACCTGTCAGTCTGTCCCATGTATTCATACCTCTGGACCTGTTTTGTTCATCAGTTTATTTTGTTCATTAGATTCCACATATACCTAAGATCACGTGATACTTGTCTTTCTCTGACTGGTTAATTTTACTTAGCATAATGCTCTCCAGGTCCATACATGCTTTCCAAAAGGTAAGATTTCTTTCTTTTTTTACAGCTGAGTAGTATTCCATTGTGAAAATGGAGCACAGTATTTTTTATTCACTCTGATGAGCACTTGGGCTGTTTCCAGACTTTGGCTATCTGTAATAATAAAAATGTACTATGAAATCGACCAAACAGCTGAACAGCAGAACGACCATGCTATGACACCCCCTGGCACCAGGCCAGCCAAAGTGGGTGCGATGAGATTGGTTGGGGGGGGCCCGCCTTCACCCCACAGTCACCCCACAGGAGAGCAAGGCCACTGGCCAGTGAGATGATTAATTGAGGGGCTCCACGACTGCCCCAAGCAGGGAGGCCCAGGCCACTGACCGGAGGGCTGGAGTGGGTGGGCGGGGCCTCCCTCTGGAAGGTGATCAATCGTGGGGCTCCAGAACTGCAAGAGAGCACAAGCAGGGCTGAGGGGCACTGCCCCCCTCCCTACGGTGCAAGAATTTCATGCATGGGGCCTCTAATTCCATGCAATCAAAACCTAATATGCAAATTGACTGAACAGCGGAATAACTGGTGGAATGACTGGCTGCTGTGACATGCACTGACCACCAGGAGGCAGACGCTCAAAGCTGGAGTTGCCTCCAGCTCACAGGCCCCAGGCAAGTCAAGGCAGGTGTCTGCAGGGCCCCTGATTGCCCCTTCGGACACCCCACATATTGGCCCTGATTCCCAGCCAGGCTTAGGGACCCTACTCATGGCTGAATTTCATGCATCAGGCCTCTAGTTGTAAATAACCCCTCAGTGAATATGGGGTGCATATATTCTCCCAAATGAGTGTTTCAGGTTTCTTTGCATATGTTTCCAGAGGTGGAATTACTGGGTCAAAATGCAGTTGTATTTTTAATTTTCTGAGGAAAGTCCACACTGTGTTCCACAGTGGCTGCACCAGTCTGCATTCTCACCACGAGTGCACAAGAGTTAACATCTTCCGTAATCACACACAGTTTTATCTTATGTTAACATCTTAACTAACTACAGTGCATCTAAACAAAGAAAGTACCTTGTTATAATACTATAACTAAAGCTAATAAAATAAAAATCTGGCAGATTTCACCAAGTTTTCAATTAATTTCTTTTCCTGTTCCAGGATCCAGTCTGGGAGCCTGGGATTGTTGTCATGCCTCCTTAGTCTGCTCCACACTGTCACAGTGCCTCATTCTTTGCTCTCATGTCTGTGAGTTCCCGGGAGCAGTGTTTGGTTAGTTTGTAGAATGTCTCCTAGTTGGGGGTTGTTTAGTATTTTCTCCTGATTTTGCTGAAGTCGTGCATCATTGGAAGGATATCACTGCATCATATCAATGGCTACGTAATGTCAATTTATATGTACTATGCTAACCCCAATCACTTGGCTAAGATGATGTCTGCCAGGATGCTCCATTGTAAATTTACTATTTTCCCCTTTGTAATTACTACATATCTAGAGGGAGACTTTGAATCTATGCTATATCTTATTTGGACTTCAACTTTTGTATCAGGCCAACCAAGTCTAGTATTCTGTGTGCATAAAACAGAAATTCTCAAGTCACTGAAGCTTCTCTCTCCCTTCCCCCAAACAGAGGTTTTCCACAGGGTCAGTTTATAAGCTTACCTCACAGATTTTCTTTGTGGTTGTTTTTTCCACGTTGGCCCTACAGGAATTACTTTTTACTGTCTTACAGACTCAGTTAATACACTGAAAATAATGCTTGTTATAGCCAGCAATTCTTTGTGTTTTGTAATAGGAGACTTTTTTTTCAAATCAACTATGCCAACATCTTGCTGAAAATGAATTTTGCTTCCACCCACATACAGTGACACCAACATACATTTATATTGTTCTCATCATTATAATTGGCTATATTTTCTGAGTCTAAAATAAAGACTTTTGTTCTGAAAGACTTTTCTTGATTTGTGAAATATTTTTATTTAAAAAGATTGTGTAATTGTGTAAAAATAAAATTGTTATTACACTTTATTCTATTTCTCAGTCATATTTTTTTTAAAGAATGAAATTACATAAAATTGAGACAATCACAGAAAATACTGGACATATGTTCTCTGAATCTATGGCTCATTAATCATTTTGCTCAACCTCTCCCTGTCTGTTTAGGACATATGGTCTTTTACAAAACTGTTACATCTGTTGAACATAGAGCTCTCTTGTTTTTCTGTATTTGATGAAGATGATATGCGGAAATTACTATATCTAAACAATGGATAGATATACAAGTATACTTAACAAAATAGTTCTTAACATTTCTTAAAAATTGGTTCAATCATTTTGTATTATTGTTTTATTACATTGCTCGTGTCTGACTCCACTGATAACCCTTCCAGCATGCTTATTCCTATGGAGGTTTTTTTTTTTTTTACTGATGCCATCTGTCATCCTGCATGCTGAGTGGATTTGCATGTGATGATTACTGGTTTCCCAGTTCCTTGAATCTCACAGTTCCCCATGAAAGAGGAGGATCCCAGTATGGCTGTAATCAAATACCTGACTCATTTGAATTTCCTGTTGAGATTCAAATCTGAAATGGAAAGTTAATGTTTTCCATTAACTTTCTGTTTAGGCTGCGGTAGAGATTGGGGCTGTGTGTGTGTGTACACTTGGAAGGGGAAAGCTAAGTCCCATTGCTCAATAAAGCAAGGAGCAGATGGCAATGTCAGTTCTGGACACAGCGCAGCCGCGCGCCGCATGAGCATTCCCAAACACTGCTGCGTGTGCCGCGCCAATCCTGCGGGCGTTTCAACGCCCAGACCTCCAAGAGAACCAATTGCACTGCATTCCTCTGAACAATAAAAACCTCTTGACTTTCTGCCTTCCCTCCACATTCCTTCCCACTCCATGATCCCTGGAGCTAGTTGGAGATGAGCTCCAAACTAAAAATTAAAAAAAATCAAGACTTTAGTTATTTGTTCTCTAAGGCGAGAAGAGACTGATACATGTTGGTTCGGGTAATAAATAAGTAGGACTCATCACAGTAAAGGTGAAAATTAGTCACTCACCGAGAAAGTACTGTAAGTCCTCACTTAACATGTGTTCTTGGAAACTGACTTTAAGAAAAATAACATATAATGAAATCAATTTTACCACAGATTAATATAAACTAGAGTTAAGTTCATATTGTGTATTTCTAGCCACAGAAACATCAACAAGCTTCTAAATAAAGGGCCAGAACACTTCTAATCCTAAACATTGAAATAAATGTGACCTAAACATATGTTTAATAAAGATGAATAAAATCAAGGAAGATAATTTTTTTCCAACTTGCTAAGTCCAGCTCAGGGTTGTGGGTGGACTGAGCCTCTCCATTCAGCTCAGGGAGCAAGGTGGGAACTCACCTTGGACTGAACACTCTTCCATCACAGGATGTACTCGAACCAATATTCACTTAGACTAAAACAACTTAGACATAACTTGTCCCAATTAGGCCAGTTCACCTGACATGCACATGTTTGGTTTGTGGAGGGAAGGAGACCAGAGTGCCCAGAGAAAACCCACGCAGACATGAAGAGCATGCAAACTCCCCACAGAGAGTGGCCCCAGTCAGGATTCATTTTCTATATCTACATTATAACAAAACTGGTGGCCTGGTGCACGAAATTCATGCGGGGGGGGGGTGGTCCCTCAGCCCAACCTGCCCCTCTCACATACTGGGAGCGCTCAGGGGATGTCCTACTGACGGCTCACCCGCAGCCTGCCTAAGGCCTAAGGCCTCTGGTGAAGCTTTAGGCCTTGGGCACTCAGCCATCTCCCTGCTCAGCTCAGCTCCAGCTGCCTGTGACCACACGGCCCCAGGGGCTGGGTGCCCTCGGCCGCTTGCCCTGCCCCCTGGCTGCCTCCTGTGCTTGTCGTGTCTGGCCGCCTCCAAGCTGAGGCAGCGGCGCTCCTGTGCTCACCCCACCCCGGGCCACGGTTGCCTCCAAGCTCAGGCGGCCAGGGTACCGTGGCGCTCACTGCCACCTCCAGGCCTAGCCCTCGTGCCGCTTGGCCCCGCCGCTTGGCCCCGTCCCCTGCTCCTGATTGGCTGGTAGCATAGCCAAGCAGGAGCCAAGGTATGGTCACATTTGCATGTTACTCTTTTATTAGATAGGATGATGTTGAACAAAGCATCATTATTTGGGGACCTGATGTGTATTAAAATCGCCCTTTATGAGCAAAAACTTATGTGGAATAGACAATATATTTTTTTTAAGTTCCTCATGCCAGTAATAAATCAGGAGCAAGATACACAATTTGGCTAAAATACAAGTTGGACCATGAACAGTAAAAAGTGAAAAAAGTTTCAATGAATGACACCACTGCTAATCAAGAGGATAGTCTTTATGGAGACAGTAACATTTAAGTTGGACTTGGAGAAAAGGAGCTTTAAGACAAGGGGGTTGTAGTTTACCAGTGATTTAATACAAATTATATATATAGTACTAGAGTAATTCTTATTTCTGTCATAGGCTTTTAACCCACAAAAATTTAAAATGAGAAAAAAGAAGTAGTTTGGCCTCTTTCTTTCTTCCTTTCTTCCTTTTTTAGTTTGAGCTCTGATTTATATTATTTTAAAATTTAATTTAATTTAATTTTTTCCATTACTATTTATCTCTTCCATGCCCTCTTCCACCTGCACCCATCCCCCTCCACCTTCACAACCGCTTCACTGTTGTCCATGTCCATGCGTTCTGTGTTCCTCTTTTTTCTTTTTTGCTCAATCCTTCCACTCTCATACCCCCCAGCCCCCAGAGTTGCTTGTCTGCTCTCTATCTATTAGTATTCATAACAAGAGCACTTTATTTATTTTACATTCTTTAAAAAAAATTTAAATACATTTTTTATTGTTAATAGTATTACAGATATCTCCCATTCCCGCCTACCACGGTCCCTTCTTGTTAGGGTCGCATAAGGAGAAAACATGAGACCAAAAAGGGTGAAGAATTATGAATTTATTAGTCATCTGGATTCCCAGACGGGCTGAGCCCCAAAATGGCGCCAGCCCCAAAGATGGGGAGTCAGAGGTTTTTAAAGAACTTTAGGCGGATTTTATCTGGGCGGAGAATTCTCTGGATTGGTTCTGAGGGGCAAGATAATGGTCTTAGCAAGTGGAATGTGGTCTTAGCAAGTGCTAAGTAAAAGGGAATGTCTGTTGTGAAGTGGTCTAAAGGTCAGTTCCTAGGGATGGGAGTATCCATTCAATTATTCGATCAGATCTAACACTTCCTTTTGTCCTCCCAGCCCCTACCCACACCCCAGGTCTTCACTATTCTATTGTCTGTATGCATGAGCTATGCATATCTATAATAATCTGTAATAATATAAGGCTAATGTGCTAATTAGATTGGACATCTTCTGGACGTCATTCTGGACATTATTTCTGACAAAGCTAGGTCCGGAAGGAAGCTCGCCTGGACCCCAGGTCCCTGCAGGTGGCCGGAGGAGGGCAGCCCGGGGCCTGGAGGGAAGCCAGTGCGAGCAGCAGGGGAAGGAAGGCCTGCTCTTGCACAAAGTTTTGTGTATTGGGACGCTAGTAAGTATATAAATTCTTTGGTTTATATCTTCTCAGGATCTGGCCATTTTCTTGTTGAAGAAATCCCTTTTGTGACAATTTCTCCTGTTGGAAAACTTTTACTCCAACTGGAACTCGATACTGCTTGAGTGTAAACTGGTACTACTACTTTGGACAAGAAAAACGAAATAAAGGCATAGCTTATGATCCAATGAATCCACTCCTACGCATTCACCAAAAACACATTCTAGAATATTTACAGCTGCATTATTTAGTCCCAAACTGGAAGCTACCAATTACTAATTGACACCTATATCATAAAATAATAACTCAAAGGAATGCTATATAATGATAAATGTATGACATCTACACACATATGGATTAGTCCCTCGGACATAACATTAAGCAAATAAGTCAGACACAACAGAATAGATGCTGTATGATTCCTTTTATATAAAGTACAAAACTGGCTCAGGTAATTTGTGGTGTTAGAACATGTGACATTGTTACCTTTGGGGATAGTGACTGGACAGGGGCTTCTAAGTTGTTGGTAATATATAATTTGCTGGAGCCAGCCAGCATCAGTCGAACAGTACCTGAAAGGGGGGTGAGGCTTAAGGAAAGATAGATAGAGATGGAAAGATAGATAGAGATAAAAAAGAAATAAAACATATGGGATCAGGAGGTCCTCAAAGCCCTCTTTCCACTCTTTTAAACAGTTCTGGTTACATATTACACAATTCCTTGTTCCCATAGGTAAAACTATACTCTATTGTTAACATGTTTTCCACTAAACCCCTTATCTTAACTAACTTCCTTAAGGCTATACCTTCACCCAAGACATCACCTAAATCCCTTTCCTCAGATAGCTTAGCCATTAATGCTACGTGCTGGAGGACAATCACGTTTGCTAAACTACAATTAAAGGTAACCATTCTCCAAGGGGCAGAAACCATGACTAATCTTAAGAGCAGGCAGGCCAACTCGTGGCCAGCCCTCTCAGGGGACTTTGTCCCCCGAGGACGCTCTCCACAATAATTCCTTTTTCTGGCTTATGATTAAATACATTTGTTTAATTTATAAAAATTATCACATTTTATTTAATGATAGGTACTTTTCCATAGACATATTTTAATAAAAGTTCTAAAATATTTTCTCAAATTAAGATACCAGAGATTTCTCAAATATTAAGCATAGAATTAATTTGATCTTGCTTTTGATTTTTGAAGCCTAGTTTTTATATTATTATTGTTATTTTAAAATTTTGGCTTGATTTCTAACTCTCATGGCTCAAGTACAGATAAAATGCATTTTCCTTCAATAGGAAAGTTTGAACTAGGTCACCATTGATGTGCTTTGAGTTCTTAAATACTTCTCAACAAACTTATGTCACCGCTTCACATTCCTTTCTATCGCTACGTGCTCGTTCATCCACCCGTGGCTTCAGTCCCCACTGACGACCAACAAACAGGTTTCTAGCGCTTTTCTCTCCTTGTCTCCGTGTAACATGCGCATTTTGGGGGCTCCGCCAGGCCTCCTCGGGTGGAGGCCGTGGGGGGCGGCTGCAGTCTGGACACGCCGTGGCCCCGACGGGCCATGGCCTGGACCTCCAGGCTGCACTTGGCACTGCGGTCCCTACTGGCAGGCCAGGCAGCCCCACTTTCCAGAAGCCGGGGCGGGAACTGCGCTGTTAGCCAAGGAGGGGCTGTGGCCTCGCTGGCCCTGGCACTGCTGGAACTGACGGCTGGACAGAGACGGAAAACACTGCGGATCTGGGGCAAGCCAGGAGTGTCTGGGCCAGAGAGAGGCAGCCTGGTCAGCACTGGCTGTGGAACACAGTGGCAGGAGCCTTAGGTCGACCCCCGTCCCCGCCCAGGAGAGAGCTGTGCCAGTGCCATCATTCTGCCTGTGAAGCTCAAACTGATCTGTTTATCTGGGAGAGGCCACGTGGTGGGGCTCAGAGCCAGTGAAGGTAGACTGAAGGACGCAACCAGCATTAAATAGGAAGCACCCTTTATTTCCTGGAAGAACTCTTGGCCTAGATCAGATATGGACTGGACAGTAGGATCCAGGAAGAGGATCAACCTTGTCCACCTGGAGTGCAGGACAGGTGCCCTCTCCTTCGCCTGCAGAGGTCTGCTTCTGACCCACCCTGCAGCAACCGGGTGTAAAGGGGAATGATTCCAGGTTGGAAGTCTGTACCCCTGCAGCTGGGCTGGTGGCACTGGAGACTCAGATATTTGGTCAGATCCTGGGCAGAAGCCCTGCACATCAGGGGCTAGTGGCACTGAAACTTTGGATTGCCAAGTGGGCTTTTTATGAATTAAAAAAAATTTAGTTCATTTATTTTGTTTTTGATCTTTTTGATACCCCCTGCTTGAAGTGGCTGTGAGGGGATGCCAGCAAGCCAGGCAGAGCTGAAGCATTGGAAAGAGGGGACGTGCCTGACCCCCACCCCCTATAAAGCTACGGGCACCACCCTATACTTGAGTCTGTTCAAACCATCTTGGCCAAGACCAGAATATTTACACAGACCCCAGTTCCATGGGGGAAGAGAGAACAGCTCAGAACAGGGACATTCAAGTGTTAAACACAAGCAGAACCAGCCTCTGTGCTGTGGAGGCACCACCCAATCAGCTACTTGGAACTCCACCCTATTGGGGTGCAGTCAGATTGCCCAGGCCAGGCAGGGACAAGGACTCAATCCCCTGTACTAGAGATCTTCCCATGAGGCCTGGGATCAGCACATCAGGGGAACATCAGAGCAAAACCCAGTGATCTCCACCAATAGCAGATCAGAGGTTTTTTCTTCTTTTTTCTTTCATATCTCTTATTTCCTCCTATTTCTTTCTCTCTTTTTTTTACTCTATTCCTTTATTCTCCTTTCTTCTTTATAGTGATACTTTAAGTTTTATTATTATATATTTTCTCTTCATATTCTGTATTTTAATGTAATTATTATTATGTTTTAAAATTATTTCATTTAATTTTTATTTCCTTTTCTTTTTATTCTTTATTGATTAAGGTATTACATATGTGTCCTTATTCCCCCACCGGCCTCCACCCACCTCTGCTCATGCCCTCACCCCCTGATGACTCTGTCCATTGGTTAGGCTTATATATAAGCATACAAGTCCTTTGGTTGATCTCTCCCCTTTCCCCCACCCTCCCCTGCCTTCCCTTTGAGGTTTGATAGTCTGATTGATGCTTCTCTGTTTCTGGTTCTGTTTTTGTTCATCAGTTCATATTGTTCATTATATTTCACAAATGAATTTTTTTAATTCTTATTCTAGTTCTTTTCTCATCCTTCTTTTCTTCCATATTCTCCTCCCCCCCTTTTTGGTCTCCTTCCAGCCCCCTCTAATTCTTTGGTTTCATGTCTTTTAGTATTACTTTTTTCTTTTCTTTTTTAGTCTAACTGATTATGTTTGTACTAAAGGCCTGGTGCATGAATTTATGCACAGGAGGGGTCCCTTGGCCTGGCTTGCAATTGAGGCTGTCACATCCAGTTCCATTTCGGGCCAATTGGGCTACTGGCTATGGGGAGGGACTGCTGGAGGTTGGCTGACTGCAGGAGGTTGGCTGTTGGAATGCACTGACCACCATTTGAGTGTCTGCCCCCTGGTGGTCAGTGTGCATTATAGCAATAACAGTTGCTTAGGCTTATCCTAGCTAATAAAAAAGAAACGTGCAAATTGACTTTACCTCTACTACGCCCACCAGACAATCAGGGGCAAGTATGCAAATTAACCCAACCAAGATGGCAGCAGCCATGGAGCTGGAGCAAGCAGGAGGCTTGGGTTGCCTTTGGCCTCTGCTCAAGGCTACAGTTTCAGTTATAAAAGATAAATAAATCCCAGATACCTGCTTCCAGCTGGCCCTGGCTTCCGGTCAAGGAGGGCTGAAAAAAACAAAGAAAAAAAGGAGGAGCTGGGAGCTTGGTTTGCTGGGAGCCATGGCCAGCCTGCAAACACCCCTCAGACCCTCACCCAGGCTGTATAGGCACCCCAGTGTGGACACCCACCACGAAGAGGGTGTGGCCAGCCTGAAAACAGCCCTCAGCTCCTCACCCAGGCTGGCCACACCCCCATGCAATGAGTGTCCCCGCTGGGAGGCTTAGCCAGCCTGCAAACAGCCATCAGCCCCTCACCCAAGCTGGCCAGGCACCCCAGTGGGGACTTCCACCCTGAAGGGGGTGTGGCAGTGTGCTCACTCTCAACTGCCTCCCCTGCCAGCCTGCTTACTCCCAACTGCCTCCCCCCACCCCCGTTGGCCTGTTCACCCCCACCTTTTATCCCCACTGGCTTGCTCACCTACAACTGCCCCCTGCTGGCCTTCTCACTCCAAACTGCCCCCCCCTTCTGTCCTGATCACCTCCAACTGACCCCCACTGACAGCCTGCTTGCCCCCAACTGGCCCCCTGATGGTCTGCTTACCCCCAATGGCCCTAATGGGGGGCATTTGGGAGCAAGCAGGTCAGTGGTGGGGGGCAGTTGGGGGCAAGCAGGACAGCAGACAGAATGATTAGGTACAATCAGGCAGACAAGCAGGCAGGAGAGCGGTTAAGAGCCAGCAGTGCCAGATTTCGAGAGGGATGTCCAACTTCTGGTTTAGGCCCGATCCCTGTAAACCCACAATAAGACATCCTTTGAGGGGTCTCAGTTTGGAGAGGGTGCAGGCCTTACCCCCCTAATGTCTGTGTCCATTACCAGCATAAGATATACACTTGTATGTACTGCCTGTCTCAACCACACCAAAACTACAACTAAAAGACAAAACGACTACCACCCCCTCCCCCATGCACCAATTTCATACACAGGGCCACTAGTTTATACTAATAAAAGGGTAATATGCTAATTAGAACAGACGTTTTCTGGATGACCTCTGGACATCCTTCCGGACAAAGCCATGGTGGCTGCAAAGGGCACAGGCTCAGGATGGCAGTGGCAGCAGCAGCGGGGTAATGGGGGCAGTGTTTTCCCCTGATCTGCCATGTAGCCTTCCACAGAGGGAGGCCAGACTGTGTCTTAGGTCAGGGACTGAGGCTGGGGTGGATAGGGGCAATCAGGCCAGCAGGGGAGCAAGTTAAGGGTGATCAGGTTGGCAAGGGGGCAAGGTAGGGGCGATCAGGCTGGCAGGGGGGAAAGTTAGGGGTGATCAGGTCAGCAGGCAGAGGCAGTTAGGGGTACACAGGCAAGTGAGCGGTAAGGAGTCACTGGTCCCAGATTGTGAGAAGGATGTCCAACTGCCGGTTTAGGCCAACAGGGATCAGGCCTAAACTGGCAGTCGAACATCCCTTGAAGGGTCCCAGATTGGAGAGGGGCAGGCTGGGCTGAGGGACCCCCTGTGCATGAATTTCGTGCACCAAGCCTCTAGTATATATTTAGAGTGTTTTGTGTGTGGTATTTAATGCAGGCTTATTCTGTCCTGTTCTGTTCTGTCAGCACCTGTAAAACAGCTGCCATCGCATGGTTGGGGTTGAGCCTGACAGTGAGCAAGTCGGAAAGATCACTCATGAATGGGACATCAACAATCAAGTCCAAATTATAAGAGGAGAGACCAAATGACCCACATGAGGAACATTCTCAGAATATCCAGCCCAGGAGATCAAAGAGCCTGCACCACTGGGACCCACAGGACACTTTTTACTTAAGGCCATCCTGTGATGAATAGAAGACATAGCAATTCTATCTAATACATAAGAACAAACACAGAAGAAACCAATATGGCGGCATAAGGTATACATCTGCATGTGCTGCCTCTCATAACCACACCAAAACTACAACTAAAAGACAAGTGACTATCACCCAGAGCCATGGGAAAGCTGGCTGAGTACAAGTTCCACAACTAGAAGGAAAGAAAAAAGCGCATTGAGACTGGGTAGGAGGCGCAGAGGTATGGAGGCACAAATCGGGCTTGCGACTGGGTGGCTGTCCTTTTCAATCTGAAGGGAGATAAAAGCTTCCAACTTCTCTGAACTCCAGTTGCCGGAGAGATTCTGGGGAGCCAGAAACTGGGCTGTCTGGCATTAGGTTGGAAAATGAGGGTGGCTTTCTTGCAGAAGTGCTTGCAGGAATCATTGTTTACTGTGCTGGGGTGTGGGGCATAGGGACACAGAGATACGGAGACAGCTGACTGGCAGCCATTGCTATTTGCTATGCCCTGGGGATTCCCAGAGACCCCGCCCCTCCCAATTTACAATCCCACCCAAACTGTGCACAGTGGCTTTTCCATATGAATGGCCTGACCTTTTGCAGCCTAACCTAACAAATTGCAGCTGAATCAGAGAGCTCCAAAACTTCCAAACCCCACACAAAGAGGAGAAATCTGCAGACCGTGCTGTAGCTCCTCCTGGAAGCCCTCCGGCAGTAGCTGACTTTGCACCTCCTTGGAGATCCAGGAGGCAGTGTACCTAGTGATCAGTGTGAGACAATACCAGATTTCAACTACTCACATCCATAAGTGACACACTCAAGAGGCAGACTCTGTGCACCAAAGACCCACTGAAGCAAGTCCTGCCCCATAAGGGTGTCTCCAGCATAGCAGTTCTTCCATTATAGATACAGTGGATCCTCACAGCCAATTGGCCTGGAGGTCAATTCCTTCCAGTGTACTAACAGCAATCAAGGCTTAACTACAAGACTGTGCACCAGCCCACAAATGAGTGCACCAAGAGTGTTCACCTCAGGTTATTGGGGAGACTGAGCCACTGGGCCCTATAGGTCACCTACCACACAAAGCCACTCTATCAGCACAAGGAATCAGCCAACATGTATAGACAAAGAAATATATCACAAATAAAAGAAATGGAGGAAAGCAAACTACTGGATATAGAATTCAAAACCACAGTTATAAGGTTACTCAAGAATCATTTAGAAACTGCCGAGAAACTTAGTGAGATCTCTGAGGAACTTAGTGAGATCTTCAAGGATCTTAATGAGAATGTCAAAGAATGGAAAAAGACCAGTCATAAATTAAGCATACACTGTCTGAAATAAAGAATAATATACAGATATTCAACAGAAGACTAGAGGATACTAAGAATCAAACCAAAGATTTGAAATAGGAGATAGCAGAAAACACCCAACTAGAAAAACAAAAAGAAAAAAGAATCCAAAAATATGAAGATAGTGTAAGGAACATCTGGGACAACTTCAAGTGTACCAACATCCAAGGATCCAAGATTTGAACAATTACCATGCACACACAAAGGAACCTATGCAGATGACTGCTTAGTACAGAGAGTAACTCAGCACAAGTGTCATATTGTGGCCACAGTTGACCAGGACCTTAAACGAAGAATCAGGAAGATCCCTGGAGTTCCCATCATGTACATTTCTAACCATAGGTACAACATTGAGCAGATGCCAGATGATTATGGAGCCCCTCGGTTCTAATACTTAAAAGACAAAGTTTCTCTGCTTCCTTCAAACAACTTTCTCTGTTGCAGGTTTATTAAACATGCTACAACATATGTTATTGCTCCACTCACACATTTGCGGTTATGAGCTGAGAAAGTTAAGTACACTCACTTTTTGGTGGTGTTTTGAAAACGATACTGATGTTGTTTTGAAAATAATATTTTGTGTCATTTAAAATTTTATTACATCTTTTTATAAATCAAATGACTGCTCACACACACGCAAAAAAAAAAAAAACTATTAGAAGAAATAATGACAGAAAACTTCCACTACCTGGTGAAAGAAATAAACTTACAACTCCAAGAAGTACAGAGAACCCCAAACAAGAGGAACCTAAAGAGAACCACACAAAGACACATCATAATTAAAATACCAAGAGTAAAGACAAAGAGAATCTTGAAAGCATGAAGAGAAAAACAGTTACCTACAAGGGAGTACTCATACAACTGTCAGCTTATTTCACAGCAGAAACTATCCAGGCCAGAAGGGAGGGCAATAAGTATTCAAAGTGATGAATAGCAAGAACCTACAACCAAGATTACTCTACCAGCAAAATTATCATTCAGAATTAAAGGGCAGATAAAGAGCTTCATAGGTAAGAAAAAGCTAAAGGAGTTCATCGCCACCAAACCAGTATAATATGAAATGCTGAACGGTATTCTTTAAGAAGAGGAAGAAGAAGAAAAAGATAAAGATTATGAATAACAAGGTGACAACAAATACATATCTTATCAACAAGAGAATCTAAAAATCAAGTGAATAAAAAATCTAATAAACAGAATAAACTGGTGAATATAATAGAATCAGGGGGCTTATAAAAGGAGTGGGCTGAAAATTCTTGGGGAAAAGGGGACATGAAGGGTGTGGGAAGAGATTGGACAAAAATATTGCACCTATGGATGAGGACAGTGGCACGGGTTAAGGGTATGGCATGGGGAAAGAATCAGGTGGAGGGGAGGTATGGGCAGGGGAAGAGGATTACCTTTTATAATCTGAGCAATAAAGATTTACTTAAAAAAAGAACAAACACAAAGAGACAGCCTAACTGAAAAGACAAAAAACAACCCCCAAAAGAGAAAAGGAGGAATATCCAGAAAAATAATTAAACAAAATGGAGGCAAACAACTTATCAGACATAGAATTTAGAATAATGGTTAATAAGATGCTCAAGGAACTCAGTGGAATTATAAGGAGCTTAGTGGGAATTATAACAGCATGAAAAAGGAAATAGAAACCAGGAACAAGAACCAATCAGAAGTGAAGAATACCATATCTGACACCCAGAATCCACAGGAAAAAAAATAAAAAGTAGGTTGGATGAAAGAGAGGATGGAATTAGTGATTTGGAAGACAAGGTAGAAATGAACACCTAATTTAAGTAGCAAATAAAAAAATAAATTAAAAAGCAGGAGGGTAGCTTAAGAGAACTTTCACACAACAGAAAATATAACAACATCTGGATCATAGAATTACCAGGAGGAAGATAATATGTGCATGGAGCAAAAAATATGTTTGAAGAAATAATAATAGAAAATTTCCCAAATCTGGTGAAGGAAAAGTTATACAAATCCAGGAGGCACAGAGAGTTCAAAACAAGATGAATCCAAAAGAACCCCTCACCTAGACACATAATTAAAATGGCAAATATTAAAGACAAAGAAAGAATCTTTTTAAAAATACATATTTTATTGATTTTTTTATAGGGAGGAAGGGAGAGGGATAGAGTTAGAAACATTGATCAGCTGCCTCCTGCACACTTCCTACTGGGTAGGTGCTGCAAATAAGGTACATGCTCTTGATTGAAATAGAATCTGGGACCCTTGAGTCCATAGGCCAATGCTCAATCTACTGAACAAAACCACTTATGGACAAAGAAAGAATCTTAAAGGCATCAAGAAAGACACAGAAAGTTACCTACAAAAGAGTTCCCATTAGACTATCAACTGAATTTTCTTTTATCTTTTTAAAATAAATATTTATTGTTCAGATAATTAAAGGTGATCTTCTTTTTTCCCCCATAGCTCCCCTCCACTTGATTCCCCACCCCACCCCATGCCCTTATCCCCCGCCACGGTCTTCATCCATAGACGTAAGATTTTTGTCCAGTCTTTTCCAGCACCCCTCACACTTATTTCCCCCTGAGAATTGTCAGTCCACTTCCTTTCTATGTCCCTAATTCTATTATAATCATCAATCCATTCTGTTCATCAGATTTTTCGTTCACTTGATGTTTAGATACACTTGTTGGTAGGTATGTATTTGTTGTCATTTTGTTTCTTAAAGAATACCGTTCAGCATTTCATATAATCCTGGTTTGGTGGTGATGAACTCCTTTAGCTTTTTCTTATCCGTGAAGCTCCATATCTGACCTTCAGTTCTCAATGATAGCCTTGCTGGGTAGAGTAATCTTGGTTGTAGGTTCTTGCTGTTCATCACTTTGAATATTTCTTGCCACTCCCATTTGGCCTGCATAGTTTCTGTTCAGAAATCAGCTGTCAGTCATATGAGAACTCCCTTATAGGTAACCAACTGTTTTTCTGTTACTGCTTTCAAGATTCTCTTCTTTGTCTTTTGCTCTTGGCATTTTAATTATGATGTGTCTTGGTGTGGTCCTCTTTGGATTCCTCTTGTTTGAGGTTCTCTGTGCACCTGGATTTGTAAGTGTATTTCTTTCACCAGGTAAGGAAAGTTTTCTGTCATTATTTCTTCTAATAGGTTTTTAATATTTTGCTCTCTCTTCTTTAGGCACCCCAATAATTTGGATGTTAGTATGCTTTTAAAGTTGTCCCAGATACTCCTTACACTATCTTCATATTTTTGGATTCTTTTTTCTTTTTGTTTTTCTGGTTGGGTGTTTTTTGTTTCCTCATATTTCAGATATTTGGTTTGATTCTTGGAGTCCTTTGATATATAGTTGAATTTCAGTATATTCTTTATTTCAGGCAATGCATGCATAGTTTCTGACTGGTCCTTTTGCATTTTCTTAACATTCTCATTAAGGTCCTTGAAGGTCTCACTAAGCTCCTCAGAGGTCTCATCAAGTTTTTGGCAGTTTTTAAAAGATTCTTGAGTAACTATATAAATGTGGTCCTGAACTCTATGTCTAGTAGTCTGCTTTCCTCCATTTCTTTCATTTGTGACATGTGTCTTTGTCTTTGCATTTTGCTGCTTCCCTGTGTTGATGGAGTGGAAGAACTGCTGTGCTGGAGAGACACCTATGGGGCAGGACTTGCTTCAGTGGGGCTTTGGTGCTCACCGAGTCTGCCTCTCGAATGTGTCACTTATGGATGTGAGTAGTTGAATTCTGGTGTCAACTCACACTGACCTCTAGATACACTAGCTTCTGGACCTCCAATGGGGTGCAGGTCAGCTACTGTCTGAGGCGGCTCAGCAGGAGCTACAGCAGTAATAACAGTTTTCTCCTCTTTGGTTGGAGTTTGGAGGTTTTGGATCTGTCTGACCAGAGCTGTAGTGTGTTAGATTAAGCTGTGATAAGATAGGCCATTTATATGCAAATGCTGCTGTGCACAGGTCGGGCAGGTTTGCAGATTGTGCAGGGCTGGGTCTCAGGGAGTCACTAGGCTAGAGTGTGGCAAACAGCGATGGCTGCCAGTCAGCCCTCTCTGCATCTCAGCTTTTTTAAGTCCCTGCGCCCTGCACCCCGCGCCCCAGAGAACAATGATGGCTGTGGGCACCTCTGCAAGGGAGCCACCCTCACTGTCTGGCCGGATGGCAGACAGTCCAGCCTCTCCCCATAGGGGTCTGGGTCCCCAGTGTTTCCCAGAAACTGGAGTTCGGAGTAACCCTGGGCTTGTTTCCCTTCAGGTTGAAAAAAGCAGAGCCCCCAGTTGTCTGCTACCAGCCCGGTTCGAACGCCTCAGCTTTTCAGCACTTGTGCACGTCTCAATGCTGTTTTCTCTTTCCTTCTGGTTGCAGAACTTCCATTAGGCCAGCTTTCCTGTGGTTCTGGGTGACAGACATTTTTTCTTTTAGTTGCAGTTTTGAAACTGTTGTTTGAGGCAGCACTTTAGGTGTTTACCTATGTCGTCATCTTGGTTTCTCTATCAACTAATTTTTCAATAGAAACAGTTCAGGCCAGAAGGGAATACTGAAGTATTCAAAGTAATGAAAAGCAAGGGCCCAAATCCAAGACTATTCTATCCAGCAAGGCTATCATTTAAAAGTGAAGGTGAAAGAGATTCTCAGACTAAATAAATAAATAAATAAATAGGCTAAAGGAGTACGTTACAACCAAACCACAGTCATGGCATATTCTTCCATTTGTTTGCATCTTCCTCTGTCTCTTTTTCCAATGTACTGTAGTGTTCTGAGTACAGGTCTTTTACTTCTTTGGTCAAATTTATTTCTAATATCTTACTTTTTTGTTTCAATGGTAAGTAAGATTTTTTTTTAGTTTCTTTTTTAAGAAAATTTATTATTGGTGTATAGAAATGCCATCAATTTTTGGATGTTAGTTTTATATCCTGCATTTGCTGAATTTATTTATTAAATCTTGTAGTATTTAGTGGCTTGAGCGTTTTCTATGTATGATATCATGTCATCTGTGAATAACTGGTTTTACTTCCTTCTTTCCAGTTTGGATGCCTGTTTTTCTTGTCTGACTCTGGCTAGGAGTTCCAGAGCTGTGTTGAATAATAATGGTGATAGTGGACATCCCTGTCTTGTTCCTCTACTTAGGGTAAATGCTTTTAGTTTTTGTCCATTAAGTATGATGTGGCTCTAGGTTTGTTATATTCTTTATTATGTTAAGGTATGATCCTTTTTTTCCCACTTTGTGAAAATTCTTACAAAAATGGATTTTGGATTTTGTTAAATGCTTTTTTTTTGCATCTCTTGATATGATCATGAAATTTTTGTCTTTAAATTATTTTAAGTGATGTATAACATTTATTGATTTGCTAATATAGTATCATCCTTGCATCCCTGAAATATATCCCACTTGGTAATGGTGTATAATCTTTTTAATATATTGCTGGATCTGATTTGTAAATATTTTGTTGAGAATTTTAGCATCTATGTTAATCAGGGATATTGGCTTATAATTCTTTTCCTTTGTAGTGTTTCTATATGGCTTTGGAATTATTATAATGTTTGTAAAAAGAGCTTGCAAGTGTTCTTTCCTCTTACATTTTTAAAATAGTTTGAGGATAGGTGTTAGTTCTTTGAATGTTTGTTAAAACTCCCCTGTGAAGCTGCCAGTTCCAGGGCTTTTGCTTTCTGGATGTTTTTGATTATAGTTTTAATTTCATCAGCCTACTCAGGTTTCCTGATTCTTCCTAATTGAGTTTTGGACAATTGTATGTTTCAAGGAATTTATCCATTTCATCCATATTGTCCAGCTTGTTGGCATATCGTTGTTCATAGTATTTTCTTACAAACCTTTGTATTTCTGCAGTGTCCATTGTTACTTCACCACTTTTATTTCTGATTATTTATTTGGGTCCTTTCACTTTATTTCTTGATGAGTCTGGCTAAAGGTTCATCAATCTTGTTTATCTTTTCAAGGAATTAGCTCTTGGTTTCATTTATCTTTTGTATTTTTTTAGGCTCTATGTCATTTATTTCCCATCTGATTTTTATTATTTCCTTTCTTCTACATTTTCTCAGCTTTTCATGTGGTTCTCTTTCTAATTCTTTAAGTTGTAGGGTTATATAGTTTATTAGAAATAGTTCTTTCTTGAGGTAGGCCTGTATTGCTATGAACTTGCCTCTTAGGATTGCTTTTGCTTTGCTTATATAGATTTGGGTTTGTTATCTATTCATTTTCATTTGTTTCCAAAAAGTTTTTTTAAATTTCTTCCTTGATCTCATTGGTAACCCATTCATTGTTTAATACTATGCCATTTAGCCTTCATGTGTTTAAATGTTATTGAGTGTTTGTATTGTAGTTGATTTCTAGCTTCATGCCATTGTGATCCAAAAGGATGCTTGATATAGTTTCAATCATTTTGAACTTATAGAGACTTAGTTTATGTACTAACATGTGGTCTATCTTTGAGAATGACTTGTGTGCACTAGAGAAGAATGTATATTTTGTAGTTTTGGGGTGAAATGTCCTGAAAATGTTAATTAATTCCATCTGATCCAGTGTGTTGTTTAGGATCACTGTTTCCTTATTGATTTTTTTTGACTAGATGCTATACCCTGTGATATCAGTGGAGGTATTAAAGTCACCTACTATTATTGTATTGTTGTCAATCTCTCCTGTAAAGTCCTCCAGGAGGTTTTTTTAAAAAATATATTTGGCTGTTCTTATATTTTGTGCATATATGTTTCCCATATCCTCTTGTTGGATTGATTCATTTAGTATTATGTGGTAAATTTTATTATCTCTTATTATGGCCTTCAGTTTTTAAAAAATACTTCTTTATGGATGAAAGTATTACATATATCCAACTTTCCTCATCCCCGTGTCCCCCTCCGCCATTGACTTCTTCCAGCCTGCCCCACCTCATCCCAGGCCCTCGCTGGCCCATTTTTCTGTGTCCATGGGCCATGCATATATGCATACAAGGTAATTGATTGATTACCTTCCACCCACCCACCCTCTCCCACATTCCCTATAAGTTTCCACACTCTGTTCCATGCTTTCATGTCTCTCGGTTCACTCAATTCATCAGTTATTTTTACTTAGATTCCACATATGAGTGTGACTGTGTGATATTTGTCTTTCTCTAACTGATTTGTTTAACTTAGCATGATACTCTCCAGAAACCCCAATGCTTTCTCAAAGGGTAAGAAATTCTTCTTTTTTACTGCTGCAGAGTATTCCATAGTGTAAATGTACCACATACTTTTTATCTACTCATCTACTGATGAGCACTTGGGCTTTTTCCAGATCGTAGCTATTGTAAATTGTGCTGCTATGAACATAGGGGTGCATACATCCTTTTTGATTGTTTTTTTGGGGGGGTATTTCTTAGGATATATTACTAGAAATGGGATCACTGGGTCAAAAGGCAGTTTCATTTTTAATTTTGGGGGGAAACTCCATACTATTTTCCATAATGGCTATGCCAGTCTGCATTCCTACCAGGGTTTCTCTTTTCTCCACATCCTCACCAGCACTTGTCATTGGTTTTTTTGGTGATGGCAGCCAGTCTGACAGGTGTGAGGTAATACCTCATTTCTGTTTTGATTTGTATCTCTCTGATGATCAGTGACTTTGAGCATTTTTTATATATTGTTTGGCCATCTGTATGTCCACTTTGGAGAAGTATCTATTTAGGTCCTTTGCCCATTTTTTAATTGGATTGTTTGTCTTCTTTCTGTTAAGTTGTATGTGTTCCTTATATATTTTGGATATTAACCCTTTATCATATATCATTACCAAATATGTTCTCCCATTCGGTGTGCTCTCTTTTTATTTTGTTGATGATTTCTTTTGCTGTGCAGAAACTTTTTATTTCATGTAGCCCCATTTTTAAATTTTTCTCCTTAGTTACTCTTTCCCTAGTAAATGTATCAGTAAACATATTGCTATGAGAGATGTTTGTAGTAACCCCGTTTCATGTCCTGCGTGGTTTAGAGTTCTGGTTCAGGGTTTGGGTTCTGGAGAAGGCCGCACACAAATGGAAAGAGACTGCAAAAGCATTAATTTGGGAAATGGGGGTCAGGCGGAGGCCCAAGAGAGAACTACTACCCGCTCTGGCTTTACCATCCCTTTTATTAAGGTTAAGATTATAGGATACACCCATATCCCCTAGGCAGGAAACTCCAATAATAGCCAATCAGCAAATTTACTTAAGACTAACAGGTGGAGGCTGCTTCAACTACCAATGTCTAGTAATTAGCTCTGACCCTTCAGAGCAATTAAGATTGACAAGCCCTCCAGATTCCCTGTCCACACCTCTCTATTAATAAAACAATGATTGGCTTCCAGCAGATGTCTAAGATTTTGGTGCCTATGGTTTCTTCTAGAACTTTTATGGTTTCACAACTTACATTTAAGTCTTTTATCCATTTTGTGGTTATTCTTTTGTATAGTGCAAGTTGGTGGTCTATTTTCTTCTTCTTTTTTTTTTTTTGCATGTACCTGCCCAAATTTCCCCAACACTATTTATTGAAGAGACTGTCTCTGCTCCAATGTATGTTTTTGCCTCCTTAGTCAAATATTAATTGAGCATAATGGCTTGGGTCAATTTCTAGATTCTCTGTTCTGTTCCATTGATCTATATGCCAGTTCTTGTCACAGTATCAGACTGTTTTGAGTACAATGGTTTTGTAGTAGAACTTGATATCTGGTATTGTGATTTCTCCAGCTTTGTTCTTCTTTCTCAAAATGGCTATGGATATTTGGAGTCTTATTTTTTGGTTCCATATAAATTTTAGGCCTGGGAAATATGCCATTGACATTTTAATGGGGATTGCATTGAATCTATAGATTGCTTTAGGTAATATGGAAATTTTAATGATGTTGATTCTACCAATCTATGAACATGGTATATTCTTTCACTTTTTTATATCTTCCTCTATCTCTTTTTTCAATGTCCTATAGTTATCCAAGTATATGTATTTTACCTCTTTGGTTAGTTTATTCCTAAGTATCTTATTTTTTGTTACAATGGTAACTGGGATTGCTTGTTTAGTTTCTTTTTCTGAGAGTTCACTATTGCTGTATAAAAAATGCTATGATTTTTGGGCATTAATTTTCTATCCTGCTAAGTTTCTGGATTCTTTTATGAAATCTAGTAGTAGTTTGATGGAGTTTTTAGGGTTTTCTATGTATAGTACTAGTATCATGTTATCTGTGAATTATGAGAATTTTACTTCCTCCATTCCAATTTGGATGCCTTTTATTTCTTCTTATCTGATCACTATGGCCATGACTTCCAGAACTATGTTGAACAAGAGTGGTGAAAGAGGGCATCCTTGTCTTGTTCCTGATATTAACAGACACGATTTTAGTTTTTTTCTCATTGAGTATGATGTTGGCTGCAGATTTGTCATATATGGCTTTTATTATGTTGAGGTATGATCCCTCTATTCCCACATTGCTGAGAGTTTTTATCAAAAAAAGATGTTGGGTTTTGTTGAATGCTTTTTCTGCATTGATATGTGATTTTTGTTTTTCAATCTATTTATGTGCTATATCACATTCATTGATTTGTGAATATTGTACAAGCCTTGCATCACCAGAATAAATGCCACTAGGTTATGATGTGTGATATTTTTAGTGTTTTGCTGGATCCAATTTACTTAAAGTTTGTTGAGCACTTTAACATCTATGTTCATCATGGATATTGCCCTATAGTTCTCTTTCTTTGTTTTGTCTTCATCTGGTTTTGGAATTAGGATAATGTTGGCCTCATAGAAAGTGTTTGAAAGTGTTCCTTTCTCTTGAATTTTTTGGAATAGTTTGAGGAGTAGAAAAGTAATTTCTTTTAATATTTGGTAAAACTCTCCTGTGAATCTGTCTGGACAATGGTTTTTGTTTATTGGGAATTTTTGTTATTGCTTCAATTTCATCAGTAATTATCAGCCTATTCAGGTTTTCTGATTCTTCCTGATTGAGTTTTGGAAAGTTGTATTTTTTAGAAGTATGTCCATTTCATCCAGGTTGTCCTGTTTGTTGGAGTAAAGTCATTCATAGTATTTTTAACAATTTTTTTGTATTTCTGTGGGGTCAGTTCACTTCTTTCATTTCTAATTTTGTTTGAGTCTTCTCTTTTGTTTCCTGGTGAGTCTGGCTAGAGGTTCATCAATTTTATTTATCCGTTCAAAGAAGCAGCTCTTGATCTTTTTTACTTTTAAAAAATCAATGCCATTTATTTTCACTTTGAAACTCCCCTCCCCTCTCCCCAACCTCCACCCCGCTCCCCCGCAGCACTGCACTGCTTTGCCCTCCTGAGGCTGCCTTTTGCAGAGCCCACCTTTCATGGCATAGCCTTTTAAGGCTGTGGTCTCAGGCCCAGACCCGCCAGCAGCCAACAGCCCTATGGCTTTTGCTTTTCACAGTTGGATGTTACGCCGGTGGCCAAGGATGATAGGTCTGGTGCTCAGTCTGGGCCTGGTTACTATTTTTTTGAGGAAACTGATACTCCTGTAATGCATTTTCCTCTTCTCCCTCTGGGCTTTCTAGCCTGCCATCCCTCTCGAGCCCTGGATACCCCTACTTCCAGTCTCCAGGCATTTTCTGTCCTTCATTGCTGTAAGTTGCCTCCTCAGCCCATGCCTAATTTGTTAATTCTAGGTAGATGTTCTCTGATTTAGTTGTATTTCCAGTCTGGCGCTGGGACAAAATGCACATCTGCCTATTCAGTCACCATTTTTTCCTTTCCTATTGTAATTTTTGAATTTCCATGTCTAACTTCCTCACTGGGCTATGACCTATTTCAGGTCTGGAAACGTGTGTCTTACTAATTTTTGCATCCTTTGTATGTCCATCATGGTGTTAAAAAATAATTGCTAAATGAATAAAGCATAAATGCCCTTAAATGTGTTTTTTGCTCACTGCGAATTGACCAGATGTGTTCTCCTAAAATTTATATGTTGAAGTCCTTACCTTCAGTGTGAAGATGAGGTCCTTGGGAATTAATTAGACTCATGAGGACATAAAGATGGAGCCTCATCATGGGATTAGTGCTCATATAGGAAGAGATACCAGAGAGCACTACACCACCCTTCTACCGTGCCTCTCTCCTCTGCGAGGACACACTAGAACACAGATGTCCACATACCAGTAGGAGAGCTCTCATCAGAACCTGACTATCTGGACTTCCCTGAACTTGGACATCTAACCTCCAAACTTGTGAAGAAATAAATTTCTGTTGTTTAAATCATCCAGTCTATGGTATTTTATTATGGCACCTGAGTTGACTGATAAACTATCCCATCTGAATTATCTACTTATGGCTATTGTTGAAAACTATGATTTGTAACTTTCCTGAAAACACACATAACACTTTTTCTACATTTTTTTTACTTTGTTCTTACTGTACATGTCAACTGTTTAGTAGATGGCAATAATTAGGCTAAGATCAATCAGCCTATCATTACACAAAGTTACAAATTACATCTTTAGCCATAGCCAGTCATCTTAAGAAAACAAAAATGAATGACCTCTTCGCTGGGAAATTAATCCAAAACCCATTTCCTCCTAAGTAGAGGTTTATAAGTATCATATTTATGAGTTAAGAGAAATTTTCAATTACTTTCTTGTAACTGACTTTTAACATTAGTATTTTTCCTCTTTATTAGACTCAAAAGATAATGAATGGCTCTTCATTTATGTCACCATAGTTTCATAATTTTTTTGAATTAGATTTTCAAGAACTCAAACCTATTTACTTTGTGTGTTTTTAGAAAGAATGGGACATTCACCTGACCAGTTGAGCCTCCTGAAAGAACAATAGGTAGCATACCTATTTGTATTTGAAGATTTTGCTTTAATATCTTGAAGTCCAGCATATGTCTGTGGCAGAAGACACTGGGAAGCATTCGTTTCCTTGGACTGTTCCCATTGGAGAAGTTTCAGTAATTTGTGTGTTTGAAACCAGAAAAGCATAAGCCAAGTGGTAACCTTCTGATTGATTGCCTTTTTTTTTTTTGTAATTTGGAGAGTCAGTTTAATACTCAGAAAGGGGGACACTTGGAGGACTGATTTAAAACAGAACAGGTAAGGAGTGATTTCCCATCAAGTTGCTTACAAGAAATCCCACTTTAATCTGTGTGCCTGCCTTTTTAGTTTATGTGTTGGTTTATTTCCAAATGAAAAATATGAAAGAGAACAGTATATTAGTGGTTGTGTTCCATACTGTCAAAACATAGAAGTGATGTGATTATGGGATAGTGAATATTCTCCTTTTTAATTTATTATTATTTTTCATCATTACTGTTCAGTTTATTAATTACATTGTTCCCCTTTTTTATCCCCCTATAGCTCCCCTCCACCCAGTACCCATCCCACCCTCTGTCATCACCTCTCCCCGACTGTCCTCTCCCATAGTTGCATGATTTTTGTCCAGTCTCTTGCTGCATTTCCCACACCCCTTTTCTCCCCAAGAATTGTCAGTCCATTCCCTCTCTATGTCCATGATTCTATTATATTCACCAGTTTATCCTGTTCATCAGGTTATTAATTCACTTGATTTTTATATTCATTTGTTGATAGATGTGTATTTGTTGTTCATAATTTATATTTTTACCTTTTTCTTCTTCCTCTTCTTAAAGAATATCTTTCAGCATTTCATATAATATTGGTTTGGTAGTGATGAACTCCTTTAGCTTTTTCTTATCTGCAAAGCACTTTATCTAACCTTCAATTCTGAATGATAGCTTTGCTGGGTAGAGTAATCTTGGTTGTAGGTTCTTGCTATTCATCACTTTGAATATTTCTTGTCACTCCCGTCTGGCCTGCATCATTTCTGTTGAGAAATCTGCTGACAATTGTATGGGTGCTTTCTTATTGGTAACTAACTGTTTTTCTCTTGCTGCTTTTAATATTCTCTCTTTATCTTTTGCTTTTGGCATTTTAATTATGATGTGTCTTGGTATGGTCCTCTTTAGATTCCTATATTTTGGGGTTCTGTGCACTGCTTGGGCTTTTAAGTCTATTTCTTTCACCAGGTGGAGGAAGTTTTCGGTCACTATTTCTTCAAGTAGGTTTTCATTACCTTGCTCTCTCTCTCTTTTTCTGGCACCCCCATAATTCAGACATTGGCATGCTTGAGGTTGTCCCAGAGGCCCCTTACACTATCTTCAATTATCTGGATTCTTTTTGCTTCTTGCTTTTCCAGCCGAGTGGATTTTGCTTCTTTGTATTTCAAATCTTTGACTTGGTTCTTGCTGTCCTCTGGACTGCTTTTAGGACTTTGTGTAATATTTTTTATTTCAGTCAGTGTATGCTTAATTTCAAGTTGGTCCTTTTTCATATCCTCGTAGGTCTTGTTCATTTCCTTGCAGTTCTCAGTAAGTTCATCTGCCTTTTCTAGGAGCCTCTTGAAAAACCTTATTGCTGTGATTTTGAACTCTATATGTAGTCATCTTTTTTCCTCCATTTATTTCACATCTTATTTCTTTCCATTTCTCTGCATTGTGGCTGCTTTCCTGAGTTGGTCGATTAGCTTTGTGTGGTAGATGTCCTCTAAGGGACAGTGGCTCAGCCTCCCCAGTTATCTGAGGTGGATACTCTTATTGCAATCCTTTATGAGTTGTACAGTATTGTTGAATTTAAGCCCAGCTTATTGTTGTTAGCACTAGGAGGGTTGCACCTCCAGGCCAATTGGCTGTGAAGGAAAGCTGTGTTCAGGTTGGATGGGCGGAGTCTCCAGGCTGAACACACATCGTCAGCTCTGCTCTATGCGGCGTGCAGGTCTCTGTGACAGGTGGTAACGGCTGCAGGCACCTCTGCTGCTGGTCCCCACCCATTGCCAGACAACTCTGCCTCTCCCCAAATGAGTCTGCACACCCAAAGTCTTTCCCAGGGTTGTAAAACAAAGCAGTTCGGTGGTCTTCCGAGCAAGTCACGCGTCTTCTCTGTGCAGTCGCGAAGTTCTGTCCCCAAGTTTATGTGCAAACTGCTGTTCCAAGTTTAGCGCACTCTCCTCAAACTCGCAGACCTCTGCCATGCCTGGCTTTTAGCATGCCTACCCCGGACCTCGGACCTCGCCTGGCACTGGGGAATCAGTGCAGTGGGACGTCTCCGCCCTCCCCGTTGGAGAAATCCAGCCGGGTTTGCTGACGCCCGCCCTACAGCTCGAGTGCGTGCACGCGGCTCCAAACCTCTCTCCTCGCGTATCTTCAAGGCTGCGCTCCGCCGCTCCTCTGAGTCAGAATGTCCTATCTTTACTTTTATTTGTGGAATTTTCACTCAGCCAGCTGTCCGGTGATTCTGGATGATGTTTGTTTTGTTGTTAGGTTGTGGTTTTGGAATTATTGTGTGGGGCAGCAAAATAAGTGTTTACCTATGCCGCTATCTTGGTTCCTTCCTCCTGTTCTCCTTTTTTTTAAAAAAAGTAAACAACAAACCCAAAAGGATAAAAGCTAATTCCACAGATTTCAGAGCCATACAATCTGACATTTTATAATAAAATGGATCAAAATGCATACTAAGGTGCAGGCTCACTAAACAATGCTCTACTCGCAAGCCCTCACTGTTTCATACCTTCCCTGTGTGCCTTCTTTATTACTTCTTGGGCATTCTCAATTATTGACTTTAGAAACTATTTTTGTTGAGGTGGTCATTATTCTAAAGTTATCTGGTGAAGCATCAAACTGTTCCATTACCAATGTGAAAAAATGTTCACTTAATCAAACTGACAATATCACAGTTTTCCTCTAAGAAAACTTTCTTCAGATTCTTTTTTTTTTTACATCAAGCAACCTTAGGGCTGCTGCTTCTCTTCAGGGTTTTTTTAAATATGTTTTTATTTATTTTAGAGAGATATATAAATACTGATGAGAGAGAATTATACCGTTGGCTGTCTCCTGTGCATCTCCCACCAGGGATCCAGCATGCAACCCGGTCATGTGCCCTGGCCAGGATTTAAACCAGTGACCTCCTGGTCCATGGGCTGACGTTCAGCCACTAAGCCACATCAGCAAGCTCCTTCAGGTTCTTCAGCAGGAGAGAAAACCCAAAGCCAGCACGCTGCCCCAGCATCAGCACAGAATAAATATTACCCATTGAAATGGTGACAGCTTTTGCAGGAGGGAAACAGCCTTGGTACTGGGAAGTCTGAAGGAAAACTGATGGTTTGGTCATAAATAGCAAGTACTTGCTAGGATGCCAAGTAGCCAATGGAATTCAAAATTCTTTGGGTTAAATTTCCCGCACAAATCCAGGCACATGATGGTTGTCTTATATTTACTTCCATATCCTGCCACTTCTTTTAAGCAAATGACCTCACCAACTTTGCTGTTACAGCACTCAGTTGACCAAACTGAGTCAGGAAACAAAGATGGGTGCAGCTGAAACTCATCTCTCAGCAGTCCTATGGCTTTTAAACCCTGCCTTTCTCCTTTGCACTGCATAAGTTTCTGAAGAAATTAACTTAAAAACCCATCAATGGAAGAGACTATATCCTTGATTAAAATAATGGTCTCCATTCTGGCCCAAAGTTAACATCCATTAATAGTTACAATTTATTTTAAATTTTGTGATATGCAGCTTGTTTTCTGGCTAAAATCACTGATGATCAAAATATTGTGCTCAATTACAGAGAACAATGTGTATAATTTCAAACTTCAAACACATTTTGTTACAGAAGAAAACGGCGATACACTTTCTTGAAGAGAGTGGTCAGTCTCGGCCCACAGAGTTCTCTGGTTATTAGCAAGAGCTCCATAACAGCCCTGGCCGGTGATGGCCCCGTTGGTTGGGCCTCATCCTGTGCTGGGAAAGTTTGCCAGTTTGGTTCCTGGTCAGGGCATATGCCCAGGATGTGGGCGCGATTCCAGTAGGGAGTGTGCAGGCAGCAGCCTATTGATGTTTCATTCTCACATAGATGTTTTTCTCTCCCTCTCCCTTACTTTCTTTCAAAAAAATCAATAAAACCATATTTTTAAAAAACATTTTTAAAATCAATAAAAACATATTTTATGACCATAAAAAGCAAACCCTGGGATTGCATTTCATTTTTATCCCCTCTTAGATTTCTCTAATTTTCTTCAAAAGAGGCCTTTTAAATGTATTAAAAATTACACCCTAGTAAACTGTTAGAGACAGGCTGAGCACCCATACTTAAAGCTAGGCTCTCTGTAATTTGACTCCTACAAATAAGAACACTATTGAGGAGATGTTTGATTAATTATGAGGAGACACAAGACTTCAAAGAAAGTCAAGTTCAAGTCACCCTAATGTAATTACTGATGCATTTAATTAAATCATGTACAAAGGCATTAAATATTTCAGTAAAGTCCCTTGAAAAACACTAATAGGAAATTATTTTCTCAGTAAATGGTATTTAGCTGTGTTGGTGAGTAGAGCAGACATAGCATCTGCAGGTTTAATTAAATGTTTGCCTAACCATATAAAAACACAGTGATATATCTTCATAGCATCTGGCAGCTTCACCATCCTCCAGTCATTCTTTAATTAGTACACTGGTGAATTTAATAGAAAATGGCTTTAGCTCAGGAGCAGATGGCTCTTCTGAGTGACAAGGGAATGACAATTTCTATCATGCTTACTTCTTAGGATGTAGCTTTCTAGTATGTAGATCCCTGCAGAGCCAGGCCTGATGAAATCAGCAGGGTTGGCATATTCTATAGGGCTTAATGTCTTCTGAAAGCAACCACTTCTGAATTTTGTTTAGTTAAAATAGTGTGACTCATGAGCTTCCAAAGATGGTTTTCCTTTGCCTCTCTGAGTTCATTTCTTATATTTTATGACAAGACTAGTCTTTCAGTTGTTAAAAGAAAAAAAACTTATCTATATTTATGTTGTTTCTTTTGGGTAAATAAAAACTGTCTGTTGAACCCAATTCAGTCTCCGAGTTTTCTTTGGTTGTTTGTTTGTTTTTACCAGCCAGGGCTATAAAGAGCTTTTATTTATTTATTTTAAATTTAATCTTTATTGTTCAGTTTATTTATTACATTTTTCCCTCCCCTCCCCATATCTCCCCTCCACCCAGTACCCAGCTCACCCTTCACCCTCACCTCCCCCCACTGTTCTCTCCCAAAGGTGCATGATTTTTGTCCAGTCTCTTGCTACCCTCCTACACCCCTTGTCTCCCCAAGAATTGTCAGTCCATTCTCTTTCTATGCCCATGATTCTGTTACATTCACCAGTTTATCCTGTTCATCAGGTTATTAATTCACTTGATTTTTATATTCATTTGTTGATAGATGTGTATTTGTTGTTCATAATTTTCATCTTTACCTTTTTCTTCTTCCTCTTCTTAAAGAATATCTTTCAGCATTTCATATAATATTGGTTTGGTGGTGATGAACTCCTTTAGCTTTTTCTTATCTGCGAAGCACCTTCAATTCTGAATGATAGCTTTGCTGGATAGAGTAATCTTGGTTGTAGATTCTTGGTATTCATCACTTTGAATATTTCTTGCCACTCCCGTCTGGCCTGCATCGTTTCTGTTGAGAAATCCGCTAACAATCGTATGGGTGCTCCCTTATTGGTAACTAACTGTTTTTCTCTTGCTGCTTTTAATATTCTCTCTTTGTCTTTTGCTCTTGGCATTATAATTATGATGTGCCTTGGAATCCTCTTTGGATTCCTATAGTTTGGGGTTCGGTGTGCTTCTTGGACTCCTAAGTCAATTTCTTTCACCAGGTGTGGGAAGTTTTCAGTCACTATTTCTTCAAATAGGTTTTCATTGTCTTGCTCTCTCTCTTTTTCTGTCACCCCAATAATTCGGATGTTGGCTTGCTTGAGGTTGTCCCAGAGGCCCCTTACACTATCTTCAATTATCTGGATTCTTTGTTTCTTGCTTTTCCAGCCAAGTGGATTTTGCCTCTTTGTATTTCAAATCTTTGACTTGGTTCTTGCGGTTGTCTGGACTGCTTTTAGGACTTTGTGTAATATTTTTTATTTCAGTCAGTGTATGCTTAATTTCTAGTTGGTCCTTTTTCATATCCTCATAGATCTTGTTCATTTTCTTGTAGGCCTTGTTGATTTCCTCGTAGGTCTTGTTTATTTCCTTGTAGGTCACGGCCTTTTCTAGGAACCTCTTGAAAAACCTTATAACTGGTTTTGAACTCTATGTTCAGTAATTTTTTTCCTCCATTTATTTCACACCTGATTTCTTTCCATGTCTCTGCATGGTGGCTGCTTTCCTGAGTTGGTAGATTAGCTTTGTGTGGTAGATGTCCTCTAAGGGACAGTGGCTCAGCACCCCCTCCAGTTACCTGAGGTGGATACTCTTGCTGCAGCCCTTTATGGGTTGCACAGTCTTGTTGAAGTTAAGCCTAGATTATTGTTGTTAGCACTAGGAGGGTTTGATCTCCTGGCCAATTGGCTGTGAAGGTCAGCTGTGCTCAGGTTGGATGGGTGGAGTCTCTGGGCTGAGCAGGCAGTGTCAGCTCCACCCTATGGGGCACCTGTGTCTCTGTGCCGGGTAGTAATGGCTGCAAGCACCTCTGAGAGAAAGCTGCCGCCGAGCTCTACCCGCTGCCTGACAATTCAGCCTCTCCCCAAATTAGTCTGCACACCCAGAGTCTCACTCAGTGTTCTAAAACAATGCAGTCCGGTGGTTTCCCGAATGAGATAGCAAGTCACGAGTCTTCTCTGCCTACTCGCACAACTTTGCTATTCCCAAGTTTACTCGCACTCTCCACAAGCTTGCCCTCTCCACAGCTCACAGAACTTTTCAGCGCCCGAGTTTCAGCGTGCTTCCCTACTGTCCAGTTTCACCCCATATGAGTGTGGGTTCCCCGGACCTCACCTGGAACTGGGGAATCAGTGCAGTGGGATGCCTTTGTCTTTGCAGCCGCCCACTCTTCGCTCCCACACGTGCTCAGGACTCCAAATCTCTGGCTCCACGTGTATCCTCAATGCTGCCCCCCGCCGCTCCTCTGAGTCAGAATGTCCTATCTTTACTTTTATTTGTGGAATTTTCACTCAGCCAGCTTTCCAGTGATTCTGGATGATGTTTGTTCTGTCGTTAAGTTGTAGTTTTGAAATTGTTGTGTGGGGCAGCAAGATAGGTGTTTACCTCTGTCATCTTGGTTCCTCTCTATCCAGTTTCAGAGTTTTAAAGTTTAGTTAACATGAACCCCATCTCCTTCTTAGGGGCAATTGGCTTTCCTCTCTTTGAGATAATGGAGGAAAATACCTTTGCTTTTCACAAATGTTTTAAAAATTTAAGAAAAAGATAAGAAAATCTCAAGGAATAAGAAAAATAAAGAGTGGTCAAAGCATGCCCCACCTTGCCATTCAGAGGCCCCTCCCCAAAGTCCATCCTTGTGGTTAGGTGGTGGGAGGGACAGCTAGGAAGGCAGGGAGCTGTGGCTTAAAAGGGCAGCCTGTGCTGGGCCCTTCCTCCTTCCCATGGTCCCCAGCCTCCGCCCCACCACCCTGCACTTCTGCCTGCCTGGGTGAAGCCCCACCTCTGCCTGGGTGAATCGCTGCTGCTCTCAGGCATCAGTTGTGGCCATGGGCTCACCCTGCTCTTGGGCCAGGCCATGGGCAGCCCACCCCCACTTACCAGGAGGACAACCTTAGCTTCTTCAAGATGGTGAGGGCTTCTTCCACCGCAGCGCCAGCACCAGGAGGACATGCTGATGCCTTACCATCAAGACCCGGGAGAGCAAAGATCAGAAGCAGAAAGAAGCAGGTGCGTGGTATCCTTACGATCAGCAAGCCCTGTAACCATGTGCTGAGTCTGTCCTTCCCCATCCACTGCCACCACGGCTCCTGGGGGTTCATCTGAGGCCTACTGGGCCCAGCATAGCCAGCACGGCACCCCTGCAAAGGAGTTATTCCTTAGAGCACTGATGTGAGTGATGAAGTAAAAGCTTTGGCTTCTCTACTGACGCATGTGTGCAGTGGTTGATGTGCCATTTAGGGGCGCCAAACCTGGTGTTAACATCAACCCCAAGAACTACCATACTGATAACGAATTGGAAAAGATCACAAGGAACTGGCAAAGAATGGCTTTATTGGTCCTGCACTGATGTGCCTGACGCAGGTATGAGCATGGGTGAGGCAGAGATGTCATGAATTGCTGACTCCTATAAATGCCCATAAAAAACGACAGTGATATATCGTCATAGGATCTAACTGCTTCACCATCCTCCAGTCACTATATTAATGCCCATGTCTGTGTCACTGGTAAGCCCACCAGTCAGGGTGGAGTCTAATGGGAGACTTCTGCTTCTGGCCAGGGAATGTTGCGTGGGATTGAAAACTTCACCAATGAAGCTACTTACGTGAACAGGTGAGGAATGGTACCACGGTTTGGAGATAAAACATTTGTTGTCCAAGGATTTGGTAATGTGTCCCTGCTCTCCGTGAGACATTCGCATCACTTTGGTATTAAATGTGTTAGTGCTGGTGAATACGATGGGAGCCTATGGGATCCAGGTGGTATTGACCAAAAGGAACTAGACAACTTCAAATTGCAACATGAATCAATCCTGGGCTTCTCTAACCAAATGGATGCAGACACCAGGGTGTGAGGGCATGAGTGGAAAAGGTTGGAAGGCAATGGGGGGATAAGGACATATATAATACCTTAATCAATAAAGAAAAAAATCCTGGGCTTCTCCAAAGCAAAGCTTTATGAAGGGAGCATCTTAGAGGGCGACTGTGACATAGTGATTTCTGCTGCCACTGAGAAGCAGCTGACCAAGTGCAATGCACCCAGAATCAAAGCCAAGATCATTGCTGGAGATGCCCGTAGACCAACAACTCCAGAAGCTAAGATTTTCATGGAGAGAAACAGTATGGTTATTTCAGATCTCCACTTGAATGCTAGAGGAGTGACAGTATCATACTTTGAGTGGCTGAAGAACCTAAATCATGTCAGTTCTGGATGTTTGACCTTCAAATATGAAAAGTATTCTAATTACCACTTGCTTATTTCTGTCCAAGAGAGTTGGAAAAGAAGTTTGGAAAGCACAGTGGAACTATTCTTGTTATATGCATGCGAAAGTTCCAAGTCAGGATATTAGGGGCATCTGAGCAAGACATTGTGCATTTTGGTTTAGCTTACATTATGGAGTGCTTGGGCAGGCAAATCATGTGCAGCATGAAGTGAAAACCGGGGTTGGACCTGATAAGAGATGCCTCCGTAATGCCATTGAGAAAGTGTACAGTGAAGCTGGTGTGACCTTCACGTAGATGGATTGTAGCTGGTTTCTTTACCATCCTCTTCACCCCTCCTCTGCAGACCTATCACAAATTTACATGTGACCACAGAGATCTTTCTCCCATTACTTATTTAGGTAATGGACACAATTCTCAAAAAGTCAATCCAAATTAGCTCCTTAAAAGAAATTAAGGTTAGGGAATCATGTACAAAGCTGAAAGTAGAGGCCAGAAAGACATTTGGGTATTTTGCTTCTAAATGAAAAGTCCCATTTTATCTGGCTGCATTGTCTTGCTCCATGGTTGCTTCCCAACAGTCAGAGTTGTATCCCAGGAAAGCACCTGTTGGTCAAGACCAGTTAGTTGCTTGTTGCTTCAGCTCTGCACAAGTCTAAGGTGTGCTGTAACTTTGACATGACTAAAAAGCAGGTGTGTAGCATTTTCAGAAGATAGCATGGTTCTCAAGTGAGTTATTGGTTTTTATATTAGCAAAAGAACTCAGTTTTATAGATTGAAAATAAAATAAAACCTATTTATCTTTATGTAGAATAGAATAAAATAAAATAAACACATGCTATTATAATAAAACTAGAGGTCTGGTGCACGGATTCGCGCACCAGTGGAGTCCCTCTGCCTGGCCTGTGCCCTCTTGCATTCTGGGACCCTTTAGGCTTAGGGGATGTCGGACTGCTGGTTTCAGCCTGATACCCACAGGGCAGGCAGCTGGGGGATGGCCAAAACCAGCAGTCTGACATCCCCTTAGGGATATAGCAGTGCATTAAATGGCAGGGGAAGGAACCTGAGCTGGGCCGGGCACTGTGCCATTTTCGCTCATTCCGGCCTCGCTGTGCCTGCTGCTGCTGCTGCTCAGTAGCACTGCCAAGGAGGCGGGAGAGGCTCCTGCTGCTGTAGCTGCATTCGCCATCCATGGGCCCGGCTTCTGGCTGAATGGTGCTCCCATTGTGGGAGTTCACTGACCACCAGGGAGCAGCTCCTGCATTGAATGTCTGCCACCTGGTGATCCGTGCACATCACAGTGACCTGCTCAACCGGTTGTAACAGTCACTTAGGCTTTTATATATATAGACTAGAGGCCCGGTGCACGAAATTTGTGCATGGGGGCGTGTCACTCAGTCCAGCCTGAACCTCTCCAATCTGGGACGCCTTGGGGGATGTCTGACTGTCAGTTTAGGATCAGGCCTAAAATGGCAGTGGGACATCCCTCTCACAATCCAGTACTGCTGGCTCCTAACCGCTTGCCTGACTACCTGCTTGATTGCCTGCCTGCTTGATTCCCCCTAAGTGCTTCTTCCTGCCAGCCTGATCACACCCTAACTGCTCCGCTGCCACCTCCAACTGCCCTGCCCTACAGACCTGGTCACCACAACTGCCTTCCCCTACTGGCCTGATGGCCCCCAACTGCCCTTTGCTGTTGGCCTGATCTCACCCATAACTGCCCCTGCTGGCCTGTTCTCACCTCCCTTGCTGGCCTGATCTTGCCCCCAACTATCCTCCCCTGCCAGCCTGGTTGCCCCTAATTGCCCTGCCCTGCAGGCCTGATCTCACTCCCAAATGCCCTCCCCTACAGGTATGGTCCCCCCAACTGCCCTCTACTGTAGGCCTGGTCACCCCCAAATGCCCTCCTCTGCCAACCCAGTCACCCCTAACTACCCTCCCCTGCCAGCCTGATCACATCCCTGCTGGCCACCTTGTGTCCACATGGGGTGGCCATCTTTGAGCACATGGGGGCGACCATCTTGTGTGTTGGAGTGATGGTCAATTTGGATATTACCACTTTATTATATAGGACTAGTGGCCTGGTGCACGAAATTCATGCACATGGGGTGGGGTTGTCTCTCAGCCTGGCCTGCATCCTCTCCAATCTGAGACCCCTGTGGGATTGGACCTAAACTGGCAGTCAGACAACCCCCTCATAATCCAGGACAGCTGGCTCCTAACTGCTCACCTACTTGACTGCTTGATCACCCCTAACCACTCTGTCTGCTGGCTTGATTGCCCCAACTGGTATCCTCTGATGGCCTGCTTGGCCCCAACTGCCTCCCCACCACCCTGATCACCCACAACTGCTCTCCCTTCCTGGCCTGATCACCCCCAACTGCCTTCCCCTCCTGGCCTGATCACCATTAACCACCTCTGCTTTGGCCCCCCATCATGGCTTTGTCCGGAAGGACTTATGGAAGGTCTCATGTTCTAATTAGCATGTTACCCTTTTTGTTAATATAGATAGGATATTATATACTGCCATAACTGTAACATAAGTACCGGTATTACTCTATGAATATACATATTTCATGCAGTAGGAAGGCATCTAATACATTACATTGTATATGTTGTAAGTAGTAGGAAATACTGTATTCATAGCAATAATATACAATAATGACTTCCCTTCCTGATCTGGGAATGGCTCCCCAGTTCTTTGAATGACTCCTGGCCCCTAATGTATTTTTTTTTCATTCAGTGTAACTTTATTTACTGTTTATTGCACATGATTTGAGGTCTTTAATGTCTAACCATCAAAGATTCAAAGGACTATTTTTTCCATGAAGTTTAACATTAACATCAGTGAATTCATGTAATCATATGTTTTTATTGTAAACATCTGAATTATTCACATTGTCATAGATCCTGATGTCATAAGCATGGACAGGCTGGCGGCAAGCCAGGAAGCCACTCTGAAAGCAAACAGATACTCTGGATAAGGAGAAAAGTCATTGCACAACATTTAATGTCCAACCTCAGTCACCTCAGAATGTTATATATATTGACTTCTTAATTCATGTATTATTGGGAACTAAACTGATTGGTTGGTGATGGAGTTGACCTGGTTTCAGGAGGATTATTCCTGAAATAATTAAGGAAAAGGGGGGATCAATCTTTTCTTGGCTGCTTGCTCTTCCCCAGCACCTTCATCTTTCTTCTCATCCTCAGCTTCTTGGGCATCTTCTCCTTCACCTTCACCTTCATTTGCAGGCTTAGCCGGCCTGCAAATCACCCCCCAAGGCACTGGCCTCAGCCCCTAATTGCTGGCCTGATGGCCCCCATCTGCCCTCCGCTTTTTCTTCCTCCTTTTTCTTCCTCCTTTGCATCCTCAAATCCTTCCATGGCATTTTTTTTCTCTTCTTCTCCTTCCTCTTCATCAGCCATTTCCTCTCCTTCTCCTCCTCTTTAGTTTCTCCTTCAGAGGGGGGTTCATCCTTAGTTTCCTCAGCTTTGCAGCCTCTATGGTCTCCTCCACCTCAATTTGCTCCTCCTAGATGTGGCTGGTATATCAAGAAGGGAAGGAGCCAGTGGACATCAAGTAGAAGCTGGTCTGTAAACCACCGTAAGCAGATCGACCAAAGACCTGGGAACTGTGGAAGTAGCTGCTGGCTATGTTTCCCATGCTGGTGAAACTGAGCCGGGTCTCCTCCCCTTCCAAGAGTTTCCTGTAAGCTGCAGTGTCAATGTCCAAAGCCACAATGAGGAGGTCCTGGTATTGTTCTAAATATCATGCCATTTCACTCTTTGTAGTTCTCAACTTGTTTTCTAATTTGTTGATTGTGTCCTGCATAGCCCTAACATCGGAGTTCTGCTTATCCTTCAGCTCTGCCAGCTGCTTTCCCAGGGTTTAGTTCATGCCCTGGCATGCTTCCATCTCCAGGGTCTTGGCCTTGAGCAGGCAGCGGCTTTCAGACACCTCCTCCTTGGCTGCGCACACCCAGTAGATGCTCTTGACAGTGTTCTCAATCAACATGATGAAGTGGCTCTTGTACCATTCTTCGGCATTCTGCATGTTCTTGGCAGCCAGCTTCTCGTACTGGGCACAGATGTCCTTGAGCATAGCAGAGAGGTCGGACTTGGAGAACATGTCCATCTCCATGGAGATCTGAGCATACTGGATCTGCGCCTGCAGCTCGGTGATCTCCTCTTCATGCACCTTCTTCAGAAAGATGATTTAGTCCATCAGGCTGTCGATGTACTTTTCAAACTCAGCGCCAGCAAGAGCCGCCTCATCTGCACCTTAGTGTGCCTCAGTCAGCCAGCCTTCTGCCTCATCCTGGTTCAGCACCTCTTCCTGGTAGCATGCCTGCAGGTTGCTCACAGACCCTTCCAAGCCCTGGTGCCTGCTAACTGCCCACTGCCCTCTCCTCCCCAGGGACTGGGCTTGGTGGGCAGGGGACGGGGATCCCATTTTCACTAAAATGTTCAACCCAGGCCTGCTCCACCAGTGTGCACAGGCAGCCCGGGGGCATACAGTGATCCCAGAGACCCAGGCCACTCTGCCTACCCATGTCCCTGGTGGCAGCCTGGCCACCACAGGCAGAGTCAGGCATAGCCACCCTGTCTTCCCCTGACTGCCCTGTTACTGATCTCAGCCTTGACCCAGTGGGCAGCATCAGGTGCAGCCAGTCTGCCCTGCCCAACCCCGCAGGCTGCCTGTACCCCGCAGGTGGAGTCAGGTGCTTCCCACCAGGCCCATCTGACTTTGATGGCTACCTGGACCCATCAGGCACTGCTGCCCTTCCCTCCTCTGCCTTCCCTGTTACTGATCTCAGCTTTGAGCCAGTGGGCAGCGTCAGGAGCAGCCAGTCTGCCCTGCCCGTCACCAATGGCGGCCTGGACTCTGGTTGGTCAGAGTCAGGTGCTGCCACCACCCCTTCCCCTGCCTGCTGGGTTACTTACTGATTGTGGCCTTGGTGCTACCCGCCTGGCCTGCCCAGACCTTCATGGTGGGGCTGCAATCTGGATCCCCCACTGCCCCGAAGAGCCGCTGCCATGGCCGGGCTTCAGGGAGGCCGGGGGCCGGGTCCCCGACTGGGTTTGGGGCTGCGATCCGGACCCTGCCTGAAGCGCTGTTGTGGGCGGGGGGGGGGGGGGGGGGGGGGGGGGGGGGGGGGAGAGGGATGGGCTGTCATCTTTGTTGGGGTTTATTTGCTCCAGATTGAATGATGGGTGTGCTTGTGGGCATGGCTTGATCAGAGGTATGGTCAATTTGCATATTACTCTTTTATTAGATAGGATACTCAAAGTCACTAATCATCCAAAAGATGCAAATCAAAACATAAATGAGATACCATCTCACACCTGTCAGAATGGCTATCATCAACAAATCAACAAACAAGTGCTGGTAAGGATGCGGAGAAAAAGGAACCCTCGTGCACTGCTGGTGGGAATGCAGACTGGTGCAGCCACTGTGGAGAACAGTATGGAGTTTCCTCAAAAAACTACAAATGGAACTCACATTTGACCCAGTAATCCCACTTCTAGGAATATATCCCAAGAAATCAGAACACCAATCAGAAAGGACATATGCACTCCTATGTTCATAGCAGCACAATTTACAATAGCTAAGATTTGGTAAAGGCCTAATTGCCCATCAACAGATGAGTGGATTAGAAAACTGGCACATCTACACAATGGAATACTATGCTGCTATAAAAAATAAGGAACTCTTACCATTTGCAACAGCATGGATGGAACTGGAGAGCATTATGCTAAGTGAAATAAGCCAGTCAGAGAAACATAATATCACATGATCTCACTCATATGCGGAATATAATGAACAATATAATTTGATGAACAAGAAGAGATCCAGAGACAAATGGGGGTTGGATTTAGAGAGCAAGCAAAGGACTTGAATGCATGCATATTAGCATAACCAATGGACACAGACACTGGGATGGTGGGGGCTTGCCCAGAGTGGGAATGGCTGGAGGAGGGGTCAATTGGGGAAAAAGAAGACATATGTAAAACTTTCAACAATAATAATAATAAGCCCATCTAATAACAGAGTAATATGCGAATTTGACTGTACTTTCCTATGCTAGCAGCCAATCAGGAGTGGGGGTGGGGCCGAGGCGGTGTGTGAGAGGCCACGAGTGCTGGGTACCCCTGGGGCTAGGCAGTTGCTGCAGCTTGAGCGAGAAACGCCGAGAATGCAGGTGCCTCTGGGGCTGGGTGGTCGCTGCTAGGGCTAACGCCAGAACCGGGGGCAGGGCCAAGGCAGCCAGGGCGGGGCCGAGGCTGCTGGGGCAGAGCCAGCCATTGGCCCCATTGAGGGGGCAGGTTGGGCTGAGGGATCACCTACCCCCAGTGTACGAATTTCGTGCACCAGGCATGAGTGCATTACAGGGAGAGAGGATAATGAAATTAGTTTGGAAGATGCAGGTTTTAGAGCGCTCATACTTCTTTGATAGACTTATACATCTTTGGAAAAAAAAATTCTGAAAATTAGGAGAAAAATTATTCCAGAGATAAATGTGAGAGATGTTATACCTCAAGTGACTTCATGATATAGAAATGATCATAAAATATGAGAAAAATGTTATAAAATAGGAAGAGAGGCAAAATACTTAAGTTACCTTTCCTAAGATCACCAGGGTAGTAAAAATGTGGCATTTACTTCCCACCATTCCCTGGGTGTCACTCATATCAAATATATCTGGCCAACTCCAGGTGCTATTCTGAATTAGTGTGGATAAACCAGGGGCCACTCCTCATTTCAATATACTATAATTTAGAGATTTGGTACAATTTTTAACTGCTGTGTCTAATGTAATGAAATTCAATTCAACTTAATTCATACTATAAAGCACAACTTAGAATTGTTGTTGATAAAACAATCAGTATGTTGGCCTGCCTCATATTCTAAGTGTATCTTACATTATTTATTATTTATCTAAAAATGTTATTTCTTATTTTCTGACACAAGAAATAAAGATATTTCCCAGAACTTAGTTTATCCATAAGTAACACCCTCTTCCATAGGCATGCATATAAGTAAAAGGAAGAAATGGGCTCAGATATATGCATTAAAAAATGAATATAATTCTGCCCCTATCCCCTAAAATATTGAATAATATACAAACCAATTTTGGGAGAAAATAAGTTTTCTGGGCAAATTTTTTCAATAAATATGTTTTTAAACAACTTTTCGTTTTTTAAACTTGGAATACATTTTAGAATGTTCTCAATTCTCCATAGAGTCTCTCTCCATAGAAATTCTAGAAGAAATCAGACAGGTAGAAGAGGGTAAAGAGGAGATAAATGATAACAGAAATAGACTTGACTTTGGGTGGTGAACACATAATACAATGTTCAGATGATGTGTTATAGAACCATATACTTGAAACCTATATAATTTTATTAACCAGTGTCTCCCCAACAAATTCAATAAAAAATTTAAAGAAGAGATCAGGCTTCTAAACCACCACAGCAACTGTAAACGAAGTCAGAGGCGAAAGCCAGAATGAGATATATCAAATCACCTTTTATTATTTTATTAGTTATTTCACAAGTTCGGAAACTGGGACAAGAGCTCGTAACAGATTGTGCTAATTTCAATGTGTACTTTGTCTCACAATGTCTTAGCTGCCAGCAAGGGTGACCTAAGCAGATGGCAGCCAGGAGAAGTTTGTCTTCTCCCTCTTCACTTCGAGCATTTCGGTTGCACACAGGCTTTAGACAAATAGGGATGTTTATATCAAATTAAATCTGTGCCTGAGCCCTCTGCCTGTGTCTCATTGAAGCAGCAGCACTGCAGTGCATATTCCAGTGAGTTATTATGTTATGAGTGCTCATGAAAATATATTGCAATTCACAAAGCTCTTAGTCATGAAACAAAAACACCTGTCAGAAGAGATTTATTTTATCTTCTTAATTACACCCCTAATAGACAGAAGACAATGCCATAATTTCAAGGGACAGTTTTGCACAGCAGGCCTGTTCTGAGGCATACAGAATTCCATAAGCTGCCTCTGGTTCCTAATGAGAGCAGCTCCTCCATAAACATAAATCCATTTTCATCAGAGAACTTTCCTCTTCTACAAAAAGGAAGGCCCTTCATCTGTTAGCACCAATGTCAAGCCCTACAGCAATTACACCTGCTCAATGGTGCCTGGACATGGCTCATGGCTAGAAAGGCACTATTTTCTGTATAGTTCTGAGATGATAAAGAGGCTTATTGGATACTATTTTGACTATTACATTTGTAGACAACCTCTGGTGCTCATAAGACTGGGGCATGTTTGGAGATTAAGTCACAAAAGAACATGATCCCTCACTGCACCAAATCTGTGAGGTTTTTTTGGAATGCACAAAGCTAGACTTGGGTCTTCCTGGTGAATTCCATCTAATTTAATAGGTTCAAGCTAACCTAACAACACATGGTCCACTAGGGACAGTGCTGGGCCTGCCCTGTTAGGTGGAGGAATTCAACACTGTTATTAGCTTCACTGTTTCATGAGCCATCTCATGGAAGAAATGTAACCATTACGCATTGCTGTGAGCTGGACTGAGCCCTGTAAAAATCATACGTTGAAGTTCCAACTGCAGTACCTTGTAATGTGACCATATTTGGAGATAGCATTTTTAAAGTGACTAAGTTAAAATTAGATCGTGAGGATAGGCCCTACTTCAATATGATTGGTGTTCTTATAAGAAGAGGAAATTACAACTTAGACCTAATTAGGTTATAGAAGGAAGAGCATGTCAAGATATTGGTAGGGAAGACATCCGTCTGCAAAGCAAGAAGGGAGTCCTCAGAAGAAACCAGCTCTTTGGACACCTTGATCTTGGACTCCAGAATCTGATCTTAAACTCTAGTTTCCAGAAGTGTGAAAAATAGGTTGTTGCTGTTTAAGCCACATAATCTGGTATTTTCTTATGGCAGCCCTAGCAAATTCATAAAAGCATTTTCTGAAATCTCATAAAAATGTGTTCTATACATAGGTTGTGATCATTTATTGATGAGCATATTTCTCTAGAGGAGTTGACAAAAACAAGAACAACATTTCTCGTTTTAGGGTACACACAAAATTCAGCAGTTTTTGTTTGTTTTTAGTCCTCACCTGAAGATATGTTTAGAGAGACGAAGGGAGAAAGTAGCACTTATCAGTCACCTCCTGAGCTCGCCCATGGTCTGCAACACAGGCATGTGCCCCGGCGGGGAGTTAAACAGCTTGGTGTACAGGATGACGCTCCCACCGACTGAGCCGCCAGCAGGTTCAGGATTCAGCAGTTTTAATTGAGCTGGCTGCGCAGGTTAGTCACGATTCAGTGCAACAGGTGAGTAGATTTACTTAAGTTTGTAAAAGTATCTTTTATAAAAAATAAAAGAAAGTACTATTTAAATTGTTTGAGTAAAAATGTTTTCTAACAAATTTTTTCTTAAGTTAAAATGGCCAAAACTGCTTTGGTTTATATTGGTAGGCCTTTTGTAACAATGGATTATGTCTTCTTTAGAGTACTGTTAAATTTTCAGCATAAGTTATAAAATACTACTTGACTTCGTAGTTCTTTCATTCTCGCCCAAGATATTTGCTACTTATTTATTCTCTTTTTGGCATTGACCCTTCCTACCTTTTGAAAGCTCACAGTTGTGCTTGTGTGGCCATAGAAAGGGTAGAGACCAATAAATCTGTCCGAAGAAACCAAGGCATACTTTCTGAGACAGAGATGAAAAGTGTATCACTCTGAGAGCTCTCATTTGGTGGCCCAGTGAACATTATTGGACTTTTAGCCTCTAATGCCTCTTCTGTAAAATGAAGATAAAAATGCATTTCTTACTGAGACTGTAGGAAGAATTTGTATAGTAAGAGTAGTACATAATTTATATGCAACAGCTTTTCTTGTGGTTTTTCTCCATCTTATTTCCTCTTCCACTTCCCACATTTTCCCTCTTTCTCTTTCCTCTCCTTTTTTTCTTTTCTCCTATTCTATTTTCATTATGCTCCCTACAACTTAGACCTAATTAGGTTATAGAAGGAAGAGCATGTCAAGATATTGGTAGGGAAGATATCCGTCTGCAAAGGTATGGTGTCAAGCAGTGTGCACTTAACCAATGAAAGGTTTATTATTATTGCCAAATATATATGAACTGAGAGTCTCAATTCATCTTGGACACTATCAATTCCCGGAGTAGGGCCCATTAGCATATAACATAAATGAAATCTTGTTCTTGTTACATCAGGGGGTATTTGAGAAAGTGATTTAATTTCTTCATAACTGATTTTTATGTGAAAATCTGTTAAAATAAAAAATGAGAGAAAAAATATGGTTTTGTTAAAATAGCTTACTAGATTCTCTTGTTGATATTGTTTAACAGCTTAACAATAATAGTGGCAAACTACCATGGTACTTATTAGATATTAGGCACTCATTATTCTAAATACTTTGCAAATACTAGTAACTAATAAATTTAATCATTAAAAAAATTCAGAGGCATCTGTTGTTTCTGCTTAAAAAAACAAATATCTATATAATAAAGAAGTAATATGCAAATTGACCATCACTCAAACACACAAGATGGCCACCCTCATGTGGTCAAAGATGGTCACTCCCATGTGGACACAAGATAGCCAGCACTGGAGGGCAGTTGTGGGCCATCAGACCTTCAGGGGAAGGCAGTTAGGGGTGACTGGGCTGGCAGAAGACGGCAGTTGGGGGCAACCAAGCCAGCAGGGGAGGGCAGTAAGGGGTGACCAGGGCAGGAGGGGAGGACAGTTAGGGGCAATTGGGACAGCAGGGGAGCTGTTAAGCATCGATCAGGCTGGCAGAGGAGTGGTTAGGGGTAATCAGGCTGGCAGGCAGGCAAGCAGTTGGGAGTCAGCAGTCCTGGATTTTGAGCAATCCTGGGCATTTATCTAATGCCCACCAGGATCGGGCCTAAATGGGCAGTTGGACTTCCCTCAAGGGGTCCCAGATTGGAGAGGGTGCAGGCTAGGCTGAGGGACACACACATTGTCCGACTCCAGAGCCCCCATGCACAAATTTTGTGCATCAGGTCTCTAGTATGGTAATAAAATATTGGACTTCACCACATTCAACCATTTATACTCCAAAAAAGGTAATAAAATTGCTCCAAATAACTCCTCCATCTGGAATCAGATATTTTGTTATAAATCAGACCATTTGTATATGTGGCTTAAACATTTAGGCTACATTTCTATGGGGCAATGGAAACAAAAGGAGAAATCCCACTGAAACCAGACAAAAGAGTCCAGCTGCCCTTTGTGGTACATTTACTAATCAGATGGCCAATCCAAGAAAGCAGTCTGTGCAACATTCAGAAAAGATCACACTGACATTTCATTTCAAGTCTGCCCTGATACAAGGTTAGAGGGTGGGAAAAATCTAAGTTCCCAGGGTCTGCCTTCTATCATTGTCCTTGAAAAGATTAGCCCCAGAAAAGATTATCCCGGAATGCTATCTCCTGTCAGATAGTTCCTGTCCTTGACCTGTTCTTGAGATGTGTTTTCCTTTTAGTGACAGGACCATCAGGCTCCAGGCTGCCTTATCTCCAGGACCTGTTCTTATTCCTGTAAGACATCCTTCAGTTTCCCGGGGTCTGTAAGAAAATCTCTTTATAGTGAGTACCTATTAAACAACTACTTCTATTACATGCCCGTCCCCTTTCACCACCAGCAGAGGGCTGAAACCCATGTGGTACCATGTTGGTTACATGCTAGGCATAAGATTATATAATAGTGTTTGGAGGGGGGAAAAATGGATGTGAACAATAGCCCCTTGACTGGTGGCTGGATATCTTGGTGACCAGAATCTTCTGCTTCATTTTTTCATTTTCATTTTTATTTTTAAGAGAAGTATAATTAAGCATAATCAACAGAAGATATGACTCTAGTTTTAGCAAGTACCTAAATGACTGGTTCACTGGTGTCTTGGCAGGGACTGAGCTTGCTTTTTATTTTTCTGGAGTGGTGTCTAATAAATGATATTATAGGGAGAAGATTGTAATACCAGGCAAAAAAAAGAAAAGAAAAGAAAGGAAACAGCTTTTTATCCAAAAACTACAATTAAATTTCCTAGAATATTCACTTATTTCCTTTAGCCAAATTAAATTCATCTGAAAACTTGACTGTTATTTTACTGTCAAATTTAATAATCTAACAACAATCTTAGTTTACCCTGTAACTATTAATGGAAAGGATTGTTCTGCATTCTTGAGTAGGCCCTGAGTATTTCTGATTCTAGATATAGAGTAGCTGCTGTTAGCCCAGTTTCTGTTTGTTGCCTCGGTCCCGATCTGGGCTGGGCCAAGTCTTTGTCTGTTACCTGGGTCCCGATCTGAGCTGGGTGTGGGAAGTGAAGTAGCCATGGGGCAGGAGACCTCCCTCAGAAGGGGCGAGTGTTCGAGCCCTTGCAATGTTGGGGGGGGGTGAGGTTCTATGCCTCACCTCTGTTGGTCCCCAAATTCTCTCCTGATGGCCCCTCTGCGACTGTGCCTGTCTTAGGTTGTTCCTACCCTGAGGAATCTTACCTGTCTCTGGCTAACCAACCATCCTCTGGGGCCATGTAGGGTGATGTGAGGTTTAGTTCTGTCTCCTTAGTTGCCTATGCTCCCATGGCTTCCAAGCCCAGCATCTGCCTTGGGATCCCACCTCGGCCGCTGGGTGGGTCCTGGCACTGATCGCATATCTTGGGAAACCCAGATTTTTTTTATCCATGGTACCAGCCACCACGAGACTTCAACCTCAGCATGAACAGAATACTCAGGCAATAGCTGTGGGTAATTGGATTGTCAGAAGAGGGTCCCTTCTTGGCAAAAGAGCCAACATAGAATTTTCAAGTGCCTACTTAAGGGGCCTTACACACAGTGGAAGGGATTAATCCTTTCGTGTCCCTTTCAAATTGCTGCCAATCATTCAAAGAATTAGTTTATAAGTATTTTGAAATAATTGTAAAATATACTGTTGTAAAATATCAAATTTGTAATGACATTGTAGAATAATATCATGTAAGGATATTCTTTGCTTTAAGCCATGGCAATTAAATTTCAAACTGGCTGTCAATCTCTTTTTGTAAAGACAAGGTTTAATTACAATTTTCTGCAGCTCTCCCAGGAGCAAATAGTGATAGTAGACTATGTTTTTGTTTTTGCCTCCCCTCCTTTGGTGTCCATGCAAGCCAGAAGCCTTTCTTTAATTTTACACACAAAGGGGTAGTGGTTTGAATTTGTGTCATACAAAAGGGAAGCTGGATGATGACACCTGTGTAATTATACTTTCTTGCCCCACCCCTGTTGCTCCTGGATGAACCAAGGTGTTTGGTATAAGGTGATGAGCCCACATAAGGGTTCTTGCCCATGAGGGTCAGGAGCGTAAGTCCAAAATACTTTCCCATTTTTGCCCCAGGTAATATTACCGTACAGCTGATTACTGCCATGATGGCCAGAAAGATGTTCTCAGGCATCTGTACCATCTTCTTTACCATGCCCTGGCTGGTCTCTGGGCTATTTGTTGTCCAGCTCATCCTCCTGCTCTTCATTTTCAGTGGATTGCTTGGAGTCGCTGCTCTCTGGGTCTCAAGTAGCTGATTGTCTGCAGCTGCATGGTGTGGCTCCAGTTGCAAGGTCCTCATAATTCTGGCTAGTTTTCCTTTTGGATCCCTGTTGCAGTTTAATATTTCTAGCAGGGATCCACACGAGTTTGGAAAAATTCTCTGGAAATATGCAAGCATACCCTCTGCCAAAGTTTAATAATGATCAGGTCCCTTCCATAAACCAGGCTCGGGATCCTTCTATTTAACTAGACCATTTTCTTTTGTTGTATTTTGGCACCAATGGGTCTCCTCCATAGGTGTCTTTCCAATTGAGTCACAAGTGAAAAAATTTAAAGTAATTAAGGCTTGGTGCAGCCTACCCACAGGTGATTTCTCCATCATCCCCCCTTTTCGTTTTTCAAGTTGGGATTTTAATTGCTGACACTGTCGTTCAATAATGGCCTGTCCTTGGGAATTGTATGGTATCCCGCTAATGTGCTGAATTTTCCACTTCTTACAAAATTTCTGGAATTGACAGCTTGTATAAGCAGGCCCATTATCAGTTTTAAGAATTTTTGAAACTCCCATGACGGCAAAAGCAGCTAGGCAATGATTAATAACCTGTTTTGCTGTTTCTTCTGTAGATACAGTAGCCCACAGGACTTTTGAAAAGGTGTCTACAGAGACATGTAATGCCAAGTCACCCAAAGGGAGTATAATGCATTACATTCATTTGCCAGATATGTCTCTTAGCATACCTCTAGGGTTGACTCCTGTGTTAGGCCCTTGAGGTAGATGTAACATGCAAGTGTGACATTCCTTAATAATCTGTTTTGCTTGTCGTCAAGTGATTGAGAACTGTTTAGACAGCATTTTGGCAGGCTGATGGAAAAGCTGATGAGATTCTGAGGCTGCTTTTAATAAAGCAACCAATTGATCAGCATGTCATTTTTCCTGTAGAGATTTTCAGATAAGGTCTTAACCAGTTATGTCCCCTAATAATTTCTGAAAGTCATTTAAAGTTTTAAGACAATCTTTTCTTATCTCCACCTTCTGAGGCCTAATGCCTTGGTTCTCAATTATGGTTCCCAGATATTGAAAAGGCATTTCTTTTTGTACCTTTTCTGGAGCAATTCTTAAGCCCCATTTAGGAAACTCCTCTTCTAATTGGAAAAACATAGCCAAAGTCTGTTCTTGCCGTGGGCTTGCTAAGAGTAAGTCATCCATACAATGAATAATATAACATTGGGAGTATTTGTCTCTTAAAGACTGAACAGCTTGAGCCACATATTTTTGACACAGAGTAGGACTGTTGGCCATTCCTTGAGGCAAATCCTTCCATTGATATCTTTTCATGGGTATATTATTGAATATTCACTTATTTCAATTAGCGAATTTAAATTAATCTGAAAACTTGATTACTATTTTACTGTCAAATTTAATAGTCTAACCACCATCCTAGTTTATCCTGTAAATATTAATGAAAAGGATTGTTTGCATTTTTGAGTAGGCCCTGAGCATTCCTGGTGTTAGGCTATCTTTAGATATAGGGCAACTACTGTCAGCCAAGTCTCTGTCTGTTATCTGGGTCCCGATCTGAGTTGGGCCAAGTGCTTGTCTGTTACCTGGGGCCCGGTCTGTGCTGGGCATGGGAAGCGAAGCAGCCATGGGGTAGTAGACCTCCCTCATAAGGGGTGAGGGATCAGGCCCCTGCAAGGTTGCGGGGGAGAGGTTCTGTGCCCCTCATCTGTGGACCCCCAAGTTCACTCCTGATGGCTCCTCTGCAACTGTGCCTTCTTAGGTTGTTCCTTCCCTGAGGAATCTTACCCATCTCTAGCTAACCAGCCATTTTCTGGGGCCAAGCAGGGTAATGTGAGGTTCACTTCTGTCTCCTTGGTAACCTATGGCCCCGACGTGATACTGCATTGATTTCTTACAACGTTGCATGCATTATCTCAATCTATCTAATTGCAACAATGAAAAGTTTATCTTTTATAGAAATTCACTGTGTGATTTATTTTAGTACCATATGCAACAGATTTGCTAATCTCTCTTATTTGTCACAAGAAGGGAAAAATTCATTACCAGTCTAGTAAATATTTAGAAGTTTAAGGTTCTGTAAAGAAAAATTTGGCCACGAATTTTCAGAAGACATGAGTATCAAAAAGGAGAGAAATTTCTACATGATATTTTAAATATATATATATTGGTTTCAGAGAGAAAGGGAGAGGGAAAAAGAAATAGAAACATCAAAGATGAAAGAGAATCATTGATTGGCTGCCTCCTGCACATCCCCTACTGGGGATCAATCCTGAAACCCAGCCATGGACTCTGACCAGGAAACAAACTGTGACCTCCTGCTTCATAGGCTGATGTTCAGCCACTGAGCCATACCAGCTGGGCTAGTGGAAAAGTCAATATACTTGAACTCTTGAACTGAGGTAAGTGATTTGTGTTTTTACATCCCTGACAAAGTTTATATAAAATTATAAAAAAATGGCAGCTAGTCTGACATGATATTTTAAAATACCAATAAACTGGTCATGATTGGGTGAGGTGTGTGAATCAGAATTCTGTTGCACTTTATTAGATATATTTTATGGTACAATATTCTTTTTATTTTGGATTATATATTTTGTGGAGTAGAGGATGTTCAAAGGCCCCTACAATCTTGCCTGAGATTAGTAAAAGTTTTAATATGACCATGCCTTGAGTCATTATCCAGCAGATAACGCCTAAGCTACTAAAGTAATAGTTTTCTTATAGAAGAAAACATTACACTTAAAATATACATGAAGTGGCTTTGTGTGGTAGAGGTCATATAGGGCCCAGTGGCTCAGCCTCCCCAATCACCTGAGGTGGATACTCTTGATGCACCCCTTTGTGGGTTGGGTTCACAGGCTTGTAGTTAAGCCTTGGTTGCTGTTGGTACACTGGGAGGAATTGACCTCCAGGCCAATTGGCTGTGAGGACCTGCTGTATCTATAATGGAAGAACTGCTGTGCTGGAGACACCCTTATGGGGCAGGACTTGCTTCAGTGAGGTTTTGGTGCACAGAGTCTGCCTCTTGAGTGTGTCACTTATGGATGTGAGTAGTTGAAATCTGGTATCGTCTCACACTGACCACTAGGTACACTGGCTTCTGGATCTCCAAGGAAGTGCAAAGTCAGCTACTGCCGGAGGGCTTCCAGGAGGAGCTACAGCACGGTCTGCAGATTTCTCCTCTTTGTGTGGGGTTTGGAAGTTTTGGAGCTCTCTGACCCAGCTGCAATTTGTTAGGTTAGGCTGCAAAAGAACAGGCTATTCATATGCAAAAGCCACTGTGCACAGCTTGGGTGGGGTTGTAAATTGGGTAGGGTGGGGTCTCTGGGAATCCCCAGGGCATAGCAAACAGCAATGGCTGTCATTTGGCCATTTCTCTATCTTCGCATCCTGTGCCCCCACGCAGTAACAATGATTCCTGTGAGCACCACTGCGAGAAAGTCACCCTCGCTTTCCAACCTGATGCCAGACAGTCCAGTTTCTCCCTGTAGGAGTCTGGCTCCCCAGAGTCTCTGCAGCAACTGCAGTTCAGAGCATTTGGGAGCTTGTATTTCCCATCCTACTGAAAAAAAATAGCACATCTAGTTGCCAGTCCAATTTGTGCACCTCTACACCTCCTACCCAGTCTCAATGCATTTTTTTCTTTCCTTCTAGTTGTAGAACTTCTACTCGCCAGCTTTCCCATGGTTCTGCCTTTTAGTTGTAGTTTTGGTGGGGTTTTTAGAGGCAGCATGTACAGGTATATACCTTATGCTGCCATCTGGGCCCTATAGGACACCTACCACAAAAAGCCACTCCATCAACTCAGGGAATCAGCCAAAATGCAGAGACAAAGAAACATGTCACAAATGAAATAAATGGAGGAAAGCAAACTACTGGATATAGAGTTCAAAACCACAGTTATAAGGTTACTCAAGAATCTTCTAGAAACTGAAGAGAAACCTAGTGAGACCTTCAAGGATCTTAATGAGAATGCAAAAACAAAAAAAAAAACACACAAAACAAAAACAAAAACAAAACTGGAAAAGGACAAGTCAGAAATTAAGCATACATTGTCTAAAATAAAGAATAATATACAGAAACTCAACAGTATACTAGAAGATCCCTAGAATCAAATCAAAGATTTGAAATATGAGCACCCAACCAGAAAAACAAAAAGAAAAATGAATCCAAAATTATGAATATAGTAAGGAGCCTCTGGGACAACTTCAAGCATCTGAAGAAGAGAGAACAAAATATTAAAAACCTATTAGAAGAAATAATGACAGACAACTCCCCCCACCTAGTGAAAGAAATAGACTTACAAGTCCAGGAAGCACAAAGAACCTCAAACAAAAGGAATCCAAAAAGGACCACACCAAGATGCATCATAATTAAAATGCCAAGAGCAAAAGATAAAGAGAGAATCTTGAAAGCAGCAAGAGAAAAACGGTTGGTTACCTACAAGGGAGCACCCATACGATTGTCAGCAGATTTCTCAACAGAAACTATGCAGATCAGAAGGGAGTGGCAAGAAATATTCAAAGTGATGAACAGTGAGAACCTACAACGAAGATTACTTTACTCAGCAAAGCTATCATTTAGAATTGAAGGTCAGATAAAGAGCTTCACAGACAAGAAAAAGCTAAAGGAGTTCATCATCACCAAACCAGTATTATATGAAATGCTGAAGGGTATTCTTTAAGAAGAGGAAGAAGAAGAAAAAGGTAAAGATAAAAATTATGAACAACAAAGTGACAACAAATACAAACCTATCAACAAGTGAATCAAGGGAATAAAAAATCCGATGAACAGAATGAACTGGTGAATATAATATAATCAGGGGGCATAGAAAGGGAGTGGACTGACAAATTTTGAGGGATGGGGGTTTCGACAAAAAACATACATCTATGGATGAGAACATTAGAGGGGGCATGTAAGGGCAGGGAGGGTGGCAACCGGGTGGAGGGGAGCTATGGGGGAAAATACACCTGCAATAATATGAACAATAAAGATTTATTTTAAAAATATACATGGAATATGGGAAGATAAAAATTGTGCATTTGGACTGGCTGGTTGGGGGCAGGAACTGTGTGTGTATGAGAAAGAAAAAGACATAATGCAGTGGAAACATTAGAACAGAGATTCTTCAGAGCAAAAGATGAGATTCTTGGTTTTAGTTACTACGTGTTATAATGGTAAACTGCCCTATGACCCTGGCAGGAAACATTAATGATAATTTTGATCACTATTAAGAACAGACTAGAGTAGAAGTAACTTAGAAATATGTTTTGCAAAGAAAAAATAAAATCATCAATGTGAAAGATCACTTTGGAAACACAATTACTCCCCAAATGTAGAACTCAATGGAAAGTCCTATTACTGGGCTCTGCCTCTTTATCCCCCCATTCCCTAAACTTTCCTTTACTAGCACCCAACTGTTGAATACTTTTAAACTGAAAACTATACTTACTCGGTTAATATCACTGCGAGGGTTTGAAACATAAGAAAAATGCTAATATTTTATAGTGACTATTATACATAGACTAGAAGCCCAGTGTCTTAAAAAGTGAAACCCCGCCCACCTGCACCAGTCTTTGGTCCTTATGGCGTTAGGGCCACTGGGTTTTTATAATATAGACTAGAGGCCCAGTGCACAAAATTCATGCACGGGAAGTGGGGGTGTCCCTCAGCCCAGCCTGCACCCTCTCCAATCTGGGACCCCTTGGAATTGGGCCTAAATGGGCAGTCAGACATCCCTCTCTCAGTCCAGGACTGCTGGCTCCCCACTGCTCACCGGGCTGCTTTCCTGATTATACCTAACTGCTTCTGCCTACCAGGCTGATCACCCCCTAACCATTGTCCTGCCAGCCTGACTGATGCCTAACTGCTCCCCTGCCAGCCTGTTTGCCCCTAACTGCCCTCTCCTGCAGGCCTGCCCACCCCCCCCGACAGCTCTGCCTTGCAGACCTGGGTCCCACCCAACTGCCCTTCCCTGCAGGCCCAGTCACCCCTAACTGCCCTCCCCTATAGGCTTGATCGCCCCCAACTGCCCTCCCTTGCAGGCCTGGTCCCTCCCAACTGCCCTACTCTGCTGGCCATCTTGTGGTGGCCATCTTGTGTCCACATGGGGGCAGGATATATCTTTGACCACATGGGGGCAGCCATCTTGTGTGTTGGAGTGATGTTCAATCAGCATATTACTATTTTATTAGATAGGATAGAGGCCTGATGCATGGATGAGGGCCAGCTGGTTTTCTCTGAAGGGTGTCTTGAATCAGAGTGGAGGTTTCCTTGGGGCATGGGGTGGCCTGGGAGAGGAGCCTGTGGTGGTTTGTAGGCCAGCCATGCACTCCGGCAACCCAAGTATCTGGGATTAATTTATCTTCTATAATTGAAACTTTGCAGCATTGAGTGGAGCCAAGCCTCCTGCTTGCTCCATGGCCACAGCTATTTCTGTAGGGATTTATTTATCTCCTATAATTGAAACTTTGTAGCCTTAAGCAGAGGCCAAGGCAACCTAGGGCAGGTGGAAAGCTTGGCTTCCTCCATTGCCAGGGAAACCCAAGCCTCCTGCTCTCTCCAGATCCATGGCTGCTGCTGTTTTTGTTGAGATTTATTTATCTTCCATCATTGAAACTTTGTAGCATTGAGTGGAGGCCTGGGCTGGCAAGGGGAGGTGGAAAGCTTGGCTTCCTCCATTGCCAGGGAAACCCAAGCCTCCCTTTTTCTCTCCGTGGCTGCAGCCATTTTGGTTGGGTTTATTTGCATATTTGCTCCTGATTGGCTTGTGGACGTGGCTTGTGGATGTAGCAGAGGTGTGGTCAATTTGCATATCAATCTTCTATTAGATAGGATAACATTCTAAATAATTTATATAAATTAACTTAAGTTACCAGTATGTGGTAGTTACTAACTTTTACTGTCCCATTTTACAAATGTGGACACTGAGGCACGGAGAACAAAAGTAACTTGTTTAATGACATGCAACTGGTAAGAGGGCAGAATTTGTAATTGGACACAAGCAGTCTAGATTCAGACTCTACTTGTTAATGCTTAGCTATCCCATCTCTCAGTGGGAGTAAGACATGTAGTCTTTGGCATTCATGATGATGCACCCTAGATTTTCTGGTCATCCTGTTTTCAGGCATTCTGCTCATTATATCCACATAAATTTCAGTACTGTCGACACTTTCTGCCATAAATAACATGTGTTTGCATATGGATGTACAAGTTCCAATCACTAAATGTTCAAATTTTAAATGTCCCAATAAAAGCCATTGTGTAGCTTTGATTATTTACCTTGGTGAAAATAAAATACCTATACTCATAATTCACTGGCATGAAAACATTCAACCTCTGTGAACCTCAGTCTCCTCATGATTAAAATGAGAGGGGCCAGATGAACTTCCACAGCCAAGATTTTGTATTTCACATCAGTTGAGTTCCATTTCTGATGAAGTAGCATGAAATCAGGCTTCCAGGAAATGATTGTGAAAATCCATTCATATCCTTTAAGGCCCAGCATAGCATATTCCTAGAGGTAATAGAATCTGCTCAAATCAATGAGTGAACTCCTGTAACTCCCCATGGCTTAATTACCAACACCATTGTTAAGACTGCTTTGTTTGTGCTTAGAAAAGTGTTTTTGTAGTTTCACTTTTAATTTGGCAGCAGCTGATATTAATTCAGACCATACTTGTTTGTCTTTTATGACTGCCATTTCCCACAGGTAACCTGATTATCCTGCCCACAAAACAATAGAGAGCACCTTGCCTGTAAAGTAACAGATGAACAATGCTCAGTGAAGAAGCTTTATGTACTGAGTGGGGAGTGAGTGTCATTCCTATTACTTGTAAAGAGAAGAAATAATTCATAAAAGTTTAGAGATAAGAGTTCAAAATCAGCCAGTTAAAACCAATTTGACACTTTCACTGAGATTAGGACCTTTCTGCTCAAAATCCTTAGGAAGATTAATTATCCAGAGGGTTGGTGAAGAGAAAGGGACTAACATTTATGGGCATTTAGTAGTGTTAGTTATTGTTTAAATTTTTTAAGATAATAATAAAATAATAACAATAAATACTCATATATGCTCAATCCTGCTTTATGTGTATTAACTCATTCAATAGTCACATCAAACCCAAGGAATAAATACAATTTTTATCTCTATATTATTGCTTTGTAGTTCATAATAATGTAATAGAGAGCCACTATCATCTCTATTTTTCAGATGTGACTGTGTTTCAAAGAACTTTATAATTTGGCCTCACAGCTAATAAATAACTAAGGCAGAATTCACACTCATGTCTGTCTGACCCAAAGTTGTGTTTTTCCCTGTCCCAACATGAATCCCAGTATTTTGAAAGGCTTTGCATTCTATATTGTATCTGAGAATTTCTAAGTTGGAAAGGACCTTAATGATTCCAAGCTCATTGTTTTTATTATGTAGATAATCATTGTTTCCTTCAAATGTCCCTGATTTCTTCACCTAAATTGCATTTACTTCTGTGTTTTCAAGTCAATAGAACTCACACGTTTCAAAAATAATGATTCACAAGTTGAGATATTCATTAGAGGGCTCACGTGTAGAATTTTTTTTTTTTTTTTTTTTTTTTTGTGTGTGTGTGTAAGGGTTGGTTTCCTCCATTGCCGGGGAAACCCAAGCCTCCCTGAACGTTTGAAAATACAAATTCCCTAGCACTACCATAGGCCTATTAAACCCATGTTACCTAATCAACAAATGTGTGGTTCTGATGTAATTCTAATTTTACAAAGCATTAATATAATTACCTGCTCTAAACTTGAGAAATCAAATATTACGGCATCACATTGTGTCATAATTATAGTGAGCTGGGCTTCTAGACATAGTAGGATTTCAATAGAAACAGCAAACAAAGAAGCAGGATAACAAATATGGTTTCTGACTCAGTAGTAGCATCAGTTGAAGATCTGGCCCTTGAAAGAAGTGGCTGGGAGTTCATGGGACTTGGTAAAGTAGGGAGGTCAGCTTCAGCTGTCCCAGAGTCTTTAGGCAGCAGAGATGCTTGATGTCAGGAAGAAGATAACATTGTATAGTCCCTAATCAAAACTGTGAACAAAAGAAGAGGGTCCATACTCCGGGAAGAGGGGGCGAGCATGGAAGAGGATAGTTGGTGGAGCTTCAGACACATAACCTAAGCAGGGTTTGGGGAAGACTCTTAGTCCCATGGAGGGCTTTTAGTACTAAGAAGTAACTAAGTGAGAAGCTCATTGTTCATTTTTTTAATTTAAGCATCCATTTCTTTAAAAAATATTTTTATTTATTTCAGAGAGGAAGGGAGAGGGAGAGAGAGAGAACCATCAATGATGAGAGACATTAGTTGGCTGCCCCCCACACGTCCCACTCTGGGGACTGAGCCCTTGACCCAGGCTTGTGTCCTGACTGGGGATTGAACTGTGACCTCTGGGTTCATAGGTAGATGCTAAACCACTGAGCAATGCAACCAGGCTAAAACAAGAGAGAATTTAAAGAAAAAGTTGAAATTAATCCATTAAAATGAAGAAAATAGGTGTCAACTACAGGGCAAGTTTCATCTGCATATGTAATTAATTATGCCAAGTCATTGGATCTTAAAATATGGCAATTATCTGGACTCAATCAAATGAGCCCTTAAAAAGCAGAGTTTTCTATAAAATAACATTTGTATATTTTACTATGTCCACCATTCCATATCAAGTCTCTTTCCATCACCATTTATTCTCCCTTTACCCTCTTCTATCCTCCCAATCCCCTTCCCCCTGGTAATCACCATATTGTTGTCTGTGCCCCCAACTCCCCTCCCTCTGACAGCTTTCAGTCTATTCTCTTCTGTTCTCTGTACAAGTGAACACTATATAATTTTATTAACCAATCTCGTTTCAATAAATTCAATACAAATAGCAAAATGAATAAATGCAACTATTCAATATTAGCAGTTCCCAACCCCCTAAAACACACACCAAAAAAAAAAAAAAAAAACCCATAAAAAACCAAAGCAGAGTTTTTTTTCAGGTAGCGGGAGAAGAGAACGTCGCAAAGATATGAAGTATATGAAAGACTCCATGTGCTTTGGCTGGTTTGATGTAATGCAGGCAGCTTCTAGGAGCAGAAAGCAGTCTCTGGCTGAGCTGAAAGCCAGCAAGGAAACCATGACCCCAGACCCTCAACCACAAGGCACCAGATTCCGCTAAAAACCTAAAAAAGCTTGGAAACCAGTTCCTCCCAGGGCTTTCAGGGTAGACCCAGCCTGGAGAGCACATCTGGTTCCTCACCCACAGAACTGTGAGTCAAAAGACAGGTGCTGTTTTAAGTTGCTCAATGTTTAGTAATTTGTTACACAGCAGTGGAAAACTAATGTATTTTCCTAAGTCCCAGATCTGAGGATCTTCTGTTGTATTAGAAATAACAGATATACTGACCTCCAAGTCAACCTTGTCTTACCTTCCGCTTTCTTCTGTGTGCTCTTTCACAGTGGGTGTAATGTGGCATCCACTCAAATGTCAAGTTAGAAACCTGGGTCATCTCTCTTCCTTCTTCTCCATGTCCAACCAGCCAACTTGACCTATTTATTCTACTTTTCTAATATATCTCAAATATACCACCTTATTTAGAAATTCCTTCCTTAATTCAAATCACCATCACTTCCTATTTCATTACTGCAGCAGCCTGTTAACTGTCGCCCCAAACCTTATTAATTTCTCTACTGTACAAATCTAGCCATGTTACCCTCAGACTGAAAGTCTTCCAAAGTCTCCCTGCTGTCAACCCTAACCCATGGGTTACATGATACTAAGCACACAATGCCTATTAATCCGTGTTTCTTCCATCACTCCAGCATCTTTAACTTCTACCTCTTATAACCATTTGACTCCCCACTTATATTAGGCTACTCAAAGCACCGTTTGAAGTCCTGTCTTTCAGTGCTTTTTCCTGTATTTGAGAACTCTTCTCTGCTCTCGCCTACCCCCCAATACACAACTTCTTTACCTTCCTCCTTGTTTTTGCTTTCACTTTCGGGAAGACTTCTTGCCCACCCATGTGCTATTTTGCATCCCATACCCAGCTTTTCAGTACTCATCACATAGTGACTTTTCAATGGACAGTTTGTTATATTAAGCAATATTCTAGATAGTAAAATGGATTAATCAAAGCTTTGCTGATGGTTGCTTTAAATCATGACCTAAAGTGATTTAATTTATCTTAAAACCACCTCAATTTTTAGTGTATTTGTTATATCCATTAAACTGACCTTAAAGGCTTTGTGTAAAAATATTTTTATTCTGTGCTATATTCTGTGTAGCTGTTCTTTGTCTTGAATAAAAATAAAGTATGCTGAAGTACTTTAAAAATATCATTTCACTGCACTCTTGTCTGTATTTGTTTTTTGTTTGATCATTTGTTACTTTCTGCTTTAAATCCCACATATGAGAACTCACATGGTTCTCATATTTTTTGTTTGGTTTGTTTTGCTTAGCATGATATTCTCAAGATCCATCCATGTTGTTGCAATGGCAGTATTTCATCTTTCTTATGGCTGAGTGGTATTCCATTGTGTACACTGTAGTTATCAGAGCAGAAGTGTGTTAAAGGAGTAGAACAGAGTAAAGGGGTCAAATATATGGTAACAGAAGGAGACCTGACTTTGGGTGGTGAACACAATGCAATATACAAATTATGTATTATAGAACAGTATACTTAAAACTTATATAATCTTATTAATCAGTATCACCCCAGTATATTGAACAAAATTTAAAAAAGAAAACAAACAGAAATCAGGGCCAATATTGGCAGCATTAATACAAAAACTCAAGAAATAAAGCAAATATAAGAAAAAATAAAGGACTTGCAAAAAAAGAGTATATATTATATAAAAAGTGGTTTTTACAGATGAAAATTTGCAAATAATTTGGTGATAAAAAACACATGAGTAAATATCTATTTTAAAAATTATACTGTGTTAATTATTATTGGTTTTTTTTTGTTGTTGTTAATCCTCACCTAGGATATTTTTTCCATTGACTTTTAGAGAGAATGGAAGGGAGGAGAAGAGACAGACAGAGAAATATGGATGTGGGAGGGACATATCAATTGGTTGCCTACCTCGTGCCCCCTGTCCAGGCTTAGGGATTGAGCCTGTAACTGAGGTACATGCCCTTGACTGGAATCGAACCTGCGAACCTTCAGTCCATGGGCCAGTGCTCTAACCACTGAGCAAATATGTAGATGTGAGAAAAACTGATATTTCCCCCCACAATTATGTATTGATTTAATTTACATTAAATCGATTTAACCATTGATTCCTGCCCTGTGGCTACTGGGAGTGGCTAGCTTCTGTCAGGAAAAATGGCTGTTTCGGTTTGGGGGCCTACAATCAAGTGCTGGTGGCTACTGCTTTTCCATGTCTCCCTGCCATGCTTCCAACCACAGCCTCTCCTCAGGCACCTCCCCGTCCCTGCACCAAAGCCTTGGGTGAATAGCTACAAATGAAAACTCCTGTGCTCTGAGTTAAAACACACACACACACACACACACACACACACACACACACACACACACACACACACACAATAGAGGCCTGGTGCATGAAATTTGTGCACGGGGGCATGGGGTATCCCTCTGACCAGCCTGCACCCTCTCCAATCTGGAACCCCTCAAGGGATGTCCGGATGCCTGTTTAGGATCGGGCCTAAATGGGCAGCCAGACATCCCTCTCACAATCCAGGACTGCTGGCTCCCAATTGCTCACCTGCCTGCCTTCCTGATTGCCCCTAACTGCTTCTGTCTGCCAGCCAGATTGATGCCTAACTTCTCCCCTGCCATCCTCTTTACCCCTAACTGCCCTCCCCTGCAGACCTGGTCCCCCCAACTGCTCTCCCCTGCAAGCCTGGGTTCCCCCTAAATGCCCTTCCCTGCAGGTCCAGTTGCCCCCAACTTCCCTTCTCTGCCGGCCTGGTCACACCAATTGCCCTCCCCTGCAGGCTTGATTGCCCCCAACTGCCTCCCTTGCAGACTTGGTCCCTCCTAACTGCCCTATCCTGCTGCCCATCTTGTGGTGGCCAATTTTGACTACATGGGGACAGGGTCTTTGACCACATGTGTGGTCATCTTGTGTGTTGGAGTGATGGTCAATCTGCTTATTAATCTTTTATTAGATAAGATAGAAGCCTGGTGCATGGGTCGGGGCCAGCTGGTTTGCCCTGAAGTGTGTCCCAGATCAGGGTGGGGGTTCCCTTAGGGTGAGGGGTGGCCTGGGCGAGGGGCCTGTGGTGGTTTGCAGGCCTGCCACACCCCCCAGTGACCCAATCGTAGGCCCTGGTATCTGGGATTTATGTATCTTTTACAATTGAAACTTTGTAGCCTGGAGTAGATCCACACATCCTGCTCGCTCCATGGCCGCAGCCATTTCTCTTGTGATATTTACCTTCTAAAATTGAAACTTTGTAGCCTTAAGCAGAAGTCAAGGCAGGCCAGGGCTGCAGAAATCTTGGCTTCCTCCATCACCGGGGCAACCCTAGCCTCCTCTCTCCAGCTCCGTGGCTGCTGCCATTTCTGTTGAAATTCTATAATTGAAATTTTGTAGCATTTAGAGGAGGTCTAGGCAGACAAGGGAAGACAGAAAGCTTGGCTTCCTCCATTGCCCAGGAAACTGAAGCATCTCTCCTGCTCTCTGTGGCCACAGCCATCTTGGTTAATTTGCATACCACTCCTGATTGGTTGGTGGGAGTGGCTTGTGGGTGTAGCAGAGGTATGGTCAATTTGCATATTACTCTTTTATTAGATAAGATAAACTAAACAAATTTCTTTTTTTTCTTTTTCTTTTTTTTTACTTGTTTTTATTTTAATGAGTTTTCAAAAATTTCATCAGGAAAACGTAATCATAAAAATTTAACATAACATTTTATGTATTTAGCATTGTGCTAGGAGTTGGGATACATATGTTTTTTTATTATTTTTAAATTTTATTTACAATATAACTTATATTTAATAGTAGTATATATGTTTTCCTTCCCCCTCCAAAATCCTCCCCCCAGCCTCCCTTACCCCCCAGCACATGTCCCCACCTGCCCCCCTCCTCTCCCCAGTGTCTTTCATTCATTGGTTATGCTCATATGTATGCATACAAGTCCTTCGGTTGATCTCCCCCAACATCTACCTCCCATACACTCCAGCCTTCCCCCTGTAGCTTGACAGCCTGTTCAAGGCCACCCTGCCTCTATATCAATCACTTCCCCCTGTTTATTTTCTTCAAAAATATCTTGCCTCTGCACACTGAAAACAAACGTATAAGAGCAAAAAAAGTTTGAGTGTCAGTTTCAATGTCCAACTGTTCTGAGTCCCAATTTCAATGTCAAATAGTTCTTCATGTGTACATGTCAGCAATGGTATCCAGATGGTGGACACATCGTGGCAATGCAAGATCCATCCTCTCTGGTATGTTCCTGGGCCGCCTGCAGACATGCACAGCTGCCGACTGCTAGCATGGCAAGGTGTCGTCAGCGTCCGCCATCTCTGGACCATCCTCGTGGCTGGAACAGACCCATCAGTTCCTCACTGTCGCAGGAACCCACATGGTCTTGGAGTTGTTCTCTGCAAACACACAAACACATTCTCGACCAAAGGTTAACAAAGGGATCCTCTCTGCAAAATAGACTTGGGATTCTTTTTATTTTTGCCTAAGTGGTTTTCCTTTGGCTTATTTTGACACCATGTGTGTTTTTTCATGGGTGTCCTGCAGTTGGTTTTACAAATGGAATTTTCTTTTCTGGAGTAAGAATTTTCTACATGTATTTTACTTATAGGATATTTTCCCTTACATGATATTACCCCACTGTCCCCTCCCCCTTTTTTGGTTAATAGGGGCTTTTGGAAATTTTATCTTGCAGTCTTGGTAATTTTAAATTTTAATTTTTGCACACAAATATGACTGCTTTAGGTTCTTTGGATGTTAGGCAATTTTACAGTGAGATGAACTACTAATAGATATTTTAGTTAATGTTTTAGGAAAAGGTTTTTGTCCAGTACAGTTAGATTTTCTTGAGTATTCACTTATTTCACTTGTCCAATTTAAATTAATCTGAAAACTTGATTACTATTTTACTGTCATTTTTAATACTCAAGCAGAAATCTTAGTTTACCCAGTAAATACTTGTGGAAAGGAATATTTGCATTTTTGAGTAGGTCCTCAGCATTCTTGGTAATAAACTAAATTTAGATATAGGGTAGCTATTGCTGGCCGAGTCTCTGTCTGCCACCTGGGTCCCGGTGTGAGTTGTGCGTGGGAGGCGTAGCAGCCGTGGGGGTAGGAGACCTTCCTCAGGAGGGGTGAGAATTCAAGCCCCTGCAAGGTTTGTGGATGAGGGTCTGTGCCCCGCCTCTGTTGACCTTTTAGTTCTCTCCTGTTGGCCCCTCTGTGACTGTGCCTGTCTTAGGTTGTTCCTTCCCTGAGGAATCTTTCCCGTCTCTGGCTAACCAGCCATCCTCCGGGGCCAAACAGGGTGATGTGAGGTTCAGTTCTGTCTCCTTTGTAGTCTACACCCTCATGGCCTCCACATCCAGCACCTGCCTTGGGGTCCCCTTGCCAGCTGGTGTGGTCTCGGTACCGATCACATATCTTGGGGGACCCAGGTTTCTTCTCCAGAGAGGGCCCAGCTCACACCATTGGGCGAGAGAGAGATTCATGGTGCCAGCCGCCCAGAGGCTTCAACCAGAGCTTGAACTGAAATCTCAGGCATCAGCTGTGTGTATTTGGATTGTAAGACGAGGGAACCTCTTGGCAAAAAGGGCAAGAGGGGCCAATATAGAATGCTCGGATGCCTTCCCAGTGCCTTAATTCCTTCTGAACGGGATTAATTCCTTTCGTATGGTCAATTTGCATATTACTCTTTTATTAGATAAGATAAACTAAATAAATTTCACCTTTCTCTTTGACCAGCTCTGATCTACCAACTCTAGACACCACTGCAGCCAACAGCCTTGCAGCCTATAAAAACTGGTTTTACATCTGCTGTGAGTCTTGGCTCTGGCGCTCTGGTCTGTAGAGCCCAGCCTGGTTTCCGGGCCTTCTGAGGGAAAAGAACCTCCTGTAGCCCAGTGTTCTCACCAAAAATTTAGCCTGTAAGCTTGCCGCCCCTGGAAGTTGGGTCAACTCCTTTCATGAACTCACCTTTCCCTATCAGTCTCCAGGTGTGTTTTGTGCTTCCTTGATATAAATCTCCTCATTAGCTGGACCTCAGTTGGAAATTCCAGGTCAATGTTCTTTTTTTTTTAGTTGTATTTGCAATCTGACAAGGTGCACAATAGGTCTGCCTATTTGGCTGCCAGTTTTTCTCCACTTTCATCATTATTATTCAACAGTAGAGGCCGAGTACATGAAATTCATGCATGAGTCCCCATGTGGAGGTGTGGTGACCGTGGCCAGATGTTGCAGGCGGGGTGCAGCACGGGCCTCTGGGACAACCAGTGGCACTGCATGGAAGCTGGGTGGGCAGCGCACTCTCTCCTTGGGGTCCTCATAGACCAGCTCCTGGACGAACCCACAGGGAGCCAGACCGGCAGTCCCAGGGGCTGCAGCCTGGCTCACCAGGAAAGAGGCCACGTGGATGCAGGGTGGGCTCCTTTCAGGTGCCCAGCACCTGAGCGAAGGGGCTTTTCTGGTGCTGGAGCCCTGGTGTCCCAGGGGAGGGTAGCAGGGGGCATGAGAGCAAGATTGGTGGACACACTGCATTCTCACTGCACCTCCATCTCTGTCACCCCCTCCTGGGTGCTGTGGGAGGTTAGTCGCCGCCACCCACCCCAAATTCCCTGTCCCAGCCAGGAGCCTTTCCCGGATTGGGCGATTAGGGCCTGCTGGCCACGGGTCACCATCTGCAGGGCAACCAGGCCCCCTGCCCATTTCCCTCAGTGCCCGGGAGCTGGGAGGCTAACCCAACCCCGCCATTGCTGGTCACTGTCTGTGGGACAATTGTTGGGGCTCTTGGGTCCCCACTCACACCCACCTTGGCTTGGCGTTGCTCACTCACCTGCTCTGCCATCCCACCATGGTCCCGCTCCCATAGGGGCCCATTGGGGCTGGCAGCACCTCCACTGCCACCTGCTGCCAGAGCTGCGTCGTCAACACCCACTATGTTCTGCACCACCCCCTGGTGGTCAGTGCACATCACAGCATTGTTTGAACTCGTGGTAGAGTGGACAATTTTCATATTAGGCTTTTACTATATAGTATAGTGCTAGAAGTCCTACACAGAGCAATAAGGCAAAAGAAAGAAACAGAAGGCATACAAATAGGAAGAAGAAGTAAAACTGTCCCTTTTTGTGGATGACATGATTCTGTATATAGAAAACCCTAAAGGCTCCACCAAAACATTATTAGAAACAATAAACAAATGCAGTCAAGTTTCAGGACACAAAATCAATCTGCAAAAATCCATTGCCTTCCTGTATACTAACACAAAACTTGAGAAAAATAAATGAAAAAAACCCACAATTTCTTTTGCAATTACAACCAAAAGAATAAAATACCTAGGAACAAACTTAACAAAGATTGTGAAAGATCTATATACTGTAAATTACAAAGCGTTACTAAAACATGTTGAAAAAGATATGATAAAGTGGAAAAATATCCCAAGTTCATGAATTGTAAGAATCAACATAGTTCAAATGGCCATATTACCCAAAGCAATATATAGATTTAATGCAATCCCAATAAAAATCAAAATTTCATTTTTTTAAAAATGGAACAAGAAATCATCAGATTTTTATGGAACCACAAAAGACCGCAATAGCCAATGCAATCCTGAAAACAAAAAAAAGAATGAAGAAGGAGTTATCATTCTATCTGACTTCAAATTACACTACAGAACTACAATAATCAAAACAGCATGGTATTGGAAGAGAAGCAGACATATAGATCAATGAAACAGAATAGAGAACCCAGCTATAGAAACACATGCATATGAACAGATAATTTTCAACAAAGGAGCCAGAAACACACAGTGGAGTAAAGATAGTCTCTTCAATAAATGGAGCTGGGAAAACTGTAAAGCCACATGTAAATGAATGAAACTAGATTACAGTTTGTCTCCATGTACAAAAATTAAATAAAAATTGATCAAAGACCTAAATGTAAGACCCAAAATTTACACAGAAGAAAACATAAGCATCAAACTTGACCTTGGTCATAGAGAAGATTTTATGAACTTGACCTCAAAGGCAAGGGAAGTAAAGCAAAAATGAATGAATGGGACTATGGAAAACTAGAAAGCTTCTGCACAGCAAAGGAAACTGACAACAAAACAAAGAGGCAGTTAACCAGATGGGAGATGGTATTTGCAAACAGTAGCTCTGACAAAGATTTAATTTTGAAAATATATAAAGAACTAATAAAACTCAGCACCAAACAAGCAACCCAATCTAAAAGTGGGAAGAAGCCTGAAAATATACCCTTCTTAAGAAGACTTGAACATCCAATCCTATCTAATAAAAGAGTAATATGCAAATTGACTGTACCTTTACTATAGCCAATAAGTCATGCCCACAAGCCAATCAGGAGTGATATGCAAATTAACACCCAACCAAGATGGCTGCTGCCTGAGGCCTTGGGTGGGTCAGGGGGCAGGGGCAGAGCCAGCCAGCAAGATCAGCCCAATGGCAGGGCGATTGCTGGGTTCGCTGGGTTCCCAAGGCCAAAAAAAGCCCTTGGGCAGGCCAACACTGGGGTGGAGCTAGCCAGCGATCAGCCCCATGGCAATTGCTGGCTGGGATACCCTGGCCAAGGTTCTCTGCCCAAGGACGAAAGCTTTGGCCAGAGGCTTTTGGCCTTGGGCCGGGGGTGAACCATCAGTAGGACATCCCCTTAGGGCTCCCAGTATATTAGAGGGGGAAGGTTGGGCTGGGGGACCACCCACCTCCAGTGCACAAATTTTGTGCACTGGGCTCCTAGTCCTATATAAGAAAAGCCTAATATGCAAATTGTTACCTGAGGTTGTAGTTTGACTGGGAGTTCAACTGGAAGACTGGGAGTTTGACCACTGCTATGACATGTGCTGACCACCAGAGAACAGCATGGAACATGGCAGGTGCGCTGTGACCTCTCGCTGGCTACCTGGGGGCAGGGGTGATGGGGAATGGAGGTGTGGTGAGAATGCGGGGTATCTGCCAAGCTCACTCTCACTCCCCCTGTTACCCTACCCTGGGACATCAAGTCTCACACAGCCTCTTCTGGGTGAACCGGATGGCAGCTGCTGGAGCTGCAGGGGCCGATTTGGCTCCCTGTGGGTACACGCAGGAGCCAGTCTGTGAGGCGAGTTGGGAGAGGTGCACTGCCTGTCCAGCTTCCATATAGTGCTTCTGGGTGGCCCAGAGGCCCACGCTGTGCTCTGGCCCATGGTATCTGGCTGTGCTCACCTATCTTCATGTGGGGACTCAGGTGCCATGAATCGGGTGGAGGAGAGTGCATGGAGCTCAGGTGCTGCCCGGGGCCCAGAGGTCAGCTGGGACCTGCCCTTCCACACCAGATGCTCACACTTAGATTGCTGGCCAGGCCTAGGGACCACACCCATGCAGAATTTCATGTACCAGGCCTCTAGTAGATATATAAAAAGATGTTCAACATCACTGGCAATTAGGGAAATGCAAATTAATATCCAATGAGATACTAATTCACTGTTAGAGTGGACATTATTAAAAAGACAAGCAATAACAAGTGTTGGAGAGATTGTGGGAAAAAGGGAACCCTTATTCACTGCTGTGGTTAGGGGCAATTAGACAGACAGGTGAGTGGGTAGATGCAATCAAGTGGGTAGGCAGAGACAGGGGTGATCAGGCAGGTGGGCAGTTAGAAGCCAGTGGTCCTGGATTGTGAGAGGGATGTCCAACTGCCAGTTTAGGCCCAATCTGTAAGTGGAATCGGGCCTAACCTGTCATTCAGACATTCCCTGAAAGGTCTCGGATTGCGAGACGGTGCAGGTCAGGCTGAGGAAACCATCCCCCCTCTACTGTGCATGAGATATAAGCAAGTGGAAGAATATACCATGTTCATGGTAGAATTAACATAATTAAAATTTCCATACTATCCAAAGCAATCTATAGATTCAAAGCAATCCCTATTAAAATACCAATGGTGCTGAGACCAGTTTGGCTCAGTGGATAGAGCATCGGACTGCGGACTGAAGGGTCCCGGGTTCGATTCTGGCAAAGGGCTTGTACCTTGGCTGCGGGCACATCCCCACTAGGGGGCGTGCAAGAGGCAGCTGATCAATGTTTCTGACTTTCTATCCCTCTCCCTTCTGCTCTGTAAAAAACCAATAAAATATATTTAAAAAATAAAATAAAATGCCAATGGTATATTTCACAGACCTAGAACAAATACTCCAAAAATTTATTTGAAACAAGAAAAAAGACCTTGAATTGCTGCAGCAATGTTGAGAAAGAAGAAGAAAGTTGGAGGCATCACAATACCAGATATAAAATTATACTACAAAGCTACTGTACTCAAAATAGCTGGGTACCTGCACAAGAAAAGGCATGTAGATCAATGGAACAGAACAGAGAACCTAGAAATTGACCCAAGCCACTATGATCAATAAATATTTGACAAAGCAGGCAAGAGCATACAATGGAGCAAAGACAGCCTGTTCAATAAATGGTTTGGGGGATATTGGACAGATTCATACAAAAAAATAAAACTAGACCACAAACTTACACAATACATAAGAATAAACTAAAAATGGATAAAAGACCTAAATGTAAGATGTGAAAACATAAAAGTCCTAGACACCAAAATCTGAGACATCTCTTCATAGCAATATGTTTACCAATACATCTCTGAGACAATGGAAACGAAGGAGAAAATAAACAAATGGGACTACATCAAAATAAAAATATTCTGCACAGCAAAAGAAATTATCATCAAAATAACAAAGAGTCCACTGAATGGGAGAACATACTTGGCAATGATACATCTGATAAAGGGTTAATCTCCAACTCATGCAACCTAACAAAAGGAAGACAAAAAATCCAATTAAGAAATGGGCAAAGGACCTAAATAGACACTTCTTCAAAGTGAACATATAGATGGCCAAGAGACCTATGAAAAAATGCTCAAAGTCACTAATTATCTGAGAGAAGCAAATCAAAATGACAGTGAGATATCACCTCACACCTGTCAGAATAGTTATCATCAACAAATCAACAAGCAACAAGTGCTAGAGAGGATACAGAGAAAAAGGAACCCTCCTTCACTGTGGGTGGGAATGCAGCCACTGTGGAGAACAGTATGGAGTTTCCTGAAAAAATTAAAAGTGGAACTTCCATTTGACTCAGTCATCCCATTTCTAGGAATATATCCTAACAAACCCGAAATACTCATCAGAAAGAATATATGGGCCGAAACCGGTTTGGCTCAGTGGATAGAGCGTCGGCCTGCGGACTGAAGGGTCCCAGGTTCGATTCCGGTTAAGGGCATGTACCTTGGCTGCGGGCACATCCCCAGTAGGGAGTGTGCAAGAGGCAGCTGATCGATGTTTCTCTCTCATCGATGTTTCTGACTTTCTATCCCTCTCCTTTCCACTCTGTAAAAAATCAATAAAATATATTTAAAAAGAAAGAAAGAAAGAAAGAAAGAATATATGTTGGAGAACCAAGATGGTGGCATAGGTAAAACACCTATCTTGCCGCCATACACAGCAAGTTTAAAACTACAACTTAACGAAAGAACAAACACCATCCAGAATCACCGGAAAGCTGGCTGAGTGAAAATTCCACAAATAAAAGTGAAGATAAGACACTGTGACTCGGAGGAGCAGCTGAGGACAGCGTTGAAGATACACGTGGAGAGAGGTTTGGAGCACACGCGCCAGTGGATAGGGCAGGCGGCTGAAAACCGGCCAGTTTTCTTGAACAGGAGAGACTAAGACATCCCACTGGACTGATTCTCCAGCTCTGGGCGAAGTCCAGGGAACCCACTATCATACGGGGTAAAAATTGGACAGTGGGAGGGCACGCTGAAGCTCGGTTGCTGCAGGGGTCTGCCGGCTTGTGGAGAAGGCGAGCTTGTGTGGAGTGCGCATGAACTTGGGAACAACGCAGCTGCCTGACTGCACAGCAAGCACTTGTGACTTGCTCTTTCATTTGGGAAACCATCAGGCTGCATTGTTTTGCGACCCTGGGTGAGACGTTGAGTGTGCAGACTCATTTGGGGAGAGTCTGAATTCTCCAGCAGCCGGTGGAGCTCCACAGCGGCTCTCTCTCAGAGGTGCTGGCGGCCATTGCCCCTGGCACAGAGTCCCTGGGGCCACATAGGGTGGAGCTGATGCTGTCTGCTTGGCCCAGAGACTCCACCCATCCAACCTGAGCACAGCTGAACATCACAGACAATTGGCCTGGAGGTCAACCCCTCCAAGTGCTAACAACGATTAACCTGAGCTTAACTTCAGCAAGACTGTGCAACCCATATCCACCTCACTGGGGTAACTGGGGAGGCCGAGCCACTTTCCCTTGTAGGACGTCTACCACACAAAGCTAATTGATCAACTCAGGGAAGCAGCCACCATGCAGAGACATGGAAAGAAATCAGATGTGAAAGAAATAGAGGAAAAAAAACGACTGGACATGGAATTCAAAACCACTTATAGGGTTCTTAAAAAAGGTCGAGACCTATAAGGAAATAAGCAAGACCTACAAGGAAATGAATGAGACCCTCAAGGATATGAATGAAACCTGCAAAGAAATGAACAAGACCAACGTGGAAATGAATAAGTACTTCAAGGAAATGAACGAGACCCTCAAGGATATGAAGGAGACTCTCAAGGATATGAAAAAGGACCAACCAGAAATTAAGCATACACTGACTGAAACAAAAAATATTATACAAAGACCTAAAAGTACTCTAGAGCACCCCAAGAACCAAGTTAAAGATTTGAAATACAAAGAGGTAAAATCCACTCAGCTGAAAAAGCAAGAAGCCAAAAGAATCCAAAAAATTGAAGATAGTGTAAGGGGCCTGTGGGACAACCTCAAGCATACCAACATCCGAATTATAGGGGTGCCAGAAAAAGAGAGAGAGCAAGACAATGAAAACCTATTGGAAGAAATAGTGACCGAAAACTTTCCACACCTGGTGAAAGAAGAAGCACAATGTATAGGAACCCTAAGAGGACCACACCAAGGCACAGCATAATTAAAATGCCAAGAGCAAAAGACAAAGAGAGAATATTAAAAGCAGCAAGAGAAAAACAGTTAGTTACCTATAAGGGAGCACCCTTTCAATTGTCAGCGGATTTCTCAACAGAAATGATGCAGGCCAGACGGGAGTGGCAAGAAATATTCAAAGGGATGAATAGCAAGAATCTACAACCAAGATTACTCTATCCAGCAAAGCTATCATTCAGAATTGAAGGTCAGATAAAGTGCTTCGCAGATAAGAAAAAGCTAAAGGAATTCATCACCACCAAACCAATATTATATGAAATGCTGAAAGATATTCCTTAAGAAGAGGAAGAAGAAAAAGTTAAAAGTATAAATTATGAACAACAAGTACAAATCTATTGACAAATGAATCTAAAAATCAAGTGAATTAATAAGCTGATGAACAGGATAAACTGGTGAATGTAACAGAATCACGGACATAGAAAGGGAATGGACTGACAATTCTTGGGGAGAAAAGGGGTGTGGGAAGTGCAGCAAGAGACTGGACAAAAATCATGCAACTATGGGGGAGCACAGTGGGAGGGGGTGAGGGCAGAGGTTGGGATGGGTACCAGGTGGAGGGGATCTATAGGGGGGAAAAAGGGGGAACAATGTAATTAATAAACTGAACAATAAAGATAAAAAAGAATATATGTTCACAGCAGCACAATTTACAATAGCTAAGACTTGGAAACAGCTTAAGTGCCCATGAGAAGATGAGTGGATAAAAAACAATGGTACATTTATACACTGGAATACTATATGGCCATGAAAAAGAAAGCGTTTTTACCATTTGCAACAGCATGGATGCAACTGGAAAATATTATGCTGAGCAAAATAAGCCAGTCAAAGAAAGAGAAGTATCACATAATCTTACTCATATGTCAAATTTAATGAACAAAAAAACTGAGGATCAAAAATAGACCCAGAGTCATAGAAGCATGAACAGACTGTTGAACCTCAGAGGGAAGGAAGAGAAGGGTGGATGGGAAGAGACCAATCAGTTAACTTGTATGCATATATGCATAACCTATGGACATGGAAATTGGGGTGGTGAGGGTCTTGGGCGGGGGGGAAGTGGAGATGGGAATGGGCTGGAAGAGGTTAATGGGGGGAGGGATAGGAGAACCTATATAATACTTCCAACAATAAAGATTAAAAAAATAAATAAAATATGTACCAAGAAAAAATGAGAATTGAACTATCATAGGACCCAGCACTCTCCTGGGTATATACCAGAAAATCTCAAAATCATGTATTTGGAAAGGTATATGTACCCCTGTGTTAACTGCCACATTATTCATGGCAGCCAAGACATGGAAACAACCAGTGTCCTGCGATAGAAGACTGGGTAAAAACGGTGTGGAGCATGTACACAGTGGAACACTGCTCAGCCATAAGAAAGGTTGGAATAGCACCATTTGCAACCACATGGATAGATCCTGAAAACATTATGCTAGGTGAAATAAATCAGTCAGAAAAAGCTAAGAACCATATGATTTCACTCATCTGTGGAATATAAAACTGACTCATGAACACGAACAGCAGTGTGGTGGTTGCCAGAGGAAAGGGGATGAGGTGTAAAGGGGCTGACTTAGGTTTGTGAGCACATGGTGCAATATACAGATTTTGTAATATAGAAACCCACACTTGAAATTTATATATTCATATTGACAATGTCACCCTAATTCTATATAATAAAAGAGTAATATGCAAATTGACCGTACCTCCAATCAAACCATGCCCATAAGCCAATCAGGAGCAAATAAACCCCAATCAAGATGGCTGCAGCCACTGAGAGCAGGAGGGAGGATTGGGTTTCCCCGGTAATGGAGGAAGCCAAGCTTTCCACCTGTCTTTGCTGGCCTAGGCCTTTACTCAGTGCTACAAAGTTTTAGAAGATACATAAATAGAAGATACATAAATCCAACAGAAATGGCAGCAGCCACGGAGCTGGAGAGAGCAGAGGCTAGGGTTGTCCAGGGCAATGGAGGAAGCCAAGCTTCTGTAACCCTAGTGCCTAGGCTTCTAGTCTAGGCTAGAGTTTCAATTAAGAAATTTAAATAAAACTAAACAGAAATGGCTATCTCCACAAAGTGAGCAGAAGGCTTGGCTCTGCTCCAGGCTACAAATTTCAATTGTAGAACATAAATTAATCCCAGATCCCAGGACATCTGCTTGGGTCGCTGGGGGGCGTGGCCAGCCTGCAAACCACCATAGGCTCCTCGCCCAGGCTGCCCAACACCCCAAGGGAAGCCCCATCCTAATCCGGGACATCTTTCATGGAAAACCAGCTGGCCCCCACCCGTGCATCAGGCCTCTATCCTATCCAATAAAAGAGTAATACACAGATTGACCATCACTCCAACACACAAGAGGGCTGCCCCCATGTGGTCAAAGATCCTGCCCCCATGTGGACGCAAGCACCAGAAGATGGCCAGCAGGGGAGGGCCTTTGGGAGGTTCCAGGCCTGCAAGGGAGGGCAGTTGGGGGCAATAAAGCCTGTAGGGGAGGGCATTTAGGGGTGACCAGGCTGGCAGAGGAGTGAAGTTGGGGGCAAACAGGCTGGCAGGGGATCAGTTAGACATCAGTTAGGCTGGCAGGGTAGTGGGTGATCAGGCTGGCAGGCAGAAGCAATTAGGGGCAATCAGGGAGGCAGGCAAGTGAGCAGTTTGGAGCCATGTCCTATTGTCCATTTAGGCCCAATCCTTCTGGGATTGGGCCTAAATGGGCAATCGGACATCCCTCGAGGGGTTTCAGATTGGAGAGGGCTGGGCTTAGGGACACCCCCTGTCCCCTGTGCATGAATTTCGTGCACTGGGCCTCTAGTAAATTTAATAAAAAAATAAAATAAAAAGTAAAAAATAAAAACACCAAAATTATTTTTTTTCCTGTCAAGTAGACTAGGCTGACACTGGATTTGAGACTCAGGTTTTGGAAGAAATGTATCTTGCCTTCCGTCACCTCTCAAAAGTTTAAGAAAACATTGAGAAGCAAATACAATTTAGATTGGGGGAGGCATGGCAATGTTGGCCAGACCTACCAATGGCTGCAGAGTTGATTTTCCTATGCCTTGACAACATTTGGGAAAAAAAGTCTAGCTGCCCTTTTAAACAGAAATAAACAATAGAACCTGACAGAAATCTTAAGAAAGGCAAAACCTGTCTATATGATAGGGTGCATTGGACTGTAATGCTCTATTCTAGAACAAGCAGCTAAACCTTTCAGATTCTTTTAGAACTTCAAATCCTAAAATGCTCTCTTAATACATCATTTGGAAAACATTTCTAAAAAAGTGCTTGTATTTGCTATTCCTTCATTATTTTATAGTCATTTGAGAATTTTGGATGATTTTAAGCATTTTATTTAACTTTCTAACTTCTTTAGCAGTCTAAGGTGATAATGCATGAGATTGTTCTGGAAATCTATTTTCCCATTCCCACTCTAAAGATATCGGATTGCATCTGCATGAAAGACCCTGGCATCCTATCTAATAAAAGAGTAATATGCAAATTGACCATACCTCTGATTAATCCATGCCCACAGCCACACCCATCAGCCAATCAGGAGCAAATGATGCAAATAAACCTCAACCAAGATGGCTGTGGTTACTGAGAGCAGGAGGGAGGCTTGGGTTTCCCTGGCAACGGAGGTAGCCAAGCTTTCTGCCTGCCCTTGCCAGCTTAGGCCTCCACTTAATGCTACAAAGTTTCAGTTATAAAAGATACATAAATCCAACAGAAATGTAGGCAGCCACAGAGCTGGAGAGAGCAGAGGCTAGGTTGCCCAGGGCGATGGAGGAAGTCAAGCTTCTGCAGCCCTAGTGCCTAGGCCTCCACTCTAGGCTACAAAGTTTCAATTATAGAATTTAAATAAAACCAAGCAGAAATGGCTGTCTCCATGGAGGGAGCAGAAGGCTTGGCTCCATTCCAAGCTACAAAGATTCAATTGTAAAACATAAATTAATCCCAGATCCCAGGGCCTCCGCTTGGGTTGCTGGGGGTGTGGCCAGCCTGAAAACTACCACAGGCCCCTCGCCCAGGCTGCCCCACTCCCCCACCCTGATCCAGGACATTCTTAAGGGCAAACCAGCTGGCCCCCTCCCATGCAGCAGGCCTCTATCCTATCTAATAAAAGAGTAATATGCAGATTGATCATCACTCCAACACACAAGATGGCTGCCTCCATGTGGACACACGATGGCCACCACAAGATGGCCTGCAGGGGAGGGCCATTGGGAGGTTTCAGCCCTGCAAGGGAGGGCAGTTGGGGGCAATCAGGGGAGGACATTTAGGGGTAACCAGGCTGGCAGGGGAGCAGTTAGACATCAAGTAGGCTGGCAGGGTAGTGGTTAGGGGGTGATCAGGCTGGCAGGCAGAAGAGGTTAGGGGCAATCATGGAGGTAAGCAGGTGAGCAGTTTGAATCCAGCAGTTCTGGATTGTGAGAAGGATGTCCAACTGCCTGTTTAGGCCTGATCCTACCATAATCTGGCCTAAATGGGCAGTCAGACATCCCTTGAGGGGTCCCAGATTGGTGAGGGTGTAGGCTGGGCTGAGGGACACCCCCCCCCCCCCCCGCCAAGTGCATGAATTTCATGCACCGGGCCTCTAGTAAACTATAACAGGCATCCAGACAAATGAAAGAAAGAGTTAGATGAGAGGAAAATGACAGCCAAATAGACAGACCTGTCCTATACCTAGTCTCAGGGCCAGCTGTAAAGAAAACTAAATTGGAGAACATTCACCTGGAATTTCCAAATGTGGTGTAGCTGAAGAGGTGACTTTAATAAGGAAGAACAGAGGGCACCTGGAGACTGGTGGGAAGGGTGAGCTCACAAGAGGGGGCGTTTCCTGGAGAGGAGGGAGCTGAGCTACGGGGAAAACTGTTCTGGGAGCATAAGCAGAGCCACACCCCGGCCTGTAGTGGTGGTGACCCAGAGGGTGGTGCAACTTCCCAACTTGCCTTGCCACGGCACAATCCACAACCTGTGTGGGGCCCTCATCGTCCACGCAGCTGTGAATGGCAGCAGCATTGCTGGCAGCAGTGGAACCTAGACCCAGCAGACCAAATCCAATGAAGGAGAGAGAGGCATGGTTTAAATTGCCCTTTTTTTACTTTTCTTTTAAAAAAATCTCTAAATCCAGAGCACAGGCATTTTCATTTGCAGCTACACACCCAAGGCTTTGGCGCATGGAGGGAGGTGTGGACTTGGGAGGCTTGGAAAAGTAGTAGCCAGGAGTCCTGCATTGAGTCATTCATATGCTTCTATTTTCCCTGGGAGGAGCTATCTGCTCCCAATGCCCAAAGGCAGGTAAAGGGAAAACACCCCATCCCAAATGATACAGCCTGACTCACCCTGCATTTTGACCTTTATTGAGGAAACAAAGGCAGAAGCCAAACTTACAGGCCTGAACAGTCTCAAGGAGCCTTCAGTACTGGATTGGAGGAGGGGTCATCTGCCCCACTATTCTAGGAACCAGACTGATAAAAATTCCATGGTCCCACCCTGGCCGGTGTGGCTCAGTGGACAGAGCGTTGTCCTACAGACTGGAGGGTCCCAGGTTCGATTCTGGTCAGGGGCATGTACCTTGGTTGCGGGCACATCCCCAGTATGTGCAGGAGGCAGCTGATGGATGTTTCTAACTCTCTAGCCCTCTCCCTTTCTCTCGTAAAAAGTTAATAAAACATATTTTAAAAAAATTCCGAGGTCCCAGCTGACCCCATTGGTCTCCATTACAAGGATCTCTGTCCAGCCAAGGGCAGCATGAGATTTTGGCCACTCACAGAGGAGTAGAGGACAAGAAAAACACCCATCATATTCCCTGAGAGTGAAAGAGCACCAATCCCACCGGAAGCCCTGTCAGAAACAGACTCTTGAGTGATCAAGATTGACAGCTGGTGGACAAACAGAGAGGGACTGGCCCCGCCTGTTCAGAGCCAAGGCCTGTGGAAAGAGACACGAGCAGTGGGCCAGTGGTCGCTCGGAGCTTCAGACGGTGCTAGAAGCCAAAAGACGACGCCTGATAGTGGTCAGCACCTAAGTACCTAACAAGAAGCCCAGAATTGGAAGACAGAAGAGTGGGGTCCTAAGTCAGCCTGCAGGGGGCATTAAAGCTCAGCTGAAGCGAATGACACTTCACTTTTTAATTAATTAATTATTTATTTCAGAGAACCAGCTCTTGGTTTCATTGTTCTTGTGTATTATATTTTTAGACTTTGTTTTATTTATTTCTCTCTGATCTTTGTTATTTACTTCCTACTACTCATTTTTTGTTTTATTTTTCTAATTTCTTTGGTGTAAGTTAGATAGCTTATTTGTGGATTTTCTTGTCTTTCGAGGTAGGCCTGTATTGCAGTGAATTTCACTCTTAGAATTGCTTTTTTGCTATGTCCCATAAATTTTTTGTTCATTGTGTTTTCATTTTTATTGGTCTCAAATTATCTTTTGATTTCTTCCTTTGTTCATTCATTATTATTTTTTTAAAAATATATTTTATTGATTTTTTACAGAGAGGAGGAGAGAGGAATAGAAAGTCAGAAACATCGATGAGAGAGAAACATCGATCAGCTGCCTCTTGCACACCCCCCATCGGAGACGTGCCCGCAGTCAAGGTACATGCCCTTGACCGGAATCGAACCCGGGACCTTTCAGTCCAAAGGCCGACACTCTACCACTGAGCCAAACCGGTTTCGGCTGTTCAGTCATTATTTAGAAGCATGTTTTATAGTCATGTATACCCTTTTTTATAATGTCTATTTTGCCTAAATATTGCTACCCCATCTTTTGTTTCATTTTCATTTGCATAAAATATATTTTCCTATCCTTACTTTCAGTCCACGTGTTTTTCTATTTAAAGCGGGTCTCCTGTAAACAGCATATGTATGGGTCTTGGTTTCCTATCCAATCAGCTAAACAGAAACAGATTTATAGATACAGAGAACAAACTGAGGATTGCCAGAAGGGAGAGGGATTTGAGGATAAGTGAAAAAGGAAAAGAGTATTAGAAGTACAATTGGTAGTGAAAAAATGCTCACGACGACAAGTGCTGGTGAGGATGCGGAGAAAAAGAAACTCTCATGCACTGCTGGTGGGATTGTAGACTGATTCAGCCACTGTGGAGAACAGTATGGATTTTCCTCAAAAACTAAAAATGGAGCTCCCATTTGACCCAGTGATCCCAATTCTAGGAATATATCCTAAGAAACTAGAAACGCGAATTAGAAAGGATACATGGGAGGAACCAAGATGGCGGCATAGGTAAACACGTATCTTGCTGCCATACACAGCAATTTTAAAACTACAACTTAACGAAAGAACAAACATCATCCAGAATAACCAGAAAGCTGGCCGAGTGAAAATTCCACAAATGAAAGTGAAGATAGGACACTGTGACTCAGAGGAGAGGCGGAGGACTGCGTTGAAGATACGTGCAGAGAGAGGTTTGGAGCCGTGCGCGAGCCAGTGGATAGGGCAGGCGGCTGAAAACCCGGCCGGTTTTCTCTAACGGGGGAGACAAAGACATCTCCCAGCTTTGATTCCCCAGCTCCGGGCGAAGTCTGGGGAACCCACAATCATACGGGATAAAACTGGACAGTGGGGAGGCACGCTGAAACTCGGGCGCTGCAAGGGTCTGCAAGCTTGTGGAGAGGGCGAGCTTGTGCAGAATGAGTGTGAACTTGGGAACAGCAGAGCTGCATGACAGTGCAGAGAGGACTCGTGACTTACTCTCTCATTCGGGAAACCACCAGACTGCATTGTTTTATGACCCTGGGTGAGACGTTGGGTGTGCAGACTCATTTGGGGAGAGGCTGAATTGTCTGGCAGTGGGTAGAGCTCAGTGGCAGCTCTCTGTCAGAGGTGCTGGCAGCCATTGCGGCCCGGCGCAGAGACTCTGGGGCCGCATAGGGCGGAGCTGATGCTGCCTGCTTGGCTCGGAGACTCTGCCCATGCAACCTGACCACAGCTGCACCTCATAGCAATTGGCCTCAAGGTCAAACCCTCCTAGTGCTAACAACAATAAGCTAGGCTTAACTTCAACAAGACTGTGCTACCCATATCCACCTCAGGTAACTGGGGAGGCTGAGCCACTGTCCCTTACAGGACATCTACCACACAAAGCTAATCGACCAACTTGGGAAAGCAGCCACCATGCAGAGACATGGAAAGAAATCAGATGTGAAAGAAATGGAGGAAAAAAACCACTACTGGACATAGAATTCAAAACCATGGTTATAAGGCTTTTCAAGAGGCTCTTAGAAAAGGCCGAGACCTACAAGGAAATTAACAAGACCTACGAGGAAATGAATGAGACCTTCAAGGAAATGAACGAGACCTATGAGGATATGAACAAGATCCTCAAGGATATGAAAAAGGACCAACCAGAAATAAGCATACACTGATTGAAATAAAAAATATTATACAAAGACCTAAAAGCACTCTAGAGCACCCCAAGAACCAAGTTAAAGATTTGAAATACAAACAGGTAAAATCCACTCAGCTGAAAAAGCAAGTAACCAATAGAATCCAAAAAATTGAAGATAGTGTAAGGGGCCTCTCAAGCATACCAACATCCGAATTATAGGGGTGCCAGAAAAAGAGAGAGACCAAGACAATGAAAACATATTTGAAGAAATAGTGACCAAAAACTTCCCACACCTGGTGAAAGAAATTGACTTAGGAGTCCAAGAAGTGCACCGAACTCCAATTATAGGAACCCTAAGAGGACCACACCAAGGCACATCATAATTAAAATGCCAAGAGCAAAAGACAAGGAGAGAATATTAAAAGCAGCAAGAGAAAAACAGTTAGTTACCTATAAGGGAGCACCCATACGATTGTCAGCGGATTTCTCAACAGAAACAATGCAGGCCAGATGGGAGTGGCAAGAAATATTCAAAGGGATGAATAGCAAGAATCTGCAACCAAGATTACTCTACCCAGCAAAGCTATCATTCAGAATTGAAGTTCAGATAACGTGCTTCGCAGCTAAGAAAAAGCTAAAAAATTAATCACCACCAAACCAATATTATATGAAATGCTGAAAGATATTCTTTAAGAAGAGGAAGAAGAAAAAGGTAAAAATAAAAATTATGAACAACAAATACACATCTATCAATAAATGAATATAAAAATAAAATGAATTAAAAATCTGATGAGGGCAGACCACGACACCTTGAAGGGGAAGGACCTGAAAATATACAGCTGCAGTACCGGCTGGACGGCTGAGACTCCGGAACACCAGCGCCCAGTTGGCGTGACGCATGCAGAGTCCAGGGAGCTGTAAACTCCAGCACGGAAAGGTCAGATTTCCCTGGGGGTACTTTGGGCGTGAAACTGAGGGGGCTGGCAGTCTGGGATGTCTGCACCTTGGAACTCAAAGCCTGGAGATCTGCACCAGAAATAAAATCTGTGGCTGTTGAAGCTGGTAAACGTGGGAGAGGGCACTTGGAGCTGGGGGCAGAGTTAATCCCTGGAGCGCAATCAGTTTGGACCTGACAGAGGAGGGAGACCCAGAAGATTTTGGGAGGGTCCTGGCTGCTAAAACAGCAGTCACCATTAGAGAGGCAGTATTGAATACCACAGAGACAGCAAAATTTTAGCTCAGGATAGAGAGGACCAATAGACCCAGAAGTCAATCTAGAAACACTGCCACACAGGGGCCAAATCACAAATTGACTCTTGTGTGACACAGGGAATTGATTATATTTTCTCTTCAACCTTGGGAATACAGTCTATTTTCATCTACTCTTTAGTATCTTTTACTCTACCTCAACTTCACTTTTATACCACCACTCTCTTGCTAACCTTCCCCTATTTAGTGCCTTGTTTCCCTTACACTTTTCCTGCTTTAGATCTACCTTAATTCTTTCTTTTTACCCCATTAAAATTTCACCCCACTTATATATCTAATCTCCAACCACCTACTCCAAGTCCATATATACCTCTAGCTTCTCTGACTTCACTATCTTAAAGTGTTTTTATCCCTGTCCTGTTGTTGTTGTTTACTTGAAGCAGGTTTATGAGATTGATTTGCTTATTCTTTTATTTTGTCTTGTAGGGGGGTTATTTTTATTTTTGATGTTGTTTCTTATTTTGTTGTCCTCATTTGCATTGTTTTTTAGATAGATTTTTGCTTCTGTGTTCCCTCACCTCCCTTGATATTAGTAGTTGTATGTAATTTGTATCAATCTCCAGGTACTTGTTGCAGGTTTTGGTTCGGATTAGGGGCTGTCCTATAGGAGTTTTCACCCCACGTTTATAATTTACTCCTTTTTTTTCTTCTTCTTCCCCTTTTCCCATTATCATTTTGGCATTCCTGTCTTTCTTTTTTGTTAGTGTGTGTGTGTGTGTGTGTGTGTGGTCTCTTTCTTTTTGTGTGAGTGTGGGTGTGTGAGTGTCTGTGTGTGGCTGGGGGAGGTTCTCTTTCTTTTTTCTCATCTATCACCAAATTTGCCTTTCTCTGGCGATCACCTTTATTTGGAATTACCGTTACTGTGACTACATTCAGGTTCAGTGCCTGGTGCATTGCACCTGGTTGTGTGGTATTTTATGCCTTTAAATTAACACAGGAGAGTGAGAACTACATAAACAGATACACAGAGAAGAGAGACCATGGGAAGACAAAGAAACAGCCCACATATGAAAGAAAAGCAAGGCTCACCAGAAAAGGAGGTAAACGAAATGGAAGTTAACAACCTGTCAGAGAAATAATTCAGAGAAGTGGTCATAAGGTGGCTGAAAAGAATGGAAGACAAATTTGACAATATGAGTAAGAACCAAGAGGAAATGAGGAAGACCCAGGAAGAAATGATGAAGAGCCAAGAAGAAATGAAAAGTGACATTGCTGAAGTAAAGAACTCAATAGAAAGTATTAGGACTAGACTAGAAGAAGCAGAGGATCGCATCAGTGAGCTAGAAGACCAGGTAGGAAAAAATAACCAAGTAAAGATGGCGGCATAGGTGAAACACCTATCTTGCCGTCATAATCAGCAATTTTAATACTACAACTTAACGAAAGAACAAACACCTTCCAGAATCACCAGAAAGCTCGCCGATGAAAATTCCACAAATAAAAGTGAAGATAAGACACTGTGACTCGGAGGAACGGTGGCGAACAGCGTTGAAAGATTCGCCCGGAGAGAGGTTTGGAGAGCGCGCCTCGGAGAGGGCGGGCGGCTGAAAACCGGCCAGTTTTCTGGAACGGGGAGACAAAGGCGTCCCACTGGACTGATTCTCCAGCTCTGGGCGAAGTCCAGGGAACCCACTATCACACGGGGTGAAAACTGGACAGTGGGAGGGCACGCCGAAGCTCGGGTGCTGCCGGGTCTCCCGGCTTGTGAAGGCAGCTTGCGCGAACAGCTTGGCTGCGTGACGGTGCAGAGAGCGCTCTGACTCTTGCTTTCTCGTTCGGAAAACCGTCAGTCTGCTTTGTTTTACGACCCTGGGTGAGACATTGGGAGTGTAGATTCATTTGGGGACAGTTTGAATTCCCCGGCAGCTGGTGGAGCTCCACAGCGGCTCTCTCTCAGAGGTGCTGGCGGCCAGTGGGAGGAGGTGAGGGCGGAGGGTAGGATGGGTACCGGGTGGAGGGGAGCTATAGGGGGAAAAAGGGGGAACAATGTAATTAATAAACTGAACAATAAAGATTAAAAAAATCAGAAATGAAAGAGGTAAAGTAACAACTGACCCCACAGAAATACAAATGATCATAAATAAAAAATATGAACAACTCTACTTCAATAAATTGGACAACCTTGACTAATTGGACATATTCCTAGAAAAATACAATCTTCCAAAAGTCAACCAGAAAGAATCAGAAAACCTAAATAGACTGATAACTATTGTTGAAATCAAAGCAGTAAAAGTGTTCTTTTTATTACCCATTAATAAAAAGGATTAAAAACTGTTCAACTGTTACATGGGAAGCACATAGAAGGATGTATTCATAATGTTCTTGCAAAGCTATGTTACAATCTACCTAATAAAATGGCGCTAGAGGTGAGAGATTAATATAAAAATGCACAATAAGTAGATTATATCTTATATAATAAAAGGCTAATATGCAAATCAACTGAACAGCAGAACAAATGGTCTATGACAGACACTGACCACCAGGGGGCAGGTGCTCAATGCAGGAGCTGTCCCTGGTGGTCAGTGTGCTCCCACAGGGGATTGAGACTCAGCCAGAAGCTGGGCTCATGGCTGGCCAGTGCAGTGGCGCTGGTGGGAGCCTCTCCCGCCTCTGTGGCAGCACGAAGGATGTCTGACTGATGGCTTAGGCCCGTTACATAGGGAGAGGGCCTCTGCCATCAGCCAGACATCCCCTGAGGGCTCCTGGAGTGCAAAAGGGTGCAGTCCGGGCTGAAAGGACCCCCCTCCCGGACTGCACACATTTCGTGCACCAGGACTCTAGCATAAACATAAAACTGAGCCACAACCTGTCTCTGTAGTAACCAACCCAGAAAAGTAAACAATAATCTTAGAGTAATTGGCCCAAACTGATCAAGATTTGGTTAATATTTGTTAGTTTTTTTTGTTTTTGTTGTTGTTTTTTTTTAACATTTGTCCCAGTTTATTTTATTTTGTAGTCTTTTAAAAAAATATATATTTTATTGATTTTTTACAGAGCAGAAGGGAGAGGGATAGAAAGTCAGAAACATCGATGAGAGAGAGACATCGATCAGCTGCCTCTTGCACACCCCCTACTGGGGATGTGCCCGCAGCCAAGGTACATGCCCTTGCTGGAATCGAACCCGGGACCCTTCAGTCCACAGTCCGATGCTCTATCCACTGAGCCAAACCAGTCTCGGCTATTTGTCAGGTTTTTTTAGTTTTTGTCTACACTTTCAATTTAGGAATAACAAGAGAAAGCCAAATATCCTTTTCTAGCCAATTACATAGGACACGCCAGTTAGCCTGCTTACAGCTTCCTCAATTCACCAAACTCCAATCAGGGCATACCTGAAGCATTCTCTTTTCCTCACTATAAATATTCACCAGTCTCTGCCTGTATTTGCGTCTCTTCCAAACACAGTAATGGAGGACACTCTTGCTATAAAAGCTCTGAATAAATATCCTTTGCTTGCTTTAAAAAAACCCACCATATATGAGTAGTCAGAATTTGAGATACAAAATTTTATCCTTTGATAAACGTGTAATCATGTCAGTGATCAACCTTTTAATCTAGTGAAGTTCACTGACTTATAAAATCATAAAAACTACTCTCCAGGTAGTTATGCTAAGTGAAATAAGCCAGTCAGAGAAAAATAAATAGCACATGATCTCACTTATATGTGGAATATAATGAACAAAATAAAATGACAAATACAATAAATGCAAACATACAAGCATGGAACAGACTGGCAAACCTCAGAGAGGAAGTAGGGCGGGGGGTGGAAGAGATTAATCAAAGAATTTATTTACATACTGGAGGCCTGGTGCATGAAATTCATGAACAGGGGGGGGGGGGGGCAGTGTGCATGTCCCTCAGTCCAGCCTGTATCCTCTCCAGTCTGGCAGCCCTTGAGAAATGTCTGCCTGCCCGTTTAGGCCTGATCCCAGTAGGTTGAAACTGAAACAGTGAAAGTGTTCTTTTTATTACCCATTAATAAAAAGGATTAAAAACTGTTAAACTATTACATAGGAAGCACATGGAAGTATGTGTGCCTGATCGGGGCTAAATGGGCAGTTGGACATCCCTCTCACAATCCAGGACTGCAGCCTCCCAACTGCTCGCCTGCCTGCCTTCCTGATTGCCCATAACTGCTTCTGTCTGCCAGCCTAATCACTCCCTAACCACTCCCCTGCCAGCCCGATTGCTCCTAAATGCCCTCCCCTGCAGGCCTGGTCACCCCCAATTTCTCTCCCCTGCAGGCCTGGGTCCCCCCCAACTGCCCTCCCTTGCAGGCCTGGTCCCTCCCTACTGCCCTCCCCTGGTGGCCTGATTGTCCACAACTGCCCTCCCTTGAAGACCTGGTCCCTCCCCGGCTGGCATCTTGTGATGGTCATCTTGTATTCACATGGGGGCAGCCACCTTGTGTTTTGGAGTGATGGCCAAACTGCATATTACTCTTTTATTAGATCAGATAGAGGCCTGGCACATGGGTGGGGGCCAGCTGGTTTGTCCTGAAGGGTGTCCCGGATCAGGGTAGGGGTTCCCTTGGGGCATAAAGCCACCTGGATGATGGGCCTATGGTGGTTTGCAGGCCAGCCACAGCCCCCAGCAACCCAAGCTGAGGCCTTGGTATCTGGAATTTATTTATGTCTACAATTGAAACTTTATAGCCTGGAGCAGAGCCAAGCCTCCTGCTTGCTCCATGGCTGCAGCCATTTCTCTTGGAATATTTACCTTCCATAATTGAAACTTTGTAGCCTTAAGCAGAGTCCTAGGCTGCCCAGAGCTTCAGAAGCTTGGCTTCCTCCATCACCAGGGGCAATGCTAGCCTCTGCTCTCTCCAGCTCAGTGACAGCTGTCATTTCTGTTAGGATATATGTATCTTCTATCACTGAAACTTTGTAGTATTGAGTGGAGGCCTAGGCCAGCAAGGGCAGGCAGAAAGCCTGGCTTCTCCATCACCATGGAAACCCAAGCCTCCCTCCTGCTCTTTGTGGCTGGCAGCCATCTTGGTTGGGGGTTAATTTGCATATCACTCCTGATTGGCTTGTGGGCATGGCTTGTGAGTATAGCAGAGGTACGGTCAATTTGCATACTACTCTTTTATTAGATAGGACATGCATAACTCATGGACACAGACAATAGTATGTGGAGGCCTTGGCCAGAGATGGAAGTTGGGGAAGGGAGTCAATGGGGGGAAAGGGGGAACATCTGAAACACTTTCAACAATAAAGATAAAATTTAAAAAACCATTAAAACTATATAAAAATGTTAAGGTTGTCATTAAATCTGTTCCAGAAATTAGACTTTAATGAAGTCCATAGAGAATTTCAACTTGATAATGGGAGCTAAGAAGTCTTAATACTATTGAGACAAAAAAAGTGCCATGAAAAAAATTGAAAAGCACCAGCAGTACAGGAAAATGATGGTCTAATTGAGGAAGCAAAGTGCCGTCTTACCCTCTCTGCCAGAAACCCAGAGTAGTGAATCCCCAGCTCAGTGGACAAGACACAAACAAGTTACATTCAGCACATCATGAATTAAGCATTTTAGAGCAGAGTGACTTTTACCAAAAGTCTCTCATAGCCAAAAAGCCTCAGAAAGCCCAGAATTTTATTGGCCAGATTCTTGCATTGTTCTTTCAGCGCAGCATGAATCCTTACCCTGGGTGATTAAAATTATCAGAAGCAAGCATGATATTCAGTTATTCAAGTTAAGGTGATAATTATATAGAGAGAACAGAAAATATAGTTATATGTATAAATAGCCAAATGTGGAAAGTATATAATTTAAAAACTAACTATAACTGAAGTTTTTTAAAAGATTTGATGCAATATCCCAGCATTGTCCCATAAAACAATCTATCCATCATCCGGTATCCAATCTTGGCTCCTGAGGACTTGGTTCTGTCAGCGAGTCGTGAAGGGCCAACATTTTTCTCTTTAGCCAAGGCTACATGCTGGAGTCAGGAGTGTGAGATGATCTTTCTCAAGCGGCCAAGATTCCCGCAAGAGAGATGTGAAGCTTCCCTCGCACAGAAACCCTGAAGGCAGAGCACATGCAGAGAGCAAGGCGCAGCAGGCCGCATGCAGCTGTGGTGGCTCTCATCATCCGGGAGACTGTCGGCCCTGACGCCTCCCGAACCATGAGCTGGCTCTCACCGCCCTCTCAAACATAATCATAAATAAACGAGAAACTTCTCTCATAGAATGAAAAGTTAGAATTCTGGCTGCAAAGCATTGAAGTTGAAAGCAGAAACTATCTCATACTCATCTTTAATATTTCATGAATTCATTTGAGGATTTACAAGAAAAAGAAACATTTACAGGACCATTGAAGTCAAAAGGCTATATTCATGAGATTAAAGAAGCAAATCAGGGAACTTAAGACTCTACGACTCATTTAGTTATTGATTAAAGAGAGAGTTTATTCACCAGGTTTTTCAAATACAAATAAAACAGCAATTTTCTTTTACAAAGTGAATATTGAAATAAATGTGGTACAGCACAGTATAATAGACAAAACAAATAAGATCTAGCCTGAAAAAAGGATTGAACTATTCCCCTTTACTTCATAAGTATATCATAGCAGAAGCTACTCAGAGAAATGTAGCATGTTTTGAATAATATTGAAACACAAAGGCTTAACTGTAAAGGTCTGCATAAACAGTGACAACATATTGAGGGCATAAAAAGTTTATGCAGAATATACAAAATACTGATAAGAATGGCTTATTGGTACATTTATTAGGTTTCATGTATGCTTTATAAAGTGACAATAGAGCATTTTAAATGTGTATTAAAAACAGGAGTAATGCATACCTAAACCTCTGTACAGTCTTTGTGACAGTTTTATGATTGTGCATGGGCATATGTGTGACTGTGTATGTCTCTGTGCTTGTGTGCTTTCAGAAGGGCCGTGACGTCTACAGGGAACGTCTGCAGGCTTCCCGGCTTCTCAGCCCAGCACTGTTTCCACTAGCCCTTTTGGTGGTCTGAGTCCTTATCTTTAAAAACACCTAAAATCCTTGGTGCATAGATAGATTTGTTTTGCCTGCATATATGTTCTACATTAATAACACTCTATGGAATAGAAACAACTAATACCTCCTCAATATTTTTAGCCTTTGGTCCAGTTTTTTCTATCATTCTAAGCGCTCTTTTATAAATCTTGTACAACCCTTCCACAATATATAATGTTTCTGATTCCACTGGATTTTATTTCATCAGCATTGTATTAATTAGAAGCACTATTCCACCTTTTGAAAGTAGCCGGGTTTTTTAGTACCTCCAAGCCCCTTCAACCCATCTTCTCTTCACTTTTTTCTTGGTGGCTCCGCCTTAATACGGATACTGCTTCTGTTTCTTGCCAGAGAAGCAAGCCAGCCATGTGCACAGAAGTACGGCCGCAGCAGCACCAGCTCCTGTGCAGTAGTAGGCCCAGCCGATTTCACACTTACCTAGAGACACAAGAAGGGAAGAGAAAGCAGGCACATCAGGATGATTTTGTAGGAGGTTCTGTATGTGTGTTCTTAATGGACAGAAGTGACATTGAAGTACCCATTATGAATGTGGTATACTCAATCAAATGGAATCATATGCTGAGAATTATCTCAAGTCTGAAGAATGCAAGAAAGGTTTCTTTGCATTTCAGAAAGACCTTAAGGCCTATGCCTCTTGCCTCCAGTAGCCACAGTCCTAATGAAGATACGGAAGAATGGCAATAATCAGGGTAGAAAAGATGAAGCTATTAAATCTAAATTAAATCAACCAAATTCATATGCATAATTTTTTCTCTTAGGAAAAATTCAAAATAGATACAATCCTTCTGAAAAGGAGGAGACCCATTTGAAGGATTATGTTGAAACGAATACTGCTATTTACATGTAATTATTAAATGTTTGAACTGGAGAAGGAAAACTCTCAGGTTCTTCTGAGGTCAACACTCACCTTTAAATTAAAGCACCATGTAAATGAGAACATAATGACAAAGTCCAAATGATCTCTCAGACTTGACTTAATACTTGTACTAATAATAATATCCACAATTCTAAAAATACAATTAGTAAAACAAAACAAAACAGGGGCAATTATATTAATTACAGAGAAAGCAGACTTCCAAGCAAGATACTATCAGGGATAACAACGGCATTAACAATGATACAGGAGTCAATTCTTCCAAAAGACATACTAATCCATAATGGGTCTGCGCCTAACAACAGAACTTCAAATTATGTAAGGAGAAATGGATAAGTCCGTCATCACAGCTGGAGACTTCAATACCCTCCATTAAAAATGGACAGGTCCAGGAGGCAGAAAAAGCCTACAAGGATATAGTTGAACTCAACACCACTAATCAATTAAATATAATCTACATCGACAGCCTACATCTAAGAACAACAGAATACACATTCTTCTCAATGAAGATGAAATACTCATCAAGACTCAGGGCCATAAAGAACTTAACATATTTAAAAGAATATAAATTATACAATGTCTGCTTTTAGAACACAATGGAATTAAATTAGAAATAGATAACTTAAAAATGACTAGAAAATTCCCAAAATTTGTGGAGATTAAACAATACAGTTTAAATAACACATGTGCTAAAAATAAATGTCAAGAGAAATTTTAGAATATTTTGAACTAAGTGAAAATAACACAACTTATCAAAATTTGTAGGTTTCAGTAAAAATGGCACTTAGAAGAAAATTGAATGCAAATATTAAAAACAAAGGTCTAATATTAATTATGTTTCCACTTTAGAAACATAGGTTTCTAAATAGGAATTAGAGTAGAAATCAATGACAAAGACCAGCATTACCCTAACACCAAAACCAAACACAGATATTACAAGAAAATTATAGATAAACATCTCTTATGAACATAGATCCAAAAATCCTCAACAAAATATTAGCAAATTAAATCCAACAACATATAAAAAATAAGTATACACAGGGGAAGGTGGGAGTAAGGGAGATAGATTAACCAAAGGTTTTGTATGCATGCATGTAGGCATAACCAATGGACCAGGGGGTGAGGGCATGAGGAGGGGCTGGAGGTTTGGGGGGGGGGGCAACAGGGGGAATAAAAACACACATGTAATACCTTAATCAGTAAAGAAAAAAAAAAGAATTATACACTATGACAAAGTGATATTTATTCCAGGCATAAAGGTTGGTTCAACAATTGAAAATTAATTAATACAATCCATCACATCAACAGACTAAAAAAAATTACATGATCAAGTCAATAGATGCAGAAAAGTATTTGATAAATCACTCACTCACTAATGACAAAAATTGCCAGTAAAATAGAGGGGAATCTTCTCAACCTATTTAAAAATTCTATAAAAATCCTAGTCTCATAGTTAATGTGAGAAACGCAAAACTTTCTCACTAAAATCAGGTGCAAAGCAAGGATGTATCCTCTCACCTTTCCTTTTCAATATGAACTAGAAATCTTGGTTAATGAAATAAAGCAGGAAAAGAAAACAAAAGCTATACAATTTAGGGGAAAAATAAACATGTCTTTGTAGATAATATAATTGTCTATATAGAAAATGTGAAAGAATCCACAAAATACTCTGGAAGATTGTAGGATTGTAGGATACAAAGGTCAGATATAAATGTCAATTATTCCTTATATACCAGCAATGAACAGGTAGAATTTGAAACTGGAAACACAATACTTTTATATTTATGCCCCAAAAGTAAAATAATTAGATGTAAATCTAACAAAATATATACAAAATCCAAGAACTAAATAAGTGGTGAGATATTTCATGTTCATAGAAAGGAAGAACCAATATTGTCATCATGTTAGTTCCTCCAAATTTGACCTATAGCTTCAATGCAATCTCAATCAAAATTCCAGCAAGCTTTTTGTGGACATTGACAAACTGTTTCTAAAGTTTATAAGGAGAGGAAAAAGACCCAAAAATCCAACAAAATATTAAGGAAGAAAACCGAAGTTAGTCAACTGACACTACCTGACTTTAAGACTTACCTTACATCTCCAGTAATTGGTGAAGAATAGACAACTTGCTCAATAGAACAAATGAGTGAACCAAGATATGGAACCCTATAAATATAGTCAACTGATCTTTGACAAAAGAGCAAAGAAAATACAATGGAGCAAAGGTAGCCTTTTCATCAAATTATGCTGGAACAACCTGACATCCATGTGCAAAATAAATAAATAAGTAAATAAATAAATAAGTAAGTAAATAAATAAATAAAGCAAGCAAGTCTATCCAATAAAAGAGCAACATGCAAATTAACTATCATTCCACTACACTCACCAGCCAATCAGGAGAGAGTATGTAAATTAACCCAACCAAGATAGCTGCAGCCACGGAGTGAGCAAAAGTCTTGGGTTTCCTCGGCAATAGTGGAAGCCCAGCTTTCCACACACTATGACTGGCCTTTGGCATCCACTCAAGGCTACAAAGTTTCAATTATAGAAGTTAAATAAATCTTAGATACCAGAGCCTCTGCTTGGGTCACTGGGATGTGTGGCCAGCTTGCAAATCATCACAAGCCCCTTTCCCAGGCCTCCCTGTGCCTCAAGAGAACCCCCACCCTGATCTGGGACACCCTTTAGGGCAAACCAGTTGGCCCCCACCCGAGTACCAGGCCTCTATCCTATCTAATAAAAGAGTAATATGAAAACTGACCATCACTCCAATACACAAGAGGGCTGCCCCCATGTAGTCAAAAATGGCTACCCCCAGGTGGACACAAGATGGCCACTACAAGAAAGCCAGCAGGAGAGGGCAGTTAGGAGGGACCAGGCCTGCAGGGGATGGCAGTTAGGGATGACCAGGCCGGCAGAGGAGGGAAGTTGGGGGTGGTTGGACCTGCAGGGAAGGGCAGTTAGGGGTGACCAGGCCTGCAGGAGAGGGTAGTTAGGGTCAAAGAGGCTGGCAGGGGAGCAGTTAGGCATCAATCAGGCTGGCAGGGGAATGGTTATGGGTGATCAGGTTGGCAGGCAGAAGTGGTTAGGGGCAATAGGAAGGCAGGTAGGTGAGCAGTTGGGAGCCAGCAGTACTGTATTGTGAGAGGGATGTCCCAGATTAGAGAGGGTGCAGGCTAGACACCCCCCACCCCTGCACAAACTTTGTGCACTGGGCCTCTAGTAAATAAATGAAAGAACCAAAAGAAACTAGACACAGACCTTATACTTTTTACAAAATTAACTAAAAATAAATCATAGATCTAAATGTAACACCCCAAAGTCCTAGAAGATAACTTAAATGAAAACATAGATGACTTTGAGTATGGTGATGACTACAAATAGAACACCAAAGGTAAAAGCCATTAAAGAACTAATTGATAAGCTGTACTTCATTAAAATTTAAAAACTGAAAGACAGTGTCAAAAGAATGAGAATACATGCTGCAGACTAGGAGAAAATATTCGCAAAAGACACAGTTAATAAAGGACTGTTATTCAAAATAGCTGAAAAAACTTTTAAAACTCAACAATCAAATAAATAAACAAGTTAATAAAAAATGAGCTAAATGTCAACAAATACTTTACCAAGGAAGATATACAAATGATAAATAAGCATATAAAATTATGCTCTAGATCAATTATGCTCATATCATCAGGGAAATTCAATGAGATACCACTACACAACTATTAGAATGGCAAAAATATGGAACACTGACACCACCAAATGCTGACAAAGATGTGCAACATCTCATACATTTGTGGTGAGAATGTAGAATATCATAGTCACACTGAAAACAGTTTGCAGTTTTCTTAATGAACTAAACATATTCTCATCATACAATTCAGAACTCACACTCCTTGACATTTATCCGAAGGAGCTGAAAATTTATGTCCATATCAAACTTTGCATATGAATTTTAATATCAGCTTTATCCATAATTTCCAAAACTTTGAAGTAACCAAGATGCCTCAGAGCTAGGATTCAAACTTGTACAACTTGTAAGAATAAAAAGTCACTGAGTCAAAATATCCTGAGATAATTAAATGGGTTTCTGTATTCATCAATCATTTTTATTTTTTATAGCATCCATGTTATTCTTTTATAATGCACAGTATGGAAGGCTTCTATACCTCCCATGTAACATTGTCTTTTCTTTACCAATTTTAATCAGTCTTTTAGTCTTATGATCTGATCAGAAAATACTCCAACAACAACTGTTTTCCTCTCTTTTCTTTTGTTCTTATTTGTACATTATATTAGATATAAACACATTCACCAACATACTTGAATTTCATATTCATTGAACATATAATAAGCCATGGATTGAAAACCATATCCCTTTTTTTACAAGTCAGGTAGTTTTATCTTGTTCATCAATAACACCTCTATGCTATCTAATAAAATAGTAATATGCAAATTGATTGTCACTCCAACACACAAGATAGCCACCCCCATGTGAACACAGATGGTAGTCACAAGATGGCCTGCAGGAGAGGGCATTTGTGTGCAATCAGGCCAGCAGGGGAGGGCAGTTGAGGGCAACCAGGCTGGCAGGGGAGGGCAGTTAGGGGTGACCAGGCTAGCAGGGGAGGGCAGTTAGGGCCAATTGGGCTGGCAGGGGAGCAGTTAAGTGTTGATCACACTGAGCCGGGCTTATGGCTGGTGAGTGCAGTAGCAGTGGCGGGAGCAAGAATGTCTGATTGATGGCTTAGGCCCTCTCCCTTAAGCCATCAGTTGGACATCCCCCAAGGGCTCCGGACTGTGAGAGGGTGCACACTGGGCTGAGATACACCCCCAGAATGTGCGAATTTTGTGCACCGAGCCTCTAGTCTAGTGAAGGTCAGTGAAGGAAAGCCTTAAAGTATAAATGAAATATATGTTGTGACCTGACAGATAGGTAGGAGCTAGCCAAGAATGTGGGAGGACAGAGTAGAGTATACTTGCTCTAGAGCAGCAGTTGGCAAACAGAGCCAAATATCAATAGTACAATAACTGAAATTTCTTTTGAGAGCCGAAAACCGACTTCTGCTCATGGGCACATGGTATTTTGTGGAAGAGCCACACTCAAGGGGCCAAAGACCCGCATGTGGCTCACGAGCCACAGTTTGCTGACCATTGCACTAGAGGGATGGGAAACAAAATGTATTGGAAGAAATTTGGCCATTTGGGGTTTTGTTTAAAGTATTGCTCAAGTAAGAGATGGATAACACTTCGTGTGTGACTGAGGCTGGAGTTAAGTGTGACCATTCGGAATTAGAGGGCTTGAAACTTAAAAACTTTCTCTTCAGAATTGTCATCTGTATTTGTAGATGAAATGTGAGGTATTCAACATTAATCAATAAATCTTGAGTACCTACTATATGTGTAGCAATGTTACAGAAACTGTAGATTCAGAAGTGAACAAGAAAGACTGGGTCTTTGGTATCATGAAGCTTCTGTTCTGGTAAGACTGATTCTCGAGTGTCACACACATCTGTTGCATAATTTTGAAACCATCTCTTGCATATTGTTAAAGAGAAAACCCAAAGTGATGTCACTCATGCTAAAAGCCCATGATACTAGACCTAGATTTAATGCCTGATCTGATTGCATTTTCAACCTCTTATAAAAATGTAATCCTAATGAACAAGCCTGGGAATTTCTGGCCAAATACCAGTAAGGTAATCTGTCACAGGGCCCTCTCCACCCCACCTCCCCCCTAAATAGAAAGAACTAATTTGCATGACAAATATCCTTGCCATTCCTTTACCCTCACAAGCAGATATCCTGGTCTAAACCAATTCTTTCTTTTCTTTTGTTAATAGTTCCCTTGCCCCCCTCTTTCTGTAAAAACCTTCTACCTGAGCCCCTCCACATGCTCTTCTAGTCACTAGATGAGACAAGCCCTTATTATTAATTGCTTAATTAAGTCACTAGATCTTCAACTTTATTTAGTTGAATTTTTTTACAATACTTTAACATATGTTGTGTAGAATTCATATGAATGAAATTAACCAGATATGAGAAAATTTTCACATGAAACTATAAATGTAAAAATAAAACATCTAGCATTCTATTATAAACTATGGTTTTTTATTTTGTTTGCTTTTTGTAATTTAGTTGACATTCAATATTATATTACTAATTATTATATCTAAATAATTACTCAGATAATTATATCAGAACTAGAGACCCGGTATTCCTCAGCCTAGCCTGCACCCTCTCCAATCTGGGACCCCTCGAGGGATCGGGCCTAAACGGGCAATCGGACATCCTTCTCACAATCCAGGACTGCTGGCTCCAAACTGCTTACTGCCTGCCTCCCTGATTGCCCCTAACCACTTCTGCCTGCCAGCCTGATCACCCCCTAACCTCTACCCTATCAGCCTAATTGATGTCTAACTGCTCCCCTGCCAGCCTGTTTGCCCCCAACTTCCCTCCTCTGCTGGCCTGGACACCCCTAACTGCCCTCCCCTGCAGGCCTGATCGCCTCCAACTGCCCTCTTTTGCAGGCCTGGTCCCTCCCAACTTCCCTCCATTGCTGGCCTGATGGCCCACAACTGCCCTCTCTTGCAGTCCTGGAACCTCCCAACTGTCCTCCCCTGCTGGCCATCTTGTGTTCACATGGGGGCAGGATCTTTGACCACATGGGGCCAGCCCTCTTGTGTATTGGAGTGATGGTCAGGCCAGCTACACCCTCAGCAACCCAAGCGGAGGCCCTGGGATCTGGGATTAATTTATGTTCTAAATTGAAATTTTATAGCCTAGAATGGAGCCAAGCCTTCTTCTTGCTCTGTGGGAACAGTCATTTCTATTTGAAACTTTGTATCCTAGAGTGGAAGCCTAGGCACTAGGGCTGCAGAAGCATGGCTTTCTCTATCGCCCAGGCAGCCCTAGCCTCTTCTCTCTCCAGCTCTGTGGCTGCCGCCATTTCGGTTGGGATTATGTATCATCTATAATTGAAACTTTATAGCATTGAGTGGAGGCCTAGGCTGGCAAGGGCAGGCAGAAAGCCTGGCTTCCTCCATTGCCGGGGAAACCCAAGCCTCCCTCCTGCTCTCAGTGGCCACAGCCATATTGGTTAGGGTTTATTTGCATAATTTGCTCCTGATTGGCTGATGGGCATGGCTGTGGGTTTGGCTTAATCGGAGGTATGGTCAATTTGCATATCACTCTTTTATTAGACAGGGTAGTGGTGAGACATTCATAAAATTTATGAAGTGGTCACCCCAATAAGTCTAGTACCCATCTGATACCATATATAGTTATTATAATACTACTAGAGGATCGGTGAATGAAATTTGTGCACAGGGGCGGGAGCGGGGGGTGTCCCTCAGCCCAGCCTGTACCCTCTCCAATCTGGGACCCCTCACAGGATGTCCTACTTTTGGTTTACAGGGATCTGGCCTAAACTGGCAGTCCGACATCCCTCTCACAATGTGGGACTGCTGGCTCCTAACCACTCACCTGCCTGCCTGCCCGATTGCCCCTAACCACTGTGCCTGCCAGCCTGCTCACCCCCAAATGCCCCTCTGCCAGGATGATCATCCCCAAAAGCCCCCCCCCCCCCGCTGCTGGCCTGCTCACCCCCAATTGGCCCCTCTGCTGGTCTGCTTACCCCCAACAACCATGCCCCCCACCAGCCTGATCACGCACAACTGCCCTCCCCCTCTTGGCCTCTAATGCCTGTACCTCAGTTCTGCCATCATGACTTTGTCCAGAAAGTCTCCTGGAAGGTCTCCCAGTCTAATTAGCATATTACCCTTTTATTAGTATAGATACAGGCCTGGTGCACGGGTAGGGGCCAGCTGGTTTGCTCTGAAGGGTGCCCCGGATCAGGGTGGGGATTCCCTTGGAGTGTGGAGTGGCCTGGGTGAGGGGCCTGTGGTAGTTTGCAGGCAGGCCATGATCCATGCTGGTCCCTCTGCTGGTCTGATTACCCCCAATGGCTCTTCCTCCCACCAGCCTGATCTCCCACAACTGCCCTACCATCCTGGCCTGATCACCCACAACTGCCCTCCCCTCTTGGCCTTTAATTGCTTCTACCTCAGCCCCACCACCATTGCTTTGTCTAGAAGAATGTCCATAAGGTCTCGTGAAAGGTCCCTGCTGGGGTGCCTGGCCAGCCTGGCTGAGGGGCTGAGGGCTATTTTCATATAGGCTGGTCATAGCCCCTTCAGTATGGGGGTGCCTGGCCAGCCTGGCTGAGGGGCTGATGGCTGTTTGTAGGCTGGCCAACCTCCCCAGCGAGGACCCTCAACTCATATGAGTGTGGCCAGGCTGAGTGAGGAGCTGAGGGCTGTTTTCAGGCTGGCCATGCCCCCTGCTGATCCAGGCTCCCAGCCCCTCCTTTTTTTCTTTTTTTTTTTTTAAGCACCTCCTTGGGTGGAGGCCAGGGCCAGCTGGAAGCAGGTATCTGGGATTTATTTATCTTATATAATTGAATCTTTGTAGCCTTGAGCAGAGGCCAGGGCTGGCCAGGAATTTTGGCTTCCTCCATTGCCGCTGCCATCTTTGTTGATTAATTTGCATACGTGCTTCTGATTGGCTGGTGGGCATACTGGAGAGAGGGTCAATTTGCATGTTTCTTTTTTATTAGTGTAGATTGACTATATTTCCTATGTTATGCTTCCCAATGATATCTCCATGACTATTTTGTAACTGCATTTTGATACTTCTAAAACCCTTATTTTATTTTCACCTCACCTTCCCAACCCCTCCCTCAACTAGCAACCATCAGTTTGTTCTCTGTATTTATGAGTCTATTTTGTGTGTGTGTGTGTGTGTGTGTGTGTGTGTTTTAATATATTTTACTGATTTTTTTACAGAGAGGAATAGAGAGTTAGAAACATCCATGAGAGAGAAACATCGATTCAGCTGCCTCCTGCACACTCCCTATGGGGGATGTGTCCACAACCAAGGTACATACCCTTGACTGGAATTGAACCTGGGACCCTTCAGTCCAAAGGCCAACGCTCTCTCCACTGAGCCAAACCTGTTAGGGCTATGAGTCTATTTTTGTTTTGTTTGTTCATTTATTTTGTTCTTTAGATTACACATATAAGTGACTTATTTCATGTAGCATAATACTCTCTATATCCATTCATATTGTCACAAATGTTAAGATGTCATTCTTTTATTTTAATGGCCGAGTAATGTTCCATTGTAGTTATGTACCACTCATTCTTTATACAAACATACCATTGTAGATATGTACCACTCATTCTTTATACAAATATTTATACCTTGGCTATTGTAAACAATGGTGCCATGAACATAGCGATGCATATGTCTTTTTGAATTATTGTTTTGGATTTCGTTGAATATATACCCAGAAATGGGATTGCTGGGTCATAAGGTAGACTTATTTTAATTTTTTGAGGAAATCCCATACTATTTTCCACAGTGGTTTCACCAATTTGCAAACACATCAACACAAGATTCCATTTTGTCCACATCATCACCAACACTTGTTTGTTGACTTGATGATAGCCATTCTGACAAGTGTGAGGTATATTTCATTCTGGTTTTAATTTGCATTTCTCTGATAATTACTGATGTTGAGTATCTTTTGCCATGTTTATTGCCATCTGTATGTCCTCTTTAGAGAAATGGCTATTCAGGTCTTCTGCTCAGTTTTTAATTGGATTGTTTTCTTGGTGCTAAGTTGTATGAGTTCTTTATACATTTTGGATATTAACCCCTTTATCAAATATATCATTTGCAAATATCTTTCCCCATTTGGTAGGCTGTCTATTCATTTTATTGATGGTTTCCTTTGCTGTACAAAAAATTTTTAGTTTGATGTAGTCCCATTTGTCATTTTGTTTGTTTATTTCCCTTGCCTGAGGAGATATATTAAAAAGATTATCACTAAGTGCAATATCAAAAAGTTTGCTGAAGAGGGAAAAAAATGGTGGCTGAATAGGCAGACCTATTGTGCACCTCATTCATCCAGAGCCAGAGTAGGAATACAACCAAATTGGAGAACATTCACTTGGAATTACCAACTGAAGTCCAGTTGAGGAGACTTATCAAGGAAGGACAGAAAACACTTGGAGATCTGTAGGGAAGGGGACATCCAGAGAAGAATTGACTCATCTCCCAGGGGAGACAGGCCAGATGGCTGAGAGAGGAGGGAGCACTGGGCTACGGGAGGGTCTATTCCCTCTGAAGATAGAGGCCACCCAGGCTGGGCTACACAGCCCCGAGCACCAGAGCCACGGCAGAGCCTCCATCGGTGAGAGGCAGCCGGGCTGCCGCTTGCAGCATTTTGAGCTTTTCAGAGGAAACAAAGGCAGAGGCCAACCTTACTGGCTTGAACAGTATCAGGATGCCTTAGTGATTGGATTGGGGCGGAGGAGTCATCCACCCCACCACTCCAGGAACCAGAAAGGTAATTTCCCTCTACCGGAGCACTGATAAAAAAATCCCAGTGTCCAGCCGACCCTGTTGGTCTTCATACAAGGATCTCTTTCCAGCCAACAGCAGAATAATACTTTGAGCCACTTGTGGAGGAGAAGCTCTGGAACAGGGAAACCCACCCACCACATTCCCTTAAAGCTAAATAGCACTTCCTCCACCTAAAGTTCTTTCAGAAACAGACTATTAAATGATTAAGATTGACAACTGGCTAGCAGCAAGGGCAGGCAGAGGAGGAGCATAGGGAACCTGAAGTTTGCCCTGGGCCCCTTGCTGCCAACAAACCTATTTTAGAGGGCAGATCAGCTCCTCCTGCTGGCAGCCACGGCATGTGTAGACAGACACAAATGGTGGATCACTGGATTGCTTGGAACTTTAAGCGGGTTGCTGAAATGCAAAAGACAATGCCTGACAGTGGTTAGCACCCAATTTCTTAACAAGGTGGCCAGAGTTGGCAGACAGAACAGAAGAGTGGGATCAAAAGTGAGCTCCCGCCCTAGCTGGTTTGTCTCAGTAGATGAACTGTTGGCCTGCAGACTCAAGGTCGCAGGTTCAATTCCAGTCAAGGGTATGTACCTTGGTTGTGGGCACATCTCCAGTAGGGGGTGTTCAGGAGGCAGCTGATTGATGTTTCTCTCTCATTGATGTTTCTAACTCCCTCTCCCTCTCCATTCCTCTCTGTGAAAAATTAATAAAATATATATTTTTTAAAAGTGAGCACCCATGGGACACTAAACTCAGCTGAAAGGAAGCCACTTCACTTTTTTTCTCTTTCCATTTTTTTCTTTTCTCTTCTTTACTCTCTTTTTCCTTTTCATTTTTTTTGCCTCTTTTTTTAAAATCTTTATTGTTGAGAGTATTACAGATGTACCCCTTCTCCTCCAATTCCCCCTTCACCTGGTTCCCACCCCACCCCAGGCCTTCACCACCCTACTGTCTGTGTCCATAGGTAAGATCTTTGGATAATATCTCTCTGCTCACTCTTCCCTCTGAGATTCAAATCAGTCTGTTCCATGCTTCCATGCCTCTGATTCTGTTCTATTCACCAGGTTTTTTCCCCCTGAGATTTCTTGTTCATTTATTTTGATTTTTACATTCAATTGTTGATAGATATGTATTTGTTGCCATTGTATTGTTCATTTTTTTTTATCTCTTCTTTTTCTTCTCCTTTTTCTTCAGTTTCATGTAAAACTGATTTGGTGATGAACTCCTTTAGCTTTTTCTTGCTTCACAGTAGTATATGAATAGTAATGGAACTAATTTAAACCAGGAATTACGGTGCCATTATTCCATTGCCTCTCTCTTTCCAGTCATGGCAATACATGCTTGTTATTATAATACAAATAAAATGCCTTTTACCAGAGGGCAAGTTTTGTCTGTAATCCTTTCAGTTACCAGCAATTAGAGAAGTAAATCTGTTAAAACTTTCTATTTTGCTCCCTAAAATGCTCCATCAAACAGGACTCTATCAAATAAGACTCCGAGTTGCTTGGTTGGAAAATTGCTGCTTTCAACAATGGGGAATACTATTCTTGTCAGATAAAATATATTGATATTTTATATGTCAATAATGGGAGATAAAGCAACAAATCACATGACATGCCAAGTCAATTGGAGAAAATGCCATGGTGGCATTCCAGGGCAGTCCCAGAGAAAGGCTGGGGTAGGAGAGGTGTGGGTGATATTTTAGGTAGCTCAAGTTAGTTTTAATGGAGCTTTTATCAGTAATAGAGACAGGGAAAAGGGTACAAAGAACACTATCTTACTACAAATAGCAATGGAATTTCAGTGATCAGTTCATCTTTTGGGGATATTGTAGTTTAACATCTGCCTTTTCATTGATCAGCTTAATGTTTCAGAGTCTACTATGTATCACTGTATCTGCATGCTTCATTTTTAAGCTAGCACAATGCCTTAGTCACAGCAGAAAATCGGTAGACACTTGTAATACTATACTTGTGCTTAGAATAAAGACCTGAAATTAATAATCATACAATAGCTGTCATGTATAGAATGTGTGCTGGGTGCTATAAAATTTAGAAGTGGCATCTCATTTAGTTATTTTTGCCTAAGTTGCTTTCAGGAATTTAGAGAAGCAAATCTGTTTGTACTTTCCCAACATTATTTCCATTTTGAAGATGAAGAAATTGATATACAAGCAAAATAAGCAACTTTCCCAATATAACAAATAAATGGTGAAGCTTGAACTTGAACCTGGCTCAAACTGATTCCAGAACTTTTTATTGTGCTCAGATTATGTATTTAAAATGTCTTTATCAAATGTATCTTTCCCATGTTATATAGTAATTTTTAAAAAATATGCTTTTATTGGTTTTAGAGAGATAAGAAGGCAGGAGTAGAGAGAAAGAAACATCAATTGGCTGACTCTTGCACACCCCCTGTTGGGGATTGAGCCCACAACTTGGGCATGTGCCCTGACCAGGAATCAAACTAGTGACCTCTTGGTGCATGAGACAACACTCAATCCACTGAACCACACTGTCAGACCAAGAACTTTATTTTTATCATTTTGATTTTACCAGTTTTCTTAGAAGATTCCAGGAACCTGTGTCCACCTTGCATGGTCTGATTATTAAAGGGGTACATCTTGCAGGCTGGTCACTCCCAATTCTTGAGCCAATGGAACCAAACTGGCACTGTCTTGGCAAACCCATCCTTCTAGAGGATGTAGGAAGTGGGGCCCAATAAACTTGCTTGATGAATTCAGATAACTGATTCTTCCTGAGTGAGAAACCGGCCATGGACACATACTCCCTACCCCCACCCCCACCCCCAAACTGGGTGTTTTTGACAATCCCTAACACAGTTTGAGCAGAACTGATGGACTCCAGGTCGTGGGCACACCCAACTCCAGTGTTGGATTGCTGCCTGCCTGTAAACTCTCAGTGTTTTGACAGAAGACACCACACCACCCTCACTCCTACCTAGGGACCTTGCCATAGCACCGCAACATGACTGTAACAGCACAGTGTTGCTCTGTTAAGTACAGCACAAAACACAGCAACTCAGATTTTCCTGCCCTCTGACTAAAGCTGTCTAAACAAACCTCCATGGCTCTGGGTCTTCCTGTGCTTTCCATCTGTACTCGAGCCCCATAGTTCTCAGCTTACTGCTTTCTGATAGGTACCCCCCCAACTGGTGGGCGGAGTTATGATGTAATTGACAGAGACATTGAGCCACCAATCAAGCGCATACCAGAGTGCCCTGTGTCCCACCCCTTCCCATTCCACCCTGGGCCCAACCCCTGCCTGTTCCGGCCCTTTAAAAAGGTGTCTCAGTGTGCCATGTGGCACCTCTTCTCCCGGACTGTTCTCCCAGGCAGTCCGGGAGGAGGTCTGGCTTGGTCCCCTCTTTTCCCCTTCCCCTGGCCCCAGGCACAGGGTGCGGCTTCCCCGGCTCCATTCCCCCTGAGCCTGTGAACCCGCCTGGAGACTCCCAATAAAGCCTGATTAATTCGCTCACTCATTCGGACTCCCTGCCTGCAGTTTCTCTCACGGCGGCATAGAACCTTACATTTTACTCATCAGGCCATAAGTGCCTGAGTCCAGATATAGTAAGTTGACTGTCTTTATTTATCAAGGCAGAATATCTTTCATCTTTGATATTTAATTTTTTTAAAGAGTAGATCTTTTAAAAAAAATATATTTTATTGATTTTTTACAGAGAGGAAGGGAGAGGGATAGAAAGTCAGAAACATCGATGAGAGAGAAACATCGATCAGCTGCCTCTTGCACACCCCTTCTGGGGATGTGCCCGCAGCCAAGGTACATGCCCATGACTGGAATCGAACCCGGGACCTTTCAGTCCGCAGTCTGAAGCTCTATCCACTCAGCCAAACCGGTTTCGGCTGATAGTTAAGTTTTTAAACATGTCAAGATATAAATGCAAAGTTTGTATAGTGAAGAAGCAGGCATATTAGATTTCACCATTTTTTCTTTTCTGTATAAATAACGAAGACAGGAAGGCAAAAGGATTAATGAAGAGAGAAAAAAAACTTTTGTACTTTTTTTTCCCTCAATTTAGAATGAATTTTTTCACATTCTAGCAGCTTTAAAAAAATTTTTTTTATTGATTTGTTTGCAGTATAATAGTACATGTTTTCCTTTCCCCCTCCCCCTTATCCTCCCCCCTGCCTCCCCCACCCCCCAGCACATATCCCCAGCTTCCCCCCTCCCCGCCCCAGTGTCTTTCATTCATTGGTTATGCTCATATGCATGCATACAAGTCCTTCAGTTGATCTCCCCCAGCATCCACCTCCCATCCACCCCAGCCTCCCCCTGTAGCTTGACAGCCTGTTCAAGGCCATCCTGCCTCTATATCAATCACTCCTCCCTGTTTCTTTTCTTCAAAAATATCTTGCCTCTGCATAATAGAAATAAATGTATAAGAACAAAAAATGTTTCAGTCTCAGTTTCAATGTCCAACTGTTCTGAATCCCAGTTTCAGTGTCAAATAATTCTTTATGTGTATAAGTCAGCAAGGATAATATGCCAATCAGACCAGGGGACCTTCCGGAAGACCTTCTGTATGTCCTTCTGGACAAAGCCATGATGGTGGGGCTGAAGCAGAGGTGGTTATGGGCGATCAGGCCAGGAGGGGAGGGCAGTTGGGGGCAATCAGGCCAGCAGGGGGGCAGATGGGGGTGAGCAGGCTGGCAAGTGGGGACAGTTGGGGGCGAAAAGGCCTGTGGGGGAGGAAGTTGGGGGTGAGCAGGTCGGCAGGCAGAGTGGTTATGGGCAATCAAGCAAGCAGGACCTTGGTTAGGAGACAGCAGTCCCTGGATTGTGAGAGGGATGTCCGACTGCCGGTGTAGGCCCAACCCCACAGGGTTGGCCCTAACCGGCAGTCGGACATCTCCCAAGGGATCCCAGATTGGAGAGGGTGCAGGCTGGGCTGAGGGATCCCCGTGCATGAATTTTATACACCAGGCCACTAGTTTATAAATAAAAAGGCAAAAATTAAAATGACATTACAGTTTTTAAATTACTAAAATGGCTTTAGGGAGTTTAATAACATAAGATATTATTACCACTAGTAAAGAGGCAAGAGTTTTTGTTGTAAGTTCAAGTTTGATATTTGTAATCCACAATGCTGAGAAGATATAGAACATTGGGGTGCAGTAAACAACAAGATCTCCATTTCATTATAGCCTGATGATTAGTATAGCAACACACAATAACAAGAGAGATCAGCTAGAACAATATTCTAATCAAGTTGAGGCCTGTGTGAAACAGCCAAGAAAGCTTCAAACACCAGAGAAAGAAAAATGCTAAACACTATGTTAAAATGTCACCCCTGGACACAGTTTGATCTCCAAAAACAAACAAACAAACAAACAAACAAAAAACCCAATGAATTGCTGATAGTCAGCTTTATGCCAGCATTTCCCCTTCAGTTGGTATATGGCAAGCACAAATGAATCCAGACTTAGGAAAGCCTCATTATCAAGGAGGAAGAACGGGCAGTTTGCATTTGGGCGAAGTAGGTGGTGTTTAGAGCACCATACTCTCCACCAAAAGAGCAGGAGCCATTTTGAGTGCAGCAGGGTGTTTGACATCCACAGAGTCAAATAAAAATTGCTTCATTTCCACTTCACAGACCTTTAACATGGCATCAGATCTGTCCATTTCCCCCCATTATCTAATAGAAACAATTTTTTCACAGAAGTTCTAACATAAACCTATTTTAAACAATTTGGATTATGGTAATACAGCCATTAGACCAATTTCCTCAAAATTTTTATTCTAAAGGTAAAATATTTAATGTGAAAAGTCGATGGTTAAGTTATTAACTCACTATGCACTGAAGGTAAAAAACAATCTGTCTATCAACATATTAGGGAAATATTTGTTATCATATAGCAATGAATCTTATGGATTCATAGTCTTTGTTCTAATGACACCAATTTAGAAGAATATCCTAAGAAAATAATTCAATTAGGAAAAGACATATTAATTAGACTACTCATTACTAGTATACTATGTTTTTAAATAACAGAAACTAGAATAAGAAAGAAATAAGAAAGTGAAATTAATGTAAGTTTACAAACCAACTGAAATATTATCCCATCATTACAACTTATAATGGTGAAACTATGTAGGTATGAAAACAAAGTATTATAGGTTGGGTCCTAGCCAATTTGGCTCAATGGATAGAGCGTCAACCTGCGGACTGAAGGGTCTCAGGTTCAGTTCTGGTCAAGGGCACATGCCTGAGTTGCCGGTTTGATCCCCAGTTGGGGGTGTGCAGGAGGCAGCTGATTAATGAGTCTCTTTACCATTGATGTTTCTCTCTCTCCCTCCCTTCCTTTCTGAAATCAATAAAAACATATTTAAAAAATTTATAGATTGCTAAGCAGAATACACTATATCTACACATGATAAATATCTGAAATTTTCTAATTAGTACATAGAAAAATTCATGAGCCTCTTCATCAATGTGTGAATTTCCTCCTCTACAGTTTCCGTATGGTCTCCTGATGAACTCTTCTCATTCCTCCCTTGTGCCTTTGCTCTACCATAATCCTTGCCAGCAAGGTGTTTCTGTCTACTGCAGGAAAATCCACACAGGTCACTTTCTTCAAATACCAGTTTGATTATTATCCCTGCCATAAAGCTGCCTGTTGCTCTTGAGTGGAAATTGCTATAAACTGCATAGCCCTTACTGCCATTTCGTTGATGGTTTGTTTGCTTTATTTCTCAGATAGAATGGGAATGCCATAGACAACTATTTTAACATTTGCAATTAGTAATAAACATATTTGTGAATTAATTAATTAATAAATATAAACACTTCAAAGCAAGGATTATTTATTTTTGTTGTATGTACGATATTTCCCATAATTCACACAAACAGTTGATTATCAATGACTGTTCACTAAAACAGAAGGATTAATGAATGTATGGGTGTTGTTACACATGACTCTGGCTGCAATACAGGCATATATTTTCCTTCCCCATTCCTTTTTCACCTTCTGCTCCTATAAAAGATCAGATAGGTTCTTCTCTAAAAGGAGTGCCTTTCCATAAAACAACAACAAAAAAAACCCCCCCAAAAAACAAAACAAAACCAAAAGACTTACCCAGGTCAAACTGGCCAGAAATGTAGCCACAAGTCTGCCGAACTTCCTCACTGTCCCAGCCCAAGGGGTAGAGAGCACAGCCAGCACCGATCAACAAGCCTGCAAAGAGATAAGTGAAAGGAACCTTAGCAGTGTCCTTCTGCACCCCTAGATAGAGGTAGCGTGTTTTCTTTGTGTGGAGAGTGTGAGGGGGAGATCAATATTAGCAGTATAACAAAGGAGCATGGTTTGTGCTTTTAAGAAATTAGCAGTCACAGCTCTCTCAAGCAATCTAAAGTTAGATTCCAAGAACAATTTCAAGTCTGCTTATAAGGAAAAACACACACACCTTAACAGATGGCTTATTTTGGTTTCAACTTTGCTTTTCAAAGCATCAAAAGCCTTGCTTTAGGAAATACAATCTTATTTAGAAAATAAAACCCAGAAGTCCTTTTAATTACTCTTATAAAAAACCAACCAATACCACCATCAATCCATGTAAAGTGATTCAATAGCAAGCAAAAGTGCCTAATAGGTTAGGGTTCCTCATTCATTGTGTTGTTTTTCCAATTTAAGAATCAAAATAGCCAAAACCGGTTTGGCTCAGTGGATAGAGCATCGGACTGCAGACTGAAAGGTCCCGGGTTCGATTCCGGTCAAGGGCAAGTACCTTGGCTGCGGGCACATCCCCAGTAGGGGGCGTGCAAGAGGCAGCTGATTGATGTTTCTCATTGATGTTTCTGACTTTCTATCCGTCTCCCTTCTGCTCTGTAAAAAATCAATAAAATATATTTAAAGAAAGAAAGAGAGAAAGAAAGAGAGGAAGAAAGAAAATAGAATGTTTCAGCATCATCAAATTTTACCATGGGCAGAGAGAACATGAAGATTTTCATAAATCACTTCAGCACATTGATTGTGCATTGTTATAATGCTCTGTCGAGATGCTGAAAATCCAGGAGCATCCACTTGTCTTAGAAATATCCAAGAAGACAGACACTTATCGTAATCTAAATCCTCCTTGCAGCAAAGAACAAAAGGTCTAATGATTGAACTGAATAAAGTGATGGATTTATTTTATTATGAATTAAGTTATCATGGCAGCATACTGACCTGATAGCTTTCCATTGGCTTGACGAGTCTTTAGTTTTGCATTAAACCCTCATGTGTTTTAACAAAAAGCTGAATGAGACTTAAGCACACACCATTGGAATCTGGGGCTAATATAAAAGTAACACCTTATCACATCAATCAGTAAGTATTATCTTCACTTGTAAGTCCCGCAAGTGTGCTGGGCTGGTAGGACCAATGCCAACACAGTCTGATTGGTGAGAATGTCATCCTTGTCTGAGGGACTGTGGGTTATCAGGGCTAGAGAGGGAGCTCCCTGAGGAAGAAAATGCATTGATATAATAATGTAGAGGCAGAAGGACAGAGCCTTAATTGTATCCCGAAGAGACCTCCACTGTTTCTGGATTGAGTCTCTTCCTTTGGTCTTTCCTCCCTCTCTGGCTTTTCTTCCCACTGCCCGTTGAGTAGTAATTCATACAAATAGTTTATTTCCTCACAGGCGTTTTCCACCCCCACACCTGACTCTATGCTGAGCAGTATGGAGAGAGCTTGTCCATGAACTGACATACATTCCCCATCCTGGCGGCCTACTTCCAGTCTGCCCGTGGTTAACAGCAACGTGAATATCCAACGCAAAGGGGCTGTTATGTAAGGGAATGTTTACAAAGAATCATTGAAACTGCAAATCACTAATCCTGGATGTCCCATGTATAAATATGAATTGTATTGAGGCTTTGCAGACTAAGCAAATGTTCCAGTGACTGGTTTCCTTAAGCTTTTCCTCTCATGATACCATTTATGGCATTTTTTAATAAAGCATTCCATCGAATCTATCTATCTATCTATCTATCTATCTATCTATCTATCTATCTATCATCTATCTTTATTGTTGAAAGTATTAGAGATGCTCCCTTTGTTTTTTTCCTCTCCCACATTGACTCCTTCCATCCTCCACCAACTCCTCCCTTCCACACTGTTGTCTGTATCCTTGGGTTATGAATATAAATTCCCCAGTTAATCTCTCACTCCCCCATTCCTCCATCCTCACCTTCCTCTGAAATTCATCAGTCTGTTCCATGGTTCTATATCTCTGAGTCTATTTTGTTCATCAGTTTATTTTGTTCATTAGATTGCACATATGAGTGAGATCATGTGATACTTATCTTTCTCTGACTGGCTTATATTATGGCATTTTTATAACAATTCCAAGTTTGTGTTATCCAGCTTCAAGTAAAGAGATAATTAATGAGGATATAAATGTTTGTGTAAATGCAATTCCATGAATAAATAATGTGACATAATTTCCATGATATACTGACATATTAAATTAATAATAACACTAGTTTTCAAGATCTTGTGAGCAACTTTTTTAATGCAGGAAGACAGTTAAACCAGAATATGTTCAAGTGTAAGAAAGATGAAAAATAGGAACCTTTAAACCATCATTTTCTTTTTATCTGGTAGGCAAATAAGTGATCGATAATCTTATTTGCTGATGTTCTTTTTCAGTATGACAAAGTATGTATCATATATTCATGAAAGCACATGCCTTAGTCTAATATAACTCTAGGTACTTTGGGAGACTAAATCAAAAAGAATTTAAAATGCCTACAATATGGGGCAAGCAGACCTAAGGTTGTCTAAGCATTCAGGGTTCTTTTGTAGAATATTGGGCTGTCTGTGTGACACTGTGAAATGTGAGTTCAACCACATAAATTGGGAACCATTTTATACATAGGAAATTTGTGTTATATGTATGAATTTTTAAAAAATACTCTTAAATATGCTCACATTAAATAATTTTTATAATAATACTAGGGGCCCAGTGCACGAAATTCGTGCTCTGAGTGTGAGTGGTCCCTCAGCCCAGCCTGCCTCCTCTCACATTCTGGGAGCCCTTAGAGGGTGTCCTACTGATGGATCACCCCTGGCCTGTCCAAAGCTGAAAGCCTCTGGCCGAGGCTTTCGTCCTTGGGCAGGGGACCTCTGCCAGGGGACCCCAGCCAGCAACTGCCCTGCCATGGGGCCGATCCGATGGCTGGCTATGCCCTTGCCCAGTCTGCCTACCTGCCCAAGGATGGAAATAGCCCCATTGGCAAGGCTTCTCCCAGCCTTGGGAACCCATGGGCAGCAGCCATCTTGGTTGGGTGTTAATTTTCATGTCGCTCCTGATTGGCTTGTGGGCATAGCAAAGGTACAGTAAATTTGCATATTACTCTTTTATTAGATAGGATTTATGCAGTTCTTGTTTTGTCATATGCTAATATTTACTAAGAGCAAAGATTCTGCAGATTTCAAAGATTTTTAGAAACATTTCTGGGAGAAAAGTGTATGTTACAAACTGATCAGGCTAATTAACTGTCACAGTTATCAAGTTCTGTAGGTAAATATTAGTCGTTTCCCAAGCTACCTTGCTACCATTGTATGTTAAGGTGAAAGCAAACTCAATGTGAAGTCAACCAAATATACAGCAAATGTTTATTAGCAAGCTGGCACAAAACGTCAGAGGATCAATTCTCTTAGTTCAGTGAAATCATTCCCCCAACTCCATCAGATAGTTGTACTGTGGACACACAAATACAACAAATATTCAGATGGCAGGATCAGGGCCACTTTAGGACAGATGAGGAAATATCTTCCATTTAATGGAGTGGCAGAGGGGGCATAGGACCAAAGAGAGTTCTAGATCTACATTGCCCAAGGTAGTAGCCATGAGCTACATGTAGCTATTTAAGTTTAAATTCAATAAGTTAAAATTAAGTAAAACCAAAAATTCAGTTCTTCAGTTGTATTATGCACATTTTCAAGTGTCTAACAGCCACATGATGCTAGTGGCTACCATATTGGATGCATAAATACAGACCATTTTCATAATTGCATAATATGCTATTGGGGAGGGCTGTTCAGGATTTAAAACACCACTTCAAAGGAATGCTGGCCTGACCAGATTCTTATATGCTATGCCTGTCACTGCTTGTTAATAATTAAAATCATCCCTGCCCATTTATATTCTTACTTTCTAGGTGGGGCTAGAGGCCAGGAAACTACATTTCAAAAACTCTCCTCTTAACAGAAATTCTGGTTCAGGAGGAACCAAGATGGCGGCATAGGTAAACACAATTGTGCCCTGCACAATTTCAAAACTACAACTAAAAGACAAAACAACATCATCCAGAGCCACTGGAAAGCTGGCTGAGTGGAAATTCCACAAATAGAAGGAAAGAAAAAAGGTCACTGAGACTCAGAGGAGCTGCGGAGGGCAGAGTTGCAGAGACACACAGAGAAAGAGGTGTGGAGCCGTGCACAAGTGGCAAGGGCAGGCGGCTGAATATTCGGCTGGTTTTCTTGAATGGGGAGCGAGACAAAGGTGTCCCACTGCACTGATACCAGTTCCAGGCAAGTCTCAGGGAACCCAGACTCATACCGGGTGAAACTGTACCGTAAGGAGGAAACACACTGAGATTTGGGAGCTGCAGAGGTGTGCGAGTTCGTGGAGAGGGCCCGTAAACTCGGGAGCTGCAGAGGTGCTCGAGCTCGCAGAGAGAACGCGTGGCTGGCTCTCTCATTCGGGAGGAAAAAAACCCCAAAACCATCAGATGGAATTGTTTTCCAGTCTGAGTGAGACTTTGGGTGTGCAGACTCATTTGGGGAGAAAGTGAACTGTCTGGTAGCGGGCAGAGCTCGGGGGCAGCTTTCTCTCAGGGGTGCGCAGTTGTTGCCATAGGGCCCAGAGACCCGGGCACAGCCTAGGGCGATGCTGATGCAAAACCAAGGCTGACTGCTCATCCTGGAGACTCCGCCCCATCTAAACTGAGCACAGTGGCTTCTCCCAGTGTAAACACAGCTGATCCTCACAGCCAATTGGCCTGGAGGTCAACCCTTCCCAGTGATTCCAACAACAATCTAGGCTTAACTACAACAAGACTGTACGGCCCATAAAGGGCTGCACTAAGAGTATCCACCTCAGGTAACTAGGGAGGCTGAGCCACTGTACCCTAGAGGACATCTACCACACAAAGCTACACGACCAACTAGGGAAGCAGCCAAGATGCAGAAACAAGGAAACAAATCACATTAGAAAGAAATGGAGAAAAAAAAACAACAATTGGACATAGAGTTCAAAACCACGGTTATAAGCTTTTTCAAGAGGCTCCTAGAAAAGGCTGATAAATTTAACGAGACCCTCGAGGATATGAGCAAGACCCTCAAGGATATGAAAAAGAACCAACTAGACATTAAGCATACACTGACTAAATAAAAAATATTATACAAAGACCTAAAAGCAGTCTAGAGGACTGCAAGAACCAAGTCAAAGATTTGAAATACAAAGAAGCAAAATCCACTCGGCCGGAAAAGCAAGAAGCAAAAAGAATCCAAAAATTGAAGATAGTGTAAGGGGCCTCTGAAACAACATCAAGCATACCAACATCTGAATTATGGGGGTGCCAGAAAAAGAGAGAGCAAGATAATGAAAACCTATTTGAAGAAATAGTGACTGAAATCTTCCCCCAGCCGGTGAAAGAAATAGATTTAAAAGTTCAGGAAGCTCACAGAAACCCAAACAAGAGGAATCCAAAGAGGATCACACCAAGATACATCATAATTAAAATGTCAAGAGCAAAAGACAAAGAGAGAATATTAAAAGCAGCAAGAGAAAAACAGTTACCTACAAAAGAGCACCCCTAGAATTGTCAGCTAATTTTTCAACAGAAACGATGCAGGCCAGACGGGAATGGCAAGAAATATTCAAAGTGATGAATAATAAGAACCTACAACCAAGATTACTTTACCCAGCAAAGCTATCATTCAGAATTGAAGGTCGGAGAAAGTGCTTCGCAGATAAGAAAAAGCTAAAGGAATTCACCACTGCCAAACCAGTATTATATAAAATGCTGAAAGGTATTCTTTAAGAAGAGGAAGAAGAAAAAAAAAGTAAACATAAAAACTATGAACAACAAATACGTATCTATCAACAAGTGAATCTAAAAATCAGGTGAATTAAAAATCTGATGAAAAAAAAGAAATAAAAAAATAAATAAAAATCTGATGAACAGGATAAACTAGTGAAGATAATAGAATCAGGGGCATAGAGAGGGTATGGGCTGACAATTCTTGGGGGGAAAGGGGTGTGGGAGATGCAGGAAGAGATTAGACAAAAATCATATATCTATGGATCAGGACAGTAGAGGCAGGTAAGGGCAGATGGTGGGATGGGTACCGGGTGAAGGGGAGATATTGGGGGAGGGGGGGAGAAGAGGAACATTGTAATTAATAATCTGAACAATAAAGATTTATTAAATTTAAAATAAAAAAAATTCTGGTTCATATTCTGTCAATGAGAAGTCCTCAAGTGGGATTTAGAAGGTAAAGAGATAAACCATATTCCCCATTGGCAGCTGCAGCTAGGAGCATGTCTTTCTGCACACAGTAGATGAGATTTTGCAAATTGGCTACCTGGAATACCCTTAGCATCACCCACTAAGGACATGTTACCAACTGCAGTTTCTGTCAATCCTTGCACTTCCTGAATTCCTGCATTTGTCTCTGAACTTCACTTCCCTTGTCCTTCAAACGGTCTTTGAAACTTTGTGTCCCTGGGCTATATCCCTTCCTACTTGAAATATCTAGAGTAGTTCCTTTCACCGGCCAAACCCTGGCTGGTATATGCTCAACTTGTTCAAAGGCAGAGGGACTCATGCATATCTTTCTATCATAGTCTATTACTTGGACATCATCCATTTCTTCAACTAATAATTGTTATGTTTGATAGAGCAACTGAATTGATATATCTCCTCTGGGAACTGGGTTTTCAGGTCATTTCACTATGGACATTCCCTTTGCTGAGACCACATCTCACTTGCGGTGACCACATTCTATTATTTCCCCTCTGGGTATGCATAAAGAAGTCTGTGCCCAGAAAATAGCCCACCAAAAGTCCTTTAAAAGCTGCTGACTCTTGTCACTGGGTGTTGGAGACATCCAGGCTCAGCCACCTGCTGTGCAGATGATCGAATAAATTTGTAATCCCTCACCACTCCGGTCTCTTGAGTTCCTCCTTCAGTGACCCAACATTTGGTGCCCAAACCCAGGAGGGTTCCATGGGGATGGGGAGCCATTGACCTGGCTTCAGTCACCCCGAGTTTGCTACTCAGAGAGCAGGAGGCAGTGGCAGCTCATCCTGGGCTTACTTATGAATACTATTCCAGTGACTCCATTGCCAGTCTTGATCAGGCCTCCCTCCCTTACAGGGACCCCCCCACAAACAGCCAAGGAGGATGATGGATTGGGAATCTCTCCTTCTCCATTGCTGACCCTCCATCCCACACTAGCCAATCTTCTCTAGGTGGGTGATGTTCCACAATTCCCCTCGTCTCGAGTATTCTGTCCACTTTCACTCACTGACTTCTTAAGAGTCTCTCGTCTCAAAAGTCCTAGCGCTGGGCCAGAAGACTCCTCAGCCATTTGGCTTTGGGTCCTTCTAGATTGGGGATGCCCAGTCCAGAGTGTCACTCCTCATTTCTCATGGTGGTTTGTTTAGCAGCAGGGACACCTGCCCTAAATAGTCACCTTTGGATGTGTGGTCTGTCTCTTACCCTTTTTGCCATTGTTCATTTTAGCAGAGTTAAACCTTAGATCATGTTGTCGAAATCAATGTTTGGTGGAACCATAGTTTGAAAATCTGTGAATTAGATACCACTTAGATATCATACTTGTGGATGAAAAAGAGGCCACACACTAAACCTGAAAAGCTTAGGGGTGGCCCACACGACAGGGCTCAAAAACTCACACTGAAAAAACCCACACGGGCTGGTCTGAAAGTAAAAGTTGCTAACGTAAAACGGCGTGCTGAGCAGTCATGTCTTAGGCCTGCAACTTTCTTGACAAAGGTCAATCTTTACCAATGAAATTGTCTATTGTCTTTGTGTATCTAAATACTATACCTTACTCCCCACCATCCTAGCCTGCATCACTTGTAACCTGTAATGATTATTGCGTGCCTACTTCCCCACGTAATCTTTGTCCTTCTACTCAGTATAAGCAGTTGACTTATGGTGGGCTGGAGAGATTTTTGTGGATAGCCTGCGGCTCTCCCATAATGCTGGCATTGTTGGAATAAACCCTCATATATGATTCAACCATGCCCCTGCTTAATTGGCTGAAGTAGTGACAAGCAGCCTGGACCTCTTGGTTGTCCAGTTATAATACTGTACACTGAAATAGGGCTCAGAAAAGATTCTAGAATCTAGTGTCACTGCCCAAATGATATCTTAATTACAGAATGAATATAAATGGACTAATTTGCTTTTGGGAAGTAAATGTCTCTATTAGAATCTTCTGACTCACATGTTTTTATATCATTTACACAGTTTTTCTTTATTAGATTTGTAAACATTGTGGGTACCACATGGACTTAATTATGTGGCATTTTAACCAAACTCCTATGTCATTGCCATAACAGACATCATGAAAAAAAGTCACATTGCAGGACGTTTTGGAGAAATGTGACTATAGGAGTGGAAGTGAGAAGCGAGCCGGTGAGGCTAGGAAACAAACTGAGGAAGATTACAACAGAGGTCGGGTGTTGGAGGAGGCATGAGGTCATTTGCAGCTATAGGCTCATTTGCAATTTAGAAAAGACTGCAATCTGAAAGACTGTAACTTTTTTGAAAAGATTTTTAAAAGTTGATTTTTAGAGAAAAGAAAGGAGAGGCAGAGAGAGAAACATTGATGTGAGAGTGAAATATTGATCAGCTGCCTTCTGCACAACTCCACCAGCAGACTTTCTGTGCACAGGGCAATGCCAACCCCACGAGGTAGGACAAAACTTTGTACTATTTAAAAAAATCTTTATTGTTCAGTTTATTAATTACATTGTTCCCCCTTTTTTATCCCCCTGTAGCTCCCCTACACCCGGTACCCATCCCACCCATCGCCCTCATCACCCCCCACTGTCCTCTCCCATTGTTGCAAGATTTTTGTCCAGTCTCTTGCTGCACTTCCCACAACCCTTTTCTCTCCCTCTCTATGTCCATGGTTCTGTTATATTCACCAGTTTATCCTGTTCATCAGATTATTAATTCACTTGATTTTTAGATTTATTTCTTGATAGATGTGTATTTGTTGTTCATAATTTATATTTTTACCTTTTTTTTCTTCTTCTTCTTCTTAAAGAATATCTTTCAGCATTTCATATAATATTGGTTTGGTGGTGATGAACTCCTTTAGCTTTTTCTTATCTGTGAAGCACTTTATCTGACCTTCAATTCTGAATGCTAGCTTTGCTGGGGTACAGTAATCTTGGTTGTAGATTCTTGGTATTCATCACTTTGAATATTTCTTGCCACTCCCGTCTGGCCTGCATCGTTTCTGTTGAGAAATCTGCTGACAATTGTATGGGTGCTCCCTTATAGGTAACTAACTGTTTTTCTCTTGCTGCTTTTAATATTATCTCTTTATCTTTTGCTCTTGGGATTTTAATTATGATGTGTCTTGGTGTGGTCCTCTTTAGATTCCTGTATTTTGGGGTTCTGTGTACTTCTTGGGCTTTTAAGTCAATTTCTTTCACCAGGTGTGGGAAGTTTTCAGTCACTATTTCTTTAAATAGGTTTTCATTGTCTTGCTCTCTCTCTTTTTCTGGCATCCCCATAATTCGGATGTTAGCATGCTTGAGGTTGTCCCAGAGGCCATTTACACTATCTTCAATTATCAGGATTCTTTTTGCTTCTTGCTTTTCCAGCCGAGTGGATTTTGCTTCTTTGTATTTCAAATCTTTGACTTGGTTCTTGTGGCCCTCTGGACTGCTTTTCGGACTTAGTGTAATATTTTTTATTTCAGTCAGTGTATGCTTAATTTCAAGTTGGTCCTTTTTCATATCCTCGTAGGTCTTGGTTATTTCCTTGTAGTTCTCATTAAGTTCATCAGCCTTTTCTAGGAGCCTCTTGAAAAACCCAATTACTGTGGTTTTGAACTCTATGTCTAGTCATCTTTTTTCCTCCATTTCTTTCACACCTGATTTCTTTCCATTTCTCTGCATTGTGGCTGCTTTCCTGAGTTGGTCGATTAGCTTTGTGTGGTAGATATCCTCTAAGGGACAGTGGCTTAGCCTCCCAGTTACCTGAGGTGGGTACTCTTACTGCAATCCTTTATGGGTTGTACAGTATTGTTGGACTTAAGCCCAGCTTACTGTTGTTAGCACTAGAAGGGTTTGACCTCCAGGCCAATTGGCTGTGAAGGTGAGCTGTGTTCAGGTTGGATGGGCGGAGTCTCCGGGCTGAGCAGGCAGCGTCAGCTCTGCCTTATGTGGCACGCGGGTCTCTGTGCCTGGTGGTAACGGCTGCGCACCTCAGAGAGAAAGCTGCTGCCGGTCCCCACCAGTTGCCAGACAACTCTGCCTCTCCCCAAATGAGTCTGCACACCCAAAGTCTTGCCCAGGGTTGTAAAACAAAGCAGTCTGGTGGTCTCCTGAATGAGGGATCAAGTCACGTGTCCTCTCTGCGTGGTCGTGAAGTTCTTTCTCCAAGTTTACGTGGAAACTGCTGTTCCAAGTTTAGCGCGCTCTCCTCAAACTCGCAGACCTCTGCCGTGCCCGGCTTTTAGCGTGCATACCCTGGACCTCGGACCACGCCTAGCACTGGGGATCAGTGCAGTGGGGCGCCTCCGCCCTCCCTGTTGGAGAAATCCAGCCAGGATTGCTGACACCCACCCTACAGCTTGAGCACGCAAGGATCTGAACCTCTCTACGGGCATATCTTCAAGGCTGTGCTCCACCGCTCCTCTGAGTCTCAGTGTCCCACCTTTACTTTTATCTGTGGAGTTTTCACTCAGCCAGCTTTCCGGTGATTCTGGATGATGTTTGTTTTATTGTTATGTTGTAGTTTTGGAATTGTTGCGAGGGGCAGCATAATAGGTGTTTACCTATGCTGCCATCTTGATTCCTCCTCCAAAACTTTGTACTTTTAAGGGGTCATGAATAAATCACAAATTAGTGTAAATTAGTTCCATTTTTAGTTTTCTCTCAGTACCTACTTGGAATCAGCTATCATGATGCAATAGACCATTAGGAAGATAATTTTGTGGGAGGTTTTGGGAATTTACAGAGATGGTGCCTCCTATAAAGGAAAAAATAACAATCCAACAAATGACTCAGTAATTCTTAAATTTTAAAAAAGTGAATATTGCATTGACTATTAGGCCATTTCAACCTGAGTATCCTAAGGTTTTGGCCTCACCGTGTACAAGACAAAGTATTTGAAGAGCCAGGCCAGTGAAATGACATCTAAGGAGAAGCCAGTGTTAGCAGAGAAGAGAAGACACAGATAAATGCATAGAGACCAGCGTTTGGGAGCTGTGCAGTGGTGCCGTATTGTAAAAGCGGTCTGCCTTTGGTTCCACAGGGGCTCCTGTGACTAAATCTTAGTTCAGTACGCCTTGCCAGCTCATAAACCACCCATGGGAGAGAGTCCCTAGTTGAAGCTGTGTTTGTTTTTGCACAATGCTGGAAATATCTGCCAGGATATTAATTATTTCTTAGAATTTCAGTATGAAGTCTTAAGTTCCTAAAGAGCATAGCGGTCCAAGTGAAAATAGGATGCTGGGAATTTTCCCTTCATAAAACACTTTTTATTCAAAGTCAGTACTTAACACACATAGCCATCAGCATATTAACATAACAATTGGGTTCTTGCAAAAAAAAGCAACACAAATCTCTAGTCCCCAAATGCCAGTTACTCTGCAAAAGTAGTAAGAATAGAGTCCTCATGTTAAAGTCATGAAGGCTTTTTTTTTGTTTCCAGGCTACTCTTCAGAGTTTTTATGTGATCTCACTTTTCTCCATGACTATTGCTCCATTCCTTTTCCACAGCTGTGTTTTTGTTTTTCCATAGTGTGACTTTTTCCACCTATTGCCCTTTCAATGATCAGACCAGCTTTTCCCATGAATGCATCTTTTATGTTTTTTTGGATACTTTTATCCTTTCTTTAGTTCCTTTATCTTCTTTTCAGTGGCAAGCAATGAGGGAATTTTTTTTCTTTACTTTTCTCATGAAAGCTCCTCAGTCTTGTAGACAATTATCTGGACTTCTCTTTGGAAGACTTTGCACTTTTCCATTTTCAACTCTTCAGATGCTAATTTATGTACATGATATTTGTCCCTTTCCAGAACTAGATAATGGTCCCTTTACAACATGTAACAACAAAATAAATCCATTGGTGGGGAGTGAACAAGAGAGCAAGGGCCACAATTAGGAGGAATCTACTTAAGTATTCTACAAAGATGAGACTTGGTTAGGCTCTTTCTTATAAATCACATTTCCTTTCAAAGTGCTTTCTGGAAATAAAGCAAAGAGAATGGAAGAGGCTTATTCAGATCTATCCCAGAGCCCTTGGGCCCTACCTAGTCTAGGACTTTTCTCTACCTGTTACAATCCCAGTGCTTGGACAAGTCCACTCCAAGTTCACATGCTCATCACCCACAATCTGACTTTAGCCATAGACATGCGGGATTGGATCATCTTGTGTCTCTTAAAAAACTGGTTGCGGGGTGAAAACAGCACCAGGTATTAGACCAGTGGAGTCAGAGTAGACTGTGGTTCAGCAACCTCAGTACTTGAGTTCTGGGTAAGAAAGAATTCAGAGCCAAAACACAAACTATAAAAAAAAGTTTATTTAGAAAGTCCCAGAGGTAGAAGAAGTGAGTAGTAGAAGAAATGGGCTCAGGAAACAAGTTACAGATGTAAAAGAACGACCCTTGAAACACAGGAGAGAGAAGTGTAAAGGTAACCTACTTGGAGGGAAAAGGAGAAAAATGAGAAAGGTGAGGATGTGCTCTCCCTGGGAGGGCATGCTAAATCATCCAACCTAAGGGCTCTTAAGGGTGGAGATTTTAGGGGAGATCTCAGGAGATGGTCTCAATAGAATATTCATCAGCTTTCTAGTTGTATCTTTTCAGATTAGATGGAGCCAGGGCAAAGCGTCCTGAAGTCAACCATAGTGTTGCTGCTTTTCTGGGCCTGAAGTTAAAAGATTACCAAGGCCTAGATGTTATCCCTAAGGATTCATGCTTAAGGAAATAGTTGTGCAAAGGCCAGCATGCAAATCACATGAGGCCACTCTTTAGCCCCTTGCTCCTCTTCAATAGGGTCTACAACATGATTCGTGACATGCCAGAGGAGGAAAGGTCAGGGAAGAGTCCTAACCACATGCCCAGTGCTATAAATGGTCAGGGGGCCTAAGCCCTGGTGACCTTTTATACTTGGCCCATCGTCCTTGCTCTGCTCATGTCTATCTAAAAGCCTACCACAAATTGAGAGATGTGCCAATACTGAGCCTGCATATATCTGGGTAGAGCCAAGCCATGACAGTCCTAGTAAATGACTCCTTCACCCTGGTCAGTACCAAAGTCATTTCTGAATGGGAATCCCTGGCTTACTGCACCCATTAATTACTGATTCTTTGAATACATCTTAAACTTCTCATCTCTGAAAGTTAAATCTCTTCTCTCTGACTTAGATACTCTCCCTCCATATCTTATGCTCAAACTCCACCATATGAAAATTCCAACTGTAAATGTCTAGAAGCCTCAACAGACAGCCTGCCCCCCCCCACACCCCCTGGGGCAAAGAAGTGGGCCCTAGGTTTTACCCTTTCCTATGGTCTCCTACTGGTATTCTGTACCATTTATTTAGGACTTACTACCTTACATTGTAGTTATTTATAAGTATTACTTCTCTTGGAAGGCCAGAAACTCTACTATATGTTTATTTGCTTTCCAACTCATTGGTTCACGATGTTTGTTAAATATTAAATATTAAGTAATGTTATTTATTTGGTATTTACAAGTGTCTCAGAATACAGATAATTGTATAAAATTATATAATCCTGTCTAATAAAGACAAAATACGCAAATTGACCATCACACTGCCACAAAGATGGCGGTGCTTAGTCCCCTCCGCCCCGCCAGAGATTGCTATGGCAAGTGGACCGAGAAAGTTTTCAGCAAGTGTGAGAAGCAAGGGTGAGAAGTAAGCCTTGGCAGGATGGAGGCAGAGCCAGTAGGCTCAGGGCTGCTGCTGCCCAGGGAGGAAGTGCTGCTGCTGCCCACCCAGCACCAGGTCCCTGGTTAAGGAAGCGGGACAAGTTGTAGCCACGGGACCTGGCGGGGCTGTCTCACCCCAGACCATTGTGGCTGAGCTCTGGTGGGAGTGTCAAGTACCTCTGGGATCACTGTCTGCCCCTGGGCTGCCTGTGGACACCAGTGGAGCAGGCGTGAGTTGAACATTTCAATGAAAATGGGACGCCTGCTCCCCACGCTGCCATGCCCAAGTCCTGAATGAGGAGAGGGCAGCGGAATTGGGGGCACAGCCTGAGGACCCCGGGCTGGGAGCAGAGGGCCCTGGTTGCCAGGCTGACAGCAGGACAGACCCAAGGTGCCTCCAATAGCCATCACTTTGCCCAGTGCTGGGCTGCAGGCTCTTACTCCAGAGCTCAGCCATAGAAAGTGCTGGTCCTAGGATGTATTTCTTGTTATCTGGCTGGAAGTACAGGAGGCAGTTGAATTAGAGTAATTTCACCAAACTCTGAGCTATTATCTTTCCAAATACATCAGGGGCCAGGAAAAATTCAAAGAACTGGGAACCATTCCCAAATCAGGAAGGGAAATCACAGGGTGTATATTATTGCTACGAATACAGTATTTCCTACTACTTAAAACATATACAATGTAATGTATTAGATATCTTCCTATTGCATGAAGTACGTATTCTCATAGAGTAATACCAGTAGATATGCTATAGTTATGATGTTGTCATATCCTATCTATACTAATAAAAGGGTAATATGCTAATTAGACCAGAGACCTTCTGCGAGACCTTCTGGACAAAGCCCTGGTGGCGGGGCCCAGGTAGAGGTGGTTAGGGCGATTAGGCCAGGAGGGGTGGGCCAGTTGGGGGTGATCAGGCCAGTGAGAGAGGGGGAGCAGTTGGGGATGAGCAGGATGGCAGGGGGGCAATTAGGTTGGCAAGGAGGGGCAGTTGGGGGCAAGCAGGCCAGCAGGTAGAGTGGTTAGGCTGATCAAGCAGACAAGCAGGTGAGCGGTTAAGAACCAGCAGTCTTGGATTGTGAGAGGGATGTCCAACATCCTCCAAGGGGTTCCAGATTGGAAGGGATGCAGGCCGGGCTGAGGGACACCCCCCATTGCCCATGCATGAATTTCATGCACCGGGCCACTAGTATATAACACAAAGAAGATGATTGACCTCATTTGGCAGAGAAAAAAACTGAAGTCTGAAGGAGTAGGCTCATGCTCTTGATGCTACTAAATGGCAACCCCAGGAGCTTACTTGCAGGACTGTCTGAATCTTAACCCAGTATTTTTGACCTTTAGATTCAAATGCCTCCCGAATCCCCAAGTTCGAGCTCTGGAGTGACTTCCTATGTCCATGCATGTACTGAGCTCTAACACACAAAGCTCCCTTTGTTCATCAGAAGTTAAACCATGGAAATATATCATTTATAAACTGTCAAAAATAGTTTTACAAATCACAAGACTGTTTCTTTGCTGAAAACATCCTGCAGAAGAGAAAATGCTTTAGATTTTCTTAAAATGTTTTCCAAAATGGTTATTGTTATGTTGCTGAAGGAGGAACGCAGAGGCCAGCGTGGTGAGGGATTACAAATTTATTCGCTCATCTGCACACCAGGTGGCTGAGCCTGGATGGCTCTAACTTTTGGCTGGCTTTTTCCTTGGCGGAGACTCCAGTATGCATACCCGGAGAGGAGATAATGGAATGTGGTTACTGCAAGTGAAATGTGGTCAAAGGGAATGAAATAACATGAAAAGCCAGTTCCCGAGGGATGGGTATCAATTCAATTGCTTGATCAAATCCAATAGCTCTTTGAGTCCCATTCCTTCTCTTTTTCAAGAAGACACAAAAACTGTTAACCTAAAATAAAAGACCATGCAAACAAGCATTGATTTGAGATCATTGTTCAACCGGAAACCCAAAAAATGTCCCCATTAGGAGACAAAGGCAGTAGACATTTATTAAAAGGAAGGGGAACAACTACATTTTGAAAGGAAGGCAATTCTATGGTGCAGATAACATAACATTTATCTAAACACCGTTTTTTATTTTCAGTCCAGTAGTCATAATAACTGCTTTCTTGTTATCTGCACAAATATATTCTTAGCAAGTAAGGAAATGAGGCCAGTCACAAAGTTATCTGAGTATTCTAAGGTTTGAGATAAGACACGCAAGCAGTACCGCTGGTGTGGCAACAGTGGCTCCATCTTAAAGTGGCTCTGCTTATATGTTTGCTTAGAAGACATGCAGTAGAATACCTGCTCCATACCTAAGAGCAAAACCTCACAAGTTAACTTTAGCCATGGTTGACTTGTCAACTTTGCTCTTTCTAGAGTCTTAGGCAATCATTAGTAAAAAAATAAAAAATAAATAAAGTTGTTTCAAATAATGAAACTTTGGGGGAAGAGTTTGCAATTTCTATATATAATCGTTTTTTTCTTTTTTAGTTTTCCTTATCTGTAAAATGGAGAAAATATCTAGTTCTTAGGGTTGTTGCAAGGATTCAATGAGATAGTATATATAAAGAGATGGGTACAGAACTTCACAGTAAGAGTTCAATGAATGGTCCCCATTATTAATTAAGCTTTGGACTTTGTATTATATGTGGAACAGGGTGGTGAATTTGGTTCTAGCCAATGTGTGTAGAAATGCCTGAAAAAAACATGCTTAAAATCAAGTCCTCCACCCTCAAAGATGGTTCTCTTCTTAGATGGAATGCAGTGAGAGTTTCAGCAAGACATCCCTGGAACTAAGAGCAAAGAACACTAGCTCTGATGGCCTTATCGCACATGCAAACCTCCATAGGCACAAATGAAAGTGCCAGGGCATCACACTCACACTTAGGCAAATAATTCATATGTTAATGATGAGGAACTCAAGAAGTTGAAAATTTCTAGCTTTAGTTACATAGTTAATAGGCCTGGTAATTAATGCATGTAGAAAGCTGTTGTTCCAGGAACTGCAATGTGTGACCGGTCCTACCCCGAATCCAGGAGACCCGCACACACTTAGACCTTTGTACCCAGGAGGACTGCAAGTGATTGAGATATCTGAACCATTGTGCTTCAGGGAGAGAACCTGCTGCCCAGGACACAGATGAAGAATCACCAGTCCAGAGATCGAACCAAGATGGCGGCACAGATAAACACCCATACTGCTGCCCCATACAGCAAATTCAAAAATACAACTAAGGACAAAACAGACACTATCCAGAACCACCAGAAGGCTGGCTGAGTGGACATTCCATAAACAAAAGGAAAAATAAAAGGACACTGAGACTCTGGGGAGCTGAGGAGGACAGAGTTGTGGATAGGCGCAGAGTCAGAGGTTCAGAGCTGCGCAGGAGCAGAAAGGGTGGGTGGCTGCAAACCCAGCTGGTTTTCTTCAACTGGGAGGGAGACAAAGGCATCCCACTGCACTGAGCCCCAGTTCCGGGTGAGTCTCAGGGAACCCAAACTAATATGGGGTGAAACTGGACTGTAAGGAGGAAACACGCTGAAACTTGGGCACTGCAAAGGTGTGCGAGCTATTGGAGAGGGCTTGGGGCTGGCTCTAACGTTCAGGAGGAAAAAAAAAACAACCCCAAAAATGCCAGACTGCTTTGTTTTCCCCATTCTGGTGAGATTTTGGGTGTGCAGACTCATTTGGGGAGAAACTAGACTGTCTGGCAACGGGCAGAGCTCAGGGCAGCTTTCTCTCAGAGGTGCGTGCAGCTGTTGCTGCAGGGCATGGAGACCCCGGAGCCGTTTAGGGCGGAGCTGACACGAAATCAAGGCTGCCTGCCCAGCCCAGAGACTCTGCCCCATCCAGGCTGAGCAGAGAGGCACTCACAGCATAAACAACTGATCCTCACAGCCAATTGGCCTGGAGATCAAACCCTCCTAGTGCTAACAACAATAATCCAGGCTTAACTTCAACAAGACTGTGCAACCCATAAAGGGCTACACCAAGAGTATCCACCTCAAGTAACTGGGGAGGCTGAGCCATTGTCCCTTAAAGGACATCTACCACACAAAGCCACTCTATCAACTCAGGGAAGCAGCCAAAATGCAGAGACATGGAAAGAGATCACATGTGAAAGAAATGGAGGAACAAAAACGACTGCACATAGAGTTCAAAACCACGGTTATAAGCTTTTTCAAGAGGCTCCTAGAAAAGGCCGATGAACTTAATGAGACCTTCGAGAATATGAACGAGACCCTCGAGGATATGAAAAAGGACCAACTAGAAAATGAGCATACACTGACTGAAATGAAAAATATTATGCAGAGACCCAAAAGCAGTCTAGAGGACTGCAAGAATCAAGTCAAAGATTTGAAAAACAAAGAAGCAAAAATCACAAAGCCTGAAAAGCAAGAAGCAGAAAGAGTCCAAAAAATTGAAGATAGTGTAAAGAACCTCTGGGACAACCTCAAGTATACCAATATCTGAATTATGGGGGTGCCAGAAAAAGAGAGAGAGCAAGATAATGAAAACCTATTTGAAGAAATAGTGACTGAAAACTTCCCCCACCTGGTGAAAGAAATAGACTTACAAGTCCAGGAAGCACACCGAACCCCAAACAAAAGGAATCCAAGGAGGACCAACCCAAGACACATCATAATTAAAATGCCAAGAGCAAAAGATAGAGAATATTAAAAGCAGCAAGAGAAAAACAGTTAGTTACCTACAAGGGCGCACCCATAAGATTGTCAGAAACTATGCAGGCCAGACGGGAGTGGCAAGAAATATTCAAAGTGATGAATACCAAGAATCTACAGCCAAGACCGGTTTGGCTCAGTGGATAGAGTGTCGGACTGCGGACTGAAGGGTCCCGGGTTCGATTCCAGGAAGGGCATGTACCTTGGCTGTGGGCACATCCCTAGTAGGGGGCATGCAAGAGGCAGCTAATCGATGTCTCTCTCTCATCAATGCTTCTGACTTTCTATCCCTCTCCCTTCCACTCTGTAAAAAATCAATAAAATATATTTTTTTAAAAAAAGAATCTACAACCAAGATTACTCTATCCAGCAAAGCTATCATTCAGATTTAAAGGTCAGATAAAGTGCTTCACAGATAAGAAAAAGCTAAAGGGGTTCATCAACACCAAACCAGTATTATATGAAATGCTGAAAGGTGTTCTTTAGGAAGAGGAAGAAGAAGAAAAAGGTGAAGATGAAAATTATGAACAACAAATACACATCTATCAACAAATGAATCTAAAAATCAAGTGAATTAAAAATCTGATGAACAGAATAAACTGGTGAATATAATAGAATCAGGGGCATAGAAACTGAGACTGGACTGATGATTCTTGGGGGAAAGGGATGTGGGAGGGTGTGGAAAGAGACTGGACAGGAGAGGAGGAACACCAAGATGGCGGCATAGGTAAACACCTATTGTTCTGCCCCTCGCAGAGATTTAAGAACTACAACATAACAGCAGAACAGACAGCATCCAGAATCACCAGAAAGCTGGCTGAATGAAAACTCCAATAATAGGAGTAGAGGTGGGACACTGAGACTCAGGAGCGGCGGGAGCACAGCCTTTCAGACGGAAACAGGTTAGGAGCCGTCCTGGTCGCGCCCGCGGGCTCGGGCTGAAGCAGCAATCCCGGCCGGATTTCTCCAACGGGGAGGGCGGAGACGTCCCACTGCACAGATTCCCCAGTGCCAGGCGAGGTCCGAGGTCCGGGGGACGCACCCTGGAAGCGGGGTGCGGCAGAGGCTCCTAGTCTGCGAGAAACCCGGAGGCGGCGAAAAGAAGTTTCCTCGAAAGGGTCACGCAAACCCGCGACTTGCCCCCTAGAAACTTGTCTCCTGGTTCCGGAAACCATCTATTTTACAACCCTGGGCTAGACTTTTGGTGTGCAGGCACATTTGGGGAAAGGCAGAGTTGTCTGGCAAGGGGAAGAGACTAGCGGCTTTTTCTTGGAGGTGTCTGCAGCCATCCCCATCCAACACAGACCCGCGCACGCAAGCGTCACTTAGGACTGAGGCTGCCTGCGCAGCTCAGAGACTCCGCCCATCCAACCTGAACACAGTCTCCCTTCACAGCCAATTGGCCTGGAGGTCAAACCCTGCTAGGGCTAACAACAAAAAGCTGGGTTTAAATTCAAAAATACTGAATACAACCCATAAAGGATTGCAGTAAGAGCACCCACCTCAGGTAACTGGGGAGACTGAGCCACTGTCCCTTTGAGGATATCCACCACATAAAGCAGCCACCATGCAGAGATATGGAAAGAAATCAGGGATGAAAGAAATGGAGGAGAAAAGACGACAAGACATAGAGTTCAAAACCACGGTTATAAGGCTTTTCAAGAGGCCCCTACAAAAGGCCGATCAACTTAATGAGAATTACCAGGAAATAAACAAGACCAACCATGAAATGAAGGAGAATTACAAGGAAATGAATGAGACCCTCAAGGAAATGAACAAGACCCCTGAGGATACGAACCAGACCCTCACGAATAAAAAAAAGGACCAACTAGAAATCAAGCATACACAGACTGAAATAAAAAATATTACACAAAGTCCTAAAACCAGTCCAGAGGGCCACAAGAACCAAGTCAAAGATTTGAAATACAAAGAAGCAAAATCCACTCAGATGGAAAAGCAAGAAACAAAAAGAATTCAGATAATTGAAGATAGCGTAAGGGGCCTCTGGGACAACCTCAAGCATACCAATATCCGAATTATAGGGGTGCCAGAAAAAGAGAGAGAGCAAGACAATGAAAACATATTTGAAGAAATAGTGACTGAAAACTGCCCCCACCTGGTGAAAGAAATTGACTTAGGAGTCCAAGAAGTGCACCGAACCCCAATATATAGGAACCCTAAGAGGACCACACCAAGGCACATCATAATTAAAATGCCAAGAGCAAAAGACAAAGAGAGAATAATAAAAGCAGCAAGAGAGAAACAGTTGGTTACCTATAAGGGAGCACCCATACGATTGTCAGCGGATTTCTCAACAGAAACGATGCAGGCCAGACAGGAGTGGCAAGAAATATTCAAAGTGATGAACAGCAAGAATCTACAACCAAGATTACTCTATCCAGCAAAGCTATCATGCAGAATTGAAGGTCAGATGAAGTGCTTCGCAGATAAGAAAAAGCTAAAGGAGTTCATCACCACCAAACCAATATTATATGAAATGCTGAAAGATATTCTTTAAGAAGAGGAAGAAGAAAAAGGTAAAGATGAAAATTATGAACAACAAATACACATCTATCAACAAATGAACATAAAAATCAAGTGAATTGACAGGCTGTTGAAGAGGATAAACTGGTGAATATAACAGAGACATAGACATAGAGAGGGAATGGACTGACAATTCTTGGGGAGAAAAGGGTTGTGGGAATGCAGCAAGAGACTGGACAAAAATCTTGCAACAATGGGAGAGGACATTGGGGAGGGGGAGGTGAGGGTGGAGGGTGGGATAGGTACAGGGTGGAGGGGAGCTATAGGGGGATAAAAAGGGGAAACAATGTAATTAATAAACTGAACAATAAAGATAAATAAATAAATAAAGTCAGAAACATTGATGGGAGAGAAATATTGATCAGCTGCCTCTTGCAGACTCCCGCAGCCAAGGTACATGCCCTTGACCAGAATCGAACCTGGGACCTTCCAGTTCGCAGGCTGATGCTCTAGCCACTGAGCAAAACCGGTTTCAGCAGATCTCTAGTATTTTGAACCAGCTTCTGGAGGCAAGGCTGCTGTCTAGGACAGCGAGGGTCTGTTGAACAGGGAAGGTCTACTGGAAAAAATTCGGGCTGATTATGCCGGGTTCAAATCCCAGCACTATTTAACTAGATGTATGATTCTTTTAACTTCTCTCATCTTAGACTTTCCTTTATAAAATATAAATAATGTCAATATTTTGAGCATTGTTATAAGGAAGAAATAAAAGGCTTAATAAAAGTGCCCAGTTCGGTGTTTAGCATAAGATAAGGACTCAGTAAATAGTAGGTTCATATCAATGATACAAAATGATAATATAATTAATTATGCTACTGCTGCTGCTGTCTTAGAACTGCATACATTTCAGTCTATTATTCCTGCCAAATTCAGATTCTTCATTAGCAGCAAGAGATGCTCACCAGTTTAAAACACACAAATAAAAGTACTAATCAAAAGCAGAGGTCTCTGCCTTACTGGTTGCTCACAGCTTCACAACAAATAAATTTTCTGGAGCTGACCACATCTCTATAAGCTAAGGATCATTACATTTCTTTTTTCCCCAAATTTATATTAAGTTAAATTTCAAACTTACTGAAAAGCTGAAGAATTGTATCATAAACACCCATATATCCATCATCTAAGTTCCAAGATAAACAGGTTTTAAAATTTGTTTTATCACATATCTATCCGTTTTCCCATTCCTTTATTGATTCATCAATCCATGTTTTTTGGGGGAGAGGGGAGATGTTTGTCACAGTAAGTTTCAAACATCAGTACATATGAAATCTCTTTCCGTTGTTCATACTCCATCCCCTTTCCTTCCCTTGGCCCATTAGTCTGCCCAGACCTCTGAGGACATACAAAAAGCCATAACTGACATAACACTGTATCTTTACAGCTTAATGGCACTAATTTTGTATGCCGCCTACCTGGAAGTGATTTACACACAAATTTATATACAAGCAAATTATGTAGGGCAATGACTACTTCTGAACCCCAACCGTCACATCAGCTATGCAAAAATTTCTAAAACTACCATCCTACAACGCAAAATCGGATCAGCTTGCTTCAGCTGACACTGATAAACCAATAAAAACTTCACAAGACATTTTATTTTATTTTTGAATATATTTTAATTAATTCCAAAGAGGAAGGGAGAGGGAGAGAGAGACAGAAATATCAATGATGAGAGAGAATCACTGATCGGCTGCCTCCTGCACATCCCCTACTGGAGATCAAGCCCACAACCCAGGGATGTGCCCTTGACTGGAATCGAATTCAGGACCCTTCAGTCCCCTGGCTGACACCTTATCCACTGAGCCAAACTGGCTAGAGCTTCATAAGACATTTTAGAAAAGTTCCAGGAAAGCCCAGCCCCTCAGCTCGGGGTTTTTATTGGACATACACTCTTTAAGGATCACTGCTGTTTTATATAAAACAAATCACTCCTGATACCCCTAAATGAGAAAGAAAAGAGCTAAACCAGTCATCACACTTGAACAGGAAAGCTATCCAGGAACAAAGGTAGGCTCCTACATATCCTATCATTTTCTAACCAGAAAATGAAAAACAAACAAAAAACCCACCTGTAAGTAAATTTATATTGCAAACCCTGACCCCATCCTACATCAAGTCCAAACCAGACTCAATTAGTGCATGTTGGCAAATTGTGATTTTCTGCACTCAGATTAATATTCAAAAGGGAAACTGTTAGGAACAAGGCTGGTAGAGTCAAGAGAGCCCTGTATTTGTTTATTTTTATTTTTTTTAATCTTTATTGTTCAGTTTATTAATTACATTGTTTTCCCCCTATCCCCCCTATAGTTCCCCTCCACCCTGTACCTATCCCATCCTCCACCCTCCTCTTCCCCTCCCCACTGTCCTCTCCCATTGTTGCAAGATTTTTGTCCAGTCTCCTGCTGCACTTCCCACAACCCTTTTCTCCCCAAGAATTGTCAGTCCATTCCCTCTCTATGTCCATGTCTCTGTTATATTCACCAGTCTATCCTGTTCAACAGCCTATCAATTCACTTGATTTTTATGTTCATTCGTAGATAGATGTGTATTTGTTGCTCATAATTTTTATTTTTACCTTTTTCTTCTTCCTCTTCTTTTTTTATTTTATTTTTATTTTTTTAATCTTTATTGTTCAGTTTATTAATTACATTGTTCCCTTTTTCCCCCCTAGAGCTCCCCTCCACCTGGTACCCATCCCACCCTCCGCACTAACCCCCCTCCACCGTCCTCTCCCATGGGTGCATGATTTTTGTCCAGTCTCTTGCTGCTCTTCCCACACCCCTTTTCTCCCCAAGAATTGTCAGTCCATTCTCTCTCTATGTCCATGATTCTGTTATAATAACCAGTTTATCCTGTTCATCAGGTTATTAATTCACTTGATTTTTATATTCATTTGTTGATAGATGTGTATTTGTTGTTCATAATTTATATTTTTACCTTTTTCTTCTTCTTCTTCTTAAAGAATACCTTTCAGCATTTCATATAATATTGGTTTGGTGGTGATGAACTCCTTTTGCTTTTTCTTACCTGTGAAATACTTTATCTGACCTTCAATTCTGAATGATAGCTTTGCTGGATAGAGTAATCTTGGTTGTAGATTCTTGGTATTCATCACTTTGAATATTTCTTGCCACTCGCGTCTGGCCTGCATCGTTTCTGTTGAGAAATCTGCTGACAATCGTATGGGTGCTCCCTTATAGGTAACCAACTGTTTTTCTCTTGCTGCTTTTAATATTCTCTCTTCGTCTTTTGCTCTTGGCATTTTAATTATGATGTGTCTTGGTGTGGTCCTCTTTAGATTCCTATATTTTTGTGTTCTGTGTGCTTCTTGGGCTTTTAAGTCAGTTTCTTTCATCAGGTGGGGGAAGTTTTCAGTCACTATTTCTTCAAGTAGGTTTTCATTATCTTGCTCTCTCTCTTTTTCTGGCACCCCTATAATTCGAATATTGGTATGCTTGAGGTTCTCCCAGAAGCCCCTTACATTATCTTCAAGTATCTGGATTATTTTTGTTTCTTGCTCTTCCAGCCGAGTGGATTTTGCTTCTTTGTATTTCAAATCTTTGACTTGCTTCTTCTGGTCCTCTTGACTGCTTTTAGGACTTTGTGTAATATTTTTTATTTCAGTCTGTGTATGCTTAATTTCTATTTGGTCCTTTTTCATATCCTTGTAGGTCTCATTCATTTCCTCATAGGTCTTGTTCATTTCCTGGTTGGTCTTGTTCATTTCCTCGGAGGTCTTGTTCATTTCCTCGTAGTTCTCATTAAGTTCATCGCCCTTTTCTCGGAGACTCTTGAACATCCTGATTACTGTGTTTTTGAACTCTATGTCTAGTCATCTTTTTCCCTCCATTTCTTTCACACCTGATTTCTTTCCCTGTCTCTGCATGGTGGCTGCTTTCCTGAGTTGGTCAATTAGCTTTGTGTGGTAGATGTCTTCTAAGGGTCAGTGGCACAGTCTCCCCAGTTACCTGAGGTGGATACTCTTACTGCAATCCTTTATGGGTTGTACAGTATTGTTGGACTTAAGCCCAGCTAATTGTTGTTAGCCCTAGGAGGGTTTGACCTCCAGGCCAATTGGCTGTGAAGGTGAGCTGTTTTCCGGTTGGATGGGTGGAGTCTCCAGGTTGAGAATGCAGCATCTGCTCTGTCCTATGCGGTGGGCGGGTCTGTGCCAGGTGGTAACGGCTGCAGGCACCTCCAAGAGAAAGCCGCCGCTGGTCTCCACCAGTTACCAGACAACTCTGCCTCTCCCCAAATGAGTCTGCACACCCAAAGTCTTGCCCAGGGTTGTAAAACAAAGCAGTCCGGTGGTCTCCTAAACGAGGAACAAGTCACGAGTCCTCTCTGTGCTGTCGTGCACTTTACGCACAAACTGCTGTTCCAAGCTGCACACACTCTCCTCAAACTCGCAGACCTCTGCCGCACCCGGCTTTTAGCATGCCTACCCCGGACCTCGGACCTCGCCTGGTGCTGGGGAATCCGTGCAGTGGGACGTCTCTGCCCCCCCCCCCAACCCCTGTTGGAGAAATCCAGCTGGGATTGCTGCTGCCCGCCCTACAGCCCGCACGTGCACACGGCTCCGAACCTCTCTCCGCGCGTATCTTTAAGTCTGCGCTCTGCCACTCCTCTGAGTCTCAGTTTCTTTCCTTTACTTTTATTTGTGGAGTTTTCACTCAGCCAGCTGTCCGGTGATTCTGGGTGATGTTTGTTTTGTTGTTATGTTGTAGTTTTGGAATTGTTGTGCGGGGCAGCACAATAGGTGTTAACCTATGCCGCCATCTTGGTTCCTCTCTTGAGAGCCCAGGATTTGAATGTCAGGTCTTACTAGATATTGATGGAGCAAGTCTCTTAAACTTGAGCCCAAAGTTTATCCATAAAATGGACTTAATACTCTCAACAACTCCAGAGGCTTGGGGGAGCTGATACCAGCGGCACTGGCGGTGGGATTGAGAGCGCAGCAGTGCATAGTCAGCAGGGGACAAGGCTCCTGAAATACACTGTCTCCTATACCGATTGGAGCAAATTTGGGGATTGTATCATGTTTGAATGGAGACAACAGTAGAACCAAGCTGCCCTGGTTCTATGCATATCTGATGATACAGTGTTATTTCATTTGGCTAATACACAGCAGACCTATGGATCTGAGGCCTGAGGGAAGGGCCTGGCTGAGTGAGAAAACGTGGGAAGTGAGTAACCAAATTCACTTGGGAGAAAGGAGCGGCAGGGCTGATTGTGGGTTGGGGAGAAGGGGATCAGAGAATGAATCTTTTCATAAGGCTGCAGAAAACATTAATTTGCTATTTTTTAAATTAGCACCCAAAGCTACAGAGTCTGAAAAAGGGGCCTGGCTAGATTTAAACTCCAGTGGGATCCTGACTTAGAAGTTTGCTGTGGACACAGGGTGGGAGGCTGGGAGCCAGAGGTCCTTCCTGTGGGACTAGGCTCAGCACCTCCCTCATGCCAGTATAGACAAGCCACCCATACCTCTCAGGGATGGTGTGATGATCACAGTGCATGTTGGTTGCCCAGTGTAGGTAGATGCTCCAGGAATTGGTGACAGGCAAAGTGCCCTGCAGATGGTTAAGGATAAGCACAGAAAGAGAGCAAACTATTTGGATGAAAATATCTTCCCCCCTAGTTGTGCTCCCCTCACATAAAGTTATCCAGAACAAAGAAGAACTCAGGTTGAGAAATCTTTTAAGAGTGATGGGTTCCATACTAGGAGATATTTCAGTTCATAACAATATTTAAGAGACGGAATAAAACCTCTTTCCTCACGCGTGCCTTTAACCAATACAGCAAATGCCCAAGAATGAATAGATTCTGTGCTTCTAAACATTCTTCATTCATTACTACTTGGCTTAAAAAAAAGTGTTAGGGTAGGGATAATTTGAGATCTTGTTCTCTGGTACATGTTATCAATTTGGCTCAAGTATATCCTCATAAAAATTATCTACAGAGTTGGACACTTTTTGTGTGTGACATTTACTTGAAGTATGTAGAAAGCCACCCATTGCCTTCCCTAGCAGAGAGATGTGGACAAGGAACTTGGCTTCCTCTGTTGCTGGAGACCTTGAGCTCTGGCAAAGGTCAGAGCTATACACCCACTGTCTAGTAGAGACAAAGGGAGCTTAAGCAATTTCCACTTTATAGTCTTATGTAAATTCTTGCTGATAGGCTATCATCGAGGTGTTACTGGAATTGCCTGCCTAAGGGCTAAGGGTGTATCCCAAACCTGAATAAAAGGGATGGCAAGGACAGAGCAAAGTGGAGTCCTTCCTTGGGCTTCCATCTGGGCCCCAATTTCCAAATTATTATCTTGTCTTGTCTCTTTCATTTGCGGGGCCTTCTCCAGAGCCTGAACCCTGAACCCGGAGCTACACAGGATGTGGGACACTCATAGAAGTAGTATAGCAAGATTCCTATGAAGCACACCCCAAACTGCCCTCTGAACCCTAACCCACTGCTAGTCACAAAGACCTTCTGTGCCTCCTGACTCCTCAGTTTGCATCAGGCGAGCTAGGTGAGCTCCCAGGAAACCAAGACTGTAGATAATGTTTTTTGAAAACAACATCAAATAAAAGACAGTCTCCAACTTCAATGGAGGCGAATTTATCAGGCACCCAACAAACAGATATCTGCCCCTGTCTATAACATTCACCTCTGCCTGCAGCAAACATGAGTGAGAAGCTGCTGATACCAGAGATAGACAACTATCCCAAGACATGAACAAGGCATGTATAGTATACCTATGGATTGATATTGAACTCAGAATCTGTTTATCTTTACCTATTTTCTAATATTAGTCTTAATAGTTATACATGTTCTTTGAGTGTTTCTATATAACCTGTTTATTATTACTGAACATGTATAAGGTAAATGTTAGTACTCTTTTCATAGTTTATGTAAATACTAGAGGCCTGGTGCACGAAATTCATGCATGGGGGTTGGGGGATGTCCCTTAGCCCAGCCTGCACCCTCTCCAATATGGGACCCTTGAGGGGTGTCCGACTGCCCGTTTAGGCCCGATCATACTGGGATCGGGCCTAATGGGCAATTGAACATCCTTCTCACAATCCAGGACTGCTGGCTCCAAACTGCTCACCTGCCTGCCTCCCTGATTGCCACTAACCACTTCTGCCTGCCAGCCTGATCACCCCCTAACCACTACCCTGCCAGCCTAATTGATGTCTAACTGCTCCCCTGCTAGCCTGTTTGCCCCCTACTTCCCTCCTCTGCTGGCCTGGTCACCCCTAACTGCCCTCCCCTGCAGGCTTGATTGCCCACAACTGCCCTCCCTTGCAGGGCCTGGAACCCTCCCAATGCCCCTCCTCTGCTGGCCATCTTGTGGTGGCCATCTTGTGTCCACATGTGGGCAGGATCTTTGACCACATGGAGGCAGCCCTCTTGTGTTTTGGAGTGATGGTTAATCTGCAAATTACTCTTTTATTAGATAGGATAGAGGCCTGGTGCATGGGTGGGGACTGGCTGGTTTGCCCTGAAGAGTGTCCCTGATCAGGGTGGGGGTTCCCTTGGAGTGAGGGGTGGCCTGTGCGAGGGGTCTGTGGAGATTTGAAGGCTCCCCCAACCCCCTTGCCAGTGACCCAAGCGGAGGCCCTGGGATCTGGGATTAATCTATGTCTAAATTGAAACTTTGTAGCCTGGAGCGGAGCCAAGCCTTCTGCTTGCTCCAGGGTGGCAGCCATTTCTGTTTGAAACTTTGTAGCCAAGAGTGGAGGTCTAGGCCGGTAACAGCAGGCTGAAACCTTGGCTTCCTCCGTTGCCAGGGAAACCCAAGCCTCTTCTCTCCAGCTCAGTGGCTGCTGCCATTTCTGTATCTTTTATAATTGAAACTTTGTAACATTGAGTGGAGGCCTAGGCAGGCAATGGCAGGTGGCTTGGCTTCCTCTGTTGCCAGGGAAACCCAAGCCTTGCTCCTGCTCTCAGTGGCGGCAGCCATCTTGGTTGGGATTTATTTGCATAATCTGCTCCTGATTGGTTGGTGGGCATGGCCATTGCTTGTGGGTGTGGTGAAGGTACAGTCAAATTTGCATATTGCTATTTTATTAGATAGGATTATGCTAGATGCAAAATACTGAAAAATGAGGTGGAAAGCAAAACTTAGATCATGACAGTCACAGAATAGAAATGATCTGCAGTGTTTTATTTGTAGTGAAAGCTGTAAGACCTAACTGCCTTCCATTTACCTGTCCTCTTCTTGGGAAAAATTTGTCCTCAACTCAGATCTCATTGTTATGGTGAGAGGGTTAGCTTGACTGACAAATACACAGGTAGGGGTTCAATGAAAAAAAAAAAAGACAGGGGAAACATAGGCAGGGGCAGACATGGCCTAGGGGGGGATCAGGCTTAAGCCAACAGATGGACATCCCCTGAGGGATCCTGGACTGCAAGAGGACACAGGCTGGGCAAAGGGACCCCCCACCCTCCGCCCAGTGCATGAATTTCGTGCACCATGCCTCTAGCGAATATATAAAATCATTGTTGTGTGCTATCAATGAGGTGATACAAATGGCCAAGGCACTTAAAACAGACAATTCTTTAAAGATACTCCCCCCCCCCCTTTCACTTTCAGGGACATCAGGAAAGAAAAACTTCATTTTATTTTTCCCAGGTCTTTTAAAAATATCATCAGGGTCATTAAAAAACAGTAAAGCTATCTGGAATAGCTGACAAACAATTTGGAAACTATTTCTTTCAAGACAGCTATAATGATTTTTCTTTCCCTTTTTAAATGTCAAGGATAACTGAAACTTTTTACTTTTACATCTGTGATTCACTGACCAATCCCAAACAAGTTTTGGAAGTACTCAAGAAGTTGATTCCAGTCAGTTCAATGTATTTTAATTCAGTTTTAAAATACCACATTCTCTCCTACATACCTTTAACCTGGAAAACTATTATTCTGTGGAGCACTTGATATTTAAAAATATAAAATATTTAAAAACATACACAGAAATATGATTACAAAGTATTTCACAATGGGAACTTTTTACAATGTTCTGAATATTATAAATACTAGCATAAGCAGTCATATTGAATCACTCATATCTTTTTCAAATATATTACTCTAGGAGGCATCATATCTAATAATAGACAAACATGTAAATTGACCTTACCTCTGCTATACCCACAGCCAATCAGAGTGAGTATGCAAATTAACCCAACAAAGATGGAGGTTAATTTGCATACATAGGCGCTCAGAAGCCTGGGTCCTGGGAACTTTCTTAGCACCCAAGTCACTACAAGGTAGGCCCTGCATGGGTCCTGAGCAACCTAGGAAGGGCCTGAGCCAGGGGACTCCTGGGCTAGGGTGGAACTGACGATCAGAGGGAGCTGGGGACGAAGCTCATGATTGGAGGGAGTTGAGGGGGGGGCCCTGCCCAGTCCCTGAGGCTTTAGGCCTTGACAGGGGTGGAGCCTGAGATCATAGAGTGAACTACAGAGGAAACACCTTTTCTGCCCTCTCATTGGCTAAGCTGCCTGGTAATATTCTTAGTAATTTGGGTATAAGAATCCAAAAAGGTGATCTAGGACTTTTCTACCACACTCCTGGAGAAAAAAAGTGAAAGTCCACTGCTGGAGGGCTAAGAAATGTCATATCCTGCCTAGCCAGTTGGCTCAGTGGATAATGCCTAGGATTGCTGACCGCAGGGTCTGGGTTTGATTCTGAGCAAGGGCATGTACCTGGGTTGCAGGCTCCTCCCTGGCTGGGGCCCAGGTCAGGGATCATGCCAGAAATAACCAATCAAAGTGCTCCTCTCACTTTGATGTTTCTCTCTGTCTTTCCCTTTCTCTTCCGCACTCTCTGAAAATCAATGGAAACATATCCTCAGGTGAGGGGAAAGAAAGAAAGAAAGAAAGAAAGAAAGAAAGAAAGAAAGAAAGAAAGAAAGAAAGAAAGAAAGAAAGAAAGAAAGATAGAAAGAAAGAAAGAAAAAAAGAAAGAAAGAAAGGGAGGGAGGGAGGGAGGGAGGGAGGGAGGGAGGGAGGGAGGGAGGAAGGAAGGAAGGAAGAAAGGAAAGGAAAGGAAAGGAAGGAAGGAAGGAAGGAAGGAAGGAAGGAAGGAAGGAAGAAAGAAAGAAAGAACGAAAGAAAGGTCATATCCTATGAAAGACACATCTTTAAAATGCCTTAAAAAGTTTTCATTTTTTCATGGTGAAGGGACTGGAGTCCATGTTATGAAAACACCTTGGTGGCTATGGTGACTGACAGTGGCTGTAGCAGCGGGGTGATGGGGCTGGTGCCTTTTTCTGATTAGCCCGGTCGCCTCCCACAAATGGAGGCCAGGCTGGGGCCTAAGCTGTCAATAGGACATCCCCTGGGGGTTCCCAGTATGTGAGAGGGGGCAGGCTGGTCTGAGGGACGCCCCCCACCCCGTGCATGAATTTCATGCACCGCACCCCTAGTCTATATTATAAAAGGCCAGTGGCCCTAATGCCATAACTACCAAAAGAACAGTGGCTGTTTTGGTGGGCAGAGCAGGGCGCAAGCTACTAGCAGCAGAGAGCTAAGAGTGGTGGAAAGCGAAACAGTGAGCTATGAGTGGCGATGGGTGGGGCAGCCAGCTGAGGCAAGCAGAAGCGACCAAAGGACTGGTCACCAGGAGGTGCATGTCCCTCTGTCCCTCTCTCCTGGCTTGTTAGCCACTTGCAGTGGCAGGGTGGGGCTCACAGCTCAGGTGGCAAGCTATTTGTGCATGATTTGATGCATGCTGGGACTCTAGTATTAAATAAATGGAGGGGGGCACAACTGGGTAAATACAGCATCTTACATAGCATAATCAGCAGAAGATAGAATCAGGAATTCTAAGTAGATGTAGTTATCCCAGGGGAAGAAAAGTCTGGCGATTGGCAGGTGCAGGACAAATTTGGGGAAAATGAAACTAAACTAAGTTGAGAATCAAGGGAGTAGAGGGGAGTGATGGTCAAATGGTTGAGAAGGGGCAAGTGACCTTTGCAGAAGGTCATTAATTCTGGACAAGAAAAGTTGATTTAGTAGGCAAAGGGATTTTACGGTTTGTGAATTGAGTTGCCAAACATAAGAGCTGAAGGGGAGCCTCAAGATGATCTAATTGAGTGCTTCTCAAAATTTGCTATCAAATATTTCTAAAGACCAAGAGAAGTGAATTTCATACCTTATGGAGTCAAAGGCCCTACCTTCCTTATTAGTCCTCCTCTAAAACAGAAGGTCTGATTTCAATCTGAAAAATTATTGTGGGGTTTTCCATTGAATTTCAAAGACAGCATTATTATTTTTTAAATTCTTCCCTAAGGATACATTTTTATTGATTTTAGAGGAAGAGAGAGAGAGAGAGAGAGAGAGAGAGAGAGAGAGAGAGAGGGAGAGAGAGAGAGAGAAATATCTATGTGAGAGAGAAACATCCACTGGTTGCCTCCCACATGCACTCAACTTGGGATCAAACCCAAATATCTGTGCCCTGGTCAGGAACGGAACCCACAACCTCCCACAGTCTCTGGCTGTCTGTGGCAGCACTCTAACCAGCTGGGCCACTGGGCCAGGGCGACAGCACAAGTTTTTGTATAATGAATCTATGAATCTTGGCTGCAGCTCAAAAAGACTAAGTGATAGTAAAGGAATCAGAAATGAAGTATCTCTTGTCCCTCTGTCCAAAGCTTTTTCTGCAACACCACATTGTCACACAGAAAAAGCAAGCACTGATCTGACTGGCACAGGGCACATCACATTAAAAAAGATTCAGCATTCACCCAGTGACACCATAAGGTAAGATACAGGCTTCCCCAGTTGGCCCCATGGACTCACCGGGTCCCACCATGCCACCCCCACCCCCGATCCCCACTCACACATGTGCACACATGTGCAGAACAGTCTCTAGTGGTGTGAAGGAGATGGCTTACAGCAGGCTTCTTCCACGGGATGGACATTTCTAGCTTATTTATGAAGGGAGAACAGAGCCTCAGATAAATACCTTCTTTCCTGTGTAGAGCTGAGCAGCTGCTAATCAAAGGCTGTCAAGCATGATTTGTACTACCCAGGACTTCTTGGAAGGCATAGAAAGATCTCAACACCACGTTTATCTCTTTCATTGCTCATTCTGGCAATAGCATTACAGTCAGGCAGGCTGAGATAAGACAATTTTCTAAAAATATGGACCAAATGAGACTGTTTAAAGCCTCCTTTATGGAGTTAAAAGTCAGGACTTTCCCGTTAGGCTGTTTTGTGTGTTCTTTCCCAAATCCAACAGCATTCTAGCCATCTAAGAACACAATTATTTCCCCCAAAGACTGGTAAGCAAGTCTGCATTCTTTCCAAGAGCCCGGGCAACTGTCCACAAGCGCGCCCTGCTCAGGCGCGACTTGCGGGGGTCCGTCCCGGCTGTTGAGAAGCACTGGCTCTGTTGGACCTGGTGCTGCTCAGCAGGTAAGTGGCTGTGAGTCGGTCTGGTTCAATACTTTCAGGGATGAATTTCTACTTTTCCAACTTACATGAAAGAGTGAGATTCTAGAGAATGACCTGCATGCCAATATTTTATATGGTGTTTAAATTTAGGGAGAAGAAATTCAATCCATCTGCATTAAGCTTTTCACCAGCTCTGTTTGAATGACTGCTGGTGACAGTACTATGGTGATGCTGGAGGAGGTTTGCTATTGGTATATATAGATTCTATTTTCTTTATACTACAACCAATAAACAAAGGAAATGCAACTCTTTCAAACAAGCTTTCTAAACAGACCCATTTTCAGAATTTAGGTTCCTTAAAGCTGCCAGATAATAAAAGAGAAACATGCAAATTAACCATCACTCTGCTATGCCAAGCCACACCTACCAGCCAATCAGAGGAAGTACGCAAATTAAGCCATCAAAGATTGTGGGTAAATTTGCATACATAGGAGGGGCAGGCAGCGCCATGGCCCGCCCCTGGGGATTCAGGTCCATCAGGGCCAGGGGAGGCCTGGTGGGCAGCACAGACACCGCTAGCAACGCACTGGTCCCTCGGGGCCTGGGAGGCGGGCTGGGCAGCAGTGACACCGCCCATGGGGTCCGGGTCCATCGCAGCCTTGGGGGGGCAGCAGCCTGCCTTGCCAGGCCTGAGGTCCCAGGGGGAATATTGCTGTCCCAGGGAGGCATGGCTGGCTTGCCTAGCCACTCCCGTGGAGCCCCGGGAACATCGCAGGCATGGGGTTGCTGAGACCCAGGCTGGGCCTCTGGCCACAGACTCACAGCTTTGAGGAGACTGACTCCACCAGGCATCCTGGAGGCCATGTGGCTGGGCCGCAGGTGCCCGTTCAAGATGTGACACAGAGCGGAGGTCGGGAGGAAATCCAGAGAATGGGATGTGGGGGTTCGAGACTCACTTCCTTTGGCCTTTGGCCTTGGTCTTGATCTTTTTCTTTTGGGCCTGGAGTGCAAACACTGCAGGAGAGAGGGATGGATGAAGGCTGAATGTGGAAGAAGAGGCACGAGGCTGACTGCGGGCTGCCTGAGGGGCTGCTCCAGGGCGAGTGCTGAGGCTTTGGCAAAGCGGCTGGCCAGGAGGCAGGCGTTCCAAGGGGCGAGGAGCTGTGTCTCACCGTCCCTCTCTGGGGACACCCACACAGGCACTGCCTTCGCCAGCAGGCTCTGGGCGACATCTGCAAATGCTTCTGCAACCTCTAGCATTCTGGGAAAAGAACTGACCCTGTGCCCCTCTGGGTACCAGGCTTGCTAGGAGTGTGCTGTCACCAATGCTGTAAATCAAAGACAAAAAACTGGCAAGGTGGGGTGCACCAGCGGGGGTTCAGGTGTGGGCAGGGGACCAGTAGGCAGGGATCTGCCTCACCTGCAGAGAGAGAGGTTCTGCAGTGGCCCCAAGACACAGGTGGGCCCGGCCAGGGATCAAGGGACATGGAAGGACACTAGGCAAGGGGCAAGGATCTGCAGCCCTGAGGCGGGGGTTGGGGGCGGTGCCACCTCAGTGGAGGGCGCCAGGCGGACTGATGTGATTCAGAGAAGCTCCCAGTGCCTTCACTGAGCTTTGAGGGCCAACTGAGATACTGTATAAGGAAAACGAGGGAAGAAGTGAGAAAGAAAAGGAAGGGCGAGCAACACAAAAGAAAGACTGGAAGGAACCTGTAAACCCGTTGTCAGTTAAATAGGGAATGTAGTAAATAGCGTTGTAATGATGGTATGATGTCAGGTAGGTACTGGAAATATCGGGGAACACTTGGTAAAGTATATGATTGTCTAACCACTATTCTGTAACTAAAATAAAACCTGAAACTAATACAAAATAATATTGAATGTAAAGAAATGAAAATAGGAGTGAAATTTTTATAAATTTCAAAGTTTAAATAAAGGCTGTAAAGGAAGGAAGGGGGAAAATAAAATAGTGTTTTTCATTTTCCACTTTATTGTCTTCTCAGTACATGAAAAAGACAGTTGTCTTTATATGGCGCTTTTATACTTTTCTAAATCATTATTTTTTTTTTTAATTTTAAGGCAAATTAAAGACAAAGAAAGGGACAAGAACACCAAGATGGCGGCATAAGCATACACCTATTGTTCTGCCCCGCGCAACGATTTAAGAACTACAACATAACAGCAGAACAGACAAGCACCCAGAATCGCCAGAAAGCTGGCTGAATGAAAACTCCACTAATAGGAGCAGAGGTGGGACACAGACTCAGGACCAGCGGAAGCGCAGACGGAAAGAGGTTAGGAGCCGCCCTGGTCGCGCGCGCGCGTGGGCTGGGGCTGGAGCAGGGACCGGCCGGATTTCTCCGAAGGGGCCCAGATTTCCCGAGCCGGGCGAGGTCCGAGATCTGGGGTACGAGAAGTCTCCCTGCACAGATTCCCCAGAACCGGCGAGGTCCGAGGTCCGGGGGACGCACCCTGGAAGCGGGGCGCGGCAGAAGCTCCTAGTCCCAAGGGTCTCGCAAACCCGCGACTTGCCCCCTGGAAATTTGTCTCCTGGTTCCAGAAACCATCTATTTTACAGCCCTGGGCTGGACTTTTGGTGTGCAGGCACATTTGGGAAAAGGAAGAGTTGTCTGGCAAGGGGAAGAGACTAGCGGCTTTCTCTTGGAGGTGTCTGCAGCCATCCCCACCCAACACAGAGCCGTGCGCGCAAGCGCCGCATAGGACCCAGCCTCTGCTGTCGCCGCCGGGCAGCCCAGAGACTCCACCCATCCAACCTGAACACAGTCTCCCTTCACAGCCAATTGGCCTGGAGGTCAAACCCTCCTAGGGATAACAACAAAAAGCTGGGTTTAAATTCAAAAACACTGAATACAACCCATAAAGGATTGCAGTAAGAGTACCCACCTCAGGTAACTGGGGAGACTGAGCCACTGTCCCTTTGAGGATATCCACCACATAAAGCAGCCACCATGCAGAGACATGGAAAGAAATCAGGTGTGAAAGAAATGGAGGAGAGAAGACGACAAGACATAGAATTCAAAACCACAGTTATAAGGCTTTTCAAGAGGCTCCTACAAAAGGCCGATCAACTTAATGAGAATTACCAGGAAATAAATAAGACCAACCAGCAAATGAATGAGAATTACAAGGAGATGAATGATACTTACAAAGAAATGAATGAGACCCTCAGGGAAATGAACAAGACCTCTGAGGATACGAACCAGACCCTCACAGATAAAAAAAACGACCAACTAGAAATCAAGCATACACAGACTGAAATAAAAAATATTACACAAAGTCCTAAAACCAGTCCAGAGGGCCACAAGAACCAAGTCAAAGATTTTAAATACAAAGAACCAAAATCCACTCGGCTGGAAAAGCAAGAAACAAAAAGAATTCAGATAATTGAAGATAGCGTAAGGGGCCTCTGGGACAACCTCAAGCAAGCCAACATCCGAATTATTGGGGTGCCAGAAAAAGAGAGAGAGCAAGTTAATGAAAACCTACTTGAAGAAATAGTGACTAAAAACTTCCCCCACCTGGTGACAGAAACTGACTTAAAAGCCCAAGAAGTACACAGAACCCCAAAATATAGGAATCTAAAGAGGATCACACCAAGACACATCATAATTAAAATGCCAAGAGCAAAAGATAAAGAGAGAATATTAAAAGCAGCAAGAGAAAAACAGTTGGTTACCTATAAGGGAGCACCCATACGATTGTCAGCAGATTTCTCAACAGAAATGATGCAGGCCAGACGCGAGTGGCAAGAAATATTCAAAATGATGAATAGCAAGAATCTACAACCAAGATTACTCTATCCAGCAAAGCTATCATTCAGAATTGAGGATCAGATGAAGTGCTTCGCAGATAAGAAAAAGCTAAAGGAGTTCATCACCACCAAACCAGTATTATATGAAATGCTGAAAGATATTCTTTAAGAAGAGGAAGAAGAAAAAGGTAAAAATATAAATTATGAACAACAAATACACATCTATTAACAAATGAACATAAAAATCAAGTGAACTGATAGGCTGATGAACAAGATAAACTGGTGACTATAACAGAAACATGGACATAGAGAGGGAATGGACTGACAATTCTTGGGGAGAAAAGGGTTGTTGGAAGTACAGCAAGAGATTGGACAAAAATCTTGCAACAATGGGAGAGGACATTGGGGAGGGGGAGGTGAGGGTGGAGGGTGGGATAGGTACAGGGTGGAGGGAAAATATAGGGGGATAAAAAAGGGGAAACAATGTAATTAATAAACTTAACAATAAAAAAAATTGTCACACGAAAAAAAAAAAAGACAAAGAAAGGAAATCTTGGTGTGTGGTCCCAATGATTCAATCATCAAGCCCTTATTATAACGCAGGGTTAGTAAAATTTCTGTGAGGGGTCATATCTATACTACTAAAAGCCTTGGGGGGTGATCAGGCCAGTTAGGGGCAATCGGGCTGGCAGAGGAGCAGTTAGGGGGCAATTAGGAAGGCAGGCAACTGGTTAGGATCCAGCGGTCCCGGATTGTGAGAGGGATGTCCGACTGCAGGTTTAGGTCTGGTCTCAGGGACTACAGTCGGACATCTCCAAAGGGATCCCAGATTGGAGAGGGTGCAGGTTGGGCTGAGGGACACCCTCCCCAGTGCACAAATTTCATGCACCGGGCCTCTATGAGATTTTACATGAGAAAGGAACCGAATGGACCATGTAGTTCCATAGCTTTTCATATTGTACCCCTTGAGGCCTGGTGTGGTGGGATGGGGGATCTCCTTGGTGTCTGAAGAGCATGAACACAGGTGGGGATGGTGAGGAAACTGAAGGGGTGGAGAGGCCCTAGGCTTCACTGCTACTTCACCCAGGCTGCTCTGTTCTGTACTGAGCTTCCATGTGATATTTTATAGAAGGGAAAGGTTCAGCTCCTAAATATTTTTGAAAACTATCCTAACCTGATAACATGGATTAAATTTTGTATCTCTCTCTCCCAAACAGATATGTTGGGGTCCTTACCTCCAGGACCCCAGAATGTGGCCTCATTTGGAAATAAGGCAGTTGCAGATGTAATTAGTTAAGATGAGTAGAGCAGGCACCTCGTCCAATACCACTGGCGTCCTTCTAAGAAGACAGCCACGTGGAGCCACCCAGACACAGGGAAGATGGCCATGTAAACACGGAAGCAGAGTTTGGAGTGATGCTGCCCCAGCCAGGATGTCTGAGGTTCCAGAAGGTAGAAAGTGGCAAGGGAGAATTCTGCGAGATCTTCAGAGGGAGACCTGGCCAACACCTTGATTTCACACTTCAGACTATGGAACTAAAAGGGAATAAACGTCTGTTGTTTTAAGCCACCCAGTTTGTGATCCTTTCTTACAGCAGCAATAGGAAACTAACTTACATGATTGGGCCTTTCTTTCTCAGTTTAGTTTTTTTAACTTCTCAGGCAATAACTGGACAAAGAAAAGTACATTGAAAGGCCTGGGGGTGGATGGGGTCAATGGGGAAAAAGGAACATCTAAAATACTTTCAACAATACAGACAAAAAATTTTAAAAAGTAGGAAGTTATTTCCTCAGTTTACTAACCAACTCCTGCCTCTCTTCCCACCCCTCCCCACAGGTCTCTTAAGAAAATGCTTCCAAGAAGGGACATACATGGAGACTCTGGTTTCTTCAAGCACAACACTGAGGTTCAAAGAGGCAGCCTGCACTCAGAGGCCACACATAACACCATAAATTTCTAGCTTACCACTGGGTCAAAGAATGAAGATTGGTCAGGGGACCTCACTGGTATAATCTGGAGGAAGTGATTTCTCTATAGGTTTCTCTATAATTTAGTTTCTTTTGTCTCATACATTTCTTATTTTAGAATTAGCTGTCATTTTTGTTTTGGAGTCATCTACCTCTTGACTTTCTGCTCTATGAGGGCCAAGAACTTACTTGTTTTTTGTTTTTTTTTTCTCATTTCAGCATCTGAGGCAGTTAGCATAGCACCTGGTTCATAGAGGAGCTCAGTATATATCTGTGCAAAATTAATGAATCAGATAATTCAATATGTATCTTTCACTGGTACTCCCCCCCCAAATTAAAACTAGCCAACTAACCAAATATTTGAGTGCTAGCTGTGTGATCAGTCTTCTAACAGGTAATTTGGAATGATAGGAGGGAATTTGTAGTCTATTTATAAGCATGATTAAGGCATATAAAATCTTAGGGGCACTGGATAAGGCAGAATATATTAAAAGCTAGAGTTTAAATAAAGTGATAGGAAATGCAAGGTGATGAGTAACACATATATATGAACACATGTTCTCCTAGACCTGAGGGAAGTTGGGCATGTATACAGTTAGATTTACAAGTCATATAGTACAGGTGGTCTCCATCCATCCCAGCTTTGCATTATGTCTCGCAGATTTTTGAATTCCACTATCCAAAATGTCACAGCATTCTCCTAAATCAGCAAATGTTTGCTTATCTGAATCAGAAAACTAGACCTAGTCACAAACTTTGAAAGAAATACCATCATCTTGAAAACAGATTGTCATCTTTATTTAATTTTGATCAAGTATTTGGGATTAGCCTGATGAATCATAGAGCTGTCTATGTGCTCTAAAGTATTTATTCTTCTCACATTTTAATCTTCCACCCAAATCCTTATGATATAAATATTCTCTGCAAACCACAATTTCTGCATCCCCATATTGGAGACCAGGGGCAATAAATGTTCTTGCTAATTTCAAGAAGGCAGCACATAAGCTAGCAGACCAAAAGAAGCTCGCAGGCCCTTTAGCCTCCTAACATAAGCAGTTTCTACTGTGGTTTTCACAGGCCACAGTAGAAAGAATGGATAAATTCCAAGGCACTACAGGGTGAAAGGAGGCACATAGTAAAAGTGCTAATGAAGAACATGCGAGAGTAGTCAAAGCTACTTGACTAAATCTAATTTAATGGCAGGACTCAGCCTATTAAAGCAAAGATATATTTGTTCCAACTATTTCGCTAACAGGTGTGACTGACATTAAAATTACTCTGCATTGTAAGTGAGCGCCCCGAGATCAGAAGAGCTGGGAAATCACAATAAGGCGTCAGCGCAGTGTCACTCCTCCATCAGGCACTCCTCTGTCTCAGAAGGCTGAAAATACTCTTTCCCAATCAAGATTGGAGATTGTTATGTAAAATGCTGTCTGGTTGGGCTCTTTTCTTTCTTCTTCAATAAACATATTATTTGAGGAAGAATTGTGTCAGAATAGCATCAGTGTATGATTTCTAGTATCCCCAAGGGTGATTTTGTAGATTAGCTAAAAGTTATTTAAAAAATAAAATCCATGAAGTTTCTAAATTCAATTTGTAAAAATCTTTTTATTTTATGTTTTGAAATTTAGCAAATTTTAACAACTTATTTTAAGTGAACTTTGCTCTATAACTGGTCTATTAATTTAATCAAGCTCCTTTACATTTTAAGCTAACATTCCAAATTTACTGTTTCATTTCCTCAATTGCCTCAACTGTTTGAGTACACACATAAGTTCTCATAAACTATATAATCAAGCCTTAAATATAGTGGATCTTAAATTATCTTAATGGCTCAGTATTGTTTGTAAACATAATATTTCAACTTAAAACTACAAATCTGAATAAAATGGCCAATTATCCATTTTTAACTAAATCAGATGGCTCCATGAAGATAACCACTTAAGCTACTATATACACTTGCATTTCCCTCTATGAAAATATTTAATATTATAGGGTGATTTTCTTAAACATTTTTCATTTAATTTTAGGTCTTCTTATGAAAACAACTAGATTACTTCAAACAACTTTATGGTCACACTGACAAGCAGATGTTTGAGGCTACCTAATCTACTGAAAATAACTGAATGTCAACTGCAGTTTTAACTTAGAGGTAAACTCTGGGACTATAAGAGATCCAGTGAGAATTTGCTCACTACCACCCAAAGGAAACCCTATTTTGACAGTCATTAAGCTAATAAGGACCATATCCTCGAACAAATGTGATTTCCAGCCCAGGTCTCCTAACTTTTCCTCTACTGACAGAATTTCACAATCCTCATTAAGTTTAGAGATAATATCTTTGGCTGTTTCAATTGTACTTATTTGGGTTGTATAGATACTTAATTTCTTCATTGGATTATATAGACTCTGTTTTAAAAATAAAATGTACTGACCAAGTAGTTTATGATTCTCCCAGTCTCTCCAATATTATGTAGACCTTTCACCTGTTGAATTTCTAGGGTAAAATCAAATCTGTTTTTTTCCAGAGCAAGTCTCTGAGAAGTTCCCCATAATCTAAACATAGCTCAGCATGAAGTTAACCTTGATGGAAGCTAAGGCCTCAAGTGATAGCATGCAAATTTCCATTTTCTAGACTTTTAGCTACAAATGTCTTCACTAACTTTTCTTGACCCTTCCCAGGTAAATGCCAGATGGAGCATAGACCAAGCATCTCAGAAATGGAAAACTGGAGGAATTAGGTCTGCCATCAACATTTGGTATTTGATATGGAAAATACCTTAAACATATTTGCCTGTGACTGAAAAAGAAAATCTGAGCTGCAAATAATAATTAAATGTAATGATGATTCTTTTCTACATAGTAAATATTTTTAATAGGGTATTTCACCTTAATAGTCACTGATTCATCTGTATATATAACTGTACAGAACATATACCTTTGCACATGATATTAATAATTTATGACTTATTATTTTTTTTCCTTCAAGGACCACTTTACCAAAGTTGACTTATTTATTTAGCCATCAATGACTATATAACAAACCAATTATTAGAGTAATATAAACAGTACTGGATTCTCTGTAAAGAAACAGGAGTCCTTCTGAGGGCTTAGAAAGGTTGCAGGTGCCTGTCTGGGGCTCAGTGTCTGGCACTATGCTTTTCTACAGCATAATAACTGAGGAGTAAAAAAGGATGCCAGAGGCTACTTAATTATCTTTGTATCTGCCACAGTGTAAAGCAGGATGTTTATACTCAGCTATCTCACATGCTTTCCAAAATACAATGGAGAGAGCAACCAAGATGGCATAGGTAAACACCTACACAGCTGCCTCGCACAACAATTTCAAAAGTAGAACTAAAAGACAAAACGGACATCATCCAGAACCACAGGAAGGCTGGCTGACTGGAAATTCTACAACTAGAAGGAAAGAGGAAAGCACACGGAGAATCAGAGGAGCTGCAAACCCTGAGGTACAGAGTCACACACATGGAGAGGACGGGCGGCTGAGTGCCTGGCTGGCTTGCTCTAGCGGGAAGGAGACAAAAGCTCCAGACTGTGCCGAACCCCAATTCTGACTGCACTGAACCCAAGTTCTAGGTGAGACCCTTGGGACCCAAGCCCATATGGGGGAAATCTGTACTGTAAGGCGGAAACTCAGGGGAATGGCAAAAGGCAGAGGTCTGGAATCGCGCACACGAATGTGCGTAGTGAGGACGGATTGTTGAGTGTACTGCTGGTTTGATCTAGCAGGAAGGAGACAAAAGCTCTGGACAGGGCAGCCGAGTGCCTGGCTGGCGTGCTCTAGCGGGAAGGAGACAAAAGCTCTAGACTGTGCTGAACCCTAGTTCCGATCGCATTGAACCTCAGTACCGGGTGAGAAACTGCGAGTCCGGATTCATTGGGGAAGAGACTGGACTGTTTGGCAATGGGCAAAACTTGAGGGCACCTTTCCTCAGAGGTGCTTCCAGTGATTGCCAGGGGACACTGAGAGCAAGGAACCTCATGGGGCAGGGCTGACTGGAAGCCAAGGATATTGGCTCCACTCTTAAACTCTATGATGAGCACAGAGGCTTTTCCCTTTTTCCAGGTATTGTCACATAAGGCTGTCTCCCAGTGTAGACATAGCTGATCCTCACAGCCAATTGGCCTGGAGGTCAATTCCTCCCAGTGATACCAACAACAATCAAGACTTAACTATAACAAGGCTGTACACAAAGTCTACAAAGGGCTGCACCAAGAATGTGCACTTCAGGTAACAAGGGAGGCCAAGATACCTAGCATACAAAGCTACCCTACCAACTCAGGGAAGCAGTGAAAATGCATAGACAAAGAAACAGATGACAAACAAAAGAAATGGAGGAAAACAAACGACTGGATATAGAGTTCAAAACCATGGTTAAGAGATTTTTCAAGAGGTTCCTAGAAAAAGCCAATAAATTTCGCAAAACCCTCAAGGATATGAAAAAGGACCAACGAGAAACTAAACATACACTGACTGAAACAAAAAATATTAAGCAGAGACCCAACAGCAGAGTAGAGGAAGCATCAAGTCAAAGATTTGTAATAATAAAGGCAAAAAACACTCAACCAGAAAAGAAAAAAGAATTCAAAAGTTTGAGGATAGTATAAGGAGCCTCTGGGACAGCTTCAAGCATACCAACATCAGAATTATGGGGGTGCCAGAAGAAGAGAGAGAGCAAGATACTGAAAATCTATTTGAAGAAATAATGTCTGAAAACTTTCTCCACCTGGTGAAAGAAATAGACTAACAAGTCCAGGAAGCACAGAGAATCCCGAACAAGAGGAATCCAAAGAGGACCACATCATAATTAAAATGCCAAGAGCAAAAGACAAAGAGAGGATCTTAAAAATAGCAAGAGAAAAACACTTAATTACAAGGGAACACCCACACAATTGTCAGCTGACTTCTCAACAGAAACTATGCAGGCCAGATGGGAGTGGCAAGAAATTTTCAAAGTGATGACAAGCAAGAACCTACAACCAAAATTACTCTACCCAGCAAAGCTATCATTCAGAATTGAAGGTCAGATAAAGAGCTTCACAGATAAGAAGTTAAAGGAGTTCATCAACACCAAACCAGTATTATATGAAATGGTGAGATGTATTCTTTAAGAAGAGTAAAAAGAAGAAAAAGAGGAAAAGGTGGCTGCTTCAAACTAGAATGGATGGAACTGGAGAGCATTATGCTAAGTGAAATGAGCCAGTCAAAGAAAGATAAGTATCACATGATCTCACTCATTTATGGAATATAACGAACAACATAAAGTGATGAACAAAAATACATCCAGAGACAGAGAAGCATTGAATGTCAAACCTCAGAGGGAAGGTAGGGGAGAGGGGGAGTAAGGGGAAGAGACCAACCAAAGGACTTTTATGCATGCATATAAGCCTAATCAGTGGACACGGACACCAGGACAGGGGGTGAGGGAACAAGTGGGGAGGAGGGATTGGAAGGGGTAATGGGGGATGAGGACACATATGTAATACCTTAATCAATAAAGAAATTAAAAAAAGAAAAAAATACAATGGAAATTACTAGTAAGTAAAAACAATATCTATGCAATGCTAAAATGTCAAAAAATTACTGAATAAACTATTCAATTATGCTGAGAAGTAGCTGAGTTTTAGGTACACCTATTAAGTACACTGAAATTGCTACTGTATTTATGATAATATCTTGATGGTCTGATGCAAGTATATCAAGCTCAAAGGCTAACACAGGCCAAATAAACAAGGTTTAAGTTTATGTGAGCTGCAAAAAAAAGAAAGCTTCAATTCCATAGAAACATTTTTCTCCATAGAGACATGCTGAATACAAAGGGCTGAAATAAATGAGTAATTGTTAACATAAAATAATAGAACATTTTAATAAAATCAACATTTTCTTCTTGAACATTAACTTACCAGACAGAGTACCTGCACAAATTAATAAGTGTAATGCAAATAAACCTATTTTTCTTGTTTTCTGAAAGTGGAATATTTCCTGTTTCGCACACCAAACAAGTCAGTCCCAGACTAATGACGTGGCTGTCGGCTGCTGAAATATTCACTGTTAAAATTAGTGGAGAGAAATGGTGCGCCTGCGCATAAGACGAGTGAGGAAATGAAAGCAACAGGATTATAGTAACCAGTCATTAGTGAATGTTGTAGTTCCTTATTAGTAATTATGTATAACAGGATATTGTAAAAACTCCGTTACAAAATTTTTATTAAAATGTTTCTTACATACCGTTATATTGGCTGGGCTGCAAAAATACTCACTGTGGGCCACATGCAGCCCATGGGCCACGAGTTTCACAACTTGGTCTAATGTGTAAACTAGTCTGAACTGCCCTACTCCAGGCAGAACTCTTACCCCCGACTATCAGAAGGTCATGAAGAAGTATTTGACAATAATGAAAATATCACCTCAACCTCAAATTGAAAATGCTATGAAGTTTCCTGTATAATCATTTTAATAAGTGTAATTTATTTGATTCTTATACAGATCTCCTAGGATTGCTGCTTGCAATTATAAATACCCAGAGGCTTCCTAGTTCACATTACAGGAAACTAAAATGCGTTAATAAATAATGCATCCTCCCACAATTCGGGCAATTCTATTTGTGTTATGGTGCTTTACTATATTTTGCACCAAACACACAATAAACACTTATTCCTTACCATTGACCAGACTGAACTGCTGTGGTTTGAGTTATTGAAATATAAAAATCACATTCAAATAGAAGTAGACCATAACGGACCCTGTCACAATAACTGCCTATCATATTAAAAACAAAACAAAACAAAAGAAAGTAGTACAGATTGAGGACTTCAACAGCATGACCAGAAATGTAATTTAGAGAAACAGTTTTAATGGTAATGAAAGTGATGATAAATTTGTGTTAGTATTTTTTAAATTGGCTAAACTGGTTGTCTTTAAGAAAATAGGGACCTCTCATTTGTCTTTTCCACATAACACAACCTGAATGTTTTGTAACAAACTATCACAACGATGAACTTGTCAGAGGTTAGTGTGCTATAGTGGGAAAGTGGCTTAGTGTACTGTACAATTTGAGGAATACATAGTTTTAAGCAGGTGACTTCAATATCACTTAGACCTCCAGGACAATATGTCTTTTGATTAATAATTCTAAAGACAGCATAACGCCTTGGCTCATCTGACCTGACATAGAAATACTTTATAGTTCAAATTAACATATTGCGTACCTCATAGAAATCTCTAAGACATTTGCTGGGGACCGCATGTTTTTGGGCAAACTACACGTTATTTTAATCATCATAACTACAGATCATAATGCACTTAAGGTGTTGTTTTTGAATAATTATAACATTTTTACTTACAAAAACAGTTAAAGTTCCTAGTACTTTTTTATCGTATGGTACTGCGTAAAACACTTTCCTCTCTGAAGAGGGACCAAACAAAATTTACGTAAGAATCTAGATTTGCTCCTCTTTCCATGGGTGGCACACGCTCTGCAGGCGCTCCTAGGAAATTTTTCCTTTCCACTCGCTGGAATACACATAGGTTCATGCTACTTCATACCCGGTATCCCGGAAAGTAAGGCATCCCCTCGAAAATAAGACCTCCCTGATAGTATTTTTATTCTTGAAACTGAAAAAGCCTGGGCCACACAAGCAGGTATAAGGAAGTGGGTCGATTTAATGCTGCTGCTTGTTATGTGAGGGAGCCAAAGAGGTCTGCTAGTCTGGGATGCAGCCAGCGCTCACCCCGCTAAAGACATGAAGAAATTTCTTCACGAAAGAAAAATAGATCAAATAACAATTCCCACAGGAATGACGGCCTATCTCCAGACTCTTGATATTGCAATAAACAAGCCACTCAAGGGCAATTTGCGGATCGAAATTAATGACTACATTGAAAATAGAATGGAGAGAAATCAGCGTGAAAACTTTGTGAAACCTAAACTGCAAGAGGTTGTGACTAGGGGGAAGAATTCCTGGGAGAAAATCACTGACAGTTGCATTGCAAATGCACTACGAGCAGCCTACCTTGACAGGAAGTACTCATTTAAGGACAGTGCTATTGCTAAACATGAGAGATATGGTCCACTGATTCTGAAAGAAATGGAGTCACAAGAAATTCACCAGGAAACTCAGGGTTTGGATTGTTATGATGATGTTCCAGAAGATGATGACATGACTGTCACTGAATAAATCTTACTTTGTGTTCATACCAGTAAATATCAGTATCAGTAAATGTACCATAGATTGTTGTACATGGAAATAATGGTAGTAACAAGAAATTCTTGATACCCTAGGATTCACAGTTTGTCTGGTTATGCTGGTTTGTGATGACATCTACTACTGTTTCGTATACAGGTAATAAATTTCCTTTTTTTGGTTCAGCAATAAAGTGTACCATATTCTTCTTCATGAAAAAATAAGACATCCCCTGAAAATAAGACCTAGCGCATCTTTGGGAGCAAAAGTTTTTTTTTTTTAATCTTTATTGTTCAGTTTATTAATTACATTGTTTCCCCTTTTTATCCCCCTATAGCTCCCCTCCACCCTGTACCTATCCCACCCTCCGCCCTCACCTCCCCCTCCCCACTGTCCTCTCCCATTGTTGCTAGATTTTTGTCCAGTCTCTTGCTGCACTTCCCACAACCCTTTTCTCCCCAAGAATTGTCAGTCCATTCCCTCTCTATGTCCATGTCTCTGTTATATTCACCAGTCTATCCTGTTCAACAGCCTATCAATTCACTTGATTTTTATGTTCATTTGTTGATAGATGTGTATTTGTTGTTCATAATTTTCATCTTTACCTTTTTCTTCTTCCTCTTCTTAAAGAATATCTTTCAGCATTTCATATAATGTTGGTTTGGTGGTGATGAACTCCTTTAGCTTTTTCTTATCTGCGAAGCACTTCATCTGACCTTCAATTCTGAATGATAGCTTTGCTGGATAGAGTAATCTTGGTTGTAGATTCTTGTTGTTCATCACTTTGAATATTTCTTGCCACTCCCGTCTGGCCTGCATCGTTTCTGTTGAGAAATCCGCTGACAGTCGTATGGGTGCTCCCTTATAGGTAACCAACTGTTTCTCTCTTGCTGCTTTTAATATTCTCTCTTTGTCTTTTGCTCTTGGCATTTTAATTATGATGTGCCTCGGTGTGGTCCTCTTAGGGTTCCTATATATTGGGGTTCGGTGCACTTCTTGGACTCCTAAGTCAATTTCTTTCACCAGGTGTGGGAAATTTTCAGTCACTATTTCTTCAAATAGGTTTTCATTGTCTTGGCCTCTCGCTTTTTCTGGCACCCCTATAATTCGGATGTTGGTATGCTTGAGGTTGTCCCAGAGGCCCCTTACACTATCTTCAATTTTTTGGATTCTTTTGATTTCTTGCTTTTTCAGCTGAGTGGATTTTACCTCTTTGTATTTCAAATCTTTAACTTGGTTCTTGGGGTGCTCCAGGGCACTTTTAGGTCTTTGTATACTATTTTTTGTTTCAGTCAGTGTATGCTTAATTTCTGGTTGGTCCTTTTTCATATCCTTGAGAGTCTGCTTTATATCCTTGAGGGTTTCTTTCATTTCCTTGTAGGACTCATTCATTTCCACGTTGGTCTTGATCATTTCTTTGCAGCTCTTATTTATATCCTTGAGGGTGTTGTTCATTTTCTTGTAGGACTCATTCATTTCCTTTGTGGTCTTGCTTATTTCCTTATAGGCGTCGATCTTTTGTTGGAGCCTCTTAAAAAACCCTATAACCGTGGTTCTGAATTCCATGTCCAGTCGTTTTTTTCCCTCCATTTCTTTCACATCTGATTTCTTTCCATGTTGCTGCATGGTGGCTGCTTCCCTGAGTTGGTCAATTAGCTTTGTGTGGTAGACTTCCTACTAGGGATAGTGGCTCTGCCTCCCCAGTTACCTGAGGTGGATATGGGCTGCACAGTCTTGCTGAAGTTAAGCTCAGTTAATCGTTGTTAGCACTTGGAGGGTTGACCTCCAGGCCAATTGTCTGTGAAGCTCAGCTGTGCTCAGGTTGGGTGGGTGGAGTCTCCGGGCCAAGCAGACAGCGTCAGCTCCTCCCTATGCGGCCCCAGGGACTCTGTGCCGGGGGCAATGGCCGCCAGCACCTCTGAGAGAGAGTCGCTGCCGAGCTCCACTGGCTGCCGGTTGCTGGGGAATTCAGACTTTCCCAAAATGAGTCTGCATGCGCAATGTCTCACCCAGGGTCGTAAATCAAAGCAGTCTGACGGTTTTCCGAATGAGAGGCAAGTCGCAGTGCGCTCTCTGCGCCGTCACGCAGCCGAGCTGTTCGCGCAAGCTGCCTTCTCCACAAGCCAGCAGACCCGGCAGCACCCGAGCTTCGGCGTGCCCTCCCACTGTCCAGTTTTCACCCCGTGTGATAGTGGGTTCTCTGGACTTCGCCCAAAGCTGGAGAATCAGTCCAGTGGGACGCCTTTGTCTCCCCAATCGAGAAAACTGGCCGGTTTTCAGCCGCCTGCCCTCTCCGCGGCGCGCACTCCAAACCTCTCTCCGTGCGAATCTTTCAACGCTGTCGGCCGCCGCTCCTCCGAGTCACAGTGTCTTATCTTCACTTTTATTTGTGGAATTTTCACTCAGCGAGCTTTCTGGTGATTCTGGAAGGTGTTTGTTCTTTCGTTAAGTTGTAGTATTAAAATTGCTGATTATGACGGCAAGATAGGTGTTCTACCTTTGTCGCCATCTTAGTTCTCTGTGTAGAATATATCGGGAGCAAAAGTTAATATGAGACACTGTCTTATTTTCGGGGAAACAGGACAACCTTTGGGTGGATCTTTAGGAGGTGCTCTCCTTGTACCCCCAGGAGAAGGGCTGGATAGATTTGTCTCTGGTTCCAGAGAGCCTTCATTGTCATCCGTTATCCAGTCTCTCGCCACTGATAGCAGAAACTGTTTATACTTCATTTTTGCTTGTGGATTGAGGACATGGTACATTCTAAATGAATTGAAAAGCCCACAGTTTATAAGGTAAAACACTCCTTTTTTTGTCCATTTCATCGTTTTCCTTAGAATGGAACAACACGAAAGGAATTGATCCACACTGTCAATGCCTTTCATGTGGGCACTGTATTCTTTGATGTAGGGAGGTTTCACAGTATTCTCTCCCATTTTTCTATTTTTTTATGTTTCCTATTGTCAAGACAGAAGTGTCATGGATCGTTGATATCATTCGGACAACCCGCTTGTCTTTCCATGCTAGGAGAAGAATATCGCCTTTTCTGGAAAATATTATGTCACTTTTCTTCATCCTTGATGTTTAATTTTCAAATTTGGCGGTAAACCGCTACTCTCCCTAATAGTCCCACAGACTCCAGTTTTGTTCTGTAGCAGCAATTCAGCAGTACATGTAGCATTGTAATAATTATCCTGGTAAATATGGTGCCATATGCCAAGATAGGGTCCAAGGCCTGAAAGAACCGTTTCTTGCAATTTCTTTCCTTCAGCAGTGTGTGTCTCCACACTGCAGATACAGCCGGTGTCACTCTCACACACCATCCGAACAAGTAAACCGTATGTTGTTATTTTTGCTGGGCTGTACGTGCGAAATTGTAAACGTCCTCTCCATGGAATCATACCCTCGTCCAAAGACAACTGTTGCTTTGGTTTGTGTACTGTCCGAAATTTGTGCAGGAAATAATCCCAGCACAGGTTGGATCTTGAAAAGTCTCCCCGAGCGACTGTCCATTTCGGCGTTATCATTGAAATGCCAGAATGTCCGTATTTGCTCAAATCTGTGGTGACTCATTGTCTGTGGAAATATAGGGGTACATATCAAAGGATCTGTTGACCAATAGTCTTTCAAGCTATCTTTTCTTGTTTGACCGTCAGGATAATTACGTCAAGGAATTTCTTGATGTCCTTCTGTGTAACCGGAGACCACTTTAGTGTTCTAGATGGTGTTTTGCATTTCATTGCGGTTTGATCATGATAATTGGCCAGCTCTTTGCACAACATCTTAAACAATTCATCACCAAAAAAGAGATTGGTCACAAAGGGTACAGTCACACTGAGATGGAAATGTAGTGACCCCAGCATGACCTTCAAACATTTGTAAGCGTGGTGGTGTGTCAAGGTTTGTGCAATAACACAGTTTTTCGTAGATTGATCTGCACGATTTCCACCAATGAGATCGCTTCATTTGATGTAGACAAGACAGTGTGTTGACATCTAAGGTCCATAACAGATGGCGCATGAAATACGAGAAAACTCGTGAGCAGTACACAATGTGTTAAGATGCACTAAGAGCCCTAGCCAGTATGGCTCAGTTGGTTAGGCATTGATACATGCACCGAAAGGTTGCTGGTTCAATTCCCAATCAAGGCACATGCTCAGGTTTCCGGCTTAATCCCTGGTATGGGATGGGCAGGAGGCAGCTGATGGATGTTCCATTCTCACATAGGTGTTTCTTTATTTCTCTTTCTCCCTCTCCCTTACTTTATCTCTAAAAATCAATAAAGAATTTTTTTTTTTTAAAAGATGCCTGAAACACCATACCTGATGTCAATTTAGATAGGTATTTTTGTCACCACAGTGTCTAAGCCCTGGATATTTATATGTGTATCGGGGCCTGTCTTCCACTCTACAAATCTGGCATGACAATTCCACAGACAAAGTAATTCTATATTCCCTAAAATAACCTTTGAGGTATCCTATATAATAAAAGGCTAATATACAAATAGACCAAACAGCAGAACAACTGGAACAACTGAACAACTGGTTGCTATGATGTGCACTGACCACCAGGGGGCATGGGTGTTGGTTGTGGCGGGATGGTGGAGTAGGTGAGCGGGGCGACCAAGACGGGGCACCGGTTGCTGTCATTGGGGCGAACTCCCGTGGTTACTGAAAATTCTTTGTTCCCATGCACCGAGGCCCTGCCTGGCACTCGCACCTCTTGCTGTTGCTGGCTCCACTCACACTTGCAGCCAGTGCCAGAGCTACCACTCACACCCACTCCCAGTGCCCGGCGCCTCTCTCAGTGCCATCAGTGGGTGGGAGCGGCAGCTGCTGACCCTGATCACCCCTGAGGGTTTCTCTACCACCCCCTGCTCCTCAGGGGTGATCAGGGAAGCAGCCACTGCTCATACTCACTGACTGAGCTGGCCCCACTCGCACCCACTGCTGGCACCAGCCCCAATCACTCCGCACCATCACCGGGTGATAGTGGGGCTGGTGCCATTAGTGTATGGGAGTGGTGGTGCCGGAGCAGGGTTGCCAGCAGATGGGACTGGGGGCTATGGCGGGAGGGGCCGAGCAGGGGCACAGAGGATGGACCAAGACCTGCCCCTGTGCTTACCACAGCCTTGTGGCCCACAGTTCCTTTCAAGGTACACAAAGTTGTACACTGGGCCCCTAGTTTTGAATAAAACTTATCAAAATGGTATTTTAAATGGGTACTTGGTTAGGGAAGAGATAATGTGACAAAAAACAAAAAAGAAAAAAAATTTTAAATACGTTTTTTAAAAAAATAACAACAGGCTCCTTTTGTCCTCAGTCATCTCCTAGAAAAAGAATGATTCAATACTGTTCAATACTATTCAATAGTATGGCCAGATGTCTAAGCCAGGTTCTAGAGAGATTATCATTTTTGTTACAGACACAAAAATGCTGTGCTGCAGCACGCTTAGCACCAAAGTGAGACAAATGGATAAAAGGAAAGCTTTTATGTGAGAAAAACATTCCTAAAAGACTATGTAGACTGGATATCTTTATTCAGACACCCAATTATTTTATCTTTAACTTTTATGTGCTAAAATGGTCCATCTGGGTTATACATCACATTTTAGATAGTAAGAGTATCATCTGAAGAAAAAATTTTAACTTTTAAGAAAGCTAAGAAACAAAAAGTCTTTCACAACACTTAAAAAATCCTGAGGCCAAATTTATTCATTCATTTGACTGTCAGCAAGCAACTATTTTTCCCCCAGCAGTATTATATAAGCATACTTAAGAATGCAAAAGAGCTCAGAGAGCCAAAATTCTATTCCTATTGCCAGGGTGAACCAAGTAAATGAAGATAGCTTCCCCGACCCCCCGTACCAGTGGGATGGCCTCCAATATCCCTCTGGAACACCACCACTGAACTTAAAAATGACTGTTATAGCCTGGCTCGGGGGCTGAGCATCTACCCAAGCATCAGGAGGTTGCAAGTTTGATTTCCAGTAAGGGAGCTGCCCAAGTTGCAGGCTCGATCCCCAGTCGGGGTGGGGGGAGTGAGCAGGAGGCAGCTGATAGGTGTTTCTATCTCTCTTCCTTCTCTCAGAAATCAAATCAAACATATTACAAAAATAAATATGACTTAGAAATGAATAATCTACCTAGGATCTATAAAACATCACTTTAAATACCATTTCAGGAAAAATGGTCTTCTTTCTTTATCCCACCAGCAACAGTGACACAAAACTAACAAGAGATCTCCACTTCATGAAAGACAATTTTTCTAGTATATGAAAAATACACATTTACAAAACTTCCCGCCACATCTGGGAAGGTACAGGTATTTGTACACCCTAAACACAAGTATCTATATATGTAAAAGCATACGTGACTGTTATAACTGGTTGACTGAAGGACCAGTCGACTGGTCACTGTGATGTACACTGACCACCAGGGGGCAGATGCTCAATGGAGGAGCTGGCCTCTGGTGGTTAGTGCACTCCCACAGCCAAACTCCCATGGTCCCTTCCCCCGAGTTGGCCAACCTCCCATAGTCCCTCCCCCCCCTCTGGCCAGACCCAATTGGCCCTGATTGCCGGCCAGGCAAAAGGACTCCACCCATGCACGAATTCCTGACCAGGCCTCTAGTTTTGTATAAAACCACCCAGAGGACAACCCTGCTGAGTTGACCTATCAGCATGCAGTGGCCTTGGGAAGTTTTCCAAGAGCAAAGTCTGCAAAGAATGTTAACATTTTATTATTTCCATCTTTTCTGAAAATTATTGAATCAGGAAGTCACTGTCCTATATTAATATTCATAGGGAAAAATGGCAGGAATCTACAACAACTTCCTCATAGCATAGTACAACTGCTTGGCTTCCAATCAACACTTCATACTGCAAGTAAATATTATATATTAAACCACAGAATTATAAATAAGTGGTTTATTATAGGGAAATCTTCCAGGTGAACATATCTGTCAGAGACATCTTATCTAGTGAAAGAGTAATATGCAAATTGACTGCACCTCTGCTACACCCACAAGCCACGCCCACCAGGCAACCAGTGAGTATGCAAATCAACCCAGTCAAGATGACAATTAATTTGCATATCCTGGTGCAGAAGACGGCGTAGAAGGAAACCAAGCACTACAGAAGGAACCAAAGCTGTGGAGAAGCAAGCAAGTGGGATGAGGAATAAGTGAGGGAATCAGGTAGGCTGTGGAGAAGGGAGGGAGCAAGGCAGAGGAATTGGAGTGAGCAAGGCAGCAGAGACAGGAGGGAATGAGACAGAGGAGATGGGAGCAAGCAAGGCAGAGGTATGGAGATGCACACGTGGAAAGAGCTGGCAACTGAAGACGCAGCTGGCTTTTTCAATATACACAGAGACACAAGCTCCCGATTGCTCTGAACTCCAGTTCTGGTGAGACTCTGGGGACTCAGACTCATATGGGGAGAAACTGGACTGTCTGACAGTGGGTGGAACTCAAGGGCACTTTCTCTCAGAGATGCTTGTAGAAATTACCAAGGGACACTGAGACTCAGGGGCCTTTTAGAGCAGGGCTGATGGGAAGCTATTGCTGTTTGCTCCACCATGAGACTCTGCTCCATCCAAGCTGTGCACAGAGACTTTTGCATATGAATGACCTGGTCCTTTGAAATCTAAACTTACCTAAAAAAACTGCAGTTGAGTCAGAGAGACCCAGAACATCCAAAAGAAGGCCCAAGCCCCCACATTACCTGGCATTGCTTCATATCTGGACCTCATCTGGACACCTCCAAAATCCAGACAAAGAAGAGGAATCTGAAGATCTCTCCATAGCTCCTGCTAGGTGGCCTCAGGCAGAGGCTAAATTAGCACCTCTTTGGAGATGCAAGAGCTAGTGTGCCCAGGGGTCAGAGTAGGACCATCCAGATTACAACTCTCAGATCCATAAGGCACACACTCAGGTGGCAGATACATAGAGTAGCAAAGCCCCACTGAAACAAGTTTTGCCTCATAATGGTGTCGACAGCACGGAAGTTGTACCATCGTAGATATAGCTGATTCTCACAATCAATCGGAATGTGATACTAACAACAATCAAGGCTTAACTACAATAAGATGGTGCACACAGCCCACAAAGGGGTGTACCAAGAGTGTCCACCTCAGGTAATTGGGGAGGCTGAGCAACTGGGCCTTATAGGACATATAGCACACAAAGCCACTCTATCAGCACAGGGAAGCAGCCAAAATGTGGAGACAAAGAAACAGATCACAAATAAAAGAAACAGAGGAAAGCAAATGACTGGATATAGAGTTCAAAACCACGGTTATAAGACTTTTCAAGAATTTTCAGGAAAAGGCAGATAAATTTAGTGAGACCCTTGAGGATATGAAAAAGGACCAACTAGAAATGAAGCATACACTGATTGAAATAAAGAATAATATATAGAGATACAACATCAGACTAGAGGACTGCAAGAATCAAGTCAAAGATTTGAAATACAAAGAAGCAAAAAACACCCAACCAGAAAAGCAAAAAGCAAAAAGAACCCAAAAATTTGAAGACACTGTAAGGAGCTTCCGGGACAACTTCAAGTGTATCAACATCCGAATTACAGGGGAGCCAGAAGAGAGAGAGCAAGATAATGAAAACCTATTTGAAGAAATTGACAGAAAACTTCCCCCACCTGGTGAAAGAAATAGACTTACAAGTCCAGGAAGCACACAGAATCCCAAACAAAGGAAATCCAAAGAGGACCACACCAAAACACACCACAATTAAAATGCCAAGAGCAAAAAACAAAGAAAGAATATTAAAAGTAGCAAGAGTAAAAAAGTTAATTGCTGACAAGGGAGCACCCATGATTTCTCAACAGAAATTATGCAGGCCAGACGGGAGTGGCAAGGAATATTCAAAGTGCTAAATAGCAAGAACCTACAACCAAGATTATTCTACCCAACAAAGCTATCATTCAGAACTGAAAGTCAGATAAAGAGCTTCATAAATAAGAAAAAACTAAAGAAGTTCAACATTGCCAAACTAGTATTATATGAACTGCTGAAAGGTATTCTTTAAGAAGAAGAAGAAAAAGGTAAAGACAAAAATTGTGAACCAGAAATACGTAATCAGAATCCTGGGACTTTGGAGAGAACCAAGATGGTGGCATAGGTAAGCACCTATTTTGCTGCCCACGCAACAATTCCGAAACTACAACTTAACAACAAAACAAACATCATCCAGAATCACTGGAAAGCTGGCTGAGTGAAAACTCCACAGATAAAAGTAAAGGTGGGAGGCGGTGACTCAGGAGGAGCAGCGGTGCGCAGCTTTGAGGTTCGGAGCGCAAGCGAGCGGTGAGAGACGCGCGGCAGCAAGCCCGGCTGGTTTGCTCCAACGGGGAGGGCGGAGGCCTCCCACAGCACCGACCCCCGAGTTCCAGGCGAGCTCCCAGGTCGAGGAAAGGAAGACCCCGGGCACGGATGAGGTCTGCGAGTTTGGGGAGAGTGCGCGCGTAAATTGGAACAGCAGTTCCTGCAGAGCGCGACCAGGCACAGAATGCGTGACTTGCTCACCTGCTGGGAGACCACTGGACTGCTTTCTTTTACAACCCTGAGTGAGACTTTGGGTGTGCAGACTCATTTGGGGAGAGGCAGAGTTGTCTGGCAATGGGGAAATCAGCGGTGGATTTCCATTGCAACCCAACACTGAGACTCACGAGCCTCATAGCTAACCTGATGCCGCGTGCCCCGTAGACGCTGAAGTTGCGCCGCGTGCAGGGCAGAGCTAATGCTGACACTGCGCGCTGCATAAGGAAGCTGAGCCACTGTCCCTTAGAGGATACCTATCACACACCGCCAAGGGACCAACTCAGGAAAGCATCCACAATGCAGAGAAAAGGAAAGAACTCAGCTGTGAAAGAAATGGAGGAAAAAAGATGACTAGACATAGAGTTCAAAACCACAGTAATTAGGTTTATGAAGAAGCTACTAGAAAAGGCCAAGGACATTAATGAGAACTACAAGGAAATAAACAACACCTACAAGGAAATGAACAACACCTACAAGGATATGAAAAAGGACCAGCTAGAAATTAAGCATACACTGACTGAAATAAAAAATATTATACAAAGACCTAAAAGCAGTCCAGACGACCGCAAAAACCAAGTCAAAGATTTGAAATACAAAGAAGCAAAATCCACTCAGCTGGAAAAGCAAGAAGCCAAAAGAATCCAAAAAATTGAAGATAGTATAAGGGGCCTCTGGGACAACCTCAAGCATACCAACATCAGAATTATTAGGGTGCCAGAAAAAGAGAGAGAGAGCAAGATAATAAAAACCTACTAGAAGAAATAGTGACTGAAAACTTCCCCCACCTGGTGAAAGAAGTTGACTTAAAAACCCAAGAAGTGCACAGAACCCCAAAATATAGGAATCTAAAGAGGACCACACCAAGGCACATCATAATTAAAATGCCAAGAGCAAAAGATAAAGAGAGAATATGAAAAGCAGCAAGAGAAAAACAGTTACCTATAAGGGAGCACCCATACGATTGTCAGAGGATTTCTCAACAGAAACGATGCAGGCCAGATGGGAGTGGCAAGAAATATTTAAAGTGATGAATAGCAAGAATCTACAGCCAAGATTACTCTATCCAGCAAAGCTATCATTCAGAATTGAAGGTCAGATGAAGTGCTTCGCAGATAAGAAAAAGCTAAAGGAGTTCATCACCGCCAAACCAATACTATATGAAATGCTGAAAGGTATTGTTTAAGAAGAGGAAGAAGAAAAAGATAAAAATATACATTATGAACAACAAATACCCATCTATCAACAAATAAATCTAAAAATAAAGTGAATTAACAATCTGATGAACAGGATAAAATGGGGAATAGAACAGAATCACTGACATAGAGAGGGAACGGACTGACAATTCTTGGTGAGAAAAAGGATGTGGGAATTACAGCAAGAGACTGGACAAAAATCATGCAACTATGAGAGAGGACAGTGGGCAGAGAGTGGGATGGGTACTGGGTGTAGGGGAGCTATTGGGGGAAAATGTAATTAATAAACTGAACAATAAAGATTAAAAAAAAGAAATACATAATCAATAAGTGAATCTAAAAATCAAGTGAATAAAAAAATCTGAAGAGCAGAATAAACTGGTGAATATAACAGAATCAGGAGTATTGAAAGGGAGTGGACTGACAATCCTCAGGGGGAAAGGGGAATGGGGGTGTGGGAAGAGAATGGACAAAAATTGTACAGCTATGGATGAGGACAGTGCAGGGGGGAAGGGTAGAGGGTGGGGTGGGAACCGGGTGGTGGGGAGCTATGGGGGGAAAAAAGAGGAGCATCTTTAATAATCTGAACAATAAAGATTTAATATAAAATAAATAAATAAATAAATAAATGGGAATAAAATCAGATATCTGGGATTTTTATGAGCTTCAGAAAAAACACTATCATTGTTCAAGCTTCCTTAGTATTTCTAAAAAAAAAATGTGTTCTGAGTACGTTTCTCTATTCGTAGCGGGATAGTTAGAGAGAGTAGTTATAACCCCCAACTACCTCTAAATACTGGCAAACATTGTTTCCAAAATTCAATTTATTCTGGGGCACACACTTACTAGTAAAACTGCATTTACCAGCTTCTCCTCAACTAGATGTAGGCATTCACTGAAGTCTAGCCAAAAGAATATGAGAATAAGTAAAGTGTGCCATTTTGCATCATGCTTTTTATTTTCTTTATTTTTAAAAAAATAGATCTTTATTGCTAGATTATTACAGGTGTTCCTCTCGGCCTCCCCGCCAGCAGCTCCCCTCCACCCAATTGCCCACTCCATCCATGCCCTTCCCTCCGCCACTGTCGTCATCCACAGGTGTACGGTTTTTGTCCAGTCTCTTTCTGCACCCCTCACACCCTCTTCCCCCTGAGAATAGTCAGTCCACGCCCTTTCTATGTCCCTAATTTTATTATATTTATCAGTCCATTCTGTTCTTCAGATTTGTTATTCACTTGATTTTTAGTTTCACTTATGGTAAGTATGTATTTTATGTCATTTTGTTGTTCAGAGTTTTTCTTCCTCTTCCTCTTCTCAAAGAATATCCTTCAGCATTTCATATAATCCTGGTTTGGTGTTAATGAACTCTTTTAGCTTTTTCTTGTCTGTGAAGATCTTTATCTGACCTTCAATTCTGAATGATAGCTTTGCTGGGTAGAGTAATCTTGGTTATAGGTTCTTGCTGTTCATCACTTTGAAATTTCTTGTTACTCCCATCTGGCCTGCATAGTTTCTGTTGAGAAATCCGCTGAAAGTTATATGGGTACTCCCTTGTAGGTAACCAACTGTTTTCTTTTGCTGCATTTAATACTCTTCTTTGTCTTTTGCTCTTGGCATTTTAATTACGATGTGTCTTGGTGCGGTCCTCTTTGGATTCATCTTTTTTTTGGGTTCACTGCACTTCCTGGACTTATAAGTCTATTTCTTTCACCAGGTAGGGAAAGTTTTCTGTCATTATTTCTTCTAATAGATTTTCAATATTTTGCTCTCTCTCTTCTTCTGGCATTGCAATATTTCGAATGTTGGTATGCTTAAAGTTGTCCTAGATGCTCCTTACACTATCTTCATATTTCTGGATTATTTTTCTTTTTGTTTTTTCTGGTTGGGTGGATTTTTCCTCCCTCATATTTCAGATCTTTGACTTGATTCTTGGGGTCCTTTGATGTACAGTTGAATTTCTGTATATTCTTTATTTCAGACAGTGTATGCTTAATGTCTGACTGGTCCTTTTCCATTTTCTTGGCATTCTCATTAAGGTCCTTGGAGGTCTCACTAAGCTCCTCGGAGGTTTCATCAAGGTTCTTGGCAGTTTTTAAAAGATTCTTGAGTAATCTTATAGATGTGTTTCTGAACTCTATGTCCAGAGTCTGCTTTCTTCCATTTCTTTCATTCATGACTTGTTTATTTGTCTCTGCATTTTTCTGCTTCCTTGTGTGGATGGAGTGGAAGAACTGCTGTTCTGGAGAGACACCTATGGGGCAGCACTTGCTTCAGGGGAGCTTTGGTGCTCACCGAGTCTGCCTCTCGAATGTGTCACTTATGGATGTGAGTAGTTGAATTCTGGTGTTGTCTCACACTGGCCTCTAGGTACACTAGCTTCTGGACCTCCAATGGGGTGCAGGTCAGCTACTGTTTGAGGTGACCCAGCAGGAGGTACAGCAGTAATAACAGTTTTCTCCTCTTTGCTTGGGGTTTGGAGGTTTGGGAGCTGTCTGACCAGAGCTGCAGTTTGTTAGATTAAGCTGCGACAGGGCAGGCCATTTATATGCAAATGCTGTTGTGCACAGCTCAGATGGGTTTGCAGATTGTGTGGGGCGGGGTCTCAGGGAGTCACTAGGCTAGGGCGTGGCAAACAGCAATGTCTGCCAGTCAGCCCTCTCTGTGTCTCCGTGTTTCCAAATCCCGGCGCCCCGCGCCCCCGCGCAGTGAACAATGACTGCTGCGGGCACCTCTGCAAGGGAGCACCCTCACTTTCCGACCCGATGGCAGACGTCCAGCTTCTCCCCGTAGGGGTCTGGGTCACCAGCGTCTCCCCAGAACCTGGAGGTCAGAGTGATCAGGAGCTTGTCGCCCTTCGGGTCGAAAACAGCAGCAGCCCTGTCGCCCGCCGCCAGCTGTTCGCACACCTCTGAACCTCAGCTTTCCAGCGCGTGTGCACGTCTCTGTGCTCTTTTCTCTTCCCTTCTAGTTGCAGAACTTCCCCTCGGCCAGCTTTCCCGTGGTTCTGGGTGATAGACGTTTTGCTTTTAGTTGCAGTTTTGAAATTGTTGTGAGGGGCAGCAGTTTAGGAGTTTACCTATGCCGCCATCTTGGTTTCTCCTGCATCATGCTTTCTGAAAAGTAGATGCAGTATCCCACACTTTCCCGCAGCTATGTCAGTTGGATATAGCTATAGATTAGACTTCGGGATGGTACTCCTACAGAAGGGGCCTGGGTCCTTGAATAACTAAATGGAAACTGACTAGTAACATCCACTTAGATGTTAATGTAAACTATAAGTATGCTTTTATCATGTTTCACCTATTATACGTTTTTTGGTCTGTTTGTTAGGATAGTCTAGCTTACCTAACTGAATTAGGAGATCACCAATACTTAAAGAGTGAGTACTAACTGTATGTAACAAAACTGATTGAAAACAATTTGTGTTTAAGTGATCAATACAGAGTACTTAAATATCAGAGAAAAAAGCTTGTATTTGGAAATTAATAGATGGGTCTTTATCAGATAATTCTGTATTTTATATATGAATTTTTTTATTGACCACCATTTCTAGGTCATTTTTAAATATTTTTCTTTTTCTCATTCAAGAAGCACAATAAGAATTATAACTATGCTACAATGACTAAAAATAGTGGCTAACAATTATTGAGCACTTATGTATCTGTTTTCAGAACATTATGAGTCTAACTTATTTAATATTTATAACAATCCTAATAGACAAGTGCCACAATCATTCCAATTTTATGAATAAGAAAACTTAAGTATATTCAAAATTGTATAATTTATAAGTGGTATAGAGGGGATTTGAACTCAAGCAATTAAGAGCAGTGTGCACCTACTTAATCTAATCACTGTATTGTCTGTTTCCAGTTTATCAAAGGAAATTCAAAGATGAATAAGATTTGATTCCCCAAGGAATTTATAAAATTGAGTATAATATAAGTAATATATGTATCTCTAAGGGGAATACAAACATTGTAGAGTTTCAAATAAATGAAAGATAGTATCTACTCAAATAAATTTGGAATATTTTATAAAGAAAAGTATTTATTATTCACCTTAATTATACATATTTCCTTTGAGCATCATTTTATGCCAATTCTTCACAGATCTTAGTTAAATGATAACATGAAATGTCAATATTATTATTTAAAGTTTAAAAATAAGATTTTAATATTCACAAAATGTTTCTATTTCAACTTCTAACCATAATCTACATTTTTAAAAACATATCTGTTAAATGAGTTTTTCTGCCAAAATACTCTCTTTATAATAAGTGAACATTTAGCCAAAACCGGTTTGGCTCAGTGGATAGAGCGTCAGCCTGCGGACTGGAAGGTCCCAGGTTCGATTCTGGTCAAGGGCATGTACCTCGGCTGCGGGCACATCCCCATTAGGGGGTGTGCAAGAGGCAGCTGAACATTGTTTCTCTCTCATCGATGTTTCTGACTTTCTATCCCTCTCCCTTCCTCTCTATGAAAAATCAATAAAATATATTTTTTAAAAAGTGAACATTTATTTGCATTTGCACAAGTATACTGAAATCTAACATGTATATCGAAAAATACACATATAAGGGGACAGCTCAATGGATTTTCATAAACTGAATATGTCATGAAACCTTTGCTAGGATTAAAAAACTGAATGTGACCAGTTTCTCGGAAACCTTACCTTTGCTCTTTTTAAATTACACCTATCCTAAGGACAACCATTATCCTAACTTCCAATATAATTGATTGGTTGTATCTGTCTTTGTAAGTGGAATAATAAATGATGTACTCTTGTTCTGGCTTCTTTTAATCAACTTTGTTTGTGAGATGTTTATATCATCTACAATGCTGAATGTCAACATAACTGGTTTATCGTCACTGCTGCATGGCCTTTCACTGTGTAAATACATTACAACTTCTTCACTCAACTATTGATACAACATTTCTTGGAACATACTCATATATGTCTTCTCATTCACCTTTCTGCATATTGCTGTTTGGAGTATACTTAGCACTGCAATTGCTAAATCATAGAGTTTATGGAAATTTCTTTTGTAAAAAATCTATCTATCTATCTATCTATCTATCTATCTATCTATCTATCTAAATTTATTGGGGTGATATTGGTCATATAGTTCTCAGGTGTGGGTTTCTATGTTATAAGATCTGTATATTGCACCATGTACCCACCATTCAAAGTTAAATCTCCTGTCAACATACAGAAATTTCTAAAGGTATTTCCTACCTGGAATCCAAGTGCAGTAAATAATGTTATGTGTTAGTAATAGCACAGGTCCAAAGAGAAAACCTTTAAAAAATAAACTTTGGAGATGAGAATAGAAGTGTCAATATTCATACAACACAGTCCTCCTGATTTCTCTTTATCGAGTCAGATATTAGCACAGGTTAATAATGGCCTATGAGGGAGACTTGACTCTTGTCATTTTCTAAGAAATTGCTTTTAACTTCTCAAAGGAGGTTCAGGACATATGTTTCCGGACATCTAAAAGAAGGCTTCATGGTTGATTTTGGCTGAAGTGCAGATAGAGTAAGAATTCCTGCTTTTGGTGTTATGGGCCTTTAGGGAATCTCTCTTGGGATAATTTTTTTTTTTACTTGTTCTCCTTATTTCTGGAGCAATCAAGTTAATCACATATAATGTTTCAAGTTCCTGTTGCTATGGGCTCATTTTTTAACATTTGTGCAAAAACATGCTATAAAACTTTGCTTATGAAACACTGATAGAGAGCAGAATAATGTCAATTATTTTGACTTTTTCCCCTGCCAAAACACTTTAACTAAATGGCATAATCCCTTGTCAGTTAAAGGTTTTTTTTTCATGACTATTGTCATTTAGAACCTTGATATTTTAGACAGGTTGAGGTAAACTGGACTGAAAGAAAATAGCAAACTAACTTATTTCAAAACATAAATAATTTACTAGGAGCACGCTGAAACAATGTCTTTGTGAAGACATTGGGCATGGTATTTTCTTTAAAGTACTTATAATTTAAGGGCTTGCTCCGAGGACAAAGTTTGTATTTCTCCATTTTCCTAACCCTTATGAAACACATGATCAAGTGATTTGGGAAAAGCACATTCCTCAGCCCCTCCTGCCTCCTTGACAGGCCAACTGGCCTGGCTCAACTTGTGTTGAGCTTTTTTGTAATAGCAACCTGAGACAGAAACATCTGGAAAAATACCATGATTGGTAGAAGCAAAGACCAACATGAAATGATCTATTGCTAATTTCTGGGAATTGACACAGAGAGCAGAATGAAATCATTCAGTTGGCATGAATCTCGTTGGGAGTTCTGAAAGCTTGTATATCCCTGTACTGTTATAACAGAGTTGAAAACTTCGTTCAGCAAAATTGTGGGGAAAAAAATCTGTGTGTGTGTGTGTGTGTGTGTGTGTGTGTGTGTGTGTATGCATGTGGCCTATGCACTCACATGTCAGCTGACTCGAATCTGAGATCAATATGCACATGGTACATACCTCTGATGGCAAGTACAATGTACCATAAATATATTTTTAAAATACAAAAGCCAGCTGAAGAAACACTGAAGTCCTTCATGACTTGAAGTCAAGAATCATGTTTGAAAAGCTATATATCCTGGTCCCCCACCAGACTATGCTCCAAAGAACAATGGCTGTTTGATTTATTCTTGCTTTCCTTAGTGGCTGAGTTAGGGTCTGGTACATAGTTTGTAGTAACCAAAAGTCTACAGGGTGAAAAATAAATGAATGAACAAGTAAATGGGAGAATTAAAAACAACAACCAAGCAGCTAAGCTTCACAATCTAAGTTAATTTGGCTCCCAAAGCCTTTCTCATTCATTGTCATCTCCTTGGCCTTTGGTAAATACATTAAGAAACAAGAAGAGAAAATAATACTTACCTAGCTTGAGTGGATATTTGATAATTAGGTATTTACAGAATAAAAACTAGAAAGACCCGTTAGATATCAACTTCATAGGTCAGTGGTCAGCAAACTCATTAGCCAACAGAGCCAAATATCAACAGTACGATTGAAATTTCTTTTGAGAGCCACATTTTTTAAACTTAAACTTCTTTTAATGCTACTTCTTCAAAATAGACTCGCCCAGGCTGTGGTATTTTGTGGAAGAGCCACACTCAAGGCGCCAAAGAGCCGCATGTGGTTTGCGAGCCTGTTTGCCGACCACAGCCCACTTGCCTGTGGGAAGTGCCTCATCAGAAATAGAATGGATATAGGCTGAAGTCATGTCCAATGGATGAGATTAGGCAGTCTCTGGGGAACATCTGAAAATAGAGCACTGAGCAAATATAAACTGCAATAGAAATGGTAAGATGAATATAAACTGAAGTCTCTGCTAGGTTAAGAATATTGAGAAGATTTTGGGGGAGTGGGTTGGAGAAGGAATCTGAGCACTTAGAATCAGGTTCCATGGCTGAGGCCAAAGTTCTGCCCTAGAATATAAACCCCAAGATGGCTGGTATCTTTATCTGGTTGTTCAGTAATGTATCTCAAGGGTCTAGAACAATGGCTGGCATGTTACAGATGCCAAGCACACATTTGTTGAATGAATGATAAGCCCTAAAAAGTGAAAGAAAGGAGAGCATTAGACTCTATTAGGTACCTTAGCTGGAAAGTTCATTCACTTTACAATTTCTCAACTGAAAGCAGAGATAACATAATGTCAAACTGTGGTGTTACACAGTGATATCTGTGATTTATAGTTTAAAGGATGAAAAGAGAATAAAGGTTTTTCTTTCTCCTTTCACCCCAGGCTCCTTTTCCATACAACATTTTAATAATTGGGCATGAAAAATGAAGTTTTAACAAAGAACATGAAAGACCTATATACTGAAAGTTACAAAGCATTGTTAAAAGAGATTGAAAAAAACAACAAAATGGGAAAATACCCCATGTTCATGAGTTGGAAGAATCAACATAGTTAAATTGGCCATACTACCCAAAGCAACTTATAGATTTAATGCAATCCCCATCAAAATCCAAATGTCATTTTTTAAAGAAATAGAAGGAGAAATCATTAGACTAGTATGGAACCACAGAAGACCTTGAATATACAAAGCAATCCTGAGGAAAAAAACACAAAGCTGGAGGTATCACGCTACCTCACTTCAAATTACACCACAGTGATACAGCAATCAAAACACACAGATCAGTGGGACAGAACAGAGCCCGGCTATAAAACCACATGTATATGGACAGATAATTTTCGACAAAGGAGCCAGAAACACACAATGGAGTAAAGATAGTCCCTTCAATAAATGGTGCTGGGAAAACTGGAAAGCTACTTGCAAATGAATGAAACTGGATTACAGTCTGTCTCCATGTACAAAAAATTAACGCAAAATGGATCAAAGACCTAAATATAAGACCCAAAAATAAGTTACACAGAATAAAATATAGGCACCAAACTAAGGACCTTGGTGGTAGAGAACATTTTATGAACTTGGCCCCAAAGGCCAGGGAAGTAAAGGTAAAAATAAATGGATGGGACTGTATCAAACTAAAAAACTGCACAGCAAAATAAAATGACAACAAAACAAAAAGGCAGCCAACCAGATGGGAGATGATATTTGCAAACAGTAGCTCTGACAAAGGTTCAGTCTCCAAAATATAAAAAGAACTCAAACAGCTCAACACCAAACAAACAATCCAATCAAAAAGGGCAGCGGACCTGAAAATACACCGCTCCCAATAGATAAATGAAAAGATATCCACCTCACTGGCAATTAGGGAAATGCAAACCAAAAGCACAATGAGATACCACCTCACACCTGTTAGAGTGGCCACTACCAACAAGACAAGCAATGACCAGTGTTGGAGAGGTTGTGGAAAAGGGAACCCTCATTCTCTACTGGTGGGAATGTAGACTGGTACAACCACTATGGAAAGAAGACTGGTGATTCCTGCCGATACCAGTTTGGCTCAGTGTATAGAGCATCGGCCTGCAGACTGAGGGGTCCCAGGTTTGATTCTGGTCAAGGGCATGTACCTTGGTTGCGGGCAGATCCCCGGTATGGGGTGTGCAGGAGGCGGCTGATCGATGTTTCTCTCTCATGGATGTTTCTGACTTTCTGTCCCTCTCCCTTCCTCTCTGTAAAAAATCAATAAAATATATTTTTAAAGAAAGAGGACTGGTGATTCCTCAAAAAATTGAGACTAGAGCGATCATATGACCAAGCAATCCCACTCCTTAGTATATATCAAAAAAACTCAAAATCATATTCGCAAAGATACATGCACCCCTCTGTTCAGTGCAGCGTTACTCATGGTGGCCAAGACATAGAAACAATCAAAGTGTCCTGTGATAGCGGACTGGACAAAGAAGATATGATACATATTCACAAGAGGACACTATTCAGCCATAAGAAAGGATAAAATATGCCCTTTGCAACAGCAATGAATGGACCTTGAGCATATTATGCTAAGTGAAATAAGTCAGGCAGAAAAAGCTGAGAACCATATGATCTCACTCACATGTGGGATATAAAACTAAAACTGTGAATACAAACAGTAGTGCAGTAGTTGCCAAAGGAAAGGAGGTGGGGATACAGGAGATCTTAATATATGATGGCGAGAGACGATCTGACTTTGGGTGGTGGGCACACAATGCAATGTACAGATCTTGTAACAGAAACTCACACCTGAAACCTGTATGTTCATGTTGACCAATGTCGCACCAACAAATTTAATTAAAAAAATGAAAAAAATATTTTACCTCATTTTATCTTCATTGTAATCCTATTAGACATAATGTTAAAGAGGAACAAAAAAACTGCTAATGTTTGAAGCTGAAAAATAATTATCTACTTAATGTATGATGCATTATTTAGTTGCAAGAGAGAACATGCCAGTTTTTCTCTTTTGCCATTAGGCGAACATAACTCAAACATAAGAAAGTAGTGAACCACTGTGTAGTTTTTTAAACTTCTATAACTTTGGTGTCAGAGGTGGTAGAAATCATTTGTAAATGACAAACATATTAAATTTTCCTCAAGTTTGTAAAACCTCAGTTCTGCTAGTATTAGCACCTATTTTTATCTTGCTGCCTACAACAGGAATATAAACACTTGTCACCGGTGTTTAAACAATGAATACATTTTGTAAAATCACATCAGGTTGTTTTCCTAAATGTGAATACATCTTATATTAAAACTAGAGGCCCGGTGCATGAAATTCAGGCATGGGAGGCGGGGGATGTCCTTCAGCCCAACCTGTACCCTCTCCAATCTGGGAGCCCTCAAGGGCTGTCTGACTGCCCATTTAGGCCTGATCCCGGTAGGATCGGGCATAAAGGAACAGTTGGACATCCTTCTCGCAATCCAGGACTGCTGGCTCCAAACTGCTCACCTGCCCTCCTCTCTGATTGCACTTAACCGCTTCTGCCTGCCAGCCTGATCACCCCCTAACCACTACCCTGCCAGCCTAATTGATGTCTAACTGCTCCCCTGCCAGCCTGTTTGCCCCCAATTTCCCTCCCCTGCAGGCTTGATCGCCCCCAATTGCCCTCCCTTGCAGGCCTCCTCCCTCCCAACTGCCCTTCCCTTGCAAGCCTGGAACCTACCAATGGCCCTCCCCTGATAGCCATCTTGTGTCCACATGGGGGCAGTATCTTTGACCACATGGAGGCAGCCCTCTTGTGTGTTGGAGTGATGGTCAATCTGCGTATTACTCTTTTATTAGATAGGATAGAGGCCTGCTGCATGGATGGGGGTCAGCTGGTTTGCCCTAAAGAGTGTCCCAGATCAGGGTGGGGGTTCCCCTGGGGTGAGGGGTAGCCTGGGTGAAGAGCATATGGAGGTTTGCAGGTTGGCCACACCCCTCAGCGACCCAAGTGGAGGCCCTTGGATCTGGGATTAATCTATGTCTACAATTGAAACTTTGTAGCCTGGAGTGGAGCCAAGCCTTCTGCTTGCTCCAGGGCAGCAGCCATTTCTGTTTGAAACTTTGTAGCCTAGAGTGGAGGCCTAGGCCCAGCAAAGGCAGGCAGAAAGCTGGGCTTCCTCCTTTACCAGGGAAACCCAAGCCTCCTCTGTTCTCTCCAGCTCAGTGGCTGCCGCCATTTCTGTATCTTTTATAACTGAAACTTTGTAACATTGAGTGGAGGCCTAGGCCAGCAACGGCAGGTGGAAAGCTTGGCTTCCTCTGTTGCCGGGGAAACCCAAGCCTTCCTCCTTCTCTCAGTGGCAGCAGCCGTCTTGGTTGGGGTTAATTTGTACAATCTGCTCCTGATTGGCTGGTGTGTGTGGCTGTGGGCATGGCTTGTGGGTGTGGTGAAGGTACGGTCAGATTTGCATATTACTCTTATTAGGTAGGATGTCATTGGCAGATTTTTTCCTCTCTTGCCTATAGAGTTGGATTATTACAAAATCAGAAGAGCCAAATGGCATATGGAGACTCCTCTTAACTCCAGGAAGAAACAAAGGGGCTGAGCTGCTTTTATTACACTTTCTCTCTGTCTTTTCTCTTCCTTGAAATCATCCTGACATAGTCATATCTCTTTTGAGAGAGAATGGACTTTACCATAGAGACTAACTCTCTAACTTTCTTCTCAAAGGCACAGCCTGTTGGCAGCCATGGTGCAGAGGAATCTGTGGGGATCCCCGAGTTCTTTAACCTGGGTGTCAGGGACTGACAAGGCTATATTATGTCACAGCAGTTGCATAACATTAAGGGAGGGAAGGGCTGCATGAACAAATCCGTGAAAATCTTACATTCCTAAAAGCATGAATTGGAAGGGAAAGTGGAAGCTTTTATTTAGCTTTAAAAAAATCTCTCTCTCTCTCTCTCTCTCTCTCTCTCTCTCTCTCTCTCTCTCTCTGTCTCTCTCTCTCTCTCTCTAACAAACAGCTAATCTATCTAAATTTTCTTTCCCTCAAAAGGGCAAAGACAAGGGAGATGGGTTGAATTAATGACCAAGTTTCTTTCAGCAAAACTCTTCCTTGTTAGTCATTCTCCAAAAGTTAGCTGAATCAGCCATTCTCCACAGACCTCATATTTATTCTTCTCTCCTTTCCTCCCCCCCTCCTTTTTTTAACCTTTCAGCACAGAATGAGGTCTTTGTGATAGTTCAGCACATCTGTAAACTCATTCCAATTCAGTGAGGTGGCAACAAGGGACCCCTCTGGCCCCATTGTGAAGGGGTCCCATATCTGAGTATGATTCATAACATAAACACATTTGGAAAGCAAAAGAAAATAAGGGGAAAAAAGCATGGAATTTGGAGTTACTGGGTTAGTATTGTCAGAAGCGCTAGTGCATTGTGAGGGCAGAGAAAGAGCATTTATTCTTGTCTCCTGACACCCAATCCAGGGGCAGATATGGCCAATGACATTACACAACATTTTCTAAAATAAACTCAAGTTAAAACCAAACAAAACCCACAATTACTCTTACTACCTCACCATCCTATTTCTACCCTACCTCTGGCAAGAAAAATATATGAATGAATGAAAAAACAAATAACCAAATGAATAAAATAAAGAGGTCCTTTTTGACTATGGCTATATATTTTTGTATGTGTGTTTTTCCTTATGAATAATACTAGAGACCTGGTGCACAAAATTCGTGCACAGGGGGTGTCCCTCACCCCAGCCTGCATCCTCTCCAATCTGGGACCCCTTGAGGGATTTAGGCCAGATTCTGGTGTGATCGAGCCTAAATAGGCAATTGGACATCCCTCTCACAATCCAGGACTGCCGGCTCCCAACCACGCACCTGCCTGCCTGCCTGATTGTATCTAACCACTTCTGCCTGCCAGCCTGGTCATCCTTAACTGCCCTCGCATGCCGGCCTGGTTGTCCCCAACGGCACCCCACCCCTGCAGGCCTGGTCCCTCCCAACTACCTTCCCCTGAAGGCCTGATTGCTCCCAATTGCCTTCTCTTGCAGACCTAGTTCCTCCCAACTGCCCTCCCCTGCTGGCCATCTTGTGTGCACATGGGGGTGGCCATGTTTAATCACATGAGGGCGGCCATCTTGTGTGTTGGAGTGACAGTCAATTTGCACATTACCTCTATTATATAGGAGGATAGAAGCAAAAGCTGAATTACCTGCTTATCCTTCTTTATGAGATTTGAAAGAAAATGTTGCAGGGATATTTAAATATTCAGTGAACTTAAAGACCAAATTAATGTAGGTGTCCACATTTATCCACATGAATTGTAATAGATTCAAAATAAATAATTGATTGCGTAGGCATATACTCTGATACCTAATGTAAAATTTTAAAGAACAGAGTAAAACTTTGTTTGTTTTAGGATACAGTACAGCTAATCCCATATAACAAAAACCGAATATGCTAAATGTCCGGTTGTCCAGTTGACCATTCAATCAATGAAAGCATAGTATGCTAATGATATGCTAAGTCCACTGAACTTGCTATGATGTGCACTGACCACCAGGGGACAGATGCTCCTACCACTAGATTAGCTTGCTGCTGGGGTGCAGCTAATTGGGACTGAGTGAGATGGGCTGGACACACCCTGGAGCCCTCCCGCAGTCCCTCCCCAGATGGCCAACCTCCTGCATCTCTCCCTGGTCCCAATCATGCACTGGCGGGGTCCCTTGGCCTGGCCTGCACCCTCTCGCAATCTGGGACCCCTCTGGGTATGTCGCAGAGCTGGTTTCAGCCTGATCCCACAGGCCAGGCAGAGGGACCCCATTGCTCACAAATTCAGCACCAGGCCTCTAGTATATGAATAAAAAGAATGGGCCACTTCTTACTTTTATGATACCTCCCTTATGTTTAATAGGTTTATATATATTTTACATCTTATCTAGGAATCTCATAATACAAGTGGTATCAGCAGACAGTAAAACTACATCTTAAAAATGGTGGAAGCTAATATCAGGTTGAATGTGTGCAACCATTGATGATTATCAGACACATTAGAAGATCCATGTCTGCAAGACCATCATTAAGGCAGAATACCTTAAAGCTCAAAATAGCATCTGTGTGTTTTCTATAGTTATTCAAATAAAATACCTAATTTGGTCACAGAAATCTCCCAATGTTGTCTTGTCTTTGGAGAATTAAACAGCTTCACCTTTCTCATTTTATTTGGAATTAATATAAAATACTCAGAGTGGCCAACAGCCCTGCAGACTTTACAGTATATCAACAGTTCCAATCATCCTGAGCTACCTCAGAAAGAAAAGTGGACAACGCACTCAAAACTTAGTAATATAAAAGGTGCTGCCCAGGACCAGAAAATAATTCAACAGATTCACCTTTTCTGAAATGTTTCAGTAATGTTACACCTCCTTTTTATCTCTTTAAATTTTTTAAATTTCTTTACTGGTTAAGGTGTTACATAGGTGTCCTTATTCCCCCATTCCTCCCCTACTGCCCCCCCATTCATATCCTCACCCGCTGTTGTCTGTGTCCATTGGCTGGATTTATATGCAAGCATACAAGTCCTTTGGTTGATTTCTCCCCCTTACCCCCACCCTCCCCTACCTTCCCTCTGAGGTTTGATGGTCTGATTAATGTTTCTCTGTCTCTGGATCTGTTTTTATTCATCAGTTTATGTTGGTCATTATATTCCATAAATGAGTGAGATCATGTGATAGTTATCTTTCTCTGGCTTATTTCACTTAGCATAATGCTCTCCAATTCCATTCATGCTGTTGCAAATGGTAAGAACTTTTTCTTTTTTACTGCAGCATAGTATTCCACTGTGTAGATGTACTACAGTTTTTAAAAAATATTTTAATCTTTATTGTTCAGTTTATTAATTACCTTGTTCCCCCTTTCTTGCCCTTATAGCTCCCCTCCACGCAATACCCATCCCACCCTCTGCCCTCATCTCCACCCCCACTGTCCTCTCCAACAGGTGCATGATTTTTGTCCAGTCTCTTGCTATACCTCCTACACCCCTTTTCTCTCCAAGAATTGTCAGTCTATTCCCTCTCTATGTCCATGATTCTGTTATATTCACCAGTTTATCCTGTTCATCAGCTTATTAATTCACTTGATTTTATATTCATTTATTGATAGATGTGTATTTGTTGTTCATAATTTTTATTTTTAAATTTTCTTCCTCTTCTTAAAGAATGTCTTTCAGCATTTCATATAATATTGGTTTGGCGGTGATGAACTCCTTTAGCTTTTTCTTATCTGTGAAGCACTTTATCTGACCTTCAAGTCTAATGATAGCTTTGCTGGATAGAGTAATCTTGGTTATAGATTCTTGCTATTCATCACTTTGAATATTTCTTGCCACATCTGAGAAATCCGCTGACAATCGTATGGGTGCTCCCTTATAGGTAACTATGTTTTTCTTTTGATGCTTTTAATATTCTCTCTTTGTCGTTTGCTCTTGGCATTTTAATGATGATGTGTCTTGGTATGGTCCTCTTTGGATGCCTAGAGTTTGGGGTTCTGTGTGCTTCTTGAACTCCTAAGTCAATTTCTCTCACCAGGTGGGGGGGAAGTTTTTGGTCACTATTTCTTCAAATAGGTTTTCATTATCTTGCTCTCTCTCTTTTCCTGGCACCCCTATAATTCAGATGTTGGTATGCTTGAAGTTGTCCCAGAGGCCTCTTACACTATCTTCAGTTTTTTGTATTCTTTTGGCTTCTTGCTTTTCTGGCTGAGTGGATTTTGTCTCTTTGTATTTCTAATCTTTGACTTGATTCCTGCAGTCCTCTAGATTGCTTTTAGGACTTTGTATAATATTTTTTATTTCAGTCAGTGTATGCTTAATTTGTAGTTGGTCCTTTTTCATATCCTCGAGGGTCTCGTTCATATCCTTCTAGATCTCATTTATTTCCTTGTAGGTCTTATTCATTTCCTCGAAGGTCTTATTAAGTTCATTGGCCTTTTCTAGGAGCCTCTTGAAAAACCTTGTAACCGGGGTTTTGAATTCTATGTCCAGTAATTTTTTTTCCTCCATTTATTTCACATCTGATTTCTTTCCATTTCTCTGCATGGTGGCTGCTTTCCTGAGTTGGTCCGTTAGCTTTGTGTGATAGATGTCCTCTGAGGGACAGTGGCTCACCCTCCCCAGTTACCTGAGGTGGATACTCTTGGTGCAGCCCTTTATGGGTTGCACAGTCTTGTTGAAGTTAAGCCTAGATTATTGTTGTTAGCACTAGGAGGGTTTGACCTCCTGGCCAATTGTCTGTGAGGATCAGCTGTGCTCAGGTTGGATGGGCGGAGTCTCTGGGCTGAGTAGGCAGCCTTGATTTCCGTCAGCACTGCCCTATGCAGCACCTGGGCCTCTGTGCCTGGTGGTAATGGCTGCACGCACCTCTGAGAGAAAGCTGCCGCCAAGCTCTACCCGCTGCTGGACAGTTCAGCCTCTTCCCAAATGAGTCTGCACACCCAATGTCTCACCCAGGGTTGTAAAACAATGCAGTCCAGTGGTTTCCCAAATGAGAGAGCAACTCATGAGTCCTCTCTGCACACTCATGTGCTTCTGCTGTTCCCAATTTTACGTGTCCTCTCCACAAGCTCGCAGACCTCTGCCATGTGTGCTTCCTTACTGTCCAGTTTCACCCTGTATGAGTGTGGATTCCCCGGACCTCGCCCGGAACAGTGCAGTGTGACACCTTTATCTCCCTCCCCGTTTGAGAAAACCAGCCTGGTTTGCAGCCACCCGCCCTATCCATGGCTCCAAACCTCTCACTCCACGCGTACCCTCAACTCTGCCCTCCGCTGCTCCTCTGAGTCACAGTGTCCTATCTTTACTTTTATTTGTGGAATTTTCACTCAGCCAGCTTTCCGGGGATTCTGGATGATGTTTGTTCTGTCGTTAAGTTGCAGTTTTGAAATTGTTGTGTGGGCAGCAAGATGGGTGTTTACTATGCCGCCATCTTGGTTCCTCCTTTGTACTGCAGTTTTCTAACCCACTCATCTGCTGATGGGCACTCAGGCTGTTTCCAAATCTTAGCGATGGTGAATTGTGCCGCTATGAACACAGAGGTGCATATATCCTTTCTGATTGGTGTTTCTAGTTTCTTGGTATAGATTCCAAAAAATGGGATCACTGGGTCAAATGGGAGTTCCATTTTTAGTTATTTTAACTCCATACTGCATCAGTCTGCATTCCTACCATCATTGCATGAGGGTTTCTTTTTCTCCACATCCTCACCAGCACTTGTTTGTTTATTTGTTGATGATAGCCATTCTGACAGGTGTGAGATGGTACTGCATTGCTGTTTTGATTTGCATCTCTCAGAGGATTATACATCCCCCTTCAAAAAGAAAGTTAGAGGATGAATTAAGCTTCCTAATTTGTCAACAGGTGACAAATTTTGGTTGTGCTAATCCAAACACTTAGTTTATGAAGACAAGTCTCAGAAAACCTAGGACACACTGCACTTCCTCCTGTATTGACCTCAATCTTGTTTACAAAAGAAAAATAAATGATACATAATAACAGGTGTTTCTCTATTCTGGGACTTCTTGTAAAGTACAAGTACAATTTCATCTCTTCTCCTCAGTAAATTTAAATTGATGTCATTGGTGGGATTAGAGTGGGCTACAATCAAAGTCTTGTATATATCTCTGAACAAAGAAAGAGAGGAACATTTACAGGCAGCCTTGGGTGAAATGATTTTAAAAGAATTCAGTATTCCCATCCTCTTCTCTGGATAAAAATGTGAAATAAACTACTATAATCCTTACTTAAATAAATATGTTTATTTATTAAAAATTCTAAGTAAAAAGCTTCACATCAATAAATATTCACTCACTGTATGTAAAAAAAAGTTGAGTTAGTCTTCTAAAATGTTTTACTTTCTACTAAAGTTGCTACATTTCTAATTGTTTGAGCAAAGTGATTTAAGTTCATTATTCCTTCTAAATCTTAATATTTTATTGACATTTCTACTCTTGAGTTTTTCACATACCAGTCCTAAAACATAATCATGTTTCTCTGCCTTCAAAGAGTTCATAAACTATCTATTTTCTTAGGGTCTTTTCTCAGTCTGGAGATTACTAATATAGTTTAGAATTAATAAAAACTTTTTCTAGAGATACTTTGAAAATATAAGTACTTTCTATAATTGTTGAGGATATATCTATATCTATATCTATATCTATATCTATATCTATATCTATATCTCAGAAGAAAAAATGGAAGGAGTGATGATTTTCAATAAGTTACTAGAGGTATTTTTTATTTTTAATTTTTCAATATATTTTATTGATTTTTCACAGAGAGGAAGGGAGAGGGACAGAAAGTCAGAAACATCAATGGGAGAGAAACATCGATCAGCTGCCTCTTGCACACCCTCCACTGGGGATGTGCCCGCAGCCACGGAACATGCCCTTGACCGGAATCGAACCTGGGACCTTTCAGTCCGCAGGCCGACGCTCTATCCACTGAGCCACACCGGGTTGGCTAGAGGTATTTTTTTTAATATAGAAAAGACACAGCTTGCCAGCTGTACGTGCACCCGCGCAGCTGCACCCGGACTCTATAGTATCAGGCGAGCTTTCCAATGAGGCTCTCTGGACTCTGCACCTACTTTTCCCAGCAGCGCCCTTCCTAGTTGAGGCAAACTACACTTCAAAGTGGTAAGGTTTCCCCCAAAGACATTGGAATGTGTAAACATTTTGGTGTGGGTTATTACACAATTCCCAACATATAGAGTATGGCTTTGCCTATCAAAGTGTAACCAATGCCTCATACTTTCTCAGGTAGATTCTGTTTATTGCACATGATTTGAGGTCTTTAATTTCTAACAACCAAGAATTCAAAGGACTATTTTTCTATGAAGTTTAACATTAACATCAGTGAATTCCTGTATTCATGTGTTTTTATTATAAACATCTGAATTATTCACATTGTCACAGATCCTGAACTCATAAGCATGGACCATGCACAGGCTGGCAGCAAGCCAGGAAGCCACTCTGAAAGCAAACAGATACTCTGCATAAGGAGAAAAGTCATTGCACAACATTTAATGTCCAACCTCAGTCACCTCAGAATGTTATACATATTGACTTCTTAATTCTTATAGTATCGGGAAATCAACTGCTTGGTTGGTGACAGGGCTGACCTGGTTTCAGGAGGACTACTCCTGAAATAATTAAGGCAAAGGGGGGCTCCATCTTTTCTTGGCTGCTTGCTCCTCCCCAGCACTTCATCTTTCTTCTCATCCTCAGCTTCTTGGGCATTTTCTCCTTCACCTTCACCTCCTTCTTCTTCCTCCTTTGCATCCTCAAATTCTTCCTTGGTACTTTCTTCCTCTTCCTCTCCTTCCTCTTCGTCAGCCACTTCTCTCCTTCAGCCACTTCCTCTCTTTCTCCTCCTCTTCAGCTTCTCCTTCAGAGGGAGGTTCATCCTTAGCTTCCTCAGCTTTTGCAGCCTCCATGGTTTTCTCCACCCCAATCTGCTCCTCCTGGATGTGGCTGGTGTATTAAGAAGAGAAGGAGCCAGCAGACATCAAGTAGAAGCTGGTCTGTAAACCACCGTAAGCAGATCGACCAAAGACCTGGGAACTGTGGAAGTAGCTGCTGGCTACTTCCCATGCTGGTGAAACTGAGACGGGTCTCCTCATCTTCCCAGAGTTTCCTGTAAGCTGCAATGTCAATGTCCAAAGCCACAATGAGGAGGCCCTGGTATTCTTTTAAATATCATGCCATTTCATTCTTTGTACTTCTCAACTCGTTTTCTAATTTGTTGATTGTGTCCTGCATAGCACTAACACCTGAGTTCTGCTTATCCTCCAGCTCTTCCAGCTGCTTTCCAAAAGCTTTTTTCATGCCCTGGTATGCTTCCATCTCCAGGGTCTTGGCCTTGAGCAAGCAGCGGCTTTCAGACACCTCCTCCTTGGCTTCACGCACCCCGTAGATATTCTTGACAGTTCTCTCAGTCAGCATGGTGAAGCGGCTCTTGTACCATTCTTCGGCATTCTGCATGTTCTTGGCAGCCAGCTTCTTGTACTGGGTGCAGATGTCCTTGAGCCAGCAGAGAGATCAGACTTGGAGAACATGTCCATCTCCATGGAGATCTGAGCATACTGGATCTGCGCCTGCAACTCAGCGATCTCTTTATGCACCTTCTTCAGAAAGGCGACTTAGTCCCCATCAGGCTGTAGATGCACTTTTCAAGCTCAGCGCCAGCAAGAGCCGCCTCATCTGCACCTTAGTGTGCCTCCATCAGCCAGCCTTCTGCCTCATCCTGGTTCAGCACCTCTTCCTGGTAACATGCCTGCAGGTTGCTTCCAGTCCCTTCCAAGCCCTGGTGCCTGCTAACTGCCCACTGCCCTCTCCTCCCCAGGGACTGGGCTTGGTGGGCAGGGGACGGGGATCCCATTTTCACTAAAATGTTCAACCCAGGCCTGCTCCACCAGTGTGCACAGGCAGCCTGGGGGCATACAGTGATCCCAGAGACCCAGGCCACCCTGCCTACCCATGTCCCTGGTGGCGGCCTGGCCCCCGTGGGTGGAGTCAGGCATAGCCACCCTGCCCTCCCCTGACTGCCCTGTTACTGATCTCAGCTTTGACCCAGTGGGCAGCATCAGGTGCAGCCAGTCTTCCCTGCTCATCCCCAATAAGGGCCTGGACCCCCACAGGTGCTGCCACCACCGACTCCCCTGCCTGCCCAGTTACTGATCCTGGCCTCAGTGCTGCCCGCCTGGCCTGCCCAGTCCTCCATGCTGGGGCTGCAATCACGATAGGGACCCCCCGCCGGCAGTGAGAAGACCGCCTTGGCCGGACCTTGCTGCGGGAAGCAGGAGGCTGGGCCGAGCCCCTCCTGGGGTTGGGGCTGTGATCGGGACCCGTTGCCTGCAGTGCCGCCATGGCTGCCTCTGGCCAGAGGGGGCCTGCCCGCCATCTTGCTTGGGGGTTAATTTGCATATTGCTCTTATTGGCTGGTAGTGTAGCGAAGGTACGGTCAATTTGCTTGTTTCTCTTCTATCAGATAGGATTGCAAAAAGTTAAAAACCATTCTCAATGTCATTTACATGAATTCATTGGGTGAGTGATAATTTACTTTTCACCTTTTGTTTAATAAGGTATGAAATCAGATGTTTTATAGCAATAATTATCATCATTTCCAAATGACCATTCACTTGGCAATAGCTTACATTAATGGTCAACAAGTTCAAGGCTTCAAATTCATTCCTATGGGTAAAGAATGGAAAAAATACTGGGGTAATTTTGGAAAATCATAGCTGTCATCTGTTTCTACTTGCCCAAAGAAGTCAAATAAAAGGATTAGGGGAGGGGGAGGTTAGAGTAGGTGGAGGAAGGTTGAAAAGTGGTTTCAGAATACTATAATTTGAAGGCTGGTTATATGAACAATACTTTTTATGTAACACTAAAGGCCCAGTGCATGAAACTTGTGCATGAGGTAGGTGTCCCTCAGCCCAGCCTTCACCCTCTCCAATTTGAGACCCCTCTCACAATCCAGGATTGCTGGCTCCCAACTGCTCAAATGCCTGCCTTCCTGATTGCCCCTAACCACTTCTGCTTTTCAGCCTGATCACTCCCCTGTCAGCCTGATCAATGCCTAACTGCTCCTCTGCCAGCCCGATTGCTTCTAGCTGCCCTCCCCTGCAGGCTTGGTCACCCCTAACTGCCTTCCCCTGCAAGCCTGGGTGCTCCTAACTGCCTTCCCCTGCTGGTCTGGTCACCCCCAACTCCCACTTCTGCTGGCCTGGTCCCTCTAACTGTGCTCCCCTGCTGGCCTGATCACCCCTAACTGCACTCCCCTGCCAGCCTGGTCACCTCTAACTACCTTCCCCTGCCAGCCTGGGCATCCTTAACTGCCCTCCCTCTCAGGCCTGCTTGCCTCCAACTGCCGTCCCTCACAAGGCTGGTCCATCTCAACTGCTCTCCCCTGCTGGCCTGATCACCCACAACTGCAGTCCCCTGCTGGCCATCTTGTGGCAGCCATCTTCTGTTCACATGGGGGCAGCCATCTTTGACCATATGGGGGCAACCCTCTTGTGTTGGAGTGATGGTCAATTTGCATATTAGGCTTTTATTATATAGGATTTTTGAATTCTGTTCCATCACCTGCCAAAATACTATACACATAAAAAAAAAAAAACCAACCCGAGGGAGAACCAAGATGGCGGCATAGGTAAACACCTATTGTTCTGCCCCGCGAAACGATTCAAAAACTACAACTTAACAACAAAACAAACATCACCCAGAATCACCAGAAAGCTGGCTGAGTGAAAACTCCACAAATAAAAGTAAAGGTGGGACACTGAGACTCAGAAGAGCAGCGGAGCGCAGCCTTGAAGATACGTATGGAAACAGAGGTTAGGAGCCGTGGCCACACGTGCAGGCTATAGGGCTGGCAGCAGCAACCCCGGCTGGATTTCAACAATGGGAAGGGCGGAGACGTCCCACTACACGGATTCCCCAGCACCAGGCGAGGACCGAGATCCGGAGTACGTGAAGACGTCCCACTGCACAGATTCCACAGTGCCAGATGAGGTCCGAGGTCTGGGGACGCACCCTGGAAGCCGGGCGTGGCAGAGGTCTCCTAGTCTGCGGAGAAACCGGGTAGATGGGAAAAGAAGTTTGCGCGCAAGTGTCGCACAAACGTGCGACTTGCTCCCTGGAAACCTGTCTCCTGGTCCCAGAAACCACCTGTTTTAAAACCCTAGGCGAGACTTTGGGTGTTCAGACTCATTTGGGGAGAGGCAGAGTTGTCTGGCAAGGGGAAGAGACTAGCAGCTTTCTCTTGGAGGTGCCTGCAACCATCCCCATCCAACAGAAACCCGTGCGCACGCGCGCGAGCGCCGCATAGGACGTAGCTGACACTGAGGCTGCCTGCGCAGCTCAGAGACTCCGCCCATCCAACCTGAACACAGTCTCCCTTCACAGCCAATTGGCCTGGAGGTCAAACCCTCCTAGGGCTAACAACAACAAGCTGGGTTTAAATTCAAAAATCCTGAATACAACCCATAAAGGATTGCAGGAAGAGTACCCACCTCAGGTAACTGGGGAGGCTGAGCCACTGTCCCTTTGAGGATATCTACCACATAAAGCAGCCACCATGCAGAAATATGGAAAGAAATCAAGTGTGAAAGAAATGGAGGTGAAAAGACGACTAGACATAGAGTTCAAAACCATGGTTATAAGGCTTTTCAAGAGGCTCCTAGAAAAGGACGATGAACTTAATGAGAACTACGAGGAAATAAATAAGACCAACCAGGAAATGAATGAGACTTACAAGGAAATGAATGAGACCCTCAAGGAAATGTACAAGACTCTGAGGTGAGACTTTCAAGGAAATGAATGAGACCCTCAAGGAAATGTACAAGACCTCTGAGGATATGAACGAGACCCTCATGGATATGAAAAAGGACCAACTAGAAATCAAGCATACACAGATTGAAATAAAAAATATTACACAAAGTCCTAAAAGCAGTCCAGAGGGCCACAAGAACCAAGTCAAAGATTTGAAATACAAAGAAGCAAAATCCACTTGGCTGGAAAAGCAAGAAACAAAAAGAATTCAGATAATTGAAGATAGCGTAAGGGGCCTCTGGGACAACCTCAAGCATGCCAACATCCGAATTATTGGGGTGCCAGAAAAAGAGAGAGAGCAAGTTAATGAAAACCTACTTGAAGAAATAGTGACTGAAAACTTCCCCCACCTGGTGAAAGAAACTGACTTAAAAGCCCAAGAAGTACACAGAACCCCAAAATATAGGAATCTAAAGAGGACCACACCAAGACATATCATAATTAAAATGCCAAGAGCAAAAGATAAAGAGAGAATATTAAAAGCAGCAAGAGAAAAACAGTTGGTTACCTACAGGGGAGCACCCATACGATTGTCAGCGGATTTTTCAACAGAAACGATGCAGGCCAGACGCGAGTGGCAAGAAATATTCAAAATAATGAATAGCAAGAATCTACGACCAAGATTACTCTATCCAGCAAAGCTATCATTCAGAATTGGAGATCAGATAAAGTGCTTCACAAATAAGTAAAAGCTAAAGGAGTTCATCACCACCAAACCAATATTATATGAAATGCTGAAAGATATTCTTTAAGAAGAGGAGGAAGAAAAAGGCAAAAATATAAATTATGAACAACAAATACACGTCTATCAACAAATGAATCTAAAAATCAAGTGAATTAAAAATCTGATGAGTAGGATAAACTGGTGAATATAATAGAATCATGGGCACTGAGAGGGAATGGACTGACAATTCTTGGGGAGAAAACGGGTGTGGGAGGTGCAGCAAGAGACTGGACAAAAATCTCGCAACAATGGGAGAGGACAGTGGGGAAGGAGAGGTGAGGGTGGAGGGTGGGATAGGTACAGGGTGGAGGGGAGCTATAGGGGGATAAAAAGGGGAAACAATGTAATTAATAAACTGAACAATAAAGATAATAAAAAAAAACAACCCAAGGAATCTGACCACTCGTAGAAGACAAGTAGGTAGCCTGGTTGTCTTAACACTTTGCTAGCATCTATATCTGATCTAATAAAAAATTAATATGCAAATTGATCGTATCTCTGATCAAGCCATGCCCACAAGCCACACCCACAAGCCAATCGGGAGCAAATAAAACCCAACCAAGATGGCTATGGCCACTGAGAGCAGGAGGGAGGCTTGGGTTTCCCTGGCGATGGAGGAAGCCAAACTTTCTGCCTGCCCTTGCCAGCCTAGGCCTCCACTCAATGCTATAAAGTTTCAATTATAGAAGATATATCCCAACAGAAATGGCGGCAGACACAAAGCTGGAGAGAGCAGAGGTTAGTGTTGCCCAGGGCAACGGAGGAAGCCAAGCTTCTGCAGCCTTAGTGCCTAGGCCTCCACTCTAGGCTTCAAAGTTTCAATTATAGATTTTAAATAAACTCGAACAGAAATGGCTGTCTCCATGGAGCAAGCAGAGGCTTGGCTCTGCTCCGGGCTACAGTTTCAATTGTAGAACATAAATTAATCCCAGATCCCACTTGGGTTTCTGGGGGGTGTGGTTGGCCTGCAAACCACCACAGGCCTCTCACCCAAGCCACCCCGTACCTTAAGGGAACCCCCACCCTGAATCAGGACATCCTTCAGGGCAAACCACCTGGCCCCCACCCATACACCAGGTCTCTATCCTATCTAACACAAGAGAAATAAGCAAATTGACCATCACTCCAACACACAAGAGGGCTGGCCCCTTGTGGTCAAAGATCCTGTCCCCATGTGGACACAAGATGGCTACCACAAGATGGCCAGCAGGGGAGGGCCATTGGGAGGTTTCAGGCCCTGCAAGGGTGGGCAGTTGTGGCCGATCAGGCCAGCAGGGGAGGGCAGTTGGGAGGGACCAGGCCTGCAAGGGAGGGCAGTTGGGGACAATCAAGCCTGTAGGGAAAGGCAGTTAGGAATGACCAGGCTGGCAGAGAAGTTGGGGGCAAACAGGCTGGCAGGGGAGCAGTTAGATATCAATTAGGCTGGCAGGGTAGTGGTTAGGGGGTGATCAGGCTGGCAGGCAGAAGTGGTTAGGGGCAATCAGGGAGGCAGGCAAGCGGGTGAGCAATTTTGAGCTAGCAGTCCTGGATTGTGAGAAGGATTTCGGACATCCCTCGAGGGGTCCAGATTGGAGAGGGTGCAGGCTGGGATGAGTGACACCCCTCTCTCCCCGTGCATGAATGTCGTGCACCAGGCTCCTAGTGTGTGTATATATATATGTGTGTGTCCCCTTGGGTGTTTGACCAGGAGTTCAATCACTCGCTATGATGTGTGTTGTCCACCAGGGGGTGGTGCAGAATGAAGAGAGGCCCTGGCCAGCTACCAGAAGGCCCTGATTGGCCCTGATTGCTGGTCAGACCTAGGGACCAACTTCGTGCACTAAGCCTCTAGTACTAATATAAAGTATTGAGTAAGTATAAACAATTGATTTTGGTTGTTTATTGTTGTGTGTGTGTGTATGTGTTTTTTAAAAATATAGTTTTATGAATTTCAGAGAGGAAGGGAAAAGAAGAGAGAGACAGAAACATCAATGATGAGAATCATTGATTAGCTGCTTCCTGCATGCTCCACACTGGGGATCAAGCCTGAAACCTGGGCATTTTCTCTGACAGGTGATCAAACCATGACTTCCTGGTTCATAGGTCTACATGCAACCACTGAGCCACCCTGGCTGAGCTGTAGATATGTGTTTTTTGCTTAAATATTCAGCAGATGAACTTGCCTCCTGTCGTGTCATTTTTAGCAGATTTTGTCAGGGATAATCTTGGGTTAATAACTTGGGGGCAAGTTCCAGGAAATGGGAAGTTATAAAAGAAGGGATGTTGCTATCATGATCTTCTACATAAATGGCAGCAGACTATATTGTGTGTTAATATTAGGTACCATTAATTCTAAAAGAAAATGATGTTGATGTATTTCATTTCAAGAAGAAAAATACAGTGGGTGAATGTAACCAAGGAGCCATGAGTTCTTTATAAAAGTATCTCCTTTTATCTGGAAAGTTCACATTCTAGACCCTTTACCTTAGTAATTTATTTTGGGGCAGAAGCTTCATTTGGTGGCTTTTATTGGAACAAAAATAAATTATTCACATGAATTACACATGTAATTCTCAAAAGGTCTCTTGCAGTACTCAGATTATCTCAGATATTACACAAGATTTTACCTGTTTGGAATATCAACAACACTTCCAGATGCCAAAAGTGTTGCTTCTGAAATACTTGACACATTTACTTTTCAAACACACAATGCAATTAAATCTTTAAAGTTATATGGACTATAGGGATCAAAGTTCAGTCTACATGGAAGTTCACAAATATCAATGTCTATAGCTAAGAATTCTTACCAGCAAAGAACCTTTATTTCTCCTACTTTGTTTAATCAATTCCATATTCTGGTGGCAACCACAGAGTCATCTGTGGTCTCATGAGTAAGACAGAAACTCTAAGTGTTTAATTCATTAACAGAATACCAGGCATCAAAATTTCTGTCCCATCCTTGTCCAATCTGTCCATTTCCTTGTCCAGCATTACTATGGGAAAACTCCATATTCCTAGATCATTAATGTATACATTTGGTTAAAGTCTTGTCCCTGTTTTACAGACTGAACTGTCAATGGAAACATATAACCACAAATACTTGGTTAAGTGAAACTTTAAGAATTATGAAAGAAAAATAACACAAATTTTTCAAAAAAGATAAAGTTACGCCAAGACCAGTTTGGCTCCGTGGATAGAGCGTCGGACTGCGGACTGAAGGGTCCCGGGTTCAATTCCGGCAAGGGCATGTACCTTGGCTGCGGGCACATCCCCAGTTGAGGGCGTGCAAGAGGCAGCTGATCGATGTCTCTCTCTCATCGATGTTTCTGACTTTCTATCCCTCTCCCTTCCTCTCTGTAAAATAATCAATAAAATATATTTTAAAAAAAAGATAAAGTTACAATTAACTTTTTCATATCAAAGAAATTTTAGTCAAGTATAAATTTACCATTATCTCTTAAAGTTCAAAAGTAAAATTTAAAGACATGCTTTCCCCATCCAAATTGGAAAGGAAGAAGTAAAACTGTCATTCTTTGCAGATGACATGATGATATATATAGAGAACCCTAAACGTTCCAACAAAAAAGGATTAGAACTGATAAATTCCGTAAAGTAGCAGGATACACAATAAATATTCAGAAATCAGTTGTACTTTCTTAGACCAATAATGAACTATCAGAATGAGAAATTAAGAAAAAAATACATTTACAATTACATAAAAAATATCTAGGAATAAATTTAACCAAGGAGGTAAAAGACCTGTACTCAGATAATAAGATATTGAAGAAATTAAAGAAGATCCAAATAAATGAAAGTATAAACTGTACTCATGGATAAGAATAATTAACATTATTAAAATGTCCATATCAGCCAAAACTATCTATAGATTTAATGTAGTCACAATAGGAATACCAATGGTATTTTTCACAGAGCTAGCACAAGTAATCCTACATAATAAAGAGGGAATATGCAAATTGACCATCACTCCATCACAAAGATGGCTTCAACTTGCTGAGGGCAAGTTCCCATAAGGAGTCTTAACGAGCAATGAGCAGGGATCTGAGGCTATGCCCTTCCCTGTCCCCATGGGGCTTGACAGAGGACCTCAAGGTTCACTTCCCATCCTGGTGCTGGGCTAGGGGACCTCAGGCTGCTCCACCCACCCCAGCACCAGGCTGGGGGACCTAAGCCACACCCCCCACCCGACAGGGCTTGACAGGGGACCTCAGATTGTGCTCCTCACTTGGCGGGGCTGGATGAGGGACCTCAAGGTGCACCTTCCATCCTGGTGCTGAGCTAGGGGACCTCAGGCTGCTCTCCCCACCAGTGCCAGGCTAGGGGACACCAGGCCACACCTCCGACCAGGTGGGGCTTGACAAAGGACTTCAGGCCATGCTCCCCACCCTGGAACCAGGCTGGGGGACCTCAGTCCGCACTCCCTACTCCTGCACTGGTCCAGGGGACCTGAGGCTGAACCCCCCTGCCTACCTGGGCTTGACAGGAGACCTGAGGCTGTGCCCCGGTGCCGGGCCAGAGGACCTGAGGCTGTGCCCCTTGCCTGGCAAGGCCTGATGGGGGACCTCAGGCCATGCCCCATACCCAGTAGGGCTTAACAGGAGATCTCAAGCCATGTCCCCCACCTGGTGGGGCTTGATGGGGGACCTCAAGGCATGCCCTGTGCTCCATCTGGGGTACCTCAGGCCATACCCCATGTTCTGGTGCCGGACCAGGGGACCTGAGGTTATGCCCCCTGCCTGGCAGGGCTTGACAAGGGTGGGACTGGCCAAGTCTGGATCCAGCCCAATGTGGGGGTCGGGGGCAGCAGGGTCTGGGTCTCACTCAATTTTGAGGTGCATGTGGGTGGATGGGGACTTGACTCTGGGTCCCATGGTGTGCCCCAGACTCTGATAGGAGGAAGGTTTTCATTCACATTTTACTAATTTTCTTTCATCTCTGACACTTTTATTACAGAGAAAGGGCAAATGGAAATATTAAATTATTTCCTCTAATTAATCCCCTTTTAATGTGCACAAGTTTCGTGTACCAGGCCACTAGTCCTTTATATAAAACCACAAAAGATCCATACTACAGCAATTTTGAGAAAGAAGAACAAAGTTAGATGTATCCTGCTAACTGATATCAAACTAAATTACAAGACTATAGTAATCAAAATAGCAGGGTATTGGCATAAAAACAGATCCATGGATCAATGGAACAGAATAGAGAGCCCAGAATTAAACCTACACCTCTATGATCAATTAATATCTGACAAAAAAGGCAAAAACGTTCATTGGGCAAAGTAAAAGGTTTTGGGAAAATGAATAGATACATGCAATAAAAGGAAAGAAAGTAGACTACCTTCTTATACCATTCACAAGAATAAACTCAATAACAATTAAAGGCTTTAGTGTAAGACTTGAAACCATAAAAATTCTAGAAGAAAACATAAGCAGTAAACTCTTTGACATTGCTCTTAGTTATATTTTTTCTGATATAACTCCTCAGGTAAGGAAAACAAAAGAAAAAATAAATAAATGAGACTACATCAAACTTGAAAGTTACATCAAAGGAAATAATAAAAACAATAAATTTAAAATTGCACAAAATACCTAGGAATAAATTTAAGCAAAGAAATAAAAATTTACCCACTTAAATGGGAGAAGATATTCACCAATGATACATTCAATAAGGTGTTAATATACAAAATTTGTAAAGAACTTATATAAGTGACCACCAAAACCCCCCAAAACAATCCAATTAAAAAATGGACAGATGACCTGAATAGGCATTTATTCAAAGAGGACATACAGATGGTCAATAGATACATGAAAAGATTCTCATTGTCACTAATCATCAGAGAAATGCAAATTAAAAACATAATGAGACATCATCACAGACTTGTAAAATGGCTATCATCAATAAATCAACAAACAAGTATTGATGAGGATGTGGAGAATAGGGAACCTTAAGCATTGTTGGTGGGACGGTAAACTGATATAGCCACTATAGAAAGTAGTAAACAGATTCCTCAAAAAATTAAAAATATAATTACCTTATGAACCAGCAATTCTACTTCTGATTAATATGCAAAGAAATAAAAAGCATTACTTATAAAAGATATATGCACCCCTAAGTTCTTTGCAAATTTTTTTTACAATAGCCAAGATATGGAAGCAACCTAAGTGTCCATCAATAGATGATTGGACAAGGAATAAGTGGTACATATATACAATGGGATATTAGTTGGCCATAAAAAAGGATGAAATCTTACCACTTGCAATAGTATGAAAGGACCTAGAGGGTAATAAGTGAAATAAGTCAGACACACAAAGACAACTACCATTTGATATCACTTATATGTGAAATATAAAAACAAAAATAAACAAAGAAATCAGAAATAAACTCAATGGTTGCCAGATGGGAGGAGCATTGGGGGCTGGGTGAAAAAGGTGAAGGGTATAAGAAGTATAATTGATAGTTACAAAATAGTTATGAGATGCAAAGTACACAGCAGGGAACCCAAATAATAAAAGCCGAATATGCTAAGTGTCTGGTTGTCCAGCTGGCCATTTAACCAATCAAAGCATAACATGCTAATGATACGTTAAGGCTGCTCAACTGCTTGCTATGATATGCACTGAGCACCAGGGGGCAGACACTCCAACCGGTAGGTTAGTCCAGCAGATCGGGACTGAGCAAGATGGGCCGGACACATCTTAGAGCCCTCCTGAGGTGCCTCCCCAGCTGGCCAATCTCCTATGTTCCTCCTCATACCCGATCGTGCACTGGTGGGGTCCCTCAACCTGGCCTGTGCCCTCTCACGATCTTGGGGGGAGGTTGAAAAGCCAGTTTTGGCCTCATAGCAGAACGACCAGTCGCTATGACATGCAGACCACCAAGGTACGGATGCTCAATGCAGGAGCTGTGCCCTGATGGTCAGGGCACTCCCACAGGGAGACGAGCTCATGGTTGGCAAGCTCAGCGGCAGTGGCAGAGCCTCTCCCACCTCTGCAGCAGCACTAAGAACGTCCAACTGATGGCTTAGGCCAGCTCATGGGGAGGGGGTCTAAGCCACCAGGCAGACATCCCCCAAGGTCTCCCAGACTGCAAGAGGGCACAGGCTGGACTGAGGGATTCCCCCCTCCTTGAGTGCACAAGTTTCGTGCACCGGGCCTCTAATACAGTCAATAATAATGTAATAACTATGTATGGCGCCAGGTGTGTACTCGACTTATTAGAGTCATCACTTTGTACATTATATGAGTGTCTAACCATTATGCTGTACATCTGAAACTAATATAAAATAATATTGAATGTCAACTGTAATTAAAAAATAAAAAAGAGAAAAAATAAAGGCATGTTTTTTGTTATTAATAAGGAATATTTCTCTGGGTATTAAGAGCAAATTAAAAATTGAGAGGGAAATAGTAGTTTGAGATAATTATTCAAGTGCCTGTACCTCTATGACATACAGAAGCTGCATATTATGAATGCATTTGTCTAAAGAAACTATGTGACCTGAGTTATTTGTCTTGGAAATTTTTTGCCTCACATTTCTCAATTACTGTCTTTCTGTGTCTTCCATTTTCCTTCTTGTCCTTTCTCCTAAACTTCAATATGAATTGGTTATAATATAAAACTGAAGAATGTATGTAATTTTACTCATAATAGTTTTTAGTTGGTTTACTTGTTTTCACATCTCTACATAATTTTTATTGTGGTAAAATATAAACATTATATTTCTGTTTTAACCATTTCAAGTGTACAGCTCAATGATATGAAGTATATTTGCACTGTTGTGCAATCATCACCACTATTCATCTCGAGAACTTTTCCATCACCACAAACCACAATGACATTCCCTTCAAATAACAACACCCCTGCTTTCTCTTCTCCTCCAAACCCTGGTACCCACTATTCTGGTTATGTCTCTATAAATTTGACTATTCTAGGTACCTCATATACAAGATTAATTTTAGAAGACACAGGTAGGATAAAATTTATCTTAAGCAATAAACACATCGAGCTAATAAGTTGCCTCTTATTTATATGTAGAACTCCTATTGTTGGCTTAGGTATCTGAATCTGAAAGAAACAAGTCTTCAATTTTGGCTCTAAAAATGATCACAAATGCATTTATTTTATTATGTGCACTTTTCCTTTTAAAGATAACTCATTTGTCATTCACCTCCTATCATATACCACATACTATTCTAAGTAGGCACTGAGGATAAGATTGTAATTAAGACATAGTCTCCAACTTCATACAGTTTATGGTATAATGGGACAAGCAGTTAGAAAGAATGTGAATATTCTAAAAGAGGTTCTGTTAGGAGAAATGAAGGTGCTTCGAGATACATGAAGGAGAAACATCAGACCAAGCTTGGGGAAGGAAAGGCTCTGGATAAAAGCTGAGACACGAAAAAAAGTAAGAATGAGGAGGTGGGAAGAGTGATTGCAGGCACAGGAATAAGTGCCTGTGAAAAAGACCTGGAAATATTTCAATGGAGAATGAGTCAAATATGAGAAAGGGAACAGAGACCTGAGAGAAAGTGGTGCCAGGGTACAATGGATCTTATGTGAGTGACACTGAGTTTTCTGCATTCTTCCCCTCAAACAATGGAGAGCTGTAGAAGATTCTCTGTAGTATTATGATGATCATATTTTCGAATGCTCACTCTGTCTAGAATTGAATTAGAAGTAGGAGGGAAACTACCTAGGAAGACTATCGCAGGAATCCAGGAATGATAATGGCTTGAGTTACATAAAGGCAGTGGGATGGGAGGAAGTGAAATCTCTACTAGAGCCCTGTAAACCAACATAAATATATTTTAAGAGCACATACAAACAGTTACATAAAATACGGCATTTCCTAAAGTGTTTCATATATTAACATGAAAATAAAAATTATTGAAATTGGATAATAAAATAAAAGGGCTTTTAAAAATAGTTTGACCTTAGATTTGGAAATTCATTGAAAATGTAGATCTTAGACTCTTAATCTCACAATTCAGGGGAGTCAAGTTTAAATACAATGCTTAACTAAATGAAAGATGTGAAAATAAGCAACAGCAAATAGTTAAAAACAGACTGCCAGATATGGCTGTCAAGAGTCGCACCATAAGCTCAGCCTCATCATACTGATAATAATATGCACTGTGAAGGAAACATCACAGAGTGTGAATGTGAAGGAAACATGAGTAAAGAAAAATGCAAAGTGGAGCTACAAAAAAATTTACCATCTTTTTATGGGCCTATCTACAGTCACATAAATGGGCAGTGAGAAAGGACCCAATTTAAAATCATAGAAAAAAAGTCATTGTAATTTTTGAAAATGATGAAAATATTCTGGTATATTTTCAGAGAACTGGAATCTGTGTGGCAATCATAACTAATTTCTGTCTTTAATAAGTTAATATGAAACTTTGAGGGCACTGTACATTCCTAGAATATTTCCCAGAACTCCCATAGGACCAAATACCTTAACCCCTTTTTTAAACTACTAAAGTTAGTTTTATTCTATAACTTTAATTTTTTGGCAGATTTATTAAGAATAAATAAACTTGACATATTTAAAAGATATGATCTAATAAAGTTAGGCAGTATAAGCCCGTGAAACCACTGGCAATTAAGATTTCATTTATTTATATGATGGATGTGCACACACAGTTCTGAAGAGAAAAAGGTTGCAGACCTTTGGACATGTACATTGTTCCAAAGTCAGTGATCTGAACAGAAGACCCTAGAGAAAGAGTTAGTGTCAATCTGATACTCAGTGATAAATTATTATTACCAAAAATCCAGTGTTATACTAGGGATAACAAAACTGTCAAGTTAAGTGCAAACTGAATGATCTCAGATTTTATGGAAATTAGGAGCTCTTAATTGCTACTCAGAGTGGTCCTGTTGGCAATAAAATTCTTATTTAGCCTAAAAGTATAGGAATTCCTAGAAGTCTTGGGGCCCTATCAATCAGCTCCTCAAGCCACTGAGAATTCAAGTAATCCAGAAGCCAGCAGGGACTTCCTTTGATTCAATCCTTATCTTTTCTACTCCTGGATTTCTTTTTTTTTTAATTTCTTTATTGATTGAGGTATTACATGTGTGTCCTTACTTCCCCAATACCCTCCATCTCCCATTCATGCTCCTTGATTTCTTCTATATTGATTTCCTATTCCTCTGGATCTATTTCTGATCCTCTTCTGTTCTGATCCTCTTTTCTTCTGCTCTTGTATCAGGTTTTTTTTATTCCTGTTGATTAATCTTCTCAGTTTCTGCCACCACAACAGTCAATGGGCTCCTTGATTTGCACTCTTAGAAGTCTATAAAAGAGAGCTCTGGATTCAGAAAGATTCCTCGATTATGAAAACCTTTCTCACATTGTTAAGACTACTAGAGGCCCGGTGCACAAAATTTGTGTACAGGGGTGAGGGGTGTGTGTGTCCCTTAGCCCAGCGTGCACCCTCTCCAATCTGGGACCTCTCAAGGGATATCTGACTGCCTATTTAGACCCGATCCTGGTGGGATCGGGCCTAAATGGGCAATTGGAAGTCCTTCTCATAATCCAGGACTGCCTGCTCCCAACTGCTCACCTGCCTGCCTTCCTGATTGCCCCTAACCACTTCTGCCTGCCAGCCTGATCACCCCCTAACCTCTACCCTGCCAGCCTAATTGATGTCTAACTGCTCCCCTGACAGCCTGTTTGTCCCCAACTTCCCTCCTCTGCTGGCCTGGTCACCCCTAACTGCCCTCCCCTACAGGCTTGATCACTCCCAACAGCCTCTCTTGCAGGCCTGGTTCCTCCAAACTGCCCTCCCCTGTTGGCTGGCCATCTTGTGGTGGCCATTTTGTGTCCACATGGGGGAAAAATCTTTGACCACATAGGGGCAGCCATATTGTGTGTTGGAGTGATGGTCAACCTGCTTATTACTCTTTTATTAGAATAGAGGCCTGGTGTACGGGTAGGGGCCAGCTGGTTTGTCCTGAAGGTTGTCCCAGATCAGGGTGGGGGTTCCCGTGGGGTATGGGGTGGCCTGGGCGAGGGGCCTGTGGTGGTTTGCAGGCCGATCACACCCCCCAGCAACCCAAATGGAGGCCCTGGTATCTGGGATTTATTTATGTTCTACAATTGAATCCTTGTAGCCTGGAGCAGAGCCAAGCCTTCTGCTTGCTCCGTAGCGACAGCCATTTCTGTTGGGATTGTGTATCTTCTATAATTGAAACTTTGTAGCATTGAGTGGAGGCCTAGGCTGGCAACCTTAGGTGGAAAGCTTGGCTTCCTCTATTGCCAGGGAAACCCAAGTCTCCCTCCTGCTCTCAGTGGCCGCAGCCATCTTGGTTGGGGTTTATTGGCATATTTGCTCCTGATTGGCTGGTAGGCGGGGCTTGTGGGTATAGTGGAGGTGCAGTCAATTTGCATATTACTCTTTTATTAGATTGGATAATTACTTTCACTTATTGCATACTTACAACATTGGGTGGTACTATATTAGGCGTTTTCTATATGTAGTCTCATTTAATACCTACAATAGTGTCTTCATAAGAAAATTCATTGATACTGACATTTTACAAATGAAAGATCTGAGAAGTTAAATTGTGGTATCGCAAATCAGCAAGCTGGACAAGACGCCTTAATGAACCAATCAGTTAGGAGTCATCTTTACTGCACACAGGCTCAGGGCAGATGACCTCTGTCAGATTCTGAACAAACAAAGAAGGGAGTATTTCCTCTTTATAACTTCTAGTTCTTTATGTAAGTTATTTTTGTAGACAGCTTGTAACCTTGAGTACATATTGTATCTAGCAAACACTTGTCATATCTCTACAGACAACTTGTAACCTTGAATACATTTCATATCTATACAGACACCTGTAACCTTGGACAAACAAACACTTGGCATGAGAATATGGGAATTAGTATCAGCATCAGTGTATCAGCCCCTTTAGATGTCTAGCTTGCAAGATCAGACAATTAAGTTTATCTTTTCTATTATTCAAGTTTAAAAACCAAGTTATTTTACAGAGTGACCTATAGAATAAGAGACTAAGAATAACAGAGTAGTTCAAACAGCAGTTTCAAATAGCAGTGTTTCCAAAGGAGGAATTACTATGCTTCAAAATGACTCATCCAAAGTCACATAGCTAATAAATAAGCAAAGTAGGCACCAGGATTCTAACTCCAGAGTGAATGGTTTCTGCTCAGACACACTGTTTTTCTATCAAGTTACAGCAGGAGTGAGCCCAGTGGCATTTTTTTTTCCTTTGCATATTGCATAGTGGTCAAATTACACACATGTTTTAATCATTTTGGTGCCAAGTTAAATATTTTCTAAACATGAAAAATATATACCATTATTGAAAAGCCATATGAAAATAAAACACAATTTTGTTGCTGACATATGTGTATAACTTTCTTAAGGACAATTTGGTAATATGCCTTCAAGGTTTTGAAAAGTGTTTATTTGTTTTAATATAGCAATTTCATTCCTAGAAACATAACCCAACAAAATCTTTAAAATCCAAAATGGAGGTTGATGACATTAACTGTGGAATTTCAGTTTATTGCTGTGGCTTTCAGTGTATGTGGATGGCAGACTGGCAGCAAATTCATGAGTTTGAATTTGCTTTTGAAATAGCACTAAAATCTTAAGAACCACTTTCACTGTGCTGACATTTGCACTGACGGTTCAAAATCAACAGTGGCTGAAACTGCGGCCCCTTAGCACAAATTGAGGTGGTGGCACCAAACTATAGTAGTTGTCACACTAAAGTGTACTATAGACATGTCTGTTCACCACTTACATACCTGCTATTGAAAAATGACCGTGTCACTTAAGAATATCTTTGATGCAGCCGAAACCGGTTTGGCTCAGTGGATAGAGCATCAACCTGTGGACTGAAAGGTCCCAGGTTCAATTCCAGTCAAGGGCATGTACCCTCGCTGCGGGCACATCCCCAGTAGGGGGTGTGCAAGAGGCAGCTGATAGATGTTTCTCTCTTATCAATGTTTCTATTCCTCTCCCTTCCTCTCTGTAAAAAATCAATAAAATAAATTCTAAAAAAATAAAAATAAAAAGAATATCTTTGATGAAGTGCAAATAATAGTTTTATTGAATAAATGTCTTTTTAATATTCTGTGTGACAAATTGGGAAGTATACACACAGAAATTTGATGCTTGTCTTAAGGTAAAGCAATTGCATAACTGAGTGTTTTGAGTTTCAAGCTGAATTATTCTCATATTTCATGAAACATTTTTATTTGAAACAACAAATGAGAAAGTATAATTCAGGTGATTATTTGGGAGATGTTTTCAAAAAGTTATTTGGCTTTTAGTGTTAGTGCAACTCAGGGTCTCTTTCCAGGAACTTTTGTGTTCAACTATGGCTGGGCCTGGGCTCAGTGTCTATACTGCCACTTTCTCCTTCTCTTCCAAATAACTGACTCTTTCTAGTGTCTTCCACTAGTACCTCTACATCAACAACTTACACATTTATCTCTAGGCCTAATAATGTCACATCACGTAATGGAAATGGGTTATCAGAATGAATTTGGGAATTTTGTGATAGAGATGTTCTTTAACTTAGAACTTTGCAAAGACCTGTTGAAAATTTGATACCAATTTCACAAATTAAAGAACATAGAATGAGAAAGGTAAGATTAATTACTCACCCAGTTACTAAGTTAGATTTTACCCAAATTAATGGGAGAGTGCCCAGTCCTAGTACAGAGCAGATTCCATTAAACTTTTGTTAAAGTATTCTTTGGAATATCTGCCAGTTAAGTTATTAAAAGAGACAAATAATCTGAATAAGTACTGAGGAGTTGACAGTTCTCTAATACTTCCTTTTCATAATTTACTTGGCAGCCTATTTCAAATAGTTACTCAACTGTCCAGTAATTATATATTTGGTAGAGACCATAGATTGGCTGAGGAATAAAACAAACATAGAGTGATACAGTCAGAATAACCTGGCCTCTTCAAAAGGTAGCTCAGAGTCCTTCAAGAAGACTTGCTACCTTAGAGGACATCAGAGTTAGCTTGAAAGGGAACAGCCTCTCCAAAATGAGTCTTCAAAGTCGACAAGTACTACAGAGCTGCTTTAAACTTAGGGATTTTCTGTGGCACTCTAAGTATAACAGATGGTCTTCACAATTAGCATCACATTTACATTGTTCCACACAAAAAAGCTAGTAATCTTAGAAGGAGAATTAGAAAACATTATATGTTTTTATCGATCTTTTTAATAATCTGTATGCCTACTCTTCTGCATGGTTCCTATTACCCCCATCCTGCTCCTAGGAGATGAGCAAACTTACAAATGAGTAAACAAACAAAATACTTATTCAAGAGCACAAACTTGAAAATGACTGAAAATGAGATTAGGACTAGAAGTAACTGAAAAGCCAAATTACTAAAGTGGAAGAAATACAGAGATTCATATACAGTTTTAAGCCCAGTGATATAATTTCCTCCCACAGAGTACGCTGATTTATCTTTGTGTACATACCTGATGCCGAGAACCAATTCCAGCATGTAATAACTACAAGAATTTTACCAAAAGGTTGGTGAACTCAACAGGGTTTAGTCACATGTAGCTTACCTGTTGAAATGGCTAAAAGGCACTCCCCCCAAACCGGAATAGGATTGTTGTTAGCTGCTAGGCATCTCAGGGCATTTTATTGCCTCCTGTTGGCCAAACACCTGAACAGCTGTAGGCTATTCCCCAAACCGACAATGTTTCTGTATACCCTTTGGTACCACACCCTTTAAGTGGATATTTCCACCTTGCCTTGGGACAAATTGTACTAATAAAAGCAGGTTCCTTGGTCAAGGTGAGAGTCTTCTAGATCCTTTAGCTGGAAGCTCCTCTGACCCCCAATGCCTTTCAAAAATATCTTTCATCCATGGACTACTTCTTAATCATCTACGCGCAGCCTTTTCTCCAGAATGCTGAACCCTTTGTAAGGCTGGGAATAGAACCCTGGCAATTGATGCCCGAAAGAGAGGCACCAACAATCTGTTAGCCTCCCTTCCTCTCCTGTGTTATATAACTCCCACCACTCAGAACCATTTAACTAGTTTAACAGTGCTATCCTATCTAATAAAAGAGTAATATGCAAATGTGACTGTATCTTGGCTCCTGATTGGCTATGCTACCAGCCAATCAGGAGCAGGGGCGGGGCCACACAGTGCTCGATCCTGCCTCTCCCGCCGCCTCCGCATGGCCTGGGGAACGAGCGCCATGGGCCGGGGAGTGGACGCTGCGTTGGTGGTCCCGGCAAGCCCACGGTGCCAGTTCCCCAGGCCGCACGGAGGCACGGCCGGAAGGCCTGCCACCGCTGTGCTTTGCCGTGGGTGCCTGGGGTCTGAGATTGCGAAGGGCGCGAGCGCAGGGGTCCGAGATCACTGGTGCATGCACAAAGGGTGGGGCCACGGGAGGCCGGGGGGAAGACTGGCTACTGCCACGCTTTGCTGCGGGCGCCGTGGGTCCCAGATCGTGAAGGGCATGTGTGCACGAGGGTCTCAGATCACCATGCTGGAGGGGCCATGGCAGAGGCTGTTAGGGGTGATCAGGCCAGGAGGGGAAGGCAGTTGAGGGTAATCAGGCTGATGGTGGGGGGCAGTTGGGGCCAAGCAGGCCGGCAGGGAGGACCAGTGGCAAAGTGGTTAGCAAGCAGAGTGGTTAGGGGTGATCAAGCAGTCAGGCAGGTGAGCGGTTAGGAGCAGATTGTGAGGGGTTTGTCCAAGTGCCAGTTTAGGCCCGATCCCACAGGGATCTCAGATTGGAGAGGATGCAGGCCGGACTGAGAGACAATCACCACCCCCAACCCCCGCATGCACGGATTTCGTGCACTGGGCCACTAGTTCTATATAATAAAAGGCTAATATGCAAATAGACCAAACAGCACAACAACCGGTCACTATGACTTGCACTGACCACCAGGGGGCATGCGTGGACCATGGCAGGCAATGATGGTTTCTGAAAATTCTTTGCACTGTGCGCCATGATCCTGCCCAGTGCTTGTACCTGCTGCCAGCGCCAGCCCCGCTCACACCTGCTGCTGGCGCCCGATGCTGGCCCTGATCACTCTCACCGTCAGCGGGTGTGAGCAGCGGCTGCTGGCCTTGATCATCCCTAAGGGCTTCTCCACCTTCCCCTGCTCCTGAGGGGTAATCAGGACTGGCAGCCACCTCTTGCACCCACTGCCAGTGACGACCCGGCTCACACCCTCTGAAAGTGCTGGAGCCACCGCTTGTACCGCTGCTAGTGCTGATCACCCCTGAGGGCTTTTCCCCTGGTCAGTGGGTGTGAGTGGGGCCAGCGCCGTCAGCGTGTGGGAGTGACAGCGGTGGGAGCGGGGCTGCCGGCAGACAGGGGGCTGGGGGGCTGTGGTGGTAGGGCCTGGGTGGGGGCATGGAGGATGGGCTGAGACCTGCCCTGTGTCCATTGCAGTCTAGCGGCCTACAGTTCCTTTCAAGGTGCATAAATTCATGCACTGGGCCCCTAGTTAAATTAATAAAACCACTAAACAAATTGCCCTCACAGGCCAGCTCTCCTGGTGTCTGGTTCCAGATAGCAGCTATGTGAACAGGGCAGGGTTGAGTGTCTGCAGCAGCAGAGCGTGGATGAGTGGGATGAGGCCCAGGGACATTGAACATGGCAGAAAGCATACCCCAGGGGAGCTGGGCCAGTGTCAACAAAGATCATGTTCCATCCCGTGTTAACATCCTGATAATCCCCATAATTTCCCTGTGAAGCTGATACCACCCCGTTTTGCAGAGAAACTAAGTTTAGAGAAGTAAACTGGCCAATTACCCGCTTGATTTATTCATACCCAATTTCTGTAATCAATAACTTAACTTTACAAGCCATCTAAATAGGGATTAAGAGTGTAATCAATGACCATGAAACAGAGAAGATAAACTGTTCCACAAGGAAACCACCCTTGACCTTAAGCTCTGCAGGGCTGATTTCTAACCAAGTCAGTTAATTAGCCACAGACTGTTAAGTGAACAAATTAGGGTCTCAATCCTTTCAAATCACAAATATGAGGTACCCTTTATAGGAGCACATAGTTAACATGTACTGGTTTTGCATGTGCCCCAACTTAACATTCTGCAGGCCCTCTGAGCATCCCACTGAAACAGAACTATAAGAGAACATTATAATCTTTTTTTAAACATTATAATCTTATGTTGGTGTTATCTTAGAAAAATAATGCCTATGCTTTGCTGCATCATTTCATTCTTTTTGTTTTGAAGATGATGTATCTAACCTAGAAATCAGGTGTATTTAAAAGAATAGTGGTCTAAGTGTCATTGTTTTCATCAGATTAATTGATCTCCACTCTACAGGCAAATAATCAGACCTTTCATTGTTGAGTTGGGACACAGCCTATGAAGAACAGTGTGTTTTAAATGAAAAGCAATAGCACCACACATTCACTAAGATCTGTAAGCCCAGAAAGCATGACAAAGGAACCCCTTCTCCAAACCTCTTGCTATTGGACATCAGGGCTCTCCAAAACACATCACCATGTTTTCCACACAAAGCTCAGTCGAACACCCCCACTTGAGTTCTTACAGAGCAGGACAGAGAAAGAAGAGGACGCCAGAGGAGGGTTATCATCCTATACCTAGTTCATTGTGGGTCATTGCTTCTCCCTATCGACAATAAATGCTCAATAATTTTGAAAGGGCTGGACAGTGAGAAACAGAAAGGATAAGAATAAAGAAAAAGGAGAGAACACATCTGGGGCTGCTCTTGAATACCTCCTCCCTCAGTCCAAACCCGCTGACATAGTCATCCTATCTTTATTATAATTCCTTTCACCACTTTATTCATTCTCAAACTCGTAATCTCTTCCATTACAGCCGGGCCACAGGCACAGCAGTCGCACATTCAGATTTGTGGGAGTCCCCCCCCCCCCACTTCTGGGGAATGGTAGGAAGGCACTGATCTAAAAGCTACAGTTTCACTAAAAGCAGATTTATTGGTTGCCTTTAGTTTAGAAGTCTGTCTTTTCACAGAGATAATGTTCTCCAAGATGACTAAGTTTGATAGAACTGTTATCCAAAGTATATTTTGAGCTAAACAGGCTTGCATGTGCTGACCTTAGATCTTAAATATCATAATTCACATTCTAAGTTCAAATGTTTCTAAATAGGTGCCTTGCTCTGTATTACACTGTGCTCATTTATTCACCAAGTAGAAAAACAAAGAAGAGTACAAAGTAGTGAATGCACTTAGAAGAGGTATAAATAGTATTAGCTAAATAATATGGTATGTTGGATAAATTCTCTAACTTTGAAAAGTAAAACCAGGCATTACATACACTAGAAATTCATCATTTACAATAGGTCTACTTTTATTTTCTGCAAACAATGTACAATTTTATATAAAAAATTGCTATCACAATGTCTAATGGTCACTCTAGATTTAGACATAGAAAAATGTTCTTAAAAGAAATAACATGGTTATCATTTTTAATGGAATTTTTGGTTGTTTAAATAATAATTTATGAGAGAACTCATGATTGTTAAACTGACAAAGTCATTTGGAAATATTTAAACTGCTTATAATAGAAATAATTTACTGGAAAGCTATTATAAATTTCTTAATGACTATTTCAGAACAAAAAAAAAAAGGATAGTAATGCTCTGTTTTTTTAAGTGGGAAAGAACTAATAGGATTAAATCTGAAATGAAAGGAGCTTGAGGGGAATTTGGCAGACCCATGAAAGCAGAAGCACTAGAAATCATCTAATCTAGGGAACACTGATTCCAAAGTGGTCATTCCTCCTCACCTACCTTAGCCAGGTAGATGCAAAAAAGGGAACTTTTTTCTAGTTTGAAAATTTAAGAGAGCAAAGGGCAGTGCTACTTACCTCACAAAGAGAAGACTTCCAATGGCATTCAATGTTCCTTACAGCAACAGAAGTCCAGGTCAACTGGAAAGGAACCCTCTGGACCAAATGATCAGTGGTACTCCTTACTGTATTTCATGATAGTTACATTTAAATACGCACTACATACATCTATGCTTCAAGTATTCTTTAATGGCAAACCCAAGAAATTAATACTAATTCTAAATTAGACAAATTAATAAAGAAATTTCTACTTATATAAAAGGCTAGAATTATAAACAATATTTTCAAATATGACATAGCTGAGAATATAAATGGACATGGCATTAGAGATTATGAGAAAGTAATGTTGAAAGGAACAGCACTTTTTTCAAGATTGCAAGCACTATGATTTTTCTGCAATATAATTGACAAAGATTGATTTGTAGTTTTTCCTTTTAAAAATATAGTGACTGTGAAATATTAACATTCACCACAAAGTTTAGATGCCACACACTGCCCTAATTTTAATTTACATGTTGGAGCTTATCTTTATAATAGAATATAAGATGGAAATAGAGATGATGAGCCAAATTATCCAAGTAGCTAAACTTTCATTACTATAGACATCACTAGAAGCTGCCCTGAAAACTAAACGGTATTATGCCAACCGAGAAATAATAACTATATATTTGATTCAACTGCCAAGGCTGCCCAAGGCTAATGATTAAGGGTTTAAGGATTTTGAGGTGAAATAAAACAAATTAAAATGGAATAATTTGGTAATTTCTACTAGCTCTCAATTGAATTTATCATCCCTGGTTCCTTACTGTAACATCTCCTCTATCCACAAATATTTACCTGGCAATCTCACATATTTAGAACATAACAGAATCAATGAGTCAGATCATAAACTTCAAGCAACTGTGTCTTGAAGAAGAGGCTCTTACACCTTCAGCTTCAGAATCATTTACTTTTATACTTTAAAAAAATATATTTTTATTGCTTTTTTTACAAAGAGGAAGGGAGAGGGATAAAGAGTAAGAAATATTGGCGAGAGAGAACCATCGGTCAGCTGCCTCCTGCACACCCCCCTATTGGGGATGTGCTTGCGATCAAGGTACATGCCCTTGACCGGAATTGAACCTGGGACCCTTCAGTCCACAGGCCAACCTCTATCCACTGAGCCAAACAGGTTAGGGCAGCTTTTACACTTTTGCTAAAAATATATCACAAGCTTGGTGACCTATTTTCTAAATCCAAAGACTATTAAAAGCTATAAGTAAGTGGAGTGAAGACTTGCAATAGGTGCTATGAGTGCAGAAAGGAATGATGCCCACAAGAGTAGAAGAAAGAGATAATCTACCCAAACTGACAAAAGCACAACAGTCTTGGGGAGAAGCAATAACACCTAACACATAATTCAATAGGTATTATATGCATGGCAACAAAAACTGATGGTCATTCAGAAAAGTTATTGTTTTGTTTGGTTAGTCCACTTAACAAGTCATACAATTACTAATTCATTTTAGAAGGCATCCATTTAAAAGGCTCAAAACAATGTTTACATGCATGTGTGTATATGTTTATATATGGGTAAATGGGTATATCTATAATCTATCAAGAGGGATGATTAGATTCTAAGAACTTCAAGCTGAATTTGCTTGAACTTAATTTTTAACATATATTTTTCAGTTACAGTTGACATATAATATTACATTAGTCTCAGGTGTGTGATAGTTATTAGACATGTATATAACTTAGAAAATGTTCATCCTGAAATATTTAGTACCCACCTGACACCATAGAGTTACCACAGTTATTACAGTGTTATTGGCTATATTTTCTATATTATGCTATACTTTACATGCCCCTGGCTATTATGTAACTACTAATTTGTACTTCTAAATCCCTTTCCTTTGCACACATCCTCCCTAACCTCTCTCCTACATGGCAACCATCAAAATGTTCTCTGAGTATATTTCTATTTTGTGTATTCATTTTGTTTTTTAGATTCCATATATACGTAAAATCATAAGGTATTTGTCTTTCTCTGTATGACTCATTTCACTTAGCATAATATTTTCCATGCTGTTTCAAATGGTCAGATTTCAATATTTTTTATAGCTGAGTAATATTCCATTGAACATATGTACCACTTCATTAATCATTCATCTATTGATGGACACTGAGCTTGCTTCCATATTTTGGCTATTATAAATAACTAGAGGCCTGGTGCATGACATTCGTGCACTGGGGGGAGGGGAGTCCCTCAGCCTGGCCTGTGCCCTCTCACAATCTGGAACCCCTTGTTGGACACCCCCTAGGAGTCTTAGGGCTGCTGCTGAACCCGGCTTCTGGCTAAGTGGCACTTGAGCAGTGCCCCCCCCCCCCATGGTAGTGCACTGACCACCAGGGGGAAGCTCCTGCACTGAGCGTCTGCCCTCTGGTAGTCAGTATGCATCATGGTGACTAGTCGTTGTTCCGCCATTTGGTTGATTTGCACATTACCCTTTTATTATATAAGATGTTGTACCCTAGCTGGTTTGGATCAGTGGATAGAGCATTGGTCCTTGGACTGAACAGTTTTGAGTTAGATTCTGGTCAAAGGCACATACCTTACTTGCAGGTTTGATCCCCCGCCCTGGTCAGGGCACATGCAGGAGGCAACAAATCTTTCTCACATCAATGTTTCTCTTTCTTGTCTCTCCCCTCCCTCCCACTCTTTCTAAAAATCAATGGAAAAATATCCTAAGGTGAGAAGTAAGTAAGTAAGTAAGTAAATAAATAAGTAAAGCTGTAATGAACATATAGATGCATATGTCTCTTTGAATTAATGTTTTAGGTTAATTCAGATAAATACTCAAAAACAGAATTATTGGGTCCTTCTTTGTCTCTTGTTATAGTTTTTGTTTTAAAGTCAATTTTGTCTGATATAAATATCGCTACCCCAAGTTTTTTGTTTGTTAGTTTTCATTTTCACAAGATATCTCTTGCCATCCCTATACTTTTAGTCTGTGTATATCTTTTGATCTGATGTGGGTTTCTTATAGGTGGCATATCTAAGGGCCTTGTTTCCTTACCCATTCAGCCACCTTATATCTTTTTATTGGAGCAATTAATACATTTACATTTAAAGTAATTGTTGATAGATACACAGTTATTGTAATTTTATTATTCATATATTTATCTTTCTTCTCCTTCATCTTCTAAATATTTCTTTTTTAAAAAAATATTTTAATCTTTACTGTTCAGTTTATTAATTACCTTGTTCCCCCTTTTTCCCCTATAGCTCCCCTCCACCTGGTACCCATCCCACCCTCCGCCCTCACCTCCCCCCCCCGCACTGTCCTCTCCCATAGGTGCATGATTTTTGTCCAGTCTCTTGCTGCACCTCCCACACCCCTTTTCTCCCCAAGAATTGTCAGTCCATTCCCTCACTATGTCCGTGATTCTGTTACATTCACCAATTTATCCTGTTAATCAGATTTTTAATTCACTTGATTTTTACATTCATTTGTTGTTAGATGTGTATTTATTGTTCATAATTTATATTTTTACCTTTTTCTTCTTCCTCTTCTTAAAGAATATCTTTCAGCATTTCATATAATATGGGTTTGGCGGTGATGAATTCCTTTAGCTTTTTCTTATCTGCGAAGCACTTTATCTGATGATAGCTTTGCTGGGTAGAGTAATTTTGGTTGTAGGTTCTTGTTATTCATAACTGTGAATATTTCTTGCCATTCCCGTCTGGCCTGCATAGTTTCTGTTGAGAAATCAGCTGACAATTGTATGGGTGCTCCTTTATAGGTAACTAACTGTTTTTCTCTTGCTGCTTTTAATATTCTCTCTTTGTCTTTTGCTCTTGGCATTTTAATTATGATGTATTTTGGTGTGGTCCTCTTAGGGTTCCTATATATTGGGGTTCGGTGCACTTCTTGAAATCCTAAGTCAATTTCTTTCACCAGGTGTGGGAAGTTTTCGGTCACTATTTCTTCAAATAGGTTTTCATTGTCTTGCTCTCTTTATTTTTCTGGCACCCCTATAATTTGGATGTTGGTATGCTTGAGGTTGTCCCAGAGGCCCCTTACACTATCTTCAATTTTTTGGATTCTTGCTTTTCTGGCTGAGGGGATTTGGCCTCTTTGTATTTCAAATCTTTAACTTGGTTCTTGCGGTCCTCTAGACTGCTTTTAGGTCTTTGTATAATATTTTTTATTTCAGTCAGTGTATGCTTAATTTCTAGTTGGTCCTTTTCATATCCTTGAGGGTCTCGTTCATATCCTTGTAGGTCTTGTTCATTTCCTCATAGGTCTCGTTCATTTCCTCGTATGTCTCGTTCATTTCCTTTTAGGGCTCATTAAGATCATCGACCTTTTCTAGGAGCCTTTTGAAAAACCTTATAACCGTGGTTTTGAACTCTATGTCCAGTCGTTTTTTCCCTCCATTTCTCTCACATCTGATTTCTTTCCATGTCTCTGCATGGTGGCTGCTTTCCTGAGTTGGTTGATTAGCTTTGTGTATCCCTCTAAGGGATAGTGATTCAGCCTCCCCAGTTACCTGAGGTGGATACTCTTGCTGCATCCCTTTATGGGTTGCACAGTCTTGTTGAATTTAAGCCTAGATTATTGTTGTTAGAACTAGGAGGGTTTGACCTCCAGGCCAACTGGCTATGAGGGTCAGCTGTGTTTAGGTTGGATGGGTGGAGTTTTCTGGCTGAGCAGGAAGGCTTAATTTCTGTCAGCTCCGCCCTATGGGGCACCTGAGTCTCTGTGCCAGATGGTAATGGCTGCACGCACCTCTGAGAGAAAGCTGCCGCTGAGCTCTACCCACTGCCAGACAATTCAACCTCTCCCCAAATGAGTCTGCACACCCAAAGTCTCACCCAGGGTTGTAAAACAATGTAGTCAGGTGGTTTCCCGAACGAGAGAGCAAGTCATGAGTCCTCTCTGTGCACTCACGCACCTCTGCTGTTCCCAAGTTTATGTGCACTCTCCATAAGCTCGCCCTCTCTACAAGCTCGCAGAACTTTGCAGCGTCTGAGTTTCAGCGTGCTTCCCTAATGTCCAGTTTCACCCTGTATGAGTGTCGGTTCCCAGGACTTCGCCCAGAACTGGGGAATCAGTGCAGTGGGACACCTTTGTCTCCCTCCCTTTTAAGAGAAAAATAGCTGGGTTTGCAGCCACCCACTGTATCCGCTTGCGTGCACACGGCTCCAAACCCTGACTCTGCGTGTATCCTCAACTCTGCCCTCTGCTGCTCCTCTGAGTCACAGTGTCCTATCTTTACTTTTATTTGTAGAATTTTCACTCAGTGATTCTGGATGATGTTTGTTCTGTCGTTAAGTTGCAGTTTTGAAATTGTTGTGTTGGGCAGCAAGATAGGTGTTTACCTATGCCTCCATCTTGGTTTCTCTTAATATTTCTTGTAATACTAGTTTGGTTGTGATGAACTCCTTTAGCTTTTTTATTTTTTTAAATCTATGAAGCTCTTTATCTGTCCTTCAATTCTAAATGAAAATTTGCTGGATAGAGTTATCTTGGTTGTAGTTCCTTAATTTTCATCAATTTGTATATTTCATGCCAATCCTTTCTGGCATGCATAGTTTCTATTGAGAAATCAGCTGACAATCTTATGGGAGATCCCTGGTAAATACCTACTTTTCTCTTGCTGCATTTAATATTCTCTTTTTGTCATTAACCTTTGGCATTTTAGTTATGAGTGTCTTTGTGTGGGCCTCTTTGGAGTCATCTTGTTTGGGACTCTCTCTTAGGAAAGTATTCCTTCATTATCTCTTCAAATAGGTTTTGAATTCCTTCCTCTCTCTCTCCTTCCTCTGGTACCCCAATGATGCAAACGGTGGTATGCTTGATGTTGTCCCAGAGGCCCCTTAAACTATCCTTATTTTTTTCTGTTCTGAGTGTGTTTTCTGCTACCTTATCTTCCAAATCACTTATTTTATCCTCTGCTTCATCTAATTTGCTGCTGATTCCCTCTAATGTGTTCTTAATTTTGTTATTGCATTTTTCATTTATGACTAGTTCTTTTTTATGTTTCCTATTTCATTGATGAAGTTCTCACTGATATAATTGACATTCTTATACCCAGTTCTTCAAACTTTCCATCTGATAGATTGTTGTCTTGATTTTTTTTAGTTCTCTTTCTGGAGTTTTGTTCTGTTCTTTCATTTAGGACATGTTTCTTTGTCTTCTCATTTTTGCTGCCTCCCTGTGTTTGCCTCTATGTATTAGGTAGAGCTGCTATGTCTCCCAGTCTTGGCAGAACAGCCCTATGTGGTAGGCACACTTTGGGGCCCAATGGTGCAACCTTGCTGATCACCTGAGCTGAGTGCTTCAGGTGTGTCCTTTGTGCAGTTGTATGAGTTCTCCTAAGGTTGGTTGTAAGAGTCCTCTTCTTGCAGTCAAGCCCCAATTACTTTGGCAACTCAATGAAAGGGACTGACCCTCAGGCTGATTGTTTGTGAGGACTTGCTGAGACTCCAGTGGAGAAGCTATTGTACACAGGCTGACCCTCTGGAGCAGAATTTGATTTAGCACAGCTCTCATGTCTGCTGAGTCAGCCCTTTGGGTATGTCACTAGTGAATGTGGTTGAGTGGTGCTCTGGTGTGATCGAAAGCTGTCCACCAAGTGTGTTTCTTTTGAGACTTCTTGGGAGGGACTGGTGCAGGCCAAGATCGGCTGATGTCTGTGTCCTGCCTGGGTAACTTTTGTAATAGCTACAGACTGACCAGCTGTCCATGGCCACTTGTGCTAGGTTTGAAGGTGGCGAAAAGAAGCTCAGTGGTGAAATGAGGCTGGCTGCCACTAGTGCTGGGCTTCCAACTGCCTAGCAAGAGATATGCAGCATTTCGAGTCTAGATGCTCTTTGTTTGGGGTTTGTGACCCTTTGAGAGATTTTGGGAAATTCCATAGCATAAGCTAAAATAGGCTGTTTGTATAGAAAAGCTACTGGAAGTGGCTTGGGTGATCCTGAAAGTTGGATGAGGTGGGATCTCAGGGAATCACCAGGGTGCGAGGAACACTGTTAGCCAGGTTGATGGAGACTCAGATATTGTGCCTATAGGGGAAGGGCTCATCAAAGGAACAATGGCTTCTGCCAGCACTTCTGTCTGAGAGAAAACTGCCCCTTCAGCCCTCACCCTAAAGCCAGATAACAGTTCTGCATAGGCCCATGGCACCTTTTGGGCTGTTGCCCCAGCGTGGAACTTAGAGTGGGGAGTCCATCAAAGGGAAGCCTATGTAAGGGCCCTTTAAATGGAACTTCTCGGACTCCAGCAGCTCTCTGTGTTACTCGAACACAAGCCCTCGTGATCTTCACAGCCAGACGTTTCGAGGACTTCTCTTCCCGGCACTGGACCTTTGGGCTGCGGGGCCTGCTGCGGGGCTGAGGTCCCCCTCTTCAAGAGGAACCCCTGCAGCCAAGACGCCAGCTTAACTGTTAATGGCCACACCAGGGGTGAAAGAAGCCCATTCTCATCTCTTCCCCTGCCACTAGTCTCAGTGTGGCTTATTTTGTACATCTTTAATTACAGACTTTTGTTCCGTCAGACTTCAGGTGGTTTTCAATGATAGTTTAGTTGTAATTTTGATGTGGTCATGAGAGGAGGCAAGCATACTACTGTACCATTTTTACCGAAAGTTGCCTAAATGTAATTTTCAATCAATTGCATACCTTTTACTTTTAGCATAGTATTTGGAATAATAAAGATCTTATTATGTAGTAAGTCCTAAATACTATGATAGGCTTTTTCATATATTATTTCTAACTCTAAAAATAACAGAGAAAGGTAGTTCTTGTTATCTTTATTTTATCAATGAGAAAGCTAGGCTCATCAAAGGTAAATCATTTGGCCCTAAGTTTAGAGTTACAGGACCAGAGTCCAGATAGAAACATAGGACTGACTTACTCCGAAGCCCAGGCACTTTTCAGTAACTTAAATTTTGTTCTAAAACCACTCAACTGGTGGGTTCTTGATTTCAACCATTGTAGTGGGGTTTTGATAGATGTGATCCAAGTGAATGCCTTTTTTTAGGTTAAAAGCAGTCAAATATTGGCAATTTCATAAAGCTGTTGCTAATGGTATTTTGAAATCCGTTTATCTTCTCCATATCATATTTTACTTAGGCAAATTATAAAATTAGATTAGATTATAAGCATATAGTAACTGGGGAGTGGGAACCCTGGAATGAAAAATATGGTTAATATTCTAATGGAAACCATGATGATGAAAAAAATGTTTATATTTGAAAGATCACATATTAGGATCCTCATTTACTGCAAATTAACTTTGAAGAGTTTAATCTTAACTCACACTAATGTTGGCTATTTTATTTGCACTAACCAGAGGATAGCTAATTGTTGGCATATGATCACTTAGGGAATCTGAGCCAAAGATGAAGTGGAAATTGTCAGGTGTTTCGTCCTGTCATGAGTTACATTTTTTGTTTTTCAAATAGTTTTCAGAACCAATTGAAGAAATTATTAACTTTGCTGTTGTCTTTAGTAAAAAACAAAACAAAAAACCAAGCAACTAAGATATTGAGTGGCTGAAGCCGGTTTAGCTCAGTGGATAGAGCGTCAGCCTGAGGACTGAAGGGTCCCAGGTTCTATTCTGGTCAAGGGCATGTACCTTGGTTGTGGGCACATCTCCAGGGGTGTGTGTGTGCAGGAGGCAGCTGATCCGTGTTTCTCTCTCATCGATGTTTCTTTCTATCCCTTTCCCTTCCTTTCTGTAAAAAAAAATCAATAAAATATATTTTAAAAATATATTGGGTGATTAGCAATAGGGGAAAAACACCAAATAGCATTATGATTTCATTAAAAGTAAATTTCTTTTCAAGCTGAGTATATGTTTTTTGATTTACAAAGATCAAGATTTATAATAATTGGTCATCTTTTTTTTTTTTTGAGAAATAACCACCATTAAACCTGTTACATTTCCTAGCCAGAGAAAAATCTGTTCATAAAAAGCAACTATACTAAATACTTGTACTGTTTATAAACCATTAAAAAAGATTGTTCTAAAATGTGTTATTCAGATGAATAAAGTAGTATATTTTGAAAGCCTGTAAAGCTGTTTATAACCAAGCATGTTATTCAAATGGTAGTTTAATTCTTTACATGTTCTATCAGCATGGGTCTCTATTGCCAATGTTATCTTCCCAATAAGTCTCATATAGTTAAGCCAAATAGGTTTCATTTTTCTGTTTGTTTGTTTTTAGCTTTATCAAGTTTTATCTTTCACAAATATTCCTAAAGATTCAAGCATACTAAACATTCTTGTTAATTTTGGGGGGAGAGATGGGGATTCTATCTAAGCATAATAATAAAACTACAGAGAGCAGAAGCATAACACTACAGAATGTGCACATGTGTTTGTGTGTTGCTCTCTTGAAAAGAGATGGGTTTAAGACTTATTTCTGGATTAAGGTCATGAAATGAATGAACATGGGCATCACAGAGTTCCAAGAGGACCCTGGATATAAAAGGAACAAAACTCTCTATAGAAAATTCCTGGGTACAACTACACCGAATTTAAAAAAGAAAAAGGAGTATGAAACAGAGAGCTTACAGAGGTAAAAAAAAAAAAAAAGTCACCAGCTGGTCCTGGTCCATACCAGGCTGCAGAGGGAAGTGAGGCAATTTACAAGATACTGGAGATTTAATCCCGGCAAAGCTTCACAGAAAAATTAAATCAATATAGCTAATTGTGTTAAAAAGTGAATCTTCAGCCATCCTAGAACAGGGAGTACTAATAGAAGTTAAAAATTTGACTTCTGTAGTATTTGTCCTTCAAAGAGAAACTCTTTCATTAAACCATTTAGCCCAGATTTTGAAATGAATTGTCAAATTCAGAAATTCAGTCTTCAATTTAGAGAAGAGGAAGGAGCTCTTACATTTTGGTTAATGCAAATGTAAACCACAATTACCAATATTAAAATAATGTCTTAAAATCTAAAATTGAGTAGTAATGGAAATGCTCCTTCATTTCTTTACAAATATCAGAGTTCTTTGCACATCTGGGTGACAGAGCTTAGATGGGACCCAGTATGATGACACACAGACACGATGTTTCTCACACACATTCCTCTTCTGCCGACTCTAAGAATTCCCTTCAAATACTGAGTTAAGATGTTGAAGACTGGCCTAGCTGGTTTGCTCAGGGGATAGAACATCAACCTGTGGACTAAAGGGTCCCAGCTTCGATTCAGGTCAAGGGCACACGCCCAGGTTGTGGGCTTGCTTTGGAGGGAGTGTGCAGGAGGCTGCTGATCAATGAGTCTCTCATCACTGATGTTTTATCTCTCACTCCCTCTCCCTTCCTCTCTAAAATCAATAAAAATATATTTTGAAAAAGATGTTGAAGATGAATTCCATCTAGGGAAGAGCAGCAGGAATACTAACAAGAATAAATATAAAATTAAAAAAAGAGATATCTATCAATTTGATTATCAGAAAGGCCATTCAATTGTGATACAGCAGATTCTAGGCCTTTTCTCTTTTTAATGCCTACACTTTCCCTAGCTGGCTCTGTTCTTTATCCTTATGAACCATCCTCTGGCTTTGTCCATCTGTCTATTTCCTCTCCACAGAGATTGTAACCTATTTCCACTTTGCAGAAAAGCAAAAATCCATGTGCCAAAGGCATCCTGGAGATGCCAGCAACAGTCTCCCTGGACTTCTGACCTTTCAAAAGCTTTATTTTTTATTTATTGTCTAAAATTTTACATATGTCTCATTTTCCCCTCTGCTTGACATCCCCCGCCCCAAAGCCATTCCCACCCCAGGCAAGTCCCCTCCCCACCCCAGTGTCTGTGTCCATTGGTTATACTAATACTAAAGGCCCGGTGCTTGAAATTAGTGGGGGGTGGGGAATGTCCCTCAGCCCAGCGGGCACCCTCTCCAACCAGGAACCCCTTGACAGATGTCTGACTGCCCATTTAGGCCTGATTGCAATCCCAACTGCTCGCCTGCCTGCCTCCCTGACTGCCCCAAACCGCTTCTGTCTGCCAGCCTGGACACCCCTAACCAGACCCCTGCCAGCTTGATTGATACCTAATTGCTCCCCAGACAGCCTATTTGCCCCTAACTGCTCTCCCTGCAGGCCTGGGTTCCCCCTCCCCCCCATCCCCGACTGCCTTTCCCTGCTGGCCCAGTCATCCCCAGCTTCCCTCCTCTGCTCCCCTGGTCATCCCTAACTGCCCTCCCATGCAGGCTTGATCACCCCCCAACTGCCCTCTCCTGGTGGCCTGATTACCTACAACTGCCCTCCCTTGCAGGCCTGGTCACTCCTAGCTGCCCTCCCCTGCTGGCCATCTTGTGGTGGCCATCTTGTGTCCACATGGGGGCAGTCATCTTGTGTGTTGCAGTGATGCTCAATCTGCATATTGCTCTTTTATTAGATAGGATAGAGGCCTGGTACATGGGTGGGTGCCAGCTGGTTTGCCCTGAAGGGTGTCCCAGATCAGGGTGGGGGTTCCCTTGGGGCATGGAAGGGCCTGGGCAAGGAGCCTGTAGTGGTTTGCAGGCTGGCCATGCCCCCTGGCAACCCAAGCAGAGGCCCTGGTATCTGGGATTTATTTTTCTTCTACAATTGAAATTTTGTAGTCTGGAGCAGAGCCAAGGCTTCTGCTAGCTCAGTGGTGGCAGCCATTTCTGTTGGAATTTATTTACCTTCTATAATTGAAACTTTGTAGCCTTAAGCAGAGGCCTGAGCCAGCCAGGGAAGGTGGAAAGCTTGGCTTCCTCCATCTCTGGGTGCAACTCAAGCCTCCTGCTCTCTCCACCTCTGTGGCTGCGGATTATCTTCTATAATTGAAACGTTATAGCATTGAGTGGAGGCCAGAGCTGGCAAGGGCAGGCAGAAAGCTTGGCTTCCTCAATTTCTGAGGAAATCAAAGCCTCCTTTCTGCTCTCTGTGCCCAGCAGCCATCTTTGTTAGGTTTATTTGCAAAAGAAAGATAAATGACCCAATAAAAAAATAGGCTAAGAGGGGAGGAACCAAGATGGCAGCATAGGTAAACACTTATACTGCTGCCCCATACAATAATTTCAAAACTACAACTAAAAGACAAAACAGACATCATCCAGAACCACCGGAAAGCTTGCTCAGTGGAAATTCTACAACTAGAATGAAAGATAAAAGGACATTGAGACTCAGAGGAGGTGCGGAGGGCAGAGTTGCTGAGACACAGAGACAGAGGTTGCGGAGACACGCACAAGTGGAAAGGGTGGGCGGCTGGATACCTGGCTGGTTTTCTTGAATGGGGAGTGAGACAAATGCTTTCCACTGCACTGATCCGCAGTTCTGGGCAAGTCTCAGGGAACCCAGACTCATACAGGGTAAAACTGGACTGTCAGGAGGAAGCACGCTGAGACTCGGGAACTGCAGAGGTGCGCAAGCTCACATAGAGGAAGCGTGGCTGGCTCTCTCGTTCAGGAGAAAAACAAAACAGCCGGACTGCATTGTATTCTAGTTCCGGGGGAGACTTTGGGTATCCAGACTCATTTGGGGAGAAACTAGACTGTCTGGCAGCGGAAAAACACAAGGTGCGTGCAGCCATTGCCACAGGACCGGAGACCCAGGTGCTGCTTAGGGTGCGGCTGACAGGAAACCAAGGCTGACTGCTCAGCCCTGAGACTCTGCCCCATCCAAGCAGAGCACAGAGGCTCTCCCTGCGTAGACACAGCTGATCCTCACAGCCAATTGGCCTGAAGGTCAACCTCTCCCAGTGATAGCAACAACAATCTAGGCTTAACTACAACAAGACAGTGCTGCCCATAAAGGGGTGCACTAATAGTATCCACCTCAGGCAACTAAGGAGGCTGAGCCACTGTCCCCTAGAGGACATCTACCACGCAAAGTTAATCGACCAACTCAGGGAAGCAGCCAAAATGCGGACACACAAAAAAACAGATCACAATTGGAAGAAATGGAGGAAAAAAACAACAACTGGACATAGAGTTCAAAACCACGGTTATAAGATTTCTCAGAGGCTCCTAGAAAAGGCCGATGAATTTAATGAGTCCCTCAAGGATATGAAAAAGGACCAACTAGAAATTAAGCATACACTGACTGAAATAAAAAATATTATACAAAGACCTAAAAGCAGACTAGAGGACCACAAGAACCAAATCAAAGATTTGAAATACAAAGAAACAAAAACCACTCAGCTGAAAAAGCAAAAAACAAAAAAAATCCAAAAAAATTGAAGACAGTGTAAGGAGCCTCTGGGACAACCTTAAGGATACCAACATCCGAATTTTGGGGGTGCCAGAAAAAGAGAGAGAGCAAAATACTGAAAACCTATTAGAAGAAATAGTGACCAAAAACTTCCCCCACCTGGTGAAAGAAATAGACTTAAAAGTCCAGGAAGTGTAGAGAACCCCAAACAAAAGGAATCCAAAGAAGACCACACCAAGACACATCATAATTAAAATGCCAAGAGCAAAAGACAAAGAGAGAATATTAAAAGCAGCAAGAGAAAAACAGATGGTTACCTATAAGGGAGCACCCATACGATTGTCAGTGGATTTCTCAACAGAAACTATGCAGGTCAGACGGGAGTGGCAAGAAATATTCACAATGATGAATAACAAGAACCTACAATTAGGATTACTCTACCCAGTGAAGCTATCATTCAGAATTGAAGGTCAGATAAAGTGCTTCACAGATAAGAAAAAGCTAAAGGAGTTCATGACTGCCAAACCAATATTATATGAAATGCTGAAAGATATTCTTTAAGAAGAGGAAGAAGAAGAAAAAGGTAAAAATAAAAATTATGAACATCAAATATATGTCTATCAACAAATGAATCTAAAAATCAAGTGAGTTAAAAATCTGATGAACAGAATAAACTGGTGAATATAATAGAATCAGGGGCATAGACAGGGAATGGACTGACAATTTTTAGGGGGAAAGGAGTGTGGAGGTGCAGGAAGAGACTGGACAAAAATTATATACCTATGGATGAGAAAAATAGCCTGATTTTATTTCATGAGGGAGCATGGCTTTCAAGTCTCTTGTTACTGCTCATGGTAGATGTAATGTATTTATCAAATTTTAGAAAGCATTTACTTTATCTTCTCTAGTTATCAGTGGCAAATAAAATTACCATGTGAAAGAGTAGAGGAAAGAAGTTGTTTTTTTTCTAACCTCATTAAAATCACATAATGATGACTGCTGTTTAAATAACAAAACATATATAAAATAGTATTAGAAATTTGATTAAATTTATGATGAGCCATATGTGTGTGTATATGCATTCTTCCGAAATCCACAGGTAGGGTAAAAATCATCATCTCCTAAACACTCTACAAAGGACACAAATATATTCAAGGTGATGGGTGGAATGTGGTAAAAGCTGTAATGTGTCACTCAGCATGTAACAGTCTGGTAGCAAGCAAGAGAAGGATAGAAGCTTCCTGAGGGTAACACCCACTGTGGACCTCACATCTAGACCAGTGTTAGTTTCTTGAAGGTATTTATTAACCAATATGAGCCAAATCTTCCTAAGGATAAACTGTGGTGGGCAGAAATGGAGCTCATTACATTACAAGATATACTTATTCTTCCAAACTTCAGAGGATTGTTTAGAAAATGTCTACTAAAGGATTTGACTTTACAACCAAATCTGTACAAAGTTGATCAGAGATAGCAACATATGATTTTTCACTTTTTATAAATTCAGACAATCAAAGGAGCAACATATTTCCCCATATGACACTTTAGACCAAAGAGTCTAGAACAAGCCCAGAGATGAAAAGGGTTGAAGGGGTATGTGAGTACCCTCACTCAGTCTATCATTCTCTTTGAGTTTATCTCTGCTTTTTGGAAACAAATAGAAATAATGCCAACCCTAACTAGTTCCTTCAGAAATAGAGGAAGAAAGCATACTTCCAGCTCATTTTGAAACTAGTAAAACCCTGATGCTAAATAAGCCCAGATGTCCCATGGAAAGAAGATGAAGGACCAATAGACCAGAAGACTAACAAAACAATATTCTTAACAAAACATAAGGAAACGAAATACAAAATATATAATTAGTAGAATATATCATGACCCACTGAAGTTTATCTTAGGAATTCAAGACAATGTCTTGGTAATGAATCACCAAAATAATTCAATAGGGGAAAAGAAACTTTTCAACAAATGATGCTATATCAACTTTATATTTATTGGGGGGGGGGGATCAAAACAAAAGAACTTTGACTCTTAACTGCATATTATATTTAAAAATTCAGTCTAAATAGTTGTGGACCTAACCATAAGAACTAAAATTTTAGAAAAAAAATATTTTAAGAACTGACATTAAGTAAAGATTTCTTAAGCACAAATTATAAAAAGAAAATAATTGCTAAAATGGACTTCATCAAGGCTAAAACCTTTTTAATTTGAAAGATACAGTTAATAAAAAATATAAGCAATAGACTGAGAGAAAATATTTGCAAAACATATATTTAACAAATAACTTGTATTCAGAATACATGAAGAATTTAAAACAGATAATCCAATTAAAATGAGCAAAAGATTTGAACAGACATTTTACAAAAGGTATACAAAGGGGGGATCCTATATAATGAAACAGTAATATGCAAATTGACCCTTAAAGGGCGGGGGGCGGGGAGAATGACCAGTCACTATGACGTGTACTGACCACCAGGGAGCAGACACTCAATGCAGGCGCTGCCCTCTGGTGGTCAGTGCACTCCCACAGGGGGAGCTCTGCTCAGCCACAAGCCAGGCTGATGGGTGTGAGCTCACTGGTGAGGGCTGGAGCATTTCCTGCCTCCTTGGCATTGCTAAGAATGTCTGACTGCAGCTGAGGTCCACTCAGCCATCAGCTGAACATCCCCCAAGAGCTCCTGGGCTGCCAGAGGGATGGCTGATTGCCAGCTTAAGCCTGATCCCCCAGGTAGTAAATCTAAGTTGACAAGTGGATATCTCCTGAGGGGTCCTGGACTGTGAGAGAATGCAAGCCAGGCTGAGGGACTCCCTGAGTGCACGACTTTTCATGCACCAGGCCTCTAGTAAGTACACTAAAACCACAATGAGATATGACTACACATCCACTGAATCGGTTATATCAAGTGCTAACAAGGATGTAGAGTAAATAGAACTCTCATACACTGCTGGTGAGAATGAAAAATGGTACTGATCCTTAGGAAAACATTATGAAAATATCTTACAAAATTGAATACATATACTATCTAATAAAAGAGTAATATGCAAATTGACCATACTGCTGATCAAGCCATGCCCACAACCATGCCCACCAGCCAATCAAGAGCAAATTATGCAAATAAACCCCAACCAAGATGGCTGCCGTCACTGAGAGCAGGGGGGAGGCTTGGGTTTCCCTGGTAATGGAGGAAGCCAAGCTTTCTACCTACAGTTGCCAGCCTAGGCCTCCACTCAATGCTACAAAGTTTCGATTATAGAAGATACATAATCCCAACAGAAATGGCAACCGCCACGGAGCTGGAGAGAGAGAAGAGGCTAGGATTGCCTGGGCGATGGAGGAAGCCAAGCTTCTGAAGCCCTAGACTAGGTCTCCACTCTAGGCTACAAAGTTTCAAACAGAAATGGCTTTTGCCAGGGAGCCAACAGAAGGCTTGGCTCCAATCCAGGCTACAAAGTTTCAATTGTAGAACATAAATTAATCCCACATTCCAGGGCCTCTGCTTGGGTCACTGGGGGGCGTGGCTGGCCTGCAAACCACCATAGGCCCCTCGCCCAGGCTGCCCCACACCCCAAGGGAACCCCCACCCTGATCCAGGACGCCCTTCAGGGCAAACCAGCTGGCGCCCACCCATGAATCAGGCCTCTATCCTATCTAATAAGAGAGTAATATACAGATTGACCATCACTCCAACACACAAGAGGGCTGCCCCCATGTGGTCAAAGATCATGCCCCATGTGGACACAAGATGGCCACCACAAGATGGCCAGCAGGGGAGGACAGGGGGAGGTTCCAGGCTCGCAAGGGAAGGCAGTTGTGGGCCATCAGGCCAGCAGGAAGGGCAGTTGGGCGGGAGCAGGCCTGCAAGGGAGGGCAGGTGGGGGTGACCAGGCTGGCAGAGAAGGGAAGTTGGGGGCAATCAGGCTGGCAGGGGAGCAGTTAGACATCAATCAGGCTGGCAGGGTAGTGGTTAGGGGGTGATCAGGCTGGCAGGAAGAAGTGGTTAGGGGCAATTAGGGAGGCAGGCAGGCAAGCAGTTTGGAGCCAGCAGCCCTGGATTGTGAGAAGGATGTCTGACTGCCCATTTAGGCCCTATCCTACCGGGATTGGGCCTAAATGGGCAGTCAGACATCCCTCGAGGGTTCTCAGATTGGAGAGAATGCAGGCTGGGCTGAGGGACAACCCCCATCCCCCCATGCACAAATTTCATGCACCAGGCCTCTAGTTTACAATAAAACTGAGCAATTCCATTCCTAGGAATTTATCCAAGAGAAATAAAAATTGAAGTCTGCACAAAAGGAATCCGCAGTGATAATTAGCAGACCAATGGTAGAGGGAGAGGTGAACAGTAAAGGGAAACTTTTTAGAGTGAAAGAATTATTTTATATCTTAGTAATGGTGGTGGTGAAACAACTGTATATATCACCAAACTTATTAGGTCTGACCTTTAAAATGGGTGGATTTTAAAATATGTTTTTTATTGATTTTTAGAGAGAGAAGAAGGGAGAAGGAGTGAGAGATAGAAACATTGAGAGAGAAACATGAATTGGCTGCTTACTGCATACCTTCTGATGAGCCTGTAACCCGGGCATGTACCTGCACCCCCAAGCATGTGCCTGCAATCTGGGCATGTGCCCGGATTGGGAATTGAACACGCAATTCTCGAGTTTGTGGGGCAGTGCTCTAACCACACCAGCCAGAGCAGAATGGGTTAATTTTAATGTATGAAATACCTTAAAAATCACAGCAAAATTATATAAGTATTTTTCTTTATTCATGTCCTTTTGGTAAAGAAATTGCACAGCCCCTGGAAAAACTACCATGGAGTAATACAGTGAAGATTTTCAGAGAAGAGTGATTAGATATCCAGATCCTAAAATGTGAAGTCAAGCCCAAGTACAATACCTTCCAGCACAAAGTATCATCCAGTAGCATTTCATTTTGTGGAAAAATGTTCACCAGGAAAAATAAAACAATAATAACAGCTGTCTTTAAGTACATTAAATTACAAAATGGAGCAAAAGTTAAGTCTTATAACAGATTTCTGATGACAATCTGCCATTAGCAAACCTTAGAGAATGAAAGAGGAAAGAGTGGGAGGGGGAGAGAATGGAAGGAGAGCAGATGTGGGTAGGGGAGAGAGCAATGTCTGCCAGAAGAAAGAACAGCTGACAAATACACAAGTACAAAGTACCAGTTGAAAAAAAGAGGTTAAGAAAAAAGCAGAGGAAGAGCTGAATAGTGTCAAAGGAAAAGCACAAAGAAAAATAGATGTTAGAGTAAATATCAAGAGAAATGAAAGCAAGCAGAGTCAAAAACCAAGTTAAATAGGTAAAAAGAGAAAAGAAAAATACAGAAAATACAATAAGGAAAGAAAACAGAAGTTAAGGAGGTAAAGAACCTAAATTTGGATGGGAATGTGAGATATGACCCTACCAGTATATTATTTTGTTTTAAAATGAAATATTTAAAGGAAATACCAAAGAAATAATTTGAAGAATCTTTCTTTGGATGTTCTCAACATTTTTCTTCCTTCTATAAAATATAAGTTTCCTGAGGGCTTTTAAAGTCTTATTTGACTTCCTTATACTTAAATAGCTCAATTTAAAGGTATGGCTTCTTTTCCTAAGACATATAAATTTCTACATTATGTTTTATAATTGTTTTTAAAGATTTCAAAATTCTTATGAAATGACTTGCCAAGTCCCTGTGAAGCAGAGGGACAAGACGGAAGTATATTACAAAGACGTACCTGAATTCTGGTTCCAGGTCTGTCAGAAATTGTTGGACCAAGTCCCTTATTTTCTGTGTGCATGAGTGTGTGTGTGTGTGTGTGTGTGTGTGTGTGTGTGTGTGTGTGTGCTATCAAAACAAATTCCCTTCCATTTCTATTTCCCTCTTCTTTTCCCTTCTTCTTCCCTCAATTATTTTCTCAACCTCTTTCCCTTCTCCCTCTCTTCTTCCCTTCTTTTGCTCTCTTCAAATATTGAGAGTGTACGCTATGCTGAACACTGTACACTAACTACTGGGGACACAAACCACAGGAGTCTAATTCTCCCCATGAGTTGGACTGGTTTGGAAATAGCTCATTTAGCAGCACATTTCAGTGTTTTAACATTAAAGAGAAGCAGTTATTTACTATTGTCCAATATTAATCCTTTTAGTACAAAGTCAAGGCTTTCTTTCATATGGAAATTTAAGCCTTTTTAAATATAGCATCTTTCTAGTTATACACAATTATTTATCTCCCCATTTCCTAAATGACTTCACAGTTCAGTTTGGAATTTCACAAGTAAGCCTGACAAGACTGCCTGAGGGCTTTTCAGAAGCTATAAGACAATCATGTGTATAATCATTATGGTAACAACAAAAGCACCAACAGTTTAAAACATATATTTTCAGAAAAATGTGCCTTGTTTCAGCAAAGATTTTGATATTCAAGAAATCATTTTGAAAATATACTAACTTCTGTTGTCATAGCAGCATAGTTTTCAACTATTTTAGATTTTTATAATTACAAGAAAGAATGTAAAATGAGAGGATCTTTTTAAAAAAGATAATATACCTTTATATACCTTAATCCTTCCTCTTCTAAGCATATTTTATGCTACCTAATATATCTCTTGAGAACTTATTGAAATTTCTCTTTTTATGGTATGACTAATTGACATCTGCAAATTGGTAGGCATTTCAACCAAAAGGTCACACAGATGCTAGGTATTCAACTCCATACAACCCTGGAAGACATGGAAGGCTACAGAAAGAGCGAAGCTTACATGTGTGTGCCTTTATGCAAGTCAAGGCTTAAGAACAAATAGTTGGCAGATAATGAAAAGTCCTCCGATCAAATCAGTAAGAAACTTCAGTCATTTCCTTTGGGAGAAAGATCATATGTCCTGTTTATCTTGGAGATTCTCTCTCTCCTTTATCCTGGTGCATTCCAATGATTGTTCAAAAGGCGACACTTCAACAAGAGTAGTGGTACGAATATTGAAAGTGCAGGCTTGCCAGACAACATGCATGCCAATTTTAACTTTCAGGAGAAAAGAAAATAAGCAAGCGATTCCAAAATGGTGGCAGAGTAAGTGGAAGCTACACTGAATCTCTCCCAGGACCAAACTGGAATTACAACTAACATACAGAAAAACAATCCTGAAAAATCAATTAAAGACTGCCCGGAGAGAACCCTGATAACCAAAGACTGAAAGTGCAGGCTGCATAGAGACTGACAGAAAGTGCAGCAGCAGGAAGGGATGGCTGGGAGCTAACAGATGGCAGCTGAAGTTTTGGAGGGATATCTCAGTTGTAAGGAGATTCCCATTGTGAACTCTGGGGTCTGAACTCCAGGTTTGGCCCCCCACTCCAGAGAACCAGAAGGGAATGACAAAGTATTCAAGGTAATGAAAAGCAAGGATCTGAAAGTAATCTTATTTAATGAAAGAATAATACGCAAATTGACCATCACTCCAACACACAAGCTGGCTGCTCCCATGTGGTCAAAGATGGCTGCCCCCATGTGGACACAAGATGGCTGCCACAAGATGGCCAGCAAGGGAGGGCTGTTGGGAGAGATCAGGACAGCAGAGGAGGGCAGTTGTGGGCAATCAGGCCAGCAGAGGATGGCAGTTGGGAGGGACCAGGCCTGCAAGGGAGGGGCGATCAAGCCTGCAGGGGAGGTAAGTTAGGAGTGATCAGGCTGGCAGAGGAGGGAAGTTGGGGGCAACTGGGCCTGCAGGAAAGGGCAGTTAGCAGTGACCAGGCTAGCAGGGAAGCAGTTAGGCATCAATCTGGCTGGCAGGGGTGTGGTTAGAGTGTGATCAGGCTGGCAGCAAAAGTGGTTAGGGACAATCAGGAAGGCAAGCAGGCGAGCAGTTAAGAGCCAGCAGTCCTGGATTGTGATAGGGATGTCCAACTGCCCGTTTAGGCCCGATCCCACTGGGACCGAACCTAAACGGGTGGTCAGACATCCCTCGAGGGTCCCGGATTGCAAAGCGTGCAGGCTGGGCTGAGGGACACACACTCCATGCATGCATTTCATGCAATGGGCCTCTAGTATTACTATATCCAGTAAGGATATCATTCAAAATAGAAGATGAAATAAAAAGCTTTGCAGACAAAAAAGGCTAAAGGAGTTTATCAGCAGCAAACCATCACTTGAAGAAATGATAAAGGGACTTCTGTAAATAAGAGAGAGAGAGAAAGAGGGAGGGAGGGAGAGAAAAGAGAGAGAAGAGGGAGGAGGAAGGGAGGTGGAGAGAAATATGAGCATAAATAATTAAAATGGCAATAAATAAGTACTCATTGATAATAAATGTAAATGAATTAAATGTTCTAACCAAAAGACATAGGGTAGCTGAATGGATACAAAAACATTTTGTATCCAGTTATGTGTCTACAAAATACCCACCTCAGAACAAAAGACTCACACAGGAGGAGAGTGAAGGGATGGAGAAAATTTTCCCTTCAAATAGAAGAGAAAAAAAGCTGGAGTAGCAATATTCATATCTGAAAAAAAAAATAGACTTCAAAACGAAGGCCATCATAAGAGACAATAAAGGTCACTACATAATACTGAAGTGACCAATATAAAAAGAGGCTATAACCCTGGGAAAAATATATGCATCCAAGTTAGGAGCATCTAAATATATTTTTAAATTTTTGAAGAATTTTGAGGTAGAGATTGACAGCAATACAGTCATGGAAGGGGACTTTGACCTCACTGGGTAGATCTTTCAGACAAAAAAATTAACAAGGAAACAGTGACTCTAAATGACACACTGGATTAGGTGGACTTAAATGACGTTTATAGCTGCAGAATTGTTCTCAAATGCATATGGGTCATTTTCAAAGATAGACCACATGTTAGGACACAAAACAAGTCTCTATAAGTTAATAAAGGTTGAAGTCACTTCAAGCATCTTCTCATATCACAACGGAATAAGATTAGAAATCAAGTACAATAAAAAGATTCAAAAACATTTACATATGTAGAGGCTAAATAGCATGTTATTAAACAATGAGTGGGTTACCAATGAGATAAAGAAATAAATAAAAAACTTCCAGGAAACAAGTGAAAATGAACACACCCAGAAACTCAGACACAGCAAAAGCAGTCCCGACAGGGAAGTTCATAGCACTATAGACCTAGCTCAAACAACCAGTAAAGTTAAAACACAATTTTAAACTACAACTTATAGAATTAGAAAGAGAATAAGAAAAGCCCAGAGTAAATGGAAGAAAATAATAAAGGTTAGAGCAGAAATAAATGACCTAGAGACTAAAAAACAATACAAAAAAAATCAATGAAACCAAGAGCTGGTTCTTTGAAAAGACAAATACGACTGATGAACCTTTAGCCAGACTCATCAAGAAACAAAGAAAGAGGACCCAAATAAATAAAATCAGAAATAAAATAGGTGAACAACTGACACCACAGGAATACAAAGGATTGTTAGAAAATATTATGAACTATAAGCCAACAAGCTAGACAATGTAAATGAAATGGCCAAATTCATAGAGAAAGACAATCCTCCAAAATTGAATTAGAGAGAATCAGAAAACCTGAATATGCCAATAACCACTGATGAAATTTAAGCAGTAATAAGAAGTAAAACAAACTCCCAGCAACAAAAACTCTGGTCCATATGACTTCACATGGGAATTTTACCAAATACCCTGTTTCCCCAAAAGTAAGACATCCCCTGAAAATAAGACCTACTTCCAGTTTTGCCTCTCGCTCTAATATAAGGCATCCCTCCTGAAAATAGACCTTCCTGATAATATTTTTATTTTGAAACTGAAAAAGCCTGGGCCACACAAGCAGTTATAAGGAAGTGGATCAATTTAATGTTGCTGCTTGTTATGTGAGGGAGCCAAAGAGGTCTGCTAGTCTGGGATGCAGCCAGCATGCACCGCGCTAAGGACACGAAGAAATTTCCTCACGAAAGAAAAAGAGATCAAATAATGATTCCCGCAGGAATGACGGCCTTTCTCCAGACTCTTGATATTGCAATAACCAAGCCATTCAAGGACAATTTGCACATGGAAATTAATTATTACATTGAAAATAGAATGGAGAGAAATCAGCGTGAAAACTTTGTGAAACCTAAACTGCAAGAAGTTGTGACTTGGGTGAAGAATTCATGGGAGAAAATCACTGATAGTTGCATTGCAAATGTACTATGAGCAGGCTGCCTTGACAAGAAGTTCTCATTTAAGAACAGTGCTATTGCTAAACATGAGAGATTTGGTCCACTGATTCTGAAAGAAATGGAGTCACAAGAAATTCACCAGGAAATTCAGGGTTTGGATTGTTATGATGATGTTCCAGAAGATGATGACTTGCCTGTCATTGAATAAATCTTACTTTGTGTTCATACCGGTAAATATCAGTATCAGTAAATGTACCACAGATTGTTACCCTAGGATTGATACCATAGGATTCACAGTTTGTCTGGTTATGCTGGTTTGTGATTACAACTACTACTGTACTGTAGTAATACAGTAATAAATTTCCTTTTTTGTTGTTCAACAATAAATGTGTACCATATTCTTCTTCATGAAAAAATAAGACATCCCCTGAAAATAAGACCTAGTGCATCTTTGGGAGCAAAAATTAATATGAGACACTTTTATTTTGGGGGAAACAGCAAATTGGATCCAGCAACATATTAAGAATATCATAGCCAAAACAAGTTTGGCTCAGTGGATAGAGCATCAGCCTGGGGACTGAAAGGTCCCAGGTTTGATTCCGGTCAAGGGCATGTACCTTAGTTGTGGGCACATCCCTTGTAGGGGTTGTGCAAGAGGCAGCTGATCGATGTTTCTTTCTCATAGATGTTTCTGACTTTCTATCCCTCTCCCTTCCTCTATGTAAAAAATCAACAAAATATATTTTTAAAAATTTGTAAAAAAATATCATAAACCATGAACAAGTGAGTTTTATTCCAGGGATGCAAAGCTGGTACAATATTTGCAAATCAATAATAATGACACATCACATAAACAAATTAAAAAACAAAAAACACATGATCATATCAATAGACAAAAAAAGCATTCAACAAAATCCAACACCCTTTCTTAATAAAAACTCTCAGCAAAGTGGGACTAGAGAGATCATACCTCAACATAATAAAGTTCATGTATAATAAACCTATAGTCAACTTCATACTCAATGTGCAAAAACTAAAACCATTTCCCCTAAGGCAAGTAACAGGACAGAGATGTCCACTTTCACCACTCTTATTCCACATAGTATTGGAATTACTAGCCACAGTAATCAGACAAGAAGAATAAATAAAAGGCACCAAAATTGGAAAGGAGGAAGTAAAACTGTTGTTATTCGTAGATGACATGATATTGTACATAGAAAACACTAAAGACTCCACCAAAAAACTACTAGGTTTAATACATGAATTTGACAATGTAGCAGGATACAAAATTAATACCAGAAATTGATGTTTTTATACACCAAAAATGAATTCTCAGAAAGAGATACTAAACAAACAATCCCATTTATGATTGCAAAAACAACAAAAAAGATACCTAGTAATAAACTTAACCAAGGAGGTAAAAGACTTATACTTGGAAAACTATAGGATTTGAAGAAAGAGATAGAGGAAGATATAAACAAGAACAGGAATATATCATGTTCATGGACTGGTAGAATTAACATCATTCAAATGTCCATACTATGCAAAGCAATCTATAGATTCAATACAATCTGTATTAAAATAGCAATGTCATATTTCACAGATCTAGAACAAATACTCCAAATATTTATATGGAGCCAAAAATGACCCTAAATAGCCACAGAAATATTGAGAAAGAAGAACAAAAAATTATGATACGTAGGAACCAGCTTATCTGAGGCGGTAAAAGACCTGTACTCAGAAAACTTCAGAATGTTGAGGAAAGAGATAGAGGAAGATATAAACAAGTGGGAAAATATACTGTGTTCATGGATTGGTAGAATGAACATCATTATAATGTCCATACGAACCAAAGTGATCTATAGATTCAATGCAATTCCCATTAAAATATCAATAGCATATTTCACAGACCTAGAACAAACACTCCAAAAATGTATATGGAAAGAGAAAAGACCCAGAATAGCCGCAGCAATCTTGAGAAAGAAGAACAAAGGTGGAGGGATCATAATACCAGATATCAAGCTACATTACAAAGCCACTACTCTCAAAACAGCTTGGAACTGGCACAAGAACAGAGATATAGTCCAATGGAACAGAACAGGGAATCCAGAAATCAATCCAAGCCATTATGATCAATTAATATTTGACAAAGGAGGCAAGAGCATACTATGGAGTCAAGACAGTCTCTTCAATAAATGGTGTTGGAAAAATTGACAGATATATGAAAAAAATGAAACTAGAGCACCAACTTACATCATAAACAAAAATAAACTCAAAATGGATAAAGGACTTAAAATAGGACGGGAAACCATAAAAATCTTAGAAGCATCCATAGGCAGCAAAATAGCAGAAATCTCTCACAGCAATATGTTTGCAGATATATCTCCTAAGACAATAGAAACTAAGGGAAAAATAAACAAATGGAACTACATCAGAATCAAAAGCTTCTGCACAGCAAAAGAAACCATCAACAAAACAACAAGAGAGCCCACAGCATGGGAGAACATATTTGGCAATGATACATTTGATGAAGGGTTAATCTCCAAAATATACAGGGAACTCATACAACTTAACAAACGGAAGACAATCCAATCAAAAAATGGGCAAAGGACCTAAATAGGCACTTCTCCAAAGTGGACATACAGAAGGCCCAGAGACATAGGAAGAAATGCTCAAAGACACCAATCAGCAGGGAGAAGCACATTAAAACAGCGAGGGACCACCTCACACTGTCAGAATGGCTGCCGGCAACAAACGACAAGTGCTGGCGAGTCTGTGGCGTAAAGGAGCTGCTGCGCACGGCTGGCGGGAACGCCGGCGGCGCGGCCACTGTGGAGACAGCACGGAGCTTCCTCCAAAAACTAAACGTGCAGCTCCCATTTGACCCAGCGGCCCGCTTCTAGGAACACACCCTAAGAACCCCGAAACGCCAGTCAGAGAGAATGCACGCTCCCCTCGGTTCACAGCAGCGCAAATCACAGTAGCGAGACCTGGAAACAGCCCGAGTGCCCTCAGCACACGAGTGGGTAAAAGAGAGCCCGTGGTAATTTAGGCAATGGCACACTACACTGCAGTGAAAGAGAAGGGCCTCTCACCCTCTGAGGCAGCATGGACGGACCTGGAGCATATTATGCTAAGCAAAATAAGTCAATCAGAGAAAAACAAGTATCACACGGTCTCACGCATATGTGAAATCAAATGAACAAAATAATCTGATGAACAAAATAGATCCAGAGATAGAGAAGCATGGAGGAGAATGTCAAATATTAGAGGTAGGGGTAAGTGGTTAGATGGGGAGAGATTAACCAAATAACTTATATGCATATATACATAAACCACGGACACAGACATTAGTGTGGTGAAGGCCTGGATCAGGTGGTGGGGGCGGGCGAAAACGGGGCAATGGGAGGGTGGGGAGGGTACATAGGTAATAATACTTGCAACAACAAAGATTTTTTAAAAAAGTGTGATTAAGAATAAAATGTCTTACTAAAAATCACAGGATTCAATGTACTATGTTTTTCATATGTTCTACTCAAACTTGGTGTTTTGTAAAAATCTTTTTAAATCTTTATAACTTTAAAGCTCTATTAAAGGAACCATTTTATACATGTCTTGAGCTCTTGTGGGTTATTTTAGATAGATTTTAGTCTGTACAAAGCCTAAAATAAGTAAGTGAAAGAAAAATAAAGAATGCAAACAAGCAGCTAGCCCAAGATTCACAGCATCTTTCAGCCATTCTAAATTATGATTTCTCAAAGACCAATAGTGGTTCTTTTAAGTTACTTGGTATTGAACTCAGGACATTAGTGGGCACTTAACAAGAAGTATTTGCTGGCAAAACAAATGCAGATTGTTGGTTTCTTTGCCTCATGCTCCTAAGTGATTTAAATTCTTAAAAGATGCTCACAGGCGTAGAGCCTTTTGAATAGACATTTAGTTTGCTCTTTGAAAATATTAATGGGGAGAAAAGACGCCCTCTGTGGCCCTGCCAATACTTGAAAACCACATGTGTTCTCTACACATGTTTAAGGCTACCTGTGCACGGGCAAGTATATAGGAGCATAACTCCCCAGGCACCATCACAAGTCACTGTGCTTTAGGCAACCTTTTCCTTACAGCTGAGGGATATTTTCAGAGATGCTAAGAAGCAAAATAAATAAATAAATAAAAATATTGATTTCTTACTAGTCATACTCAGAGAACGGATCAGAGGAGGGTAGAAGTAGAGGAGGAGTAGCAAAAGCCGCGCTTCCCTCCCCTCCCCCTCCCCAAAAAAATCTACCTGGAAATTTGCTATTGAAGGATTTTTATTTAAAAAGTCTCAAACCAGCATTCAATGGTACTTCCAACTGGAATTTTTTCTTCCCTTAATAAGAACTTACTACAGGCATTTGGCATATTATCAACTACTACACATTTTGATCCCTGAATTTCTTTTAAGTGTTAGAAATCTCTCACAACAACAGACAGCAAAATAGATTAGGATTTGTAGAAAGAAGCCCTGTGGCTAAATCTGTCATCTAGGGATTATGGGAAGTCAGCCCCCTATTTGGAATCCATGCTCAGCAGAGGTAGAGATGAGTCTGGGGATTTCCTGACTCAGAGGCTCAGGGAACTTTATCCCCAGCAGGCAGACTTCTCTCACTGAACTAGGCATCCTTTAACTCTCTGTGGGTGGAGCAGACACTCAGCAACTGATCCCCTTTCTCTCATTTTTTCCATTTTCAGAAACCGTGGGAATGACAGTGTGCTAACACTACCTTTAGAGCAGTGGTTCTCAACCTTTTTAATGCCGCAACCCTTTAATACAGTTTCTCATGTTGTGGTGATTCCCAAACATAAACTTGTTTTCATTGCTACTTCATAACTGCAATTTTGCTACTGTTACGAATCGTAATGTAAATATCTGTGTTTTCTGATGGCCTTAGGCGATCCCGCTGCTGCAGAGCCTCAGGCCATCTGAAAACACAGATATTTACATTACGATTCATAACAGTAGCAACATTGCAGTTATGAAGTAGCAATGAAAACAATTTTATGGTTGGGAATCACCACAACATGAGAAACTATATTAAAGGATCTTGGCATTAGAAAGGTTGAGAACCACAGCTTTAGAGGAAGGAGAAGAGGTGACTCAACCATGAGACACACTCCTCCAAGGATTTATTTATTAAGATGTCACTGCCATCTTAATTTATTTATTAAGATGAGCACTGTCCAGTGCTCCCTGGATAGAGCTTCCTTTGGACTCCAGCTAAATTCCTTTGCTTTGGTTGCCATTCTTTTTTTCTCTAACATGTGTCCTTCTACTGTATCACATGCACCCTGACTTTGGAAAATTTTAGTGAATTGAAAATATCTGTCTTTTGCTCTCACATAATTTTTACTATGTCCAACATCATTTCCCTCTACAAATATTTCCAAATTCTATTAAACTATCCATATAAAGTTGTATATCACTTGGGAACTTTTAGAAAAGGAAAGAAACCTATATTAAACAACAAAAAACTAACACATACTTGACTATGAACTTTCCATTACTATCTCACTATGAAGTCGGAAATGAATATTCCTGTCAACATTTTATTTATAAGAAAACACATTCAGGTACGTTTCACAAATGCTTTATGGCAAAGGCAAGAATCAAATCCAAAGTCTGTGTGACTCCAATTTTCTGTGGTATCCTTTCCTCTGCTTTTTATGCCCCTAACAACCTCAGGAATTAAAGTTTTGTGAAGACAAGTCTCTCCCTGAAAGGCTTAGGATCATTCTTCAGGTTAGAGTGGAAGTGTTATCATGGTTATCCCCAAGGAAAGGCTAAGCCAAAACAGGCTGTAATAATGTTAGCTATTATCAGTTAACTAGAGGCCTGGTGCATGAAATTCGGGCCTAAACCAGCAGTCGGACATCCCTCTCACAATCTGGGACTGCTGGCTCCTAACTGCTCACCTGCCTGCCTGTCTGATCACCCCAACTGCCCTCCCACCAGCCTGATCACCCCTAACCACCTCTGCCTGCCAGCCTGATTGCCCCTAACTGCCCTCCTCCCCTGCTGGCCTGGTCACCCCTAACTGCCCCCCTGCTATCCTGATCACCCCTAACTGCCTCTCCCTGCCAGTTTGATCGCTCCTTACTGTCCCCCTCTATGGATTTCCTGACTCAGGCCTGGTCACCCCCAGCACCCCCCTGCAGGCCTGGTCACCCCCTGCTGGCCTGATTGCCCTGTGCAGCCTGCTGTTTGGTGGTTTGGTCATCCCTCACTAATCCCCCTGCCAACCTGGTCGCCCCACACAGCCTTCTGTTCGGTCATCCATCTGGTCATTTAGGATGTGATGGCCCCTGGCTTTTTATATATTAGGATAGGATGCCTGCCATTTCTGCTTCTGGAAAGGGTCACATGAGCATATCCTGGAAGGGAAAGTAGTTCCCAAGGGTACTTAAAATCTACACAACTGCATTCTTCCTCCATCTTACCCACAAAGCCATCTAAGGCAGTGAGAAATGGATGTCATCACTATTGTCAATTCTTGGAGAGATGCTATGGGTGATGGCTGAAAAAATTCTGGGCCTTGACAAGAGTACAGAATCAATCAGTAAAGCCTCATTGCCCTCACTCCCTTATGTTTCTGGTATGAGTCTGTCTAAATGACTTTAAACTCATATAACTTCAATCTCACTTATCCTTATTCCTACATCTTCTCTTCACCCATAAAAGAATTTTGTTCATTGATAATACATTGTCAAAACGGAGGATGTATATCAAAGATGTATAGTAGATCTTACCATGTTTACTTCACTAGTGTTGGTGGAATCTGGTAGACTTGGCAGTGTGTGTATACTGATTACAAAACTATTTAACGTATCAAAAACTATCTAATATGAAATTATCTAATCTATATCAACTTTCCTATTAACATACTTTTAATAAAAATATTAATTTGGGGGTGGGCTAAAGGTACCTTAATCTCTAGGTGGGTGCCTGTGATAAGCCCATATTATAATTGGCCATGTTATAGTGAGAATTAGAATTTGGGAGTCATCCTATATAATAAAGAGGTAATATGCAAATTGACCATCACTCCAACACACAAGATGGCCATCCCATGTGGACACAAGATGGTCACCACAAGATGGATGGCAGGGGAGGGCAATTGGGAGGGACTAGGCCTGCAAGAAAGGGCAGTTGAGGGCGACTTAGGCCTGCAGGGGTGGGCAGTTGTTGGTGACCAGGCCAGCAGAGGAGGGTGGTTAGGGGTGACCAGGCCAGCAGAAGAGGATAGTTAGGGGCAATTGAGCTGTCAGGGGAGGGCAGTTAGAAGCGACCAGGCTGGCAAGGGAGGGCAGTTAGGGGAGACTGGGCCAGCAGAGGAGGGCAGTGGGAGTGACTAGGCCTGCTAGGGAGGACAGTTAGGGGCAACCAGGCCAGCAGGGGAGAACAGTTAGGGGTGACCAGATCGGCAGGGGAGGCAGTTAGGGGCAACTGGGTCAGCAGGGGAGCAGTTAGGCACTGATCAGGCTGGCATGCAGAGTGGTTAGAGTAATCAGGTAGGCAGACAGGCAAGTGGTTGGGAGCCAGCAATCCTGGATTGTGAGAGGGATGTCTCAAATTGGAGAGGGTACAGGCTGGGCTGAGGGACACCACCACCCCTACCCCGTGCATAAATTTCTTGCACTGAGCCTCTAGTAATTAATATAGTCAGAAACTCTACAGAAGTAAAAATATGCTAGACCCAAAGGGATTTATAAGCTAGGTAAACGTTCATAAAAGTTGAGTTTTCAAGTAGGTCTGTGATTAACATTTCTTTGCTCGGCAATAAAGTAGTTCATGAATCAGAACTCAAAGGAGTGACACATTATTAACAAATCTCCAGTACAGCACAGAAATACCACTGAGAATAAATGGATATCAAATGAGAAGTGATAGGGGCCAATTAAATCTTTCCAGTGGTGATTTTTATACAAATCAACAAGTTTAAAGGACTGATGCTAGCAAACACTTCCTATATAAAAGAGTAAGTGACAGTCATCATTTCACATTTGACCAAAAATAATAAAGTAAAAGTAGTTAACTAGACAGAAATATGTCAAATAAAATTTAAACTCAAAATCCAAAGTTGCTAAAGACTATTACTATTGAATTTTAGATGAACTGTAGTAGTGGCATCTATATGAAAAGATGCATATAAAAATACGTTTTAATACCAAACTGCTATAAAAATGCAAGAAAGCTCAAATACAAAATTCTTTAATTCTATTTAATTAAGTGTATTAACTAAAGATGTGACTACTTATGATTGTATTTCTGTAACATTTGAAAGACTGACTGCAAATAAATTCAAATATCAGAAAAAAAGACAGTCTTTAGTCAAACCTAATGTCTTGATTTGGGTTTTAAACACTTATTCACTACATAACTAAAGTACATGACCTATTTCCAGAGAACTGGAAATTGTGCACTTGTTTCTTTCCTTGATCAATAACATACAATGGGGGACAACATGGCTTTAGCTATCATTCAAGCTAATTATCCTAAAATGAGATCTCAGACTCACATACTTGAAGGAGTCCTTCAGGTAAGTTCGTGTGTATTTTATCTTGGAATACTGTCTCTTAATAGTGGCACTTATGGGCTATAGAAGAACAAAGAGCCAATAATCTTTAGAGATGGCTGCTGTCAAACAACATAAATCAGGGACCAGGATTAATTAACTAAGGTGAGTAGTAAAGACAGATTAGGTTGCTATGGCAATAAAGGAAGGGTGGAAGATCTGATCACCTGAGAGATTCCTTATTCTCATGGGATTTCAAAGACATCAGAAAAACACCTGCCAGGTTATTGACTGCAGCCATAAAATAATGATCCTTTGCAATCATGTCTTTTCTGAAGCATTTAGATAGCTTTATTAATACTAATTTTTAGAGTGGCCTTAGACAAGTAGAGGCATCTCTATCTATCATTATCAAGACATTCAGCCAGGCAATTCCTAGACACTGCATGAGTGAGAGCTCAAAAATTCTAGGGTCTTCCGGTCTCTGTGGCTTCTAAAGAATTCATTCCCCTAGTTAGAAACTATGTTCCCAACATATTCAATGATTTCAAACATCTGTTAACTAGTTAATGCAATCTTAGGTTAAAGAAAATAAGAGTACTGCTATTATCCATTGTGGCAATCAATTCCAGGAGGAATAATTAAGAGGGAAGCAGAGAATGCTACTAGGGATGTTTGTCTAGAAAAGAAAAACTGAGAAATTATTTTATAATTTTTATCTGAAAATATTTGAAATGTTCATTGGTAGAAAAAAAGATTAAACCTATCTTACATGGTTTCAAGGAGAGAATTTCAGGACTGCCTCAGAGAGCAGAGATTGCACATTATAAGAATCCTGGTTTTGAATCAGCATGAAGAAGAGAGAGAGAGAGAGAGAGAAAGGGAGGGAGGGGGAGAGAGGGGGAGAGAGAGAGAGAGAGAGAGAGAGAGAGAGAGCGAGAGAGAGAGAGCGAGCGATCCTTTCACTGGAACATCATCTGGCAGAGGCCAGTATTAACCTGTGAGGACATTTGTTTGGGAGATGGCCGCCCATTGCTCAGTAGGATTGGCCGGTGGAGCTTGGTGGTAGCTTCCTGTAGGCTCTGGTCCTCAGTGTGGCGTTGCTGGGCACAATGTTCATGCCCTTCCTTGGAGCAGTGCCTTCTATGCTCTTTGGGGAAAAAAATTTCCCTCTTGAATGCCACTGTTTCAATCAAGGTAGGCTCTCTTTTATGGAGAAAGGCAACTTCTCTTCATTATTCAGCTCTGTACTTTTCACTTGGAAGAGAGATTTGTAAAAATTATTTAGGAATTCTTAAAATGTTCAACTAAAATTTTTATAGCTGAGCTTGTTTGATTGATTAATTTTCCTCTTAATGTTGCCTCATAAATCTAGATCCTCCCAGATTGATAAAAATGGAACACTCAGTCATAAGAGGAAGGGGTCAGAAGAGGAAGCTCTCCCGATTCAGATTCACCTCTACCTGACAGCAGTACAAATTTAAATCAGCAAATATTAATTAGATACTTGGCACATACAAAGAACTGTTGTGAGAAAAGCAGGATGAATATTTGTGTGCATTTACACCTCATCGTCTTGCACGGATTCGAAGCACTTTATGAATATAATTAATATAGAGTGTCTAATTTCACAAAGTTCACAGAGTAATCCTCTATAATAAAAGGATAATATGTAAATAGACCGAATGGTGAAACAACTCAACAACCAAACCGGTTGCTATGCTGTGCACTGGCCACCAGAGAGCATGTGCAGAACATGGTGGGTGTTGGCTGTGGAGGTATGGTGGAGCAAGTGAGCAGGGGTGCCAGACCAAGGCAGTGTGCCTGTCATTGTCACTGGGGCAAGCATCTGGTGGTTACTGAAAATTCTTTGCACCTATTGCCAGTGCCGGCCCTGCTTGCCCCTGCAGCTGGCACCCGAGCCACAGCTCCTACCTGCTGCCAGTGCCCAGCATCAGCCCTGATCACTCGGCACCATCAGTGGGTGTGAGCAGCAGCTGCTGGCCCTGATTGCCCCTGAGGCTTCTTCACCTCCCTGAGCTCCTGAGGGGCGATTGGGGCAGCAGCTGCTGCTTGCACCCACTGCTGGCGCCAACCCCAATCACTCTGTGCTGTCAGCAGGCGTGAGTGGAGCTGGTGCCGTCAGTGCTTGGGAGTGGTGGCAGGAGTGGGGCTGCCAGCGGACAGGGAATGGGTATCGCAATGGGAGGTGCTAGGTGGGGGTGCAGAGGACGGGCCCCTGGTATGAAAAATAAGATAAAGTAATTAGAATATCCTCTCTTATATGGTATTTATTTGGGGGAGTAGTATAATTAGTAGTTTGAAGACCAGGCTTTGAAATAAGAAGGGTTGGGCTGAAATAACACCCAGTCAGTAACAAATTATATGCTCCTAGGTCAGTGGTCGGCAAACTCATTAGTCAACAGAGCCAAATATCAACAGTACGATTGAAATTTCTTTTGAGAGCCAAATTTTTAAAACTTAAACTTCTTCTAATGCTACTTCTTCAAAATAGACTCACCCACACCGTGGTATTTTGTGGAAGAGCCACACTCAAGGGGCCGAAGAGCCGCAAATGGCTCACTAGCCGCAGTTTGCTGACCATGGTCCTGGGTAATATGGAATATCGTCTCATTTTACAGCATTTACACAGATCTCTGTGTAAAATAAATAATTAATGATAGCATAAAAGACTCCATAGTTTACCCACAAATACTTTTTCTGACCAAACCTCTTAAGCATTTATCATATAATGAATATGCAGAATAAATTAGCTTCGTTGTTCTTACATAGGTTTTTCTAAGTAACTTTTCGGTAATCATATATTAAATATATAGAGGTTAAGCATAGAAGTTCTGTACTATATTTATCTATTCACTTTATTCTGTAAGTCCTACATTATTTTCTATAAACTGACCTTAGTGTCAAAGTAATGAAGACAACACAGAGATATACCATTCTAAAAGAACAGAAGGTGAGTTCTGATAAAATTAGACAAAGGGTTAGAGCAATTAGGATTCTTATTTATAACAAAGGGAGTCTGGGTTTAGTCTTTACCATCTAATTTGTGTCCCCAATCTATAGCACCTGTTCTCCTTTAATATCTTTATTCACCTATGATTTCTATCTTTTCTCTACACTCTAAGTTTCTTGATTTTAGTTAGCAAGTCTTATTTGTATTTTAATTACTAATGTTTACTACAATGCTTGACTTATGGAAAGCATTCCATACATATTTGTTGAAAAGATGATTTAATGAATCTCCTCCTAACCATCTACAGTATTCATCTCTCATAGGTTTCTTAAATTGAATTTATTGAAGTGACATTGGTTAATAAAATTATATAGACTTATATATAATACATCATCTATTGTTTATGTTTGGTGTATACTGCGCTGTGTGTTCACCACTCGAAGTCAAGTTTCCTTCCATCACCATTGTTCCCCCTTTACTCTCTCCTAATTCCCTCCTTTTCCTCTGGTAATCACTATACTGTTGTCTGTCTATGAGGTTTTATTTGTTTTCTGTGTATTGTTTTTTTGGGTTTTTTTTTTTTTTTGCTTTATCTTTTTGCCTTTAACCTCTTCCCATCTGATAGCTGTCAGTTTGTTCTCTATATCTATGAGTCTGTTTCTGAAAGTGAAATACTCATTTGAACGAATATATGCACCCCTATGTTAATTGAAGCATTATTTACAATAGCCAAGATTTGGAAACAGCCCAAGTGCCCATCAGTAGATGAGTGGATTAAAAAGTTGTGGTGCATTTACACAATGGAATATACTCTCTTATAGTTTGTTTTAAAACAATATATTTTTATTGATTTCAGAGAGGGAGAGAGATAGCAACATCAATGATGAGAGATAATCACCAATTGGCTGCCTCCCACACCCAATGGAGCCATCAACCTGTGACTGAGTAGTTCACAGGTCGATGCTCAACACTAAGTCATGCCAGGGGGGGCCTGCTCTCTCGTAGTTTTTGAAGAGTGTCTCCACGTCCATAAAGCCAAAGATTTCTTCTTCTTGCCTGTCATGTTACAACACTTAGTCCTCATTTCCATATTCCTTCCATTTGATGTCATTAGTCTTTCCCAAGCACCATTCTTGAAATTCTTGTAATGATACCTTATTGCTGCCTTTCTCACCAATTTACATAAATCCAAACCTTCACAGTTATCTTCTATAACGCAAACCTCTTGATTAGTATTAGCCAATCTGTGCAAGCCTCTTTTTTAAAAAGACATTTTATTTTTTAAAATATATTTTATTGATTTTTCACAAAGAGGAAGGGAAAGGGATAGAAAGTCAGAAACATCGATCAGCTGACTCTTGCACACCCCCTACTAGGGATATGCCCACAACCAAGGTACATGCCCTTGACTGGAATCAAACCCGGGACCTTTCTGTTCACAGGCCGACGCTCTACCCACTGAGCCAAACCAGTTTCGGCTGTGTAAGCCTCTTTAGTTCTTATATTCCTATATCACTTTTCTCCTACTGCTTTTTGAAAATTCTTTATTCCTTAATTCATTCCTCCTACTTATCCTTTCATTTTTACACAACAGACAATTCACATTAAATAGTTCCATTTATTGGAACCATTTATAGTTACTCTAGAGTAATCATGGCCTTAATTATTTGATTCCAGTGAAATGGCTAAGGCAGCAGGGACTTGGGCTTAGCCCCTGTGCAGCAAACATCTGAAAGTTCATGTAGAACTGAATGGTTCCTGAAAAACAATACAATGACTGATTTCCTGAACTGTCCCGAAATTCATGAAATATCTTGACATTTCCATCACTAGCATAATGCTTCTGTGAAGTATATCTTCATTTTTGATCATGTCTTAAATATAATGTCATGATTTACACTCTGAAGTTCATCAGGATTATTCATAGACCCCAGGAAATCATCTGCATTCAGCTTCCTGATAAAAAAATATCTAACATTACCCTTCTACATCCTCATTACCAACTACTTTGGACTTTTTTAGAAGTGATAAAAATTCTCAGAGGAAGAAGAATCTTTGATTGTTTTCTCTTATCAAAAATGTAGTCTTGATTTTATAAGAGAATTAATGTTATGTTTAGCATCCTCTGTTCACCATTTGTTCAGCAAAAGGTGCCAAAATATAAGAATAAACACCTATTAACATTAGGTTCAAAATTCATCATTTCTTCAGGCTGGATGACTATGTGAGGCCTAGAAGAACAATAACTTTCTAGGAGACAAATCCTATCATAAAGATTTCAACTGTAAGTAACCAGTCACTACAGAATGACATTTTGTTAACTCTTGCCAGGAGAGCTAGCCTTAAAGAGCTTCAAGTAAGACTTTGCTTTTTATGTCCTGGCCTCCCAACAGTTTCTTTCCCTCTCTTCTCTCCTTGTCTCACACTCTCCATCTTATAACACACTCACACCTACACTGCCAGCATCGAGGACACAAAATACTCCTGAGATTCAGTCTCATAGTCACTCAGTGTCTAGTTCTGCCCTGGCTCACTTCTCTATCATATGTAGACCTCTGACTACCACTCTTTCTCCCTCTTTACCAACATGGTTCATGGTTCCCTGGCTTTTTCCTCCTCCAAAACTGCTGATGGCTTTCTTCACTGTGTTTCACACATATAAAGTGTGAGACCTATGAGGCTCACAAATTGACTCCTATATCTTCCCTAAAAAGACCAGGCTTCCTTGCTAGCCTAGAAAGCAAGCAAATGGGTAAGTGCTCAGGACTAGAAATTGACCAGGAGAAAGTCATCAGAATATAGTAAGCCCTGACTTTGGAAGACCAGATAGGCTGATGAAGTAGACATTTGTGGTTTTTGATTGACCCAGTGAGCTAAATCTATCACTGTAGCAAAGTGAAATAGAATCAAAGTATAATTAATTTCACAAAGCATTTGCTGAATATCTACTATGCACTAAGCACATGGGAACCAAAGATGAAACAGCACACATTGTCTTTTTCTGAGCCAACTGTTGTCTCCGGCCCAGACCTCCTGGTTCATAGGTCGATGCTCAAACACTGAGTCACACCAGGCAGATTTTTAGTGCAACAACTTTCTAAACTTGGATTCTAATTTTACAAAGAAGTTGAGTGCAGTGAATCTTAATTTCAAAACAACTTTAATAATTCCTCAGATTTTAGATAAGGTCTTTCAATTCATAAAGAAATATTATGTAGTAATAGTAAACATTTTAATTAGTGGTCCAAAACAGCAGTTAAATCATCACTCTAAAAGATCCTCCTTGTTCTCTCACTCTCCATGTCAGGCCTTAGGACATTTGCTCAACAAAAATTCACTGTGTAACCACAATGTGATAGCAAAGCTCTATTCTAGGCACCATCAGTGACAAAGTCTAATAAGAATGTCCTTGTCTTGAAAGGACCTAGAGTCCAGCTAGGGAGACACCAAGAAAATCAACAACTATAGTGCAGGTATGGTAGACATAAATTGGGTGTGTTCAATCAGAGTGAACAAGAAAGTTTTTCTAGAGGATATGATGTCTGCACTGAATTTTAAAAGACTCAAGGATAAGGAAATATTGGCTGAAGTATTGGAGAGAAGAGAAGGTTATACCAAAGGAGGCACAAATTTCTATCATGTCCACTTTTCTACCAGGAAAACATCACTGAAATCTACTCCCTCCTCTCTATTCTAATTGCCACTACTTCATTGCTCACCCTCCGGATTTTTCCTAGAAGACATTCATAACGAATTCCCTAGAGGAATTCAGTACCATGATAAGTGCAGGCCTAGTGAGGAGAGAAAGGAGAGGGTTGTCATTTTACCATGCAAATAGCAATGATGCCTAAGTAGCCTTTTATCCACACAGACCAGCCAGACAGTCTTATAAAAATGGTTGCTGTATAGTCCCAGTGCCTCAGAGATTCAATTAAGCCTTTTTGCTTCCCAACCTCAGTGATGAACCCTCTGCATATAGATTTATTAAGAACACATACAGATTAGCCAGATATATGCTATATACTAAGACTTATGCATGTATCGTGCCATATGTATTATATATTGGATAATGTGAGTGAAACCATAGAGTTCTTGACTTTTTATATCTGACATTTCATTTTAGCATAAAAGTCTCAAGATCCATCCATGTTGTCACAGATGACAGCAGAATATACAGCTAGGTTGTTCCCATGTCTTGGTTACCATGTATAATGCTGTAATGAACATAGGGATGCATATATCCTTATGAATAAATGGTTTCAAATTTTTTTGGGTAGACACCCAAAAGGATTGCTGGGTCTATGGTAACTCTAAGTATTCTGAGGAACCTACATATTGTCTTCCATAGAAGTTATAAAGGTCTACATCCCCACCTGCAGTACATGAGGATTCCTTTCTCTCCACATTCTTTCTAACACTTGTTATTTCTTGTCTTATTGATAATATCAATTCTAAAAGGTGTGGGGTGGCATCTCATTGTGGTAATTAGCATTTCCCTTATAGCTAGTGAAGTTGGCCATCTTTTCATATATATGTTGGTCATTTTGTATGTCTTCTTGGGAAAGTGTGTCTTCAGGCTCTAGCCTCCCTTTTTAAAAACATTTATTTGAGAGGAGAGAGAGAGAGAGAGAGAGAGAGAGAGAGAGAGAGAGAGAGAGAGAGAGAGAGAGAGAGAGAGAGAGAGTTGTTGCTCCACTTACTTGTGCATTCATTTGTCGATTCTTATTATGTGCCCTTCAACATCAGCATATCTGGACAACACTCTAACCAACTGCGCTGCCAGGCCAGGGTAATCCTCGACCATTTTAAAACTGGATTTTGTTGTTGTTATTGAATTGTAGGTATTTTCATATATTTTAGATCTTAGCCCCTTATTGGTGGCATTGTTTACAAGTATCTTATCTCATTTGATTGGTTGTCTTTTTCTTTTTTTGACAGTTATTTTTGTTGTGCAGAAGCTTTTTAATTTGATGGAGTCCCATTCATCTATTTTTTAAAAATTTTATCTTTATTGTTGGAAGAGTTACAAATGTCCTCTTTTTTCTCGCATTGAACCTCTCCACCCCACTCCTAAACACCACCTTAGGCCGTACTGCACTATTGTCTGTGTACATGGGTTATGCATATATGCATATAAGTTCTTTGATTCATCTTGCCCTGCCCCCACTGCCTCCCCACTTCCCTCTCAGATTCATAGTCTGTTCCATGCTTTTATGTTTCTGGATCTATTTTGTCCATCAGTTTATTTTGTTCATATAAGTGAGATCATGTGATACTTCTCTTTCTCTGAATGGCTTACTTCATTTAGCATAATACTCTCTAGGTCCCTCCATGCTGGCAGGTGTGAGGTGACTGAGGTTTTATTGCCTATATATATTTTTCCAGGGTTTTAAATGGTTCCATGACTTACATTTAAGTCTTTTATCCATTTTGAGTTTATTCTTGTGTATGGTATAAGTTGGTGGTCTAGTTTCATTTGTTGCATGTTCCAATTTTCCCAACACGATTTATTGAAGAGAGCGTCTTTACTCCATTTGTATGCTCTTGCCTCCTTTGTAAAATATTAATTGAGTGTAATAGCTTGAAGACAAACAATCCAATTAAAAATGGGCAAACAAGCTAGCTAATTCTTCAAAGTAGACATACAGATGGCCAAGAGACATATGAAAAAAATACTCAACATGACTAATCATCAGAAAGATGGAAATTAAAACAACAATGAAGTACTACCTCACACCTGCCAGAATGGATACCATCAATAAATCAAAAACAGCAAATGCTGGTGAGGATGTGGAAACAGGAGAACTTTAGAACACTATTAGTGGGAAACCATTCATCTATTTTTAGTTTTATATCCCTTGCCTTTAGGGTCAAGTTCACAAAAACCTCTCTGAGAACCAGACATAAATTTAGTACTTATATTTTCTTCTATGTATTTTATTGTTTCAGGTCTTATATTCAAGTCTTTAATCCATTTTGAGTTAATTTTTATGTAACTAGCAGTCTAGTTTCATTCTTTTTCATTTGGTTTTCCAGTGTCCCCCTTGTGTGTGGCTGTGGATAGTCTTTGCAGTATTTGTGGGCCATCTGCATCACCTGCTCCGAGATGTGCTGCCACCACAATTTTGGTGGGTGTTTCAAACCACTGTATTCTGACATCAGTGTCTACATTAAAAATGACAACAGAAAATGTACTTATTTCTCCATGAATTTACCAGTATTTTTATAAAATGTGAAGGGCTTAATAGGCAATTGGCTACCTAAAGCTCTGTGAAGAGGATAGTATTGATAAAAAAAAAAACAACAACACTTAGGAGTTATTGTCACATAGATGACATTTAAGACATAGTTCTGTATGGAATCACATTAAAAGTAAGTGCCCAAATTAATAGGTCAAATAGAGGAAGAGAAGGAGACTACTTGGTGAGTTATCAAGAAGACTAGGAAGATATGGTATCTTAATGAAAAGTCTATTTTAAGAAGAAATAATATGTCAAACACTGTACAGGGGTTCAGTAAAATGGGATAGAGAATTACTCACTGCATTTATAACACTGATGTTACAGGTGACTTGGATAATGGTAGTTTTAATAAGTGACAGAGAAGGAAGGCCCATTGGAGCAAAATGAGGGAAGAAGAGGAGAGGAGGAAGCAATGACAGCAAATATGGAAAACTCAATAGTATGGAAGCTAGCAAAGTGGTAGTAGTTGGAAGGGAAAAGTTGAGTTTCATTAAAGGACAGTGGTACAAAAGCTGGTTGAAAGAGAAGGGATTAGGTAACAAGGCTCAAGTGGAGGGATCACCCTTCATCTACTATAACAAAAAGGAAGGGACAGATGCAGGTAGCCTGGCAAATGTTGCAAAGGTTGGGTGGAGGAACTTCCATTTTTTATTTTTCCACTTTTAATAGTAGTTACCTCCCATGGTTTGGATTATTAATGAATCTTATTTTTGTGTTATAACACTTTTTGCATTCTCCAAAGATTATATAATGAACATATATTATACTCATGACAAAAACCAACTACTTATAAACCAAATATTGGATGAAACTTAAAACCACACTAGAAACATTTGAGAACTTTAAAAATAGTAATGTTTCACAAGATATTTATTTGAACATACATTATAAGGAGGGAACATATTTTCTTTGCATAATCTCTCTCTGCCCTGTTTCAGCTCTCTGATGTCAAAGATGTTTCCTTATTTCTTTCTTTCTAGCAGGTGTGTTGGAGCAAGGGCTAAATAAACTGTATCAAACTACAGTGACTTTGGAACTGAACCAGGAAAATGGAACATTTCTTTGTCCCAATTCAAGTCTTACATAAAATGTCACATAATTCAAAAATAATAGGTCTACATTATCCCAAACTCCTGTCTATCTGGTCACCATTTTTGTTTAATAAAACCACAGCTTGCTGCTGCTTATCTAATTCTGCCTCAGGCAAAGGCAGTTTATGATGTCACAAAGCACACAATATATTGGTGTAGATTCTATTTCCTTTTAATTTTTTTAGATGAAACACTGGTACAGTTTTCTTCATTGGTTTTAGAATCAAAGTAGACCCAAGGCCAGCACCAGCACCACCTGCCTTGCTTCACAGCTGGGCCTTGCATGGACACTTTCAAACCCATTACAAAGAGAAATCTGCAGATCTCTCTGTAGCTCCTGCTGGGTGGCCCAAGGCAGTGGATGATTTTGCACCTCCCTGGAGACCCAAGAGCCAGTGAACCCAGTGGTCAATATGAGACCATATCAGATTACAACTCTTCACATTCATAAGTGACACACTCAAGGGGCAGACTCAGTGAGCACCAAAGCCCCACTGAAGCAAGCACTGTTCCATAAGGGTGTCTTCTGCACAGCATCTCTCCCACTGTAGTCGCATCTGGTCCCCATAGCCAATTGGCTGAAGGTCAATTCTCCCACAGTGACATCAACAGCAATCAAAGCTCAACTACAACAAGGCTGTGAACACAGCCTACAAAGGGGTACACCACAGGGGTGATTAGTGAGGCTGAGCCGCTGGGTCCTAAAGGACACCTACTATACAAGGCCACTCTGTTAACTCAAGGAGACTTAGCAACTAACCAATACATAGAAAAAACATAGGAAGCAGCCAAAATATGGAGACAGAGAAACATATTACAAATGAAAGAAATGGAAGAAAGCAAACTAATGGATATAAAGTTCAAAACCACAGTTATAAGGTTACTTAAGAATCTTCTAGAAACCTCCAAGGAACTTAGTGAGACCTTCAAGGACCTTAGTGAGAATGCCTCCCACCTCCCCCCCACCCCAAAAAAAGAAAAAGGACCAGTTAGAAATCAAGTATACACGGACTGAAATAAATAATAATATACAGGGATTCAACAGTAGATTAGAGGATCCTGAGAATCAAGTCAATGATTTGAAATATGAGGAAGTGAAAAACACCCAATCAGAAGAGCAAAAACAATAAAAAAAAAAAATGAAGATAGTGTAAGAAGCCTCTAAGACAACTTAAAGTGTACCAACATCTGAATCATGGGGGTGCCAGAAGAAGAGAGAGAGAAAGATATTGAAAACCTATTTGAAGAAATAATGACAGAAAACTCCCCCACCTGGTGAAAGAAACAGACTTACAAGTCCAGGAAGCACAGAGATCCCCAAACAAAAGGAATTCAAAGAGGACCACACCAAGACACATCATAATTAAAATGCCAAGGGCAAAAGACAAAGAGAGAATATTAAAAGTATCAAGAGAAAGACAGTTTAGTGATCTCAAGGCAATACCCATTGGCTTATTTCTCAACAGAAACGATGCAGGCCAGAAGGAAGTGGCAGGAAATATTCAAAGTGATGAATAACAAGAACCTATAACCAAGATTACTCTACCCAGCAAAGCTATCATTCAGAATTGAAGGTCAGATAAAGAGCTTCACAGACCACCAAACCAGTAATATATGAAATGCTGAAGGGTATTCTTTAAGAAGAGGAAGAAGAAAAAGGTAAAGATAAAAATTATGAACAACAAAGTGACAACAAATACATATCTATCAACAAATGAATCTAAAAATCTGATGAACAGAATAAACTGGTGAATGGAATAGAATCAGGGGCATGTAAACGGAACACACTGATGATTCTCAGAGGGAAGGGGATGTGGGAGGGTGCAGGAAGAGATCACACAAAGATCCTATATGTACATATACATTATCAACGGACACAGACAATAGGGTGGCGAGGGCCTGGGGGTGGGTGGGAACCAGGTGGAGGGGAGCTATGGGGGGAAAAAAGAGGGACATCTGCAATAATCTTAACAATAAATATAAAAAAGAAAAGGAAAAATAAACAAATGGGACTACATTAAAACAAAAGCTTCTGCACAGCAAAAGAAATAAGCATCAAATTGAAAAGGGAACCCAATGAATGGTAGAATATATTTTCCAATTATACATTTGATAAGGGGTTAATATACAAAAAATACAAAGTACTCATACAACTCAAGAAGACATTTCTCCAAAGAGGACAAATGGCCAAGAGACACATGAAAAAATGCTCAAAGTCACAAATCGTGAAAGGACACAAAACAACAATGAGGTGCCACCTCACATCTGCCAGAATGGCTACCATCAACAAATCAACAAACTGCCAGTGCTGGTGAGGATGCAGAGAAAGGGAAACCCTAGTGCACTCTTGTTGGGAATGCAGACTGGTGCAGTTACTATGGAAACCAGTGTGGAGTTTCCTAAAAAAGTTAAAAATGGAACTGCCATTTAACCCAGTGATCCCACTGCTGAAAATATATCAATCAGAAAGAATTTATGCACCTCCTATGCTCATAGCAGCGTTACTTACAACAGCTAAGATCTGGAAACAACCCAAGTGCCCATCAGTAGACGAGTGGATCAAAAAGTTGTGGTGTATTTACACATGGAACACTATGCAGCTGTAAAAAAGAAGGATCTCTTACCCTTTGAGACAGCATGGAGGGACCTGGAGAATGTCATGCTAAGTGAAATAAGTCAGTCAGAGAAAGATAAGTATCATATGATCTCACTTATATGTGGAATTTAATAAACAAAAAACTTGATGAACAAAATAGATCCAGAGTTTTGGGAACATGTAACAGACTGAGATCCTCAAAGGGAAGGAGTAGAGGGGAGGACTGAAGAGATCATCCAAAAAACTTATATGCATATATGCATAATACATGGACACAATAGTGGGCTGAAGATCTAGGAGAGGATGGAAGGGGGAGGTGATAAGTCAATGGGGGAAAAAGGAGGACATTTGTAAAAATTTCAACAATAAATACAAATTAAAATAAAATAAAAACAAAGAGGGGGAAATTTAAGTATTGTAGTTAAATAAATTTAATTGCCTTTGACCTTCAATAACATTTATGCTTGTATCACCAATTTGACACTTACCTGGCTTATGCCATTATTGTTGTTAGTGATGATAACAGTTTGTATGTTTTTGCTATGTTCTAAGCTATGTAAGGCATCTCACAATGTTTTAGCCTCACAACAGCTCTCCACGCTATGTGTTATCATTCCTATTCTACTGAGAAGAAATCAGACGCAGAGTGTGTAACCTGCTCGAAGTCACAAAGTTTGTTGGGTTTGTTGGGTTGAATGAAAGACCTCCAGACCCTCCCCATACAGCTTTCTCAGTGTCAAGTGTAGCTGTTTACATCCTGTTCTCTTTCTTAGTGAAATTGAGTATCCAGTGGAGGGTAGTGGAGGAATCTTGAGCGGGACAAGAACCAGAAGTGCCATTGCTCTGTCTTCTGTGCCATGTTCAATAAGTACTTTGATGGGCCTCCAGTCTCCGTTTTGGCAGAGGATTTTTGTTTGTCTTAGTGTTTCTACAGAAAGGCCAGCTGCAGCAATGCAATTGCTGTGTAGGAATAGTAGGGAATAGTAGTGCTTTTGCTACCAACAAAAGTTGGTATAGATAGCTAATATTTTTTAAAATGCAGCCCTGCACCATCACTTATAAATATGTAGCATACATACAAATCCATCCATTTGCCTAGTGGAAGAAGTTGCTGGGTGGTAAACTGTATTACCCCCAGCAGTCAGGGAGGCTCGCTCCACCCTAAAAATAGATTTGTCGAGAAGAGAAGCATTGCAATCTGTTACTACTAGTGGAAGTGCAACCTTGCCAGCTTGAAAAGCAGGGATCACTTTGCTCCCCTATTATAGAATAGAAAGAAATGCTAACCTGTCAGGGTGTCTAACTTTAAAAGAAAAAACATTTTAGTTCCTCAATGATTCGAAACAAGTTGGTAGCCATAGAAAAGATTGAAATTGTATCTTTATTAATGAAAGATTACTAAAAATTGGTTGAATATTCTTGATGATCTATTCAATGGTACTTAATCAGCACATGACAGAGATGCTCACACAAAATCTTTGGAGGCAGCCACAGCTTACACAGGGTCAACATTCAATTCAATGAACTGCATATTTGCCCTTTTTAGCCAAAAAAGGATATGTAGTTAACTCACTGATAAATAAAATGCCAGCTGTTTGTTAGAAACTAAGCACATAATCCGAGAAGCTTTAACATCACACAGACAAAAACGACCACTCTGAAAAAGCTTTCTTCCAAAAATTTTTAAAAATGATAAATGGACCATTAGTCAGTTTGGAAAATATTACATGCATCTACAACATTATTCAAGAAATGAACAGAATAGAGGCGTCTCAGTTATCAAAACATTATAGTGCCTTTTTGGCTTAATTTTTTGTAGACAAAAGAGTGATTTCTCTATTTTTGTAGATAAGGATTTTCAGCCTGAAGCTCTCCAGTCCTGATTTAGCTGCACTATTGGTTCCCTGGGCAAAGCACTTAAGTTCTTGCTTTTTAGTGTTCAACTGTGAAGAAAGATAATGACAACAACAACAAGGCTCAACACCTACATACTTCATTGAAGTGTTTTATGAATTAATCATATTGGATTTTGAAAGTACTTTTAAGCTTTAAAAGCATTCAACAACAGCAAATTTCTACATTAATTAATGTATACAGTCCATAGAGTTGCATCAAAGGCTTTGCACGGTAAAGTGCATGCAGGTTACTTTATGGGCAAGACTTTATGTAACATAAGAAAAAAAGATTCTTTAATTGGTTTGCTATTTACCCCAGGTTAGTGAGAATTATCAACCTATCCAAGTGAAAGATCAGCCTTTAACAATTTTGATGAGATTCTGAGAACAGATAATGGATAACTGATGAAGTGATTCTCCCTTTTATCCAAGCAGCTTGCTCTTTTTTCCGCCCCCATCCTTAACACTATCACAATGACCTCTTCTCTCCCTTTCTATTTAAGTCCTTCTTTCACATCAAAGATGAAAAGGTTAAGGGAGATTCAGGTTAACTGAATATAAACTCTACTTCTATTGTGTAGCCACATGAAGAAAATCTTTTCTACCAAATAAAGCCATAATTATGTTATGTTAGATCATGTAATAGACTGTTAATGGCAATTAATTTTATTCTGACATGACTCCCATACGACTGTCAGTGTCTAGGACCAGTCCCTAGATTCCCACTTCCTGAAGAGTAACCTGAACTCTCAATAATAGAGCTCTCAGATCCAAGACCATGCAATGAATGGTGCTGATTACTTTTAAAAGTCTTCAGATATTTATCATGGTGAAATTTTTCAAAAATAGTCACCAATACCTACTCTTAGACTCAACACTTGTGGTTTCATAGATATTGCTTCAGATTCCATGTCCTTCATTAAGAATTTGGAAGATGCACACAGAAACTTCCTTAATGAAAACCTGTTCAGTTCATGTGGCTTCTATGCTTTCCTTGATCTATTGGCCTCACTTTTCCTTTTGCTGCAACTCTTATGCATGATCTGACACAAATAATTTAAAGACTCCTGTCTCTCCTCTGTTATGAAAACATGTCTGCCAACAAAATGTTCAGAGCTGATAATGTTCTTTTCTGCAGAGGGTTTTGTGGTTGATGTTCATATCATAACTAGTGTGCAAGAGCCATTAAACAGTAATATTAGGACCTAAATGCTGACCATTGAAAGATCTAGGAAACTACTGCACAACCCTTGAGTAGCTGCTTTGCAAAACTGATCGTTTCTTCTATTTCATAAGCTAAAGAATGTCTTTGCTGGAGCAATGACTGGGAGGGGAGTCAGGGGATCTGAATTGTGGTCCCAGTGCTGCCTGCCTCAAAGCAGGAGTGGTATCTTGGACAAGATACTTCAGTTCCTTAAGCTGATGTTTCTTCAAAAGGGTTGAACGTGATAATCTCTCAGCTCTCTACTGACCTTAAAATATATGTATAATAATATGATTCCATGAATTTTCATATGAATGTTTATTTAAAAGCTATATAAAGGAATGAAGGAATCTGTTATGATTTGTTTATTTATTTTTTGAATGACTGATTTTCTGTACAACCTTTGGAGAGCTGAAATAAAGTATAAACTTCTATTTAGAGACCCAGAAAAATGAAGACAAAAACAAAACAGTCCACATTAACAGGAAAAGTAGCAAACATGAAATTAAAAGTAAGCATCAATTTGAATAAAATCCAAACTGCTGTTTCTGTCCCAGAAGCTGGAAAGCTAGAGACAAAAAAAAACACAAAGAAATAATAGCTTACAAAAAAGAAAGATATAATAATGGAATACAGAGGATCCTATGGGGGATTTGGCTTCTCCTTATTCCCTTTTCCTTTTGATTCCCAAAGAACACAAGAATTGTTTAGGCATTTTTTAATGCCCTGAATAAAGAGGACAGAGTTGCAATACAAGTACAAACGAAGAGAAGACTGAGTTCATTTACCTGGTAGGGAAACAAAGCAGGTTAGACAGGACCATAGACTCTGAGTGCATGAATTAATAAGGCTCATAGGATACCCAAAAGAGAGACAGTCCTAGTTTTGCCAGTGGAAGGGTATTTCCCAGGTGTCTCAGTTTATGTGTTAACTCCATTTTCACTCTGGAAAAATGATGCTAGGTGGCCGATTTGCTGAAGTGTTAAGGGAAAGGACATTACTGTAAGTAGTCAGTAATGCTGCAATTAGAGTTACTCATTACTACTTATTTGGTTTTAGAAATTTTTGTTAATGTGAGTCTTTTCAGTATTCAATGATCCCTTATTTTTCTGGAAATCCTATAAAAGATCAGTATCAAATCCCAGTATTTCCAATTATATCAGGCATATGAACAAAATTACAGCTCTCTAACATGGAAAATAAACTCACTAGAATAAGGGTCACTCTGATATTTATTGCACTCAAATGGTGTGATAAAAATAAAGATAATGACTACTGTGTGCCTCTAAATTTAGTCAACAAAAATTTGTGAGTCCTATCCATGGCACATTTAAACTACTCTAAGACTTTACATCCTAGAAGAGGTAAAAGAGGATGAGCAAGAAATACAATAAATATTATGCATAATGCCATGTGGGTGTTACAACTTTTGAGCCATAAGCAAAGAAAATAACTTCCGATTGGGGATTTAAAGAAGGTCCATGGTAGAGTTGGCACTTGAAGAGATTCAAGGAGGGACATTTCTGACAGATGGATTAGCATAAAGGGTGACTCAGAGGCAAGAAAAAGCAGTTAAAGCTTGGAGCTAACTGAAGCCATAGATAAGATGTCAAAGGGACATGGTGGGCCTGCCTAAGGAGTCTGGATGCCATTTGGCAATCAAGAAATAGCTGAATAATGTGTGTGTGTTTTTTTAATTGAGGAGCCACAAGCTCATTCGACTCTCAGTGAATAACTAAATGAGTTAATGAATGAGTGTATTATGTGTGTGCAGTTTAGAGGTCACCATTTAAAGGAAAACCGAATTTAGGCAAATGTCTTAATAGGTGAAGATGGAAAATGATCTACCTCTATAGCACCATTCCCTGGTTGCTCCAAATGTCAACATACTAGAGTATCTGAACTGAACAGCTGAAAAAATCAAAGTTTCACTTTCTTAGTGGAATTGTTAGTGTTATTTTCGCTCATTAGCTTTAAAAAAGCTAAAAGGTTATGGGACCCTAACACCATCATACACTTAGTTTAATGTTTTTAGAAAATAGTTTTCTGATTATAAAAGCAATATAAATTTCTTATAGGAACCTTAGAATGTATTAAAATAATAAAGAGAAAATAAAAGTTCCCTACAATTCTATAACCAAAGATATTAAGTTGATATAGTGTTATATTTCTTTTATATCTTTTTTCTATACCATATATATATATATATAAATCTTTTTCAAAATTAGATAAAATATTTATAACATACACAGTGTCAGCATTCTTCTAAAAATAATTTTAATAGCTGCGTAAGAGCCTACCATCTGAAAATGCCACAATTTATATAACTATCGACAATTTGTATCCAGAAACTGTTTATAGGCTTGACCTAGTAACTCTGCTACTATGAAAATGTCTTAAGGAAATAATTCTCAAATTAATTCTTTAATCTTGGGCATTAAAAAATTATTTACAATTGAGCAAGACTACTAAAAGGCTTTAACATCAAATAATGAAAGAATTGTAAATTATGTTATATTAATATTATCTATAATAACAAAAGAATAACATCTAATTAGACTGGATGTCCTTCTGGATGAGCTTCCAGATGAAGCTAGGGCTGCAAAGAAAGCCCAGGTCCTGGGTGCCAGAGGGAGGCTGGTGTGGGCAGCCAGGGGAAGAAAGGCTTACTTCTGCACCAATTTCGTGCATTGGGCCTCTAGTAAAATACAAAAACTGCTTAATAAAATGTGAAATAAAATAGAAAATACCTGTAAAAGTTAGTAAGAAACATAATGTATCACATTAAATAAGTAATATAATCACCGGTTTTTAAACTAAAACCAAAACCTATGTGTAGAAACAGGGGGTGAGGGAGAGCAGGCCTGGAAAGCATATAGCAAAGTATCAACAGTGGTTCCTTGACTGAGAAAATAAAAAATAATTATATTTGCTTCCATCCCAACATTTCCACATATCAAAAGTTCTATAGTAGATATTCTTGTCTGTTAGGGAGTCCGTATAAGCGTAGTGGTGAAGACAGCAGGTGTTCTGACGCTGTCACCGCTGTCCTCAGGGAAGACATCATGGCCCATGGTGCTATCCAAGAACAACCCCCTAAGTAGTTAAAAGACCATGAAACAAGATTTTCTCTGTTCTTCTATAGAAATGCAAGTGTGATTTCTAATCAAACAGGTTTTACAGAGAGATTGAGCACAGTACATGTTCTGATCTGAGAGGGGCACAAGGACTTGGTGACTTTGCTTAAAATAGTAAATAATAGTGATAGAATGTTAACTTCATTAAAAAGAAAAGTCATTATGTTACCGTGTCAAATAGTCTCAGGTCTCATGTAGGGAATTCTGCGAAGAGTCCCTCAAAACACCCTCAAATATACTGGCATGTGGCCTTTGTTCACGGCCGTGACCACAGAACTGAAACAACTACTCATGTGAAGAGGCAGTAAGTCTGGCAAAAACACTTTGGTTTTAAAAGCTATTGTTACCACGTCCAGGACTATTACTAGTCCTCGCTGTCTTTCAGTGCTACTCATACGGAAGGCACTGTACCAAAATAAATGTTTTTCTGACTGAGACTAAGGGCATTGCTTTTCCAATTAACTAATTCACAATATTCTACTTTTATTAACACTAGTCACGTGGGCTAGAGACAGGAAAGTCACATCATGAGACCATGAACTGTCATCCCATTACACTCCATATATCACCCGTAGGCATTAGGTTAGAACATGAAATGACTGCATCCCATTTTGTTATCTCACGTTTGTGTTTGCTGGTAAAAGAAAGCAATGGAAAGCAGTTGAACTCAATCAACTTTCAGACTTAAAGAAAAATAGGCCGTTAGAAACAGATATTGTAGATCAAAAAGAGAAAAGTCTATTTTCCTAATACTTTCACTGTGTTGCCTCAAGACCTTACAACATATTTTATTAACATAGAAACATATCTTGAGTTAATGGGTCTCTTCAGAATTTAGGCTGTGAGTCTCCCAGAACATCTTTTCAAAGCTGTATTCTTAGCTTAAAAGTCTTATACTTTGAGAGGAGAAACCAAGATGGCAGTACAGGTAAACACCTAAACTGCTGCCTCACACAACAATTTCAAAAACACAACTAAAAGACAAACTACATCATCCAGAACCACAGGAAAGCTGGCTGACTGGAAATTCTACAACTAGAGAGAAAGAGAAAGGCATGCGGAGAATCAGAGGAGCTGCAAAGCCTGTGGTAGGGAGACAAGCACGTGCACGGAGAGGACGGGCCGGAGAGGACGGGGTGGCTGGATGCCTGGCTGGCATGCTCTAGCGGGAAGGAGACAAAAGCTCCAGACTGCGCTGAACCTCAGTTCCGACTGCACTGAACCCCAGTTCTGGGAGAGACCCTGGGGACCCCGGCTCATACAGTGGGAATCTGAACTATAAGGCGGAATCTCAGGGGAGCAGTGAAGGGCAGAGGTGCAGAGGTCCAGAGGCACATGCACGAGTGCGCACCAGAGAGGATGGACTGTTAAGTGTGCTGCTGGCTTGATTTAGTGGGAAGGAGACAAGGACTCCAGATGGCCCTGAACCCCAGTTCTGACTGCACTGATCCCCAGTACCCAGTGAGAATCTGGGAGTTCGGATTCATTGGGGGAGAAACTGGACTGTTTGGCAGTGGGTGAAGCTCAAAGGTGCCTTCCTTTCAAAAGTGCTTGCAGTGATTGCCTGGGGACACAGAGACCCAGGAACATTATGGGGTGGGGCTGACTGGAAGCTAAGGCTGTCAGCTCTACCCTTAAACTCCATCCATCCAAGCTGAGCACAGAGGCTTGTGCAATTTTGCAAGTCTTGTCACATAAGGCTGTCCCCCAGCGTAGAGACAGCCTGGAGGTCAATTCCTCCCAGTGATACCAACAACAATCAAGACTTAACTACAAGACTGAGCACACAGTCCACAAAGGGGTGCACCAAGAGTGTCCACCTCAGGTAACAGGGGAGACTAAGACGCCTTGCACACAAAGCTACCCTACCCTTCAGGGAAGCAGCAAAAATGCGGAGACAAAGAAACATGTCATGAATGAAAGAAATGGAGAACATAGAATTCAGGACCACATTTATAAGGTTACTCAAGAATCTTCTAAAAACCACTGAGAAACTTGATGAGACCTTCAAGGACCTTAATGAGAATGCCAAGAAAATCTAAAAGGACCAGTCAAAAATTAAGCATACACTGTATGAAATAAAGATTATACAAAAATTCAACAGTAGGTCAAAGGACTCCAAGAATCAAAGCAAAGATCTGAAATACGAGGAGACAAAAAACACCCAACCAGAAAAATAAAAAGAAAAAAGAATCCAAAAATATGAAGATAGTGTAAGGAGCCTCTGGGTCAACTTTAAACGTAACAACATCTGAATTATTGGGGTGCCAGAAGAAGAGAGAGAACAAAATATTAAAAACCTATTAGAAGAAATAATGACAGAAAACTTTCCCTACCTGGTGAAAGAAATAGACTTACAAGTCCAGGAAGCGCAGAGAATCTGAAACAAGAGGAATCCAAAGAGGACCACACCAAGACACATCACAATTAAAATGCCAAAGGCAAAAGACAAAGAGAGAATCTTGAAAGCAGCAAGAGAAGAACAGTTGGTTACCTACAAGGGAGCACCCATACGATTGTCAGCTTGTTTCTCAACAGAAACTATGCAAGCCAGATGGGAGTGACAAGAAATATTTAAAGTGTTGAACAGCAAGAACCTGCAACCAAGATTACTCTACCCAGCAAGGCTATCATTCAGATTTGAATGTCAGGTAAAGAGCTTCACAGACAAGAAAAAGCTAAAGGAATTCATAACTACCAAACCAGGATTATATGAAATGCTGAAGGGTATTCTTTAAGAAGAGGAAGAAGAAGAGGGGAGAAACCAAGATGGCGGCATAGGTAAACACCTAGGCTTTTGCCCTATACATCAATTTTGAAAATACAACTAAGGGACGGAATGGACATTATCCAGAACCACGTGAGGGTTGGCTGACTGGAAGATCTGAAACTGGAGGGACACAGAAGTGCACATGGGTAATCGGAGCCTTTGCAAAGCCCAAGTAAGGTGGGAGACTCGCGAGTGCGAGAGGATGGGGTGTTTGAATGCCTGGCAGGGGTGCTCTGGTGGAAAGGAGACAAAAACTCCAAGCTGCTGAACCAACCCAGTTCGCTTTGCACTCAGAGCCCAGGGGAGCCAGGCCCTTACGGGGAGAATCTGGATTGCAGGCGGAATCCCAGGGAAAGAGCCAAAGGCGAGCTCTGGAGGCGTGCACGAGAGTGTGCACAGAGAGGACCAATGGGGCCACTGGCAGCACCGTGTGGCAGAAGAGGGGAGCTCCATCCAGGGGTGCATGCAAGTGCTTGCGGTGAGGGCATTCTGTTGACTCTGTGGCTGGCATCTGGCAGAAGGGAGAAGGAGTTCCGACTGCACTGAACCCAGGTGCCAGGGGAAAATCTGAGATTCTGGGGACTGGACGGTCTGGCGGCAGGCGAAACGTGAGGGCACCTTCCTCACAGAGGTGCTTGCGGTGATTACCTGCAAATGCTAGGACCTGGCGACCTTGTGGGCCGGGGCTGACTGGAAGCCAAGGCTGTCAGCTCTACCCTGAAACTTCGCCCCGCCCAGAAACTCCATCCTATCCAAAATGAGCACAGAGACTTTGGCAAGCTTGAGGTCCTGGTGCATAAGGCTGTCTCCTAAAGTAGACACAGCTGATCCTCACAGCCAGTTGGCCTGGAGCTCAATTCCTCCCAGTGATATCAACAACAAACAGGACTTATCTGCAAAAAGGCTGTGAACACAGTCCACAAAGGGGTGCACCAAGAGTGTACACCTAAGGTAACAGGGGAGGCTGAGACACATAGCACACAAATCTACCCAACCAACTCAGGGAAGCAGTGAAAATGGGGAGAGAAAAAACAGATTGCAAATGAAAGAAATGGAGAACAGACGACTGGATATAGAGTTCAAAACCGTGGTTATAAGGTATTTCAAGAGGCTCCTAGAAAACGCTGATAAGCTTAGGCAGAACCTGAAGGATATGACCAAGACCCTCGAGGAGATGAAAAGGGACCAACTAGAAACGAAACATACATTGACTGAATAAAAAATATTTTACAGAACTCCAACAGCAGACTAGAGGAACGCAAGAATCAAGTCAGAGATTTGAAATACCGAGAGGCCAAAAACACTCAACAAGAAAAGCAAAAAGAAAAAAGAATCCAAAAATTTGAGGATAGTGTAAGAAGCCTCTGGGACAACTTCAAATGTAGCAACATCAGAATTATGGGGGTGCCAGAAGAAGAGAGAGCAAGATACGGAAAACATATTTGAAGAAATAATGACTGAAAACTTCCCCCACCTGGTGGAAGAAATAGATTTACAAGTCCAGGAAGCGCACAGAACCCCAAACAAAAGGAATCCAAAGAGGACCACACCAAGACACATCATAATTAAAAATGCCGAGAGCAAAAGACAAAGAGAGAATATTAAAAGCAGCAAGAGAGAAACACTTAATTACCTACAAGGGAGCACCCATAGGCTTATCAGCTGATTTCTCAACAGAAACTATGCAGGCCAGAGGGAGTGGCAAGAAATTTTCAAAGTGATTAATAGCAAGAACCTATAACCAAGATTATGCTACCCAGCAAAACTATCATTCAGAATTGAAGGTCAGATAAAGAGCTTCACAAGAAGAAGCTAAAGGAGTTCATCAACACCAAACCAGTATTATATGAAATGCTGAAAGGTATTCTTTAAGAAGAAGAAGAAAAAGGAGAAAAGGTGGCTGATTCAAACTAGAGCATGGATGGAACTGGAGAGCATTATGCTAAGTGAAATAAGTCAGTCTAAAAAAAATAAGTATCACATGAACTCACTCATTTATGGAATATAATGAACAACATAAACTGATGAAGAAAAATAGATCCAGAGACAGAAAAGCATTGACTGTGAAACTTCAGAGGGATGGTAGGGGAGAGTGGGGGTAAGGAAAGAGATCAACCAAAGGACATGTATGCATGCATATAAGCCTAACCAATGGACACAGACACCAGGGGGATGAGGGCATAAGTGGTGACGGGGAGAGGAGGGATTAGAAGGGGTAATGGGTGATGAGGCACATATGTAATATCTTAATCAATAAAGAAATTTTTTAAAAAGGAGAGGAAGAAGAAGAAAAAGTTAAAGATAAAAACTATAAACAACAAAATGACAGTAAATACATACCTACCAACAAGTGAATCTAAAAATCAAGTGAATGAAAAATTTGATGAACAGAATAGATTGATGAATATAACAGAACCAGGGACAGAGAAAGGGAGTGGGCCGACAATTCTCAGGAGGAAGAGGATGTGAGGGGTGTGGGAAGAGACTGGACAAAAATCTTACACCTATGGATGAAGACAGTGGTAGGGAGTAGGTTGAGGGATCAGGTGGAGGGCAGCTATGGGTGGGAGGGGAACACCTGTAATAATCTGAACAATAAAGATTTATTTTATAAAAGTCTTATACTTTGACTTGTTATTTTATTTAACAGGATTCAGTGAATCTAGTCAATCATATATGATATTTCTCTTATAATTTTATTTTTTATAATAATACCTTTCATTTGTATTGCATTTTATATTTCTTAAAGCATTTGTTGAGTGATCAAAACATTTCACTTATGGGCATAAAGAGAAATTATGCTCGAGAAGATAATGGCACCTGGCAGGACAGAGGTGACGGAGAGGAAGAGAGTGAGTGAGGGTATGAAAGGAGAGTGTGTGGATGTGTGTGGTGTGTGTGTGAGTGAGTAAGGGACAGTTAAATCTCACAGGAACAGCAGGGGCTGGCAGTAGTATCTCTTGGACAAGGAGATACTACTACCACTGTTGGCACTACCTGAACTGCAGAACTAGGGCACAGAGCCCACGCCATCTTGATGGGGAGAACGACCTTTTTTTAGGACCTCAACAGTACCACCACTCAGACAGGACTTTGAAACTGCCTGAGACCCAGCAGCCACTACAGCCAAAATCCTGCTACCCCAGCGGCAGACCTGCAGACCCTGGGACCTCCACCTCCAAAGGTGCACGGTTCCCACAGCAGTAAGTGTACCTTCCTCTCTCCAGCAGCAGAATTCTGGACACCACTTTCTTTTCCGCATTTCCAGCCCCGCAGGCATCCAAGGTACACCACTCCATAGGCAGCATCTGGGAACCACTGGGAGCCCCCGCTGGTGTGATTCTGTGCAGACAAAGGCGCGCTTTCCCGCAGTAGAAATTCTGAACTTCCTCTGCCTGAATAACTGCCCGCAGACACCCCAGCTCTGTAACTTCAGCGCCAGGGCCCTTCAAAATGTGTCAGAGCTCTGTGCCTGCAAACACCACCATAAGATGCACAAATTTCCAAAGGGCAGTCACCTTGAGCCCATATACCACAGGGTCCTCTGGGGAGCTTCTTTGAGCCCCTGCTGGGTGTGATTCTGTACAGACAAGGCTGTACTGCCCTTCAGTAGAAATTCTGAACTCCTTCCTCCTAAATAAATGTCCACATACACCCCAGCTGCTAACTTCAGCACCAGGGCCCCTCAAAGTGCATCAGAGCTCTCTGCAGGCAAACATATCGCCAATCCATGCATGTATTTCCAACAGGCAGGCACATTGAACCCATCTAACCACAGGGTGCTTGTGGGAGCTGCTGTGAGTCCTTGCTGTGTGTGATTGTGGACAAACACGGACGCACTCCCCATGGCAGAAGAAATTCTGAATTCACTCATCCTGGATACCTGCACACAGATGCCTCAGTAATGCAGCTTCAGTGCCAGGGCTGGTCAGAATGCTTCAGTGCCCCTCACTGGCAAATGCACCATGGGTGCCCCTGTGATACTCCACTGGGAGCGTGTGTATATCCACCACAGGTGCTGCAGCAAAAGCCCACCCCACAACTACAGAACTCTGGACACCACAGTGATGCCTTTCCAGAACGCAGGCCTCCTGAGACCCATCACCCCAACAGATGGTTCCTGGGTGCCACTGTGGATCCCTGCTGAACATGTACAATTTCAATCAAGGGCGCAAGACAGTCCCATCCATGGCTGCTGACTTCTAGACACCGCAGTTGTACCTTTCCAGCTCACAGACCTACATCAAGATAACCCAAATTGTTCAAGTAGGGAGCTATACCAGATCACCAAGCCCAGGAGACCAGAGAGATCATAACAGGAGCATCATACCCAAAAGAACCTGAGTATCAAACCAATCAGACCTACAATGAAAACGTTACAGCAAAACATGGGAAGACCAAAAAGCAATCCCCAAAAAAGAAAAAGAGGAATCACCAGAAGGGGAGTTAAATGAAATTGAGGCTAGCAGCATATGAGAGAAAGAATTCAGAGAAATGGTTATAAGGATATTTAAATGGCTGGATGACAAATAACACACAACTCAATGAGAACTATAAGCAGCTGAATGAGAATGTCACCAACATGAAAAGGAATCAAGAGGAGATTAAGAACGACATAGATGCAATAAAGAACACAATGGAAGGCTTAAACAGTAGACTAGAAGAGGCTGAGGACCGCATCAGCGAATTACAAGACAGGGTAGGAAATAACACACAAACACAGCAGCAACTGGAAAAAAGACTTAAAAAGCAAGAGGAGAGCCTAAGAGAGCTTAGGGACAACACAAAACTAAATAACATTCACATAATAGGGTGCCAGAAGGAGAAGAAGAGAAGCAAAAAATAGAAAACATGTCTGAAGAAATAATGACAGAAAACTTCCCTGATATTGGCAAGAAAAAAACTATGCAAGTCAAAGAAGTACAAAGAGTCCCAAACAAGTCGAACCCCAAAAGACACCAAGACATATTATAATTAAATTGGCAAACACCAATGACAAAGTAAGAATCTTAAAGGTTGCCAGAGAAACACAGAAAGTTACCTACAAGGGGTCTCCTATTAGAATATCAACTGATTTATCAACAGAAACACACCAGGCCAGAAGGGAAAGGAATGAAATATACAAAATGATGCAAAGCAAGGGCCTGAATCAAAGAATATTATACCTAGCAAAGCTATCATTCAAAATTGAAGGTGAAATCAGAAGCTTTACAAACAAAAAAGGACTAAGGGAGTTTACTACCACCAAACCAGCAATGCAAGAAATTCTGAAGGGTCTGCTGTAAAAAGAAGAAATAGGAAGTGAAGAGGGAACACAGGTGTAAAGAATAAAAAATGGACACAAACAAGTACCTACCAATAATAACTTTAAATGTAAATGGATTAAATGCCCCAATCAAAAGACACAGGGTAACTGAGTGGATAGGAAAACATGACCCATATATCTGCTGCATACAGGGAACCCACCTCAGAAAAAAAGATGCACACACACTGATGGTGAAGGGATGGAAAAAGATGTTCAGGAGAATGGAAATGAAAAAAAGCTGGGGTAGCGATACTTACATCTGACAAATTAGATCTCAAAGTGAAGGACATAACCAGAGATAAGGAAGACCACTTCATAATACTAAAGGGAGCAATCCAACAAGAAGAAATAACTCTGGTAAACATATATGCACCCAATACGGGAGTACACAAATACATTTTAAAAAATCCTGGAGGATTACAAGGGAGAGATTGACAGCAATACAATCATAGTAGGGACTTTAATACCCCACTATCACCATTGGACAAATCCTCTAAATAAAAAACCAGCAAAGAAATATCAATCCTAAATGACTCATTAGACCAGATGGAATTAATTGACATCTTCAGAACATTTCACCCCAAAGCCACAGAATATAAATTCTTCTCAAGTTCACATGGGTCATTTCCAAAGATAGACCATATATTGGGGCACAGGCAAAGTCTCTTCAAATTCAAGAAGATAGAAATCATATCAAGCATCTTCTCAGATCACAATGGCATAAAACTGAAAATCAACTACAATAAAAACAATCCAAAAAAAAGTAAACACATGGAGAATAAATAACATGCTATTACACAATGACTGGGTTACCAGAGAGATCAAAGAAGAAATAGAAAACATCATGGCAACAAAAGACAATAAAAACACAACAACTCAAAATGTATGGGACACAGCGAAAGCAGTCTTGTGAGGGAAGTTCATGGCTCTACAAGCCTACTACAAAAAAAAAAAAAAAAAAGAAACAATGGTAATAAATTACCTAATCCTACAACTAAAAGAGGTAGAAAGAGAGCAATAAGAGAAGCTGAGAGTAAGCAGAAGGGAGGAAATAAAGATCAGAGGGGAGATACATGACATATAGAGACCAAAAAAAAAAACAATACAAAACATCAATAAAACCAAGAGCTGGTTCTTGAAAGGATAAACAAGACTGATGAACCTCTAGCCAGGCTCACCAAGAAGCAAAGAGAGAGGACCCAAATGAACAGAATCAGAAATGAAAGAGGAGAAACAATAACAGACCCCACAGAAATACAAAGCATTATTAAAAATACTATGAACAACTCTATTTCAACAAACTAGACAACCTGGAGGAAATGGACATATTCCTAGAAAAATACAACCTTCCAAAACTCAATCAGGAAGAATCTAAAAATCTCAATAGGCCAAAAACTATGGAAGAAATTGAAACAGTCATAAAAAAGCTTCCAGAAAACAAAAGCCCGGGGCCACAGGGCTTCACAAGGGAGTTTTACCAAACATTCAAAGAAGAACTAAAACCTATTCACCTCAGACTATTCCAGAAAATTCAAGAGGATGGAACACTTCCAAACTCCTTCTATGAAGCTAACATCACCCTAATACCAAAACCAGATAAAGATGACATAATGAAAGAGAATTACAGGCCAATATCCCTCATGAATATAGATGGCAAAATCCTCAACAAAATTCTAGCAAATTGGATCCAGCAGTACATCAGAAAAATCATACACCATGACCAAGTAAGATTTATCCCAGGAATGCAAGGATGGTACAATATCCGCAAATCAATAAATGTGATACATCACATAAACAAATTGAGAGATAAAAAACACATAGTCATATCAATTGATGCAGAAAAAGCATGTGAGAAAATCCAACACTCTTTCTTGATAAAAACTCTCAGCAAGGTGGGAATCGAAGGATCATACCTCAACATCATAAAAGCCATATATGATAAATCCACAGCCAACATCATACTTAATGGGCAAAAACTAAAACCATTTTCCCTAATAACAGGAACAAGACAGGTTTGCCCACTCTCACCACTACATTGAAATTAGACAAGAAGAAGAAATAAAAGGCATCCAAATTTGAAAAGAAGTAAAGCTGTCCTTATTTGCAGATGATATGATATTGTACATATAAAACCCAAAAGACTCCATCAAAAACTACTAGGCTTAATAAGTAAATTTGGCAATGTAGCAGGATACAAAATTAATGCCAAGAAATCTATAGCATTTCTATTCACCAATAGTGAACTTACAGAAAGAGACTAAAAAGCAATCCTGCTTACCACTGCCCCCCGAAAATTAAGATACCCAGGAATAAAATTAACTGAGGAAGTAAAAGATCTATACATGGAAAACTATAGGACACTGAAGAAAGACATAGAGGAAGATGGAAAGAACATACCATGTTCATGGATTGGTAGAATCAACATTATTAAAATGTCCATACTACCCAAAGCAATCTATAGATTGAATGCACTCCCCATTAAAATAACAATGGCATATTTCACAGACCTAGAAAGAACTCTCCAAAAATTCATCTGGAATAAAAAAAGACCCCGAATAGCCACAGCAATCCTGAGAAAGAAGCACAAAGTAGGTTGGATCTCACTACCAGATTTCAAGCTGTATTACAAAGCCACTGTTCTCAAAAGTGCCTGGTACTGGCACAAGAACAGACATGTAGTCCAATGGAGTAGAATACAGCACCCAGATATCAACCCAAACCACTATGCTCAATTAATATTTGACAAAGGAGGCATGAACATATAATGGTGTCAAGACAGTCTCTTCAATAAAGGGTGTTGGGAAAATTGGACAGATACATGCAAAAAAAATGAAACTAGACCACCAACTTACACCATACATAAAAATAAACTCAAAATGGATAAAGGACTTAAACATAAGACAGGAAACCATAAACATACTAGAGGAATTCACAAGCAGAGAAATCTCAGACATATGCTGAAGCAATTTCTTCACCAATACCGCTCCTAGGGCAATGGAAGCTAAAGAGAAAACAAACAAATGGGACTACATCAAAATAAAAAGCTTTTACACAGCAAAAAAACAAAAAACAAAAAAAAACCATCAACAAAACAACAAGAAAACCCACTGTATGAGAGAACATATTTGCAAATATTATCACTGATAAAGGTTTAATCTCCAACATCTACAGGGAACTTATAAAACTTAATAAAAGGAAGATAAATGATCCAATACAAAAATGGGCAATGGACCTAAGTAGAATCTTTTCAAAAGAAGACAAAAGGAAGGCTAAAGGGCATATGAAAACTTGCTCAAAGTCACTAATTATCTGAGAGCTGCAAATCAAAATGACAATGAGGTACCATCTTACACCTGTCAGAATGACAATCATCAACAAATCAACAAAGGACAAGTGCTGGTGAGGATGCGGAGGAAAAGGAACCTTCGTGCACTTCTGGTGGAAATGAAGACTAGTGTAGCCACTGTAGAGAACAGTATGGAGTTTCCTCAAAAACTAAAAATGAAACTTCCATTTGACCCAGTAATCCCATTTCTAGGAATATATCAAAAAAAAAACTAGAAACACCAATCAGAAAGGATATAGGTACCCCTACGTTCATAGCAGCACTATTCACCATAGCTAAGATTTGGAAACAGCCTAAATGCCCATCAGCAGGTGAGTGGATTAGAAAACTATGGTACATCTACACAATGGAATAGTACGCTGCTATAAAAAGAAGGAATTCTTACCATTTGCAGCAGCATGGATAGACCTGGAGAGCATTATGTTAAGTGAAATAAGCCAGGCAATGAAAGAAAAATACCACGTGATCTCACTCATTTATGGAAAATAAAAGAACATTATAACCTGACGAACAAAAGGATAGACACAGAGGCAGTAAAGCACCAAACAGACTGTGACATTACAGCAGAAAGGCTGGGGAGTGTTGGTGAGAGGGTGGGAGGAGATAATAATCACCATTGCATGCATATAAGCACAATCAATGGACACTAGACACTGGGGCTTGGGGATGTGATGAAGGGATGTGACAGTAGGTAGGGGAGGCTGAGGGAAGGTCTATAGGGAAAAGAAAGGAGATATGTAATACTTTAAACAATAAAATTAAATTAAAAAAGAGAAATTATGCCCATTTTAGAAGTTAGGAGTAAAGAGAGAAGAGTTGTGGTACTACAAGAAGCAAGGACATACCTATCTCCTTTCAACAATCGTATTTGTATATGTTTATATGGTCATTCCATGACCCAAATATTATAAATTGCTTACTGCTTTCAAAATTGCTGGGCATCAAATTAATATTTATAATGTGTCAGCTAAGTGCCAGTCAATAAGCTTGGGCTAAGATATGAGAAGCTTGTAAATATAATTCAGAATTTTTTTGGTAACTCACCAGGTTATACTATTACTAATACATACCAATTCTTAAGACCAGTAGTGTTGTGGAAAGTGATAAGGCTGGGGGACCTCAGGCCACACCCTCAGGCCACACCCTCTGTGCCAGGCCAGGAGACCTAAGGCCACGGCCCCCACCCGACAGGGCTTGATGGGGGACCTCAGGCCATGCCCCCCACCTAGTGGGGCTTGATGGAGGAGCTCAGGCCACACACCCCCATACTGTCTGGCAGGGCTTGACAATGACGGGACTGGCCAGGTCTGGATCTAGCCCAATGGGAGGAGGGGGCAGCTGGGTCTGGGTCTTATGCAATTTTGAGGTGCATGTGGGTGGATAGGGACTTGACTCTGGGTCCCATGGTGTGTCCCAGACTCTGACAGGAGGAAGGTTTTCATTTACATTTTACTAATTTTCTTTCATCTCTGACACTTCTATTATAGAGAAAGGGCTGATAGCAATATTAAATTATGTTCTCTAATTAATCCCCTTTTAATGTGCATGAATTTCATGCACCAGGTCACTAGTTTAAGGAATAATAACTCTATGGAAAGTGGAGAGTAGAGGGAAAGAGATAAAGATGGAGATCTCAGACAACTCAACTCCTTGATATCTTGTTAAGACTAGCATTATGAAATGTGATATAACAGACCCTAAAGAAGGCTTTTTCAGAACCACCACTTCAAAACACTTGTGTGCAGTGGCATTTACATCTCCCAAATGCAGAGAAGGACCAACTGTCTGAATGACAAATAAAAACACTGCTCCTTCACAAAACATACTGGGTAACTCACCAGTAGAGAGCATATCAAAGAGCTATCTTCACGAGTCTAGATCGAATATAATCACCACAAGAAGGCAGGCAATTTATTACTGAAAAGGCTAATTATATTCCATTTTTGAAAACAGTTGCCCTGCTGGCTACCACAGAGATCCAGATGTCACTCATTCCACAGGCATGTCCAATGACAGGACAGTGTGAAATAGGGTTATTACTTCCCAGGAAACCCGGAGTGTAGCGCAGTCCACAGAACCGAAGGCTGTAGCATTGCCAGTATTTCTGTTGTGCAGGCTGCAGGAAGCCACAGAAAACATCTGCCCTAATTAAATCCTAACATTCCCCAATCTAAAACTCAAAGGCCTATCTCAAGTCTAACTGCTGGCTTTAAATTGTAGAGCCAGAAAAATTGAACAACTAACCTTCAGGAGGAAGTATGAATTTAGTGCTAGATCGTTTCTCTCATCATCTTGACAAGTAAACTACTTTCCAAATCTACTAATGGGCTTTAAGCCAAACTCCCACTTACTGAAGTATCCTCCAAAGGCAGACTGGGTCATGATATTAGGATTTATGGTAATGTGGAGCAAAAGTGAGGTAGAAAATTGGTTATCACTAAACCACAAGGGCTTTGATTACTGGCACTGACTGAGACTATGGAGAGGAAAAGGTCAAGATGAGAGAGGTTTGAAAGAGCTGATTTTATCCTTGATACATGGGGTCTACTAACTTCACCATGATCAAGGAATTGAAATTAAGAGAGAACAGTCCCATTTACAGGAACTGTACCAAATTCCTGGTAAAGAATTTCATGTCATCCCAAGAAATGTTCTCATGTTACAGTTGCATGAGGAACATACCTCTTAGGAGAGCAAAGGGTACATTTTTAGAACTCTTGGTTCAAATTTACCAGCATAAGTTACTTCTCTTGTGCAATTAGATGTCATTTTACTTATTACAGTCATGGGAAAAATTCATTTGGGATTAATAAGTTTTTTATATTTTTTAGGAGTCAGTCAGCGATAAGACTTTCTGCTTTGATTTAATATATAATCTTTGATATAATGATAACAATCCCAAAAATGAAAGAGAAGCACACAGCTGTTTAACTTAGGGCTTATTTTCTCCACTCTCTTTATAGTGTTGAGAGTGCCAGAGATGATAATAATAACATCTAATTTGACTTGAGTGGCAATCTTTTCAATTTAATAACTCTGATGTCATCTTCTCTGTCATTCTGTCAAGTTTAATTCCCACTCATACCATAATTAATACACTAGTGAAAACACTGCCTGATTTTAGTGCTCAAAGCTTCACGCTTGAAAAGCTTTGCTCTTCTCAGCTACAGTGAAAGCTTCTTCAGTGAAACAGGATAAATCAAACTCACCTAGAGTTTTATCCATTATAAACCATTGAACATTTCCATTTTACTCCGAAACTTTATTAATCTATGGCGCATTTAACATTTTAGTATCACTTTATTTTCCAAATGTTTTTAGAGATTCTTCTCAAACCATTCCACAGCAGGTAGGTAGTCTGTTTCTTAATTAAAACCTACAGAGGAAAAGTGACTTTCCCAAGATCAGAGTTATCTATTGTCCAATTAAGAATAAGCTGAAAACTGTGTTTCTCAGTCAACCGCTTCATTAAGATGAAGCGCATTTACAAGCACCTACCCTGTGGGCTTAACCTAGCTAATAGAAGTTAATCATGTTCCAAAGTTTTGCACATTTTCCATCTACATATAGACAGGGGGTATCAGGATATTTTTAATTTTAGAAAGCCACCTTTTCTCTTGAGATTATTTCAAGGGTTAAAATGAAGGAGAGAAAATCAGTAGAGAATGAAATTCTGAGAAATTAGAGTGTGAAGCTATGGTTAGGAAGTCCAAAACAGACCCCGACTCTCAATGCTTATAGCTACATTGGGGTGGGGCACACAAGCCCTAACACACCCAGTTTAACAAAGGAAACAGAAAGCACAGAAGTCCTGCCAACTTGTACTAAGAATTCAGGATGAAGGATACAGGGAGCAAATGTCTGAAGTTTACATCTCAGGCTGTAGGATGGACAGTGCCTCTTGGGTCTCTCACGAACAACTCCAAAGCCTCCCATAGTGACGTGTGAGGCTCCAGTTTCTCCGAACTTAACTTCACCATGACTATTAAGTGCACACACCAATATCTTTCCTATACTCCAAGCATGACAATGAGGAATGTTTCTTTGAAAAATCAGGGTAATTATTTCTTTATAATTGTGGTTAAAGTTTGTCCTCACTGGTTTTGCGGAAATGACTCCAAGTCAGGCCTTCATCAGTCTGTACCTGGACCTGGGCAACAGCCTCTTTGCTTATCTTCTTTTCTCTATTCTTCCTCACTTCAATGTTTTTGCAACCCAGGACTTAGGCACCCCTTTCCAATACCTGCACTTCCAGGTATTGGAAAGTACAGTGAGTGGAACCACCCCACTCTCACTTTCACTCCAGGAGGTTCAGGTGTCAATGGCTGTATTCACCCCCCTGCCAAGAGAGGCATGGATCTGCTCTAGCATATCTAAACCCAAAGCTCAATTCTAAGACATCCCCTGGATTTCTGAGAAGTTTATGTAGGCCTGAAGCTTATGGTCACCAGATTTTTGTCATAAGAAGGGTACTTTCCTGAGAAAGGAGCTCTGACACAGAGATGGCAAGAAGGGGATGATCCATAGCAGGCCCAAAGACTTGTACTTCAGTGATATGAGCCAACAAATTATTTTTAGTTCCTTGATGCTGAAATGATCCTGGCTGATACAAATCACACACACTTCTGACATGGCATTTTTACTTGAAAGTTTGTCTAATGTGCTGTTTTGCTCAGGATTTTCACACTGTTTCCTCAAAATCCAAACTGGTCCATTCTTTCTTTCCAAATTCTCCTCTTTACAATTTGGTCCTTTTATCTCTAGATGTGCCAGTTTCTCTCTCCTTTGACCTCCCAGTCCTGGCACAGTGCTGCCCTCAAAATCCCTCATCATCTCCTTTTGCAAAACAAATTTAAAAAAAAATATTTTGCATATTTAAATGTTGTTTTTAAAACTCATCCAAATTCTTCATTCTACTTCTCATAGGCACTTTTTCATTTCCTATATTCCATTAATATAGACCTGTCAAGACTCAGGGCAGGCTGTCCCCAAATAGCCCATAATGGCATATTGATTACTTTGAATTAAAATTACTTGACAAGCAGCCAGTGCAAAAAGGACACATTGTCTCCTTAAACGCAGAAAATAAATCTTCCCTGTGAAAGATGCCCTCCTTGCTCCAAGGGGGTTAGAGTTAGAGAATCCAAGGCCAAAAAGCCTGTATAAACAAGCTTTGTCAGTCTTGACTAATTTATTACCACAGCCCTATGTCTGTTTAGATTCTTTAATAAAATGCAGCCAAACATAAGCTTCTTTGTCCAGTCCCTTAATCACAAACTTACTGTTTCATTTTCTAAAAAGTATAATACACTGGCTGGTTCATCATTTGTCCCTGAACATCATTTATGTCTTCCATGTACATGAATTAAATTGGTTTTCTCTGGTCTTGTGTCAATTTTACTATTAGTTCAGCCAAAGAACTCAAAAGGAGTTGGGGGTTGGGGAAACTTCCTCCTCCTTGACACACCTGATAATAGGTTAATATGATTTCCTCAACTAATTACTTAGTTTCCTTAATCCTATCTAATAAAAGAGTAATATGCAAATTGACTGTACCTTCGACACACCCACAAGCCACGCCCACAAATCAACCCAACCAAGATGGCAGTCAATTTGCATATCCACGCACAGAAGATGACATAGAAGGAAGCAAAGCACTGTAGAAGGGAGCAAAGTTATGGAGAAATAAGCAAGTGGGGCAGGGGAGAAAGGAGGGAGCAAGGCAGAGGAGACGAGAGGAAGGGAGGCAGCAGAGAAGGAAGCGAGGCAGCGGAGAAGGGAACAAAGCAGTGGAGACAGGAGCGAGCAAAGCAGCAGAGATGGGAGAGAGCATGGTAGTAGAGAAGAGAGCAAGGCAGCAGAGAATGAAGGGAGCTTTGCTCAGGCCTCAGGAAGCTCTATTCTTATAGGAATCTTCCTGCAACAGATCTCTAGTTAAATTATAAATGTCTTAAGAAAAGACCCACGAATTGTATAATGAGTACTGTCAAAACTTTTAAAATTTATGATTCTCTGTTTGAAAACTAAAAAATTCTATACCTATTTTAATATTATCTGAAATTTCAAAACTTATTAAACATGGTTACCAAGCAGAAACCAGTTTGGCTCAATGGATAGAGCCTCAGCTTGCAGAATGAAAAGTCCCAGGTTCGATTCAGGTCAAGGGCATGTACCTTGGTTGCGGGCACATACCCAGTAGGGGGTGTGCAGGAGGCAGCTGATCAATGTTTCTCTCTCATTGATGTTTCTAACTCTCTATTCTTCTCCCTTCCTCTCTGTAAAAAATCAATAAAATATATTTTTTTAAAAGAAAAATAAACATGGTTACCAAAACTAAGCTCAACATTTGGTATAATACTCAAATGCATTTTTAAACTCAAGTTGGCCAATAAATTTGGATTGTGTCCTCAAGACAAGCATTTGCCAAACTCAGGTGAACACCAGAATCACCTGAAAAGCTTAGGAAAACTCAGATTCCTGGGTCTTACCTCCAGAGCTCATTTTCCAGAAGAGCATGATCATTGAAGTCTAGATCCAGCACTCCATCTCTGCCTTTCTATGACCATGAGAAGTTATAATATGAGGCAATAGAGCACAAGGCTCTAAGTATGAGCTCTGTGGTCACAGAAAATAGATTACTATTCTAGATCTTCCATGTTGCTAGATGGCCTTGATTTGGCAAATTCCTTACTCTCCCTAAGTTTCCATTCCCTAATATACAGCATGACATAATAATAAACTTACATACATCACAGATAAGGATGAAAAGTGAATTGCTTCTCACAATGTTCAGTAAATTCTGTTATTACTGGTGTTATTGCTGTTAGCAACAGGAAGTTAATAGTCTTCTGATTTGCAGTTCAGGATTCTTTCAACTCAGCCACAATATCTCATTTATGAAGATACCTTCATTATACTACTGAACTGTAATATTAACCTTTTCAATGTCTCATTCTATTATTCTGTTATATTATAATGTTTAAGAATGCCTTAATTTGAACAAACCATGTTTATTTCATTATATCAGAAAATGATTTTTTTCCTTTAGCCTAATTCAATTAAAACTTAAATTTTAGAAAGTTTGTACATTAAAACAAATTGGACACTGGGCTAAAATAGCCTCATTTCCTCTCCCCCAGACAATTATGAATAGTTTTCCTACAAAATATATTGAGGCCTCCCATGTTGGGAGGCTCTATCTAGGAAATTCTCAACCATATTACCACCCTGAAGGATGATTAACTGGGCACTTCACAAAAACACAAAAGCAAGATGAGAACATGGTTAATTGCTTAATGCTCTCTTTCACTTACCTACATGAGGAGTGCGGGCTGGGTGGGGCCTTACTCTTACTGTGGTCATGGAGCTTCTGAAGAGGTGTCAAACATGTGCTCAAAAGCTTAAGTGAACCAGGGCAGAAAAGCATGATGCTTAGGAAAACAGGAATCAAGAACTAAGAAGCAATTAACATTTTTTTCATGCTTCACTATAATTAGTCAAATCAAAGGGGACCTGGGCTTACAGCTTTCACCAGGCCCATAAGACTTTCTGAAAAGTTAACAAACAGCCTTGCATCAGAACTAATAGTTTACAGGCAGAATTTGTTTTCATGTAAATCACTCCCTTGTGAATTCTTTACCAGTTATTTTCAGTTTAAAGTTCTGCCCTTGAGATAATTTGCAGAGGAGTGTTTGCTGCATGTGGTAGATTGCTCATGAACACCTCGAAACAACCCTGAAAGGCAGGCATTTTAGCTCCAGGTGACATGACTTGAACCAAGTAGTTCTTTGGTCATTGGGGAGGAGAAAAGCACAGGCGAAACCTAAACGTATTGCTCAAGTACCTTATTCCAGCTGATGGATGTAAGAGCTAGCAGAATGAGGTACCAAGAGCAATGAGTCGCAATTCCCAGTAGGAGGAAAATGAGCAGTGTCAGCCCAGAAGTGAAAGTCACCACAGTAGAAGAATGAAGATGAAAATACAATCACAGATAAACCTGAGTTGGAGGCAGAAAAAGACACTGAATCTATAAATGAGACATCTAACTGGGTCTGAGACATCTGTCTCCCTGGAAGACTCATTTTAGTTGTCTTCATCACAGCTGGAAAGCTGTAGAGCACCTCACTGGGAGATACTCCTCCTGTTTAGGAAGTATCAATTATGGCATGAATTCTTTAGCATTTTAAAGCATAATTTTAGCTTTAAATTATGGTTGTAAGTCAAGGTGTGGACCTCCATGAGGCCATGGTGCTGTGTCCTAGTAGCAAGGACACCACAGCCACAAGAACCATTTCTGCAGTTAAATTCTCCTATCACCAATCCTGAACTCAACCATCCTGCGACTTGACAGGATTTCTTCCACTTGTTTTCCATCAGATGGAAGGCAGAAGCCAAGATCTTCTATATGACCTTGATATAAATATATGTGATGAGATAAAGTTAATGTCTTTGGCTACACAAGAAGGTTTTGCTCCAATGGAAGTCTCTTGTTTTTTTTTTTTGAAGAATTGGATTCTAATTTTGGACTTTTCTTAAATCCAAACCACAGCAGCACTTCTGTTACCAAGTCTAATTCCTCTATGTGTGAAGAAGATGCTATAGATTCTAAAGAGTGACTTCGAATCCCTTTCCCATTCATGCCTTAGAAGGGGCGGTAGGAGGGTACTACTCAGAGCCAAGTAAGCTTTGTCACATGGATTGTAGGAGTGACTCTGGTTTTCTTGGGGACGTATTCCATAACCACACTTACATCTTTACAGCCAGGTGCACTAGAATCCACTTCTGAATCTTTTTCATGCCCTGGGAAGTCACAGATAAAAAGGAGTAGGTAGATACCTCAATGACACAGACAGAAACTTAAGCTATGATGAATGCTGTGCTAAGACTCTACACATCCTCTTTTTCTGTAGCTGAAACTGGGTGCCTCTTGATTCTTTAAACAGCATGCTAAGGAGGTACTACCTGACAGATTCACAAGGGTCACTTATCTATGAAACTAGACAAAAAGGAAAAAATAAAGTTGCTGCTCAGAACTGTCATAAACACAAATGGAACCTAAGAATAGGCCGGCATGAAAATTTGATATGACTATCCAGTCACTTTGGTAACCTTTTTTCTTTTTTTAAAGTAAGATGGTCACTTCAAAGAGAGCAAATGCAGGATATAATTATTTTTAAAAGCATTTCAGGTTTTATGACTTGAAATGCAAGCTGGTCTTAATGTATGTCTATTGATGGGTCTGTCTCAAGCACCTAGAACAGTGGTCGGCAAACTGCGGCATGCGAGCCACATGTGGTTCTTTGGTTTCTTGAGTGTGGCTCTTCCACAAAATACCACGTGCAGGTGCGCACATACAGCCCAATTGAAACTTCGGGGCCCATGTGCAGAAGTCGTTCTTCTGCTCTCAAACGAAATTTCAATCGTTGTATTGTTGATATTTGGCTCTGTTGACTAATGAATTTGCCGACCTCTGACCTAGAACATTCTCATTTAGTTTATTCAGTCTGAAGTATATAGTGAGCTTTTCAAAAGCTATTCTATTTTAACCCTTATGAATACTTAAATTCATAAAGTATTTCTCTGTGGGAATAAATTTTATATTTGAATTTATAAAAATTAAATCTTCCCTGATATACAGAAATTCTAAGTAAATTTACCTTAGATAGTTTTCCTCCAAAATACCCACATGCAGGAATATGAGAAAATATCTATTAGGACAGCATTGTAGAGTCAAGCCAGCCTATAGGGATGGCCTCAAACTCATAACATTGATGTCTAGTAAAAAAACTCAGTGCTTGAGAGAACCAAGATGGCGGCAAAGGTAAAACACCTATCTTGCCATCATAATCAGCAATTTTAATACTACAACTTAACGAAAGAACAAACACCTTCCAGAATCACCAGAAAGCTGGCCGAGTGAAAATTCCACAAATAAAAGTGAAAATAAGACACTGTGACTCGGAGGAGCGGCGGCGAACAGTGTTGAAAGATTCGCGCGGAGAGAGGTTTGGAGCGCGCACCGCGGAGAGGGCGGGCGGCTGAAAACCAGCCAGTTTTCTTGAACGAGGAGACAAAGGCGTCCCACTGGACTGATTCTCCAGCTCTGGGCGAAGTCCAGAGAACCCACTATCATACGGGGTGAAAACTGGACAGTGGGAGGGCATGCCGAAGCTCGGGTGCTGCCGGGTCTCCCGGCTTGTGGAGAAGGCAGCTCGCGCGAACACCTCGGCTGCGAGACGGCGCAGAGAGCGCACTGCGACTTGTCTCTCATTCAGAAAACTGTCAGACTGCTTTGTTTTATGACCCTGGGTGAGACATTGCGCATGCAGACTCATTTTGGGAAAGTCTGAATTCCCCGGCAGCTGGTGGAGCTCCGCAGCGGCTCTCTCTCAGAGGTGCTGGCGGCCATTGCCCCCGGCACAGAGTCCCCGGGGCCGCATAGGGCGGAGCTAACACTGTCTGCTTGGCCCGGAGACTCCGCCCACCCAACCTGAGCACAGCTGAGCTTCACAGACAATTGGCCTGGAGGTCAACCCTCCAAGTGCTAACAACGATTAACTGAGCTTAACTTCAGCAAGACTGTGCAGCCCATATCCACCTCAGGTAACCGGGGAGGCTGAGCCACTGTCCCTAGTAGGAAGTCTACCACAGACTAGGAAACAGAATCTTTAAAATATTTCTCATATTTCTCATAATTGACCAACTCAGGGAAGCAGCCACCATGCAGCAACATGGAAAGAAATCAGATGTGAAAGAAATGGAGGAAAAAAAACGACTGGACATGGAATTCAAAACCACGGTTATAGGGTTTTTCAAGAGGATCCAACAAAAGATCGAGGCCTATAAGGAAATAAGCAAGACGACAAAGGAAATGAATGAGTCCTACAAGAAAATGAACAAGACCCTCAAGGATATAAACGAGAGCTGCAAAGAAATGATCAAGACCAACGTGGAAATGAATGAGTCCTACAAGGAAAAAAAAGAAACCCTCAAGGATATAAAGCAGACTCTCAAGGATATGAAAAAGGACCAACCAGAAATTAAGCATACACTGACTGAAACAAAAAATATTATACAAAGACCTAAAAGTGCTCTGGAGCACCCCAAGAACCAAGTTAAAGATTTGAAATACAAAGAGGCAAAATCCACTCAGCTGAAAAAGCAAGTAACCAAAAGAATCCAAAAATTGAAGACAGTGTAAGGGGCCTCTAGGACAACCTCAAGCATACCAACATCCTAATTATAGGGGTGCCAGAAAAGCGAGAGGCCAAGACAATGAAAACCTATTTGAAGAAATAGTGACTGAAAACTTCCCCCACCTGGTGAAAGAAATTGACTTAAGAGTTCAAGAAGTGCACCGAACCCCAATATATAGGAACCCTAAGAGGACCACACCGAGGCACATCATAATTAAAATGCCAAGAGCTAAAGACAAAGAATATTAAAAGCAGCAAGAGAGAAACAGTTGGTTACCTATAAGGGAGCACCCATACGATTGTCAGCGGATTTCTCAACAGAAACGATGCAGGCCAGGTGGGAGTGGCAAGAAATATTCAAAGTGATGAACAGCAAGAATCTACAACCAAGATTACTCTATCCAGCAAAGCTATCATTCAGAATTGAAGGTCAGATGAAGTGCTTCGCAGATAAGAAAAAGCTAAAGGAGTTCATCACCACCAAACCAACATTATATGAAATGCTGAAAGATATTCTTTAAGAAGAGGAAGAAGAAAAAGGTAAAGATGAAAATTATGAACAACAAATACACATCTATCAACAAATGAACATAAAAATCAAGTGAATTGATAGGCTGTTGAACAGGATAGACTGGTGAATATAACAGAGACATGGACATAGAGAGGGAATGGACTGACAATTCTTGGGGAGAAAAGGGTTGTGGGAAGTGCAGCAAGAGACTGGACAAAAATCTTGCAACAATGGGAGAGGACAGTGGGGAGGGGGAGGTAAGGGTGAAGGGTGGGATAGGTACAGGGTGGAGGGGAGCTATAGCGGGATAAAAAGGGGAAACAATGTAATTAATAAACTGAACAATAAAGATAAAAAATAATTAAAAAAAAAACTCAGTGCTTAATGTGAAAACATTACAAGCCATAAAAGAACACAAACCAGCAGTAGGGAAAGAGTCAGTAGATGGGCAGAGACTCTACATGAAACAACTGGAAACACTGAAAACCATACGAAACAAAACTGTAAGAAGCAAGTGGATTTGCAAATGAACTAAAAAAACTAATCTTGGAAATAATGGCATTGAAATGAAAAGGAGTTATTAACATGAATACTGTTAGTCTAATGTTTAATTTTTTAAAATAAGAATCAAGCTGTCAGATGTTATTTCTACCATGAGACTCGTTTGCTTAACAATGTAGACATCCCAACGTTGGATTGCAGAAATGCAGTGTTTTATAAGAGTGGATTTTATAATAAACTTTTTCTCCATAAAAATACACATTTTACTCTAGTAGGTCTGTATAAAGCTAGGAAACAGAATCTTTAAAAAGCTTCAAATAATTCTTATTTGCATTATTTAGTAAACCAATTGCAAAATTTAAGAGACCATCCCAAGGTAATAATCACATTTCTGTCACAACTCAAATATATGTCAGTCCTTTGCCCAGAATCCTGAGTGATTCCCAGTTTCACTCAGCATAACAGCAAGAATCCTTAAAATGGCCTACAAATACTATATGAGCTGGCCCACTCTTATTTCTTAGACACGAACACTCCCTCACTCATCCTTCTCCAGACACAGGCCCTTTGCCATTCCATAGACATGCCAGGAATTTCTGACTTTGTGACTTGGCACTTGCTTGTTCCCTCTGCCTAGCACAAGCTTCCCTTAAACATCCACATGGCCAGCTCCTCACCTCCCACATGTCTGCTTAGCAGCAGCTCAATAAAGTCTGCCCTGAACATCCTGTTTCAAACTTCAACCTTACCACTCTCCTTTAATTCCGAATATGAGTGTTAGGTCTCCACGTGTGCCCTCTGACCGTCCTGGCCAGTTCAATAAATCCTTGCTTGCTTATTACCAACTTAACTGTCTCCGTGGTCATTTGCAACTGGTTGTAGAAGACACCCCACAACATTTGGAGGTTCCCCGGCAAGACTCCCTTCAGGGGAAGAGAGAGGGACCCCCAGTCAGTGGGCTGGAGGGTCTCCTTCCTTCCCGGGGATCAAAGCCGGAGGTGGAAGCCGCAGGATTTATTGAAGGAGGGAAGACCGGTCTCAGAGGGAAGGCGCCCAGGCTGAGGTCTCACGGGGAGAGTCTGTCGGAGGGCCGGACGCAGCAGAACCTCCAGACTCTGGCCGGACACGACGGTGTCCTCGGCCCGGGACAGGTGTGCGAGTGTGAGGTTCCTGGGGGAGGAGAGAGGACCCCCGCTTGGTGGGCTGGAGGCTCTCCTTCCTGCAGGGAAGAGCGAGGGACCCCCGCTGGCAGGCTGGAGCTCCCCCTCCCAGGGAGCTCTCGGCAGTGTCCGGACTGTTTGTCTCGTGTTTGTCGTGGTTGTGTCGGGACTTTCTGTTTGGTGTTGTCACAATTGGGCCCAGTGTGTGTCATTTGTTAGGTTTTGATTTATCAAAGTTTTGTTGGTTTGTTGAAATCCTCTTAGAGAACATTAAGTGGTTCTTCCCTTCCTGTTTGGCCTTTGTGTAACTGGATTACTGGTCTTTTTATCAAAGTTCCTTGCAGGATTTCACCTCTCCTGAAATAACCTTCTATGTGTAACCTGCCCCTCCCTGACTAAGCACTCCTTTTCCCAGGTCAGTGCCAGAGTGCAGGATGACTTTCCCCTCACAGTCCTTGGTGGACTCTGGGAGTGGTTTTAAGCTTTTTTTTTTTTTTACTTCACAAATTGGCCCTGCCCAGTGACCTGTGGCGGCAGCGGCGGCGGCAGCAGCAGCGTTTGCAAGCCCTCCCCGTCCCCCAGGGTGTTGGCTGTGCCGCCCCTCCTGGTCTCACCCTCATTATAGGAGGCAGACTGAGCTCCTGAGAAACTCCCTAGGTTGTAGGAGGGGGCATTTATCCATTTGTTACAGCTATTAATCTTGTTTCCTTTGTCCAACACGAATGCCATTTCTGTTTTACTGAAATCTGTGAGAAGAAAAGAGAAAAAGGAAACATTTGGTTTATTTAAGGCTGAGAGCTCTGACAGGTAGCAAACTGCTCCAAGTGGCCACTGAGATTTCTTTATCCCATGGGTGTTTGCTCTCTGTCAGAGGGGGAATTGGCCCACCAAAATTTCTGTCTATGTTTATTAATTTGATAAAGTTGTAACAATTGTGGTCCAAAGAGGTTTAAAGCAGGGACCAAATTCTAAAGTTAACTATTTACAAGAAGGAAGCCAGAGCTGGCAAAGTCACCAAGCCTGCCCAGAAAAGTAAATGAATTTTATTTCTGACACCTGCCGTCACCCAGTCTTAATCAGTAGTGGAGGGACAGTGTCAGAACTGTTTGTCTCAATTGGCCATTTGAGTTTAATATGGTTAATGACTGCAATACATTGTAAAACCTTTAGAAGAAAAGGAAAATGTTTTGTGGGCCACTTGTCCCTTTTTTTGTACGTGGCAACCCTTAAGTTATTGGTTTTAAAATCAGTACTTTTTAATGGAAGCACACTCAAGCAGAGGGGCTTTTCAGAGAGGGCAGGGAGTCTGATTGCAGCGTAAGGGTCACTGGTCCCCTCCCCCCACGCCATTTTTGTTGGCAGGAGGCAAGTGCTTTTCACAGTAGGAACAGGGGGAAGGACTGCAGCCTTCTCGCTCAGTGGCAGCACCTGCATTCACCACCTGGGACCCGAGCCGTGCTCCCTGCCTCCACCCACCTAGCGCCCATCCCCCTCCAGGAGTTGTTTGGAGTAGTTAGATATGGTGGCTGTGAGGAGAGAAATTCCCTTCTGACCCCCTGCGTCCCAATGAGACCCAAGAACCCCCGGTGACACCTTGGACACTTTTCACCGTATTCTGTCAGGGCGTTTAAAGGCAGCAGCTAGAAATCCCCCCTTTCAGGCTTAACAGAAACTGAGAGCTTTATCTCTAGGAAAAATGTGGCAGTTTAAAACTCAAGCTGCTGGAGGTTGCCTACTCCCTCTGCCTTTACAATACGGAAACTTTGACTGCTGGACAAGTTTAGAAATACTTAATAGAAGATTTGAGGCATGGTTATACATTTTTAAAGGACATAGAAAGAAGGTGTGAGGGCTAATTTTAAAATGGTGATGGTTAGTGTATGTGACAAAAAAAAAAAGGAACAGAGAAAGAAAGAAAAGGTAGAAAGCAGTTAGGAAAGAATCAGTGTACTTACTATAAAGAGCAGGGGCATTGGAAGAGAGAATGTCCTGGCAGGTTAGCTAGGAAAGCAAAAAGAGAGACTCAGACTACAAGAGTCTTTAACTCAGAAGAAGAGGACTGGTAGGGCTGGGGCTCCTTTCCATTTATCCCACAGGAGCTCAGAGAACTCTTACAAGTGGAGGGGGCGCCTGTTAGTCTCCTGGTGGACACTGGGCAGCCTATTCAGTCTCGACAGAGCCGGTGGGACCCGTTACCTCTAAGAAGACATCAGTCCAGGAAGCCAATGGACAAATTGCCTGTTTTCCTTAGACATCAAGAGGGACTGTGGACCTCAGAAGGAACATGGTAACGAGTTCATTTTTAGTCATGCCAGAATGCCTGTACCTCCGACTTGGACACCACCATATCCTTTGAGGGGGACAGAGCACACCCCACTGTGGATCCAAGGAACCCGGGTCCGGTTACATCCTCCCCTGGCTGTGCTCTTTTAACCTGTCCTCTCTCAGAGGAACATCTCTTCAGGAAATGGAAAAAGCAGTGCTGGAGGAAGAGCATAAGCCCTCCACCTATTTGAAGGAATTACAGCGTCTCTATCCCATAGTCCGGGCAGAAAACAACCCCTCTGGGTTGGCAAGTCATCAAGCTCGTGTAGTAGCCAATTACAAGCCACCACCACTCCAGATCAGCTGCTGAACTGGACCGAAGTGGAACAATGGGCACTTAAGGAGTTAAAGAAGGCTCTCTTCTCAGCACCTGCCCTAGCCTTGCCAGACATCACCACGCCCTTCCACCTCTACGTGAGTGAGGTAAGGGGCATTGCCAAAGGGGTTCTTACTCAGACTCTAGGCCCCTGGAAGAGACCTGTTGCCTATCTGTCTAAGAGACTAGGCCCTGTGGCAGCAGAGTGGCCAGCATGCCTCTGGGCTGTGGCCACCACAGCATTGCTGGTAAAGGAGGCAGATGAGCTGACTCTGGGCCAGGAACTAGCCCTGACAACAGCCCGTACTGTGGAGGCCCTCCTTCAAGGTGCTCTGGAGAAATGGACGTCAAACACCAGGATCGCCCAGTGCCAAGCTCTTCTCCTAGACCAGCCCCTCAGCCGGTTCCATAAGACACTGGCCATCAGCCCTGCCAGCCTGCTCCAGATGGTGATCCGGAGGAACCCACTCATGACTGCATAGAGGTAACAGACCTGACAGATGTCCCGCTATCATCACCAGACAAGGTACTGTTCACTGACGGGAGCAGTTATGTTCAGGATGGGATCTGATATGCAGGAGCAGCGGTAGTCACCCTAGACTACACCATTTGGGCACAGTCTCTGAACAAGGGGACACAATGCCATCCCCTCCCCCCCAAAAAAAGGGTTACCAACTTTAGCCAGAAAGGACATTAAAAATAAGGAAAAGATTTTAGCCTTATTAGAAGTCATCTAGCTCCCAAGAGCAGTTGCAACAGTGCACTGTGAAGGACATGAGAAAGGGGAGACAATTGAAATCAGAGGAAATAGAGCCACAGACCAAACTGCCAAGGAAGCCACCCAAAAACCAGTGGGGCCTTTACAAATTTTAGTAAACCTGCTGGACCCCGGACCTACCCCAAACCCCCCCTACACCAAACAAGAGGAGGAACTGGCAGAACAGAAGCAAGAACCAGATGTTGGTGGACCAGACTGTTGGTCCCAGAGGCTCTAGGTTGGACATTGGTTGCCCAGTGACATCAGCAGAGACATCAGGCTACCCACCTAGGAGTCACCAAGACTTCTGAACTTCTGCGAGGCAGGTACTAGATACCAAGCTTAGATAAAATAGTTAAAAGCATACTTACTAGAAGTACTGTTTATGCACAAGTAAATACTAAGCGAGGTAAGAGGGTCCCCCTGGGAATTCAGGCCCCAAGGATATTCCCCAGGAGAGTATTGGGAGATGGATTTCAACAGCGATTAAGCCACCAGCGTCAGGGAATAAGTACCTGCTAGTTCTTACAGACACCTTCTTGTGTTGGGTTGAAGCATACCCCACTAGGACAGAAACTACCTCTAGAATAGTCAAGAAATTACTCCGGGAGATTACACCTAGATTTGGGCTGCCAATAGGCATAGGATCAGATAACAGCCCCGCTTTTGTAGCCAAAGTATAGTCAAGCCTTAGGCACAAATTGGAAACTCCGTTGTGTATACCAGCCACAAAATTCAGGAAAGGCATAAATTTAATTAAATATGTCATAGAAACTGGTGAAAACTGGACCAACCTCCTCCTGCCTTTGCCCTTTTATGGGCCAAATGTACCCCCTACTGGGAGGGGTTTCCCCCCTTTTTGAGATCATGTATAGTAGACCTCTCCCCATCCATCCGAGGGTCAAGAAGAAACTAAAAACTGGAATTCATAACTATTCCTTGCTCAAGTCCTCACACGTTCTACAGTACACCCAGAGAGCCACCCATAAGCTGGTTTGAAACCCACTGCCAGCGCCCACCACGGGTCCTGTACATCCCTTCCAGCCCGGGGATGTGGCGCAGATAAAAAAGTTCCCTGCCCAAAGACTCACCCCAACCCGAAAGGGATGCTACACTGTTATCCTGAGCATGCCCATGGCTGTTAAGTAGAGGGCGTCCAGACTGGGCTACACCAATCCCAGCTCCTGTACCGGGAAACAGCCTGGATCCTGGCAACCAGTGGCCTCACCTGTGAAATCCCTAGCCTGGACTCCACAGCAGGTCAGGAGGAGACTTGATGCCTGTAGGAGGGAACTGGACTTCAGTGGGGACAGTACTAATGGGACCAAGGGTCTAAGGGTCTTGGTAATTGTGAGAACATTTTTACTAGCCAAGACCACATAGGGCTAGATGTGCTAGGGAACGAGAGAGCAGAAACAGAACAGAGAATACCCTTAAAGAAGTAGAATAAGTAAACTGAAAACTAATTATGCCAAGCAGACAATTTAGAAAAACTAATATGGTAAAACTACTTGAAGTTAGGGGGCAGTACAATCACCTAACGATGAGTCCATGATTTGACTCATGCACATAAAACCAGTGGGGAATGAAATATGGTAGCAATCATCTCTGGTAAAACTGCTGAAACTTGGTCTTGCTATTCTGCTTACAACACAGGGTAATCTTCAGCTATCTGCTTTTGCGAGATAGGACTATGTTCCCACATCTAGCAAGGTTAGAGACAAGGAGCAGGCAACAAAGTCAATCATAGTTCCCTATAACTTCCCTATCTCAGATACAATTCTGAGAGCTGTTCTCGAAATTTAAAATGAAAGCTTATAGTTCAGACCCCTTTAAAAGGACTGCCTGCACCCGGGGCAGTATGGCCGTGAGTGTTAGGTCTCCACGCATGTGGTGCCCTCTGACCGTCCTGGCCAGTTCAATTAATCCTTGCTTGCTTATTAGCAACTTAACTGTCTCCATGGTCATTTGCAACTGGTCATGGAAGACACCCCACAACAGGGACCAGCCAGGCACAAATGAGCTTGCCAGAGAGGAATGGAGACCCGCCAGGCCAGGGCCTAGGAGAGGGACAAAGCAGTTGTTTTTTGGTTCTGGGTGCCTGTGGTGGTGGCCCAGGGGAAGCCACCCACCACAGTCCCTTGTGGCTGCAGCTGGCCCAGGCAAAGCCAGCCCAGGTCCTGGGTCCTGGGTGCCTGTGGTCAGCCAGAGGGAGGGAAGCCTGCATCCCAGATATGAGGCAAGGCAGAAATGGTTAGGGGTAATCAGGCCAGCAGGGGAGAAACTAGGGGTGATCAGGCAGGCAAGCAGAGGTGGTTAGGGGTGATCAGGCAGGCAGGCAGGTGAGCAGTCGGGAGCCAGAAGTCCCGGATTTCAAGAGGCAGTTGGACATCTGCCAAGGGGTCTCGGATTGGAGACGGTGCAGGCCAGTCTCAAGGACCCCTGCCTCTCCCATGTACAAATTTCATGCGCCAGGCCTCTAGTTTAACTATAACTAAAATTTCCACTTTTTCTCATCAACTAGGGAGAATAAAATAACTTATATTTCCCTCAAAGTTCAGGATTTCTTTCTAGATATTTCATTTAAGATTTACATAGGGATGTCCTTTTTTTAGGTTTATATAGACATGCTCTTTTTTTTAAAAAAAAAAATTATTTATTTATTTATTTATTTATTTATTTATTACCCCTCAACATTTTTTTTTCTGGACACTGGTGTAAATTAAAAGGAGAGAGAGGAACATCATCCACCTGAGAGAGGACCACTCAACCAATCTAGGAGGTAACATGAGTTTAAATTAATGGTTTGTGGTCAACCACATAAAGATGTTATCAACAGCAAACATGCTAGTGCCCAGCTAGTGTTGCTCAGTGGTTCAGTGCTTGAGCATCGACCTTGAACCAGAAGGTCATGGTCCCAATCAGGGCACATGCCTGGGTGGTGAGCTCCATCCCCAGTGGGAGTGTGCAAGAGGTAGTCATTTAATGTCTCCCCCTCCCCGTTTCCCTCTCCCTCTAAAATAAATTAAAAAAAAACATGCTAGTAATCACTGCTATATCCCCATTATATGGAATGGAATCTGAGTGGAATACAGTTGTCAGTAGCCAGACTTGTGTCAAGTTAAACATCTCCTGAAAGCCTACTATGTATATACATGTAAGGAATTGTGCAAGTCCCTTAGGGAGGCTAAGAGAGAAACTACTTAAAGAAGTGAGGAATTTCTTTACTTGGTGAATGAAAGAATTAGTATAGATATAAGAGCTGTCCGCAAAACTTGAAGGCTCTCAGGCAGAAGAAGGGCTTAATTTATTCTCTGGCTCCAGAATGCAGAATTTGATTAATTGGTTCAAACCGCAAAAGGTTGAATTAGGCTAAAAGACCAACTAACAGAATTATTCAGTAATATTGAACTCCCTCTCACTGAATATATTCTTTTTTTTTTTCCAGAGAGAAAGGGAGAGGAGAAAAAGATTGGAGAGGAGACAGAAATCCATGTGAGAAAATCATTGATCGGCAGCCTCCTACGAACCCCACACGGGATCTAGCCGACACCCCAGGCACTTGCCTACCAGAACGGGACTGTGGCCTCCTGGTTCACAGGTCAGTGCTCAGCACGGAGCCCTGGGTGGGCTCGCTGAGTGTATTCTAACAGAGGTCTGCAGGTGGGAGGATTAATGTGTCAGGTAGAGAATAAACCACTTCCTTAGTTCCTTCTAAATCTGAAGAAGGAACCCTTCCCATTAGTTTTGCTGTTGGTGGAAATTGGGCTCTTCCATGGGATTGTGAGAAAAGCATTTCAAGGACCTAGGCATGGGAGATTGTGGTGTGGCAAGGTGATTTAACTGCGATGCAAAATCAAAGGAGTTCTCCTCCTGAGTTCCCAATGTCCCATCTTTGTCCATCCTGCTATGAAAAAAATCCAACCTTACCTTCATCGTGGCCAAGACCAAGACCAGTGTCCACTTTCTGTTTCATATTAAAGTCCTTTGCAGCCCTTGAGATCTGTCCCAATAAGCAGTTAACTTCCCAGGCTTTCTTGGGCTTCTGATGTTCCATCCCTAGTCAATGACCCCTTTCCTTGGTTAGACTGACAGGCCTCTATGGTCAACACCTCCCCCTGCACCATTTTGACTACTAGTTCCCATGTGTTTACCTCTCCCGGCCCCTCTTTCCCCCTCCAATCCTGTGTGGGAGGACAGGCCACTCCCTACATAGGGGAAGGGAGGGCTGTGAAGCTGCAGCTTCCTGGTGAAACAAACAGCCTCATGTACTAAACTCAACAATGTGTGACTCTCTTTTTCTCCTTTTTATTAGCAGGTTATTCTCTGCACAGGTTTCCAATATTACAGTGCACTGTCTGACTATTATTTGTTCACAGTATACACAAAATACTATCTATTCAGTGATGCGTTACTTTCTATCACAAAATAATTGTTCAAAATTTCTTTAGACCTCACCAGTCATTGTAAAGGATCGATGACACATTCCTCTGTGTGTCCTTTACCACTAAACTCAGATCAAGCCTACAATCAAAACTAGCCACTTTGCCATGCAGGTGACCTTATAAGAACCATCTCTTACAAACAAAATAACACCAAGTATATCACTGCAGGAAATGGAATGAAAATAACAGCTTCATATTGCACCATTATCTTCCACACTGTCTTCGTTCCAACGTTCCTGGGAATCACGTGATAGTTTCCAATATTCAGCACTGGCTTCGTGGGCTTACTCCTATTTTGTGACCAACAGTGCAGTTAATAGTTGTGATTAGAAAAAAAAGAGGCTACTATAAAATATATCTGAAAGAAGACCTGTTGTCACTTCTGCTAATACCTTTCCTAAGTTTTTAACAAGGGGTGAGACTCCTAATGTTCAGTGGGACTCTTTGCTCACTGTGAGCAAATGGGAGCAAAGCCCTCAGGGTTATGAGAACAGCAGTGAGTGGAATGGAAGACAGGGAACACCTGACACAGTTAAGTTCCATTAGATTCCACACTTTGCCAAGCAGTGGAAACCAAAATCACCTAATTTTCTACCCAGACAGGTTAGGATGATCCACAGTAAGAAACACTTTTTTCACTCTTGTCATTTATTTTATTTTATTTTCTGCCTGACACCCCCTAAATTAGTAACGGCTACCATCTTTCATCAGGTCAGCAAAACTCCGTCATTCTGTCAGCTGCTTAAGAAGGAAGTGTAAGGCAGAAAGCTGGAGTGGGGGAGGGGTGGATGGCAGGGAGGGAAGGAGGTGGTGGGATAGGGGTGGAGAGGAAGGAAGAGAAAGGTGTGAGAAAAAAATGTGAGATTTCACATGTAATCTGAAGCTGAGGCAGCCCTGTAGTTATAAAGCTGCCTTTTCTCTCACTTGACAGCTTAAGAAAAGAAGGTGAAGAGAATCTTTAAAATGAAACATGACATTTCCTTTTTAAAGTCTCATTTAGATTTTAAATGGCTTAGTGCTTTGCATCTACTTCCACACTTGGTGCTATCCAAGGAGTAGATGTTTAATGGAAAGAGAAACTGCATTTTTAAAAACAGTATATGCATGTTTCTAAACAATTTCTTTATAAAGATTTTTATGTTTATATAAGCTTTTTATGTCATCCAAGCAATAGTTGGCCACCATTTAGTAAGTATAAATAAATGTATTTTAGCTTACGGAGAAAATACATGGTATGCCTTTTGTTTACAAATAACATGAGGCATAATGTGTGCATGGCATCAAGAATTCATTGCCTATTTCTGCTTCAGTTCCTCTCCACTGGGTTAGCCCAAAGAAACTGCATATCCACAACACCAGTGCTTTTTGGCCTACATTAAATTGGAGCACTGCAGCCATGACCAGAGTGGCTCAGTGGATAGAGTGTAGGCATGAGGACTGAAGGGTCCTGGGTTCCATTCCGGTCAAGGGCATGTACCCTGGTAGCGGGCACATCCCCAGTGTGGGGTGTGCAGGAGGCAGCTGATCGGTGTTTCTCTCTCACCGATGTTTCCGGCTTTCTATCCCTCTCCCTTCCGCTCTGTGAAAAATCAATAAAATATATTTTAAAAAATAAATTGGAGCACTGTATGCTGGGACCTGAAGATCCCAAACAGGAGGGCAGCAGCAGTACATTTCCTGGGTGATGAGTGGTCTAACATGTTTCAGGTATTACTTTCTACCTCACTGCAAAAGACGAACATCGCTGCTTCTTCTCTGCTCCCCACCTCCATTTTAACATCCCTCTCACCCAAAGGGCTCCAGACTTTCCAGCCAACGTGGGTGGGAAATGCCTCAAGTTGATGGAACCTTCATCTGCTTGATATTAAAAATAGTATTAATAACAATGCCTAATATTTATTGAACATTCTGCATATTGCAAAATACTGTATATGCATTACCTGTGTATGAAATGGGTATCATTAACCTCATTTTAAAGAGAAAACAGAGGCTCAAAGAATGCCATTTGCTCTACAGCAAGTAAATGACAGATTCAAGACCCCAACCGGGGTCTCTGACTTTAAATCCAGGCCTTTTCTTCTTCCCACTCTCTTTCCTCTTCCTTCTTTCCTTCCTTCCTTCCTTCCTTCCTTCCTTCCTTCCTTCCTTCCTTCCTCTTTATCTCTCTCTCCCTCCCTCCATCCCTCCCTCTCTCTTACTTTCCCTTGTTCCCTTCCTTCTTTTCCATTTGCCCTTCCTTTCCCTTTCCTTTATTTTAACAGCTTTACTAAGGTTTAATGGACATACAATAAGTTGAACTTACTTAAAGTGTACAACTTGATAAATTTTGATCCTATCTAATAAAAGAGTAATATGCAAATTGACTGTACCTCCACTACACCCACAAGCCTTGCCCACAAGCCAATCAGGAGCAAAAATGCAAATAAACCCAACCAAGATGGCTGCGGCCACTGAGAGCAGGAGGGAGGCTTGAGTTTCCCCGGTGATGGAGGAAGCCAAGCTTCCCGCCTGCCTTTGCCAGCCTAGGCCTCCACTCAATGCTACAAAGTTTCAACTATAGAAGATACATAAATCCCAACAGAAATGACTGCCACCACAGAGTGAGCAGAAGGCTTGGCTCCACTCCAGGCTACAAAGTTTCAATTGTAGAACATAAATTGATCCCAGATCCCAGGGCCTCCGCTTGGGTTGCCGGGGTGTGTGGCTGGCCTGAAAACTACCACAGTCCCCTTGCCCAGGCTGCTCCATGCCCCAAGAGAACCCTCACCCTGATCTGGGACACCCTTCAGGGCAAACCAGCTAGCCCCCACCCATGCACCAGGCCTCTATCCTATCTAATAGAAGAGTAATATGCAGATTGACCATAACTCCAACGAGATGGCTGCCCCCATGTGGTCAAAGATGGCTGCCCCCATGTAGACACAAGATGGCCACCACAAGATGGCCAGCAGGGGAGGGCATTTGGGGGCAATCAAGCCTGCAGGGGAGGGCAGTTAGGAGTAATCAGGCCAGCAGAGGAGGCAAGTTGGGGGTTACTGGGCCTGCAGGGAAGGGCAGTTGGAGGGGACCCAGGCCTGCAGGGGAGGGCAGTTATGGGTGACCAGGCCTTCAGGAGAGGGCAGTTAGGAGGGACCAAGCTTGCAAGGGAGGGCAGTTGGGGGCAATCAAGCCTGCAGGGGAGGGCAGTTAGGGGTGACCAGGCCAGCAGAGGAGGGAAGTTGGGGGCAAACAGGCTAGACATCAATTAGGCTGGCAGGGGAGTGGTTAGGGGGTGATCAGGCTGGCAGGCAGAATCAGCTAGGGGCAATCAGGAAAACAGGCAGGTGAGCAGTTTGGAGCCAGCAGTCCTGGATTGTGAGAGGGATTTCCGACTGCCTGGGTAGATGGACATCCCTTGAGGGGTCCCAGATTGGAGAGGGTGCAGGCTGGGCTGAGGGACACCTCCCCTTGCTCCCCATGCACAAATTTTGTGCACCAGGCCTCTAGTGTGTATTTAACAGTAAAAACATCACCATGATTTAGATAATAAACATATCCATTATTCATTTTTTCTTCCTGACCCTCTGTAATTCCTTCCTACTCCCATTCCATACTCTCCCATCCTAGGAAACCACTAATCTGCTTTCATTATAGATTGGTTTAAATTGGAATTAATTCCTTTTTTTATTGCTAAATAGATTCCAGAGTATGGCTATACCACAATTAAAAAAAAAATTCACTGTTAATGAACCCTCAGATTGTTTCCAGTTTGGCGCTAATACAAATAAAGCAATTATGTGTCATTTAGAAATCTTTATAAGAATACATGTACTCAGTTCTCTTTGGTAAATACCTAGGAGTGGAATGGTTGGATAATAAACTTTGTGTAAGTTTAACATTTTTAAGACGCTGCCAAGTTGTTTTCCAAAGTGGTTCTACCATTTCACATTGCCACAGCAGTGTGGGAAAGTTCCAGTTAATCACAGTCTCACTAATACTGAGCATGGTAAGTCTTTTTAACTTTGGTCATTCTGACAGGTGCTAAATGATATCTCATTGTGGCTTTAATTTACATTTCCTAAATGACAAATCTTTTCATATGGGTATTTGCCATCTTATATCTTCTTTGTTCAATATTTTTAATAGCATTTTTTTGTTTTCTTATTGAATTTTAAATGTTTTTAGATATTTTGGATACAAGTCTTTTACTGGATATGAGATTTGCAAAAATTTTCTCTCAGTGTTTTTCAAAGAACTACAATTGCCAGGAAGCAAAAATCTTAAAGGCTTGAGATAATGCTCTGGAGAACGGCAACTTTGTACCTTATTTTATACATTACAATCAAAAGAGATGCATGTGGGTTACATGCAATCCATTGGTGATAGATTAAAGAGGTGGTAGAAAGCAAAGGGGGAAAATCTCTGGGACTGGATAAAAAGTAAAATGACAGGCACATACATCTTTTATATAGGTGGGTGCAGAATCGTTAACAGTCAATAATTAACTCAATAACAACGAGGGGATCTGTGGTCTCCACAGAGCTGTGCCTGTGGTTTGAGGGGTCTGGTAAAAGGAAAATTACTTTGTTATCGTTTTGTTCAACTTTTCCTCCCAAAATTATCATGTCCAAAGGTATGTTATCGTTATCATAGATCCAGAAAGACAATAGACAGATTGACCTTTGTCAAGGAAGATGCCAGCCTAGGACATGACTCCCCACCATAAACTGCCTTTAGCTAAAAAGTTTTCATTTCATACCGTCCTCTGTGGTTACTTAGGTCTATGAGTTCACAAGGCAGCCACACAGGCCTTCCTGAACTCGTCAGGCTGGAATGCGGCCCTTTTCCTGCACGGCTGTACTACATTGGGGTCCAGAGGCGTCCTTTCATCTGGCAGGGGCTCTTGGTAGGTGATGATGGAGAGCTGGACAATAAAAGAACTGGACAAAGCTGCTCAGCATGAAGTACTTCAATTTTCCCGAATGCTTCTTTTAGCTGTTGTTCTGCTTTTGCCTGCTTGACAGTTGCTTTTCTCACCATCTTATGAGCTTCCTTAAATAGAGTAGCTGTGAGTTTCTCCAATTCCTGTTTAAATTGACCTCATAATTTGGAAAGCCTCTCACACTCTTCATTTTTAACTTCAGTTCTGAGATTTTACAAGTTTTTCTTTTAATCTTTCACAGCCCTTTTCTCTGACTTCCAGACAGAGGGGCTCCATAAACAGGGACAGGCTATTGGTGCTTAACCAGAAAATATTATCATTGTCATCACAAGCTTCTGCTATAGCAGCACCCTGCCAAAACTCCCTGTATGCAATACGGTTGTCCTTTCTGGTAGTTAATTTAGTTAACCTGGCTGGTACTCCAAAGTGTCCGAACAAAGTCCTGGACCTGTAACACGCACGCTAGTGAGGTAGCCTGCCCTTGAGCCCTCGGTCCACACGTGCCAAGAAGGTCTGGAGAAGTAGGTGAAGCACGGTTTACTTCAGGGAAGCCTCCCAAGAGGCCATTCGCCACAGCGAAAGTTTCATCATCAGATGCCCTGATCAACCCACAGAGGCCACTGCTCCACTCAGAGAGGCTCCCAGAGCCGCACAGAGCCACCAGAACTGCAGGGAGGACAGCTGGCGTGCCGCTGGGGTAGGGCTCATTCTGGGATATTGATTTTTATATAGGTCTGAAATCACTGCATCTGTAACTTGAATTCTTCACCAAACCCTGTTATTCAAGAAACCAGCATGCATCTTTTCAGAAAAAAATAAGGAAAAGGACAGACTGAGGAAAATGTAACAAGTTAGGAGTCATAGGAATTAGTGGAAAATAAGTATTCTTCATAGAAATGGAAAAGGATAATTTTGGGAGGAAAGGTTGAACAAAACAAAGTAAAATAAACAAACAGAAAAACCAAAAACACTCAAAGAGAATGACTGCAATTTGAAATATATAATTTAAACCTGAAATTACTGGTATCTTTGATTATTATTTTTAAACTATTTCTCATAGTGTTACCAAATCCAGGTTTGCTTCCCTGCCCTAATGGAAGCCAAACTCCTGACACAGGTGTCGGTAAAAAAGGAAAGAGGTTTATTCAAGTGTCCACATCTTGAGAAGATGGGGATTTTTCCAGTCCTCCAAAGCCCATCTCCAGATCTCAGTGCAGACAAAGGTTTTTATGAGTGTGAGGGAGAGCAAAACAAGGAGATCTGGGAAAGGGCTGTGGACATCAGGCAGTGTCAATGCTGGTCCGTATGTGGATTCTCATGGTCAGTGTCCATGAGGTGGCCATCTGGTTGAATTCCTGTGTCTGGGCAATCGATATTAGTCAAGGCCTTGAAGGCCAGGCTGCTCCTGGGGTTCACACAGGAACAGAAACTCCTGAATTGTCAAGTACAGTACAGAGAACAATACTGTAAAACCTTGATATTTGGACTAATTCGGGTGAGGGTGTGTCATTAAAGCTGAAAGCCCATTATATAATAAAATAGGTTTTCCATATGTGTATGTTAAAAAGTTGACAAATGCATTAGTTTACCTGTTTTTACTTATGCAGACCTGTTTGTATAATTAAAATTAAGTATGTATGAAAAGTTTAAATTCAGACAAGTTTTCTATATGTATTACAGTAAATTTTAAATTTATACTGAATATGTCTAGTAAATGTGTGAATTCACGTCAGCACAAGTCAACAAATGCACATGGCTGGGCTGTGTTTTAGTGTACATCAGAACATCAGCTGGCATGAGTTAAAACTGCTACAGAAAGTCATACCACGTGACAACAGAGCCAACTGCTGGGCACAATTTGGTGTGATCACATGCTAACCATTAATGGAACATTGTTTATGAGTAGTGACTTTGGGATTTAAATCTGTAGACCACAGTTGTAGATATGTAATATTTATACATACTGTAGGAAGTGGGCCTCTGTGATCCATCTCCAGCACAGTCGACTTTTAATGGAAATGGTTACTGAATTTTCCGAGGGCAAACAGGACGAAGGGAGGAGGGCAGAGGATACAAGAATAGGAATGTGCAGGCGAGCCAGCATCATGGTGGAGAACTCCAGGTGCCCGGGACAAGACTCCTCCCGCTGGCCCCAACTAGACATGGGGAGGTGGAGACAACTAAAAAAAACCTCAGCCCATTTTTTTAAATGGCCCAATGGGAGACAATAAGACCTAGGCAACATGTGAGGAAAACTATTCACCCCATAGTACTCAACCAATGAAGAACCAGAGGGGGGACTCTTGCCTCTACCTTAGGGATAAATAGCTTGTGATCACTATTTCTGAGCACCAGTTCAACGTGACCAAGATCCACTCTTGCAAGTACATATTAAAAGTCTCATTTTTGCCATACTTCTGTCTGAGTCCATTATTTTAATTCTGACAGGTGAGCATTTTTCACAATACTACCCATGATAAATAAATAAACTACAGTGTTTTCTTCTAATATATGGCCTTTTTGCTAAAATTTGTTAAAAATAACAATGAATTAATTTTTTAAAATAACCCGTTAATTAATAATAAGCAAATCTTGATTAAAAGCATTTTATTTTATTTTATTTGGAGTTTACAACTTTTTTAAAATTTAATAAATCTTTATTGTCCAGATTGTTACCCCGCAATCTCTGTCCTCATCCAGAGGTGTACAATTTTTGTCCAGACTCTTCCCATACCCCTCACACCTTTCCCCCCCACAAGAATTGCAATTCCATTGTCTTTCTATACCCCTGATTCTATTATATTCACCAGTTTATTCTGTTCATCAGATTGTTTTATTCACTTGATCTTTAGATACACTCATTGACAGATATGTATTTGTTGTTCATAATTTTTTATCTTTACCTTCTTCCTCTTCTTAAAGAATATCTTTCAGCATTTCATATAATATTGGTTTGGTGGTGATGAACTCCTTTAGCTTTTCCTTATCTGTGAAGCTCTTTATCTGATCTTCAATTCTGAATGATAGCTTTGCTGGATAGAGTAATCTTGGTTGTAGGTTCTTGCTATTCAGCACTTTGAATATTTATTGCTACTCCAATTTGGCCTGCATAGTGTCTGTTGAGAAATCAGTTGACAGTCATATGAGTGCTCCCTAGTAGGTAACTAACTATATTTCTCTTGCTGTTTTTAATATTCTCTCTTTATCTTTTGCTCTTGGCATTTTAATTATGATGTGTCTTGGTGTGGTCCTCTTTGGATTCCTTTTATTTGGGATTCTGTGTGCTTCCTGAACTTGTAAGTCTATTTCTTTCACCAGGTGGGGGAAGTTTTCGGTTATTTCTTCAAATAGGTTTGCAGTATCTTGCTCTCTCCTTCTGGCACCCCATAATTTGGATGTTGGTATGCTTGAAGTTGTCCCAGAGGCTCCTTATACTATCTTCATATTTTTGGATTCTTTTATGCTTTTCCAGTTGAATATTTTTTGTTTGTTTGTTTGTTTGTTTGTTTTGCTTCTTTGTATTTCAAATCTTTGACTTGATTCTTGCAGTCCTCTAGTCTGCTGTTAGGTCTCTGTATAATATTTTTTAATTGTCAGTTTATGCTTAATTTCTAGTTTGTCCTTTTTCATATCCTCAGAGTCTTGCTAAATTTATCAGCCTTTTCTAGAAAATTCTTGAAAAACCTTATAATTATGGTTTTGAACTCTATATCCAGTCATTTGCTTTCCTCCATTTCTTTCATTTGTAACCTGTTTCTTTGGCAGCTTCCCTGAGTTGACAGAGTGGCTTTGTGTGCTAGGTGTCCTATAGGGCCCAGTGGCTCAGCCTCTCCAGTTACCTGAGGTGGACATTATTGGTGCACCCCTTTGCGGGCTGTGTGCACAGTCTTGTTGTAGTTAAGCCTTTATTGTTGTTAGTATCACTGGGAGTAATTGACCTCCAGGCCAATTGGTTGTGAGTATCACAATTGGTTGTGAGTATCACAATTGGTTGTGTCTATGCTGGGAGAACTTCTGTGCTAGAGACACCTTTATGAGACAACACTTGCAAAAGCCTCTGTGCTCAGCTTAGATGTGGTGGAGTCTCAGGGTGGAGCAGTCAGCATTGGTTCCCCATCAGCCCTGCCCTAATAGGCCCCTGTGTCTGTGTCCTGTGGTAATCGCTGCAAGCACCTCTGAGAGAAAGCCACCCTCGAGTTTTGCCCTCTGCCAGACAGTCCAGTTTCTCCCTGAATGGTGTGGGTCCCCAGAGTCTCGCTTGAAACTGGAGTTCAGTGCAGTCAGGAGCTTTTGTCTCCCTCAGACTTGAGAAAGCCAGCCACACACTCGGTTGCCAGTCCTCTCCGCACATGCATTTCAGTAATTCTGCCTCCTGCACCTCCTCTGAGTCTCAGTGTGCTTTTCTCTTTCCTTCTAGTTGTAGAATTTCCACTCAGCTAGCCTTTCTGTGGTTCTGGATGATGCCCATTTTGTCTTTTAGTTGTAGTTTTGAAATTGTTGTGCGAGATAGCAGTTTAGGTGTTTACTTATGCCGCCATCTTGGTTTCTCCTCAGTTAAAAGCATTTTAAAATTGACAGGGTGTTCATTTTCACATGTGTCATACAGACTGGAAATTTTGTCCATTAAATCCAAAGTCCACTAAATCAAGGTCTGCAACACTGAGGGTGTACTGTGTCAGGGTCGAGTGACAAGCTGAGTGTAACGTTTACTCAGATTTCCAGGGGAGCTTTAAATGAGTGCAGTATGTTCATGCCCTGCTGTAATAAATTAGCTCAAATATGCAGAAAGTCATGAATCTATATAATCAGCATTTCTATATCCACTTCCCAAATTATCAGATTTTAATAACTTACCAAATGTGTTTATTTTTAAAATAATGCATCATCATTCTTAATTGAAAATTTACAAGTAAAAATCAACTATAAGGCATGAAACATATACTTAACATATTTCCTCCCACCTCCCACAGGCTTTACTGTTTGTTCCTATGCTCTACCAACTGATTACGGTTGGTTTAAAAATCACCACCCTTGATGGAAGGAGCGGAGACTGAATTTTTTAGAACAACTAGCCTGGCTTTATGAATAATTACTGAAATTTTGATTTATGAAAAATGAATAACCACAAACCATATTATTTTATTTCTGTGAAAAATTCCAGACATTTTTAAAGATAGGGCAAAGGTTAGGAAGAAAATAAAAAAATACTTTTTCCCTCTGAACTTTAGTAATATTTTAGAATGATTTATCAGGTTAAAGTCTAGTTTGATCTGGATCAAGAGTTTTACAGCCATTCCCCTCTTCCATGTTTTCACTTTCTGTGGTTTCAATTATTAGTAGTCAACCGTCCAAATGTATCTATAATAATAAAAGCATAATATGCGAATTAGACCAGACAGCCGAACAACCTTCCAGACATCCTTCCAGATGAAGCCAGGGGCTTGTGAGGGCTGAGCCCCTTGAATGAATTTCATGCATTGGGCCTCTGGTTAAATAGAGAATTGCAGAAATAAACAATTCTTGGTTTTAAATTATGTGCTATTCTGATTATCACGATGAAATCTCACACCATTGCACTCTGTCCCACCTCCCTGAAACGTGAATCATCTCTTTGTGCAGCCTCTCTGTTCTGTATATCCTCTCTGCCCATTACTTATTTAAAAACCATCTCAGTTATAAAACCAGTTATCAGAGAGAGGGGAGGGGTGGCGGGAGAGAGAAACCAATTCCCATAACTTTTATTGCAGTATAATGTTATAATTGTTCTATTTTATAATTAGCTATTGTTGCTAATTTATTGCCATGCCTAATTAAGGAATTAAACTTTGTCATAGATGTGTATGTATAAAATAATTACATATAGGGTTTAACACACCCAGTGTTCAGGCATCCCCCGGGGTCTTCTCGATAAGAGTAGAGTACTGTATAAAAAGGTAGTTTTGCTGTCTATTTTCCACAGTGCAAGGTTTTCCCCGCTGTCAGGTGTCTGCCTCACGGAACAAAAATAGGTGCAGTGCTGTCTTTCTGGTGACAGCAATTACACAAGACCGCTTCCTGGATCCTCCACTGAGACTCCGCTTATTCCCTTAGCATTTCCCAATACTTTCGGCTTCACCAACCCCGTCAGTGCCGGCTTGCCGGAAAGGGTCCTTCCCCAGAGATGCGTTCACCAGATTCCCCGAGGCCACCTCTTAGCACCTATTGTTTTCCGGTCCTGAAGTGGGGTGAGCAGTTAAAATGCCATTTTATGTGAAAATGTAATAACTTTAAGGAACAGTGCAAGTTTTTAGTATTATCTACAATTTCAGCAACTTCCCAATCCTTTTCTTCTCCTTCATGCTTAATCACCAGTCCTCGGTTACCCCTACCTCATTCTCACTCCACAGCCCTGCTTGTGTGGCATCTGTCGTACTGACTAAAAATCAAGTAATTCCTTCCTTTCATAGTATCTAAAATAAATAAAAACGAAAGTCAAAAATTTCCTCTCAGTCATCTCTCTGTCACACAATGATTGAGCCATTACTGTCCCCTTGTTTGTTTTAGTCTGTGAAGTTGTTCTGGGAAATATTTGTGTCTTCAGATTGCTCTTCAATTCTAACACAACAGCTTGACTGGGCCTGGGATGTTTGGAATCCGGAAGGAGATAAAATAAGAATCCACGCAGTCTTCTAGCCAGTTTTGTTTTAGGAACCATCCCTTCCCCTTGGAAGGTCTGGACAGCTGGCAGGGGTTGGAAAGGCCCACTCAGTCACGTGCTACCTTGTTCTGCCTTTCATTTACCTTCTATTGATTGGCCACTAGAAAGGTCACAGTTATCCAGACTAATAACCAAAATGTGCTGGGTGTTGTAAGAAAGAAAAGATCCTCATCATTTGCTGGCCTTGTCCTCCCCTAATTCTATTTCCTTCTTTTAGAATTGCTCAAAGGTCCTGTCAGAATGGCTATCAGCAATAAATCAACAAATAACATGTGCGGTGAGAATGTGGAGAAAAGGGAACCCTCGTGTAATGTTGATGGGAATGCAGACTGGTGCAGCCACTGTGGAAACCAGTATGGAGTTACCTCAAAAAATTAAAAATGGAACTGCCTTATGACCCAGCAATCCAATTTCTTGGAATATATTCAAAGAAACCCGAAACGGTAATTCAAAAGAATACAAGCACGCCTACATTCCTTGCAGCATTATTTACAATACCCAAGCTCCGGAAGCAGCCCCTGTGCCCATCAGCAGATGATGGATAAAAACGTTGTGGTACATCTGCACAATGGAATACTACACTCGTGTAAAAAAAAAAAAAAAAAGGAAATATGGCCCTTTTCAACAACATGGATGGACTTGGAGATTATTATGCTAACTAAAATAAGCCACAGAAAGACAAGTACCATATGATTTCAATTACACCTGGAATCTAATGAATAAAATAAACTAACCAAATGGAAGTAGACTCAGGGATAGAAAAAACAGGCTGACAATTGTCAGAGGGGAGAGGATTGAGGGCTGAATAAAAAGGGTAAAGGAATTAAGCAAAATAAAAAAGATTTATTGGACACAGACTTCAATATGGTGATTTCCAGAGGGAAGAGGGATGGGGGAAGTAGTAGAGGGTCAAGGGGGAATGGTGATAGAAGGAGACTTGACTTGTGGTGGTAAACACAATAAAATACACAGATGACATCCTATCTAATAAAAGAGTAATATGCAAATTGACTGTACCTCTGATCAAGCCATGCCCACCAGCCAATCAGGAGCTGGGGCAGAGCCAGCACAGGCTAAGGCCGGGGCTGGGGGGTGGAGCTAAGGCAGCTGGCAACAAGTGCGTGGCCCCTGGGGCTAGGCGGTCACAGTCAGCCTGGGCGAAGGCCTGGACTGGAGCTGAGGCAGCTGGCGCTGAGCACGCAACTCTTGGGGGCATAGCTGAGGCAGCCAGTGGTGAGCGCGTGGCTCCTGGGGCCAGGTGGTTGCAAGTAGCTGGGGCTAAGGCCAGGACAGGAGGGTGAGGGGGGATGGAGTTGAGGTGGTGAGTGTGCAGCCTCCAGGGCTGAGTGGTCCTCGGTGGCCAGGGGTAAGGCCAGGGCTGAGCCCAGCAGGGCAATGGCTGGGTGTCCAAAGCCTAAAGTCTCGGCCAGAGGCTTTAGGCCTTGGGCAGGCTGGGGGTTAGAGGTCAGTAGGACATCCCCTGAAGGCTCCCAATATGTGTGAGGGGGCAGGTTAGGTTGAGGGATCACCCACCCCCAGTGCACGAATTTTGTGCACCGGGCCCCTAGTCCTATCTAATAAAAGAGTAACATGCAAATGTGACCATATCTTGGCTCCTGATTGGCTATGCTACCAGCCAATCAGGAGCAGGGGGCACTGACAGCAGGAAGGGAGGAGAGGGGCGTGGCCATGGTGCAGCGTGCACTCCCGAGGGGTCAGACGGCTGCGGGGCACACTGTCTGTGAGGTGTGCTGTCGGAGAGGCGTCCACCTGCTGGGTTGGCGTGGGACCCCCCCCAGTTCTGGGTGCATTTCTCTGCTCCTTCAGTCTCCATGACCTCATGCCATTGTCAGTGGCAGTGTGTGCGAGTCCAGTAAGGTCACCCTTTCCCCAAGCACCACGCACATACCGTGGCTCCCCGCCTCCTCAGGCCAGGATCGGAGTTGGGAGGCTTCCAACCAGGTGCTCGGCTTCTGGAGATGCTGAGGAAGGCGCGCCCTCAGCGGGGCTGCAGCATCTCCAGTTTCTCAGCTCACGCCCTCTCCCCAGGAGGCTGGGGAGGACATAGATGGCAAAGTTCTTTAAGCCACGACAGTCAGAGTAGTGGGACTTGGCCAGGCAGGCACATAGAGGGGCTGGGACCCTTTCCGGCCCTGGGGTTAGGCAGCATGCCCTATCGTCCTGGGTGACTGTGGGTGCCTGTGTCTGTGGCCGGCCTGAGTGAAGCTGGCCCAGGTCCTGGGTGCCTATAGCTGGCCAGAGGGAGGGAAGCCTGGGTCCCAGGTGTGGGGCAAGGCAGAGGCAGTTAGGAGCAATCAGGCCAGCAGGGAAGCACTTAGGGGCGATCAGGCAGGTAGGCAGAGGTGGTTAGGGGTCACACATCCCCGAAGGGGTCCCTGATTGGAGCAGGTGCAGGCTTTGCTGAGGGAACCCCCCCTCAGTGCACAAATTTCGTGCACCGGGCCACTAGTATTATATAATTGTCTACCTGAAATCCATGTAATTTTATTAACCAATGTCACTCCAATAAATTCAATTTTAAGAAAAAGAAGTTCAAATGGCTGTCTAATAGTGAAAAAGCTTAAAAATTTTACTGACTGGAAATATGATTGTGAGAGTGTTTGTCCTAGGGTAAGTTTAATCATTTCGGAACTAATGAAATACCTTCCAGTTGGAAGTAGAAAGGAATGATTCCTCTCATGGCATCCATGGAATTCTGACCTAAAGCAATTATTTTATTCTAATCATCAAGGTAAAGTTTTCTCAGTCCCCAGATTTCATACTCCCAAGTGTGTATCATCTTCTATACTCAGTCTTGCTTCTGGGTTATATTTCTATTTGAAATCTTCCATGGCCTCCTTTATTTGAATACCTCAAAATAGTCACTGAAAGTCTTAAGGGCTAGAACCACTTAAAATAGAAAAATCTGAGAATGAAGAAATAAGTATATGTGTTTTATAAGATGCTTAGAAACTAGTTTATAGGAAAATGTAAAAACAAAGAAAGTAAACTGTACTTTATTGAGTGCCCACTATGTATCAGGCACTGTAGTAGAAACTTTCACGTTAGCATATTTACTCTGCATAATAACTCTATAAAGTAAGAATTATATCCACTTTGCAGGTAGGAAACTAAATTTCAGAAAGAATAAATTTTATTGTCCAAAGTCATACACCTTTTAAGACAAGATCTAAACCCAGGCCTTTATTATCACAACACGTATTTGAGCCTTGTTAATTCACGTAATGCTTTTCTTCAAACACACTCAAATAGCATTTATTGAGAGAGAGAGAGAGAGAGAGAGGCTGGGGCTGAGGGTGGGCCCAAGCAGAGACACACACACAGGGGCACCTGCTCTGAGCGTGCCCCCGCCCCAGCGGACACGTACCAGGGGAGCCCCTGCGCACGCTGCAGGGGAACACCTTTTCTGGCTGTTCACTGGCTAAGCTCCCTGTACGCCACCACTTGAAGTGCTCTTGGTAACTTGGGTAATAAGAATCCAAGAAGGTGATTTAGGTTTTTCCACCTGAAGGAAAAAACAAAGGTCTGCTGCTGGATGGGCTAAGAAATGTTTGGCTCAGTGGACAGAGCCTTGGCCTGCAGGGTCCAGGTTCGATTCGAGAGTATGTACCTAGGTTGCAGGCCCCTCCCTGCTGGGGCCCAGGTGTCCCTCTCACATTAATGTTTCTTTCTGTCTTTCCCTCTTCCACGCTCTCTAGAAATCAATGGAAACATATCCTCAGGTGAGGATTAAAAAAAGAAAGAAAGAAAGAAAGAAAAGAAAAAAAACAAATGTCATATCCTATGAAAGCCACATCTTTAAAAATGCCTAAGAAAGTTGTCATTTTTTCATGGTGGAGGGACTGAAATCTGTGTTGATGAAAACACCTTGGTGGCTGTGGGGGTCAGCAGTGGCAGCAGCAGCGGGGTGATGGGGCTGGTGCCCTCCCCTGATCAGCCCGGTCACCTCCACAGAGGGAGGCTAGATTTCAGCTTAGGCCATCCTCTGTGGGCTCCCGGACTCTGAGAGTGGGCAGGCTGGATTGAGGGACCCCCCACTCCAGTGCAAATTTCATGCACTGGGCCTCTAGAATATTATATGATCCTGACTGGCCTAGTACATTACAGAATAAATAATATGTAAAATTTAGACCCTGACATCAATAACCTTAATCTGAATATATTCCATTTTTTCTAAATCAGAGACAGTAATCATAAAAAAAATTGGGGAGGTAGGACAGGGGGGAGGTACAGAGAAAAATGCAACTAATATGTTAGGAAAAGATACTGAACTATTGGAGACATGGGAAACATCATGGAAAAGGGTTAATAAAATCAACCTCCTTAATGGGCTTATCATTTTATCCACATTCACCTTGTCCTTTTACCTTCTTTCATAGAGGATTCAATATTAGAATGGGAGTTCCCCAAAAGCAACTGCAGCTCAATCCTATCATTACACAGACGAAGACCCTCCAGCCCACGGAGTAAGCAACGCAATAAAGTTTACCCATCTAAAAAGGATCAAACTTGGACTTCAGACTTGTTCCTTGTCCAATTTTATGCTTCTTCCACATGCCATTGTGCCAAAATATTCTTAATATTAATTAAGTCATTCTTCAAGAAATATTAAGTCCCAAGAGTGTTCTAGAGCCTGAGATAGATACTGGGGAAATAATAGGGAACATGCTAAGTGTGATCCCTGCCTTGCAGTGATTATATTTTAGTAAAGATTATCATTCCCCTCCCGCTGTAGCTAATAACACAAGCACAGAATAGAGCCACAGAACATTTGTTTATCCTTCCTGAAGTTTAAGTGATGATTAGTTCTGTGAATGTCTTCTTTTTATATAAATGTTTCCTTTTGACTTTATGACTTTCATGACTATCATCTATACTAGAGGAAGGTGAGAAAGAACTGTTTAGATAAGTGGTTCTAATGCTTTAGAATCATTTGTAAGATTTGTTAAAAGACAGTTTGCCAAGCTATACCCCAGAGTTTGTGATACAGAATAGGTCAGGACTGGGCCCCAAGGATTTGCATTTCTAACAATTTCCCGATGATGCTGATGCTGGTGTGGGGACCACACTTTGAGAAACACTGGTTTAGATCATCCCCAGAATGATCGGGCTCCAAGATGAAATTCAGGACAGAGTAGGTGGCTCATATCATCTCTTACTGATGGTGATGAGGCCAATTATTCTGATTTTACACATGAGGAAGCTGAAGCAGGTGAAAAATTAATGGCTTGTCCAGTAACAGCTGTGTTTCTCCTGACTGATAATGAATGCCAGAGGTCAGCTTTCTCCAAACAAAATCAAAAAGGTCTACAAAAAGTAACACTTAGGTCTTATGGAATATTCAAGAAATATTCTTCTCTTTCTCAGTCTGAGAATTATTTTAAAAAAGACTGATGAACCCATTCTTTTCAACCTGATTCTTGAAATCCAACAATCTTTGTAACGCCTGTTCCCAGTGGTTACACCCATTTCAGTGAGAAGTTGAGGGACTAGAAAAATGGTTTACACTGAGGACGGAAGACCCACATTCGGGCCCAGGCCCAGGCACCGGGCGTTTAAACCGCCGAATTAAAGCAACTCAGCTCATCCCTCCATGTGCGACTGAATGACTGGAAAGATGCCGTCTGCAATCTTATCAAGCTCCAGCATTTTGCACCTCTCTCCTGTTCCCCTGGTTACGAACGGACTGACAGGCGGGGCGCCGCGAGGGGCAGAGCCCTCTAAGTGTCAGTCTCTTCTGGAGACAGGCCCTGGCAGCACACTCGCCCCTGATCTGAAGCAGGCTCCTGTTGTGGCCCAGTTACAGACAGGAACCACAAGGATCTCCATAGGAATACCATGCTACATGTGAAAACGACATTTACCAAAGAAACGCGAGCCACAAAACCCACCTGAGTAGCTCATTATTATTCAGTCAAGGTTAACTTAATGCCAAGGGATGGGAGAGGAAGAGGTAGGAGAAGGCTTGCCATCTGAGCAGAGTTCCAAAACCAGCAGCAAAGCATCAACTTAAATGTAAATGCATTTCTGGCTTACTCAGAAAAGAATTTAATATCCAGAAGCCAACCAAGGACACAACTGATTGATGCAAATGTTTTTATTTCCAGCTAGCCGAAAACCAGAGGAAAATAACAGTGACGTGCTAAAGGATAGGGACTCCTAACCCCCATGTGTCACCCCGTATTAGAATCAAGCTCAAAGAACTTATAAGATGAACATGTGAGTTTTCTGGGCATTTTCAGGAATAGACCAAAGCAGCAAATAGCCACCAAATCTATCCTATGCATTCCTTTCAGGGCCATCTGAGCCACTGCTGTTGGCTTTATTTCTTTTATCCTGATGAGACCTGAATCCCCTTTAAATGGAGTGGTGCACTTTTAACAGCTCTTCCTACTTCTCCTGCAAAGAATCTTATTCCATTTTACACCTGGTGTTTTTCTGCCAGCACAGTCCCTGCCTGTTAGCTCCGCTCCCAAAGCAATCCAAACCAGGGATGAGCCTGTTGCCTTCAAGAAACGATGCACCTTAACTTCTGCAGCCACCTCAGGCTTTCCCTACTTTTCCAGAATTTTTTCAGAAAACAAAATAACGTTTGAAGCACACAAAGCTATAAATCAGAATCAGGAAACAAGGTCATGCATTTCACAGCACATGATCCAAAGGAATGTGCCAAATTGGCCATTAGTCACTTGAATTGACATAATATGTACCTGGGCTGTCATTTTATTTTTACCATTTGCCCTTATTGCCTTCTCCTTTCTGGGAAGTTTCTTTCAACTCAGCAGCTTCCCAAATGCGTTCCTTTGTTTGATAATCACTTGAAGGCACTGTTTTAAAAATAATCCTTCTTCCTTTTTATTTTCTCTCTGTCCTACAGGACAGCGAGCAGCTCCTGAGCTATCTGCGCTGAGGCAGGTGGGGAACTTGCTCACAGAGTGCCCCTCAGTGCATCAGAATTGTTTATTCTCAGCCACACCACAAGTGAGTGGTGATGAGGGAAGAGAGACACAAATTGAAAGAATTGCTTAAATAAAAAGCATTATTAACTGAGAGGGGAGGCCAACAATACAAAACATTTGCTTCCATAAAATAATTACTATGGAGAAAAAAATCTGCAACTTGAGTCAAGTTTTATATGAATTCATACCTCAAAAGTTATATAATCGTGCTAATATGTTTAAACTGAATTTCAACCAAAGAATTTTTCAAAATGCAACCTAGCATATCTTAAAAGGCGTAAGACTGTGAAGGCTAATTACGAGTTCCTATAGTCCAATCCTTCTGGAATAGTCTCCTAGCTGAATCCTCAGGAGCTTTGCATTTGGTATCTGGGCAGACAAAGCCCCTCAGCAGCAGCAACAACAATCTAACTATGCCACACTTCCAGGAGCCTCTAGGAAATGACTGCAAAATATTTGTCTCCTGGCAAAGGATCCATGCCCCTGAAATGAAGTGATTTATTTTCAGGCCACCCTGCCTTCTGCCATGCCAGCTTCAAATACCACACAGCACACGACTTGTTAACCCGCCCCACTCAGGCATCCTACTGTTGAGCCGGAACAGCACACAGCTGGATTTTGCTGGGTAACAAATCCTTAGAGAGCCACATGTACCATGCTGGAGATAATCATAATTGATCTCTGTATGTTCATCATTTGTAGATAAAAAATAACAAATGAACATGCAGACTTCCCATAAAGTCTCACTAGTGTTGAGAATCCTTTAAACACACCAGCCCATTCTTTAAGAGAACAACGAGGATGGCCTGGATGTTAATGAACAGACTGATGAGTATATAAAGCAGGATTACCAGGTTCTAAAAGAAAACTCATCTGAGCTAAGACACTGACATGCTAGACACGTTGGCCAAGGCACCTCAATTACTTGAACAGTAAAATTGAACAAAACAAAAATCTTGATAAAAATTAATGTTGGATTTAATTTCTGTGATGAGCTTTCCATAGTAATTTACAATTCCAAAGATGACAATCAAAACACAAAACAAATGTTAAAAGTGCCAGCACAAGAGTGGGTTGTATCACTTAGGCTGTCAAACATATTATACAAAGTCTCTTAAATCAGCCTGTGTAGTATTCTATTAATGTAAAGCACATTACACAATGTCAATTTAAATACTTCATATTGGAAATATAGTGTGCTATGTAGTTTTAAGGAGAAAAGGAAGTTTACACTTTTTTATCTCCCTACACAATTGAAAAATAATACCATTTCCTAGCAATTTCTTTAAAGAAAAGCTGCTATGGTCAGGTTACAGGGAAAGGTTTACCAAGTGCTCTGTGGGTTCCAAAGAAAAATAAGGTAGATTTTAGGGAGGTAATGAGAACGTTTATGCTTCTAAATTATAACTAGATCTTGAGTACTTAAGAACATTTAATGTGACATTTGCTAATTGGAAAGGGGTAAAAATGAAGTACAAAGGGGATAAAGAAAGATAACACTTATTAATCCTATTAGTCCAGGGAACATTGATGGAAGGGAGGGAAGCTCTACCAGCTCTAAGCATTCAAGATTTAAAAATCAGGTGAAAAAAGTATTTTTGCTCTGAGTTTACAAATTGATACAGGGTCCTTGACTCCCTTATTCAAAATCTGAAATAACTGCAAATAAACCAGGCATCCACCTTTATCACTACTATTTATATTGAAGATCCCAAATGTTTGTTTTTATCCCAGACACTTTCCAGATCCAAATTTCTGTCAAACTTTTCCCATATTTAAAAAAAATCCTTAGAAATTGTCTCAGTACTCCCCACACCCACACCTAATACCTTTATAAGTCCCTGTTTGTCTGGGACAGTTCCAATTGATGCCTGCTGTCCTGGGGCAATCATTAATAGTGAGTGTTGCCTTTCAGTGTCCAGACTGGAAGGATAAATTACATGCTCGCTGTATCACATTCTCCACCTCTTCCATTCCACTCATCCAGCTTTAGGTGAGACTATATCGTTGTCCTTAGCTCAGACTGCTAAAATAATCTATTGACTGGTCTTCCAATCTGCAGGGCATCCTTTCCTTTCTCCAATTCATTCAGCACACCACTTCTTCTAGATGATTTTTGTAAAATAAAAATATATAATAAGGTCACTTCTCTGCTTCATTCAATTTGCCTACTTTCGAAATAAAGTTTAGAGTACTAAAATTCAGAGTCCTCCATGATTTGACTTCACTCAGTAAATCTCCCATCACATCTTTGTTGAATTAAACGATATGAAAACTTCCTTATTAATAATAATAATGTCAACTTAGAATTAATTTTCCAAGATGCTTAAAGTATTAAAGAGCCAATATTGCAGGTCCTGACCAACTTATTTTCTAGTAAAAGATAGGAGTTATGGGACACTCTAACTACAGTTCCAATAGTGTTTCCAAATACTGCATCAGTCTTTTTGCATTTTTATTTATTATTTTTTAATTTAATAAATCTGTATTGTTCAGATTATAACAATTGTTCCTCTTTTTTCGCCCTATAGCTCCGCTCCACCCAATTCTCACCCCACTCTCTGCCCTTACCTCCTCCCCACTGGGGGGGGAGGTTGGGGAAGGGCGCCAAGGGGGGGCTGTTCCTCAGCCCTGCCTGCACCCTCTCTAATCTGGAACCCCTTGAAGGATGTCCTACTGCCAGCTTAAAGGGATCAGGCCTAAACTGGCAGTAAGACATCCCTCTCACAATCCAGGACTGCTAGCTCCAGCCGCTCACTGCCTGCCTGCCAGATTGTCCCTAACCACTCTGCCTGATGCCCTGCTCACCCCCAACTGCCCCCCCCCCCACCAGCCTGATCACCCTCTACTGCTGCTGGCCTGCTCACTCTAAACTGTTCCCTCCGCTGTCCTGATCACCTCCCATTGACCCCCATTGATGGCCTGCTCACACTTAATTGGCCCCCCTGCTGGTCTGCTTACTCCCAATGGCCCCCGCCATCCCATCCTGGCTTGATCATCCCCTGGCGACCCAAGGTCCCAGTCCCTCCTGTTTTTTCTTTTTCTTTTCTTTTCTTTTTTTCTCCAGTGCCTCCTTGAGTGGAGGCCAGGGCTGGCTGGAAGCAAGTATCTAGGGTTTATTTATCTTCTATAATTGAAACTTTGTAGCCTTGAGCAGAGGCCAGGGCCAGCCAGGAAGCCTGGCTTCCTCCATCATCAGTGGCAACCCAAGCCTCCTGCTCTCTCCAGCTCTGTGGCTGGCTGCCATCTTGGTTGGGTTAATTTGCATACTCACTCCTAATTGATTGTTGGGCACTGGCTTGGTATAGCGCAGTGATTGTTAATTTGCATGTTTCTCTTTTATTAGTGTAGAAGTGAATAGTGTCTCCTCACACCAAGAACTGGCAAATGGAAGTCCTGACAAGGCGAATGAATGATACCGCATACCTGCAACTGAACTTAGGGAAGCATATATGGAAAAAAGCCTAAAATTGGAAGTGAAAGTTCAAACTCTCAACTACATTTCAACAGAGTCAAAGAAGCCTCCTTAAAAAACCTTTTCTGTCAAAATTGCAGTGTTGGTTAGAGATTCAAGCAGAAACTCCGGAAAGCACTGCCTCCTGCTGCCTGTATTAGGACAGTACCATAGCATTATACATTTAACTGCCTCAGCCGTTCATAGAGAACTATTTGCATGCCAGAATTATGTATTATAGCTAATGAACAAACTACAGATTTTTCTTTTTTTTTATTGTTGCCACTATTGCAGATGTTTCCCATTTCCCCCTATTTACCCACCTCCACCCAGTTCCCAACCCCCTTCCCTCTGGCCATCACCACACTGTTGACTGGGAATGGGTTATCTATATGTGTTCTTTGGCTAATCCCTTCATCTTCTTTCATTCAGTCCTCCCTCCGCCCTTCCTTCTGACAGAGACTATTTAGGAAATATCTTTTTTTTTTTTTCCTGGATAGATTGCATCTAGTTTGTAATAGTAAAAGAAGCTGCACTGGTAGAAATGTCAATTATGCAAATTATAATTAATGAACATCATTGTCTCTGTATGCACAGCTGTGCTTGCATGTTCTTCCTCTGTATAAAATTTTAAACCAAAGGAAAATGAGAGCACACCATACTAAATGGAAGAGGTTATTTTAAATCAACATGTCCTTGAGGCTCTGTAAGATTCCAGACAACTCAAGTCAAAGCATTTTTGTGGACTGAAGCAAGCATATATACTTAGAAATAAAAATGTAGGATCTATAGGATCTGCAAACTCCTTAACAGAAAAGTTCAAATATCACAATAAGAACAAGGAAAATTCAATTAAAGAGGAAATAACTTGTGCTGAAAAAACATGTTACAGAACATGTAATTCAACCTTTCTGCCACAAGTACACCTAAGAAAGGAGGCTCTGAAACAAAAAAAATAGGTGACTTAGGCTAAGACTGTGAGTGAGGAACCATCTGATGTACTTCATCAACAGCTGTTGAAAGGCAACTCTGGAGACAGATACGACTTTTATATTTTCAGGTGTAGTCATATGCTTCTACTTTTTCACCTTTGTTATTGGTTTATGTTTCTAAAAGTCCACATGACAACTCTATACAAAATATAATACCAACCGTGGAAATGTGAAACATAGAAATTTTGAAAATTACCCCTAAATCATCTCCTTCTTGTCCCTCTACCATAAATGGTTGCAGTAGACTCCTGCCTGACAATCCAGATTCCCTCCAACATTTTCTCAGCTCAAACCATTTTTCATTCTGATGTACGATTATTCTTCTTAAAGGATAACACTAATCCTACTCTTGTCTACTCAGTGGCTCCCCGTACCTACCTAATTAAATAGAAGTTTATGCTGTCCGTTCACAATAAAGCCCTGATTGATGTTTTTCAGTCTTACAATCACTGCACTACTAACACGATGGTTTTCCATCTTACTTTTGTTGCAGCATCATCATTTTTGTGAATAAAATTTTATAATGATCCAAGTAATATAAAGCAGGTAAAATGGTGTACTATTATATTTTTTTCATATATTCAAATTTATAACATTTTCTTTAATGAAGAGAAATACTAATATTTTTACTTGTACCATATTTGTAGCCCATGGGACCAAATGTAATCTCCTCCAGACAAACATGGTTTCTTTCCATGAGTAAAAGTTTTAATCAACCCTACGTGGATGAGATTATAATCATCTTTAATGGCAAACAGTAAAATACAAGACAGTTGTAACCCTGTGACACTTTGTAATTCCAAGCAATGTTTCAGAATACCAGTTCCAAAAAACATTAATAAGTGTTGCAAAGGAAGTGATCCATCCTATCTAATAAAAGAGTAATATGCAAATTGACCATCACTCCAACACACAAAGATGGCCACCCCCATGTGACAAAAATGGCCACCCACATGTGGACACAATATGGCTGCCATAAGATGAACAGCAGGGGAGGGCAGTTGGGGGTGATCAGGCCAGCAGGGGAGAGCAGTTAGGGATGCCAGGACTGCAGGGGAGAACAGTTGGAGGAAACCAGGCCTGCAGGGGCAGACAGTTGGGGGGGGACCAGACCTGCAGGGCAGGGCAGTTGGAGGAACCAGGCCTACAAGAGAGGGCAGTTGTGGGGGTGACCAGGCTGGCTGTGAAGGGTAGTTAGGGGTGACCAGGTCAGCATGGGAGGGCAGTTAGGCATCATTCAGGCTGGCAGGGGAGTGGTTAGGGGTAATCAGGAAGGCAGGCAGGCAAGCAGTTGGGAGCCAGCAGTCCTGGATTGTGAGAGGGATGTCCAACTGCCTGTTTAAATGCGGAGTCGGACGTCCCTCGAGGGTTCAAGCTGGGCTGAGGGACACACAACCCCGTACACAAATTTCATGCACCAGGCCCCTAGTAATTAAATAATATTGGAAAATATTGCATACTATACTCTCCCACTGGCAGATTAATGTTAGTAGTTTTCATTACAAGCTCAAAAGAAACTGGTTATTTGACCCACTACTTTTCACACTTACTGCCTTCAAAACATCCCCTACCTTTTTATTATGGTTTTTAGAAGAACACTCATGTGATATTATGATTTATAATAAATGTGTATTTTAGTTTTCATCCATGGTTTCGAACTCACAGTTCCCCAAAGTCTTGAAATCCTCTGAGCAACAAGAGGAATAGGAGCATCTTTTGTTATATTTGGTCTCCTATTTTCAGGTTCTGAAATTGCTTCAGAGCCATAGGGTAAAATGGGTGTCATTATTCTTAACAAGACCCTTTGTACCACAACTGAGTTTATGTTAATGAGGTGATTTTTATCTTCCCCTCTCTCCCTCCCTCCCTTCCTCCCCTTCTCCCTCCCTCCCTTCCTTTCTTTCTTCCTCCTTCCCTCCCTCCCTCCCTTCCTTCCTTCCTTTTGTGAGTCCTCTTCAGGAGGGTTTACAGGTTGTCTTACTTAGTACCTGTCTCACAAGTATGTCCCCCAGGCTGCCTCCCATACCCTTCCATAGTAGTATTTTTTATGTCTCTTAGGAAAAGGGCAACAAAATAAAACATAAACAAATGGGACTATATCAAACTAAAAAACTTTTGCACAGAAAAGGAAACAATCAACAAAATGTAAAGACAAGCTACAGAATGGTAGGAGGTATTCAGATATTCTCAAATGAGGTGACTCTTAGAAAGCACCTAAGGATGGGGGCTGGTTGCCAGGGGAACCAACATAAGAAGGGTGGTACTTTTAGTCCCAACCCCTGATTTCTTTCAGGGAAGGAAGAGGGGCTGGAGATTGAATCAAACACCAGTGGTCAATGATTTAATCAATCATGTCTATGTAATAAAGCCTCCATAAAAACTCTAAAGGAGGGGCTTCAGAGAGCTTCCTGGTTGGGGAACCAGAATGCTTCCTTGTTTTAGCTGACCCTCGTCTCCACAGAAACAAAAGCTCTTTTGCTCATATCTTACCCTATGTGTCTCTTCATCTGTTGTTGATACCTATCCTTTAATATCCTTTGTAACAAACCAGTGATTTAGTGAATAACAGTTTTTCGGAGTTCTCTGAGCAAATTAGTCAAACCTAAGGGGGTCATAGGAACCTCTAATTTACAGCCATTTAGTCAAAAAACACAGGGAACAACATAAACTTACAATTGTCATCTGAAGTAGAAGGCAGCCCTCAACCTGTAGAATCTAATGCTATCTCTGGGTGGATAAGTGTCAGAATTGGGTTCAACTGCAAGACACCCAGCTGGTGTCAGAGAATTACTTGTTGGTGTCGGGGAAACCCCTCTTTTACACTGGAATTTGGTACAAATCTATAACTCATGAATACAAATGGCCTGAAAAGGAACCTGGAAAATATCTCTATAACCAACTTGATACTAACTAATTTCATTTCATGTCATATGAAACAAGTATTCTTTTTGGCTAGAGCTCAAAAGAGCAGAGTAGTGGGGTTACCCTAATGATCATTTGTTTTCCTTTAAAAATTTGGCTGGTGAGAGAAACCAAGATGGCAACATAGGTAAACACCTACGCTTTTGACCCACACAACATTTTGAGAATAGAACTAAAGGACAAAATGGACATTGTCCAAAACCACAGGAAGGCTGGTTGAATGGAAGTTCTGAAACTATAGGGACACAGAAGTGCACACAGCTAATCAGAGCCTCGGCAAAGCCTAAGTAAGGTGGAGACTCGTGCGCACGCACACAGAGCCAGAGAGGACCACCTGGCAGGGGAGCTCTCGTGGAAAGGAGACAAAAACTCCAGGTTGCACTGAACCCAGGTCTGTTTCCACTCAAAACCCAGGGGACCCAGGCCATTATGGGGAGAATCTGGACAGAGGTGGAATCCCAGGGGAGGGGCCAAAGGCAGAACTCCGGTGGCATTCGCTTGAGTGTGGAGGGAGGACAACTGGGCCGCTGGAGGTGTCTAGCAGGAGAAAGGAGCTCCGGGCAGTACTGTGAGGGGGAAATCTTTGGGGAACAGCCAGAGGCGGAGCTCCAGGGGTACACACGAGTGCTCATGGTGAGGGCTGCGATCTGTTGAGGGCGATGTGTGGCTGGCATCTGGCGGAAGAGAGAAAAGAGTTCCGACTGCACAGAACCCAGGTGCTAGGCGAAAATCTGAGATTCCATATTCATTGGGGACTAGATGGTCTGGCAGCAGGCAAAACTCGAGGGAGCCTTTCTCACAGAGGTGCTTGCAGCAATTGCCTGTGGATGCTAGGATGCAGTGACCTCATGGGGCAGGGCTTACTGGAAGCCAAGGCTGTCAGCTCCACCCAGAAACTCCGCCCCATCCAAACTGAGCAGAGACTTTGGCAAATTTGCAAGTCTTGGTGCATAAGACTGTCTTCCAGCGTAGACACAGCTGATCCTCACAGCCAGGTGGCCTGCAGGTCAATTTCTCCCAGTGATGCCAACAACAATCAAGACTTATCTGCAACAAGACTGTACATACAATCCACAAAGGGGTGCACCAAGAGTGTCCACCTCAGGTAACAGGGGAGGCCAAGATACCTAGCACACAAAGCTACCCTACCAACTCAGGGAAGCAGTGAAAATGTGGAGAGAAAGATACAGATCACAAACGAAAGAAATGGAGGAAAATAAACAACTGGATATAGAGTTCAAAACCATGGTTATAAGGTTTTTCAAGAGGCTCCTAAAAAAGCCTGGTAAATTTAGCGAGACCCCTGAGGATATGAAAAAGGACCAACTAGAAATTAAACATACACTGACTGAAATAAAAAATATTTTACAGAAACCCATCAGCAGACCAGAGGAACGCAAGAATCAAGTCAAAGATTTGAAATACCAAGAGGCAAAAAGAACTCAACTGGAAAAACAAAAAGAAAAAAGAATCCAAAAATTTGAGGATAGTGTGAGGAGCCTCTGGGACAAGTTCAAGCATACCAACATCAGAATTATAGGGATGCCAGAAGAAGAGAGAGAGCAAGATACTGAAAACATATTTGAAGAAATAATGACTGAAAATTTCCCCCCTGAAAGAAATAGACTTACAAGTCCAAGGAGCACACAGAATACCAAACAAAAGGAATCCAAAGAGGACCACACCAAGACACACCATAATTAAAATGCCAAGAGCAAAAGACAAAGAGAGAATATTAAAAGCAGCAAGAGAGAAACAATTACCTACAAGGGAGTACCCATACAATTGTCAGCTGATTTCTCAACAGAAACTATGCAGGCCAGATGGGAGTGGCAAGAATTTTTCAAGTGATGAATAGCAAGAACCTACAACCAAGATTACTCTACCCAGTGAAGCTATCATTCAGAATTGAAGGTCAGATAAAGAGCTTCATAGATAGGAAGAAGCTAAAGGAGTTCATCCACACCAAACCAGTATTATATGAAATGCTGAAAGGTATTCTTTAAGAAGAAGATGAAGGAGAAAAAGGTGGCTGATTCAAACTAGAGCATGGATGGAACTGGAGAGCATTATGCTAAGTGAAATAAGCCAGTCAAAGAAAGATAAGTATCACATGAACTCACTCATTTATGGAATACAATGAACAACATAAACTGATGAACAAAAACAGATCCAGAGACAGAGAAGTATTGACTGTAAAACCTCAGAGGGATGGTAGGGAAGGGTGGGGGTAAGGGGAAGAGATCAACCAAAGGACTTATATGCATGCATATAAGCCTAATCAGTGGACACAGACACCAGGGGGGTGAGGGCATAAGTGGTTATGGGGGAGGGCAGATTGGAAGGGGTAATGGGTGATGAGGACACATATGTAATACCTTAATCAAGAAGAAATTTTAAAAATAAAATAAAATAAAAATTTGGCTGACATTATAAAATAGAAAATACATATCTTGTTGGAAGAAATTGAAATAAAAATTCAAAAGAGCAGAAGGGTAGGTATTTTTAGTTATATTAATAGGGAAACAAGGTTTTTATATATCACTAAAAGGTAATTTCAGGCATTTGGTTGGGTTGCCCTATGGATTCAGGAGTAGTGTACACATTACTAGGTACCAACTTTTATTTGGTTGAAGTTGACCTTCAGAGATATGTGTGCTGTTACATTTTGTACCTAAATTAGAGCAAATAAATTAAATTGAAGATTTGTTAGAGACAAAAAACACTTTTCTTCTGCTGTGATTTTAATTGCCTGTTTTAGTTTTGTTTTTGTTTTTTACAGAGCGGAAGGGAGAGGGATAGAAAGTCAGAAACATCCATGAGAGAGAGACATCGATCAGCTGCCTCTTGCACGCCCCCTACTGGGAATGTGCCCGCAGCCAAGGTACATGCCCTTGCCGGAATCGAACTCGGGACCCTTCAGTCCGCAGTCCGATGCTCTATCCACTGAGCCAAACGGGTCTCGGCGTGCCTGTTTTAGTTTTTACAATGAACAATTAAGCTTGGTACATAACAAAGAAGGGGTCTGGAGTTAAACAGAAACTGTCTGCAATCTAAATAAATAACTCAAGTAAGTAGAGATCAGAATAACCCTTCTCAACCATTCACAAAGCATTTATTGATTACCTACTTCAGCCATCTGCTTGACACTATGTAGAAAAAGAAAAGTTAGTTATGGTAATATCACCATTCTCTTTATGCATTAAGTGTCTTTTTCATTATCTAATTGGCAAAAGATCTACCATTTATCAGGTCACAGCCCTAAGTTTACAAGCAGCAAGTAATAAAATTGAACTATCACAACATTTTCCCATGGGGCAAGCTCTAAAATGTCAAAGAAATATACATTGCAGAGTGTCATTGTCTTTGTTAAATTTAATTATTCAGCCAAGTGATAGCTATGAGGGCATGGGAACCAAGAATAAAGATGGGGAGGGAGGTGCGAAGCTGGGGGAGGTGGTGGTGGGGGGATGAGTTAGGGAGGTTGGGAGGGAGATGGGACGTGTGTTGATGGAGACTGCTCCACAGATAATCTGACTGTGGCAGCTGTGGAGCTGCACCACTCAGGCCTCCCTTCGAGAGAGAAGCAGGGTCTACAGAGTGGCTGCCACTCACCACGTCTTCAGGCCCTCTGCACTAATGCCAAAGCCATGCCTCCCCCGATGTTCTCCCAGCCAATGACTGAGCACTGCAATGGTACTACTAGAGTTAGTCACTCCTGCCTACTTGGGACTCTTCCAATGGGCCATTGGTGCTTGAGGACTCCCCATTGACCTAGCTGAGGTCTCAGAAGTGCACTGAAATCTGAAGCTGTTCCCACCAACCCTACTTCCTGCCTTCTCTCAATTCCCAGGTTCCATACCTAAACCTGCTCTAGCAGCTCTCCCCACATCCTCCTAATGCCTTTCCTTTTATCATTCACCAGGACCTTCCTCCCAACCCAGATCCCTCGCATGTCTGACCAGCAGAATGCAGTTAAAATTCTACTTAAACTAATATTATAAAGAGTCAGTAATGAATCCAGTTCTGATTTACATAAGACTTCATCAGCAAGTGATAGGAAGTTTCTTTTTAGGCAATTACTTTTCCTAAAACAATGAAGCATGATTTTTTACTTGTCAACTCCTGAGCCTTAGCTATCTCCTCTTTGTACTTATTCTAATACATTCAAGATTGATGAGAAATTCAGACATTTCCCTAAGGTGATTATAAGGCTGTTCAGAATATTACCTCAACAGACTTGTATCTCTGCACCTGTCATTTTGATAAACTATTTTCCTACTGATGGAAGCCTTGAACCTTGTGGAATTTTTTAAGTTCATTCACTATTCTCTGTAGTGTCTTCCCACTTCTCACTCTCTCCCTCCTCTGCAAAAGCCGTAAACACATACTGCCTGAAAATAATGGGACAGGTTAGGTCACTGACCACTATAAGTTCACAATCTTAAATATACACACCAAACAATTCTACATGATTTTAGCTAAAATGCACAAGAAATTATATTGAGGCTGTAAAATGTAAGTTCATGAACCAAAGAAATCCTATATAATAAAAGGCTAATATGCAAATAGACCAAAAGGCAGAACAACCGAACAACCAGTTGCTATGACATGGGCTGACCAGCAGGGGGCATGTGTGGAATATGGCAGGCATTGGCAGCAGTAGGATGATGGAGCAGGTGAGCTGGGGCGCAGACCATGGTGGGGCTCTGGTCATTGTCATAGGGGCAAGTCTCTGCTCATTACTGAAAATTCTTTGCTCATGCATGCTTGTGCTTGCTGCTGGCACCAGCCCCAATTGCACCCTCTGCTGGCACTGGAGGTGCCATTTGCATCCACTGCTGGTGCCCAGTGCTGGCCCTGATCGCTTGGTACTGTCAGCGGGTAAAAATGGCAGCTGCCAGCCCCAATTGCCTCTCAGGGCTTCTTCACCTCCCTGCTCCTGAGGGGCAATCGGGCCAGCAGCCCCCTCTTGCACTCACTGCCAGCAATGGCTCCAATCACACCCACTGCCCATGCCAGCCCCACTCATACCGCAGCCAGTGCTGGAGTCTTTGCTTACACCCGCTGCTGGCACCAGTGCTGGTCCTGATCACTCAGCACCATCAGCAGAGGCGAGTGGTGGCTGCCAGCCCTGATCGCCCTGAAGGCTTCTCCACCTCCACCTGCTCCTGAGGGGCAATCAGGGCAGCAGCTGCCACTCACCCCTGCTGATGCCACCAGCCCTGCTCTCATCCACTGCTAGCACCCACCCCAATTTCTCTGAGCCATCAGCAGGTACAAGCAAAGCCAGCGCCTCAGCATGTGGGAGTGGCGGCAGCAGGAGCAGAGCTGCTGGCAGACGGGATGGGGGGGGCACGGTGGGAGGGGCCAGTTGGAGGTGCGAAGAATGGGCCAAGACCTGCCCCTGTGCCCACTGCAGCCTGGCAGCCCACTGCTCCTTTCAAGGTGCACAAATTCATGCACTGGGTCCCTAGTAACAGTTATAAGGAAAAATAGAAAACTCAGACCAACATGATAAAAGCCCATCTTTAAAGGGCACACATTCCAGAGTGTCTATGTCAGACAGATTTTTCCTTACAGTTTATTTCATACCAGAGAAAAAGCTCTGCACTTTCCACACCAGAAAATTTGAATGCTTTAGAAATCCATTCAGCCCTGGCCAGGTCACTCAGTTGGTTGGAGCATGACCCCATATTATTTTGGGATTTTTAAAATTTAAATTCACCAGAAATGATATAAAAAGAAGTTATTTTAAATTATATTATAAAAATAAACTTTTAGAAATTTGAAACAATTAGAAAGTTGTTTACAGAAACATTATTTTTAAAATAACCTGCTTTTAAATATTATACTCACCCAGGAAATAATACATATTACTAGAAATATTACCGTATTTTTATGATTTGTGGCCTGAGGTTTATGTAAATTTGTTGACAGGAGGCAATATTTATCTTTTCTCTAATCCAGCAGATAGGATTTTTTTATGGGAAATATGATCATCAGGGATATATGTGATCTCCTTCATATGATGAGTTTTCAACACACTGTGGGAGTTTGAGGGTTAGCAATTAATGTCACAATTACAAAAAGTTGTATCCTCCTGTAAACAGACTTACCTAAAAGTTGAGAGAAATGTTTTAATGGAGAAATGATAAAATTACACACCTCTAAAATTGTTTTAAATTGTCAAACTTCTATTTAGCTAATTTGGGATAACCCTTTTCCTTTATTAACTTAGATTAGGAACAGTTTACCAGAGAATAAAAACAAATGCACTTCAAAATTTTTCTCTCATTAGAACACAAATGAACAGGGAGAGAAATTAATATACTCATTTCAGTTCTGAGTAGAAGTTCAAAGTAAAACAAGAATATCTAATACTTAGCAAGTACTTGGTTGCTGAGAAAACAGTAGAAGTATACTTTCTCTACAAGATGACTAAATATGACAAGGTTAATAAAGTTAATTTCTCCAGTAATTTTGAAGATCATGTTAATGAAAACCATCAATAGTCACAGCATGGAAAATTAAGCTGCCTCTGATCAACTCAGTAGTTTCCTAAGAGCACCCTTCGTCTCCATATCCTGCTGAGAAAATAAATCACTCTTAATAAAGATAGTTTGTGTTTTGCAGCTATAAAGACATAGCTTGAATTAAACCAGATCCAGCAATTTTTCCATACTTGCTCTTAATGAAAATTTTCAGATAGAATACATAAAATTAAATTCTACAGGCAATTTTCATTATTCTGGTATTCAGGGATCTCCAAAGGTTGCCATTACATCATTTTATGCACTCACACAAGATTTCATTCCCTCCATAAGCCACTGCAGCCCTTACTCCTGCCTCTGAGCCTTAAATCCTAGTGTTCTCCTTACCTGGAAGCCTTGTCTTCTAGCTCTGCCTCTGAAAAACCTATTTGTTATCCTTCAAGATCCACCGAAAATAAACTGGCCAATCTTGTACACAGTCTTTTCTACCTACTCCAGCTCACATGAATTATCTCCTTTATAATTATTAGAGTAGTTATGCATATTTTTATTTATATGCTTATTTCCATCTCTGAACTCTGATCTGCTAGAGAGCAGGGATCATCTTATTCATCTTTGTATCTGCTCCAGTGCCTATAACAGTGCCTGACACAGAGTAGATACTCATTTAAAGTGTGTGGAACAGGTTAACATGGGAGTGAAGGGAAAGGTTGACTGAAAAGAGGGATTGGGGCACCTCCTGGAGTGCTAAAAATATAAAATATTGTTTATCTTCACTTGGACAGTAGTTAAGTGATAGTTACATAGTATTTTTGAGCTATAATACATATAAATATCTATAATAATAAAAGTATAATATGCTAATTAGACCAGATGACCTTCCAGACAAAGCCGGGACTGTGAGAGAAACCTGGGTCCTCGGTGCCAGAGGAAGGAAGGCCAGCTCTTGCACAAATTTCATGCATTGGGCCTCTAGTATATATATAAGTTCCCTATCGAATAAAAGAGTAATAGGCAGATTGACCATCACTCCAACACACAAGAGGGCTGCCCCCATGTGGTCAAAGATCCTGCCCCCATGTGGACACAAGATGGCCACCACAAGATGGCCAGCAGGGGAGGGCCATTGAAAGGTTCTAGGCTCTGCAAGGGAGGGCAGTTGTGAGCAATCAGACCAGCAGGAGAGGGCAACTGGGAGGGAGCAGGCCTGCAAGGGAGGGCAATTGGGGCTGATTAAGCCTGCAGGGGAGGGCCATAAAGGTGACCAGACCAGCAGAGGAGGGAAGTTGGGGGTAAACAGGCTGGCAGGAGAGCAGTTAGACATCAATTAGGCAGGCAGGGTAGTGGTTAGGGGGTGATCGGGCTGGCAGGCAGAAGCGGTTAGGGGTAATCAGGGAGGCAGGCAGGTGAGCAGTTTGGAGCCAGCAGTCCTGAATTGTGAGAAGTTTGTCCAACTGTCCACATAGTATGTATCTATGTGTTGAAAAACTGAAGTAGCAGTAGAAAGAATCCAAATTAATATATGATGCTTTCTTCTGAAAACGTGGCTTACAATGCTCTTTGATGTTTCAAGTAGTATAGTGTCTAGTTTCACCATTTCGTAAGAATGAAATATTCAATGGATAATAACAATATGAGCATACACACAGAGAGCAAAATGTTTTTCCTGCCTGACTGGCCACTTCATTGTGCTTTTTCTGAACCTGCCATCAGTCTAGGCTCCAGCCCTGACTGAGGAACAAGCCACTCCAACTGTCATTGAGGCCTAACCTGAAAGCTCTAGGAAGCCTTCTTTTCTCGCTGTGGGAATCCATTCTGTCTGCATGAGCTAAAATCCCCAATTGTCTGCGACCCCCAACGTGATGTATGTCCCAATTCTTTCTTGAGTTCCTTCTTTGGCACCTGAGTCAATTTAGTTCAATAAATATTAGAGCCTGCTCTGTGGTAAGTGCTAGGGAGTGGGTTATAATGACGAATGAGGTTTTTGTGTGTTTATGTAGTGAAATACACCTAGCATGAAATATATAATTTAACAATTTTTATGTGTATGATTCAGTGATATTAAGTACTTAATGCTATGCAACCATCACAGCTATCCATTTCCAGACAAATTTTTAAATCAGTCCAAACAAAAACTCTATACTTATTGAATAATAACTTCTCATTACTCACTCTTTCCCATTCCTGATAACCTGTGTTCTATTTTCTATCTCTGTGAATTTCCTATTCCTTGTTCCTCATATAAGTGGAACCACATATTTATTTGTCCTCCTGTGTCTGGCTTAGCATAATGTTTTCAGGATTCATCCATGCTGTAGCATGCATCAGAATTAAATTTCTTTTATGATGGCAAAATATTCTATTGTATATATTTACCACATTTTGTTTACTCATTCAGTGCCTCTTAGTTTTGAAGAGTTTACTGTGGAAAGCATGCCAGTTCTTGCCTACTTCTTTGATGATCTTTGTCCAATTGTTCTCTCAATCGAAAACCTTCTATCCCAAGAAACTTTGTGTTCTGTTTTTGGTTGGCACATATGTGTCTCTTCCACTTCTATTCCATTGTCTATAGTGGTGCTGGCACATAATAAGCATTCAACTAATAGCTGTTCGTTAATGAATTACTTTCCTGGGGTCTCCTGAGAAGACCCTGAAGCTGCTTTCACTTGGTTGTAATACTGCCTTTGATGCTCTGCTCATTTTCTTCTACGTAAGACTTGTGGCATCAGGCTCCTATAGACTCAATATTTACTGAAGTCATCTCCTCAGCTCAGAGTATTTATGACAAATAAGTACAAATGGTGCTGGATTAGGAGTCAAGAGACGTGAATTAGTGGTTCCAACTTGGCTATGCTATAACCATGCCAAGCAACATGCTCCTTGGCCTCAGCAAACTGTGGTCATAGCCAAAAATAAAGGTGCTGAACTGTTCAGTTCTAAAATGGTGCAATGCCAATTAGCATACATCAGAAAAACAATAACTTGGTGAAATTCCTCAAACATATTTGCATGTCAAAAAATGCTTATGATATACAAAAAATTTTAGTCTTCTTTAATAATTCCACTGTATGGGAGAGAAGCAAAGATGGCGGCATAGGTGAACACCTATTGTCCTGCCCCGTGCAACGATTTAGGAACTACAACATAACAGCAGAACAGACAGCACCCAGAATTGCCAGAAAGCTAACTGAATGAAAACTCCACTAACTGGAGTGGAGGTGGGACACTGAGACTCAGAAGCGGCGGGAGCACAGCCTTTCAGACAGAAACAGGTTAGGAGCCGTCCTGGTCGCGCGCGCACGGGCTGGGGCTGGAGCAGCAATGCCCGTCCCACTGCCCGGACTTCCCAGCACCAGGCGAGATCCGTCCCACTGTCCGGACCCCCCAGCGCCAGGCGAGGTCCAGCCGAGGTCTGTCCCACTGCCCAGATCCCCCAGCCCCCAGCGCCAGGCGAGGTCCGGCCGAGGTCCGGGGGACGCACCCTGGAAGCGGGGCGTGGCAGAGGCTCCTGAACTGCGAGTTTCCACGAAAGGGTCGCGCAAACCCGCGACTTGCCCCCTGGAAACTTGTCTCCTGGTTCTGGAAACCATTTATTTTTACAATCCAGGGCTAGACTTTTGGTGTGCAGGCACATTTGGGGAAAGGCGGAGTGGTCTGGCAAGGGGAAGAGACTAGCGGCTTTCTCTTGGAGGTGTCTGCAGCCATCCCCATCCAACAGAGACCCGCGCGCGCAAGCGACGCATAGGACGCAGCTGACGCTACCTGCGCAGCTCAGAGACTCCGCCCATCCAACCTGAACACAGTCTCCCTTCACAGCCAATTGGCCTGGAGGTCAAACCCTCCTAGGGCTAACAACAAAAAGCTGGGTTTAAATTCAAAAATACTGAATACAACCCATAAAGGATTGCAGTAAGAGCACCCACCTCAGGTAACTGGGGAGGCTGAGCCACTGTCCCTTTGAAGATATCCACCACATAAAGCAGCCACCATGCAGAGACATGGAAAGAAATCAGGTGTGAAAGAAATGGAGGAGAAAAGACGACAAGACATAGAGTTCAAAACCACAGTTATAAGGCTTTTCAAGAGGCTCCTACAAAAGGCCGATCAACTTAATGAGAATTACCAGGAAATAAGCAAGACCAACCAGCAAATGAATGAGAATTACAAGGAAATGAATGAGAACCTCAAGCAAATGAATGAGACCCCCAAGGAAATGAACAAGGCCTCTGAGGATACGAACCAGACCCTCAAGGATAAAAAAAAAGGACCAACTAGAAATCAAGCTTACACAGACTGAAATAAAAAATAATACACAAAGTCCTAAAAGCAGTCCAGAGGGCCACAAGAACCAAGTAAAAAATTTGAAATACAAAGAAGCAAAATCCACTCGGCTGGAAAAACAAGAAACAAAAAGAATTCAGATAATTGAAGATAGCGTAAGGGGCCTCTGGGACAACCTCAAGCAAGCCAACATCCGAATTATTGGGGTGCCAGAAAAAGAGAGAGAGCAAGTTAATGAAAACCTACTTGAAGAAATAGTGACTGAAAACTTCCCCCACCTGGTGAAAGAAACTGACTTAAAAGCCCAAGAAGTACACAGAACCCCAAAATATAGGAATCTAAAGAGGACCACACCAAGACATATCATAATTAAAATGCCAAGAGCAAAAGATAAAGAGAGAATATTAAAAGCAGCAAGAGAAAAACAGTTGGTTACCTACAGGGGAGCACCCATACGATTGTCAGCGGATTTCTCAACAGAAACGATTCAGGCCAGACGCGAGTGGCAAGAAATATTCAAAATAATGAAGAACAAGAATCTACAACCAAGATTACTCTATCCAGCAAAGCTATCATTCAGAATTGAAGGTCAGATAAAGAGCTTCACAGATAAGAAAAAGCTAAAGGAGTTCATCACCACCAAACCAGTATTATATGAAATGCTGAAAGATATTCTTTAAGAAGAAGAAGAAGAAAAAGGTAAAAATATAAATTATGAACAACAAATACACATCTATCAACAAATGAACATAAAACTCAAGTGATAGGCTGATGAACAAGATAAACTGGTGACTATAACAGAAACATGGTCATAGAGAGGGAATGGACTGACAATTCTTGGGGAGAAAAGGGTTGTGGGAAGTACAGCAAGAGATTGGACAAAAATCTTGCAACAATGGGAGAGGACATTGGGGAGGGGGAGGTGAGGGTGGAGGGTGGGATAGGTACAGGGTGGAGGGGAGATATAGGGGGATAAAAAAGGGGAAACAATGTAATTAATAAACTGAATAATAAAGAAAAAAAAGAAAAAAAAGAAATACAAATTGAAAGTTACAAAATAGTCACAGAAATGTAAAGTACCACATAGAGAATATAGTCGATAATATTGTAATAACTATGCATGGTGCCAGGTGTGTACTAGACTTATTGCGGGGAATCACTTAATACGTTATATAAATGTTTATTATGCTGTATATCTGAAACTAATGTAGTATTGAATAGCAACTGTAATTGAGACATTTTTAATGGGAAAAAAGAGACAGCAGTCGTAATTACGGCTCACCCTAAAGCCAGGGTGATCTCACCCTGAGATTGTTAACAATCTGGGCAATGACGCTATTTCCAGCTCAGGTCACGTGTACAGGTACCAGGGATAAAGGCATGGGCATAGATTTTTAGGGGATGTAATTCAACCCACTGCACACTGCTTCTTTAAAACAAAAATATCAAGGATTTCAATCTATAAAGATATTACAAAACCAAACCCACAATAAAAAAATAAAAAAAAATAATTCCACTGTATGGTTCTTTTACATTTGAACCACTTGAAAAATTATCACAGACTTTTACATAAGTAGGCCAGGGAAGTATCATTTCTACTTGGAAATAGACTACTTAACTAGTATTTTTGGGGATCAGAAGGAAATGAAAGGAAATAATGTTCATGTTACTTGGAAACTTGAAGAATTAAGTGGAGGCCACCATAAGAAAGAAAAAAAATAGTAAATTTTGGAGAAAAATTGTTTTGACTCTCTAAGAAAGAATTTATTTTGCAGTCAGCTTTGGCAGTATGTTTTGCCACTATGTGATGCTTCATAGTTCTAGAAATGTCTATAAAGGTAATTGGGCCATTAAGCATCTTTCCAACTCATGCAAGTTTAAGCAGCTATGGTTATTTGTGAGTGACAACAATGAACTAGTGAAATCTAAAAGGAGGGGCCAAAACCCAGAGGCCTAAGATAAGGGAGAGAGAACCTAATGATACAGTTATTGTTTTTCTTCACTAAACTCTTCCTTAAGAATACAGGGTGCTCCAAGTGACACTTCTGCAAGTGTATTTGGTCCCTTCATTGGGTAATGATTGGGGAGGTAATAATGCAAACAAAAAAAGTTCAACTAAAATAAACAGAAATGCTCTCAGCCTATATTGAATGAGATTGATCCTTTTCTTTAAAATAATAAACTAACATTAATAATTCATATTTGAAAGGCAAAACATATTACAGGATGATGGCAAAAGGAATTATACTAAAATAAAACTATTAATACAAAAATCCTAAAGAATGTCTATATACTAAAAATTATTAGAGTCCAAAAAGTTAGAAATATTTTTTCATTACTATTTGCATTATACCCATTTGACTAATTATCTGGAAGATTATTTAATGAATAACACCAATAGAGTATTACAAATAAGCACATTAATAACAAATTTAATTTATTTTCTAGACGAAATTACTAAAAATGAATAAGAAGCAAGCAAAATGGTAAAAAGAAATCTAGCAGAATAAACACAAAGAGAAGGGATCCTAGTTGTATTGGCTCACTCACCTGCCACCTTCTATCCAGCCACACCCTATTCTTTCAGTTCCTAAAACGCATCACTTTCACACCCTCCAGAACTGTAAAGCATGCAGTCAGTAAGTAACTCTGAAGTTGTATGACAACAGATATGAATCTGCTCACTAGCTCCAGGATCCTCAGCAAATTATCACCTTCTTTTATTTCCACCCGCAGCAATGGGAATAACAATAGTACTTACTGTATGAAGTTTGGCAAACCTTTCGAAAACTAACATACCTAAATGATATATATAAAATAATTAAAGAATGCCTAGTCCATAGTAAGACTTCAATAAATATTAGCTATTAGGCTGTGAAATCTCGTGATGAAATTACAAATAAGAAAACTGAGGTAGATAACCCAGCTGGTCAGCCATATGTGACCACCTCTAGAGATCACCCTTAATCCAGATCCAATGTTTCTTAAAGCGTGGTCTCCTCATTCAGAAGCTAAGGAGACTTATGCCACCAGACAAGAAATACTGAAGGATGCTCTTCTTCCTGAAACAAAAGGACGAAAGAATACACACACATGAGTAAGACAGACAGAAATAGGAAACCGCAGCCCTTGTTCAGAACAGAATATCAAACACTTAAATATAAACACTTAACTATAACATAAAGGTTGAATGATAGCAGCTTTTTTAAAAAAAAGACAGTACTTATTACAATTTGGCAATGAATTTACAACATAAAAAAGAATAATTTGTGACAACAAAAACATTAAAAAAGGAGAAGGAAAAGAACTGGCTTGCACAGGTAAAAGGAGATAAGATACAATCAGGAGAAAAAAGGATGACTGTATGTATGAAACTTTCTTCTGCATAAGTCTAATGGTAACCACACACACAAAATCTAAACCTGCAACATATAACACTGAGAAAAGAGGAAACAGGAGAAAGAAATCATAGAATTCCACTAAACTAAAATAACAGAAACACAAGGAAAAGGAAGGAATGGAGCCATGGCTGGTATTTAGAGTGTCAGTCCACGCACCAAAGGATTGGAGGTTTGATTCCCAGAGGAGGACAGGTAACCTCGGTTGCAGGTTCATTTCCTGGCCCAGTGGCAGGGTGTGAGGGAGGCAACGAATCAATGTGTCTCTCTCACATTGGTGTCTTTCTCTTTCAGTCTCTCTCTCTCTCTGTCCGCTCACCCCTCTGCCTACCTCCTCCGTTCCACTCTCTCTAAAAATCAATGGAAAAATATCCTCAGGTGAGGATAACAAAAAATAAAAAAAATTAATAATGGAGACATAAAGTTACCAAAACACAAAAGATAAAATGGCTATGGAAAATCCTGGTATATCAATAATTACTCTAAAGGTAAATAGACTGAATTCACCAATCCAAAGGCACAGAGGAGCAGGATGAGTCAAAAACAAAACCCAACCATATGCTGCCTTCAGGAGACGCATCTCAGCTACAAGGACAAATACAGACTCACCATGAGGGGTAAAAGAATACTCCAAGCAAAAATCATCTGGAGAAAAGTTCTATAGCCGTGCTTACATCTGACAAAACATATTTCAAGATAACAAAGGTAACAAGAAACAAAGATGGACATTTTAGAATGATAAAGATGACAACACAATGTAATCTGGGAGTACCAAAATATATAAAACAACTACTAACAAAACAAAAGGGAGAACTGGACAAAAACACAATAATAGTAGGAGACATAAATACTCCATTGACAGCAGTGGACAGATAATTCAAACAGAAAACGGATAAGAAAATACTGGCCATAAATAACTCATTAGACCACATTTGATATTACAGAGCTTATCATCCAAAAACACAAAAATATATAGTCTTCTCTTGTGAACATGAAACACTATAAATATGTTGGGAATGCAGAGCAACTAGAATTCTCTTCCACTGCATTTTTATAACTGAAGTGGTGGGAATGCAAAATAGCAGTGTTATTTTGGAGAATAGTTTGGTTTATAGAATTAGAAACCATACAATACAGCAATCTGATTCCTAGCCACTTACCCAAGAGAAATGAAAACTTAATGTTCATACAAAACTTTTAGGCAAATGTTTGTAGTAATTCTATTCATAATCATTAAAACTGAGAAGGAAAAAAAAGGAAATGTCCTTTATATATTATATTAATTCCAAAATGTGATACCTCTATAGTCTATAAAATGGCACACTACTCAGCAATAAAATGAAATAAAGTACTGTATGCAATAATGGCTGAATCTCAAATGCATTATGTCTAATGAAAGAAGCCAGGTTGAAAAGGCTACATTAGACATAGAAAGTAGATTAGTGGTTCTCTAAGACTGGGAAAGTTGGGGGGAAATGGGGAGTGGCCACTAATGGGTATTGGGATCTTCTGGGAGTAACAAAAGTTCTCAAGTTAATTGTGATGCTAGTTGCACAACTTTGTGAATATAGTCAAAACAACTGAACTGTACACTTTAAATGGATAAATTATATGATATGTGAATTTATCTCAAAAAAAGTTACACATTGTAAGATTCCATGCATATGGCATTCTACAAAAGACAAAACTATAAGCACAGAAAACAGATTAGTTTTTGTCAGGGGCTGGGAAGGATGCAGGAACTAAAAAGGGCTTAAGAAAACTTTTGGAGGAGGATGGAATTGATTGTAGTAGAGGTTACACAACTGTATGCATTTGTCCAAACTCATGCAATAGCTAAGCAGAATGAATTTTCTGCAAGTGAATAAACCTGACATTAATTTTTAAAAAGAAGACAAAAAAAACACCTACATTTCCACCCTGGCCAGTGTTTCTAAATGGTTAGAGCATCGGCCCACACATTGAAGGGTCATGGGTTCACTTCCCAAGCCTGGAGGCAACTAATCCAGATGTCTCTCTCACATTGATGTTTCTCTCTCTTGCTCCCTCTCCCATCACCCCTCCCTTCTACTCTCTCTGGAAAGCAATGGAAAAAATATTCTCAGATGAGGATTTTTAAAAACCTACCTTTCCCATCAGAAAAATAGAAATTAATTTAATGGCTTTTGTTATTGGAGTGATACAGTACTGTTCACCTACCCACTGATGCTGAGTTATCAGTGGTTTGTCACAATCGTAACGACTCCGAACATATAGTTTGTGATTGCATTTTTATAACTGAAGTGGTCTTATTCATTTCTAATAATTAAAAGTGGTGAAGCAGTAACCACATTTCTAGTCACAATAATAAAGCTACTAGTTAACTCTGAGTCTACTTATCTTAATTTTATGAATAAGAAATTCAGTTTACATATGCTTATTAACAATTAGCTGTATGAAAAGGGAAATTTAATTGCTTACTTAAGAGAAATGTACCAAAATGGAATTATTTTATTTTTGGATGCCTTCTTAAATAATTAGCTGTATGAAAAGGGAAATTTAATTGCTTACTTAAGAGAAATGTACCAAAATGGAATTATTTTATTTTTGGATGCCTTCTTAAAGTATGTTAGATTTTCCTACTACAGAAAAAATAATGTTTTAAAATAAAAAGAAATGTTAAACAAACAGAAATTTCGTAAGAATAATAATAATATAAAGGACATCTATATACCACTTAACCAGATTCAGTTATTGTTGAATGTTTACTTTATTTGTCGTCTTTTCCTCTCTCACATATATATGTGTCTAGTTCTGGGCTCTCTAATCCCTTCCAATGATCTATGTGTCTAACCTTCCATCAGTACCACACCGCCTTGATTAATGCATCTTTCCAGTAAACCTTGAAATCAGATAATGAGTCTTGCAACTTTGTTCTTCCTTATCAAAATTATTTTGGCTATTCTTGTTCCATTACCTTCCCATTTAAATTTTTAAATCAACTATCAGTATCTACAGAGTCCAGCTGGGATTCTGATTAGGAATGCACTGGGGGAAAAAAAAAAAAATATATATATATATATATATATATATTCCTAATATATATATTCCTAATATATATATATATATTAGGAATGCACTGGGGAAAAAAAATATATATATAAAATCAATTGGGGAGAAATGACATCTTAATAATACTAGCAGACATTTTTTTAAAAATCTCCATTTATTCAGATCTTCTTTGAACTATTTTCTAAAGGGCAATTTAGTTTTCATTTCTGGCATCTTCTTTTTCATCCCTGCCTCCTCGTCCCTCCATTCCCTAAAGTCAAGTTTTGACACATTAAAGAATGTCCTTAAGTCCAGCCAGTATTGCTCAGTGGTTGAGCACTGACCCATGACCCAGGAGGTCAAGGTTTGATTCCCAGTCAAAGCAGGTCTGAGTTGAGGGCTTAATACCCAGTGGAGGGAGTGCAGGAAGACAGTCAATCAATGATTCTCTCTCATCATTGATGTATCTGTCTCTCTCTCCTTCTCCTTTCCTCTCTGAAAATCAATAAAAACATATTTTTTAAAAAGGAATGTCCTTAAGACATAAATAAAAAGGAATACTTTTTATATTTTTAAATTTTCAGTTACTAACATAGTGAAAGCCCTCTGTACCTAAAAGTTTCCACTTAATAATGGCTCAGAATATCTTGGCTAACTTCTTTAATTATGTGCAAATAAGTTAAGTGCAGGTGACCTATGTTTTTTATTGGACAGTATAGGGAGCCACTCTAGGGTCAAGCCTCGGGCTGACCTGGGGCAGGGCCACAAACAAGTCCCAGCCTGGAGGGCAGAGCTCTCCTGGCATAATTAAGCCTGACCTTGTAGCTTCCCTAATTCCTTCCTAAGTAGCTAATGGGCTGTGGGAGGTGCAGCAAGCGTTGCCAAAACAAGAACATTGGTACACATGCTAATCTGCCATTGTTTTAATCAGACTGTAAAATAAAGCATCTGCCATTGTTTTAATGGGACTATGAAATAAAGCATCGGCTATTGTTTTAATCAGACTGTAAAATAAAGCATCTGCCATTGTTTTAATGGGACTATGAAATAAAGCATCGGCTATTGTTTTAATCGGACTATGAAATAAAGCATCTGCTATTGTTTTAATGGGACTATGAAATAAAGCATCGGCTATTGTTTTAATCGGACTGTAAAATAAAGCATCTGCTTGCAGACTGGGTCTTTGTGTCCTCAACTAGGCACAGGAGGTCCACCGAGCCCCCACTGTGTTCTCTTTCTGTCTTTTCTTCAACCCTTCGCTGCTCCTCGTCAGAGTCACCCTTGGCTATCTTGGTGCAGCAAAGGACAGGACAATTATTCAAACATCAGAAAAAAATTCATGGAAACATCAAAAATTAGTACCCTTAGTGGTAGGAAGCATTTCCTCCATGGATTAAAAACTGTATGTGATTATCTCTCATAAGGTTTTCTGATAAAAATAACTCATACACATGGGTAACCTAACCCCAATATCAATAAGCCACCTTAAACATGTACCCTTAGAACCTGTAACAGAAGCAGCAGCCAGCATTACTATAAGGAGAAATCACAAAAAGAAACATAAGACTACGTTTGAAGACTAGATTGTGACAGAAATTGGCAATCTGACTATTTTTTAAAAGCCCTTTTGTTCTTAATAGCATTAAACCAGGGTTAGGCCACACTACTATCACCCTGATGAACAGCAGTAGTGAATACTGGTGCATGCAAAGGATCAAAATCTGTGACCAAAGGGCCTGTAATTACTGATAATTACTTCCCAAGTATCTATTTTACATAAAGATTCCACTTTCTAAGAGATACATTCAACTCCTGGATAAGCATAATAATTTCACTGTGGGTATGAATGATTCTTGATTATTCAATCCACTTTGACCTTCGCCTCTCTCATATTTCCCATAATCAGCCACTTAGTCTTATAGCTTCTATTCAGAAGTGGATCACTAATCTACCAGGTAGGGCAAAATAGGTTTAACATGGTGAGTACACAAAACATAGAACTTATTCTTGCATTATTTTTTACTAGAGGCCCAGTGCATGGAATTCATTCATGGAGGGGGTCCCTCAGCCCAGCCTGCACCCTCTCCAATCTGGGACTGCTTGAGGGATGTCCAACTGCTGACTCCCAACTGCTCACCTGCCTGCCTGCCTGATTGCCCCTAACTGCTTCTGCCTGCCAGCCTGATCACCCCCTAACCACTCCCCTGCCAGCCTCATTGACGTCTAACTGCTCCCCTGCCAGCCCGATTGCCCTTCTAACTGCCTTCCTCTGCTGGCTTGGTCCTTTTAGACCTGGTTATCCCCAACTGCCCCACCCCCCCCCCCCCGCTGCTGGCCTGGTCACCCCTAACTGCCCTCCCTTGCCAGTCTGGTTGCCCCTAACTGCCCTCTCCTGCAGGCCTGATTGCTCCCAGCTGCCCTCCCTTTCAGGCTTGGTCCCTCTCCAACTGCCCTCCTTTGCTGGCCTGATCGCCCTCCCCTGCCTGCTATCTTGTGGTAGCCATCTTGAGTCCACATGGGGGTGGCCATCTTGTGTGTTGGAGTGATGGTCAATTTGCATGTTAACTATTATATAGGATTGTATTATTTTCCATACAAACAATGGTAAACCTACTTTTGCCCCACTGTGTATGTTTTCCCCAGTTCTTTCTGCATTGCATTAGTAAAGGCCTTCATCATTTGTCTTCTAAAAGGTCTCCTTTCCTCATTCTTTTGTTTCTTTAATACATTCTTAGTCACTAAAGTAATTTTCTTAGCAAATCACACCATTATTTTACCAAAATGCATTTCAGCTTTATCATTCCCCGCCTCAAATACTTTAACAGCTCCAGTTGACAAAAGATGTTCTGAACAGCTTAGTGTGTGATTCAAAATGCTCCATCATGTGGCCTCCATCTTTCCTTTTCATCGTTTTTACAGCATCACTTCAAACTTCTTCAGTCACATCACACTGGAATTAGCAGCCAAACAGACCTGCTCTTTCACATCTCTGTGCCTTTCTCTCCCTCTTCGCTATCTACTGAACTCCTATCGAGGCTGTTGTGCTGGGCTTACTTGTTCCCTGATTCTGATCTGTTGACAGCTTTTTTTGGAAGAGAAAGGACAATGATCCTGGGGTTTCTAGAGGCTCCGCCACCCCTCATAAATCCAGATGCAAAGACATGGATAGAAAGTTGATTTATTGGTGGGTGTAAGGTGGCAACTGCTGGGAGGGAGCTCTATGACTCTTCTCCAGGAGGCATGCAGCCCTCCCTTCCACTCACACCTCCTTCCTAGAGCCTTTCTCTGAGCACCTTGCATGTGTTTCTATTATGGTAATTGTTTCATACAGGTTTAATTTACACTTAGTGGAATGCTGGAAGGTTGTAAATTCTTTGGCAGCACAGCATATGAATCTTTGTATCCCTCATATGCCCAGGACAATACTTAAATATGCTACATACAGGATTCCGGAGGGGAGAGAAGTTGTTCAGAGGGAATTTAGTTTTCCAGCCAAGGGCCAAATAGAGATGTGGGGTAAATAAAGACCTTTTCTCTGTGTCAAAAATGGAAAGTTATGCACAGCAGAAAGTTATTTAGCTTTTAACTCCTTCAAAATTCTAAACTTAAATATCACAACAGAACATTAGCTATTTCACTCTTACTCAGGAAACTGGTGACAATGGCAATGCTGGGTTAAATTAGTCAGGGCCCGGAAGTGCTCTGATTCCTGTCTGTTCTCGTCCTCGTCTGTCTGACATATTTGGCAGAATCAGGTAAGTAAAGGGTAACCTATGAATAATTAAGACCTCGAAAACCAGAGCTCTCTGTAGAGAAGACAATAAATTGATATTAGTGGTTAGAAATTTCAGTGAATAAGAACAATCTATTCCTGCCACGTAGTTGCACTAATGAAGGTACTGGTGTGAGTATTAAAACACTGACCTACGGAGAGAAACCGCAGGCTTTGTAGATGAGCTGTGGGAACTTGGACAAGTTATTCAACCTCCAGTTCATCAGGGACAACAATTCCGCCTGACAGGGCGGGGGATGTTATAAACACTGAATGAGATGATGTGATAACGTCCATTCAGTGACTGGAATAGAGCAGATACCAAAATAAATGTCCATTTCCCTTTGTCAGCCATCTACCCAAAAGTTCAAAAGCATGTGCACAACATGTTATTGAAAGTTACCTCTCATCTGTATAATACAATTTTTCATCATTCAACATTCTCTCATAATGCCAAAATATTTTATTTTCACAGATAGCACTTGCTCCAAAATCATTTACCTTCTTTGTCTACTAAATGGCAGGACATAATGACATAAAAAAGAGCCACAATAATTTTCTTCAGGAAAAACAGATCTGATACAAGTTTTGGCTTGAGTTCCATGTTGACCTATGAAATAAAGGGAATATCTGGCAATAAGTTTGGTGCGCATAAATACTGCAGAGAATGGAAACCCTTGGTCTCCCTCTCTCTTCCCCATGGGCAGACTGCCCTATTTTAGGAAGGGGAGACCCTATCATTTTCTTAAATGATGGTTTCTAATCTCTAAATGCTACCCTGTCTGCATATTTTTAAACAAAACTGACCTTTCTAAAAACTCTTCTTGGAAATGATGAATATTTTATGAACCATTCAATTCTGTGAAATTTCTGTTCATCTAATATAATTATGCTTTGGATTTTGGTCCACTAAAGTTTAATTGGACAAAACAGTCTAGAAGGGGCCAGAGTTTGGAAACAGAACTCCCACTGGAGATGTGCTGACAAACAGGTTCCAATAAAGGTGCTGAGATGAGGTTCATTGAGCAGACCAAGCACAGTAACAGAAGCAGGTGCTGGGAGTCTCAGGGACAACTAGCAGCAAGGGAGACAACAGCTTGAAGGCCAAGGAAACACCCAATGCCTCTCCTCCAGGTACTGGCTCCATTTTTCAGGCTAGGATTCGGAGACAGTGTCTTTATTCTATTGTGACTAGCCTAATGGACAGAAAACAAGATGTGAATGCAGATAGGACTCAAAAGGGAACTACAATCTCACAAACAATATCCAAAGATGGGCATAGAGTCAGAATTAGACTGACCAAAAAGGACACTGCAAATTCCCAGAGCAATAAAATGGAGCTCCTTAAACCCACCCTTCCTGTTTCATTCCTTTCTAGCAAAGAAAATTAGTCTCATAGAATAACTATGAAGATGAGAGAATTTATCGAAAGCCAACTGTATTCCTGCTCCAGGCAGTAGGAAATGAGATAAAGACAACTGCCCCTATCATAAGAAACCCCAAAACCAGCAGAGGGGGTGAAATGTGATGAGTGCTGTCACACAGAAAGCTACTTGCACAGAACTGCTCAAGTCAAGAAAACCTTCTCAAATATACTCTATATGTTTTGTTGAACTAAATCCTTGGACAGTTACTAGGTAAGTTCCCCATCTTGTCTTCTCTAGAGAGAAAATATTTCTTTCACTTACTAATTTTAAACATTCGAGAAAATCCTTCCCATTCTTTACTAAATGCCTTCTAAATTCTCTCAGAGCATTGTCCAATCAGACAACTGGTAATCTCTACCACGCACAAAAACAAATGAGCTTCTAGACTAAAAAGACATCAGAATACCACACAGGAGAAAAGACACTTGGCAATTTATCAACATGATAACTGTCCAATTCCACTATGGTTATTTTCCAGGCAAGAGTTTATATGAGCTCAAAATCAACCTTAATTATAAGTTAGCAAAAAACTCCTGTTAAGATCAAACTGAATGCTGGTGCAAAAAACGCTGGTGTACCAGTGAATTAAATAAATGACCTAATCTCACCTTCACAGTTATTCTGAGAGCACTGCTTACCTCCACTCTGTACATAAGAAAGCTAAGATTCAGAAGGTAAATACATTTTCTCAAAGCTATATAGGTAATAAGTAAAATCCTTCTAGTAGGTCCAGAATTCAATTCCTGCTGTTTGACTCCAAAGTCTAAAAACCTGCCTTTCACCTACAGTCTTATTACTTTCATTTATTTATTGGGAACATTCAAGCACAATCTACTTTAAATTATGGATATTACTGAACATGATACAGCATCTGGCTATTTCAAAGCAGTTTTACAAGCATCGCCTAACACCTCTGCTAAACCTCATAATGCCATGTTGGCTCGATGGTCTGAACTTGGCAAACATAACCAACTCCTCCAGGGGGATATCCTTGCATCCTCTCTTTCCATCCTTCCTCTTCCTCTGCCTTCCTAATTCTCTACACTTGAACTAGCCCTTCTTACAGCAACCTCTAGTTAGGAACTATTCTCTCTATGCTACAGATGAGAAAACTGAGGATGAAGACTTTAAGAAACTTTCCTAAAACTCAAAGCCAGTAATTGGCAGGATGCGGTTGGTCCAAAAATTCTAACTTCATATTCCATATTCTTTTCATTCCCTAAACTATATCCTATACATTATAAATAAAAACAAATATTTATCCAACAATTTACATATTTATTTTTAGCACTAGTGGCCCAGTGCACAAAATTCGTGCACAGAGGAAGGCTTCCCTCAACCCAGCCTGCCCTCTCTCACAGACTTGGAGTCCTCTGTAGGGAGTGGACCTAAGCTACAGTCTGGCCTCCCTCTGCAGGAGGTGACCAGGTTGATCAGGGGAAGGTGCCAGCCCCATCACTCTGCTGCTGCAGCACTGCCAGCCACCACAGCCACCAAAGTGTTTTCATCAACCCAGACTCCGGTCCCTTCACCATGAAAAAATGACAACTTTCTTTAGGCATTTTCAAGATGTGTCTTTCATAGGATATGACATTTCTTTCTTCTTCTTCTTTCTTCTTCTTCTTCTTCTTCTTCTTCTTCTTCTTCTTCTTCTTCTCCTCCTCCTCCTCCTCTTCCTCTTCCTCTTCCTCTTCCTCTTCTTCTTCTTCTTCTTCTTCTTTTTAAATCCTCACCTGAGGATATGTTTCCATTGATTTTTAGACAGCTTGGAAGCAAGAGGGACAGAAAGAAACATCTATGTGAGAGGGACACTTTGGCCGCCTCCTCCATGAGCCCTGACCTGGGCCCCAGCCAGGGAGGAGCCTGTAATCTAGGTACATGCTCTTGACCAGAACTGAACCTGGACCCTGCGGTCCACAGGCCGAGGCTCTATCCACTGAGCCAAACCAGCTAGGGCAGGATATGACATTTCTTAGCCCTTCCAGCAGCGGACTTTCATTTTTCCCTCCAGGAGTGGGGTGGAAAAACCCTAGATCGCCTTCTTGGATTCATATAACCCAAGTTATCAAGAACACTGCAAGTGGTGGCGTATGAACAGCTTAGCCAATGAGCAGTCAGAAAAGGTGTTTGTGCTGGAACTGGTTTGGCTCAGTGGATAGAGTGTCGGCCTGCAGGCTGAAGGGTCCCAGGTTTGATTCCTGTTAAGGGCATATACCTTGGTTGGGGGCACATCCCCAGTGGAGAGAGTGCAAGAGGCAGCTGATCGATGTTTCTCTCTCATAAATGTTTCCAACTGTCTATCCCTCTCCCCACGTCTTTGTAAAAAAAAAATCAATAAAATATATTTTAAAAAGAAAACAAGAGGTGTTTCCTCTGCAGCTTATGCGTAGAGGACCCCCTGTGTTGTGTCCACTGAGCTAGGGGTGTGTCCCTGCCACCTGGGGGGGGGGGGGACATGCCCTCGAGGCCAGCAGACAGCCCCGTGTTGTGGGCACCAGGCTTGGGAGCGTACGGTAACACCGAGCTGCGCACTAGCTGCTGGGTCTCTGCATGCCCCCAAGGCCGGCAGCCCGCAAGGCCGACATCCAGCCCTGCATTGTGAGCACTAGACGGGGGGCGTGTCCCGGGGCTGACAGTTGGCACACATACAAGTGGTCGTGGGGCACCCGCGCCTGTAGGCCCAGAGTGGTCAGGGGTGTTCTGGGACCCCAGCTGCTCAGGGCCTATGTGTGGGCCCAGAGGTCAGGAGTGGCCTGGCTCTCAAGGATATTTCTGGGTCCCAGGCCACTCAGTGACTGTGTATGCAAATTAACCTACCATATTTTTCAGGTTAATTTGCATACTCACTCCTGATTGGCTGGTAAGCATAGCAGAGGTATGGTCAATTTATATGTTTCTCTTTTATTATATAGCATTAGAGTATTGCCCAGGTAGAATTAGTAGACACTTTACTTTTTTGTCCATGCACTCATCCATTTATTCTGCAATAAAATCTTATTGAGCACCCACATGGACCATGCATTGTGTAGAGTATTGAAGATGCAGAGGAGGACAAACCAAATCAGTTCCTCCTCTCATGGGGATGCCAACAAAGAGTAATCTTCTTCCAGTATGAGAAGTGCCATGCTGGGAGTCCAGGTGTGGTGGAAATGCGTAGGAAGGAGAATCCAAGGACTCAGATGAAAAAAAGAATCATATGTTAGACTCTTAATTTTCTAAGACCACACTTGTGTGTGCGTGTATATGTGCATGAACACACCATGTGCATACTATATAAGGAAAAATATGAGGAAGGGCACTTTAACCAACGTATACCCCATGCTGCCAGCAAAATCTGATAGGGAAGATAGGAAAAAAAGACCCACCAGGCTTCCACTTGGTTTTCCATGCATTAAAGATTTACACTTTTCCCATTACCATTAATGGCTTTTATTAATGTAATTTATCCCCATACATCAAGGGAAAAACAAATTTTCATAGAGGATATTCTATGAAAAAATATTTTATGTAGAAAAATGACTGCTAACTGAAAATGAATATAGTAGAAGTAAAAATATTTTTTTAGTTCCTCATTAAATGAGTTACACACACACACACACACACACACACACACACACCCCATCTCTGAATTATCCAGCAAAGCAACAATGACCAAAATAAAAGGCAAAGTAAATGAAAAATTAAAATCAGGATGACATAAAATTAAAATCAGGATGAAATTCTAATACCTTTAAATCATGTAAATAGCAGAAAAGTAGAAAGATGAATAAAAAAGAAAACTCCTCTGTGTTAGTCTGTTCTCCCTCAAGTCACTAAATTTGCTGATGAGAGAAACAAATACAGAAAGATATCTTTGTGCAGAGGGGGAAAAGCAAACACAGTTCTAACTGACTAGAATAAATGAGCCTGGTACAGGTTGAATCATACAGTTCAATATAAGTGTTAGATAATGATACAAGGAACCAAAAATATCCTTAGCAGGTAAAAGCTCACAAGTCAGCAATATAAAGCATTCTCAAGAGCAGCATTGTTGCATATTTTAAGACCTTCTTAGCTAATAAGAATGAAGCCACGCAAAGGGGAGGTAGGGGACTCTGGAATATCATTTCCACTTTCCCAGGAGCAACATTTCTTAAAGTGATTGGGAGGTTCTTGCTCCTCAACAGATCTTTATTAATCTATCATCATGACTCTGTATTTTATTATTCCTGGTTAAAAATATAGTCACAATTTAAGGTAAAAAAATATAACAGCTAAATCAGATTGGAAACAAAACGAAGAGTTAGAAATGACATGTTCCTTTTCTCCTCATAACCTCTGCTTCTTCTCCTGTGAAGTGATGGTAACAGACACTGTACCCCAGGGCTGCCAGTAAGAGAGCAGACACTTGCTGTAGATTTCCAAAAGGCAACCCAACTTGTGTAACATGTGTGTCAGTCTCCTAGGACCGCCCCAGCCCCTGGGAGCACTCAGGAAATACAGGCTGCAATTATCATTGCGTTGGAAACTCTCCGCAATGGACAGTCATTAAGCCAGGAAATTCCTACCCGTTTTTCTCCGCAGAAGTGTTTTGTTTGTTTGTTTTTTAGAAATATAGCACTGTTTAGCCAAATCAGCAGATGAGTTGCCAAGGCCAGGAATAAACTCTATTTTGTATACTCTGAATATAGCACCTAGTATACCATTATAAATATAGAATGCTTAATAAGGAGTATTTGATTAAAAAAAATGGTAAAGCTTACTGCCAGGTTTAAATAAGATGACCTCTTTGGATTCCTTCCAAATGAAGGCAGTAAAGGAAAAGAATGAATATCAAATACCTATATGTCTGTCTATCTATCTATACCCAACCCATCTAGACTGTGTCATCTAGACTGGACCAGAGCAACAAGTATCTGTGCGTCTTCAGATTTCTAAACTGCAATGCATGGCCCATGCAGTACAAAACTCAAGAGCACTAAATAATGGTCCTGGACACTGCTTTGCTTGTAATGCCTCATCCGTAACCATCCATGCCACCTAGAGGTGAAGTGTACATCAAAAACAATTACTGTGACACCAAATGTGACTCACAAAAAAGCATTCTTTTGGTGGTCTTTGGGAAGTGTAAAACAAAAGCATCTAACCATGGGCCAGTGAACTGAGTTTGGACCTTAAGAAACAGAAATACTGATGAAGGATTAAATATATTTATTTAAAACACTAGAGGCCTGATGCAAAAAACTCATGCGAAGGCCTTGGCCCCGGCCCCCATCATTGCTGCTGCGGCGGGGCCCAACACTGCCCCCGCAACCGGGGGTCTCTGCCGCCTCCGCTGCCTCTGTGGCTTCGCCCAGAGGATGTCTGTCTGATTAGCAGATTGTGCTTATGTTCTATAAATAAAACCTGTGTGTACAATAAGTTAAGAATATCACTTAAATACTCTGCCAGTGAACAATTTTATCTGGAAATCGGGCAGTATACTAACTAAATGAAACAAAATGAAAAAAAATATTATTGGGGCAAGATTCTTTATATCTGCCTACATATAAATTTCTATATCTTGATATTGTTTAGTGTCCTTCAATAATCTATACAATAGAAAGGTAATATGCTAATTAGACCAGGAGACCTTCCAGGAGACCTTCCGGACAAAGCCATGGTAGTGGATCAAGGCATGAGTGGTAAGGGGCGATCAGGCCAGAAGGGGAGGGCAATTGGGGGGGGGGGGGATCAGGCCGGCAGAGGCAGTTAGGGGCAATCAGGCAGGCAGGCAGAGAAATTAGGGGTGATCAGGCAGGCAGGCAGAGGCAGCTTGGGGTGATCAGGAAGGCAGGCAGGTGAGCAGTTAGGAGCCAATGGTCCCAGATTATGAGAGGGATATCTGACTCCTGGTTTGGAGGAGTGCAGGCTGGGCTGAGGGCACCTCCCCCCCCCAAACCCACCCCCATTCACGAATTTCGTGCACCAGGCCACTAGTAATTAAAATAAAGAGCAATAAATTAAAGATTCTCATAGACAAACTGCTTTAGATGAGGCAATCTCAGGGCTAAACACTTCTTCCACATTCCAATGTTCTAAGACTGCCTCAAAGATCAGGATTACCGATGCCATTGAAGAGATGCCATTGCTTGGCCTGTCCGGTGGCTTGGTCAGTGCGCCTGCACCGAATAGCTCTGCGGGTTTAATCCCTGCCCAACACATGCTAGGCTGCAGGTCTGATCCCAGTCAGGGCATGCATGGGAGACAACCAATAGATTTTTCTGTCTCCTCTCTCTTGCTTTCCCTCTCTCCCTCTCTCTCAAATCAATCATAAACATGTCCTCAAGTGAGGATTAAAAAAAAAAGATACTATTGCTTAAAATAAAACAAGTCCTAAAATAACCTTGCCATCCAACTTATCCCATATCCAGAATGAAGATAAACCCAGAAAGAAAAAATAGAGGAATTAAATTAAATTGCAACATGTCATAGAGTGATAAAGTATTCATTTAAAAAAAACAATCTGGCTTATATCAAAGAGAGTATTATTTCTAAAAACTATGGTAAAAAAAAAAGAGGGTTTTTAAAATTCTGATCAAGTTCACTGTAAGTTTCATATGATAATAAAACTCCAACTCTAATTTTGGTGTTGTGAGTTTTATATTTGTGTAGCACAAATATCAAGACAGCAAGAAAGAAGCTACTGATTGAGGGAAAAATGGCTAAAGAATCAGAGTAGAGAAGTGATTAATAGTTTGAATGAGATTTTGGTGGGAATGGTGTGGGTTTTTTCAGTCTACCTTTATTGGTTTATTTCTGAATGAACATTTGATTTTTCTAAAAGAGCATTCTATATTATCTGATAAAAACTCTTGTAAATTTCTGGCAGAGTCCATTTGAAAGTATGAAGCTGACAAGCCCTTCTTTTGAAAATCTGAGAACTATTTGCATGAGAATTAGCACTCTGAAGTGAACCAATTCCAGTCCTGTTGACTCACTGGCTGAACCACCAACACTGGGGCTCCCAGGTCTGATGAGGCCTAGCCCACTGTTTGCGAGGATGCCAGGCCCAGACCGGCACAGAGTAATGGGGAGGAATAACAAATGTGTGATGAGAAAGCTCGATGCCAAACAAAACTACCCAAATCAACAGAAAGCTGTAAGGCCGTTTTGTTTATCTTTTAAACTATTACACCCCCAAAATACACCTGAAACACAAACAAAAAAAAAAAATACAAAAAGGGTTTTCTGCAAACTTGAGACACTATAAATACTTTTTATATCAAGTATAAGCTTTTTCAAGCTCAAAGTGTCAATGTGTGACAGTTGGAAAGGCAAAGAAAAAGGAGAAAGACCTCAGATGGAATTGCTCACCGCCTTAAGAGGATGGAAACTGTATTTAGCTGTAGACAAAAACAAATTAACATTGGCTGCTAATTTTCTAGCTTCTCCTTTCCCCTTATATTTTATTAAGGCAACTGATTTTTCTAATGGCTATACTTCAAGCATCATTTTAAGAAAATAAACCCATAGAGAGGAGAAACAGTGTCTCAATGACTCTCAATATATGTTATTTATAGTGTCACAAGACATTTATGAGATTAATGAATAAAAGATAAGAGTCCATTTTGTGGGGGTTTTTTAAAAACATATTTTATTGATTCTTTTACAGAGAGGAAGGGAGAGGGATAGAAAGTTAGAAACATCGATCAGCTGCCTCCTGCACACCCCCTATTGGGGATGTGCCCACAACCAACATTCATAGATGCCCTTGACCAGAATCAAACCCGGGACCCTTCAGTCCACAGTCCGACGCTCTATCCACTGAGCCAAACCGGTTTCAGCGATAAGAGTCTACTTTGAAAGGCACTGAAGGAAAACTGAATCTGACCTCTACTTGAGCACAAGTTATACAAAACTGGAGTTCAAATTTAATTTCTGCCATTAACTGGCTTTGTTACCTTGGACAAATTACTTAACTTCTCTGTTTCTTGATCTCTTCAGCCTTAAACCTCGGATTTATAAACACAGCTACCTCCTAGAATCCTTGTAAGAAGATGGATGTTAAGCACTTACCATGGTGCCTTTCACATAGTAAGCACTGATTTAAATGTTAACTAATATAGTTTTGCTAGCAATAAACAACATTTCAATTACTGAAAAGGTCACATTGATAGAATATGCTCTGTCACAAATAAAGTTCTGGACACGCAAACTTGAGGCACAGAAGTAAGAAGGAATACATAATTGTGTTTTATATTCCCACTTAAAAAATTTTCAAGATAAGAGAATAATTTGCATTTATTCTTTATTACAGTTTAAAATTAATTTTATTTATACAGTCTTTTAGAGTAAGTGTCATTAGACATTTTCCATAAAACTCCAAACAGTAAATGTTTTAGGCTTTGCAGGCCACATAAGGTCTCTGTCACTTCTCTTCCTCCTTTCCACCCTTCCCTCTCCTCCCCTCTTTTTTAATCCTTAGCAGAGAGTGAAAGGAGGCAGGAGGAGAGGAACATCAATGTGAGAGAGACTCATCAATTGGTTGCCTCCCAAACACACCCTGAACAGGGGATGGGGATTGAACCTGAGACCCAGGTGACCTGAATTAAACCCGAGACCTTTCGGTGCATGGGCCAAAGCTCTGATTATTGAGCTACCAGCCAGGGCTGCTTCTTTCTCTTCCTCCTCCTGCTCTTCCTCCTCTTCCTCCTCCTCTATGACATAAAAAACAGGTCTCAGGTCAGATTTGGCCCAAGTGCCATAGTTTTCCAACTCCTGTTCTAGAACTGTGGCCAGCAAACAACAAAGCAGAAACCAAATCTTGTCAGGTGCTTGTTTTTGTAAATAAAGTTTAATTGGAACAAAGCCCCTCCCATTCATTATAAATTGTTTATGGCCTTTTTCTCACCCCAAAGACAGAGTTGAGTGCTTTTAACAACAAAGCAAAAATATTTACTATCTGGTCTTTACAGGAAAATATTTACCAACTTCTATTCCTTAATAATGAGAATGCTTCATTAATAGAACTTATCTTTCCACTACAAGAATTAAAACAATGGCCTTAATTACTTTGTTGAGAGTGATTTTTTCTTGCCAGCATTAAATCATAAAAGCCAAAAGATAATAAATTTTAAATAAGAAACTAGCATAACGTAGAGAAAACTTTCAGACATTCATATGGTTTTTTTGAAATGGGTAGGATGTATTTTTATATTTTTATAACAACAGAGAATGGGAAATCTTTATTATTATTATGGAATTTGTTAAGGTGATATTGGTTTGCAAAACTGTTAGGTAGAAAGTTAGACACGAGCGGCTGGGGTGAGGCCTACCCCGGGTCCGGAACAGGGATGGCCAACATTGCCTTCAGACCTCTAGGGGCCACCCCAGCCAGCAGTCCACCAGGGAGCAGGTGCAGACCCAGCCAGTTCTTAGGGCAAGCTCGGAGGAGAACAACTTGACTTCAGTGCCAATGTGACCGTACGAGGGCCCTGGACTAATTGTGATGAAACTGGCATTTCAGTTTTGACCCCTCCACCCCTGTGGGTTTTTCTGAATGCATTATGGGTAAGGGCATGCCCAGAAGAAGACAGCTTCATCCCTGAATGCAAATGAAAGGCCCCACCCAGAAAATCTCTCTTTTAAGCCCACAAGTTCTCTCTCTCTCTCTCTCTCTCTCTCTCTCTCTCTCTCTCTCTCTCTGTCTGTCTCTTTCTCTGTCAGTGTGCTTTAACTCCAAGGAGCACCCCCATGCAATCCCCTTTCCTCTTCCCTTCCCTCTCAGGCAGTTATCCCCCAACCTCTAAAGGACCCCCATGAGATTAGCAACCAGGGGAGCAATGGGCAGCTGCAGCTCATGGCGGACTAACCCGCGAACCTGGCCCCAAGGCACCCTTTTCTCTGAATTCCCAGTGAGCTGACAGCAGCCCCACCATTGTCTCTCTCCACTGGCCAGCTCTTCATTTCTTCATTCGGAATGTAAGCAGCCCAGCCATTCATTCCTGCATATTCTCTCTCTCTCTCTCTCTCTCTCTCTCTCTCTCTCTCTCTCTCTCTCTCCCTCCCTCCCTCCCTCCCTCCCTCCCTCCCTCCTCTCTCTTTCTCTCTCTCTCTCATCCGGTCCACTCTTCATACTTGTAATGTATTTCAATGAAACTCATTTTCCTTTCCTTTCATTTTCATTGAACTTAAAATCTTTTCTGCATCAACGAAAAGAGCCAAGATCCCAGCCAGTACCCCCAATCCATAACAAACCATACAGGTTTCTAGTGCACAGCTCAGTAAAACATCACCCGCACACGGCACTGGGCGCCCACTGCCCCAACAAAATCTTTGTCCTTTTTTCAAATGGGAAATCTTGTTGGAAGAAAAGCAATACAGAGCCGGCACGGCCTGTCCAAACTCCAGAACAGGGCACACACACAAACTTGGGCGGGAAACATGCTTCCGTGGCGTGTGAGCCCTGGATGAGTTAGTCTGGCACTTCGGAACACAGTTGCCCAGTTTACTCATGGCCATAACCCACTGGCTCAATTCTCCAAATGGTTGTCTATCAATTTCAATTCAGTTTAGAAAAAATGTAAGAAAAAACCTATGTGAGGAGAGCAAATCACCATGCACAGCCACTCAGGTAAATGCAAAAGTAAACCCGAATAATTTCCAAAAGCTACGTCGCTTTCCCACAATTCTGTAACTAGAGTATTTCATCTCAGAAACTAAAGTAAACCCGAATAATTTCCAAAAGCTACGTCGCTTTCCCACAATTCTGTAACTAGAGTATTTCACCTCAGAAACTAAAGTAAACCCGAATAATTTCCAAAAGCTACGTCGCCTTCCCACAATTCTGTAACTAGAGTATTTCACCTCAGAAACTAAAGTAAACCATCCCGGAATTAAGTGTGGAAAGTGCTATGACATCTTGTATTTTGTATTGCGCTTTCCCACTGCATGATGCCATTAGGCCAAAACTCCTTCCCGCCCACCTCAAGCCCGGGGCTCCGGCTTCCCCTGCCCCTGAATCCTGTTCGTCCTATAAAGTGTAGGTAGAGGCCAACGCAGCCTCCGAGAAAGGGCTCCTGCCTTGCTTCCCAAGAGCAGACCAGAATCTGAGTTGGCCTTATACAGTGACCTGGGTTCTGGGGGTCAAGAGGTGATGGAGGACTCAACAGACAGAGAGGGTTTTCTGCTGGACCCTCTGCCGTCTCCTCAGTCTTAGCAGTCACCTTTTCATTGACGCTTGGAGACATTTTCCACGCTGGTTTTCCTCGCTGCCTGAAAACTTAAAACCTTCATAAAGTAAGATCCATGAAACCAAAGATCATGTCTGTTTTGCTCACCAATGTATCATTATCTCTTACACAGGGGAAGAAGATTACCAGAAAGCTTACTAAGATAAGCTATATTAAATTCACCTCATGTTTAGGTTTGATAAGTTAGAAAAATGCTACAGGCATGTGTCTTGATTTTTGCAAGATATTTGACAAATGTTAATGTTCTTTGTGGTCAAAATGGGAAAATGTAGATTGGAAGGCAAGATGGTAAAGTGGATTCAAAACTGATTGAAAAATTATCACTAGAGTGCTATTAACAAATTAATATCTTAATCTTTGGTATATACAGAGGACCCAACTAGAAACAACAGAAGTTAGGAAAAAATACAAGCTTAAATAATGAAGTAATGAGAATGAAACAATTTAAAAATTTGTAAAATAGATGGTACAAATAAATAAAATTTTAAAAATAAAAATAAAAAATAGATGGGACGACTTTCAGAAATCCTAAGCACCTACTCAAGTACAGGGTGGTTTTGACTGTCTAGAAGGGAGATGACCTAGAATGATGAGAGATAAACATACTCATATGTATCTTTCCCTTTAAAATTCTGTAAGATTATCAAATATCTACATAGAAAAAGAATAATGTAATAATGACAACCCATATGTGCAGGTTCTGGCTCCAATTTAACCTTCAAGCTTAATTTTTTAAATATATTTTTATTGATTTCGGGGAGGAAGGGAGAGGGAGAGAGAGCTAGAAACATCAATGATGAGAGAGAATCATTGATTTGCCACCTCCTGCATGCCTCCCACCGGGGGATCAAGCCCACAACCCAGGCACGTGCCCTGACTGGGAATCGAACCATAACCTCCTGGTCTGTAGGATGCTCAACCACTGAGCCACTGGCCAGGTAAGTTTACTATTTCTTTACTCCTTTGTATACATCACTCCAGAAAAATTTTATCACGTGTAGTTTACCAAACACACCCGGGAGTCTTCACCTTTGCAGTGAGAAGGCTAAACAGGGCTAACTCCAATGTAACCTGGTAGTGGGGGCTGGTGTCTGGATCCAAGCCAGAGGCTCAGTGCACACTCCTGATAACCTCTAAGTAAGCCCCTCTCCTCCCCAGACACTGGTCTTGCAGAACCTGTTACTGTGAACAGTGCACTGCCCCAGAGGGAGGGTGATTAACGCTGGCGCCACGCCAGACCATCAGCTTGGCCTGGAGACCCCAACACCTGGGGGCCTTCTTGCAAGGCCAGCGAAAAGGACCTGAAGCATAATCCATGTTTGTGGGACAAAGACCACAGGGAGGGAGACGTAAAGGAAAGCCCCATGCGTGTTCCTTCACTCAGATCTGGAAGGCTGTTCCCTGAGTCCGCCGGTGTATTACACAGTGTCCCTCCTTTTTCTTAGAAGCATCTTTGATTTTTTTTGTTTTGTTTTGTTTTGTGTAACAGCAGATTCTTTTCTCTTTTCCTGGAAGTCACCTTTAATATTTCACATTAAAGATATTTATTATTTTAACTTTCTTCCATTAAAGAATTCTCTGCACCTTCAAAGGGCCGTCATATTTGTTACCTTTAAACTTTTCTTCATTTTTTAAAAATTATTTTTATCTTTCCTTTTTCTGGACTCTGGCAAAGTCATGTTTGTATGTGTTACAAGTTTGGCATATGTTATGCTTAATGATCTACTGGCTTCTACCTGCTTTCTGAATGACCTCATTCAGTCACAGAGCTTTAACATTACCATTTGCTGACAAGTACAAAGTTTATGTCTTTGCCAGGCTATGTCTCCTTCAAACATGACCATCACATATCTGACTGCTTATAAGACAGAACTTTGAGAACTCAGCAGTGTTCAAAACTGAAGTCATCAATCCTTCGGTATCTTTACTCCTGAGTTCCTTATTTTAATGGGTGACATGACCACAGACTTATTCTAACGGTTGAAATCCTACCTAGATTCAAACCCAAGTCCTCTTCTCCACTTCTATTCGTGCTGTAGTTGTGCTCTCATCTTTGCTGAAAAATTGGGGTAGGACCTTATCTGATAGAATGATAATCAAAGGGCTGAGGCGGCCAGGGCAGGGGGGGGTGGGGCCAAGGCAACCAGGGCCGGGGGGGGAGGGGGTCGAGGCGACCAGTGCACACTGGCCAGGGAGAAGCCCTGGGCCGGGGGGCAGGGCCGAGACCCATGCTATCCGGGCTCGAGCTGGCTGGGGGGTGGGGGGTATGTGGCTGAGACAGAGTCAGCCATTGGCCCCATTGCAGGACAATGGCTGGGTGCCCAAGGCCTAAAGCCTCACCAGGGCTTGGGCAGGATGGGGTGAGTGGTTAGTAGGACATCCCCTGAGGGCTCCCAGTATGTGTGAGGGGCCAGGTTGGGCTGAAGGATCACCCACCCCCAGTGCATCAATTTCGTGCACCAGGCCCCTAGTGTGTGTGTGTGTGTGTGTGTGTGTGTGTGTGTGTATAGTAAAGGCCTGTTGTACAATATTTGTGCAAGAATAGGCCTTCCTTCCCCTAGCTTTACTCCCAGCCTCCCAGGAGCCGGCAAGTCCCCCCTCCAGGCCCACCCAGGAGCTGGCAAGTCCTCGCTTCTGTCCAGAGCACTGCTCCTATAGCTTCCTCCACACCCCACCCTCATAGCAGGTGTCTCACCCCTCCGTACCTGTATATATAAATTAATCCACCATCTTTGTTGGGTTAATTTGCATACTCACTCTTGATTGGCTATGGGCATAGCAGAGGTATGGTCAACTTACATGTTTGTCTATTATTAGATAAGATAAATATACAATCCTGATCTTTCTCATGAGCTCTTTGCCCATGTTTCCAATTGCTCACTTGACCTTGAGTCCCACCAGAACCTGAATCACTTACTGTCCAGACCTGAATTCATCACCTTGCTTCAGAACCATGCCTCCTGAAGTCACCGCACTCTTCATGGAGGCAGCCTCATTCTAGGAGGCACACAGATGTAAAAAGAGAAAGCCACTCCTGATACTCATTCTCACCAATGACAATCAGTTGCCAAGTTACATGGATTGTGTTTTCTCCCATTCTTCATATCTCACTCGTACATTTCCCAGGGTCCGGAGCCTCACTTTACAGATCCCTAGGCAGAGTCAGCAAAGCCCAACCAAGTGAAGTGCAGCCAGGAGAAACTTTGTTTTACTGGGAGATGTAAAGACTAGGAAAAATAAGAAAATCAAGGCAAGCCAATCCTGAAAAGCAAGACAGCAGGAGAAGATTGCAATTAAATGATCAAGTTGCTACCTAGGCTCCCCTCCTCTCACCCCCATCAAATGGAAATGTATTTTACAAAGGAATTTGATCAGTAGCAAAACATTACAGAGCTTCTATTGTACCGCTGTCTGACTCTTTGTGCTTTTTCAATGAAGACTCAGAAGAAAAAGACTCAGGATCTGCAGCTGTGTTTGGCTTAGGCTGGCTAAACCTGACCTGTTCCACAGCTTATTCAATATGTATATCTCACAGGATCTTGAGGACATCGACCAAATAACATCTTCCTGAATCATCTGAGCATCCGTGTCACGTCTGCCTGTACAATTCCTCATGCCAGAGTGTGTGCCTCCTGAAGCCAGACACCACCTTATTCAAGTCAGTGCTCGGCAGCAGGCCGAGCGTCTGCTATTCTGCAAAACAGGAACTGGATCAATAGCTGAAAAACTGAACTGGTTCAAAAACATACATACAATTGCTTTCCACAGAGACCATATTATATTATCAGGCACACAGGAAACTATTATTGCCTATCCTCTCTCAGGCACTTTGCTAAGCTCTGGGAACAGTGCTGTGAATAAGACAGAAGAGGCCTCTGCTATGAGAAAAGAAAGACATTGTGCACAAAACTGCACACATTGTGTAAGTGATCACAAATCTATAAATGCCATACAGATACTAAATGCAACACAATGGAAAAAATACTGTATATTGATACTTTTTTCCATTTATTTATTTTTTATTTCATTCCATTTGTTTGAAGGGTACAACATTTTAAGCTGTATCTCCTAACAAAACACCTATACATCAGTATTACTTAACTTATATATTCAAATGACACACCGACATTTCAAAATGACTTTTTCATTTTTCAAATGGTAACAATGGTTACCTCCAAAGCACTGGTACAAATGAAAGAATACAGACTGCCAGCCAACGATGTCTCAGCTTAAGTCTCCAACAACTTGCCTTAAGTTAACAAACTTCTCATGACACCTTCCTGCTCAAACTTCCTCATCCTTTCATTGGCTTCTTCTCTCATGAGTACCTTAATACTAACCCTTCTTGCCCCTGCCTCTCCAGTCTCATCTACATATCATGCCCCAAGCTTTCAGCTCCAGAGTGCGCAAAGGCATCCTGCTGGCTCACACTGAAGGCTTTGTCCCTTCTGTTCCCTCAAGGGCTTGTTCACCCCTCCGACCCCTCCATAGTTCAGGTCTCAACTCAAACCATTTATCCTCAGAGAAACCTTCCTTGGCACCCCATCTAGATAACAATTGCATATATCCACCTTTCCTTCCCAAAAGTTACCAGATTTGTAACTGTACATTCATTTGGGGGAGTATTTGATTAATGTTCATCTCTCTTACTAAAATTCTAGGTAGTTTAGAATCATACCTTTCTGAACAGTTTTCTAGCTCATGCCTAATTTAGAGCTTGACCTATAGTAGGCACTTAAAAGTCATTTGCTGAGTAAATGAATGAATAAAAGCACCAGAGTAAATTTTTCTTCACGTTGTCACATCCAGTATGTCTAGACTTGCAAGCCTTGTAAATACCAGGGTAACTTCTCTTAAGGTTAGAATTGATATTCTTCCTCAGAGTACTATCAGAAGAATTAACTTACTAAGAAGTGACAATGGAGACAATAAAGGAATTGCCTTTAATACCTAAGGATTATAATTTTCCACTTAAATTAGGTATTGCAGTGACAAATAAGAAAAACAAAAGAAAGGAATAGCAACAAAAAGGATGCTCTACCATCATTGAAGAGAACATGAAAACTCTTATGTTTTTATCCAAGGTGACTGTGCACACATAGTAGAGGACGAGAAACAATATGGAAAGCCTGGATTGTTTAGGGGAGCCAACTGTGGCCAGGAATAAGATAATGCTATACCAAATTTGACTATATACCTCTGCTCTTCCTTTCTTTCTTTTTTTTAAAAAAATATATTTTTATTGACTTCGGAAAGACAGAGAGGGAGAGACAGAAACATCAATGTGAAGGGGGAAAAACAACTGCATTTACCATTGCACCAAAAAAATTAAGATCCCTAGGAATAAACTTAACTAAGGATGTAAAAGACCTGTTCTCAGAAAACTACAGGACACTGAAAAAAGAGATAGAGGAATACATAAACAAATGGAAGAACATGCCATATTCATGGATTGGTAGAATCAACATCATTAAAATGTACATATTACCCACAGCAATCTTCAGATTCAATGCATTCCCCATTAAAATACTAACAGCATGTTTCAAAGATTTAGAACAAACTCTCCAACAATTCATCTGAAATAAAAAAGACCCTGAATAGCCATAGCAATCCTGAGTAAGAAGAACAGAGTTGGAGGGATCACAATACCAGATATCAAGCTATATTACCAAGCCACCGTACTCAAAACTGCATGGTACTGGCACAAGAATAGACATATAGACCAATGGAACAGATCAGAGAACCCAGAAATCGACTCAAGCCATTATACTCAATTAATATTTGACAAAGGAGGCAAGAGCACACAATGGAGTCAAGACATTCTCTTCAATAAATGGTGCTGGGATATTTGGTCAGATAAATGCAAAAAAAAAATAAGAAGAAGAAACTAGATCACCAACTTACACCATACATAAAAACCAATTCAAAATGGCTAAAGCTCTTAAATGTAAGACAGGAAACCATAAAAATCCTACAAGACTGCATAGGCAGCAAAACAGCAGACATATATTGTAACAATATCTTTATAGACACAGCTCCTAGGGCAATGGAGACTAAGCCAGCAGGTGGACACCCCCCAAGGGATACTGGACTGCGAGAGAGTGCAAGCCAGGCTGAGAGACCCCCCGCCTCGAGTGCACAAATTTTTGTGCACCAAGCCTCTAGTTGATAATAAACAGGAACAAGCTTGAGATGGGTAGTGCAGCAGTGTGAGCAGAGTCTTGCCAACATTTCTCAAAATGTGGTCAGTGGACCACTTGTCCAGAACTCATGAGGAGTTTGTTAAAAGTGCTTATTGTGGGCCTTGGAGTCCCTGCTTGGAATAAAGTCTCAGGTGACTTTTAGACCCACTAGAGCGTTAAAAGAATATTGTCTTGAATTTTTATATCAATTATTCATATGGGGAACTTGGAAGCTTCATACGAAAGTCTGAAAACCATGAAAAACTTTCCAAATTAAGGCTTAAAACAGTTTTTCTGGAAAAAGTATGCAAAAAAGTAAAACTGGATAATGACTTCTTGAAAATTTAATTTTAAAACATTATTAGATACAACTATATAAAGTTTGATGTTTCAGATTTTATAAGAGATCAGTTAAATGATTCATGTACTGCCTTTAAGAAATCCAGAGCCAGAGTAAATGTAGTGTGTGGCATTCATTGCTGGTTTTCTGCATTGTATCTCCCTGTAACTTCTTCCTCACTGGCAAGACCCTTCTCACACTACTGCACTACCCATCTCAAGCTTGTTCCTGTTTATTATCAACTAGAGACCTGGTGCACAAAGATTCGTGAACTCAGGGGTTCCCTCATCCCAGCCTGCACACTCTCACAGTCCGAGACTCCTCAGGGGATGTCCACCTGCTGGCTTAGGCCCACTCCCTGGAGGATCAGGCCTAAGCTGGCAGCCAGACATCCCTCTGGCAGCCCAGGAGCCCTTGGGGGATGTCTGACTGATGGCCTTGCTGCAGTTGGACATCCTTAGTGCTGCCGAAATGGCTCCCGCTACAGCCACTATGCTCACAGCCATCAGCCCAGCTTGTGGCTGAGCAGAGTTCCCCCTGTGGGAGTGCACTGACAACCGGGGGGCAGTTCCTGCATTGAGTGTCTGGCCCCTGGTGGTCAGTGCGCATCATAGCAACTGATCATTCCCAGGAGTCAATTGCATATTACCTTTTTATTATATAGGATTATTATATAGGGTGTAATGTGGGACATCTGATTGTAATGGCAGGTGTGATTTGTGGCCGTAGAAAGTACTACTATTCAACAAGAGTGCAACATCTTCCCAAGAGATGTTTAAGACCAGGTCAAAGCTGGTTTAAGTAACGTATCATCTTGCCTAGCGACAGAAGCTCAGACTGGCTGACTCCTAATGCCTTACTGACCTAACCATTCTGCTTTTCCAAGACACACATAACTTCACAGAGTTGGACAAAAGCTGTCTTGGCTGGACTCTGTGCTCTTCACATCTTTCAGCTAGTAATTTCTTACTGAAGAATCCACTGCATGAAAACTACAGAGCACACACTAAGGTCTTGTTTTAAGTTCTCCATCTATAGAATCTTGTTTCTGGTAAAGGATAATTGTAAATGAAAGAATATATATATATATATATTTATTTATATATTCACATACATATATATATACACACATACACACACATATATATGTATATACATATATATGTGTGTGTGACATATTGCATAATGCATATATTATAATTATAATATGTATATAATATGTATTAAGAGAGAGAACACTAGGAAAACAACTTTCTGTGACAAGAACAAAGAGAGATGAAATGAGGATGTGCTCAGACAACACGAAATTACAGAGGTGAGTCTTTTTATAGTCCAATTAGAGAGATTTATGTCAGATCATGATACATCTAAACTTTAAGTTCTGAAAGTAAACCATCTACCAGAAATCACATTTTTAAAAACACGAAATGGTTAACTTAAAACAATATTATTAAGATGTGTTCTCAGAACCAGCTTTATCTGGGAATTTATTAGAAATACAAATTATCAGTCCTCAGCAAACCTACTGAATCAGAAATTCCTGGGTAGGCCCCCAAAATCTGTGTTTTACAAAGTCCTATAGGTGATTCCGATGCATACTAAAGTTTGAGAACCACTAGCTTAGATCTCAAGACAGCCTTCAGTAGTAGGTTACAGGGAGATGAATGAAATATCTATAAGATGTAACTTAAAATAAACCCCAAACTGGCCCAAGAAATGCCTGGCTTTCTTAAAATTAGAGCAACTCCAGTTAAGACACTGTCACTATTAAGCTATTATGTTCATTAATATGCCAACACTTATCATTTATATTGTTCCTCAGCTGTCACTTGACAAAGAACCTGGGTATGAAGGAAAGCAGAATGTGGCATATCAGATGACAGGTTGGGTTTAAAGTGGAGTGAAGGAAGGGGAGCCCCACGCCCCTATCCCAAAGGGGTGAAAGACAGGCCCAGGTGAAAGCCTTAGAGCGAGAACACTGGGAAGGCAAGGACACGCCACAGACAGAGAAAAGGCTGTCCAGAGAAACCTTTGTCCTCGCTACTGTCTCGAGCAGCACGTCACTATCAATTATTCGAGGAGATGGTCTCCTGTGGCCTGTGAGGACACAACAGTTTTTAAGTTGGAAAAATGGTTGTTTGCACCAGTATTCTACACCCATTTTATAAATATATGTGACTCATACTCAAACTAAATGTGGATTACTCCAAATCTGCATTACATACAGCACCAGCAGTTTCCTAAGATGAAATCTATAAATTCAGATACCAACATTTGCAAGAACTTAGTTAATATGTCTTTATAATCTTCTTACATGTTTCATTTACAGAGCACATATTTAACTTACACATACATCAAAAATTTTGATATTAACTTTTTAAAACACTGTTACAGTACTTAATGACTTCAACAATATTTAAAAGCAAATAATTTTATATTCAACAAACAAAAAAATTAAAGCTTCTATGTTCTCATAGCACATTTCCACACTATACAAATTAGCATTTTTGTTATCTTGTATTTCTCAAAGGCTTTCTACATACTTTTCAGAAACTCAGTTAAGGTCCAGGCCAGTGTGGCTTAGTTGGTTGGTGTCATCCTGTCTCCAGAAGGTGGCCAGTTTGATTCCCAGTCAGGGCACATGTCCGGGCTACAGGCTCAGTCCCTAGTAGGGAGTGTGTAGGAGGCAGCCAGTGGATGTCTTGCTCTCCCATCAATGTGTGTCCCTCTTTTTCTCCACTCCCTTCTTCTCTCTCTAAAAATCAATTTTAAAAATCTTTAAAAAACAAAAACACAACTTTTAAGGGTAAAACTCAATTCAGACTTGCTTTTGAAAATTATGACCAAAAAGCCAAAGCCAGTTTGGCTCAGTGGATAGAGCGTCGGACTGCGGACTGAAAGGTCCCAGGTTCGATTCTGGTCAAGGGCATGTACCTTGGCTGTGGGCACATCCCCAGTAGGGGGTGTGCAGGAGGCAGCTGATCGATGTTTCTCTCTCATCTATGTTTCTGACTTTCTATCCCTCTCTCTTCTTCTCTGTGAAAAATCAATAAAATACATTTTAAAAAAAAGAAAATTATGACCCAAAAAAATGACTTCAAATATAAGATGGAGATGGTGACAAAGTTTATGTTCAAGTTACCACAGGAAAAGCTGGTCATTGATTCTTTGAAGTATTCCTGCTATAGGTAGCAAATGCCCATGTACAACAGTCTCTTTTTGTGTTGTTCTATCAGCTGACAGGTGACATTTCAACCTCTAATCAACCGTAGCAAGATTATTTAAAATTAAGGTTGACATTTTGTCCTTTAACTAGTTCCAAAGTACTGCAGGGGTTTTACTGCCTGATGTTACACCATATGTGCAAACTCTCAACACAGCAGGCAGGGTTAAGCAGGATGCCTCTGTACTTCGCCATTCGGCTGCTTCCTGTGTTTTTGGAACAACCCCAACTTTAGCTAAACATAACCCTCTTGGTGAACCATTTTTAGTAAGAGAATCCGCCTGATAGGAGAGCATATTTCTGAAGCACTGCCATCTGTGGAACTCACAGAACTCACTGGTTTGGTATTTTGCATAAAATAAAATTACTAAATTACTTACCACTTAAGTGTTTATGAATAAAAACCCAGACAATTATGAAATAGACAACAGGAGGAATTTTTTTTTGAAGTATTTTTGTACTTGTCACCTGGTTTACCATTAAACGATAGCAATCAATAGCAGATTTTCCCAAAGCCTTTTCCATAATTCAAGTTATTTATTAATTCTAAATTTACTATTATTTGGGCAATAGGATGTATTTACGTATTTGTGCTCTGAAGAGGTTCAATTCAGGAAAACTATCTTAGGTTTTATATTCAGAATTTTTTTGCCAGATATGAAAAATATATATGAAAAATGAGAGAATGCCAACTGCTAGTAATAAACTACTTCCTTAGCTTAATGTCAGTAACACCAAGCCTGAGTTAATGAAAAGAAAATCTAAAGAGAAAAACCAGCACTTTTTAAAAAATATATCTAGATATATCTATATAGACAGATATCTACATATAGATAGATAGATAGATAGATACATATATATAGATATCTACATATCTATATATATGTATATATATATAACTTCCACCATGGTCTTTCTTGAGTTTTTCTGTTAAATAAAACATTTAGCTCTATATAATCCAAAAAATGTATACATAGTTTAGAGAGGGAAGCATAAAATCTCCTGGGTCTCAGATTCACTTTCTGTTGCATGTTTAAAGATAATCAATAAAAAATTATTTCTCTTTGTAAGCATTTTCCGTTCTGCCAGATATAACAGCAGCCCTGCCCTAAAATGAGGGGGAGGGAGAAGAGTAACATTTACCGGAGAGGAGAAAAAGACAGGAGCCCCTGAAACAAAACATCGAAGCGGTTTGTTCCTAACGAGACATTTAAACGCTCATGGCATTAGTTTTATTCCTAAAACCCTCCGGATTTATATTGCGACTTTCAACAATAAACTCTGTTTCTTAATAGTTTTACTTTGTTTACTTTATTTCTGTATGAATATACATATCATAGGCAAGACTTGGGTCAATGTTGAACACTGAAGCAGTAAAGAAAGGAGAGTTAAGGCCCCCAAACTGTCTCCTAGAGCAGAGTAAGATGCAAAACCACAGAGAGAAAAAAAAGATGAAAACGAAGCTGTATCTGGTAAGGAAATAAAGAACTGCCAACAACTCTCTCTTGTTTTAAAACATGAAACTTTTTGCCACTTGCATTCTTTTGCACAAGAATTTTCTTACTTAAACATTACTTGAAAGTTTTATATTAACAATCTAAAATAACCTGTCAGGGTTTCTCCGATATGTAGACTCTGTCTCAGAACTATCAATTTTTAACTGCTTTTTTCCAACATTTTCACAAAACTCTGTAAGGAAACACCAAGTGAAATAGTAACAGACTCTTACTTTATAATGAAGTTACAAATACATTTTACATATTTTCCTGGCTTCTTCCCTTCACTCTGCATTATCTATGATAGTTGTCATATTTCACGGGGGCAGATTATAAATCAGACAAGTTCAGCCTTTCAGGTTGAAAAATGGAGGTGAAAGGCACAGCGGAAAATATATAAAGTATAATTAAAACCATATGACAGAGATATTGAAGCAGTACTTGTTGGAGGAAACCCAAGGAAAAATCAAACCTGTTCTGGTGTTAGTGACATTAGCCAGTCCATTTGGAACGAGTCGACATGATTTGCTAAATGCTCTTTCTTTCTTTCTTTCTTTTTTTTTCTTAATGGCAAGAGTACCCAAGGAAATGAACTCTTAACAAGATAGAGCTTCTTTGTGAAATCCATAGTTCTTAATGCAAAACTGGTATCTTACTTAAAACAGTAATCACTTATTTAGAAATATAGTTTAAGATTGGGTAGGGTAATTTTTTGTTTTTTATCGATTTTTTACAGAGAGGAAGGGAGAGAAAGTCAGAAACATTGATGAGAGAGAAACATCGATCAGCTGCCTCCTGCACACCCCCCACTGGGATTGTGCCCGCAGCCAAGGTACATGCCCTTGACCGGAATCGAACCTGGGACCTTCCAGTCCACAGGCTGACGCTCTATCTACTGAGCCACACCGGTTTCGGTTGGGTAAGAGTAATTTTACCAAAGAGTATTAAAAGACTTTATGATGACAATGCGGAATCAAAAACATTTCTACTTTTCTATGATGTCTCTTGATGAAAGACCTTCGGATTTCAGTAAGACACAGATAATCTGATTGCTTACTGTGGAGCATGAAGAGCGAGAAGTGATGGAATGCAAACTGTCTCCCCTACTACATTATAAATGACCTAAATGTTATTGCCTCATATAGGTGGTACTTAGCAGGCTAATGATGTACATATGTCTGAGGATGTACAGAAATTTAAGAACTCCCCAAGTTGTAAAGCAATTCCAGTAAAAACCTCTGACTTTGGTAATCTATCACCAAAGCCATTTCATGTCTATTTCTCGAGAGCATTCCAAATATCAATTATCATAATCTCAATAGACAACTGGAACATTATTTTCAATATGACTTTGGGATTCCAGTAAACAACTCAAGTGCAGCAAGTCACTTACCCCCCAGAAACTGAATTCCTCCAGCCACTCTTCCCACTGTTCTGGAGATGAGCTCGGACACACAGCAGCCCATGAGGGCAGTGAGCGCCACCAGGAGGAGGAGGCCACAGCCCAGGCCGGTCACCACCGTGCAGATCCGCCATTCTGCACTGGGGATGCCCTGGAAAGAGGCGTAGCGCCCACATTCTTCCACCATCACCATCACCTGCTGGCTCTCATCATGCACGGGATATGAGCACCTCCGGAAAGTACCGAAGGACACAGGCTTGCCCAGTTGGGATCCCCAGAGCCAGTAAGGCATAAAGAACCCCACGCAGGAGGTAGCAGCACAAAGAAACGAGAGCAAAGCCCAGATCACCCCAGTAGGCGTCAGGCTGGACGCCATCTTTCTCCAGATAGGGCAATGAGGGCCCAAAGGGCTGCAGGAGGAGGGGAAGGTGTGCAACACCAGGAATCGGGACCACAGGTGATCCACAGATGCGTAATGGGCAGAGTCTATGAGCAGAATGGCTCTTCAGCCTTCCTGGGCCTCAGCTTCCCATCCTCTGTCGTCAGGGTGATGATCCCTGGTGAAACAATAAGAAATATTGAGAGTTTAATGTTTTTTAGTGAAATAGATAATAACACCAATTCAGTTGGTATACAACTTTCAATTAATAAATACTCAAACTTGCCTCAAGATTTCAAAATTGGGAAGTCTCTGTTATGAGCCCAAACAAAATGATTAGAATAAATTTCACAATTCCAGAGCACCGTAAATTCACCAAACTTTATAGACGGTCTGGACACAGAATGGATGGAGCTAATAGGCACTCCAGTACTCGTTCGATAGCATCTGTGAATCCCTTCAATCTGAGATATTCTCCCCTGGAGTAAGTGAAAGAAAGCCAGTGTATGACTTATTTTCATCTCTGCAATTTTGATCCATTGGTTCCAGTAAAATTGTTGGAACTATCTCTGCAGTTCAGTGATTGTCCGTGTCTAATCGAAAAGCAGCCCACACCTAGTCCTCTACAGCCAACCCCGATTATTCAAATAGTTGCACAAGCATTTGACTGCCACCCCTGCTTCTGTTCAAAAAGCGTTCCCGTTTCCAACACTTTCCATGAAGAAGAAACACAGAAGCCCAAGCCCACGCGCCCTGGAGCTCCATTTCCAGAACTCTCGACTCCAGCCTCAGGGTCCGCGGCAAACGCCCACTCCCTCACCTCTCTCTTCCCGAGCCCGGCCCGCAGCCCGGCCCGCCCGCCGCCCGGCCCGCCCGCAGCCCCGTCCGCCCGCCGCCCCGTCCGCCCGCCGCCCCGTCCAGCCCGGGCGTCACCGCGGGGGCTCCAGCGACTGTTCTTACTCTCGCCGGCCGCGGCCAGCTCAGCGCTAACGACCAAACTAGTCTGTCCGGGCCACGAGGCCGGGCGACGGCGACACGGGTCGGGCATCCTCCGGGGCCGGGCCGCGGCAAGCCCAGTCAGCCCCTGCGACGGCCCCCCGCCCCCGCCCCCGAGACACTTAAGATCCCGAATCCAAAGAGGGAGCGGGCATTCCCGGCCGGCCTTGGGAGGGGGGAGCGGGATGGGGAGGCAGCAACGCCCCGAGGCAGACGCGGCAGCCCCTCCGGGAGTCCGGGGCCGGGGGGCGGTCCGGGGCCGGGGAGCGGTCCGGGGCGCCCGGCCAGCAGCCCCTCCGGGAGTCCGGGGCAGGGGGGGGGGGCGCGGCCCGGGGCCGGGGAGCCCGGCGAGCAGCCCCTCCGGGAGTCCGGGGCCGGGGGGCGGTCCGGGGCCGGGGAGCCCGGCGAGCAGCCCCTCCGGGAGTCCGGGGCCGGGGAGCGGCCGGGGGCCGAGGGGAGACGGCGGCGGAGCCCGCGCCCGGGGCGGCCGAGCGCTTCACTCACGCGGCGCGCGGGCGGCGACCACCTCCTCCCGGGCCGGCCGCGCACAACTTGCCGTCTCTCCGGGCGGAGCAGCCGCAGCCGGGAAGACCGTTCTTCCTTCTTCGTTGCTGGCCCGGGAGCCGCAGGGTCGGGGCCGGACTTGAGGAGGAGCAGGCCGGCTCCGAGGCTGCCCGGAGGCCGGCGGCGCCAGTGCAGCCCGCGCTCCTCGCGTGTCCCGGGCGGGTCCGCCCGCAGACGCACGGCCCTCGCTTTGGCAGGCGAGGCACGCGCCGCCCCCGCCGGCCCCCGGCCCCGCTCCCGCCCCCGGCCCCGCTCCCTCCCCCGGCGCCGCGGCCGGAGCGCGCACACCCGGGCCGGGCGCGGTCGGCAGGGACGGGGCGCGGGCGGGCGCACCCCTCTGTGCGCCGGGTCCGAGCCCATCTCCCGGGGAGGCTTTCCGGCGCCCCCAGCCCCGAGCCTCTCCTGCCCTCCCCTCACTGTGACCCTGTCCAAAGGGGGGAGGCAGGCAGACCGACAAGCGGGGGAGAAAGTTGCTTGTCTTTGGGGAGCTAGCTGGGGCCACGGAAGACGAGCCATTCCTGTTTGCCTTTGCTGGTCTGGTGTTTGGGATTGAAGCTCGGTTGCAGACGATAATGGGCCTGAAAGCCCGGGCAGATTGGCCCTTTGAGCTGGGAGGACACGCAGGGTGTGGTCACATGGGAAGTGCGTGAACAGCGAGGACTTGGGAACCGGGAGCGAACCGGAGAGTCCAAGGCTCAGGCTGGCGGCCGGCTCTCCAGCGGGGGCGGGAGGGGGGACACTTCCAGCAAAGGGGAGCATCTCCCAAGACACTCCCTTTGGAACTTCTTTCAAGACTGAGCATTCCAGCTCTCCCCCGCCCCCTTCTTTCACCTTCCCCCTCCTCCCCTTCATCTCGCCAGTCAATCTTGAAATGAATACTGACATTGGGGTTTTTTTTTCTAAAAAACAACTGATTTTTATTTTCCTTCCAGACGAGGTTTTGGATTTTGTTTGTTTGTTGTTGCTTTTCGTGAGCGCTATCCCTTTAGCAGTTTAGAGCTACATTCAGTAGAAGACTGAAAGTCCTCTTGCAGTCTGGAATAGCAGTTTGTGAAGCAGATATTTTCCCAGATATAGTTTGTGAATTGCTTCTTCAGAAAAGTAATGGAAAGAAATAAATGAGTATGTATACAATAAATTTTCAAATTGCACCATTTTATATAGTTATGATGGGTATTTTTCCCTACAATTACAGCTGGAAATGTGCATTCTTTCGTTATTATTTTGAACGGCTTTAAGAGTCTTTTTGAGGTCATAGACTCTTTTAAGAATATGTTGAAACTGATAAGCCTCCCAGAAAAGAAATGCACATACATGTTAAGCTTTATCACAGTGGAACAAGGGGGAGGAGAGACATTATGCCCCCCTTGCACATTTGGCACATGATTTTTAAAAATATTTTTATTGAGTTTTAAAGAGAGCAAAGGAGAAACTGGGATGTGAGAGTGAAACATCCCGCACAGCCCCAGCCAGAAGTTGGTACTCCTTTTTGGTTACCGTCATCAGGGAGGTGCTGCTACCCTGTTTTCCCGAAAGTAAGACATCCCCCGAAAATAAGACCTACTTCCAGTTTTGCCCCTCGCTGTGATATAAGGCATCCCCCCGAAAATAAGGCCTCCCCAATAATATTTTTATTCTTGAAACTGAAAAAGCCTGGGCCACACAAGCAGGTATAAGGAAGTGGGTTGATTTAATGCTGCCGCTTGTTATGTGAGGGAGCCAAAGAGGTCTGCTAGTCTGGGATGCAGCCAGCACTCACCCCGCTAAAGACATGAAGAAATTTCTTCACGAAAGAAAAATAGATCAAATAGTGATTCCCACAGGAATGACGGCCTATCTCCAGACTCTTGATATTGCAATAAACAAGCCATTCAAGGTCAATTTGCGCATGAAAATTAATGATTATATTGAAAACAGAATGGAGAGAAATCAGCATGGAAACTGTGAAACCTAAACTGCAAGAGGTTGTGACCTGGGTGAAGAATTCATGGGAGAAAATCACTGACAGTTGCATTGCAAATGCACTACGAGCAGGCTACCTTGACAGGAAGTACTCATTTAAGGGCAGTGCTATTGCTAAACATGAGAGATTTGGTCCACTGATTCTGAAAGAAATGGAGTCACAAGAAATTCACCAGGAAACTCAGGGTTTGGATTGTTATGATGATGTTCCAGAAGATGATGACATGACTGTCATTGAATAAATCTTACTTTGTGTTCATACCGGTAAATATCAGTATCAGTAAATGTACCATAGATTGTTGTACATGGAAATAATGGTAGTAACAAGAAATTCTTTTTTTTAAAAATATATTTTATTGATTTTTTTTTTTTACAGAGAGGAAAGGAGAGGGATAGAAACTCAGAAACATCGATGAGAGAGAAACATCAATCAGCTGCCTCTTGCACTCCCCCCACTGAGGATGTGCCCGCCACCAAGGTACATGCCCTTGACCGGAATCAAACCCGGGACCCTTCAGTCTGCAGGCCGATGCTCTATCCACTGAGCCAAACCAGTTTTGGCACAAGAAATCCTTGATACCATAGGATTCACAGTTTGTCGGGTTATGCTGGTTTGTGATGACAACTACTACTGTACCATATACAGGTAATAAATTTCCTCTTTTTTTTTTTCTTTCTGTTCAACAATGAATGTGTACCATATTCTTCTTCATGGAAAAATAAGACATCCCCTGAAAATAAGACCTAGTGCATCTTTGGGAGCAAAAATTAATATAAGACACTGTCTTATTTTCGGGGAAACAGGGTAGTATCTGGTGGTTAGAGGCAGGTGATGCTTCTAACCACACTGCCATGTAAGGGACAGTTCCTCAGAATGATCCAGTCAGAAATGTCAGTAGTACTGTGGTTAACAAAACCCATTTCAATGAAATATCAGATGAGTCCCTATTCCCCTGCAGCCCATCCATGAATCCCAGATGTAAGTGATTCAAATGGTCTTGTACAAAACACTGGATACTGAGCTCAACTCAATGACATCATAATGATTGGCTTCCAGCTATGTACTACCTCCTAACCTATTACACAGAACCTTCAGATCTACATAATGTGAAGGTAAAAGATATGACTGTGTGGAAACAAAATAATGATCATGAGATTCAGACTCACTCTTCACACAGACTGCTGGGGAAATTGGCCTAGGCCAGTGATCGGCAAACTAATTAGTCAACAGCACCAACTATCAACAGTACAACAATTAAAATTTCTTTTGAGAGCCAAAAACCAACTTCTGCACATGGGCCATGAAGTTTCAATAGCACTGTGCATGCGCACCCGCACATGGTGTTTTGTGAAAGAGCCACACTCATGGGGCCAAAAGAGCCGCATCTGGCTCATGAGCCGCAGTTTGCCGACCACTGGACTAGGATCTTTCTCACTCGGAAGAGTTTTAAGCACTGAGATGGGTGGCTGGGATTAAGTCCTTGCAGGTTACTCCATCTAGTCCTCAATAAAGAATTTAAAAACTAGGAGAAAGGTACAGTTATTTTACAGAGAGGTTAAGATTTTACAGTAGGCTTTAATTTTTTTTATTATCTGCTTTCTAATAAATAGAGTAAATGCTAATGTAGAGATCCTGCCTAAGATTTTAAAAAAAGAAGATAAAGGGAGAGGCTGATTTTTTTAAATCTATGGAATACTAGTTATTTGTGAAATCATAGTGTGTTTTATATATGTACTAAGACTCAAATTTCTAACTTAGATAAGTGAATTTGGACAAATGGCAATCTTTTCAGCCTAAATTACTTCACCTGTAAAAAGAGGTTGGAATAGACGATTTTTAATATTCTACCTCATGACTTCCAGCATGATAACTAGACAGGTACTCTTATATTTGAGAAGGAGTTTAGGGGTCATCTAACTTTGTTTAAGTACATAATTTTTACAAATGATGAAATAGAGTTTCAGAATCCTTCCCGTGTATGAGCCTAGAATCCCAAAGCTGAGCCTAGAATCCATGTACCCTAATTTCTCTTTTCATTCCACTATGTAATTATCTTCCCAAACTATAAAAATCTTCTGAATTACTTCTTGGGCTGTTGTATGTATAATTTATAGGCTAAATACATTATATCTTTGAAACCCTTACATTAAATTTGCACCTTCAAAGGACCTTTAAATTACTTCCCAGCCAGAAGTTCCCACACAGCAGATACCTCTTATTCCAGGTTTGAGTTTCTGTGTGTTTGGAAAGTAGTTTCTTAAGATGAGATCATCAATGTGAAAGTGTGTGGAAAGCTATAAAGCATCTATGACATCGCTTTTGGTGGCTACCCAATATTCAGTCTCAACCCACTACCCTTTGTTCACTGGATATTTTTGGTGCCACATGACCTTTTTCTAGCCAGTGGGTCTACTGCGGAAGTCTCTGGGGAAGATTGTATTCTCCCATTCTCAGATAAAAGGAGGAGACAAGAGAGAACAATAATTCTCTCACCATCCTGGCTGCCTTTGAACAAGATGAGATATTTGGAAATGTGGCAGCCTTCTTATAACCATGAGAGGAATCACACAAACATAACCCCAGTACCCTAATATTGTGGAGCTACAAACATCTTTTTGAATTTTTAAAAAGAAAGTTATAGAGTGATAATATGGTTTAAATCATTGCTATTTGAATTTTCCACTTTTAATATCTGACAGCATTTCTAATTGGTGAAGCATTGCAGATAAGACATGGTCAATGACATGAAATACACATTAGTTAACATTGTATCCCAGTGCTTGGCAATAAGAGATAGATACTTAATAATTCAACATTAGCTAAAGTAATTAATGAGCACTTTAACATCATTGTGGTTATTAACTTTGTTCCAGTGCAGCTTACAGAGTAGTTATTTAATTTTTTTTTAAAATGAGGTATGATATGTGAAACTAGGGAAGGAGTGGAATAGTGAAATATATGGAATATACACCATGGAATCAATTACTTTTGACTATTGGAGAGAGTTTAGAATAGGACTTCTTTAGTTCACATTTGTGGCAAGAACTATGATTTAGCTGATACAATGTCCATTTCCAACCCTTTTCTTTCACATCCTTGTCTTCAATAGTGAAAGGGCAGAGCGGTACTGCAAAGAACAATTTAGACAGCTGCCATTTTGGACTGTGTGAGTCGGCAGCCACCATGTGAGCCGCGTGATATGTAAACTTACCTGGGGGCTGCCAGCTTGAAGTCACAAAGACCAACCCTTCCTTTGTGTCCTGCCACTGCGTTGGTGGGGCCATGCTCGAGCTTGAATAAAGGCTCTTTTGCTTTTGCATCGGACTCAGTTCCCTGGTGGTCTTTGGGGATCATGAAATCTGGGCATAACAATAGCTCCATTTTCGAGTCTCCCTTGAAGTTTGAGTTTCCGTGTGACAGTGCTAGCCAATAAGATGAAAGTGGAGGGATGCTGGTACCATCACATTCAGTTCTTCTTTCTTCCAGCCTGAATTTAAAATGGATGTGATAGAGCCTTGAAGACAGAAGCCATCTTTCAATCATGAGATGACATGGATGAAAACAAAAGCCAGCACACAAAGCGTAATGAAGTAAAATGGTGGACAGAGTCTAGATACTTGGTATCTTTGCTAAGCTGATGCATTATCTTCAGACATCTCTTGAGTGAGAACAATAACCCTTAGCTCTTTAAATCATTATTAGCAATTAAAATATGCCTGCTATACTATTCAAACTAACTGCGCACTTGTGGTCCAGGAGTCAGCACCATAGTAAAGTGGATTAGACACAAAATATAGGGGCACTAAGCAGAGCAAAAAGGGGATAGAATAGTGGCAAGAGAGACTGGTTCTCCAGCGAATGGTGGCTGCAGTAGGTGTTCGTTGTCTCCAACACATATTAGAAAAGATGGGTCTTCTGAAAACCTGTCAGTAGAAACAGGGATAGTTAAGAAAATAGCTTACAAAATGCCTCCCTTTAAGTCTTAACTTTGAGAAATTAAAAAAGACAGAAATTCTCAGTATTATAAAATGGCCTGATACGAGAAGGGGCCCCTTGAATACAGACCTAGAAGAGAGAGATGCAGAAAGGTGTAAGGTACATGAGAACTAGAGGACAAGAGAGACTCTAAATAGAGCAAGGGAAGAAATATTTTCCTTAAACGCTGCTGGCTGTGGAGCTCTTCAGCTTTCTATTAGAATGCGTCATCTGTTCCTCTCTGGACGCTGTGAGATGCCCCAGGAAACGCTCCACTGGCTAAAGACCTGTCGTCATGGTCTTCGGTTCAGAAAGGTATAAAATAAGCAATTTAAGGTCTTGGCAAGTTTGTGATTTCCTCCTGTCCTTCCTAAATTACCTTTTCCCTTCACGAACTCCTTTTTTAAGACAAATTTCAATGGAAAATTCTATGGTATTTTATTGCATGTGTCCATCTCTTCAATATAGGGGGAAAACTCACAAGATAAGTGACTTCTCAGGTTTCCTGGTCTCCATTTCAAGTAGTCTCTGAGTGGGATCTCGCTTTTAGAATATTTATTCTCCCATTTTTACACATACATTTATCATAGCTATCCTAACATCCTGTTATAAAAGGGTTGCCTATTTCCTTTTCTATGAACTTCATTTCATGTGTTTGATAAACTCAAGACCCCTCTTCCTTTAGAAATTGTATATATCTAGTTATGTATAGCTTCTCCACATAGTGATTTGTATGAGTATACTCCTCAGGAATGCTCATGAAAATAAGGTATATATAGTGTGTGGTCTGTTCCTAGGCGTACCATCCTCCTTATTCATTTAATGTTTGTGGCAGCTCTCCCTCTCAGAAGCACACCTGAACTTTTTCTAGACCCTTCTTTTCCCTCTCAGGTGCATTACCTTTACCCTTCTCTCTCCTAAGCTCTATGGCCCTTCTTTTGCCTCTGTAACTTGTTTCCTGCACCCATTTCTTCTATAACTCATTTCTTCTACCTCTATGATGTTATAAATAAATTTTCTCTTATAGTTCGAGTCTTGGCTCTGATTTTTTTCTCAGCTGAACTCAATTATTGAGGTTGCTGAATGGTGGTCTGGCCTAACACCTGCAGCCTAACATCTGATGCCATTTCATCACTGTCAACAAGTATTTTGGGAGAAGGGTACAAGAGAGGAAAGGAACCAGCAAAGACAGAGTTAAGAATAATCAATAAGGTGTCAGGCTGAGCCTGAGAGAAAATAAAACATCCAGTGAGAAATTGCTGTGGGGAATCACCAATGATTTGGTAAGAATGGAAATATCTTCAATTTTAAGTTGCTTGTTACATCTCAGAATATATGCTTGTCCCTTGCAAAAATTTTGTAAACTTATTTTAGAAAGCAAAGGTATTAAGATTCAGTCTAACATGGGCACAAATTGCACAGAAAAGGGACAACACACTTAGAAAAGTGAGATGATCTGGAAACTGACCAAATTCAATAGGACTATGAATTCAGAGGCAGGAATGACTAAGAGAAACATGAGAAACACAAAAACACCTTGATCTATGGAAAATGAGTAATGGGACCCCTGTATGAAGGTTTGAGTCAAGGTCATTCAAAATTAATGAAAACATTAACCACAATTGTTACAATTATGTCTGCAAAAATTTAGATGTAGTGATTTTAATAAATATGTCTAAACTTACATAAGTAGTAGGAGTTGATACTCACACTTCAACCCAGGTCTGTCTGATTCTATATCGCATTCTTGTTGCATGCTACCAGAATCTTCATAATAGGGTAATTAGGTATACCATCTTATAAACCCCTGTGGGTCCTTGTTCATTCCTGAATTTCTAGTTTAAAGATTTAATAAGGCAGAAGAAAGATGTCTTGCTGACGGGATGGCAGACTGCAAGATAGTGCATGAGTGAGAAAACAAAGGGAGAGTATATGGTCCCATGGGGAGTGTTTGTGAGTTGAGGGACAGCTATACTCCAGGGGATTGTGGGGCACTGTCTGACAGGGTTCCCCTGATTGGGCAGCCTCCGCTGCTGCTGGGATCCCTCCTGAAGCAACCAGCTCTAACATGGAGACCACGCCATCTTGAAGGGAAGAGTGGATGTTGTCAGAAGCCTGAAAACCCCTGGAATATAGAACAACTGCACCCAGTGAACAGCTGCGAACCTGAGAACACGGTCCCCAAGCTGCGTGAGCACATGGATTCATAGGAGCTCTGTGCTTCCTTATGAGATCAGATTTCCTCTGGGATAAGGTGAGGTCTGTGGTCCAGACAGGAGAGAGAAATGCACACACCAGGAACTGGAGGACCCGGGAAGTCTGCGCCCAGAAAACTTTGTGGCCATTGGGGCTGGCATGATCCATGAATGTGGAAGGGGATCTGCAGGGCTGCTAACAGAAGGGAACTATAAAAAGCAACCCATAGCCGAACTGGATGCAAAAGGGCAGCCTAAAATTTCAAGTGTGCTGCTTAGACCCAAAGGGAAGAAAGACTCCACAGACTTGCGCCGTACGTACTGCTGGAGTTCACACACTTACTCTGGGTTTTTTTCTCTTTTTCTTTCTTTCCTCTTTAAATCCTTGCTTTTGATTACTAAGCCCAATACATAGGATCATCCAATTGAGGACACTCTAAGAGACTGTAGGGGAAAGTTGTTTTCATGGAACCTGGGGATCAGAGCCGGGAGTAACCATCAGAGAACCAGCTCTGGGGCAGCCCACTCCCCCAAACCGGTATTGAGTGCCACAGGGAAAACAAATCTAAACACTAGCTAGAGAGGACCTATACACCCGGAGGTCAATCCAGAAACACTGCCACCCAGGGGTTGAAGCACAAATTGACTCTTGCGTAAACACAAATAAAAGAATAAAAGAAACAAAGAAGTACTGCCTGTTTGAAAATCAGAACTGTGGCCTACAGCACTGAGGAGCAGTGGAACAAAGGGAACTTCAATAATGTCCTGACTAGGATACAGGAGAGCTGAACATTTTTATTTATTTCTTCATCTTTTATTTAAGAAACTAAATTATTTTTCTTTTTTTCTCACTTGATTTTAGCTTTTTAATTATTACATTTTTATTTTTAATCAATATTACTACTACTAGTATTTTACCTTTTTTAAAAAAATGGTCATTTTATTTGCTCTTTATTTTACTTTGGGATTAGTGTTCTACGTTCTATTTTCATCTTTCCTTTAGCAGCATTTTACTCTATCTCAACTTTACCTTTATGCCAACACTCTTCCTTACTTTCCCCCTTTGTTGTGCTGTTTCTCTTACCCTATTCCTACTTTAGATTTTCCTTTATTCCTTCTTTTTACCCCTGTTAAAAATTAACCATACTTATATATCTAATTTCCAATCCCCTGCTCCAAGTCCATACACACCTCTCTCTTCTCTTTATTCACTATTCAAATTATTTTCTCTCTGGCCTTTTGTTGTTGTTTGCTTGACTGTTGATTTTATTGTGGTTTTTTTTATGCTTGTTTGTGAGATTGGTTCACTTTTTCTGTTTTGTTTTGTTTTGTTTTTGTTGTTGTGTTTTTGCTTGCTTTTTGCTTCTGTTTTCCCTCACTTTGCTTGATATTAGTTGTAGTTTGTAGTTTACATTCATCTCTAGGTATTTGTTGCTGGAATTTGTTGGGATTAGTGGCTGTTCTATTGGAGTTTTCTCCCCATATAAATAGTTCTTCCCCCTCTTCCTTTTTATTCTCTTTCTTTTCTCTCTTAATTTTTTTCCTTTTCCCAATTTCCTTTTTTTTAAATCTTTATTGTTCAGTTTATTAATTACATTGTTTCCCCTTTTTATCCCCCTATAGCTCCCCTCCACCCTGTACCTACCCCACCCTCCACCTTCACCTCCCCCTCCCCACTGTCCTCTCCCATTGTTGCTAGATTTTTGTCCAGTCTCTTCCTGTACTTCCTACAACCCTTTTCTCCCCAAGAATTGTCAGTCCATTCCCTCTCTATGTCCATGTCTCTGTTATATTCACCAGTCTATCCTGTTCAACAGCCTATCAATTCACTTGATTTTTATGTTCATTTGTTGATAGATGTGTATTTGTTCTTCATAATTTTCATCTTTACCTTTTTCTTCTTCCTCTTCTTAAAGAATATCTTTCAGCATTTCATATAATGTTGGTTTGGTGGTGATGAACCCCTTTAGCTTTTTCTTATCTGTGAAGCACTTCATCTGACCTTCAATTCTGAATGATAGCTTTGCTGGATAGAGTAATCTTGGTTGTAGATTCTTGCTGTTCATCACTTTGAATATTTCTTGCCACTCCCGTCTGGCCTGCATCGTTTCTGTTGAGAAATCCGCTGACAATCATATAGTTGCTCCCTTATAGGTAACCAGCTGTTTCTCTCTTGCTGCTTTTAATATTCTCTCTTTGTCTTTTGCTCTTGGCATTTTAATTATCATGTGCCTTGGTGTGGTCCTCTTAGGGTTCCTATATATTGGGGTTCAGTGCGCTTCTTGGACTCCTAAGTCAATTTCTTTCATCAGGTGTGGGACGTTTTCAGTCACTATTTCTTCAAATAGGTTTTCATTGTCTTGGCCTCTCGCTTTTTCTGGCACCCCTATAATTCGGATGTTGGTATGCTTGAGGTTGTCCCAGAGGCCCCTTACACTATCTTCAATTTTTTGGATTCTTTTGGTTTCTTGCTTTTTCAGCTGAGTGGATTTTACCTCTTTGTATTTCAAATCTTTAACTTGGTTCTTGGGGTGCTCCAGAGCACTTTTAGGTCTTTGTATAATATTTTTTGTTTCAGTCAGTGTATGCTTAATTTCTGGTTGGTCCTTTTTCATATCCTTGAGAGTCTGCTTTATATCCTTGAGGGTTTCTTTTTTTTTCCTTGTAGGACTCATTCATTTCCACGTTGGTCTTGATCATTTCCATGTTGGTCTTGATCATTTCTTTGCAGCTCTCGTTTATATCCTTGAGGGTATTGTTCATTTTCTTGTAGGACTCATTCATTTCCTTTGTGGTCTTGCTTATTTCCTTATAGGCCTCGATCTTTTGTTGGAGCCTCTTAAAAAACCCTATAACCGTGATTCTGAATTCCATGTCCAGTCGTTTTTTTTCCTCCATTTCTTTCACATCTGATTTCTTTCCATGTTGCTGCATGGTGGCTGCTTCCCTGAGTTGGTCAATTAGCTTTGTGTGGTAGACTTCCTACTAGGGATAGTGGCTCAGCCTCCCCGGTTACCTGAGGTGGATATGGGCTGCACAGTCTTGCTGAAGTTAAGCTTAGGTAATCGTTGTTAGCACTTGGAGGGTTGACCTCCAGGCCAATTGTCTGTGAAGCTCAGCTGTGCTCAGGTTGGGTGGGTGGAGTCTCTGGGCCAAGCAGACAGCGTTAGCTCCACCCTATGCAGCCCCAGGGACTCTGTGCCAGGGGCAATGGCCGCCAGCACCTCTGAGAGAGAGCCACTGCGGAGCTCCACCGGCTGCCGGTTGCAGGGGAATTCAGACTTTCCCAAAATGAGTCTGCATGCGCAATGTCTCACCCAGGGTCGTAAAACAAAGCAGTCTGACGGTTTTCCGAAAGAGAGACAAGTTGCGGAGAGCTCTCTGCGCCGTCACGCAGCCAAGCTGTTCGCGCAAGCTGCCTTCTCCACAAGCCGGGCGACCCTGCAGCACCCGAGCTTCGGCGTGCCCTCCCACTGTCCAGTTTTCACCCCGTGTGATAGTGGGTTCTCTGGACTTCGCCCAGAGCTTGAGAATCAGTCCAGTGGGACGCCTCTGTCTCCCAGTTCGAGAAAACTGGCCTGTTTTCAGCCGCCCACCCTCTCCGCGGCGCGCACTCCAAACCTCTCTCCGTGCGAATCTTTCAACGCTGTTCGCCGCCGCTCCTCCGAGTCACAGTTGCTTATCTTCACTTTTATTTGTAGAATTTTCACTCGGCGAGCTTTTTAGTGATTCTGTAAGGTGTTTGTTCTTTCATTAAGTTGTAGTATTAAAATTGCTGATTATGACGGCAAGATAGGTGTTTTACCTTTGCCGCCATCTTAGTTCTCCCATCTTCATTTTTGCACTCCTTTTTTTTCCTATCTTTTTTTCTTTTCTTCTTTCTTTCTTATCCCCTAATTCTCTTTTCTGTGGTGGTCACCTTTAGTTGAGGTTATTAGTATCATGAATATATTTTTGTTCAGTGCTTTGTGTGTTGTGCCTTGTTGTGTTGTATTTTGTACCTTTAAATCAATGCAGGAGATAAAAAAAAAAACAACCAAAAAACTACATAACAAGAACCCAGAGAAGAGAGATCCTGGGGAGACAACAAAACAGCAGGCATCACCAAAAGGGAAGTAAACAAAATGGATGCAAGCAATGTGTCAGAGAAAGAATTCAGAGAAATGGTCATCAAGTGGATAGACACAATGGAATACAAATTCAACAATATGTGTAAGAACCAAGAGGAAAAGAAGAACAAGGAAGAAATGAAAATAACATCACTGCTATAAAGAACTCAATTGAAAGCTTCAACAGTAGACTAGAAGAAGCAGAGAACTGCATCAGTGAGCTAGGAAACAAGGTAGGAAAAATTACCCAAGCAGAGCAGCTTCTAGAAAAAAAAATTAAAAACGGGAGGAGAGCTTAAGAGAATTTTGGGACAACATAAAACAAAACAACATCTGCATAATTGGGGTCCCAGAAGGAGAAGAAACTGAGCAAGGAATAGAAAATCTGTCTGAAGAAATGACAGAAAACTTCCCTGATATAGGGAAGTAAAAACTTACACAAATCAAAGAATCTCACAGAGTCCCAAATAAAGTGAACCCCAAAAGACCGACAACAAGGCACATTATAACTAAATTGGCAAACATGAACAACAAAATAATAATCTTAAAAGCAGCCAGAGAATGACAGAAAGTTACCTACAAAGGATCCCACCAGAAACATACAGACAAGAAAGGAATGGAATGAAATATACAAAGTAATGTAAAGAAAGGGCCTGAATCCAAGAATACTGTACCCAGCAAGGTTACCAATCAAAATTGAGGGTGAAACCAGGAGCTTCACAGACAAAAAAATGACTAAAGGAGTTTATTATCACCAAACCAACAATGCAAGAAATGCTAAAGGGTTTGCTGTAAAAAAAAAAAAAGAAAAAGAAAAGAAAGAAAGAAAAAAGAAAAAGAAAGAAAGGAAGGAAGGAAGGAAGGAAGGAAGGAAGAAATAGAAAGCAAAGAAGAAAACAGGGGTATAAAACAAAAATGGTGAAAAACAAGTACCTATCAATAATGACTTTAAATGTAAATGGATTAAATGCCTCAATCAAAAGACATAAAGTAACAGAGTGGATAAGAAAACATGACCCATATATCTGCTGTCTACAGGAAAACTACCTCAGAAAAAAAGACATGTACAGACTGAGGGTGAAAGGGTGGAAAAAGGTTTTTCAGGTGAATGGAAATGAAAAAAAGCTGGGGTATCAATATTTACATCTGACAAATTAGAACTCAAAGTGAAGGACATAAAAAGAGATGATGAAGGCCATTTCTTAATACTAAAGGGAGCGATCCAACAAGAATAAATAACTCTGCTAAACATATACACACCCAACACAGGAGCACTCAAATACATTTAAAAAAAAAACTTCTGGAGGATATCAAGGGAGAGATTTACAGCAATACAATCATAGTAGGGACTTTAATACCCCACTGTCACCATTGGACAAACCTTTTAAACAAAAATTCAGCAAAAAAATATCAATCCTACATGACTCACTAGATCAGATGAAACTAATTGACATCGTCAGAACATTTCACCCCAAACTTACAGAATATACATTCTTCTCAAGTGCACATGGGTCATTTTCAAAGATAGACCATATGTTGGGTCATAGGCAAAGTCTCTTCAAATTCAAAAAGATAGAAATCATATCAAGCATCTTCTCAGATCACAATGGCATAAAACTGGAAATCAACTACAATAAAAACAATCCAAAAAATTAAACACATAAAGACTAAATAGCATGCTATTAAACAATGACTTGGTTACCAGAGATGTCAAAAAAGAAATAAAAACATCATAGCAACAAACAACAATGAAAACACAACAAGTCAAAATCTAAGGGACAGAATCTTGAGAGGGGAATTCATAGCTCTACAAGCCTACTGCAAAAAAATAAGAAACAATGGTAATAAATTACCCCCTACAACTCAAAGAGTTAGAAAGAGACCAACAAGAAAAACCCAGTGTAAGCAAAAGGAAGGAAATAGTAAAGATCAAAGCTGAGATAAATGACATAGAGACCAAAGAAACAATACAGAAGATCAAGAAAACCAAAAGCTGGTTCTTTGAAAGGATAAATAATATTGATGAACATCTAGCCAGGCTCACCAAGAAGCAAAGAGAGAGGACCCAAATAAACACAAAATTAGAAATTAAAGAGGAGAAATAACAATAGACCCCACATAAATACAAAGCATTGTTTTTAAAAAATACCATGAACAACTCTATTTCAAAAGATGGGACAACCTGGAGGAAATGGACATATTCCTAGAAAAATACAGTTTTCCAAAACTCAATCAGGAAGAATCTAAACATCTCAATAGGCCAATAACTATGAAAGAAATTGAAACAGTCATAAAAAAGCTTCCAGCAAACAAAAGCCCAAGGCCCCAGGGCTTCACAGGGAGTTTTACCAAACATTCAAGGAAGAACTAAAAACTATCCTCCTCACACTATTACAAAACATTCAAGAGGAAGGAACACTTCCAAGTACATTCTATGATGGCAGCATCACCCTAATACCAAAACCAGATAAAGATGACACAATGAAAGGGAATTACAGGCCAATATCCTTCATGAACATAGATGGCAAAATCCTCAACAAAATTCTAGGAAATTGGATTCAGCAGTACATCAGAAAAATCATACACCAAGACCAAATAGGATTTATCCCAGAGATGCAAGGAGGGTACAATATCCGCAAATCAATAAATGTGATACATCACATACACAAATTGAGAGATAAAAACCATATAGTCATATCAATTGATGCAGAAAAAGAATTTGATGAAATCCAACACCCATTTTTTTAAATAAAAACTCTCTGCAAGGTAGGAATAGAAGGATTATACCTCAATGTAATAAAAGCCATATATGATAAACCCACAGCCAACATCATACTCAATGAGCAAAAACTAAAACCAATTCTCCTAAGAACAGGAACAAGACAGGGATGCCCACTCTCACCACTCCCGTTCAACATAGCACTAGAAGTATTAGTCATTGTGATTAGACCGAGCTGAGTGACCTCCTCCCCTATGCACAAATTTTGTGCATGGGCCTCTAGTATGTTATAAACTTCTTGAGCATTCAGCAAACTCCAGCAGGGATATAGGTGAAAAGATGCAGCATTTTTATATGGACTAACTTTTTCTCTATTTCTTGTTCCTATAAAACTTAGGTTAAAATAACACCCTAACTTCTTCTTCTTCTTTTGTTAAATCCTCACCCAAGGATATTTTTTAGAGGCTCCATGATTAGAATCAAACTGGGGACCCTTTGTCTACAGGCCTACTCTCTATCCACTGAGCCAACTGTGTAGGGTACACCCTAAATTATTAATAACAATTCTGTTGTATTAATCAGTGATGGAGAATGATAGAACAAGCTGACATTAAGCTTCCCAAAGTAATAAATTAATCCAAACTATCAATTTTCAATCATTTTCCCTAAATAGCTTCTGCAGAATTTCTCTTCTGCCATCTTAGAGTTCCACATGTTCCAAGCAGCTGTGGAAGTCTGACCTGACCTACTCTTCTGAGATGAATTTCAGGGTGTGGTTATTTTGCCAGTAGCATACAAAGATCAAGATGATTTTAGGGGCTATAAAACTAAGTCCAATTGTTATTTTCATTATTTATAAAAAGGAAAAATGTTTGTTTGTTTTGCTCTTCCAGAGTTTATTGAATTAAGTGTTGATGAATAACAAAGGTAAATTCATGTATAAGATTTAGCATCATGACTTGCTATGACCAAGACAGGATTGTTCTGAATTTGATTTAGTGGTAGAAGGCCTGTTACAGTTTAGAGCAGGCAAATTATGAACTCTGTCACTATTTTTCCCATCTTGGATTAGAAAGCTATTTAGCGTGTCTAAAGCTCAATTTGTTCATCTGTAAAATGGACATAATATCTTCCCATAGTGTTATTCTAAAGACTAAATGAGGTAACATATTTAAATTACTTAACACAGTGCCAGGCATATAGTAACTGCTCAATAAATTGCAGCTATTATTTTAGTAAAATTTTTTCTTTACTATCTTAGAATTCATTTAGTAATAAATAATCCAAGACGTTCACTTGTAAAAATTTTTAATTTGCCCTTTTAGGGTGAGTTGCTATATAAATTAAAGTGTGATTTTATATATATATCCTATCTAATAAAAGACATGCAAATGACCGTGCCTCTGATCAAACCACACCCACCAGCCAATCAGGAGCAAATTATGCAAATAAACCCCAACCAAGATGGCTGCTGCCTCTGAGAGCAAGAGGGAGGCTTGGGTTTCCCCGGCAATGGAGGAAGCCAAGCTTTCCGCCTGTCGTTGCTGGCCTAGGCCTCCACTCAATGCTACAAAGTTTCAATTATAGAAGATACATAATCCCAACAGAAATGACGGCAGCCACGGAGCTAGAGAGAGAAGAGGCTACGGTTACTGGGGCGATGGAGGAAGTCAAGCTTCGGCAGCCCTAGCCTGGCCTCCACTCTAGGCTACAAAGTTTCAAACAGAAATGGCTGTTGCCACAGAGCAAGCAGAAGGCTTGGCACTGCTCCAGGTTACAAAGTTTCAATTGTAGAAAATAAATTAGCCCCAGATCCCAGGACCTCCACTTGGGTCACTGGGGGGCGTGGCTAGTCTGCAAACCACCATAGGCCCCTAGCTCAAGCGGCCCCACACTCCAAGGGAACCCCCACCCTGATCCAGGACACCCTTCAGGGCAAACCAGTTGGCCCCCACCCATGCACCAGGCCTCTATCCTATCTAATAAAAGAGTAATATACAGATTGACATTCACTCCAACACACAAGAAGGCTGCCCCCATGTGGTCAAAGATCCTGCCCCCATGTGGACACAAGATGGCCACCACAAGATGGCCAGCAGGGAAGGTAAGTGGGAGGTTCCAGGCCTGCAAAGGAGGGCAATTGGGGGCAATCAAGCCTGCAGGGGAGGGCAGTTAGGGATGACAGGCCTGCAAAGGAGGGAAGTTGGGGGCAAAAAGGCTGGCAAGGGAGCAGTTAGACATCAATTAGTCTGGCAGGGAAGTGGTTAGGGGGTGATTAGGCTGGCAGGCAGAAGCAGTTTGGGGCAATCAGGGAGGCAGGCAGGTGAATAGTTTGGAACCAGCAGTCCTGGATTATGAGAAGGATGTCCGACTGCCGGTAGGATTGGGCCTAAACAGGCAGTCAGACACCCCTTGAGGGGTCCCAGTTTAGAGAGGGTGCAGGCTGGGCTGAGAAACACCACTCCCCCAGCCCCCCGTGCATGAATTTCATGCACCAGGTCTCTCGTGTGTGTGTGTGTGTGTGTGTGTGTGTGTGTGTGTGTGTGTGTGTGTGTATTTTTTTTTTCAGAAACAAAGAAGCATCGATTAGACCATCAAACCTCAGAGGGAAGGTAGGAGAGGGTGGGAGGAAGGGGGAGAGATCAACCAAAGGACTTGTATGCATACATATAAGCCTAATCAATAGACACAGACAAGCTGCAGGGGAGAGAAGTTGGGGGGGACCAGGCCTGCAGGGGAGGGCAGTTATATATATATATTTGTATTGATTTCAGAGAGAGGAATAAAGTGGGAGAGAGAGATAGAAACATCTATTGTGAGAGGAAATCATTGGTAGGCTGCCTCCCACTGGGGATCGAGCCTGTAATCCATGCATGTGCCCCGACTGGGAATTCACCCTCGTTCTCCTGGTTCATAGGTTGGTGCTCAACCACTGAGCCACATCAGGTGGGCTGAGCTTTCTTTTTAAAATGTGATTGCTCATTATGTAATTTGTTATGTTTTCCACAATTTCTATTTTTGTTTTGTTTTGTTTTCTCTTTATTGATTAAGGTATTACATATGTGTCCTTATCGCCCCATTGACCCCCCCCCCAATCATGCCCTCACACCCCTGTTGTCTGCGTCTATTGATTAGGCTTACATGCATGCATACAAGTCCTTTGGTTGATCTCTCCCCCTTCCTCCCACCCTCTCCTACCTTCCCTCTGAGGTTTGATGGTCTGATCAATGCTTCTCTATCTCTGAATCTATTCTTGTTCATTAAATTATGTTGATCAATATATCCCTACATATGAGTCAAATTATGTGATATTTATCTTTCTCTGACTGCCTTATTTTGCTTAGCACAATGCTCTCCAGTTCCATCCATGCTTTTGCAAATTGTAAAAGTTCATTATTTTTTATAGCGGCATAGTATTCCATTGTGTAAATGTACCACAGTTTCCTAATCCACTCATCTGCTGATGGGCATTTAGGCTGTTTCCTAATCTTAGCTATGGCGAATTGTGGTGCTATGAACATAGGGGTGTATATATCCTTTCTAATTGGTGTTTCTAGTTTCTTGGGATATATTCCTAGAAGTGGGATCACTGGGTCAAATGGGAGTTCCATTTTTAGTTTTTTGAGGAAACTCCATACTGTTCTCCACAGTGGCTGCACCATCTGCATTCCCACCAGCAGTGCACGAGGTTTCCCTTTTCTCTGCATCCTCGCCGGCACTTGTCGTTTGTTGATTTGTTGATGATGGCTATTCTGACAGGTGTGAGATGGTATTATACTGTCATTTTGATTTGCATCTCTCAGATGATTAGTGACTTTGAGTATGTTTTCATATGTCTCTTGGCCTTCCTTATATCTTCTTCCAAAAGGTATCTACTTAGGTCCATTGTCCATTTTTTTATTGAGTTGTTTATTTTCCTTTTGTTAAGTTGTATGAGTTCCCTATAAATACTGGAGATTAAACCTTTATTGGTGATAACATTGACAAATATGTTCTCCCATGCAGTGGGCTTTTCTTTAAGAGAAAAGACAAATTTTGACCAAGTTTTTCATATAAATAAAGGTATCAAACGGTACTCCAATTTTGATATATTGTTCAGTATTTTATATTGCACAAAACAATAGCCAATAAAAGTTTTCCAATGGAGATAATCTTTAAGACTTTAAAACATCAAAATAGTGAAAATTGAAAATTGGAAAATGGTATAAATATGTATTTACTCTGAGCTCAAGAAAGTTGCAAGGTGAAGGTCCCTAATGCAAAATTACATAGGTCTTTTTTCTTTCTTCTATTAATCAAGTCCAACTTTACACCATGACCCTTCCTTCTTTCTCCCCTTTCCCCCTTCCTATCTCTGAATCCATCTAGACAATCCAGTTTAGCAAGGGCATATATATGAAGACACTTTGGGTTCTATAGGGAATACTCATTAACACAGTCTCAAAGTCCTTATTAAACAGCATCAGCCCTTGCTGACTTACATCAGTTCCAGCTAATAATAGTTAGTAACCTTTGTGGATAAAATGCAAACCATATTAGTCTGTAAAAATATCAACTATCTTCTAATTCTTTACATCATTGACCATGATGAGAATATAGATATACATATGAGTAGTACAAACACATGCAGACATTATTTCCATTAAAATCAACTTCAAACTTTAGAATTTAGAAACCCTCGGACACCATTTTATCTTAATCAGTTTTCATAAACCAAATAAATATTATTTTGACTATTAAAATTTTAAAATATCCTTCCACAGCAAAAATTAAGATAATGGGTATAACACATTATTTCTATCCCTAGTATCCCTGTGAACTAAAAACTACAGGGCTGTCACTCAGTAGCCACATCTGCCTATGACCCAGGAACTATTGCTCTTTGGCACTAACATGGCTGGAAGCATAAATAGTTAACTCTTATGCATGAAGAATCTTCTTATTTTCCAGTTGTAGATTTTCTGGTGACTCTTCATTCACCTACCCATTCCCTGCCCAGTTGGTTGAAAGGCTAATTTGAGCGTTCTCACCAGAGACCAAGTAAGCATGGAATAAAAAAGGAACTTTATATCAGTTAGTATTGTTTCTGTTGTTTGATGGCTTAAAAAATGAAATGTTTCCTTACAGAAGAATTCCAAGTAATATATGGAGATATCCTCAACTCAGGAGATGAAATTTATCCCTTTTCCCCTCTCAATATGCTAGACTCAGTGACTCATAATGCATAAAGTATGGAAAGGGTAAAAATAATAACTTTACAGTGGAGAGGGCTGGCAGACAACATCTTAACTAGGTGACTAAGGTAAATATTATCAGTGATTTGTGGATACCAGGTACCCCTGTATGAGGCGATGTGACAAAAGCCTACTTCATCTCCATGGTATTTTTTTCTAAACACCCGAACCCCCAATCTAATCACAATGAACCAGCCCAACATGATCAGTATTCCTCAAACTGTAAAGCTTGTGAAAAACAAGGGAAGACTGAGAAACTGTCACAGATCAGAGGAGACTAAAGAGATACAACTAAATTAACATTCTCTCCTGAATAGGATCCTGAACAGGAAAAGGACATTAGTACAAAAACCGTTGAAATCCAAATTAGGTCTGGGGTCAATTTCTTAGTTTGGGCAAATGTATCAAAATAATGTAAGATGATAACATTAGGGGAAACTGAAACTGGATGTAGGATATATGGAAGTACTATACTCTCTTTGCAAATTGTATGTAAATTCCAAGTATTTCAAAATAAAAAGTTAAATTTTAGAAAGTATTAAGTACGATTTAGAGGAACCAAGATGGCGGCATAGGTAAATACCTATTGTTTTGCCCTGTGCAACAATTCAAAAACTACAAAATAACAACAAAACAAACATCACCCAGAATCACCGGACAGCTGGCTGAGTGAAAACTCCACAAATAAACGTAAAGGTGGGACACTGAGACTCAGAAGAGCAGCGAGCGCAGCCTTGAAGATACACGTGGAAACAGAAGTTAGGAGCCGTGGCCGCGCACCCAGGCTATAGGGCTGGAGCAGCAACCCCGGCTGGATTTCACCAACGGGGAGGGCGAAGACATCTCACTACACAGATTCCCCAGTGCCAGGTGAGGGCCGAGGTCCGGGGTATGCACCCTGGAAGCCAGGCGCGGCAGAGGTCTCCTAGTCTGAGAATCCAGGTTGCTCAGAACAGCAGTTTGTGCGTGTAAACTGCTCCCTGTCAACTTGCTCCCTGGTGCCAGAGACCACCGGACTGCTTTGTTTTACAGCCCTGGGCAAGACTTTGGGTATGCAGACTCATTTGGGGAGAGGCAGAGTTGTCTGGCAAGGGGTAGAGACTAGTGGCTTTCTCTTGGAGGTGTCTGCAACCATTCCCATCCAGCAGAGACCCGCGCACTGCATAGGACGCATAGGACATAGCTGACACTGAGGCTGCCTGCTCAGCCCAGAGACTCGGCCCATCCAACCTGAACACAATCTCCCTTCACAGCCAATTGGCCTGGAGGTCAAACCCTCTTAGGGCTAGCAACAACAAGCTGGGCTTAAATTCAAAAATACTGTACAACCCATAAAGGACTGCAGTAAGAGTACCCACCTCAGGTAACTGGGGAGGCTGAGCCACTGTCCCTTTGAGGATATCCACCACATAAAGCAGCCACTATGCAGAGACATGGAAAGAAATCAGGTGTGAAAGAAATGGAGAAAAAAGATGACAAGACATAGAGTTCAAAACCACGGTTATAAGACTTTTCAAGAGGCTCCTAGAAAAGGCCGATGAACTTAATGAGAACTACGAGGAAATAAACAAGACCAATGAGGAAATGAATGAGACCTACAAGGAAATGAATAAGACTTACAAGGAAATGAACGAGTCCTACAAGAAAATGAACAAGACCTCTGAGGATATGAACAAGACCCTCACGGATATGAAAAAGGACCAACTAGAAATCAAGCATACACTGACTGAAATAAAAAATATTACACAAAATCCTAAAAGCAGTCCAGAGGGCCACAAGAACCAAGTCAAAGATTTGAAACACAAAGAAGCAAAATCCACTTGGCTGGAAAAGCAAGAAACAAAAAGAATCCAGATAATTGAAGATAGTGTAAGGGGCCTCTGGGACAACCTCAAGCATGCCAACATCCGAATTATTGGGGTGCCAGAAAAAGAGAGAGAGAGCAAGGTAATGAAAACCTACTTGAAGAAATAGTGACTGAAAACTTCCCACACATGTTGAAAGAAACTGACTTAAAAGCCCGAGAAGTACACAGAACCCCAAAATATAGAAATCTAAAGAGGACCACACCAAGACACATTATAATTAAAATGCCAAGAGCAAAAGATAAAGAGAGAATATTAAAAGCAGCAAGAGAAAAACAGTTAGTTACCTATAAGGGAGCACCCATACAATTGTCAGAGGATTTCTCAACAAAAACGATGCAGGCCAGATGGGAGTGGCAAGAAATATTCAAAGTGATGAATAGCAAGAATCTACAACCAAGATTACTCTATCCAGCAAAGCTACCATTCAGAATTCAAGATCAGATAACGTGCTTCTCAGATAAGAAAAGGCTAAAGGAGTTCATCACCACCAAACCAATATTATATGAAATGCTGAAAGATATTCTTTAAGAAGAGGAAGAAGAAAAAGGTAAAATATAACTTATGAACAACAAATACACATCTATCAACAAATGAATATAAAAATCAAGTGAATTAATAATCTGATGAACAGGATAAACTGGTGAATATAACAGAATCATGGACATAGAGAGGGAATGGACTGACAATTCTTGGGGAGAAAAGGGGTGTGGGAAGTACAGCAAGAGACTGGACAAAAATCTTGCAACAATGGGAGAGGACAGTGGGGAGGGGTAGGTGAGGGTGGAGGGTGGGATGGGTACAGGGTGGAGGGGAGCTATAGGGGGATAAAAAAGAGGGAACAATATAATTAATAAACTGAACAATAAAGATTTTTTTAAAAGAAAGTATTAAGTACTAGCTGAATGTCCACTTCCGTGCTGGGCACTCTTGAGGATAACACCTAACATTTGAAGAACAAACATATCAGAGATTGAAACATGTTCTCATATACTTCCATTTAAATTTCCATGGCAGCCCTTTGAGGCAGGCAAGATGGAATTATTTCCATCTACAATGTAGAGATGAGGATGCAGAGACTTAAAATTTTTGCCCTGCTCAAAGTCACACAGTGAGTAAGACTCAGTGCCAGGGGGGAAGCAGAGGAATCAAGGCTCTACCTCAAAGACTCTTTCTATATAGTACATATTTCTCACCTTTGGATTCTAATATAAGTGATTATGTTGGGAGTGATTGACACAATTATGCTGGGAAATGACTGACATGAGATTGTTGGATATAATGAACCCATGTTGTACTGATGCCTCTGTGTGAGGATTTAAGCATGCAAAATAGTAATGAATGCTGCATGGAAAAAAGTGAAATAGAAAAGAATAAGTTGAAGTTCCAATATTTATTCCCAGATTTCATCATGAAGTAATCAATTTTGCTAAGAAAAACCCCTCTCATCCTTTAAGACTTGGCTCGAAAATTACATTGAGTCCTTCTTCAGGGGTCCCCTCTGCATACATGGAGCACACTCTTCCAGTCTATGAACTTCTGTAACACTTTTTACTGCTTCTTTTAGTGGTTTGTGTTTGTTTGTTTTGAGTGTGGGTGGCATAAATATTAAAAATATACATTCATATTTTTGCTGTATGTAAAATGACTCTCTTACCTCTCCTTTTCTTACAAATTTAATCCTCTTTTATACCCAAATTTAATCCTCAAAAAATGTTTTTTTTTCTATCCAAATGGTTCAGTGTGGGTGAACATGTTAAATTAAGTTAAAAGACTCAGACTCAAATGTTTACAGAGACTGGTGGAGTAGAAATAGGTAAAGTAGGTACAATTATAGGAAAATTCAAATCTCTCATTTTATCACTTTTGGTAGACCGATATTTTTCTAATATTAGAGAAATTGTACATGATGGTAATTGGTGACATTTGACCTCAGTATTTGAGATATAATATGAATATTGTGAATTGTGGCAAATTGAAAGTGCCTGGCCTATTTAAAGGTTGTTTCAAACAATTGATGCCTTGTGGAAATCAAGAGTAGTATTGATAAACATCCTCTTTTTTATTTTCAAGTAAAATTAGGAATTGTAATTTTAAGAATTCTATAAGAATATGGGACCCAAGGACAAATCTGGCATGTAAAGCTTATGTGTCATATTGAGCCACATCGGATGTTTACATTTTAGCTTAGATTTAGTTAAAACTCTGAGCTGCCTAAGGGAGATATAGGTGGCCCTAGTCTTGCCGGTCGGCAGCCTTTATGTAAATAACAGGTTAAGAACAGAATCCATATAAAATACTGCTTTCAGAGATGTTGAGAGGAGACTCTTGCCCTCCCCACCAGGGACTAATGTCAGAAATTCCATTATTGAACATCCTTTTGGTTTAAAAAGGTGTTTTCTATTCAAAATTAATATCTCGTAGAAAGTAACACATCATGTTATTATTAGTGATATAAACCTTAATATAAATGATAAAATTAGATCCTTTTAAACTATTGGATAGATAAGACATGTGGATAGGAGGAAATTGAACAGAGCACATACGATTAGAGGAACCAGCCATCCAGGATAAAAAAGAGCTAAAAATCATGTGTTAGGGTATAAAATTAAACTTCTATTTCATGATTTGATTTTGAATAATTCTTGACCTTAAACTTATAATAATAGTTTCTGCAAATAAAGCACTATGCTTTTCATAAATCTTGAAACACAAAAGAAAAGGGAATGTGAGTAGATATGATAGTGTAATTTCCTTCCCTGGAAATATTGTCCTCCATTCTTCCACCTTCCCTTATCTACTGTAGGAGGGGGAAAAATTGCTTTCCTTCTATCATTCTAAATTCTTCTAGCTGTTTTAATCATCAAATTGACAGGAGACAGATTACCATGAAAATAACCAGATTTATTAAGTATGTATATATTGAGATTCTGTTAGAATATGGGACCCAAGGACAAATCTGGCATGTAAGGCTTATATGCCATATTGAGCTAAGGAAAAGGGTGATTGTGGTTTGGGACTTCAAAGAATGGGAAGGCAATTCACACAGAGATAGAAAAGCAAATGTGGTAAATAAATGTTCCCTAGATCATCTTTTGTTTGCTTTGTTTTATATAGATGTTTTTAAATTTTCTTTTTACTTACAGTTTGCATTCAATATTATTTCATACTAGAGGCCCGGTGCACAGATTCATGTACTGGTGGGGTCCCTCAGCTTGGCCTGTACCCTCTTGCAATTTTGGACCTCCCGGGTGATGTCAGATAGCCATTTTCTGCCCAATCCCCACAGGCCCGATGCAGACATGAGGGAGCCCAATCCTGGGCGTTAAGCATCTGGCCTCTGGTGGTTAGTGCGTGTCATAGTGACCAGTTACCAGTCATTTGGTCCCTTAGGCTTTTATATATATAGATTAGTTTCAGGTGTATGGTATAGTGATTAGACAATCATATACATTACAAAGTGTTCCCCTCCAATATTTCCAGTACCCACCTGGCACCATGCATAGTTATTATTATTTTTATTGACTACTAGAGGCCCAGTGAATGAATTCATGCATGGGTGGGGGTTAGGCCAGCCTGCCTTGATCAGGCCTGCTGGGGGGCAGAGACTGAGGGAGGTTGGCCTGCCAGCCCTGCCTCCAATCTGAATGAGGGGGGCCAATCGAGAGTAGGTCCAGCCAGGGGCAGAGGCTATAGGTGACTAATGGAATGGCCCCACTCCCAATCAGGGTTGGGGGATCCGATCGGGGACAGGTCTAGCCAAGGGGAGGGGCCTGGAGAGACCCACTGAGCTGGAGCTGAGCATGGGCCCCAGGCTTCCCAAGGAGGAAACAGAAACCACCAGAAGGCTCTGCAAACAGGCCCTGAGCTCTCTTTAGCCAGGAGGACTCAGAGATGGTGTCTCTGTGTGTACATTAGACACAGCTGGCACTTGCCTTTGTCTGTTGGTTAAATCCATTGCATTGAAATAACTTGTTCCTCTTCTTCTCCTTGGGCCCTTACAACAAACAATTGGAAGATGTGGGCCCCAGTGACAGAGCCAAGCCCCACAATCACCTGGAATTAGGCCTAAGACAACTGGGTAGTAATATCTCCAGAACAGAACACACTGTTTTAGAGTCTTAAGTCTCCCCTAAAATGTGCCCAGCTGCTCCTCTTTAGCTAGCATAGACTGAACTAAGGAACCAAAGACAGAGTTTCCTTTGAGGTAGGATCCACTGGAGCCAGCTGGTGGCAAAACCCCTCACAGGCAACTGCCTTCCCCCCAACTCTGTGTGCTCTGAGCAGTATGTTTCTGGTGGTGCCCGGTTTGGGGCTGCTTGTTGGGTGGCAGGTCCACAGAGTTTCTCTTCACCACCTTCCTGGCCTCCTAAGCAGTATCCTCTGGCCCAGTGTGCCAGGCGGCTGTTGCTACAGTCAGGATTCAGAAAGTGAAGAGGCTGGCCCACACTGAGAGGGACCCGCAGGTGGCCAGGCCATGCCCCCCACAGCACATCTCAGTCTCCCTCGTGTGGATCAGGCCAAAGACCACCTGAGAGTGGCACCACGTAGGGAGGGTCACGGCAGGGAGAGGAGCGCCCTGACCTGTCAGCCTGGAGACAATCATCTCAGTGCCCAACTGACTGAATTCGTCCCACCGAGCCTGCATCTCAAGACGTATGCTCACGTTGGCCACCTTCATGTTCTTTACTGGAGCCTTGGTGGTGGCCACGCAACTATTATGCTTTGATTGGTTGTTTGGTTATTCTGTCATTTGGTCTATTTGCATATTAACCTTTTATTATATAGGATATTTCCCATTCCATACTCCATAGCCCTCTCACTATTTTATAACTACCAATTTGTACATCTTAACCCCTTCATCTTTTTCAGCCTGTACCCTAATAACCCTCCCTCTGGCAACCAAAAGTCTGTTCTCTGTATCTATAAACCTGGTTCTATTTTGTTTGTCTATTTATTTTGTTCTCTATGTTACACATGTAAGTGAAATCATATGGTATTTGTTTTTTTCTGACTGACTTGTTTAACTTAGCATAATATCTTCTAGATCCACCCATGCTGTGACAAATGGTGAGATTTCATTCTTTTTTATGGGCAAGTAATATTTTGTTATATATATATATATATATATATATATATATATATATATATATATATATATATATATATACCACAATCCTTCTATTCATTTTTTTTATTGATGAACACTTGGGTTGCTTCTTTACCTTGGTTATTATCATTATTTTCAGAGGACATGATACTGTTTATAGAGAACCTGAAAGAGTTCACCAAAAATACTACTAGAACTGATAAATAAATTCAGTAAAGTAACAGGATGCAAAATAAATATTCAAAAGTTGGTTGCCTTTTTATACACTAATAATGAAATATCAGAAAGAGAAATTAAGAAAACAGTCTCATTTTCAATTTCATTGAAAAAAATAAAACACCTTGGAATACATTTAACCATGGAGATAAAAGACCTGTACTCATAAAATTATAAGGCATTCAAGAAGATACAAATAAATGGACACATATACCATGATCTTGGGTAGTAGGAATTAACATCATTAATAGTATATACTACCCAGAGCAGTCTACAGATTCAATGCAATTCCTATAAAAATACAAATGGAGTATTTCACAGAAATAGAGCAAATAAAAAAAATATATGAAACCACAAAAGACTCTATATAGAAATATTGAGAACAAATTGGAAATAGCATACTACGTGATATCAAATTATACTACAAGTCTATAGCAATCAAACAGTATGGTACTAACATTAAAAAATATAGATCAATAGAGCATAATAGAGAACCTAAAAATAAACCCATACCCATATGGTCAATTAATATTGGATAAAGAAAGCAAGAACATACAATGGGTTACAAACAGTCTATCCAATAAGTAGTGTTGGGAAAATTGGATGGATACATGTAGAAAATTAAAATATACCTACTTTTTACACCTTACACAAGAAAAAATCAAAACAGATTAAAGACTTAAATTTAAGGTTTGAAGTCACAAAACTAGGTGAAAAAATAGGCAGTAAAATGTGTACATTTCTCATACCAATATTTTTTCTGATCTATCTACTATGACAAAGGAAACAAAATAAAAATAAACAACTGGGACTAGATCAAACTAAAATTTTTTTGCATAGCAAAGGAAACCAATAAAACCATTAGACAATCTTCTTAATGGAAGAAGGTATTTGCTAATAAGACACTTGATAAGGAGTTAATATCCAAAATTTATAAAGAACTTATACAATTCAACAACAACAACAACAAAACAACCAACAAACCAATTAAAAAATGAGTAAAAAATCTGATAGGCATTTTGCCAAAGAACACAGATGGTCAATAGATATATGAAGAGATGCTCAATGTCATGAATCGTCAGAGAAATGCAAATTAAAACCACAATGAGGTATCACCTCAGACTTATCAGAATAGTTATCCTATATAATCCTATATAATAAAAGAGTAATATGCAAATAGACCATATATAAGAACAACCAAACAACCAATCAAAGTGCAATATGCTAATGATATGCTAAGGCTGCTCAACCGCTCTATGATGTGCACTGACCACCAGGGGGCAGATGCTCTGACTGGTAGGTTAGCTTGCTGTTGGAGTCTGGCTGATCAGAACTGAGCAAGATGGGCCAGACACGCCCTGGAGCCCTCCCACAGTCCTTCCCTGGCCCAATGGTGCACTGGTTGGACCCCTCAGCCTGGCCTGTACCCTCTTGCAATCTGGGAGCCCTCAGAGGATGTCCAAGAGCTAATTTCAGCTCCATCCTGCAGGCCACTCCCCTTGGGAGGGTGCCAGATGCAGGGCTCATGGATGGTGAATATCCCAATTGGGACTGATGGGGCATGAGCCTGCAGCAGGCACAGTGGGGCTGGGATAGCAGGAGTGTCAGGTAGGAGCTGCAAGTTCTGGAAAGATATCTCAGTTGGTGGGGGTTACCACTGAGGAGTCTGGAGTCTAATTTTTAAGCTGGGCTCCCAGAAGACAGCACCAGAACTACAGAACATCTGGCTGTGAAAAGCAAGTTTACTGTCTGCCAGGGAGAGACAGCTGGAAATGCAGGCTCTCTCTTAAAGACACAATGCACAAAATTTACTGTGCAGCTACTCACCTTGGGCTCCAGCAGAGAGGGTGCAGAATGGACTAGAGCTCTATGAGCAGAAGCCAGGGTTGGGGCTCTGGGATTAGAACTCAGAAAGTGGATACCCCAGCTTCCTGTGCTGAGACATTCCCTGACACTGCAGAAGTCATCTTTCTCAGGCAGAACTTTGCTAAGCAGGCAGGTTTTTGTTTGGAGGCAAGTTAGTTGATCCACCCTATTGGAAAACACCATGCCATATGGTGTGGAGTTTCTGAGGCCCATTAAGAGACAGAGAATAACAATGAGCCTCCAGAAATTTGTTACCTGCAAAGGAACTCCCATAAGGCTGTCAGCTGATTTCTCATCAGAAACTCTACAGGTATGAATGGCATGAAATACTCAAGTTAATGAATAGCAAGGATCTAAAATGAAGATTACTATATTCAGCAGGGCTATCATCAAAAATATATCTACATTAATAAAAGAAAAATATGCAAATTGACCATACCTTTGTGATGCCTACCAGCCAATAAAGATACAAAGATGGTGGATTAATTTGCATACACAGGCACCGAATGGCCAGGGGCGGAATGCTTGTATCATCACCATGGTGATGATGCAGGCCTTCCGCACCACTCTAGCCACTCCAGGCCTCTGGGCAGCATGGGCAGGTGGAAAGGCAGAAAGGCTGCTCCAGGCTGGAGCTAAGTCAGAAAGGTAGCTCCAGCTGGAGCAAAGGCAGTGCCAGCAGCCAGAGGAAATAAGGCCCATTCTTCCATGAATCTTTGTGCATTGGGCCTCTATTAGTGAAATAAAGAGCTTTCCAGACCAAAAACAAAGACAAAAACAAAAAACATAAAGGAGTGTATCACCATCAAGCCAGCATTGCAAGAAATGGTAAATGGACTGCTGTAATTAGAAGAAAAACAGAGAGAAACCTAGGCATAAAGAATTAAAATGGAAATAAATAAATACCTATCAATAATAACCTTAAATGTAAATGGATTAAGTGATCCAATAAAAAAAATAGGGTGGCTGAATAGATACATAAACATGACTCAACTATATGCTGTCTACAAGAGACCTACCTCAGAACAAAAGACTCACACAGGATGAAAGTGATAGAATGTAAACATATTTTTCATGCAAATGGAAACAAAAATGAAGCTGGGATAGTAATACACATACTTGACAAAATAGACTTCAAAATGAAGGCCATCACAAGAGACAACAAAGGTCACTACATAATACTAAAGGGGTTGATACATCAAGAAGATACAACCCTGAGAAACATATATGCACCCAAATATATATATTTTTAAAATCCCGCAGGACTTTAAGGGAGAGATCTACAACAATACAGTCATAGCAGGGGAATTTAACACCCACTGACTTCACACCAGACAAAACATTAACAAGGAAACAGTGACTCTAAAGGACTGACAGGATAAGATGGATTTAATTGATATTTATAGAACATTTCACCCCAAAGCTGAAGAATATGCATTCTTCTGAAGTGCACATAAGTCATTCTTAAAGATATATACTCGTATGATAGGAGACAAAACAAATATCTCCAAGTTCAAGAATATTAAAATTATGTCGAGCATCTTCTCAGATCACAGTGAAAAGAATTAGAAATCATCTACAGTAAAAACACTCCAAAACATTTAAAAAATAGAGGCTAAAATAGAATTTCATTAAAAAATGAATGGGCTACACATGAGATCAAGAAATAAATAAAAACTACCTGGAAACAAATTTAAATGAACATACAACAACCCAAAACCTCTGGGACACAGCAAAAAAAGTCCTGAGAGGGAAGTTCATAGTTCTACAGGCCTACTAAAAACAAACAACAACAACAACAAAACTATTTAAACCTAAAACTTAAAGAATTAGAAAGGGAACAAGAAAAGTCCAGAGTAAGTAGAGAAAGGAAATAATAAATATTAGAGCAGAAATAAAGGATATAGAGACTAGAAAAACAACACACACACAACACAATACAGGCAGTCCTCAGGTTATGTCAGACTCGACGTACGTTGTGCCATCTCCCATATATACTAATAAAAGGGTAATAAGCTAAATAGATTGGGAGACCTTCTAGGCGTCCTTCCGGACAAAGCCATGGTGGTGGAGCCAAGGCAGAGGCAGTTAGGGGTAATCAGGCCATGAGGAGAGGGCAGTTGGGGACAGTGCGGGGGGGGTGGGGGGGTGGGGAGGCATTTGGGGCAGAGCAGGCTGGCAGAGGGGCCCAGTTGGGGATGAGCAGGCCAACATGGGGGGCAGTGGGGGGTGAGAAGACCAGCGTGGGGGGGGGGGGTTGGTCATTGGGGCAAGCAGTCAGGCAGGTGAGCGGTTAGGAGTCAACGGTCCTGGATTGCAAGAGGGATGTCTGACTATTGGTTTAGGTGTGGGATCGGGCCTAAACCAGCAGTTGAACATCCCCCGGTGGTCCAAGATTGGAGAGAGTGCTGGCTGGGCTGAGGGAGACCCCTTTCATGCCCCCAAACATGAATTTCATACAATAGGCCACTAGTTTATTTATTTTAAAAAAAGTTCCATCATTTTGACAGATGTACATATGTGCTTTATGTTTTTTTATTATTTATTTACTACAAGTAAAGGTCAGGAATTGTTATCTTTCTTTTAATTTTTTTTTTTACTGTTTCACTTCATTACTGCTGTATATATGCTCCATGTGAGTGATATAGATGCTTATGTAGGTGGATTCCAACTTACAGGGAAAATCACATTGTGTCACACGGTATGAACGAATCTCTGATGTAACCTGAGGACCTACTGTACAAAGGATCAATGAAACCAAGAGCTGGTTCTTTGAGAAAATAAGATTGATAAACCATTAAACAGACTTATCAAGAAACAAAGAGAGAGAACCTAAGTAAATAAAATCAGAAACAAAAGCAGAGAAGCAACAACTGATACCACAGAAATACAAGGATTATAAGAAAATACCAAGAACAACTCTGTTCCAACAAACTGGTCTGGATAGCTTCCAGGGCAGCATTACCAAACACCCAAAGATAATTAACACTTAAACTCCTCAAACTAGTCCAAAAAGTCCAAGAAGAAGGAACATTTCCAAGCTCTTTTTATGAGGACAGCATTATGCTAATTGCAAAACCAGATAGGTACTACAATGAAACATAATTAAAGGCCACTATCCCTGATAAGCAGATGCTAAAATGCTTAACAAAATATTACCAAATTGGATCCCCACAATATATTAAAAAGGTTATATACCATGACTAAGTGTGATTTATTCCAGGGATGCAAGGCTGGTACAATATTGGCAAATCAATAAACGTGATACATAACATAAATAAATTGAAATACCAAAATCACATGAATATATTAACAGATACAGAAGAATCATTCCACAAAATCCAGCACTTATTTTTTATTTAAAATAATCTCAGCAAAATGGGAATAGAGGGATCATATCTTATGTAGGCCATATATGACAATTCTACAGTGAACCATACTCAATGGGAAAAAACGAACACAATTTCCCCTAAGAACAGGAACAAACCAGGGATGTCCACTTTCACCACAATACTGGAAGTCCTAGCCACAGGAGTCAGACAAAAAAGAAAAAAAAATGCATCCAAATTGGAAAGTAAGAAATAAAACTCTATTTGCAGATGATGTGATATTGGACATAGAAAACTCTAAAGACTTCACTAAAAAATTACTAGATTTAATAAATGAATTTGGCAAAAAGCGGGATACAAAATTAACATCCAGAAATCAATGGTATTTTTATAGACTAATAATGAATTTTTAGGAAGAGAAGCAAAACAACTCTACTTACCATTGCAACAACAACAATAACAAAAATAAAGATACCTAGGAATAAACTTAACTAAGGAGGTAAAAAAAATTGTACTTGGAAAACTATAGCATGTTGAAAAAAGAGATAGAGGAAGATATAAATAAATGGAAGAATATACCGTGCTCATGGATTGGTAGAATTAACATAATACCCAAGGCAATCTATAGATTCAATGGATCCCTTAAAATACCAACAACATATTTCACATATCTACAACAAATGCTCCAAAATTTTTATGGAGCCAAAAAAAAAAAAAAATGACTCTGACTAGCCACACCAATCTTGAGAAAGAAGAACGAAGTTGTAGGAATCACAATACCAGATATAAAGTTATACTACAAAGCCACTGTACTCAAAACAGCTGGGTCCTGGCACAAGAACAGGCATATAGATTAATAGAATAGAACAGAGACCCCAGAAATCAACCCAAGTATCATGCTCAATTAGTATATGATAAAGGAGGCAAGAGCATACAATGGAGCCTAGACAGTCTCTTCAATAAATGGTGCTGGGAAAACTGGACAGATACATGCAAAAAATGAAACTAGACCACCAACTTATACCATACACAAGAATAAACTCAAAATGGATACAGGACTTAAATGTAAGTCATGGAGTGATAAAAATCCTAGAAGAAACCATAGGTAGAAAAATCTCAGACATCTCTTGTAGCAATATGTATATAGGTACATCTCTGAGGGAAAATAAATCTAAGGAGAAAATAAATAACCAGGACTACATCAAAATAAAAAGCTTCTGCACAGCAAAAGAAATCATAAAAAAGAAAAAGAAGCCCACTGTATGGGCGTGGGGGCCCCTTTTCACATCCTGCACGATTCAGGGTGCCTGGTTCAGGGTTCGGGTTTCTGGAGAAGGCTGCATGCAAATGAATAAAGAGACTCAGAAAAATACTAATTTGGAAAATGTGGGCCAGGGGGTAGTTTAACTTTAGTGGCAGAACTCCACCTCCTTCTGGATTCACCACTCCTTTTATATTAAGATTAAAATCATAAGATACAGCTGTATCCCCCAGGCCGGAAACACCAGTAAAAGTCGATCAGTAGATCTTCTTAGGATTAACAGGTGGGAGCTGCTTTACCCACCAACATCCCAGTAACCAGCTCCAACCCCTCAGAGCAATCAAGGTTGACCAGCCCTCCAAACTCCCTGTCCACAGCTCTTGATTATTAAAACAATGATTGTCTTCAGGCATATGGGAAAATATCTTTGGCAATGATACATCTGATAAATGGTTAATATGCAAAATACCAGTATATAAGGAACTCATACAACTTAACAAAGGAAGACAACCCATTTTTTAAAAAATGGGCAAAGTACCTAAAGAGACCCTTCTCCAAAGTGAACATGCACATGGCCACGACACATATGAAAAAATGTTCAAAGTCACTGATCATCAGAGAGATGCAAATTAAAATGATAATGCTGTATCACCTCATATCTGTCAGAATGCTACCATCAGCAAATCAACAAATGACAAGTGCTGGTTAGTATGTGGAGAAAAAGGAACCCTAATACACTGTTGTTGGGAATGCAGACTGGTGTAGCCATTATGGAAAACTATGGAGTTTCCTTAAAAAAATCAAATATGGAACTGCCATTTGACCCAGTGATCTCACTTGTAGGAATATATCCTAAGGATCCCAAAATACCAATCAGAGAAAATATATGCATTCTTATGTTCATAGCAGCACAATTTACAATAGCTAAGATCTGAAACAGCCTGAGTGCCCATCAGTAGATGAGTGGCTAAAAAAGCCTATGGTACATTTACACCATGGAGTACTATTCATAAGTAAAAAAGAAGAATCTCTTATCTTTTGAGAAAGTATAGATGGACCTGGAGAGTATCGTGCTAAGCAAAATAAGACAATCAGAGAAATACAAGTACCACATGATCTCACTCATATATTGAATACTAGAGGCCTGATGCCTGAAATTCATGCAAGGGGCTCAACCCTCACCAGTGTGGAGGCTTGCCTCAGCCCTTACAGCCCCAGCTTCATCCAGAAGGTCATTCTGCTGTCTGGCCTAATTAACATATTGCACTTTTATTATTATAGATTATGAACAAAATAGATTCAGAGCCACAGAAGCATGGAACAGACTGTCAAATATTAGAGGGAAGGTGGGGTGAGTGGGTGGGTAGGAAGAGATTAACCGAAGAACTTATTTGCATATATACATAACCCATGACAGAGACAACAGAGTGGTGAAGGCCTGGGGTAGGGAATCAAGAGTGGGTTAGAAGTGGTAAATGAGAAAAAAAGGGAGACATTTGTAATACTCTCAACAATAAAGATTTTTTTAAAATAAATAAATAATGAAACTGCCTTATGACCAAGCAATTCCTCTTCTGGATATTACCCCATGTTCATTGTAGAATTATTTACAGTAGCCAAGATATGAAGCTGGGCCCTCTTTAACAATGAGAAACAGAGATGGCTTTAGTCAAATGAGATTTTCTTGGTTCCTCCCTATGATGCACTAATTTATATTAAACTGTATTTATCTATGATGACAGCTCCCATCCTTGAGCAGTTCCTCTGTCTAAATTCTTTTAGGCAGGTAGGGAGGATGTCAAAATTTTCCCTGACAGAAGCAAGATGGTGGTGTAGGTAAATGCCTGTACTCACAGCCTATCACAACCACATCAAAATTACAATTAACACAGAGCACAACCATTATTCATTACCACCTGAAAGCTGGCTGAAGTAAAGAAGAGAGAAGTAAAGAAGAAAACACATTGCGACTAGTAGGAGGGGTAAAGGCGAAGAACAGGCTGGACTGGCACCAATGTGTGCCATTTCTTTAATGGGGAGGGAGATCTTTGCTGCATCCCCTTGTGAGGAGCAAGAGGTCCTAGAGCCATAACAGCTCCCCAGCCCACGGTTTCAGAATTGGGAAGAGAAGTCCCCATAGCTTTGGGTTGTAAAAACAAGCCAGGATTGTGGGTGAGGGACATGGAGGCTGCTGGAGACTCAGGTGTTCATTTTAAAGAGCTGGTGCATGAGAGAGAGAACCAAGATGGCAGCATAGGTAAACACCTATCTTGCTGCCATACACAGCAATTTCAAAACTACAACTTAACGAAAGAACAAACACCACCCAGAATCACCGGAAAGCTGGCTGAGTGAAAATTCCACAAATAAAAGTGAAGATAAGACACTGTGACTTGGAGGAGCGGCAGCGGACAGCGTTGAAGATACTCGCAGAGTCAGAGGTTTGGAGGAGTGTGCATGCCAGCAGATAGGGCAGGCGGCTAAAAACCGACTAGTTTTCTTGAACGGGGGAGACAAAGACGTCCCACTGGACAGATTCTCCAGCTCTAGGCAAAGTCCAGGGAACCCACTATCATATGGGGTAAAAACTGGACAGTGGGAGGGCATGCTGAAGCTCGGGTGCTGCAGGGGTCTGCGGGCCTGTGGAGAAGGTGAACTTGTGCAGAGTGCGTGTGAACTTGGAAACAGCACAGCTGTGTGACCGCGCAGAGAGCACTCATGACTTGCTTTTTCATTCGGGAAACCGTCAGACTGCATTGTTTTTGTGACCCTGGGTGAGACGTTGGGTGTGCAGACTCATTTGGGGAGAGTCTGAATTCTCTGGCAGCTGGTGGAGCTCGGCAGCAGCTCTCTCTCAGAGACCCTGGGGCCGCATAGGGTGGAGCTGACACTGTCTGCTTGGCCTGGAGACTCCACTCATCCAACCTGAGCACAGCTGAACGTCACAGACAGTTGGCCTGGAGGTAAACCCCTCCAAGTGCTAACAACAATTAACCTGAGCTTAACTTCAACAAGACTGTGCAACCCATATCCATCTCAGGTAACTGGGGAGGCTGAACCACTGTCCCTTGTGGGACATCTACCACACAAAGCTAATTGACCAACTCAGGGAAGCAGCCATCATGCAGAGACATGGAAAGAAATCAGATGTGAAAGAAATGGAGGGAAAAAAACGACTGGACATGGAATTCAAAACCACAGTTATAGGGCTTTTCAAGAGGCTCCTAGAAAAGGCTGAGACCTATAAGAAAATAAACAAGACCTATGAGGAACTGAACAAGACCTGTGAGGAAATGAACAAGACCCATGAGGAAATGAACAAGACCTGCGAGGAAATGAACAATACCTACATGGAAATGAATGAGACCTATGAGGAAATGAACGAGACCTACGAAGATATGAATGAGACCCTCAAGGATATGAAAAAGGACCAATCAGAATTTAAGCACACACTGACTGAAATAAAAAATATTATACAAAGACCTAAAAGTACTCTAGAGCACCCCAAGAACCAAGTTAAAGATTTGAAATACGAAGAGGCCAAATCCACTCAGCTGAAAAAGCAAGAAACCAAAAGAATCCAAAAAATTGAAGATAGTGTAAGGGGCCTCTGGGACAACCTCAAGCATACCAACATCCAAATTATAGGGGTGCCAGAAAAAGAGAGAGAGCAAGACAATGAAAACCTATTTGAAGAAATAGTGACCGAAAACTTCCCACACCTGGTGAAAGAAATTGACCTAGGAGTCCAAGAAGCGCACCGAACCCCAATATATAGGAACCCTAAGAGGATCACACCGAGGCACATCATAATTAAAATGCCAAGAGCAAAAGACAAAGAGAGAATATTAAAAGCAGCAAGAGAAAAACAGATGGTTACCTATAAGGGAGCACCCATAAGATTGTCAGCGGATTTCTCAACAGAAACAATGCAGGCCAGACGGGAGTGGCAAGAAATATGCAAAGGGATGAATAGCAAGTAATGCCAGATGTTGGGCATGATTTCACATCAGTGGTCTTGATCTGGCATCTAGAAGGGTTCAAGAATCTGGAGAAAGGGCTGTGTGTAGATTAAATATAAGAGTCCAGAGATGAAACATAATTTTGAAAGGCATTGGTGGTGGTGGGGGGGGAGGGACAGAGGAGCTTGGCTGAAGAAACCAAGTTCTCTTTGTCTCAGGACCCCTTGCTTTTTATTAACACAATTTGTCCCAAGGCAAGATGGAGATATACACTTCAAAGGGTAGGGTTTCATACAGAACCATTGTCAGATTGGGCAATTGCCTTTGGCTGTACAGGTGTTTGGCCATAGGAGGCAATAACATGTATATTAAGATGCCCTGAGCTGCCTGAAAGCAAACAATCAATTTAATGCATCCTTTTCAGGTTTGGGGAAATGCCTTTAGCCATTCCAGCAGGCAATAATATATGTGACTCAGCCCTTGTTGAGGAAAATAAGAGAGGAATCTATAATACTCTCTACAATAAAGATTTTATATGTATGTATATAACTTGTAATCTTAAAAGCAATAGTGGAGAAGAGAAGACAAAATGGTGGCAGAATAGGTGGACGTGTCCTGAGCCTTGTCCCAGAGCAAGTAGAGTGAGTGGTTGAAGTCACTGGAATTCAGCATGAATTGGCAAAGGAGATGCAGCTAGTGAGACATTTTGAAGACAGAAAGGGCAGGGGTCCCCTGGAGTCTGCCAGACCTCTGTGCCCAGAGGATTAGGAAGAGATCACACGGCGGCAAGCCACATCCCCAGGCAAAGCATCTGACTGTGAAAAAAGGGTCCATGAGACTGTGGGAGGTTAGAGGATTTTGGACCTTGGAGTCTGGACTTTGGATCGAGCTCAGAGGCAGCCCTGAAAGGCTGGATGGACAGCACAGTGCCAGCAAGATAGGAGCTTACAGAGATGCAGTCCCTCCCAAGTCTGGGGCCTGTGCCTTTCTTCACTGAACCTAGTTTGTAGGACCTTCCTGATACAGACACCGTTGCTGAGGTGTGGGAGAAGGTGTGGACTTGTGGAATCTGGGGAGAGTGGGCGGCAGTCCAGGAGAGGCGGTAGCGAGTTGGATGCTGAGTCATACCTGAGCCCCGGTCGCCATTTTCTCCTGAAACAGCCTCTCCCTCCAGTCTCCAGGCAACCAATATAGCAACACCCAGATCCCACCCTGAATAATACATAGGAATCTGAATACTCCCTCAAGTCATAGTAACTGGCCTAGAGAGAAATCTTTAGCCCCAGCAATGGGGAAACTGAGAAACAGTACAGTACAGATGACTTGAATCATAATCCAGCCAAAGGAATGACACTTCATTTTTTTCACTTTTATTTTTATATTTTTATTAGTGGCCTGGTGCAAGAAATTTGTGCTCAGGAAGGGAGAGATAGAGGGGGGTGTGTGTCCCTTAGCCTGGCCTGCATCCTCTCTAACCTGGGACCCCTGTGGGATCGGGCCTAAACTGGCAGTCAGACAACCCCCATGCAATCCAGGACTACCGGCTCCTAACTGCTCATCTGCCTGCCTGCTTGATCTCCCCTAACTACTCTGCATGCTGGCCTGCTTGCCCCCAACTGCACTCCCCTGTCAGCCTAATCACCCCCAACTGCCCTCCCCTCCTGGCCTGATCACCCGTAACCGCCTCTGCCTCGGCCCCGCCACCATGACTTTGTCTGGAAGGACATCTGGAATGTCTCATGGTCTAATTAGCATATTACCCTTTCATTAATATAGAAGATAGGATATGACATACTGCCATAACTATAACATATTTACCAGTATTACCTATGAGAATACGTACTTCATGAGATAGGGAGGCATCTAATACATTACATTGTATATGTTGTAAGTAGTAGGAAATACAGTATTTGTAGCAATAATATACACCCTGTGACTTCCTTTCCTGATCTGGGAATGGTTTCCAGGTCTTTGAACATTTCCTGGCCCCTAATGTATTTTTTTTTTGCCATTCAGTGTAACTTTATTTACTGTTTATTGCACATAATTTGAAGTCTTTAATTTCTAACCACCAAAGATTCAAAGGACTATTTTTTCCATGAATTTTAACATTAACATCAGTGAATTCGTGCAGTCATGTGTTTTTATTGTCAACATCTGAATTATTCACATTGTCATAGATCCTGAACTCATAAGCGTGGGCCATGCACAGGCTGGCAGCAAGCTAGGGAGCCACTCTGCAAGCAAACTGATACTCTGTATAAGGAGAAAAGTCATAGCATAACATTTAATGTCCAACTTTAATTCATATACTGTCTGGGACTGAACTGCTTGATTGGTGATGGGGTTAATTATTGGGAGGATTATTCCTAAAATAATTAAGGAAAGGGAGGCTCAATCTTTCTTCTTGGTTGCTTGCTCCTCCCCAGCACCTTCATCTCTTTGGGCAGCTTCTGGGGCAGCTTCTCCTTCACCTTCTCCTCAGCTTCTTGGGCCCCGCGGAGCGGCAGAACAGTGCAACGGCCGAGTGGTGGAATGGCCGCCATGAGTGAGTGAGAGAGTAAAAGATGAGTGTGTGATCAGGTGGTGTGTGTGTGTGTGTGTGTGTGTGTGTGTGTGTGTGTGTGTGAATGAGGCACAGCTAGATCTCACAGGACCTTCAGGAGCAAGCTAATTAGGCTCGCCTAACTAGGCAGCTTCTGGTACCATTGCAAACAATACTGGGAGGCCAGCTTGTCCTCAGAGGCCTAGCTTTTTTGAAGGGGAGAACTGCTGTAACTGGGCTCCCAGCCTCAACTCCACCCAGAGTGCCCTCAGATAACATCTGGGACTCTACAGCCACCCCTGCCAGGGACCTGCTACCTAGACTATTATTCCATGGTCAATGAGACTCCAGCCACCCTAGGTGCAGGCTCCTGTGAGTTCTGAAGCATGCTCCCCTCTGAGCAGTCCAACGCTGTAGCCCAGGGCACTCCAACCATGTAAGCAGCAGACATGTGAGCAGCCCACTCCTGTCCAAGGAGCAGCAGCCCTGAAAGCAACCTGTCCTAGGCCTAAAAACAGCAGCTTCATGTGGCCTGCCCCTGTCCACAAGAGCTGTGTGAGTAGCCAGTTTTCCCGTCTGAGGAGCAGCAACCATGCGAGCAGCTTGTCCCATCTGAGGAGCAACAGCCACTTGAGCAGCCCACCCATGATGAAGAGCGGCAGCCCTATGCAGCTGGCCCCTATCTGAGGAGCAGCAGCTACATGCAGCTGCATCTTGCACCTATCCAAAGAGCAGCAGCTGCGCAAGCAACCTGCCCCCATCTGAGGAGCAGCAGCTGTGTGAGCAGCCCACTCCCTTCCAACGAGCAGGAGCTGTGTGAGCAGCCCACCCCCTTCTGAGGAGCAGCAGCCACAGAGCAGCCCCCCACCCTCCCAGTCCGAGGAGCAGCATCCCCCTGCAGCTTGCACCTGCCTGACAAAAAGGAGCCTGGTGAGCAGCCTGTCCCTGTCTGAGGAACATCAACAGCACAAGCAACCCACACCCATATGAGGAACAGCAGCTGTGCAAGCAACCTGCCCCTGTCCAAGGACTGGTGGCATCATGAGCAGCATGTTTCATCTGAGGAAGAGCAGCAGCATGCAGTGAGCCCCTGTCTAAAGAACAGCAGCCTTGAAAGCAGCCAGCCCCCATCAAAGCAGCAGCGGACATGAGCAACCCATCCCCATCCAAGGAGCAGCAGCCTCATAATCAGCCCAGTCCCATCCATGGAACAGCAGTTGTGCAAGCATCCACTCCCATCAGCCAAAGGAGATACCACTGCTGCCAACAGCACCCACCAGAAGAGCCACTGCCAACTGAGAAGCAGCTGCTACCATGACTGACCAAGGAGCAACTGCAGCAGGAGCCACTGCCACCCCAGGAGCAGCCCCTGCATGGCTCAACATCTAGATTATTTGGTGAGACCAAAAATGGGTAGACAAAGATACAAAGGAAAGAAAAGGAGGAAGCGCCACAAAAGCAGCTAAGTGAAACAGAGGCATGCAATATGTCAGAATAATAAGGGCCATGGAGTTCATAAATCGCATGGAAGGAAAAATCAACACCTTCCATAATTATCAAGAAGAAATGGATGAAAAAAATCAATAACTTAAGTAAGAATCAAGAAGAAATGAAGAGTATATAGCTGCAATAAAAAACACCATGGAAAGTTTCAACAGTAGACTAAGAGAAGTGGAGGACCAAATTAGTGAATTAGAAGACAGGGAAACAAAACACAGCCAAACTGAATTGCAATTGGAGAAAAACATTAAAAGACAGGGGGAGAGCCTACGGGAGCTATGGGACAACATGAAACGAAACAACATATGAATAATTGGGGTGCCAGAACAACAGGAAGAGGATCAAGAGTTAAAACACCTATTTGAAGAAATAATGTCAGAAAACTTCCCTGATGTGGTGAAGAAAAAAGTCACACAAGCACAGAGAATCCCAAATAGGATGCACCTGAAAAGACGTACACCAAGACACATCCTAATTATGATGGAAAACCTTCAGACCAAAGAGAGAATCTTAAAGGCTGCAAGAGAGAGCAGAAAGTTACAAACAAGGGAGCTCTCATTAGACTATCAAATGATTTCTCACTAGAAACACATCAGGCCAGAAAAGAATGGAAGGGAAATTACAAAGTGATGCTAACCAAGAAACTGAATCCAAGAATACTCTATTCAGCAAGGCTATCATTCAAAATTGAAGGGGAAATAAGGAGCTTCACACACACACAAAAATGCTAATGGAGTTCATCACTACCAAGCCAGCAATGCAAGAAATGCTAAAGGGAGTGGTGTAAAAAAAAAAAAGAAATAAAAAGGTATGAAGGAACACAGACAGAAAAAATAAAAATGGCTACAAACAAATACCTTTCAATAATAACTTTACACATAAATGGATTAATGCTCCAGTCAAAAGACATCTAGTGGCTGAATGGATTAAAAAACATGACCCATATAAATGCTGTCTACAAGAGACCCACCCCAGAAAAAGGGACTCATACAGATTGAAAGTGAAGGGATGGAAAAACATTTTTCAGGCAATGGAAATGAAAAAAAAATTTAAAAAAACCTGGGGACCAGTACCTATATCTGACAAAATAGACATCAAAGTAAAGACCATAAGAAGAGATAAGGAATGCCACTTCATAATAATATAGGGATCAATACAACAAGAAGATATAACCCTGACAAACATATATGCACACAATGCAGGAACACCCAAATACATAAAAAAAAAACCTCCTGGAAGATATTAAGGGAGAGATTGACAGCAATACAATCATAGTAGGGGACTTTAATACACCACTGACATAACTGGATAAATCCTCTAGACAAAAAATCAGCAAAGAAACTGCAATTCTAAATGACTCACTAGATCAGATGGACCTAATTTACATCTTCAGAGCAATTCACCCCAAAGCCACAGAATATACATTCTTCTCAGGTGCACATGGGACATTTTCAAAAATAGACCACGTATTGTGGCACAAGCAAAGTCTCCCCGAATTCACAAAGATTGAAATCGTATCAAGCATTTTTTCAGACCACAATGGCATAATACTAGAAATAAGCTACAATGAAAACAGCCCCCAAAATTCAAACACTTGGAAGCTGAATAGCATGCTATTAATAATTGGGTTATCAATGAGATCAAAGAAGAAATTAAAAACCTCCTGGAGACTGAGGACAATAAAAACACAACAATGCAAATGCTATGAGACAAAATGAAAGCAGACCTGAGAGGGAAGTTTATAGCTCTACAGGCCTACCTAAAAAAACAAGAAAAAATGATGATAAATCATTTAACTTTACAACTCAAAGAATTAGAAAGAGAGCAACAAGAAAAGCACACAGTGAGCAGAAGGAAGAAAATAATAAAGATCGGAGTAAAAATGAATGGTGTATGATCTTTCTGACGTACTACTAAATCCAATTTGCTAGAATCCACAGGCAGAGACCAAAAATCAATACAAAATATCAATGCAACTAAGAGCTGGTTCTTTGAAAGAATAAACAGGATTGATGAACCTCTAGCTACACTCACCAAGAAGCAAAGAGAGAGGACCCAATAAACAAAATCAGAAACGAAAGAGGTGAAATAACAACAGACCTCAAAAAATACAAAAGATTTTTAAAAAATAGAATGAACAACTCTATTCTAACAAACTAGAAACCTGGAGGAAATGGACACATTCTCAGAAAAATACAACCTTCCGAAACTCACTCAGGAAGATTCTAAAAATCTCAGTAGGCTGATAACTATGGAAGAAATTGAAGCAGTCATCAAAAAGCTTCCAGCAAACAAAAGTTCGGGACCACACAGCTTCACAGGGAAGTTTTACCAAACATTCAAGGAAGAACTAAGAATTCAAAAATTCAAGAGGAAGGAACACTTCCAAGCTCATTCTGTGAAGCAAGCATCACCCTAATACCAAAACCAGATAAAGACAACACAATAAAAGAATTACAGGCCAATATCTCTGATGAACATATATGCCAAAATCCTCAACAAAATTCTAGCAAATTGGATCCAGTAGTACATCAGAAAGATCATACACCATGACCAAATAGGATTTATCCTGGGGATGCAAGGATGGCACAATATCCGCAAATCAAAAAACCGTGATACATCACATAAACAAATTGAGAGATAAAATCACATAGTCATATCAATTGATATAGAAAAAGCATTTGACAAGATTCAACACCCTTTCTTTTTTTTATAAATATATTTTATTGATTTTTTTACAGAGCGGAAGGAAGAGGGATAGAAAGTCAGAAACATCGATGAGAGAGAAATATCAATCAGCTGCCTCTTGCACATCCCCTACTGAGGATGTGCCTGCAGCCAAGGTACATGCCCTTGACTGGAATTGAACCCAGGACCCTTCAGTCCACAGTCCAATGCTCTATCCACTGAGCCAGACCAGTCTCGGCCAACACCCTTTCTTGATAAAAACTTTCAGCATGGTGGGAATAGAAGGATCATACCTCAACATCATAAAAGTCATATATGACAAACCCATAGCCAACATCATAATCAATGAAAAAAAACTACAACCATTTCCAATAAAAAAAAGAACAAGACAGGGATGCCCACTCTCACCACTCCTGTTCAACGTAGTGCTGGAAATAACTAGCAATTGTGATCAGACAAGAAGAAGAAATAAAAGGCATCCAAATTGGAAAAGAAGAAGTAAAATTGTCCTTATTTGCAGATGACATGATACTGTACATAGAAAACCCTAAGGACTCCATCAAAAAGCTATTAGACTTAATAAATGAATTCAGCAATGTAGCAGGATAAAAAATTAATGCCAAGAAATTTATGGCATTTCTATACACCAATAATGAACTTACAGAAATAGAGACTAAAAAAGCAATCCCATTTACCATCGCTCCAAAAAAAAATTAAGATACCTAGAAATAAAATTAACTAAGGAGGTAAAAGACCTATACTTGGAAAACTACAAGACACTGAAAAAAGAGATAAAGATGTAAACAAATAGAATAACATACCATGTTCATTGAATGGTAGAATCAACATCATTAAAATGTCCATACTACCCAAAGCAATTTATAAATTCAATGCACTTCTCATTAAAATACCAACGGCATATTTCACAAACCTAGAATGAACTTTTCAAAAATACATCTGGAATAAAAAAAGACACCAAATAGCTATAGCAACCATGAGAAAGAAAAACAAAATAGGTAGGATCTCAATACCAGATAATCAAGTTGTACTACAAAGCCACTGTTCTCAAAACTGCCTGGCACTGGCACAAGAACAGACATATAGACCAATGGAATAGAATAGAGAACCCAGATATCAATCCAAACCACTATGCTCAATTAATATTTGACAAAGGAGGCATGAACATACAATGGAGTCAAGACATTCTCTTCAATAACTGGTATTGGGAAAAGTAGACAGATAAATGCAAAAAATGAAACTAGAGCACCAACTTACAACACACACAAAAATAAACTCAAAATGGATTAAGGACTTAAACATATGATGGGAAACCATAAACATAATAGAGGAATCCACAGGCAGAGAAATCTCAGACATATGCTAACACAATTTCTTCACTGATAGTGTTCCTAGGGCAATGGAAACTAAAGAGAAAATAAACAAATGGGACTACATCAAAATAAAAATCTTTTGCACAGCAAAGGAAACTATCAACAAAACACCAATAAAGCCCACTGCATGGGAGAACATATTTTCCAATGATATCAACGATAAGGGTTTAATCTCCAACATTTACAAGGAAGTCAAACAACTTAACAAAAAGAAGATAAACAACCCAATCAAAAAATGGGCACTTGACTTAAATCGATACTTTTTAAAAGAAAACCTCTTCAAAATCACTAATTATCTGAGAGATGCAAATCAAAACAACAATGTGGTAGCATCTCACACCTGTCAGGATGGCTATCATCAACAAATCAACAAATGACAAGTGCTGGCGAAGATGCAGAGATAAAGGAATCCTCCTGCAGTGCTGGTGGCAATGCAGACTGGTGCAGCCACTGTGGATAATAGTGTGGAGTTTCCTCAAAAAACTAAAAATGGAACTCCCATTGGACTCAGTGATCCACTGCTAGGAATATATCCCAAAAAACTAGAAACACCAATCAGAAAGGATATATGCACCCCTATGTTCATATCTGACAGTTGGGCTGGGAGGATTCATACAACTGGACTCCAAAGGTATAAGTCAGAGTCTAGCAGAAGCTATAAACTCATCTTTCAACAATAAACTCACTATTTTTTTGTATATTAAAGAAAGGGAATGGTTGGCAGAAGCTGAAGGAAGTAAGTAAAGGGAAATTACTGTTTAACAGGAACAGAATTGCAGTTTTGGAAGTTGACAAAGTTCTGGAAATGAATGGTGGTGATAGTTGCACAATAATGTGAATGTATTTAATACCATGGGACTGGTACACTTAAAGATGGTTAAAATGATAAACTCTTTGCTATATATATTTTACCACAATACAAAGGAATAAAATAAGATGTAATAAAATTTTTTCCTGAGTCACATTTTCTGAAAATAAGCAGTTTAAAAGAATCAATATCCAAAAGGCATACTTTGGGATGACAAATCCCCACCCCTCCCTAGCTACATCTCTGCTGGATATCTAAGTGCTTAAAGGAATCTCTAATTGTTTCTATTTAGTAGACTTAAGGCATATTCAAGGCAACACCAACAAGGAAGGAACTGACCATGTCAAAGCATCATGGTAAAAACATTCTGATTTTTATTGGGAGGTAGTTTAAGACAATCAAACTTTACTTTCGCCTAGATCTGGAGGTTAGAAGTCTGAAGTAAAGGTGTCAGCAAGGCCATGCTCTTTCTTAAGACTCTAGGAAAAATTGATTCCATGCCTCTCTCCCAGCTTCTGGTGGTTTCAAGTGTTCCTTAGCTTGTAGACTCATTGTTCCAATCTCTGTTTTCATGTGTTGTGTGTCTTCATGTTATCTTGCTTGTATGTGTATCTGTGTGTCTTCCCTTCTTCCTTCAAGGACACCTATCAGAATATATTTAGGGATCACCCTCTAAATGGATGCCTACTTTGCTCTTCACCTAATGGGAGGGGTATTAAAACATGTCCAAGTTTTTAAAAAAAGCAAACACCAGTATATCCATAAATTCTTCAACAGCATTTCTATCTGAGGTGGAATCTAATTCCTTTCCCCTTGAGTATGGGCTGGCTGCACAGATTTGCTTATAATGCAATGTAGGAAGAGTAACATTGAGTGACTTCTAAGGCAAAGTCATAGAAGGTAATATAGCTTCTGCTAGTCTCTGACTTATACCTTTGGAGTCCAGTTGTATGAATCCTCTCAGCCCAACTGTCAGATATGAGTTAAGAATCCATCAAAAGGACACTAGTCACAGCCACCATTGAATTAATTTTGTCTTTTCAGAAGTCTTGCCAAATGTTTTCTTGGTTGGCCTTTCCATGTTGGCACTTCATTTGAAAGACTTCGTCTTCTAACTGCACAATAGTCCTTTCAATCTCATAATTCTTCCTGACCAAGGATGCCTAGTTTGATTTCATTTCTCTTAATTTAGATCCAGCTTTGAATTGAATAAATTTTTTTGCTGTCAATTTAAATATTTAACACTAGAGACCCATTGCAGGAAGATTCCTGCAAGAATAGAGCTTCCTGTGGCCTGAGCAAAGCTCCCTCCCTTCTCTCCTGTCTTGCTCCCTTTTCCACTACCTTGCTCTCTTCCTTCTCTACTGCCTTGCTTGCTCCTGTCTCCTCTGCCTCACTCCTGTCTCCTTTGCCTCCCTCCCATCTCCTCTGCCTTGCTTCCTCCCTTCTCCCCCAAGCTGCTTGCTTACTTCTCCGCAGCTTTGCTCCCTTCTGCTGTGCTTGGCTTCCTTCTACACTGTCTTCTGCGTGTGGGTATGCAAATTAACTGCCATCTTGGTTGGTTTAATTTGCATACTCGCTCTAATTGGTTTGTGGGTGTGGCTTGTGGGCATGGCTTTGTGGGTGTAGCCAAGGTGGGTCAATTTGCATATTACTCTTTTATTAGATAGGATGTTTCCTTAACTTCTGGAGCTCTTTCTGCATGTTCAATCACATGAATTAGATTTTTATGATATATTTTCCAGGCATTGCATCCATTCCGTGATATTAGTCTCAGATTCTCAATTTGAACTGCTTGATGCTCTAACTGGGGCCATAGAATTGTTTATACATTCTTGTCATACAGTTATTTCATTTTTCTGACCCAAGAAAGGGGCTGGAGGTTAATGTTGTTTTATGTTGAGCAATTCAATTGGTTGTCCAATCTTTTAAATTCATTTATTATTTTCTTCCTCCCTCCCTCTCTCCCTCCCTCCTCTCCCTTCCTCCCTCCCTCCCTTTTCTTCCTTCCTTCCTTCCTTTTTTCTTTCCTCACTCCCTTCCTTTTTTCCCTCCTCCCTCCCTCCCTTCCTCCCTCCCTCTCTTTTTCTTTCTTTCTTTCTTCCTTCCTTCCTTCCTCCCTCCCTTCCTTCCTTTCTTCCTTCCTTCCTTCCTTCCTTCCTTCCTTCCTTCCTTCCTTCCTTCCTTTCTCTTTCTTTCCTTTTTAAGTTGATTTAGAGAAAAAGAGAAAGGGAAAGAAAGAGAAATACTCATTTGTTGTTCCACTTATTTAGTACCCATTTATTGGTTGATTCTTGTATGTGCCCTGACCAGGGATGAAACTCTAAACCTTGGTGCATCAGGATGACGCTCTAACCAACTGAGTAACCTGTCCAGGGCCTCATTATGCCATTTTCAAAAGCAGAATAATCCGGGGCTGTTAGATAGCTCAAGTAGTTCTTAGTAGGTCGCTGTCTGTGAGTTGCCCCAATCACCAGCATCACAGCTACTTCCTGTACACCAGGCATTTCATAACCTTTGCCCATCCACCACAACCTCTCCAGGCACCAAACCTGTGCCTGCCATTCTTAAATTTACCTAAGTTTTTGTGACAGGATTAGGATTTTAGGGAAAAAAGTTAAGTTTACATATTCTTTGAATTACATGATCTGGATGTCTCTCTCAAGAGAACGTGTTTTTAGTATTGACGACTGGTTCTCCCCTCTGTCTCAGAGATAGTTTTTTCATTTCTTCATTGCATTCATTTGCCATTTTATTGTCAAATTAAATTCTCTTTGCCTTTTATTCTTCTTCTTCTCTAGAATTTAATGGGAGTCCTTTTTTCCTCACACAATTACCATACTGGATATTATCATTATTTTACCATTTTGATAAGTAAAGAATATATATCAAACATTTGTGTTTATTTAGTAATGACATTTATTTTTTAAATGGTTTTCATCTCTATTTCTTCTTTGGTGAATTGCTTGATTCTAACTTTTCCTAATTTTTCTTTTGTTGTGCCTTGGTTGTTTATAGAAGACATATCTTAGAGGGCAAAGGGATAAGTCTGGAAAAATAACTTAAGACTTATGTAAGAGGCATTAGAAGCTTAACTGAGCATTTAAACCTAATATATTAAACAATTTATACCTGCATCTAGGAAGGACCAATTGATTTTGAAATTTTGAAAACTATAAAACACTAGAGGCCCAGTGCACAAAATCATGTGTGAATAGGGTGGGTCCCTAGGCCTAGCCTGGCCTCTGCCGACCTGCTATGCTACATGAAGCTCCTTATGCCTGGACGCTGCATGATGCTTTCGGCCACTGCCCCTTGGCTGATCCGTGAGGCTCCCCCTGCCCTGCCTCTGCCTCTGCTGCGCAACCCCCCGCCCCGCCCCGACACTGCTCTGTGAAAAAATCCCCCAGCCACTGTTGCTCAACAGTCCCAAGTCCTGCCCCACTGCCACTCTCCGACCCCAGGCCATGGCAAGTGGCTCAGGGGCTCGGGGGGGGGGGGGGGTTAGGGAAGGACTGAAGGGTGCTCCATGCACCTCCTGGTGACTGGTTTTTGGGGTGTTATGGCATTATGGCCACAGGTCTTTTATAATATAGACTAGTGGCCCAGTGCACGAAATTCGTGCATGGAGGGGGGTTCCCTCAGGACCTGCTCCAATTAGGGACCCCCTCGGGGATGTGTGACCCTACCTTTGCCTACCTGCCTGATTGCCCCTAAGTGCTCCCCTGCTGGCCTGATTGCTCCTAACTGCCTCTGCCTTGCCCCACACCTGGGACCCAGGCTTCCCTCCCTCTGGCCAGCTATAGGCACCCAGGACCTGGGCCAGCTTCACTCAGGCTGGCCGCAGCCATAGGCACTCACAGGCACCCAAGAACCACAGGGCATGCTGCCTAACCCCAGGGCCGGATAGGGCCCAGCCCCTCTATGTGCCTGCCTGGCTGAGTCCCACTTCTCTGACTGCTGTGGCTTAAAGAACTTTGCCATATATGTTCTCCCCAGCCACCTGGGGAGAGGGTGTGAGCTGAGAAACTGGAGATACTACAGCCCCTCTGAGGGCACGCCTTCCTCAGCATCTCCAGAAGCTGGAGCACCTGGTTGGAAGGCTCCCGGCTCCAATCCTGGCCTGAGGAGGCGGGGAGCCGTGGAGTGTGTGTGGTGCTTGGGGAAAGGGTGACCTTACTGGACTCGCACACACTGCCACTGACAATGGCATGAGGTCATGGAGACTGAAGGAGCAGAGAAATGCACCCAGAACTGGGGGATCCCGAGCCAACCCAGCAGGCAGGCATCTCTCCCACAGCACACCTTGCAGACAGCGGCCCGCAGCCCCAGGCGGGCCTCCCACAGCCCTCCCTCCCCTCTGGGGGGCCCCTGGGGGGCGCAAGCATGCTGCACAGCTGTCACCTCCCCCCAGGTGCCCCCCCCCTCCGGGGCCTGGGGAGCACAGGCTGCACCACGGCACACCCCCGCAGGCCATGCCCCCTGCTCCTGATTGGCTGGTATCATAGCCAATCAGGAGCCAAGGTAGGTCACATTTGCATGTTACTCTTTTATTAGATAGGATAACATGTCCATAGAAAGTGGCAAGAAGGTATAAGGAAAGATTAACAAAAAATTATAAAGCAGCTCTAAGCCAACAAACAGAATATTCCGGCATTATAGAAATGTCCCCTCCGTGCTTTATTGAAGAGAGGTTTTTCTCTCACCTTTGTAGGCAATCACTATTTTAACAGCATTGTTTAGTTCTGCCAGGTGCTATTTCTTAAACCTCATATAGCACCACCATTTAAGGTCATTCGTCTTTTGATCAATGTATGCTTATGAGACCGGTCTATGTTGTTAGGTGTCTCTTGCAGTTTGCTCATGTTCATTGCTGTGTGACATTTCTTTGTGTGAATATTCTACAATTTATTCATGTAATCAGAATTTTATGGACTTTCAGGTAGTTTTCATTATGAGTCATGTTACTGTTAATATTCCTTTTCATATATTATAGATACTCTTTTTTAATGTACTTTACTAGAGGAATGTTCCTATCATGTTTTTGTAAAGAAGTCCAAAATCATTTTCAAAATAGTTATAATAATTTATACCTGACTAGCATAATGTAATATTGTGTTCTCCACCACTTGAGATTTTACTGTGGTTTACTTTTCACTTTTGGATTACTAATGGTACTCAGCACCTTTTCCTATACTTATTGACAATTAGATGTTCCCTTCTGTGAGTTGCCTGCCTTTTTTTTTTTCTTGCCCAGTTTCTACTAGGTTACATAGAGTGAATGAACAAATAAATAACTAATTTAGGATAATGGAAGCCAAGTTTCTTATTGCTTAAGAAGGAAATTACAATCCCAGAAAGGAAGATAACGGGAATGAATCCTGAGGTGTTGATTGGAAATAGGAGGATTGATGTGAAATCATGGTTTTCAGAATGTGTGGATGGATATGTAAGCACCAAAAGTATGAGATGAGCCTGGAATAAGTTATTGTGACAGAATGCAAGCAAATAATCAGTGAAATTGTTTTAAAAGGACACAGAAACGACTCTGGTTGGCCTCCTACTGACAAAGCCTGGGACAATTTGAGCATAAAAATAAATAATAATAGTAATGAATTGTGACTCAGTTAATAAAATGGGAAACTGTAAGTCCTAAACAACTAAGTTTAAAGTTTGATGAGAAACGGGATATTTAAATAGCTTCAAATGACTTCCCACGAAACACATCAAGTAGAAATGAAAAGGGAGCACCTCTACAGGGAAGAATCCCGGCGGACCCCCCTCCTCAGACGGCCGGGCGAATACCCACCGAAATTACACAAAACAAGGTCCTCGCTGCTGGTGGGTGCAGGGAACCGGGACCCGCTCCGGGGCACCCGGCCCAAATCGCGAGCCGAATCTCCTCCGAGGAGGGGCTCAGCGAGAATCCAGGGCAGCCTGTGACACGGCTGGCTACAGCCCGCACAGCCGGCCTGAAGCCGGGAAAGGTTGAGACGCTCTCCCGGAAGAGAGCGAGGACGACTGCGGTCTCCCAGAGGCTGGGAGAGCTGAGCCTCCCCGGCGACCGGCGGCTGGCTGGGGCCGCCTGGGGCCCGGCCGGGGGAGGCCCGCCGCACCGCACCCTCCCCGGGGACTTCCTCTCTCCCCTCCACTGCCGCCCCCCCCCAACCTGCCGCTCGCCTGGCGCCTGCGCAAAGGTAGGACACCAAGGTTCGACTGGGGCTTCAGAACCGGGTTGGGACGCCTGGCCCGCTGACACCGGCCACTCAAGCCGCCTGGGCCGCCCCGCCCGGCAGGCTCGGCCCGCGCACCTTCCACGGCCCCGCACGCCCGCCCGAGCCAGGGCCCGGCCGCAGTGCTCCCGAGGGTCCTGGAGTGCCGGGCAGCCGGAGCAGAGCCGGACCGGAGCCGGAGCGGAGCCGGAGCAGAGCCGGAGCAGAGTCGGACCGGAGCCGGACCGGAGCCGGAGCGGAGCCGGAGCGGAGCCGGAGCGGAGCCGGACCGGAGCCGGAGTGGAGCCGGAGCGGAGCCGGACCGGAGCCGGAGCAGAGCCGGAGCGGAGCCGGACCGGAGCTGGAGAAGAGTGGACGGGACGAGCAGGAGACCGGCCGGACCGGAGGCTGAGAAAGGAGTCGGGACCGAGACCGGAGCAGAGCCGGACCGGAGCCGACCGGAGCGGACCGGAGCCGGAGCAGAGCCGGAGCAGAGTCGGACCGGAGCCGGAGCAGAGCCGGACCGGAGCCGGACCGGAGCCGGACCGGAGCCGGAGCAGAGCCGGAGCAGAGCCGGACCGGAGCCGGACCGGAGCCGGACCGGAGCCGGAGCAGAGCCGGACCGGAGCCGGACCGGAGCTGGAGCAGAGCCGGAGCGGAGCCGGACCGGAGCTGGAGAAGAGTCGGACCGGAGCCGGAGCAGAGCCGGACCGGAGCCGGACCGGAGCCGGACCGGAGCCGGAGCAGAGCCGGAGCAGAGCCGGACCGGAGCCGGAGCAGAGCCGGACCGGAGCCGGACCGGAGCCGGACCGGAGCCGGAGCAGAGCCGGAGCAGAGCCGGACCGGAGCCGGACCGGAGCCGGACCGGAGCCGGAGCAGAGCCGGAGCAGAGTCGGACCGGAGCCGGACCGGAGCCGGAGCCGGACAGCTGCCCTGGTCCCTGCCGGCCAGCTGCCCTCCACGAGAGGAACGCCGGGAGGAAGGAATGCGGGGGCCGCGGCAGCCCCGCCAGCCCACACTGTCCCCGAAGCTGCGGGCGACCCGGAGTCCCTCCCTCCGGGCTCACGGCTGTGCGGTGCTCTCCTCGAGAGGCTTGGTGTTGAGCCAGTTTACGCGGCCAGCGTTTTCCCAAGTTTCTTCCCAGATTTCTGGTGTTTCTATTGTGGTTATCCTTGTGGAAATGTACACTGAAGCATTTGGTGTGATGGGTGTGGGATTGGATTTTATTTTACTTTTATTCCAACCTAATCAGTTAGCCTGTTACTCTCATGCTTGCCCTGGTCATTGTGGTTCAGTCGATTGGCGTGTCCTCCCCATACATGGATAAGGAACTGGTTCAATTCTCAGTCAGGGCATATACCCAGATTTCGGGTTTGATGTTTCTCTCTCTTGCTCCCTCTCCCTTCCTCTCTCTCTAAAGCATGTCCTAGGGTGAGGATTTAAACAATTTTGTGAATATTCTCATACTTATTAATTTTTTTACTATTTATACTCTCTTAATCCCAAAATACACTTAATGTAGCACTTTCATACATTTAATAATCAAAACTTAATATAGTACACATTCAAAATATTATATAAATATACATAGCTATTTTAAATACAGCATGCTAAAGGAGGAAAAGTGTGAGTAGTTTTACTTTTTTATTTTTTTCATATATAAACTCTATTGCATTTGACATAATACAAAACTTTAAACTTAAAGAAGAAAATGAAAATATGCACCTTTTACAAGTCAAAGAAAAGCAAGTCTTAGCATTTGGATTCTTCTGCAAAATAAAAATAAAACCCCCAAATATATTAGAGGTACAAACTGTGCTACAGCAGGTCTAAAAGAAGTTGAACAGAGTTCTTTTGAAAAAGTTAAAACTATTTCCAAGATTACTTTTCATATTTAAATGTACAGGCATTAACCACTTTACAAATATTTACACAACTCCAAACAACCTTAATAAACACTAGCTTTTTCAGCAGCCACCAATACTTCTTCATGTGGAAAAGAAACACTAAAAAAGTATCTTTACAGACATTAAGCTTTTATTTATAATGATTTTATGTCTTACTCTAAAACATTTCATTAGGGATTTACTATCTTAAAATTCCAGTTGATTACAATCCTATACCTGCACACAGAAAAAAATCTGATGTGATCAATAGGTTATAATCTCAACTTCGAGCTTTCAGTTCCTGTTGTTTCATGTCACATGGAAAATAAAAGCACAAAATGGGAAGTAAAGCTAAAATGTATATTGCACTAAGCTACCATAAAACATGGGGGACTTAATTTTTTCAAAATGTCTACAATGAATTGATTTTTAAAAAACAATTCACTAACTGCTGTTCAATACAGAGTTAGCACTCATATTACCACAGTGCAAAATGTACTGTTGTCACACAAAATTGAAAGCAATCTCGAGTACATCACAAGCATCTGAGGTACTAATGAAATGCTAATTCGGACACACGGACAGCCTCTATCCTGGGTTCAAGTGAAGACTTAAGGCAACTGTTCAGTATTTCCTGCCTCTGCAGTGACTTCACTGAAATAAAAGGTTTCATTTTGCTTCAAGTAACTGAATAACTGACTTGACTCTTCACTTGACCAGGACAGGCAATAAACTATCTACTGTAGATTTTACTTCCCAAAATTCCACAAATCTTTTCAGTATTAGCATGTAGTACAATTAATGAAGTTATATCAAAAACCTTTTATTTGTTCAGGTAGTCTCCCCCAAAAATATTTTATCTGATTACCTGAAAAATCATGCCATAATATCACTAATCATCAATGTAAACATTTTCAAAAATACATCTTTAAATCAAAGGGTCTTATTAGGAAATGTTATAATAAAATATACAGTCTTTATAAAGTATGTCCTTTTAAAAATAAAACATGAGAACAAGAACAATGAAAAGAAACTGTGATGGAGGTAAGCAAAATGCATTATGGTATTACTCTTGTTCTTTATCAGAAGAATTCGTTAAGTAATAGAGGCCAGTCATCTTTTCAGGACAGCAGTTCTTAAAGGTAGTATACTGTTCAAATCTTTTTGGTTCTCAGTCTGTGCCATGACTTTAAAAATTGATCCTTTATCAGTCAGACTTCTGCTTTTCATGCACAGCTCTGGCAGTATTTGTTCCACCAAAAGGTTCTTCTACACAGATGAATTTATTTCTCCTTTCAATACCATCAGGCCTGGGAATGGCGTTGGCTTCACGAACTGAAATCATTTGACTGTCCCAGTCAAATTCCGTAGCATAATACTTAAGAAAGCCCAGTAACAGGTCCCCAAGATTTGATTCATTCTTTGGGAGGTAAGGAGGAACATTACATGGAACTTGATGTGCAAGGTTCAATTGTATAGCAGGGCTAAAAGATTCTGGGTATATTTTTTGGATGGATGGAAGGATGGGTTCAGGTCGGGTTTGTAAGTAGTGCAAAACCATCAATACAAGACTAGAGCTGCTTAAAGTGCCCCGACTGGCATCATTTAGATTGTGGTGACTTGCCCACTTCTTAACCACCAGCACTAACGGACGAACTCGATTGTCAAGATATGCATAAGTTCGGAGAAGGAATGTGTTTCCTTTCCAACAATATTGTTTACATTCAAGTCGAACTCCACACAACTGACTTTATCCCTGAACGTCACAATTGGCACTTTTGCTCTAATCAGCTGAGGCCTCTCAATGTAGCCAGAAAGGCTAGTACAGAAGTGTTTATGGACTAAGGTGAGTATATGCCGTGCTTCAGTCTTCTCATTGACCTGAAAAAAACATGGTCCATCTTTAACAACTAGACATAAATCACCATCACTGCTCCGGGTACCAAATCCATTTAAAGAGGACCCCACAAAAAAAAGTCTGCTTTGTGGAAATAATAGCTGAATTTCTCTCTGCAACTGTGCTCTACAGAGTTCTTTCTTCTTTAAATCACTTACTTGCTGCTGACAAGCTTCAAATAACTCCAGTATCTGCCGGCTCAACTTACCTTCGGCCTCAGGCAGTGTGATTTCTCTGGATTCTAAAGTTGGGATTTCTCGAAAAGGTGGGACACATCTGACTGTATCTGGTACATAGTTTGTATGAAACAACGGAGGCGCTGAGTATCTTGTCTCACCTGATAAAGGCACTAGGTGTTAAGTAGAGTTGGCTCTTGGTGGGGTGAATGGAAACGCTGCCGTTTACCGTCCAGAGGAAGGTTTTTTTCATCGCTTAATCTCTTCCCTCCTCGAAATAACGGGGAAACTGGACTGACATTTCCCTGTGCCAACTGCTGTGGTGACACAGCGCTAGACAGGCCTGCGCTCTGAAAGCTGGGCTGCATCAAGAGCGGCCGGCGTGAGCAGCTGGCGGCCGGCGAAGGAGCCGTGCTGGTGACGGTTTGGACTGACATGGAGTTGGGCGCAGGCTCTTGTTCACTGAACCTGAACCTGTATTCTCCCACAGGTGTCCTGGGGCAGGGCCTGCCGCCCCCGCCTGGAGCCCCAAGCCCGCTCGGAGGGAGCTTGCTCACCGGAGCCGAGGCAGAGGCAGCGGCCGCGGAGTGGCGAGGCCCGTTCTGCTCCCGACCGCGCGGGGCCGGAGGCGGAAGACCGAAAAGTCGCCCCCCGTGTGAGTAGTTTCAGTTCTCACCCCAATTTAGATGTTATTTAAGGCATTTTGGGGAAAAGCCCTTTTTGAATTAAACACAGGGCCTGACCAGGATATATAGTTTGCACCTACTACAAGCAGATGGAAATGTTAGGCTCAATAATATGCATTACTTTTTCTGTCTACTATTATATTTTACCAGAGGACTGTTGCAGAAGACATTCCTGCAAGAGGCCTGCCTTCCTTGGCCCCCAGCACCGCTTTCCTCCGGCACCTGGGACCCAGGCGCTGGCTCCGCCGCAGACTCCCGGGTCTGCCGCACTCCACTCCTGTGGATCCCTTCGCCCCTGACCTCCCTCTCATAGCAGGTGTCATCTTTGGCCTTCTAATTTGCATTCTCACTCTGATTGGTTGTGGGCATAGCAGCGGTGCAGTCAATTTACATGTTTGTTTATTATTAGGTAAGATGCCTGTCTCTCTGGTGGGGAAAAAACCTCATTAAATCATTAATGTTGTTGCTTATAGGAAGTTATGGCCAGTTACCTAGGTGTTCTTTCATTACACTTAATTTTAAATGATCTCCTTTTGGAGGATATCATAATTTCAACAAATAATTAACTTTGCTTTATATTTTTAAAGAAAATTACCCTGGCCCTAGATGGTAACATTTTTTCAGCCCTTCCATCTGGTCAGGGGCACGTACCTTGGTTGCAGGCTCCTCCCAGTCCAGGCCCTGGTTAGAACTTATGCAGGAGGCAACCAATCAATGTGTTTCTCTCACATCGATGTTTCTCTTTGTCTCTCCCATTCTCCCTAAAAATCAATGGAAAAATATCCTTGGATGAGGATTAAGAAAAAATAAATGAAAATAAAGTTAAAAAAAAAAGAAAATTACCCAGTATATGGAAATGTATTTCTTTAGAAATCATGGCTAATTAAGATGGAATTAAAATAAACTCAATGGTATTTTATGGCTTTTTTGTTGCTCATTTTCACTGGAAGATATTTTTTCCATTGATTTTTCAGAGAGACTGGGAGGGAAGGAAGGAGGGGAAGAAGGAAAGGGGGGGACATTGATGGAGAGAAAGATACATCGATTGGTTGCCTCCCACATGCACCCTGTAAGGGGCCAAGGATAGAACATACAACTCAAGTATGTGCCTTGACTGAAAAGCAAACCCACAACCCTCCAGTGTGCCAGCCAAAGTTCTAACCAATGAAGCATATCAGCCAGAGCTATGGCTTTTTTTTTTTTTTTGTAAAGAAAAAAGTAATATTAGCATTATTAGAGTTTACAAAAAGTTTATATTCCTTTACTAGGGACCTGGTGCATGAAATTCGTGCACTGGGGGAGCAGAGTGTTCCTCAACCTGGCCTGTGGCCTCCACCACCTGCCTGCTCACTGCTCCTTACCACTTAGCTCACTGCTCCTTAACACTTGGCTCACTGCTCCTTTCCACTTGGCTCACTGCTCCTTAGCACTGCCATAGAGGTGGGAGGGGCTCTTGCCACCTCTGCTGGGCTTGCCAGCTGTGAGCCCAACTTCTGACTGAGTGGCACTTCCCCCTGGGAGCATACTGACCACCAGGGGGCAGCTCCACATTGAGCATCTTTCCCCTGGTCCTCAGTGCTCATCATAGTGACTGGTCATTCTGGTTGTTCCGTCCTATGGTTGCTTAGGCTTTTACTACATAGATAAAGTTAAGCAGGAACAATGAACATTAATTCAAAGACCTTAAAAATTCTTGATTTAAAAATTCATCATCATAAATTTGTGTCAGGCATGGCAAAATATATAGAGATATAATAATAAGTAATTTTTATTTGATGCCGACTTTCTATCAGAGGCTGGTCATTAATAAGTCAGAAATAATAATAGTACCTATCCTTTATTTTAAAAAATAGGAAATAGATTTTAGAGACAGGACTCTGAGAGCCATCCTGCAGTTATGCAAGAGAAAGAGAGCATTTTTCCCTGTATACTGCCAGCAAGTCAAACTTGTGGCCCACAGGCTGCATTCGGGCAACAATGAATATTTTTGTGGCCCAGCCAATATAACGGTATGTAAGAAATGTTTCAATAAAAATTTTGTAATGTAATTTTTACAATATCTTGTTATACACAATTATTAACAACGAACTACAATGTCCACTAATGACTGATGACTATAATCGTGTTGCATTCATTTCCCTCATGTGCCTATGTGCAGGCACCATTTCTCTACACAGCCGATGGCCACATCATTGGTCTTGGACTGACTTGTTTGGTGTGCACAAGAGAAAATATTTTACTTTTGGAGAACAAGAAAAATAGGCTTATTTGCATTATGCTTATTAACTCTGTGTAGCTATTCAGTGTCCGGTAAGTAAATGTTTGAGAAAAAATATTAATTTTTATTAAAGTGTTCTATTATTTTATGTTAACAATTACTCGGTTTTTTTTTTTCAGCCTTTTGTATTCAACATGTCTCTATTGAAATAAACCTACGTTTCTATGGAAATGGAAGCTTTGTTTTTGCGGCCCCAGAAACTTACACCTTGTTGTTTGGCCTGTGTTAGCCTTTGCGTTTGACACGCGTGTTGTACAGCACCACTCATCTGACATGTGTTTAAGTTTGAGGTTTGGTCTGAACTGAGGATCCTGCCAGAGTGACAGGATCTGGATACTTTTTGTTTGCAGCATTTCTGTTCATTAGGCTTTGGGAATTATCTCTTCTTTCCTTTTTTGTTTTGTCTGTTAATCCTCACCTGGGGATTTTGGTGTTTTTTTTTTTTTTTTTTGAAAGAGTATGAAAGGGAGGAGGAGGACAAAGGAGAGAGAGAAAGAGAGAGAGGAGGAGGAGGAGAGAGAGAGAGATCAAGAGATAGATAGATAGATAGATAGATAGATAGATAGATAGATAGAGAAAGAAGCATGAATGTGAGAGACACATTGATTGGTTGCCTCCCATAGGGGCTGGGGATGGAACCTACAACTAAGGTATGTGCCCTCAACCAGAATTGAACCCTAGACCCTCTGTCCTCAGGTTGACGCTCTAACCATTAGGGCTGGAGTCATCTCATATTAATTAAAGAGTCTTCCTCTGTCTTCTCTCCTCTGAGATTACTACGCACACTGTTTTCACTCTTTCAGACATAAGGAATAGGCTGACTTCAATAATTTACAGTCCATATTTTATCAGGCCTCTCACACTAAGCTGGTGCTTCACAAGGCTCTGTTCCTTGCTCTCATGATTGAATTTCTTATTCAGAATGAATAACTTCATCTTTGACATCAGGCATCTCTGAACAGACTGGTCGAACACTGAAAACCAAATAACATCAGGGATCAACTATTCATTTTGAGGAATATAATCAATCAATCATAATCATATGCCAATCCTGGAGAGCAATTCAATTTTTGCTAACCAGTTACTGTTGACAGCTTTGCTATCAAATCTCCTGTGATAGAGTCTTACCTAACTTAGGTCTTGCTATTTCTGTGTACTTAATGCTTTAAGCTGACTCCCAAAATTGCATTGCATTAATATTTAAAATTAAAATCAACAATTGCCCTAACACAGCGACAGAATGCTGCTGCTGAATGTCTTGGAATTTCTCATTAATATTCACTTTTACCCTACAAATAATACCTAGTTTGTAGAGAAATGGTTTCACAATTGAGCAACACGCACATAATTCAAATATTGATTAACTGATCCACAAATCTGTGATCATAAAAGAGTTGCTTTTTAACTGTCTATGTTTGATTTTATGGTCTTAGCATTTTAAAAATTCATCATATTTCAGTAATATCATCTAATGTGCTTTTTCTAATATGGTTATTATAATATATTAGTGGCCCAGTGCACAAAATTCATGCACATTAAAAGGGTATTAATTTTGTTTTTATTATTATTTGAACTTTCATAGTTGCTGTCTTTTTTATTTATTTTATTTTTTATTTTTTATTTTTTTATCTTTATTGTTCAGTTTATTAATTACATTATTTCCCCTTTTTTATCCCCCTATATCTCCCCTCCACCCTGTACCTATCCCACCCTCCACCCTCCCCTCCCCCTCCCCACTGTCCTCTCCCATTGTTGCAAGATTTTTGTCCAATCTCTTGCTGTACTTCCCACAACCCTTTTCTCCCCAAGAATTGTCAGTCCATTCCCTCTCTATGTCCATGTTTCTGTTATATTCACCAGTTTATCCTGTTCATCAGCCTATCAATTCACTTGATTTTTATGTTCATTTGTTGATAGACATGTATTTGTTGTTCATAATTTATATTTTTACCTTTTTCTTCTTCCTCTTCTTAAAGAATATCTTTCAGCATGTCATATAATATTCGTTTGGTGGTGATGAACTCCTTTAGCTTTTCCTTATCTGCGAAGCACTTTATCTGATCTTCAATTCTGAATGATCGTTTTGCTGGATAGAGTAATCTTGGTTGTAGATTCTTGCTATTCATTTTTTGAATATTTCTTGCCACTCGCATCTGGCCTGCATCGTTTCTGTTGAGAAATCTGCTGACAATCGTATGGGTGCTCCCCTGTAGGTAACCAACTGTTTTTCTCTTGCTGCTTTCAATATTCTCTCTTTATCTTTTGCTCTTGGCATTTTAATTATGATATGTCTTGGTGTGATCCTCTTTAGATTTCTATATTTTGGGGTTCTTTGTACTTCTTGGGCTTTTAAGTCAGTTTCTTTCACCAGGTGGGGGAAGTTTTCAGTCACTATTTCTTCAAGTAGGTTTTCATTAACTTGCTCTCTCTCTTTTTCTGGCACCCCAATAATTCGGATGTTGGCATGCTTGAGGTTGTCCCAAAGGCCCCTTACACTATCTTCAATCTTCTGAATTCTTTTTGTTTCTTGTTTTTCCAGCCGAGTGGATTTTGCTTCTTTGTATTTCAAATCTTTGACTTGGTTCTTGTGGCCCTTTGGACTGCTTTTAGGACTTTGTTTAATATTTTTTATTTCAGTCTGTATATGCTTGATTTCTAGTTGGTCCTTTTTCATATCAGTGAGGGTCTGGTTCATATCCTCAGAGGTCTTGTTCATTTCCCTGAGGGTCTCATTCATTTCCTTGTAAGTCTCATTTATATCCTGGTTGGTCTTGTTTATTTGCTTGTAATTTTCATTAAGTTCATCGGCCTTTTCTAGGAGCCTCTTGAAAAGCCTTATAACCGTGGTTTTGAACTCTATGTCTTGTCCTCTTTTCTCCTCCATTTCTTTCACACCTGATTTCTTTCCATATCTCTGCATAGTGGCTGCTTTATGTGGTAGATATCCTCTAAGGGTCAGTGGCACAGCCTCCCCAGTTATTTGAGATGGGTACTCTTAATGCAATCCTTTATGGGTTGTACAGTATTTTTGAGTTTAAACCCATCTTATTGTTGTTAGCCCTAGGAGGGTTTGACCTCCAGGCCAATTGGCTGTGAAGGGAGATTGTGTTCAGGTTGGATGGGCGGAGTCTCTGAGCTGTGCAGGCAGCCTCAGTGTCAGCTATGTCATATGCAGCGCTCGCGCGCATGGGTCTCTGTTAGATGGGGATGGCTGCAGACACCTCCAAGAGAAAGCCACTAGTCTCTTCCCCTTGCCAGACAACTCTGCCTCTCCCCAAATGAGTCTGCACCCCCAAAGTCTAGCCCAGGGTTGTAAAATAGATGATTTCCGGGACCTGGAGAAAAGTTTCCAGGGGGCAAGTCGCGGGTTTGTGCGACACTTGCGCCCAAACTTCTTTTCCCTGCCTCCGGGTTTCTCGCAGACTAGGAGACCTCTGCCACGCCCCGCTTCCAGGGTGCGTCCCCCGGACCTCGGACCTCACCTGGCGCTGGAGAATCCATGTAGTGGGACGTCTCCGCCCTCCCCATTGGCGAAATCCAGCCGGGGTTGCTGCTCCAGCCCCAGTCCGCGTGCGCAACCAGGATGGCTCCTAACCTGTTTCTGTCTTCATGGCTGCGCTCCCGCCGCTCCTCTGAGTCTCAGTGTCCCACCTTTACTCTTATTTGTGGAGTTTTCACTCAGCCAGCTTACTGGCGATTCTGGGTGATTTTTGTTTTGTTGTTATGTTGTAGTTCTTAAATCGTTGCGCGGGGCAGAACAATAGGTGTTTACCTATGCTGCCATCTTAGTTCCTCCAAAAGGGTATTAATTAAAGGAAATATTTTAATAGTGCTATTTGCCCTTTCTCTACAATAAAAGTGTGAGAGATAAAAGGTAATGAGTACAACGTACATGAAAATAATACATAATTTCATTAATAAATAAATAATAACAAAATGATATAACAACAATTCAAATCCACAATAAACTGTTGAGTTAATTTTCCTGCATTTAAAATAGGATTGAACGTGTCCCTTACAGAGAGATGAAATCCATATAGTGCATTTGGGTGACTTGTGTTCTTACATTTTGTCTAGTATTATTGAGTACACTGTTGTCTCTGAGTCTTAATGCAATATCTGTTCCCCAACCTTTTTCACCATGTGGAAAAAGAATAGGATATGTCATTGCATCTAATGTAGGAAATAGGATACTGATTCGTTTCACTTTAGTGGCATTTGGATTATTGGGATCTGGTTTACAATGAATGAGCAAGTCCCTTTCAAAAGGAGGTTCTCCATCTTCGTTTGTGAATATGACAGCAACCTCGGTTACACAGGGAGAATTATATCTACCTGGGTCACTATTAGGATCATATTTAATTGCCATAGTTACTTCTGTGGGAGCTATACCTTTTGCTGCTGCTTCAGATTGGGCTTCCTTTTCTACCTCATGTAGTAACTTGTACGATTTTGTTAATTCATTTATTTCATGTATGAGGTTGTTGATGTTGATCATGAGTCTTTCTGAGCAGGCCTGGTTTGCTGGGATTGCTAATCTTTTATGTGTAGCTTCAGCTGTATCCAAAATATAGAGTTGAGCAAACTTCCGAGACATACCATCAGAAGGATGTAAAGTTCCAGTACGATGATAAACTTGTCCATGTATTTTAAAACAGTATGGCTCATACCCTGATGGTGATGCAACATTTGCACCCATGGAAGCAAAAGCAAAAGAACTATTTATAGATCAAATGTTTTCCATGAAATTTTTACTGTCAGAATCTTCGTTTGTCATTAATCTTTTTAAAATATGGCAAGTAATCTGGAAAATGTATATCATTTGGACAGACTCTCCCTTTGCTACAACATTGAGTAAATTTCCCATCAGATGGTTTTTCATCAGAGAAATTTAGTGATAGGCAACATTCACATGTAACAGTCATTTCACCACAACTATGTTTGAGAATTGTATCCTCACGTACTCCATTTTCGCTGAGAAGGCAGTTCCTACCACTATTGCTAGTACTTGTTGATGACTGTTCTTTAGACATATTCTGTCTTTACCACCGCCTTCTTTCAACTTCAAAGGCACGTTGTTCTTTAGACATTTCCTGTCGAAGGTGCCGGTGTTTTTCGGCTTCCAAGTGACATTTTTCCAATAGCTGCCCTTCAGGTACATTCTGTCGCAGGCGTTGCCTTCTTTCAAGATCAGACGCAGGTCGCTCTTCAGACATTTTCTGTCGATAATGTTGGCACCTTTCTGCTATGCAGCTCTGTTGTATCAACAGTTTTTCTATTGCCACTTCTGAGATAGAGGAAAATGACAGTCTTGACAGGCCTTTCAGCAGTGTGACCAACGGCTGATTTGGACAGATTCTATGGGGGTGGGACTTCCTCCTATCTGTTGTCAGTTTCCACAGCTGGGATGCTGAAGCTGGGACTTGGGGGGGGCTTCCCTCTGGCAGTTGCCTTCTGTTTTTGCTGGCATACAGCTGAAGCTACACGTAAAACATTTGCAATGCAGGGGCCTCAGTTAGACGCAGCTGTGGTTTGCCAGCGCTGCCACTGCTTGGTCTGCGCTCCTGGGGCCTGGTACCCATGCCTCTCGGCCCCACCCCTTGCTCCGATTGGCTGGTAGCATAGCCAATCAGGAGCCAAGGTACGGTCACATTTGCATGTTAGTCTTTTATTAAATAGGATGGCATTGATGAGGAATGTATCCAAAAACCACATACAAATTCCACTTCCTATTTATTTTTCCATAAACTCTCTAGGTTTATGAAAAAGAGAGAGGGGGGGGGGGGAACAAAATTATTGCAGAAATGAAATTTCTCTTTAGGACCTGACATATTTGGATATACATTCACTGAAAAACACATGTGATAAAGCCAGAAGAGGAGAACACAAAATTTTAGTGTTCTGGAGGGAAGTTAGAACATAGATTACTGGGCCTCACCCTCAAAGTTTCTGATGCAGTGGGTCAAAGGTGGGGCCTGAGAATTTGCTTTTCTGATAAGTTTCCAGGTAATGCTGATATTCTTGGTCCAGGAACCACACTTAGAAAAAAACACTGGATTTTTAGTAAAAATTACATAAAGGCATTTCCTTTCTTTAAAAAAAGTGTTTTTGCCTTTATTGATTTCATAGAGAGGAAGATAGAGGGAGAGAGAGTGATAGAAACATCAATGATAAAAGAGAACCATTGAATGGCAACTTCTTACAAGCCTCCTTCTGGGGATCAAGCCCCAACCTAGGCATGCATCCCAACTGGGAATTGAACCATGACCTATTGGTTCATAGGTCTATGGTCAACCATTGAGCAACATCAGCCAGGCCATTTCTTCTTTTTTAAAGCATTTATTTCCTCGCCCACCCCTCTCTTTTTTTCCTCTCTGTCTCCTCCAAACTTAATATCCAGAAATCTGTTGTACTTTTATACACAATAATGAACTATCAGAAATATCAATTAATAAAGCAATCCCATTTACAATTGTACTAGAAAAATAAAATACCTAGTAATAAATTTAACCAAGGGGGTAAAATACTTGTATAAAACACTGACAAAAGAAAGTGAAGATACAAATAAATGGGAGCATATATCTTGTTCCTGGTTAGGAAGAATAATATTATTAAAATATCCAAAACACTCTATAGATTTAATACAATCTTTAATTAAAATATCAAAGACATTTTTTACAGAAGTAGAACAAATAATTCTAAAATTTATATGGAACCACAGAAGACCCTGAATAGCCAAAGGAATATTGTGAAAAAGAACCTGATATCAAGCTATACTATAAAGCTGTATTAATGAAGACATCATGGTTACTGGCATAAAAGAGACACATGCATCACAAGAGGTTCAGAGATTTTATTCTGACCCCAACTTTAAAATACTTATTTTTAAAAATATATTTGTATTGATTTCAGAGAGGAAGAGAGAGGGAGGAAGTTATAGAAAAATCAATGATGCGAGAGAATCTTTGATCAGCTGCCTCCTGCATGTGACAGAGCTGGAACCCTGGGCATGCCCCCAGACTAAAACGCCATCTGTGACCTCCTACTTACTTCATAGGTCAAGGCCCAACCACTGGAGCCACACCAGTGGGGTCTGACCCAAATTACAAAAAGTAAGAAAAAAAGAATAGAAATAATGATGCTTGTCATCTAGACCTTCCTAGGATTATAGTTCTAATCTAGTTACTCTGTTCTTTGTGTTATTTACTCTGTAGCTACATTGGCTTTGGCCAATTTGTGGAACAATCAACTTTTTTCTTGGTTTGGAAACTTTGTATTTACATTTTCTCCAGGGGAATGATTTTACGCTATGTTTCACATTCTTCCAATCTGTTAATGGGCAACTACTTTCCAGACCTTCCTGGGTGAGGCAGGCCTCTCTCCATTACTATTTCATTGAACAGCACTTTGTTTCCTTTAGCACTAATCGTGGTCCAATAACATTTTTAAAGTCCCTTGTCTCAGACACAAAATGCAGATCTTCCAATGCCTACCAGAGTATCTGGCTCATAAATGCCTTCAATAAATACTTAAAAAAAAAAAAAAGGTGGGGGAGGTGATAGAGAGGATAAATGGTGATAGAAAAAAAAAATAAAATAAGAAAGAAAAGCATTTAGGGAAGGTGAATTTAATTAGAATTAACTTTTAGTGGCTTTAAATGCCAGGCATAGGTCTCAGTGTGTTTCCTAATACTTAAGTCACAGGATTCCAGGGCAGGAGGAATAGGGAAACTGAGACCGGAAAGTTAAACAAAGGCCAAACCATATGGGCAATTTGTAGCCAGCTTCTAACTAAGGAGCCATTATCTTCCCAGCCAAGGACATGAGAGCAAATGGTTAAAGAAAACCTCCCAACTGAGAGAATGCGAAAAAGGAGGGGAGAGGGGAAAGCAAAAAAGGGCAGTTTTACTCCTTAAGCAGAGAAGCCAACAATTTTAAGGCTTGGCAAGATAAAGTTGCGAGGTGCTTCTCATGATTTCTGGGAGGGCCACAACAAAGTAAGAAAAGGTACTTTGAAAATTAATCTATACCAAATATTCAACAAAGAAATTTTAAAGCCGACAACCAAAAGGGTCTACAGTGTGACAGTTCAGATCCCTACCCCACCGCTCTTCAGTTGAGCTCTAGGCCTGTCTGCACTCCATAAACCAGTATGTCAGTTTGCTTGCCTTGCTTTCTCAATAAAGGTGCATGCTTTCATAAGCTTTTCACCATACACCAAGGTCTCTTTAAACACGTTTATCTGGGAAGCTCAGAATCGGGGCCGGGAACAGCTCTGCGCCGGCTCGGAGGGCTGTCTGTGGTAAGCCGTCTGGTTGGGGAGAGGGCTGACTGTACACACAGCTTGTACTTCACGGATCCAGAATTACGAAATCCTCTGATCCCGCAAATATTAACCCAGAACGCCGTCTGACTGCACTTCAGACCACAGCGGTCCCCCGTCTCAGGCCGAGTCCTACGCCGCCTCCCTCCGCTTCTCTAGCCAATAGCTCCCCCGGGCCGGAGCGCCGCGGTCCCTGCAGAGCCTTCTCCGGCGCATGCGCAGCACCCCGCGCACGCGCAGCGCCGGCTGCCGGTCCGAGGCGGCTGCCGCCGGGCGGGGGCGGGCTCCGGCGGAATGGCCGAGGGTGACGGGGAAGCAGTGACAGTTCCTGCGTCCGGGGCGGCCAGCGGCCTCAGCAATGGGGCGGCCGGGACCTCGGCGCAATCCAACAATCCGCTGTCGCGGAAGCTGCACAAGATTTTGGAGACGCGGTTGGACAACGACAAGGTAACCGAGCTGCGCCAGGGCCACGCGTCGCCCGCGGGGCTGAGCCGGCCCGGGCGGATACCCCAGGCCGCGGCGGGGAGGGCGGCCCGGGGAGGCGAGCGGCCCTGGAAAGGGAAGAGGCTTCCCGGGCTGCTCCTCTTTGAAAAGGGTCCTTGAGAACTGGATCTGGAGGGAGCCCGGGCTCCCTCTCGTCACCTCGGAGTTCGGGTCGGAGTTGAGGGTGGGACAGAAGCCGATGGAAAGAGCAGATTGCCAGAGGAGACCACGTGAATCGGAGCAGGCCATCGACAGCTTAAAACAAAATATGAGCTTACTTTATGTAATTTGTTTTATTACACTTTGTGTAAGGCAGCGCGAAAGAACCCGCTGGCGGCCCAGGTGAAGTGGTGCGTGGCGCCTGCGGGCTGCCCGCGCTGGCGGGCCCGGGCTGTGCGACACACTGTCCAGGCCTCTCCCCGGCACCTCCTGAAGTTGGGTGGGCTTCCTAGCTCCCGCATAGCGTCATCTCTTCTCTGTCACCGGGTCTCGGGGAATTGGCCGACAATCCACCACTGAGCTTTTAGAAATTTGAAGGTTACAAGCTGTTGATAAGAGCTTGTGTGTAAAAAATAACATAATGTAATAAGACTGTCTTTAGGCTACTACTTACTGGATGAAACCACCAAATTGATGCATTATGGTGTAAGTGAATCCATTAACGTCCCCAAGCTCATGTTTTACCGTTTCTAGATTGTGAGCACTGCCAGTCACCTCGGGGTGGTTCTGAGGGCGCGATGAGACAGTCCAGGTGAAGTGCCCAGTCAGGTGCCAGGCGCTCACTGTTTGTTATTAAATGTTAACGTTAGCATACAGTTTATTAAGTGTTTAAAACAGTGTCAGGTATTGATATTTATAGCTACTCCAGTGAATTGACATTATTTCCTTTTACCCATGAGAAAAATAAGGTATGTAGAGAATGTTAAGTTACATCATATAATTAGTAGTTGGTAGCGTTATAATTTACACTCAAGTCTGTGTGATTTTGTTCATTCAGTATTTCCTGACTAATTCTTTGAGCCCAGCCCTAAGACATTCCAAGGCTGTAGACTGAAGCGCCCATCAGACAGCAGTGCGGTGAAGGCCTGTGGAGGGGGTGTGGCAAAGGAGGAAATGGGGGACATCTGTTAATAGTCAACAGTGACAAGAAAGATACTTTCTTCTCTCTTAAGTATTAAATTGAATTTAAATAGCTTTACTATTTTTTATTTTTGTCCAGCCAGCCAGTATTTAAAAATAACATTGTAACTGAAACATGGAAGGGTAAGCCTGTGTGTTAGTTTGGTTGTAGGAATTAGTATCTGTAAGGTTTAGGTTCCTATTTTATATCTTTGGCCTGGTCCTCTGTCCTCTCTCCTCTGTTCATCTCTCTATATAAGAACTCGCTTACTTTCATAATTTTAAATTCCAAAAAGCATTATGATTCTCAAATTTGTAATCCTATTTCTGATATATCTATTGAGATCCAGATTTGTACAATCAGTTGTCCATATGGCACCTTCAATTGGATACCTAATCGACATAATAAAGACTTCATATCACTAAACTCTTTCTCCAAACTGGTTCTCTCTCTACTGTTAGTAAAGAATATCATCTTTTACCCATATAATCAAGAAGCATGTAAGTAATGTTTGATACCTGTCATTTTTTTTTCCCGCATCCCACATCAATCCCTTAGTCCTGTAGGCTCTACCTTGAAACAATATCACCTGCAGTGCTACCACCATGTTGGTCTATGCTGCTATCAAATCTTGCTTGGATTATTTTAGTTTTTCCCTACTTGCTTTTCTTGCCCCCTTCTTCCATCTGTCCTCACAGAGTTGGAACAAACTTAAATTTGTAAAGCACATTACATTACTCCTGTGTTTAAAACCTCTTTTAGTTTCCCGTAGTTTTAGTCACATTGGCCTTTCTGCTGCTTTAGGACTTTGCAATCATTTCCTTTGTCTGTAGAAGGCTTTGCCCACATTTATGTCTCTTTCCTATCACCTCAGGCCTAAGTTCAAAAGTCACTTCAAAGGCCTATTTCTCTAAGTTTCTTTAAATTTTGCTCCCATTTACTCAGTTCCTAGCCTGTAGGCTGCCGGTGGTATTTATTTCTTTTATATATCCTTCCAGAAAAAGATTTATATAAGCATATAAGAATTTTCACCTTTTTAAAATGGATATATCATAATTTCTTTAATTAATCCCCTTTAAATAGACATTAATTTCTAATCTTTGCAATTACAAACATTTCAGAAGTAAATAACCTTTTGTATATGCCACAGTACACAATAAGTATATCATTATGTTTCAGAAATAATGCTGGCATTGTTAGTAATGTGAAGATCATTCAACATTTTGGGGGTTGTTTAACAGAACAGATTATTTGAAAATGATTTTATTAATTTTTGGCTTCAGACTAGGAAAACGTTTGAAAATTGATTTCAATAATTTTCTTCTATCACTTGTTTAGGAAATGTTGGAAGCTCTCAAGGCACTTTCAACCTTTTTTGTTGAAAATAGTTTGCGGACACGAAGAAATCTACGTGGAGATATTGAACGCAGAAGTTTAGCCATCAATGAAGAATTTGTAAGCATTTTCAAGGAAGTGAAGGAAGTATGTAAATTCTTTTCATTAAGCATTTATTGAAAATTTACTATATGCCTGACTCTGTACTAAGTATTTCGATTAATTAGGTTGGCATATTTGCTGTTCATGTATCAAGTTAAAATAGAAAATTTAACTACTTACTCCAGAAGTATCTTAGTCTTTGGATTAGAGTGATTTCTGAATCTGTGACTTCCACTAATACTGGTTCTTAAAAAGTTGAAACATTTGTTCTAGGATATTCTCTGTCGAATTTTAGCTTTTTTAAACAACAATAATAATCCTATCTAATAAAAGAACAATATACAAATTGACCGCATTTCCACTACACTCACAAGCCACACCCACCAGCCAATCAGGAGTGAATATGCAAATAAACCAAACCAAGATGGCTGCCAGTCACAGAGAGCAGGAGGGAGGCTTGGGGTTTCCCGGCAATGAAGGAAGCCAAGCTTTCCGCCTGGTCTTGCCTGCTGAGGCCTCTACTCAATGCTACAAAGTTTCAATTATAGAAGATAAATAAAAATGATTGGCAGCCACAGAGCTGGAGAGAGCAGGAGGCTTGAGTTGCGCCAAGCTTTCCACCTGCACTGGCTGACCCAAGCCTCCACTTAAGGCTATAAAGTTTCAATTATAGAAGGTAAATAAATGCCAACAAAAATGGCTGCCACCACGGAATGAGCAGGAGGCTTGGCTCTGCTCCAGGCTACAAAGTTTCAATTGTAGAAGATAAATAAATCCCAGATACCAGGGATTCGGCTTGCGTTGGCCAGGGAATGTGGCCAGCCTGCAAACCACCACAGGCCCCTTGCCTAGGCTGACCTACACTCCAAGGGAACCCTCACCTTGATCTGGGACACCCTTCAGGCAAACCTGCTGGCCCCCCACCAATGCAGCAGGCCTCTATTTATCTAATAAAAGAGTAATATGCAAACTGACCATCACTCTCACACACAAGATGGTTGCCCCCATATGGTCAAAGAGCCTGCCTCCATGTGAATACAAGATGGCCACTACAAGATGGCCAGCAGGAGAGGGCTGTTGGGAGGGACCAGGCCTGCAAGGGAGGGCAGTTGTGGGCAATCAGGACAGCAGGGGAGGGCAGTTAGGGGTGACCATACCGGCAAAGGAGGGAAATTGGGGATGGCCGGGCCTGTAGGGGAGAGCAGTTGCGGGGGGGGGGGGGGGGGGGGACCAGGCATGCAGGGGAGGGAAGTTAGGGGTGACTAGGCCTGCAGGGGAAGGCAGTTGGGGGCAAACAGACTGGCAGGGGAGGGCAGTTGGGGGCAAACAGGCTGGCAGGGGAGCAGTTAGACATCAATTAGGCTGGCAGGGGAGTGGTTAGGGGGTGATCAGGCTGGCAGGCAGAAGTGGTTAGGGGCAATCAGGGAGGCAGGCAGGTGAGCAGTTTGGAACCAGGAGTCCTGGATTGTGAGAGGGATGTCCGACTGTCTGTTTACGCCCGATGCCTAAACAGGCAGTTGGACATCCCTCGAGGGCTCCAGATTGGAGAGGGTGCAGGCTTAGCTGAGTGACACGCCCCCCCCCCCCCCCAAATTTCATGCACCAGGCCTCTAGTAATAACATTTCTCTGAATAGTTTTCCAGTAGAGAAGATATTCCCTCATTGAATAAATCTCCCTTGGATAACCACTTTCCCATTGGAAGTAATTAAAATCGAATTCCTTTAATACATTTTAAATTATGAAAATTTCAGCCCTAACCAGTTTGGCTCAGTGGATAGAGTGTCAGCCTGCAGAGTGAAGCGTCCCAGGTTCGATTCCAGTCAAGGGCATGTACCTTGGTTGTGGGTACATCCCCAGTAGGGGGTGTGTAGGAAGCAGCTTATCAATGTTTCTCATTGATGTTTCTTACTCTTTATCCCTCTCCCTCTCTGTTAAAAATCAATAAAATATATTTAAAATAAATTATGAAAATTTCAGATTAATTAAGATGAATACTTCAATGTGTAAATAATGATTCATCATACTTGAGTGAGTAGTCTAATCATAATCAGGTAAAATGAATTTTCTTTTTTATGGTCTATTTTCATTACGTAACATATTGTTATTTATGTTAATACTAGAGGTCCGGTGCATGAAATCTGTGCATGAGGGGTGGGTTAGGAGTGTACCTCAGCCCAGCCTACACCCTCTCTAATCTGGGACCCCTTGAGGGATGTCCGACTGCCTGTTTAGGCCCGATTCCAGTAAGATCAGGGTTAAAAGGGCAATCTGGCATCCCCCTTACAATCCAGGACTGCTGGCTCCCAACTGCTCGCCTGCCTGCCTGCCTTCCTGATTGCCCCTATCTGCTTCTGCCTGCTAGCCTGATCACTCCCTAACCACTCCCCTGACAGCCTGATTGACACCTAATTGCTCCCCTGCCAGCCTGTTCGCCCCTAACTGCTCACCCCTGCAGGCCTGGGTCCTCCCCAACTTTCCTTCCCTGCAGGCCCAGTCCCCACTTCTGCCCTCTCCTGCAGGCTTGATCGCCCACAACTGCCCTCCCTTGGAAGCCTGGTCCCTCCCAACTGCGCTCTCCTGCTGGCCATCTTGTGGTGGCCATCTTGTGTCCACATGGGGGCAGGATCTTTGACTATATGGGGCAGCCATCTTGTGTGTGGGAGTGATGGTCAATCTGCATATTACTCTTATTAGATAGAATAGAGTCCTGGTGCATGGTTGGGGGCCAGCAGGTTTGCTCTGAAGGGTGTTCTAGAGCAGGATGGGGGTTCCCTTGGGGCATGGGGTGGCCTGGGCGAGGAGCCTGTGGTGGTTTGCAAGCCAGCACCGAGTCCCTGTTATCTGGGATTTATCTTCTACAATTGAAACTTTGTAGCCTGGAGCAGAGCCAAGCCTTCTGTTCACTTCATGGCAGCAACCATTTCTGTTGGGACTTATCTTCTATAACTGAAACTTTGTAGCCTTAAGTGGAGGCCTGGGCTGGCCAGGGCAGGTGGAAAGCTTGGCTTCCTCCATCTCTGGGTGCAACTCAAGCCTTATGCTCTCTCCAGCTCTGTGGCTGCCGTCATTATCTTCTATAATTGAAACTTTATGGCATTGAGTGGAGGCCTGAGTTGGCAAGGGCAGGTGGAAAGTTTGGCTTCCTCCATTGCCAGGGGAACCCAAGCATCCCTCCTGCTCTCTGTGGCGGCAGTCATTTTTATTTGCATATTAGCACCTGATTGGCAGGTGGGCGTGTCTTGTGGGTGTAGCAGAAGTGTGATTAATTTGCATATTGCATATTTTATTAGGATGACATCATAATATTACATAGTTAATATTTCTGTGTGAGTTGTGTGAGAGTGATACATGGTTTCAGTGAGTACTTAATAAAAACATTTTAAACAGTTTAGTAGGTTTTCATTGAGTAAAGACTAATAATCTGGAAGGTTAAATGGAAAGTAAAGTGATGTTCACCAAAATAGGAAGAATGGGTAGCAATGAGCACATCCAAATTTTGCTTTCTAAACACCCTTTCCCACTAAAAGAAACAATATCATCATTACCGGGAAGCAAGAAAGCTATCTGTGATTATTGGGAGAGTATCAGAAAAACTGGAGCTACTTGAAAAGGCTTCTACTGACCAAACGTAGGACTGTTTGAGCATCAGTAAGAACTCAGTGGACTGAAACACATCAAACATGTTTAGTCCATGAATTCATAATGAAATTGGAAACGAAACCAAACCCTCATTAGTTATATTTGGTGGATATAAGGGAACCAACTTATTGTTTTGAAAACTTTTAAATAAAAGAAAAGAATTACTAAATATTAACCCTACCTTTTATACCAATTATATATGATTATTGAAGGCAAACTTTTCTTTATAGAAATATTTCATCTAATAAATGAAGAAGAAATGGTAGAATTAGATTGGAAGTTATAACCACTCTTGAATATGTAGGTCTAGGTCAGGGTTTTTCAACATTCTACGTTTTGTAATATAGAATGTTTAGAAGCATCTTTCCCTCTGAACACTAGATGCCAGTAGCACCATTTTGCCCCCAGATATTTTAATCAAAAAATGTCTCCAGACAATGCCAAATGCCCTCTTGCAGAGCAAAACTGCCCAGTTGAGAACCACTGTTCAAAGCTTTGATCATCTGTAGCTGCTACCCTCACAAAAAGAGGAAAAACTGTATATGTGACTATTAATCTACCTAATAAAAGAGTAACTGTGCGATGTTAAACCTGCGCAGTGCCCACCCGTCAGGAGTGAGTATGCAAATTAACCCAACTAATATGGCAGGTTTATTTGCATACACAGGCATGCCGGGGGCAGGGCGGGATGCTTGTGTCGTCGCCATGGCGATGTCACAGATATTCCACCCCACCCCAGCGGCTCCAGGCCTCTGGGCAGCGTGGGAAGGCAGAAAGGCGGCTCCAGGCCGGGGGAGAACCGCTGTTCGGCCAGAGCGAAGGCAGTGCTGGCAGCCAGGGGAAGGAAGGCCCATTCTTGCACGAATCTGTGTGTGTTGGGCCTCTAGTAAAGGTGTAGAACACCAGAATTCTTGCCAGAAAATGGAACCAGATATAATCAAGCTTCTAGATCTAACTGCTGCAGTTTGCAGGAAATGCAGGCAACAGAAGAGTATATTAACAGCATGAAGACTATCAGCAAAATCTGGAATGTTGGAAACTGTATGGGCAAATGAACTGGTTTCTTCAACAAATAAATTGTAATAAAAAAATAGAGAGAGAGGGAAAGAAAGAAAGAGAGAGAGAGAGAGAGAGAGAGAGAGAGGAAGAGGAAGGGAGGAGGAGGGCCCTGGCTAGATAATTCAGTTGGCTAGAGTGTCTTCCTGATACGCCAAGGTTTTAGGTTTGATCCAGGTCACATATAAGAATCACTCAATGAATGAGTAAATAAGTGGAACCACAAATTGATGTTTCTCTTTCTCTCTCTCTAAACAATAATAATGATAAAAAAAAGAAATAATCTATTAATTACTATTTGTGAATTTTCTTTGGTTCCTCATTTGAACAAATTGGTAAAAAATTGAGACAATTGGGGAAATTGAACACTGATTAGATATTTAATAGATTATTCTTAATTGATTAGATATGTAAATAGCATTGTGTTTTTTTTGAGTCCTCATAGAAATACATATGCATATGATTATGGATGAACTTATATATCTGGAATTCAAAATGCTTCTGTTTGTGGGGGAAGGAGAAAGTGAGTGGTAAAGAAGGAATGAAGTGGGTAGAGATGAAACAAAGGTGGTCAGAAGTTGGTAATTGTAGAACCAGATAATATGTACTTGGCATTCATAGTATCTCAACTTTTTTATATTTTTGAAAATTCTACATAACAAAAAATATTTTAAAGAATTTACCATACTCTCGTTATATTTCACAACCTATAATTTTATTTAATTAGGGAAAAAAGAAGACAGTTTACTCTAAGTTCAAAGATTTTACAGTGTAAAAGGCCCTTGAATTACAATTTAGCAAATCTCTGCATTTAAATCATATATTGAAAGATATAATTTCTGTTATTTTACAAAGCAAACCCATTTAATATGGTAGCTAAAGTAAATATTAGGAGTAGTTATGTTTGACCTAGCTGACTGATAATGTCATAGTACTATTATTTTTATATTACACAGTAAAATTTAAGGGAATGATGAGATGAGTTTGTGTATCTGCTATTTCTAATATCAATTATACCTGCTTTTTTTTTTTTGATTTTTTACAGAGTGGAAGGGAGAGGGATAGAAAGTGAGAAACATCGATGAGAAACATCAATCAGCTGCCTCTCGCACGCCCCCTACTGGGGATGTGCCCGCAGCCAAGGTACATGCTCTTGACCGGAATTGAACCCGGGACCCTTCAGTCTGCAGTCTGACGCTCTATCCACTGAGCCAAACCGGCCTCGGCTGCTGCTTTTATTTACATCAAAACAGTTTAGAACTTAGTTTAGTAATTTGAATTACATACTGATTATAGACAAATGTGAAGAGTAGCATTTAAAAATATCTGGTGCTATAATTTTTATAATATAAAGTTCTAGAACTGAGATTTATGTTTATCCTATCTAATAAAAGAGCAATATGCAAATTGACCATCACTCCAACATACAAGAGGGCTGCCCACATGTGATCAAAGATCCTGCCCCCATGTGGACACAAGATGGCCAGCAGGGGAGGTCAGGTGGGAGGGACCAAGCCTGCAAGGGAGGGCAGTTGTAGGCGATCAGGCCAGCAGGGTAGGGTAGTTAGAGGTGACCAGGCTGGCAGAGGAGGACAGTTTGGGGGGACCGGGCCTGCAGAGGAGGACAATGGGGGGGACCAGGCCTTGCAGAGGAGGGCAGTTAGGGGCAAACAGGCTGGCAGGGGAGCAGTTAGGCTTCAATCAGGTTGGCAGGGGTATGATTAGGGGGTGATCAGGCTGGCAGGCAGAAGCGGTTAGGGGCAATCAGGAAGGTAGGCAGGCAAGCAGTTGGGAGCCAGCAGTCCTGGATTGTGAGAGGGATGTCCGGCTGCCCACTTAGGATTGGGCCTAAACAGGTAGTGGAACATCCCTTGGGGATTCCCAGGTTGGAGAGGGTGCAGGCTGGGCTGAAGGACACAGCCCCCCCGTGCACGAATTTCGTGCACCAGGCCTCTAGTATTATAAGAGACTTCGTAATTCTGGTTCATTCTCATGTTTTATTTATGGTCCTGCTTGGCAGCTTTTTAAAAAAATTTATTTATTGATTTTAAAGAGAGGAAGGGAAAAAGAGAGAAAAACATCAATTTTTGTTCAATTTAATTATGCATTCATTGATTCTTTGGAAAAACAATTAATTATGTTAAATTTATTGGGGTGACATTGGTCAACATAAACATAGGTTTCAGGTGTGGGTTTCTATGTTATTAGTTGTGTATATTGCACTGTACTCCATCCAAAGTCAATTCTTCTCCCATCACCTTATATTAAGACCACCTTCTCCTCCTACCCCTTCCCTCTGGCATTCACCACAATGTTCTTTGTGTTCACAAGTTTCAGTTTTATATTCCACATATAAGTGAAATCATACGATTCTTGTCTTTTTTCTGACTGACTTGTTTCACTTAGAATAGTGTTCTCAAGGTACATCCATGTTGTTACAATTGGCAGTATTTTGTCCTTTCTTATGGCTGAGTAGTATTTCATCGTGTATATGTACCACATCGCCTTTATCTAGTTCTCTATCTCAGGGCACTTTGGTTATGCAAATTGGCCAGGGTTGAGGGCAGTTGGGGGCGAGATCAGGCTGGCAGGGGAGGGCAGTTGAGACCACCATGAATAATGCTGCACTGAACATAGGGCTGCATATATCTTTGTGAATACATGATTTTGAGAGTTTTGGGTACATATTCAGAAGAGGCATTGCTGGGTCATATAGTAGCTCTATTGTCAATATTTTGAGGACTCACCAGACTTCCTAGTGGTTGTACCAGTCTACATTCCCATCAGCACTGAATGAGGGTTCCCTTTTTCCACATCATTGGTTGATTCTTGTTTGTGCCCCGACCAAGGATGGAGCCTGCAATCTTATCATTTCAGGACGACACTAATCAGCTGAGCTACTTGGCTAGAGCTTGGTTGCTTCATGCCCCCAATTGGCACACCCCTTCATAAAACTGCCCAGTTTGCACTGGGACATTTGTCTGGGTATTGTGTTGAAAGGGGCCAGACAGTAAGTTTCAGTCTACCACTGAAACTTTCATTCTTTGCATATCTTTCTGATATGAGACACTGAATTGAATTGGGAAAAAGAAGATAACAGTGAAATATGAAGCCAAATGTGATTTTTGTGGACATCATATTTTCATAGTAAGAGGTTGGTTCAGTTAAGCCTAGAGGTTGGTTTAGCAAATAGCATAGAGCCTGGAAAAGCTGTAGAAGATTTTTAAAAAATCATTCCATGGAAGAGATAACAATGGAATTGAACTAAATTAGTAGTATTTGGATAGGAGAAAGGAAATGGACAAGATGTATACATTTAGGGGTATAAAGGACAGGAATCAGTTACCAATTAAAATTCCTGTCTATTTGGAGTGGGGCTGGAGGTAGAAATATGTATGGAGAGAATGTTACTGAGAAAATTATCAGATTTGTGGCATGATCTAATATGTGACTTTCACAAAGATAAGAGGAAGCACTATTGTTAGTTTGTGGCATTTTCAAATTTGTTTTTATTAATTAAAAGTTATAAGTAATGGATTATAGAAAAGTTAGATAATAAAGTGAGAAATAGGAAGAACAATTTATTTATGGGCCTGTTATCCAGAAATAACTATTGGTAGTATTTTATTCTATGGCCTTTTCTATGTTCTTTTGCACATAAAGTCTTTTTCTAAAAATGGGAAGATATTATATATTGTTCCATAATACTTTTTTAACCTTCCATAGACATTTTTCCATGTCAGTAAACACACAGGCACGTGCGTGCACACACACACAAACACTATTAGTATTAATGTTTTGCACAGATTTTCATTGTGTGATTAGAAGTGTTTAATATTTTCCATTTGTTCTAGGCAACTGTGTTGATTATCCTCTTACGTATATTGTTGTACACTTATTTAACTAGAGGCCCAGTGCATGAAATTCACGCATGGGGGTGTGTGTTTCCCTCAGCCCCGCCTGCACTCTCTCCAATCTGGGAACCCGCTAGGGATATTCTACTGCCCATTTAGGCCCACCGGAATCGAGCCTAAATGGCAGTCAGACATCCCTCTCACAATCCAGGACTGCTGGCTCCAAACCACTCGCCTGCCTGCCTGCCTGATTGCCTCTATCTGCTTCTATCTCCCAGCCTGATCACCTCCTAACCACTTCCCTGCCAGCCTGATTGACGCCTAACTGCTTCCCTTCAGGCCTGCTTGCCGCCATCTGCCCTCTCCTGCAGGCCTGGTATCCCTCCAACTGCCCTCCCCTGCAGTCCTGGTCCCCCCCAGCTGCCCTCCCCTGCAGGCCTGGTCCCTCCCAGCTGCCCTCCCCTGCAGGCTCGGGTTCCCCAAAACTACCCTCCCCTTTCCCCAAAACTACCCTCCCCTGTAGGCCTGGTCCCTCCCAACTGCCCTGTACTGCAGGCGTGGGTCCCACAACTGCCCTCCCCTGCTGGCCTGGTCACCTATAAGTGCCCTCCTCTGCAAGCCCAGTCACCCCTAACTGCCCTCCCCTTCAGGCCTGATTGCTCACAACTGCCCTCCCCTGCTGAATGTCTTGTGGCAGCCATCTTGTGTGTTGGAGTGACAGTCAATTTGCATATTAATCTTTTATTAGATAAGATTTCTTCAGATAAATCATTAGCCTTACAATTCTATCTAATAAAAGAGTAATAGGCAAATTTGACTATACCTTTGCCACACCCACAAGCCAATCAGGAGCAGATTATGCAAATAAACCCCAACCAAGATGGCTGCCGCCACTGAGAGCAGGAGGAAGGCTTGGGTTTCCCCGGCAACAGAGGAAGCCAAGCTGCCTGCCGTTGCCTGCCTAGGCCTCCACTCTGGGCTACAATGTTTCAAACAGAAATGGCTGCCGTCCTGGAGTGAGCAGAAGGCTTGGCTCTGCTTCAGGCTACAAAGTTTCAATTGTAGACATAGATTAATCCCAGATGTGGGGGAGAGAGAGAAAGAAAGAGAGACATCTGTATGAGAGACATATTGATTGGTTGCCTCGTGCAAGTGCCCTGACTGGGCCCCAGCTCAGGGGTTGAATCTGCAACTCAGGTATGTGCCTCTGACTGGGAATCAAGCCCATGACCCTTTGACCCTTCTGTGTGTGGGTTGACCCTAACCATTGACCCACACTGGTCAGGGCAAGCATTTGCTGTTTTTTTGTTTCACTAGTTTATTTTACACCTTTTCTAACACTAGATGTTCTTTTTTTTTTTTTTTTAAAATCATTTCTAGTCTTAAATATGCAACATTTAGTTATGTTTTGGGAAAAAAAATTCATGGGTTAAAAATCAGGATTTGGCTTAGAGAAGAGAAATTTTTAACAGTTTATTATATGGTGTTACTTTTCTTAGGAACTTGAAAGCATAAATGAAGATGTTCAAGCAATGAGTAGCTGTTGTCAAGATATGACAAGTCGCTTACAGGTACTGTATAATGGCTTGGTTTTTAGCATAGTTCCTAGTACAAAGTAACTGTTAGAGAGTTCTACAAAACGTTTGGATATCTACTCCATCATGCCCTGTAGGAAGTTTGTAATATTGTTCCGTTAACTCCGGAAGCCTTTATATTTTGATCTGGCTCATACAGAGCTAACTGTGTAGAGTTTGGTAAACCTTTCAATCCCATATATATGCCATAAGTCCAGTAGAAATAATTTCTTAATAGAAAGCTTTAGGAGTACAATCTCAAGCTTAATTTGTACTCAGCCTAAAAAAAAAAAATCTCAAGAAAATATGTATAATTTTACTCATAGTCTACATATTAAAACTGTTCTGAATCTCTGTTTTGGCTGTGGAGTTAGCATTTAATCTAATTACCCTCAGTCATGTTATTCTGGAATAGGTTCTTCCTAAGTTAAGAGTCAGTCATGATTATTTTTACTACCTTCACATTTTTATTACAAACTTTTATCTATAAGATTCTCTTGGACCTATTGTCAGCTATAGTTATTATAGAAAGGATCATGAATCTATATGCATATTCTACAGAATAATTGTAGGTACTTGTGTGATGCAGAACTAGTCAATTTCCTGTTTCTAAAATCTTAGCTTTCCTAGTGTTGTCTAATTTTTTTATTCTTAACTAACACATCAACTATTTTTAAAAAAAATATATTTTATTGATTTTTTACAGAGAGGAAGGGAAAGGGATAGAAAATCAGAAACATTGATCAGCTGCCTCTTGCACACACCCTACTGGGGATGTGCCCGCAGCCAAGGTACAGGCCCTTAACCAGAATCGAACCTGGGACCTGTCAGTCCGCAGGCCGACGCTCTATCCACTGAGCCAAACCGGTTTCGGCCTAACACACCAATTATTATTGGTGTATTTATTTTCTAATATTTAGATCTTTGTTAATTATTCAATATCTAAATAACCATATAAACTGCTAATTATTGCCTTTTCTCTTAGTAACTAATTTTGACTTTTCTTTCTAGACTTGCAAGATTTCCTCATAGCTTTTTATACTGAATATTTAAAAATATTTCATATTACTCATTGTTTGCATTAATTATTTTTTAATTTAATTTAATTTATTGGGGGTACTGTTGGTTAATAACATTTCATAGGTTTCAGGTGTGCAATTCTATAATACAGCATCTGTATTGCATTGTGTGCTCACCATCCTAAGTGAAATGTTAAGTGGAAAAGGACAAGAACCATATGATTTCACTCATGAATGATACATTCATTTTTATTTTTAGATTAGTAGGTTTTAGATCTATGATTTTGAAAATCTTATTTATTGGCACTAATTTATTTGGATATAGTGTTGTTATAATCTTAATAGTACCCACTTATACTATCAACTCTAGAATAATGTTTTAAATTCATTTATTTATGAAAAGTATTTCATGGTAAATCCCCTCTCTTTTACATTATAGGGTGTTATAGTGACTTATAGAGTGTTATAATTTAATTAATTAACTTTTCTAAAATGCTTTGGATTTAGGATATTTTAGGAATTGGTATTATGAGATACATTTAGAAATTAAATCAGAATTTTTTTGGTATGCTATGGTTTATCTCTTGGGCTGTGTTGTACTTTAACAAATTACATTTGTAGTCATATGTTTATTATTTAATGAGAAGTAATCATCTTTGACATTGAATATAAATTAACTAAAATTATTTTAGGGTAATAATCTTTACAAGTATTATTAAGCATTAATTTGGAATCATTAGCACAATTTATAAATGAAGAGTCAGCAAGTAATGCAAAATTCTAATTGCATAACATTTTACACAAGTATAATATTTCAATGATTAATTGATGGTGGTGGTTATACACCCTTAATTTAATAATTACTGAGGCTAAAAAGAAACTAATAAGCATCTTATGATAATGATTTTGTGAAGCACTTATTTTTCATAAATATTAAAATACTAGTGGCTTGGTGCATGAAATTCATGCTCTGGAGGGGGATCCCTCAGCCTGGCCTGCCCCTTCTCACAGCAGGAGGCAGCTGATCAATGTTTCTCTCTCATTGACAGTTCTGACTATCTCTCTCCCTTCCTCTCTGTGAAAAACCAGTAAAATCCTATCTAATGAAAGAGTAACATGCAAATTGACCGTACCTTCGCTATGCTACCAGACAATCAGGGCAGGCGGCGTGGCCAGCACATGGAGCGAGGCAGGCAGGCGCGTGGTCACAGTGCAGTGAAAGCAACCACTACTCTATAAGCTCTCCCCACACGGCACTTAAGGGCCGGCCCTCCTTACACTTATGGTGACTGAGTCACTTGCAAATGAACGCCCGGGGTCCCTGCATGCCCCCAGCCCAGCACCCACAATGGGAGTGGGGAGGCTGCTGCCAGTCTCGGGTGTGTGGAGACCCTGGTGGCCACCACCAGTTTGGAGAAAATTCACAGTGCTTGTGGTTTGTGCAGGGTATCGGGAGCACCAGGAATTCTGGGAAATGTACTTTTGAGCCCTGTGGTGAGCATATTGGGGCTTTGACCTGGGTTTAGGCGAGACTTCAATTAAAGCTGTGAACTCTGTAGGAGAGAGTTTGAAGTACTGAGGGCGGAAATGGCGGGGCAGGGGTGGCTGCGCGGAAGCACCACGCGGCCCCCCAGCTGCTTGAGTGGGGAAGCGGAAGCGGCCGGGGGTGGTGGCGGCGACGGCACTATTTTTTCCCTTTTTCTTAGTTCACAGCTTTAATTGATGTTTTGCCTAAACCCAGGTCACAGCCCCAACACGTTCACCACAGAGCTCAGATCATTGGTCAATTCAGTGAAAATGGGACAGAAAAACTCACTAAGGAACAACAGCTTCCTGAATCTGTTCACTCATATCCTATCTGACCCAGAAATGCAGAAAATTACCGTCAGACACATCCCAGGATCAAAGCCTTTGCATCCAGGAGAAGCTTAGAAGGACACAGACTTTTCCATTTGCTCTGCTCTTCCCTCCACAGGATTATCTTCTGACACAGTGAGTTCAGAGTTCTCTGGTGACTGCGAGGACCTAGGTCCTCATTGCCTCCTCCCTCACCCTCTGCTGCTCCTTGAAATAATCGATCATCGCTCTTTTGGGGGAAAGGAAGGGACCCATTAAAGAAGTCTTCTCTAAAGGGATGCTTATGAAAAAAAATGTAGAAAGGACTACAAGAGAAGAGTGTTTTCCTTAGTAGACAAAGCAGCTCTATTAGGCAACAGGTTTGGGAGCCCTGACAGCTGAGCCCACGCTGGCTACCTACAGGGGCGCTTGCACTTCCACCAAGCTTCTCCGCTGTACAGTGCAGCATGGTCTTCTTGGTGAACCCAATCCGAAATGAAAAACTCCTGAACTACACCGTGTCTTACAGATGGTTTTTTAAAATTGTTCAACTGATGGCTCATCCCCAGCCTGCCCAAGGCCTAAAGCCTCTGGTGACTCCCCTCTTCCCCAGCATTCCCACCCCAGGCGAGGCTTTAAGCCTTGGGCAGGCTGGGGGTGAGCCATCAGTTAGACATCTCCTAAGGGCTCCCAGTATGTGACAGGGGGCAGGTTGGGCCGAAGGACCACCCACCCTCAGTGCACAAATTTTGTGCACCAGGTCACTAGTATATTTATAAAAAAAGTGCATGGTCTGCTAAATTATCTAGGTTTAAATCTATTTTCTTAAAAATATCTACTATTTCTTGGGCACTTAATTTGCTTGCAAAGAAAACAGACTCAAAATAGTTTCCCATGAGATGATGGTGGGGCTTTGTTAATGAAAGAGAAAATGTCATTGACAGTCTGGACTTGACTTTAAGAACCCAGAATTTGATGGTGGTTTGGGAGTGTTTTTAGATCTAATGCAGCTCTAGAAACAGCAGCAGCAGAAGTTGTGTTTTTTTGTACTGATCCAGCATGAAAATGACCCTCAACCTCCTTTCTGTGTTTTTTCTGGTATTCTCTCTTTAACACACTGCCCTCCACTTGTGTTTTTTGTCTACTTTATAATTTTTTTTGATTGTCTAAAGTTGTACAATATGTCTCCTTTTTCTCCCATTGACCCCCCCCCCCCTTTCTCCCAGCGTTCCCACCCCGGGAAAGCCCCCACCGCCTCAGGGTCTGTGTCCATTGGTTATGCTTGCAAACCCACCCCTCCCCCACCATTTGTCTCTGGGTCAGTTCTTGTTCAGCAAATTATGTTGATCATTATATCCCACATATAAGTGAGATCATGTGATACTTATCTTTCTCCGGCTGGCTTATTTCACTTAGCATAATGCTTTCCAATTCCATCCATGTTGTTGCAAATGGTAATTTCTTCTATTTTAACCCAGCATAGTATTCCATTGTGTAGCTGTACCACAATTTTTTAATCTACTCATCTGCTGATAGGTACAAAGGTTGTTTCCAAATCTTATCTATTGTAAATTGTGCTGCTATGAACATAAAGGTGCATATATTCATTCTGATTGGTGTTTCTGGTTTCTTGGGATATAGTCCTAGTACTTTATAATTTTATAATTTCCATTTACTAGTGACTTTATCCTATCTAATAAAAGAGTAATATGCAAATTTGACCCTACCTTCGCCACTCCCACAAGCTATGCCCATAGCCATGCCCACAAGCCAGTTAGGAGTAAATTATGCAAATAAATCCCAACCAAGATGGCTGCTGCCACTGAGAGCAGGAGGAAGGCTTGGGTTTCCCTGGCAACAGAGGAAGCCAGCTTTCCATCTTCCTAGGTCTCCACTCAATGTTACAAAGTTTCAATTATAAAAGATACAGAAATGGTGGCAGCCACTGAGCTGGAAAGAACAGAGGCTTGGGTTTCTCTGGCAACAGAGGAAGCCAAGCTTTTCGTCTGCAGTTGCTGGCCTAGGCCTCCACTCTAGGCTACAATGTTTCAAACAGAAATGGCTGCCACCCCAGAGCAAGCAGAAGGCTTGACTCCGCTCCGCTACAAAGTTTCAATTGTAGACATAGCTTAATCCCAGATCCCAGGGCCTCCGCTTGGGTCGCTGGGGGCATGGCCAACTGCAAACCTCCTCAGGCTCCTCGCCCAGGCCACCCACCCCTCACCCCAGTGGATCCCGCACTCTGATCTGGGACACTCTTCAGGGCAAACCAGCTGGCACCCACCCATGCACCAGGCCTCTATCCTATCTAATAAAAGACTAATTTGCAGATTGAGCATCACTCCAAAACACGAGGACTGCCTCCTTGTGGTCAAAGATCCTGCTCCCATGTGGACACAAGATGGCCACCACAAGATGGTCAGCAGGATAGGGCCGTTGGAGGTTCCAGGCCCTGCAAGGGAGGGCAATTGTGGGCAATCAGTCCAGCAGGGAAGGGCAGTTGGGAGGGACCAGGCCTGCAAGGGAGGGCAGTTGTGGGTGATCAAGCCTGCAGGGGAGGGCAGTTAGGGATGACCAGGCCTGCAGAGGAGGGAAGTTGGGGGCAAACAGGCTGGCAGGGGAGCAGTTAAAAATCAATTAGGCTGGCAGGGTAGTGGTTAGTGGGTGGTCAGGCTGGCAGGCATAAGCGGTTATGGGCAATCAGGGAGGCAGGCAGATGAGCAGTTTGGAGCCAGCAGTCCTGGATTGTGAGAAGGATGTCCGACTGCTCGTTTAGGCCTGATCCTATCAGGATTGGGACTAGATGGGCAGTCTGACATCTCTCGAGGGGTCCCAGATTGGAGAGGGTTCTGGCTGGGCTTAGGGACATTCCCCGCCCTTATTTTGTGCACCTGGCCCCTAGTGTATATATAGTTTTGATTTAATATTCTCTCAAGGCCTAGACGAGTGATGGGCAATCTTTTGAGCTTGGTGTGTCAAAATTCACTTAAACACCGAGATTAACTTGGGTGGTGTGTCACTTTGAGAGAAAAACATAATTTTGCAATATTTATAGTTTAAATAACAAAAATGTATAATTGAAATATGTAACTGTATTTAATAAACTTAAAACTAATTATTTAACTTACTGCTTAGGGACTTTTTTGTTCACCTGTCAGTCAGTTTCTCTTGTTGGTCTTGATATTATTTAACTTGTGTGGGGTGCTGTGAACTAAGATAAGTGAGGGGGAGGGGGAATTCTTTAACTAACCTGCCTATTAGTGACTTGTTTGTTGCTGAATTTCATTGGCTAAACCTTCAATTGAAGGTTGGTATTCTGTACACTTCAAGCCCAAGCAAGCGCTTCTTTTGTTGGTTTTGATATTATCTAATGCTGAGAATAAGGCCTCACAAAAGTAAGTAGAGGGAAAAATTGTGAGTAAAGCCATTGCTATATTTTTCAGGGTGCTAAAAGTGTCTGGTAATCGGTTCCAGGCACTACAAATTTCCTGTTCATAGTGGCACTCCTCTTGATTCTCCAACCAGCCCCTTTCCAGATACTCAAGCTTTGACCTCAAGTCGACAAACACCTGAGCCCAGATGCTGTCTTGAAATTCTGCAGGTTGCATCTCCAAATCATCAATTTGCATTCACTGGAAACCATTTAATTCCAAACTACTGTAGACTACTACATCAGTATACTTAATTATTTTTATGGTCTGTTCTAGGCTTCTAAGTTGATTAAATCTGTCACTGAACTGGTCAACTAATGAGTCTAAAACATGCTGGTACTTTATATGCAAGGTTTCTATTTCATTTTGTACAGCTGCACTGGCCTTCTCAAAATACTTTGTTACTCGAGGAAAATACTTAGAAGTTTTAGTTTCTACATCTCACTTGAAAATTTAAGTTTACTTTCAAAAGCTTTTATGTATCCAAACATAATGTTAATACTTTTGCCAAAACCTTGTAACTTTGAGTTCATTTATATGAACAGAGAGATCTGTGAAAAATATCAGGGTGTTGACCCATTTATCATCATTGAGCTGAGAAAAGTTTCCCAGATCCTTATTGTTGTGGGGTGACTTTTCCGAACAGTTGCAAACGACCACGGAGGCGATTAAGTTGGTAAGCAGGCAAGGATTTATTGAATACTGGCCAGGACAGTCACGGGGGCACCATGCAAACACCCACGGCCGCAGCGCCCTGTGTGCAGGCAGGCCTTTTAAAGGGGTCTGAACCATAAATGTTATTGCCCTGCGTTTGGCAAATAGCCCTCAAGGCCGCATCTGGGGAAGGGGTGACAATAGACTATGAATGACTATTGCTCGCTCTTTATCTTCTAAATCTATGTATCTGCTAGACATGGGGAAGTGATCCTATCTTTGTAAAAACAGGTGGTGTGGCTACATAATTGGCATCAGACTGTTAATCCTCTGGTTCTAGTCTTCAAGGTCACAAGCTGGAAACTAAAGCAATAATTCTTTTGTTTTAAGCAAGCAGGGGTGAACAGTGGCCAAAGTTTCAAACAGCAGTTTTACTCTAATAAATGTTCTTCTGACTTTATTTCACTTATCCTCAAGAAATACCTTAATTTCTTCAAAGCACTCCACAAAGCACTCAAGAACTTTGCCTCGGCTCAGCCATCTTACATTATTGTACATCAGCAGTCCACTGTAGGTGGAATCAACCTCCAATAAAAGTGCAGAAAATTCTCACTTGTGAAGGGGGCGAACAGCTATTAAATTAACTATTTTTATAACAACTGACATTAAGTTGTTTAAGTCGTTGAATCCTGCCTTGGCACATAAAACCTGATGGATAATACAATGAAAAGGCACAATTGGATGTCCAATAGCTTCCGTAAATAATTTGACAAATTTGACTTTTCTCCCCACCATGTTTGGTACCCTATCTGTCATCACTGGCACAACTTTAGAGATAACAATACTTAGGCCATGGAATGTTTGTATAACTACCTTATATATTTCGCTTTTTGATGTCCTTGTTGGCGGTGATACTAACTTTATCAACTCTTCTCTCATTGTGAGACCATCAGAATATTGACCAATAGTGGCCAACTGAGTATATGATGTGACATCACTAGTTTCATCAAGAGAGATAAAAAAATATTTACAATTATGTCTCCCTTAATTGATGATGTATGTTTGTGTTCAGTCTCATTATTCGGTCTTTCATGATATTTCTCCTGAGTGGTAAGTCAGATATTCTCTGAATAATTGCATCTTTATTCTGCATATCATGAACTGGTGCACATGTTAGGAGAGTTTCTTTAATAAATTCTCCCTCACTGAGTGCTTTTCCATACTGAGCTATGGAGTGAGCAATGCTCAAACTTGCAGTTGTTAAATTTGTAGAGCCTTTTATATATTTAAGCATAGAATTAGATTGGCTCTTTTAAAGTTGTAGCTGCCTGGGAATGTATTCCTTCCTTTCATCCTCACTTTTCAAGAGCTGGGAATGATTAGTTTCAAAATGTCTATATTTCCCGTTCTGCTTACTACCGTTTCAGTACATGGAATGCAAAATGATCTGCCATTTTTTTTTTCTATAATGCCAGACATCTCAGTCCATGTCTCTTGAAAGGGTCAGCTATTGCTACTACCACTACCTTTATTTAACCTTGGTTTTTTATTTTTTGGGTTCTCCATCAGGGGGGCAGTGACAGAAGATGGAATTATAGACAGCCTGTTAGCCCTGCAGGCAATTAGGGGTTAACTAGCCTAACTGACCATAAGATGGCACATGTAACTGTCTTTTAGGAAAGAGCAAGGTTAATAAGCAGAAATAGGAGTTAATAAGGATGCACAACATTAATAGTGGTGAAATGCCATCTGTACTATGCTGCAAAATGGCATTCCTTAAATAAATTAAGATGGTTGCTACTATTTTTAATGCTGGGAAACAGCACTCATAGCACAGGCCCTCGCCTCTCCCAGCCTCCCCCTCACTTGTCTCAGTAATGATGGTCAATTAGAAATCTATGACACCCCAGAACAGTAGATTGAATATTGGTTGCTGTGGTTATGTGGTTGCTGGTAATGGTGATCACAGGGTGCATCCCCCATGACATTCTGCTGCTCCCTGCTCTGCTGGCCAGAAGGGAGGTCAAAGATCCCCTAAGGGCCTAACCAGAAGGCCCAGAACTAGATGCTCTATGCCGGAGTTCTGTTGTTTTGGCCTACAGACCTCCAGCACAGAGTGTCTACACTGCACTACAGCAAATATTTCATCCTCGGCTACTGCACCTGGCCGTGCAGTAGCCGAGGATGAAACGTACTTCTCGGCGTGCGGCCCCGTACTTCTCTGTATGTGACCGCATGTGGCCGCCTGTCATCGAAAATGGCTACGTGTGTCAGCGCTGACATGCGTGTGATAGGTTTGTCATCATGGGCCTAGAACCTCTGTTTTCTTTTTGCCTTTCAACCGCTTGTTTCTTCCCTCATTAATAACTGACTTATTTCAGGTCTTTGAGAGAATCTGACCACATCTGACTTTTTTTAATCCACTTTATAAATATTTGCCTATTCTTGGATAGAACAGCTTATTTTTCAGGTTTTTGCTCTTGATCCTTTATGCTCTGGCTTGTGGGAGGGAGGACTGCTTTGTATTGAACTTGATCAGGAGCAGTTTGTGTCTTTTAGATAGGGCTGTTTCTAATCTTCACTAAAACTTTGTATGAGAGGTAGTTTGTATATCTCAACTCCCAAATGTTTATCTCTATATTGGCCATTTCTAATGATTATTTCAGTGACTTAATTTACAACTCCATGAAGAGGTCTCATGGTGTCTAACTATGTGCATAACAAGGCATATTATTCATACTTAACTTGCTCTTCCAGTGCTTCTGTTTCACAGAAAGCATCGCAAACTGTTAAATTCCTTAATCAGTGTGGAAATCCTTTTCACATCCCGCCTGTCCAGGGTTCCCATGTCAGGGTTCAGTGTCTGGAGTAGGCAGCACACAAATGAAGAGAGACTGGAAAAGCATCAAATTGGGGAATAATGGGGTCCAGGTGGGAGTCCACCTCTAGGGGGAGGACACCACCAGCTCTGGCTTTGCTATTTCGTTTTATTAGGACTATGTGATACATTCACTTCCTTTAGGTCAGGAAGTTCCAACAATGAAATCAACCAGCAAGAATTAACATAAGACTAAAAGTGTGGAAGTTTTTCAATTACCAATGTGTCACCTAAACAATATGTGAATAGTTCAGACTTAACATAAGACTAAAGAGGGGCAGCTAATATTTCACCTAAGTGGTGAGTAAATAGTTCATACTTAACATAAGACTAAAGATGGCATCTGCTTTAGCTACCAATATCTCACCTATGCGGTGAGTAAACAGACCCATTAAGGTTTGACCAGGTTTCTTGTTAGTTCTATTTACATCTCTACTGGTGAGGTAATGACTGGTTTCCTGCAAGTTAGTGTTGTGATATCTTTTTCTTTCTTATAAGCTTTAGTATGATGTATGTTTTGATAACATTGAGAGTTCTTCTTGGTAAAGGTAGTTTATGAGCCTTAAAATTTAGGTTTTAGTTACGACTAGGGTGTTTTTATAAACTTTTGAGTTCTGGAGTGTGATCTCCTTTTGCTGTAAGTCTAAACTCCAGCAAGTGGTAGTATTAGTTTTTTGAAGTATAACAAAATTGAAATTTACTGATATTAGATATGTTTATAATTTTAGGCAGCAAAAGAACAGACTCAAGATTTGATAGTAAAAACCACTAAGCTTCAAGCCGAAAGGTAAGTTCTTTCTATATATAACATCACCCCTTCATTAATTTGTAGGTTAAGTGGAAAGAAAATTATAGACGAAGCCAACTCAAATTTAAAACAAAATAATAAAAAACATGATTCAAGATTGTTATAACATGAGCTTTTAGCTGTTGTCCAATATTAAAGTTGATATTGAGGTTAAGGGATTATCCCTTTTTTTGGAGTTGACAATGTGTTATTTATTGTTAGCTATAGAATTAAAAATGATTGCTATTTAAAATGTAGGGATATTTTTAATATATTTTTATTGATTTCAGAGGGGAAAGGAGAGGGAGAGAGAGATAAAAACATCAGTGATGAGAGAGAATCATTGATCAGCTGCCTCCGGCCTGCCACCCATTGGGGATCGAACCCCAAACCCAGGCATGTTCCCTGATCTAGAACTCGACCCATGACCTCCTCCTGGTTCATAGGTTGACACTCAGACACTGAGCCACACCAGTCGGGCAGTATTTACAAACATTTTTTCCCAGTCATTGCTTATTTTGTTTTAACTATGATTTATTTTCTCTGACATATTCAAGAGGTAATTGTGTAAATTCTTCTTGGAGTGGTTTACAAATAGGTATATTAATATTTGTTGACCCAGTCAATACAGTATTGAGTCATGTATTGTAGTATTATAGTCTCTTGTAATTTATTGTTGGTTTCATTGTATCTTTTTTGCTACTAAATTGTGAGCTCCTTGAGAACAATGACAATTTCTTATTCTCCTTGTGTCTCCAGTGCCTAACACATGGATGCATGGATTCAATAAAAATTTTTGAGTGCATGGATGTGGAATGCAACTATTGTAAACGTTAGGGAAGGAGGTAAAATAAAAACTGAAAAATAAGTGTTGTATTGCAGCTTATAACATATATGGGATTACTATTAATGTCTACAGGAAGAAATATTAGAACATTGTTCTTCTGTTCATATTTTCTCAAAGCTAAGTAAAGTTATGGTCATTATTTTAGTAAGCCTATCAGAGTGTTTTGGCCTCGTATACTTTTCGCAAGTGAAAATTTGTGACGTTCTAGTATGCCAAGAGCTATAGAAATGTTGTACCAAGTGGATTTTGTGTGATTATATATAAGGAAAATTACAGAGCAGAAATTATGATAACAAATTCCTGTGAGCTGGCAGAGAGGTGTTTTCCCCATTTTTAAATAAATTAAAAAAATTTTTAACAAGAAAATTTGTTAAACAGTTAGATTTAGAAATAGAAATTCAGTGAGCTTATGTGGACAACATGTTATCCTCATTCATACAGTAAATGTATACAGGATATGAATATTTTTCTAACTGGTGTTGAAAAAGATCAGTCACTGTGACAGCTGATGTTCTGACAGGTAAGGTTCTATGTAGTATTGTCTTCATAGAATTGCAACTTAACATTTCCCCTTAATATTTAGCTGATAGAAGATGTGTTTCATTGACAGTCCAGAAAGACTAGATCTGCATGATCATACTTCCATCTTTTTAAATACAATGGAAATGACTATTCATAACATATATTATTGTCTCTTGTAAAAGCCCACCCACCAAATTTCTCTCTTGGCTGAAAAAAAGTGTCTGGTGAATGTATGTTTCTTTTTGAGGCATTATTAACGTGGAAAGAATGTAGGCTGTGAAGACAAAAATCTGACTTCTAATTAAATCTCATTAGATTTTTTATTTTGTACAAGTTATTTCTTAATGTCCCATAGCCTCAGTTTCCTTATCTGATAAAAGAAAATAATATGGGTGGTCATTAACTAATTTATGTAGGTGTAGTACACTCCTGGCACACACCAGAAAACTACTCCTCCACCCCCCACTCTTTTGTTAGGTAAAGAAACCTGTTTAGCATAGTTCATATTTCTGAAGGCTGCGGTGGCTAGCAAGCTTAGGCGCTTTTGTGCTTAATTGCAGTGGCTTTACTTAGCTATGTTATTTGCTTTCTCATTCTATCTCAATATTTCTTATTTTTTAGTAGTTTTGATTTTTTTAATCCTCTAGAGAGAGTGGAAGGGAGGGAGAAGGCTGGGGAGTGGAAGGATGTGGGGGGAGGAGGCAGAGAGAGAGCGCGAGCCAGTGCGGAGAGATCGCGCTAGCGGCCGTGTGTGTGTGTGTGTGTGTGTGTGTGTGTGTGTGTGTGTGTGTGTGTATGTGTGTGTGTGTGTGTGTAATAGTTTCTTTCTGCACCTCCTCTACCAATGTTGGGGATGCCCTTGACCAGAAATTGTGTGCGCGTGTGCATGTGTGTGTGTGTGTGTGCACGTGTATGTGTGTGTGTGTGTGTGTGTGTGTGTGTGTGTGTAATAGTTTCTTTTTTCACCTCCTCTACCAATGTTGGGGATGCCCTTGACCAGAAATTGTGTGCGTGTGTGTGTGTGTGTGTGTGTGTGTGTAATAGTTTCTTTCTGCACCTCCTCTACCAATGTTGGGGATGCCCTTGACCAGAAATTGTGTGCGTGCGTGTGTGTGTGTGTGTGTGTGCGTGCACGTGTATGTGTGTGTGTGTGTGTGTGTGTGTAATAGTTTCTTTCTGCACCTCCTCTACCAATGTTGGGGATGCCCTTGACCAGGAATTGTGCGCGTGTGTGTGTGCGCGCACGAATGCGCTTGTGTGCGTGCGTGTGTAATAGTTTCTTTCTGCACCTCCTCTGCCAATGTTGGGGATGCCTTTGACCAGGAATTAAACAGATAGCCCTGGCCAGGGCTGTTTTTTAGTAGCTTTAATTCCGTTTCTTATTTAAACTACTTTAAGGTTTTGAATTGGTAACACAAACATATAAAACTGTTGCTTTTGTACAAATAGAAGATATATCACAGATACATATGTCTGAACCAGTGGAGTATCAGACCTTTTCTTTTTTCCTCTCTCATTTATTTATTTTTATTTTTTTAAAAAATATATTTTATTGATTTTTTACAGAGAGGAAAGGACAGGGATAGAAAGCCAGAAACATCGATGAAAGAGAAACATCGATCAGCTGCCTCTTGCACGCCCTCTACTGGGAATGTGCCCGCAGCCAAGGTCCATGCCCTAGACCGGAATCGAACCTGGGACCCTTCAGTCCCCAGTCCGACGCTCTATCCACTGAGCCAAACTGGTCTCGGCTCTTCCTCTCTCATTTAAATCTATAAAATTTAGAGAAGAAAATTAAAATTACATATAACCTCACGACCCAGTCTTAGTCACTGGTAATATTTTGGTGTATTTTCTCCCAGAGTGAGTATGTGTGCGTAGTTATATTTTATTTTATTCATTTAATAGTTTATGCACATTTTCTGTGTCTTTTACTTAAAAAAAAAAACTGTTTTAGTGGTGGCATTTGTCTTGTGAATAAGCCAACATATATTTAAGCATTCTTAAGTTATTGAATGTTTATATTTTTTTCATTACTAAAATTAATGGTTTGGCAAAATAAAAGGCCTGTGGTCGTAAGGCGGTAACAGCGGAAAAACCAGACAGATGGTCACCAGGAGGTGTGGAGCACCTCTCGAGGGCTGGGACTCGGTCTGGGACTCAAGCAGGGTATGCGAGGGGTGGCAGGGCCCACGGCTCATGCAGGTTGGGTGTGGGGTCCCAAGGCTCAGGCAGGGTGGGCCTGGATGTCACATTATTTCACTCACTGGGCCTCTAGTATTTCTGTTATTAATGAATCAAATGGTAGACACTTTAAAAAAAAATCCTGATGTACATTGCCTAAATTTTTCTTCATAAAGGTTATATTCTATACCATTTACACTTCCATCAGCAATGTACTAGAATGTCTTTTATTAAATCCTTGTCAACATAGGTGTTATTATAAACTTTGCCAATTTCATAGATGAAAAATTAGTGTCACGTTTTTAATTTACATTTCATTGAATATTGGTGAGTCGACTTTTTTCATTTTGTTTTGCCATTTATATTCAATTTTTGTTTTGATTATATCTTATGCCCATTTTTTCTATTAGTCTTTTTCTTCTTTTTTTTTTTTTTTGCTAGTTATTTTTATTTTTATTTTATTTTATTTTTTTAAATCTTTATTATTCAGTTTATTAATTACATTGTCCCCCCCTTTTCCCCCTATAGCTCCCCTCCACCCAGTACCCATCCCACCCTCCGCCCTCACCCCCCTCCACTGTCCTCTCCCATAGTTGCATGATTTTTGTCCAGTCTCCTGCTGCACTTCCCACACCCCCTTTCTCCCCAAGAATTGTCAGTCCATTCCCTCTCTATGCCCATGATTCTACTCTATTCACCAGCTTATCCTGTTCATCAGCTTATTAATTCACTTGATTTTTATATTCATTTGTTGATAGATATGTATTTGTTGTTCATAATTTACACTTTTATCTTTTTCTTCTTCCTCTTCTTAATATCTTTCAGCATTTCATATAATATTGGTTTGGTGGTGATGAACTCCTTTAGCTTTTTCTTATCTGCAAAGCACTTTATCTGACCTTCAATTCTGAATGATAGCTTTGCTGGATAGAGTAATCTTGGTTGTAGGTTCTTGCTATTCATCACTTTGAATATTTCTTGCCACTCCCGTCTGGCCTGCATAGTTTCTGTTGAGAAATCAGCTATCATATGGGTGCTCCCTTGTAGTTAATTAAGTGTTTTTCTCTTGCTGCTTTTAATATTCTCTCTTTGTCTTTTGCTCTTGGCATTTTAATTATTATGTGCCTAGGTGTGGTCCTCTTTGGATTCCTATAGTTTGGGGTTCTGTGCGCTTCCTGGACTTTTAAGTCAACTTCTTTCACCATGTGTGGGAAGTTTTCAGTCACTATTTCTTCAAGTAGGTTTTCATTACCTTGCTCTCTCTCTTTTTCTGGCACCCCCATAATTCGGATGTTGGCATGCTTGAGGTTGTCCCAGAGGCCCCTTACACTATCTTCAATTATCTGGATTTTTTTTGTTTCTTGCTGCTCCGACTGAGTGGATGTTGCTTCTTTGTATTTCAAATCTTTGATTTGGTTCTTGCGGTTGTCTGGACTGCTTTTAGGTTTTTGTATAATATTTTTCATTTCAGTCAGTGTATGCTTAATTTCTAACTGGTCCTTTTTCATATCCTTGTAGGTCATGTTCATTTCTTCGTAGGTCTTGTTGATTTCCTTGTAGGTCTTGGCCTTTTCTAGGAGCCTCTTGAAAAACCTTATAACCGTGGTTTTGAACTCTATGTCTAGTCATCTTTTTTTCCTCCATTTCTTTCACATCTGATTTCTTTTCATTTCTCTGCATTGTGGCAGCTTTCCTGAGTTGGTCCATTAGCTGTGTATGGTAGATGTCCTCTAAGGGACAGTGGCTCAACCCCCCCAGTTACCTGAGGTGGATACTCTTCCTGCAGCCCTTTATGGGTTGCACAATCTTATTAAATTTAAGCCTAGATTATTGTTGTTAGCACTAGAAGGGTTTGACCTCCAGGCCAACTGACTGTGAGGGTAAGCTGTGTTCAGGTTGGATGGGTGGAGTATCCGGGCTGAGCAGGCAGCATCAGCTCTGCCCTATGTGGCACAAGGGTCTCTGTGCTGGGTGGTAATGGCTGCACTCACCTCTGAGAGAAAGCCGCTGCCGATCTCTGCCAGACAACTCAGCCTCTCTCCAAATGAGTCTTCACCCCCAAAGTCTCACCCAGGGTTGTAACACAATGCAGTCCGGTAGTCTTCCAAACGAGGGAGCAAGTCACGAGTCCTCTCTGTGTGGTCGTGCACTTCTGTTCCCTAGCACCTGCTGTTCCAAGTTCACGCGCACTCTCCACAAGCTCGTAGACCTCTGCCGCGCTGGGTCTGCTTTCCCACTGCCCAGTTCTACCCCGTATCAGTGTAGGTTCTCTGGACCTCAGCGGGAACCGGGGAATCAGTGCAGTGGGATGCCTTTGTCCTCCCCGTTGGAGAAAACCAGCCGGGTTTGCAGCTGCCCGCCCTCTCTGCTGGCGCGCACTCATGGTTCCAAACCTCTGGCTCTGCTAGTATTTTCAGTGCTGCGCTCCGCCGCTCCTCTGAGTCACAGTGTGCTATCTTTATTTTTATTTATGGAATTTTCACTCAGCTAGCTTTCCGGTGATTTTGGATGATGTTTGTTTTGTCGTTAAGTTGTAGTTTTGGAATTGTTTTATGGAGCAGCCAGATAGGTATTTACCTATGCTGCCATCTTGGTTCCTCTCTATTAGTCTTTTTCTTATTAATGTGAAGTTATTTGGTGGAGGTAAGCCTACAAGATAGCAATAAAATATGACAGAGACATATTTTTAGGGGGGGAAACGGCACTACAATATTCATAAGTTATGTTCTGGGATGGTTTGAAGAAATTTTAAAGATTAAATAGTCTATTTTAAATATTCAAGCAGTATATGAATACATGTCCTAAAACTTCATGTTTATGTGTAAATAATTTTTTAAAATAATTGGGTGTTGCTATAACATATTTTTCTGTGACTTGCTCTTTGGGAATTAACTTTAATGTGGTATGGTCAATATATACTGGGGGGTGGGGAGATGGGAAGGCATTGAACAGATTTTTATGCATGTGCGCATTACCTGTGGACACAGACAGCAGGGCGGCAACGGCCTGGAGAGCACCAGAACCCACTGGAGGAGGGCAGTGGGGGAAAGAGGAACATCGGTAATAATCTCAACAATGAAGAGTAAAAATTAATAAATGAAAATGCCATTGCTTTCTTATACCATGTAATTTAAAAAAGTAAATACAGAGTATTAGAGACAGTATTAAACTCTGAATTTGTATAAATATCAAATATATCTTTCAAATTTTGGTAGAAATATTAGTGACCTTTTTTCAGAACTTTTAATATAAAAATGTGTACTTGAAATGCCTATCAATTCCCGATTAAGACATTTTAAGAATGAGCTCTTTGTCATCATCAAAGAAAACTTTGTTCACACAAATAAATGAAAAAAGTATAAATGTTTTTGTAATCATTCTAAAGTTTACAAAGGTTGAAATGATGTTAAAGCCTAATCATTCTTCCTTTTCTTTAAATGGCAAATGTAACGTTTAAATTCTTGTGATAATATAAATAAATGTATTTTGAAACCAAAAAAAGAAATATTTGATTTGTTAAAAACAAAATGAAACTATAAAAAGATTAATTTTCCTTATGCCTAACAAAGACTCTAAAGATTCCAAAAGAAGCTCAAAAATGTTTTAGTTGAAATAGTTAATTTGTATGGTCTTAAAGAATTTATGCAGTTTTATAATTATTTTAAATTCTGAATGATAATGATTGGAGCTTTATCTAAGAGTATTAAATATCTACACCAGGCATCGCAAGTCTCCAGAGGCTAAGCCCCCACTGAAACCTGTGGGTACTACTACTTGCCCAGGGGGTCTTTGTCTTTCCACTGCCTATCACCAATGGAATGTGCTCCTGCTTCCTGGCTACCCCTACCCATCACCCCCACCTGAGTTCTATCCAAGACTTCCCATAATGGACAGGGCCACGGGATATATGCAGCCCTCATCACCACCCTCACCTGGGCCCATCAGCAGCCCTGATGTCCCTTCCACTCCTGCAGCTGAAATCAAGGCTGCAGAAGCCGCTGCCAGCGCCCATTACAGCCTGGGCACCCCACACATGCCCATGAACCAGCCCCTAACCTCCACTCATCACCCTTCCTCTGGAAGATACAAAAACCCACACATGCCCATGAACCAGCCCCCACTCATCACCCTTCCTCTGGAAGGTACAAAAAATCCAGTAACCCTCACCTTTTACCTCCTGCCTCCCATCCTCTTTCCTTTCCCCAGGGGCCAAATCTGGGATGAAGGGTAAAGGGTGATGGGGTGGGGGTTGAGGGGCTTGTTCTTCTGGGTCTGATTGCAAAACACCAGGGACTGGCTTGAACACAAGGGATGGGCTGCTTGCCTGCAGCTTCTCACACTAACCCATAACTGACATTTGCTCAGCGCCCTTCCCCCTCAAAATCTCTGGGGCTTTCTGTGGGGTCTCAGCACCTCTCTGAGTTTTTGTCCTGTTCTAGTAGTTTCTTCCAAAGGGGAGACTCTCTGGCCACCTCCTCTGCCGCATTCCAGCTCCCTCAATTTTGTAGCCACTTCATCTTCAGCTTCAAGTCCTCTCTCGAACCCCGTCAGCCCTGATCACATTCTCTGCACTTGCACTCTGGACTGTGACCAGCCATGGAGGCCATAATACACAGGAGGTCGTTCCCTTGCCAGCTAGCCTCCAGCCCCAGTCACACCTGCCTTTCCTGCCCTGACCTTGGTCATTCTGTTGCCAGCACTGTGTGATTGTTGGAACTTTAACATGAGATTCCTGCGGGTGGTTGGCATCAGGAACAGGCCTCTGAGGCTCAGGGAGGGGAACCTGCTTCCCTGCTAGTGTTTCTGGAATTTGTTTCCCATTGCCTTCTCTCTTTCCCGTCTCGAAGGGACTTCTGGAATTGGAGAAGCATGTCTGTCCAGCATGCCATTTGGGATGTGCTGGGTGAGCTGGAACAAACACCCCTGACCCCTGGGTGTGTGCTGACCACAACCTCTGGCAGACCCTCAGTCTGCTCTCTTTCTTCCCTTTAAGCTTCATGCCTGGTTGGCGATGTGCTCCTGGATGCATTCAATGTGCTCTCATTTGCTCAAGAACTTTCCTTTCTAGCTTTTTATGTTACTGAGCAGGAGTATTTGACTTTGTGAATTTAAAACCTTACAATCTAAGAGTACAAACCAAAGATAATGATACATCGGACTGTCTATACAAATAATGTTAATAGTCTATCTTTGTTCGTTTTGGGGGTATTATTAGATTGTGAATACTACTAAAGAAGCACTTAGAATTTTATTTATATATCTTCAGAGCTGAGAGACGGCGCCAGGAATGCTGTGGCTCTGCTCAGGTAGTTTGTGTCCCTAACTGCCTTTAGACGGCCTCTCTGCTCAGTCCTTTAGGTCCTGGCACATTGCATTCCACACTAGAGTTTGCCTTTCCTAATTTTCAACTGGTCTAAATAGTTACAACCAGTTAAAACATTTTAAAAGGCTTTTTTATTACCATAGTATACAGAAAAAGCCAGGAAGGCAAAAGTGAGAAATGACTATAGATTTATAAGGAATTAGTAAATGAGTTTTGGAGTTCTAACTCGAACTTAAAATTAAAAAACAATATACCTGATTTTTGGTTGCTGTGAAAACTTCAAAGCTTAGGAATTTTAATACTGAGAAGAAAATAGTTGAACATGGGTATATTTCTCTCCTGTAAGATAACCTTACTATTGCAATGTGAACTATTTAAGTACTTGTAGGGACCATATGTGAACTTTCTTCTTTTTTATACTTGTTAATTCCTTTTACTATGTGTAAGTATTTGAGGTAGAATGATATTAGCTAATTTTATCACCTACATACCTGATGAGCTTCTGGTATTTGAGGTAGAAATTATACTTTCAAAGATATTGAGAATCTTTCACATCTTTATTTTAAAAGCTTAGTATGTTAGACCATAATTTCTTTTAAAGCTATGCAAATGCACAGTGTATTTGATATTTATTAAGTTTTTGTTTTTTGTTATTACAGTCAAAGATTAGAAATAAGAGCACAAGTTGCCGATGCTTTCTTATCTAAGTTCCAACTAACTTCTGATGAAATGAGTGTTCTCAGAGGTACTAGAGAAGGACCTATTACTGAGGTATCTTGCTTTTGTTATATTTATTTCAACTGTTACAGTTACAAATGTCATACAGAAAATTTTAAGGCTTTATCTTACCATTTAAAAAATGTTTGATTTAAAAATACTTTTAAATTTGGAAATTAAGATGCATATTTTAAATTGTTTTATTTTTTTCCAAAGCAATACATGTCTTTTTTAAGGGGTACAAGGCTTATAAAGAAAACCTATATCACCTCTTCCACTCCTCTTTATCTCTAAGTCTTTTGTCAACCATTTTAAACACGTTAATAGCTGCTTTTTGTAAATTCTATATTCTAGAGCTATTATTAAAAATAATATGTTTTTAATGTAGTGGGGATAGAAAGGCAGTAAGTTATCCAATCAAATGCATTTAAAGATTACTGTTAGTTATTTGTACTAAATTTAGTGCCTGTTATTCTGGGTATGGGGCGTCTACAGGATATTAGCTCAATTATAAAGAATAAACTATACATTCTTTTACTTAACAAATATGTTTTAATTATCTGTGTTAACTATTTTTAATTGATTTCCTAACATGAAATATTAGGATTTAGCCTCTTCCCCTCAGCCCCCACCCCACATACAGGCACACATTGTCTTTCCTTGGTACCTCACAGTACAGTAACATGGCATTTTCTGTTTTCATTTCAATGACATTACAGTGATTACATGCTCTTTATTTTTCAACTTTTTGTCTTTTTTTAGATTTGGAAATTCCTTATTTTTTCATCTAATTTATTTTTAACCTATGCCATTCTTTTCAAACTATAAAACCTCTCAAAATGCTAAACAACAGGGAAATGTTTTATTTCTTTTTTCTTTTCTTTTCTTTTCTTTTTTTTCACTTGAAAGACATTCAGTTTTTCCGAAAGGAATTTTGCATTCCCCTAACTGGGAGGAACTATAAGTCTACACTTGCTGTCATTATTCTGAGGTCTGAGGACAGGAAGATTTCTTAAAGTGGCGGTGGAGTCTCTTGGAGGGGCTCTGATAGATGTCACTATTATATTACAGTCCAGGCTGGAATGTAAGCAGTTACCTGTGGGTAGGGACATTACTTATCAGCCCTTGAGGTTTGAGGAACATTGCACATTTTAAATACTTAACATCCCACCTTTTTCTCTACTTGGCAGTAGTAATAAACTATATCAGAGGGGATATTTTTTATTTAAATTGAATTCATCAAAGGAAAGTAACACATTCATTATTTTTATGTTTAGAACACTGTTTGCCTTTTGTAAACTAAGGCTCCAATATGTTTTTCAAAAATAAAAATATCTTGGAGTTCAGTATCTGTCAGCTCTTAATATTTAATGAGCATCTTTTATATATCTAACTTTGCAGTCTACTTTTAGATGTGGAGACAAGAATCTATCTATACTAATAAAAGGGTAACATGCTAATTAGACCAGGTCCTTCCAGACAAAGCTGGGGGTATGGCCGGCCTGCAAACTGCCCCAGGCCCCTTGACTAGGCTGACCCTGCCCTGCCCACCAGTGGTAACCCCCACCCTGATGGGGGTATGGCCAGCCTGCAAAACACCCTCAGTACCTCTCCCAGGCTGGCCCCACCCCAGCAGGGATCCCCATCCTGATAGAGGTGTGGCTGGCCTGCAAACCGGCTGCAGCCCCTCACCCAGGCTGGCCCCGCCCCCCAGCAGGGACCCCCATCCTGTCAGGGGCATGACCAGCCTGGAAACTGCCATCAGACTCTTGCCCAGGCCAACACTATCCCAGTGGGGACCCCACCCTGATTGGGGGTGGCGTCAGCCTGCAAACCCTACCGCCAAGCAAACCCTGATTCGGGGCTCCCTTCAGGGCAGGCCAGCCAGCTCTCACCTGGCCTTTCTCCTATATAATAAAAGGGTAATATGCAAATTGATCCTAAAGGCAGAATGAATGCTGAACCAGTCACTATGAGTGCACTGACCTTGGTCTGTTTCCCCAGCCCGCAGGCTCTGATAGCCTGATGGCCATTCACTGGGAGGCAGGGCCAGCAAGTGGGTGGAAACAGCTCTCCTCTCAGTCCCGTCCCCTGGCTGTCAGGCATTGATCACCCGTTGTTGAATGGGGAATTGAGGGTGGGTGGCAGTGGGGGAAGGGGCCAACTGTGGGAAGCTGGGAAAGATGGCCTTGATCTTAGGTCAGGCATAGGGACCATACCCGCATACGAATTTCCTGCGTTGGGCCTCTGGGCTATATAATCAAGAACCAGTGTTGTAACAACCATTATGACCGAAGGCTCAACCAGACCAGAAGTCAGTGCTGGGTTGCCATGGCGAACCAGCACTGATGGGCCACTGCCAGCACCCTGACCCAACACTGACTGACTAGGGGGTTGTGGATCAGGCCTGGAGAGAGGCCTGCAGAGAGAGAGGCAAGGTCTGATCTGTAATCTCAGTGGCAGCCATTGGTCAGAACTTGCCTCTCTTTCTTTCCTGGCCTGGCCAACAGTCTCACCTCCATTTCTCTCCAGGCCTCCATGGGGGCTGCTGATCAGCCCTGCCTTTCTGATCAGGCCCAGTTGACTGACATAGAAACTGACCAATCAGAACCAAATCTGGGTGAATTGTGAGGAGCCAATGGCTGCCTAGGCGGTGGAACTTTTGATGCTGACTGTCATAGAAACTGACCAATCAGAACCAAATCTGGGTCAACTGTTAGGAGCCTATGCCTGCCTAGGAGGCAGAGCTTTTGATGCTGACTGGCATAGAAACTGACCAGAACCAAGTTGGCTGGCAGAGGAGGGCAGTTGGGGGTGAGATCAGGCCAGCAGGAGAGGGCAGTTAGGGGTGATCAGGAAGGCAGAGGCAATTAAGGGCAATCAGGCCAGCAGGGCAAGGCATTTGGGGTCGAGATCAGGCCAGCATGGGAGGGCAGTTAGGGGTGATCAGGCAGGCAGAGGCAGTTACAGGTGATCAGGCTGGCAGGGGAGGGCCGTTGGGGGTGAGATCAGGCCAGCAAGGGAGGGCAGTTGGAGGCACCCAGGCTGGCAGGGGAGGGCAATTGGGAGGGAGATCAGGCCAGCAAGGCAGGGCAGTGAGGGATGATTAGGCAGAGGCAGTTTAGGGTGAGATCAGGCCAGCAGGGGAGAGCAGTTGGGGCTGAGATCAGGCTGGCAGGCAGGCAGAGGGGTTAGGGGCCATCAGGCAGGGAGGCAGGCAGGTGAGTGGTTAGGAGCTATTGGTCCCAGATTGTGACAGGGGTGTCTGACCAGTGCTCATACGTACCCTGAGGTATTCCCAATTGGAGTGGGTGCAGGCTTTGCTGATGGAACATCGAAGGTAAATAAATTCCAACAGAAATTGCTGCCACTGCTGAGCAAGCAGAAGGTTTGGCTCTGCTCCAGGCTACAAAGTTTGAATTGTAGAAGACAAATAAATTCCAGATTATAGGGCCTCCACTTGAGTCGCTGGGGGGCATAAGCACCCTGCAAATCACCCTGCAAACCACCACAGGCCCCTCGCCCAGGCTGCTCCATACCCCAAGGGAATCCCCACCCTGTTCCAGGGCACCCTTCAGGGCAAACCAGCTGGCCCCCACACATGCACCAGGCCTTTAAACTATCATATAAAAGAGTAATATGCAGATTGACCATCACTTCAACACACAAGAGGGCTGCTCCCATGTAGTCAGAGATCCTGCTCCCATGTGGACATAAGATGGTCACCACAAGATGGCAGTTGGGAGGGACCAGGCCTGCAAGGAAGGCAGTTGTGGGCAATCAGGCCAGCAGAGTAGGGCAGTTAGGGGTGACCAGGCTGGCAGAGGAGGGAAGTTGGAGGCAAACAGGCTGTCAGGGGAGTGGTTAGGGGTTAATCAGGCTGGCAGGCAGAAGCAGTTAGGGGCAATCAGGAAGGCAGGCAGGTGAGCAATTGGGAGCCAGCAGTCCTGGATTCTGAGAGGGATATCTGACTGCCTGTTTAGGGATCGGGTCTAAACGGGCAGTCGGACATCCCTCGAGGGGTCCCAGATTGGAGAGGGTGCAGGCTGGGCTGAGGGACATCCTTCTCCCCTGCATGAATTTCATGCACCAGGCCTCTGGTTGGTATATAAAAGATATATAGAACATCATCCTTAATGACAAGAAAGCCATGCTTAACTAAGTGATAAGATGTTTACTACATAGCACATTTTTCTTTATGTAATAATCTTTAGGTTTGCGTTTCTCTTCACTAGACTCAGTACTTCCTGGGGACATAGATCGTTGTCTATAAAATTTTCACCAATGGCAGCAGACAATCGGCATATAGTAGACATTGAATTAATATATGTTTTGAAATTTGAATAAATATTACACCTTACATAAACATGTCGAAAAAGTTAAGGTCAGTATAGAAAGGATCAGAGTAGGAGAAAGTATTTGTTTTTCTTCTATAGTGATATTTCACTTTAGAATGATATAATTTTACCTGAAAACATGGACATTTTAAGGTTGTGTTCTTAATTTTAAAGGCTTTTTTCAAGGGATTGGGAAGAGTAAAACAGATTCATAATGATGTCAAAGTCCTCTTGCGTACAAATCAACAAACAGCAGGGTGAGTAACCGTTTCAGTTCATAATTGCATTGCCCCTATATTTCCAAAATTTTAAAAATCCTAGGTTCTTTTTGAAAAAGTTTAATCTTTATGTGTCCTTGGATAAGGAGGGAGTTATATCCTGATGTGCTTAGAGTAAAACAGCAATTGGGTAACAAAGTGATGGTAATAAAATTTGACATTTGTTTAGTTATAAAAAAACTGAAAAATCTTTCTATAAAATGATAGAAAACTAACCAAATCATTTTGTAATTAAACAATATTTAGGTGCGTAGATGTAGTTGTTGGATAAAAGTTTAAATTATAATGCATTTTTATTTTTTATTTTTTTTAGTTTAGAAATTATGGAACAGATGGCCTTGCTTCAAGAAACAGCTTATGAAAGACTTTATCGATGGGCTCAAAGTAAGTGATTTCTTTCGTGTGGTGTGGATTTGTGATTATCCGTATTAGAATATTTTTTATCTTGATCATTATTTGATATATTTTGATTTTAGTATTAAAAAGTACTTTTACAAAGAACAAGCTTTACATCTGAACCTATTTTCTTTATGTTTGTGTTATGAACATTGACCATCAGTTAAGCAATATGTTAAGGACAGAAATTAAAAAATAAGGTCAACATTTTTAGATTTTATCTAATTAGATATTTTTTATTTGATCTAGATTATTTTGTTTTTATTTTTCTAATAGATTTTTATTGATTTCAGATAGGAAAGAAGAGGGAGAGAGAGAGAGAGAAACATTAATGATGAGAGAGAATCATTGATCGGCTGTTGGAGACCGTCACTCCAACACACAAGGTAGCTGCCCCCATATGGATACAAGATGGCCGTCACAAGATGTGCAACCAGGCATATGCCCTGACTGAAAATTGAACCCTGACCTTTTGGTTCATAGGTCGATGATCAACTACTGAGCCATGGTGGCTAGGCTAGATTAGATTATTTTATTTAATTTTTTTAAAAAAAATTTTATTGTTGAAAGTATTACATATATCACCCCCCCCCCCCCCATTGACCTCTTCTAGTCTACCTCTGCCCCCTGCCCCAGCCTTCATCACCCTATTGTCTGTGTCCACGGGTTATGCATATATGGATACAAGTTCTTTGATTTCTTCCCACCCACTCACCCTCCCCAGAGTTTTCTCTGAGATTCTGCCATCTCGATTAGATATTTCTTGTTATTTACATAACTTGATTATAAATAGTGAATAATATTGTATTTCTGCTGTAACAATTGCCATAAGCTTAATGGCTTAAACCAATACAAATTTATTATTTAGTAGTTCTACAGGTCAGAAATCATATATGGTTCTCACCACACTAAAATTAAACTGTTGGCAGCATTCTATTCATTTCTGGAGGCTCTGAGGAATACCGTATTTTTCTGGCATATAACATGACTGTAACTGATGATGATAGGAGGAAGATAACAAACAATAGAGAGATAGCAAGTGCCAAGCAAATCCCTGGCCAGTTAGCAACGTCCATCATAATTGCAAGCTACGACCCCCGACTTTTGAGAAGATTTTCCTGGGTTAAAAAATCATCTTATGCGCCGGAAAATACGGTGGTCTGTTTCCTCACTCACTCAGTTTGTTGGCATAGTTTAGTTCCTTGAGTGTAAGACTGAGGTTTGAGTTTGCTTGCTGCCTGTCACTGAGGGTTTCTCCCAGTTTTTAGAGACTGTTTGCATTCTCTGGTTTGGGGCCTCCTCCTCCATCTTCAAAGCTAGCAGCAGAGGATCGAGTTACTCTCTTGCTCATCTCCTGACTCTTCTGCTTATATCTCTATCTCTTCTGCCAGCCTCTTCCACTTTTAGGTCCTATGTGATTACCTTGGGTTCAGTAAGGAAATCTGGGAAAATTGCCCTTTTTTAAGGTCTGTCACTTTAATTCCAACTGCAAAGTGTCTTCACTATGTAAGGTAAACTAGCACAAGTTCCAGGGATTAGGGATCTTTGGAGGACCATTATTTTGCGTACCACAAATGGTTTATTTGCTTTAGTTTTGTTTAAAAATGTTTCAGTAAGTTCTCAAAATTTCCTGTTAGAATCAAAGATTGTTAAGAGCAAGAATGGAATAGGACAGCGGTCGGCAAACTGACTCGGGAGCCACACGTGGCTCGTGAGCCGCAGTCTGCTGCTCTGTCGGCTAATGAGCTTGCCGACCACTGACCTAGACTCTCCGTTCCAGTAGTTACAGGCTGTTGTTCCTTGTGATTAAGCCCCTGTCCCAGTGGTCGGCAAACTCATTAGTCTCGAGCCACAGTTTGCTGACCACTGGAATAGGAGAACAGAGATTTTAATAGGTGTTACCAATTGACTATTGAAGCAATTGGGATTAAATCTCCTTACCTGGTAACACCTGTACATACTGTGAAACCCTGGTTTAGGTGATTTACCCCAAAATGTGTTTCTTTTTCTGCCTCTCTTTTTTCGTACTGTTTACTCCTATTTTGAGTGTTGTCTCTTTCTCTCTTTATATACAAGCCCTACCTCCATATTCAAAGCTGAGTTTAAGTTTTACATCTTTTGGGAACTCTCCATGGCTACATTTAAGTACAGTGACTTTTCCTCATCTCTGAACATTATTGGGAAATATTTATTTGGCATTCAGTAATTTATTACTCTATTATTACTTTCGTATATCTATATTTTTGCTCTATAGTTTAGATTTCTTTTTCAAAGGCCTCAAATTTCTTTGTGCTCTCATGACATCTAACATCGTGGTACAAAACTGTGGGCCTTTGGCTCCTAGGAACTTTAAGATATCTCTATATCTATACCTGCATAAGTATGAAATATATATGGGTGCTAAAAATACAGTGCTAGTGTGAGGACTTCATATCTTAAAGGTTTGAATTTCTGAAACAGTTTTAAGTTCTTTAAATATAGTGGATTCTTTATAAGCATTGATATGATAAGTATTTAATGATATTATTAGAACCCTATCTAATAAAAGAGTAATATGTAAATTGACCATACCTCCAATATACCACCAACTATTTGCCCACCAGCCAATCAGGAGCAAATATCCAAATTAGCCCAACCAAGATGGCTGTGACCATGGAATGATCAGGAGGCTTGAGTTTCCCTGGCAGTTGAGGAAGCCAAGTTTCCCGAACACCATGGCCAGCCCTCAATTCCACTCAGGGCTACAAAGTTTCAATTAAGGAAGGTAAATCCCAGATATGGGGACCTTCACTTGGGGCATGGCCAGCCTGCAAATCACCACAGGCCCCTCGCCTAGGCTGCCCCACGCCCCAAGGGAACCCTTAACCTGCGGGGACACCCTTCAGGGCAAACCAGCTGGCCCCGACCCATGCACCAGGCCTCTATCCAATCTAATAAAAGAGTACTATGCAAATTGACCATCACTCCAATACACAAGATGACTGCCCCAAAATGGCCTGCAGGGGAGAGCAATTGGGGGGGTCCAGGCCTCTGAGGGGGGGCAGTTGTGGGTGATCAGGCCAGCAGGGGAGGGCACCTGGGAGGACCAGGCCTGCAAAAGAGGGCAGTTGGGGGTGATCAAGCATGCAGGGGAGGGCAGCTGGGGGTGACTAGGCCTGCAGGGGAGCAGTTAGACATCAATCAAACTGGTAGGGGAGTGGTTAGGGGGTGATCAGGATGGCAGGCAGAAGTGGTTGGAGGCAATCAGGAAAGCAGGCGAGCAGTTGGGAACCAGTTGTCTCGGATTGTGAGAAGGGTGTCTGAGTGCCCGTTTAGGCTCGGTCCTATTGGACATCTCTTGAGGGTTCCCAGATTGGGGAGGATGCAGGCTGTGCTGATGAACACACACCTTGTGCATGAATTTCGTGTTCCAGGCCTCTAGTCTGTAGAATAAAAGTGTAAGCGACCATTACAGTGGAATGACCAGAGCGACCAGCCGCTACGATGCACACTGACCAACAGGGGGCAGATGCTCAACACAGAAGCTGCCCCCTGGTGGTCAGTGAGCTCCCACAGGGGTAGCACCATTCAGCCAGAAGCTGGGCTCATCGCTGGTGAGCATGCGGCATTTGGAGGTAGCCTCTCCCACTTCCACAGCAGCGCTAAGTAGCAGCGAGCTGAGTGGTAAGGATCAGTGATCACATGGGCGATAAGGAGTGAGGGGTCCCAGACTGCGAGAGGGTGCAGGCTGGTCTGAGGGAACATCCCCCCACCCAGTGCACAAACTTTGTTCACTGGGTCCTTAGTAGTAGTAAAATAAAGAAAATTTGGTGTAGAGATTTTTAAAATGTTAAAGTCTAAACTTTGAAAATGATAATCTTATTATATATTATCCATATAAACATTATAAGTATATTGCTTAAATATTACTCCCAAGGGAAGGAACTTTGTAATATATTTCCTAACTAATAAAATGGGAATATGTTAATTGACCCTCACATTGTTGCAAATATGGTGGCGTCCATAGCCAATAAGGAGGGAATATGTTAATTTACTTCCCCGCCCTCAGATATAGTGGCACCCTCAAATATGGTGGCACCCATAGCCAATAAGGAGGGAATATGCTAATTGACTGCCCTGCCCTCAAAGATGGTGGCACCCACAGCCACAAGATGGAAGTGCCCAGTCTTTTCAACCCTGCCGGGGAGGCAGGCATGCAGCAAGGCTGGGTCCACTGCCTGCCTTCAGAGGCCGAATCTTGTGCTGCCAGCAGTGGCAGCAGCAGAGGTGTGATGGGGCATCGCCTTCCCCCGATCGCCAGGTCATCTCCCGCCCCTGAGGGCTCCTGGACTGTGAGAGGGGGCACGCTGGCTGGGGGACCTCCGCTTCAGTGCATAAGTTTTCATGCACTGGGCCTCTAGTATATAATAAAATCCTAGGTGGCCTTTGTGCCCTCGCACCCTCAAGTCACCACAAGATGGCCACCCTCATGTTGTTACAAGATGGCTGCCCCCACATTTTCAAAAGATGGCTGGCAGGGGAGAGCAGTTGGGGGTAATTAAGTTGGCAGGGGAGGGCAGTGGGGGTGAACAGGCCAGCAGGGGAGGGCAGTTGGGGAGAGATCAAGCCAGCATGGGGAGCAAGGTCAGGCCTGCAGGGGAGGGCTGTTGGGGGTGAAATCAGGCCTGCAAGGAAGGGCCATTGGGGGTGACCAGGCCAGCAGGGGAGGGCAGTTGGGGATGACCTGATCTGTGAGGAGGGAAGATGGGGGCAACCAGGCTGACAGAGGAGGGCAGTTGGGAGTAACCAGGCTGGCAGGGGTGGGCATTAGGGAGAGATCAGGCTGGCAGAGGAGGGCAGTTGGGGCCATCGGGCCAGCTGGGGAGGGCAGTTAGGGGCAATCAGGCTGGTAGGGGAACAGTTAAGCATCAATTAGGTCATCTGGGGAGCCGTTAGGGGTGATCAGACTGGCAGGCAATTAGACAGGCAGGCAGATGAGTGGTTAAGAGTTAGCAGTCCCAAATTGTCAGAGGGATGTTCAACTTCAGTTTAGGCCCGATACCATCGGCAGTTGGACATTCCCCGAGGGTTTCCAGATTGGAGAGGGTACAGGCTGGGCTGAAGGACACCCCCGTGCACAGATTTCATGCACTGGGCCTCTATTATATATATACTAGAGGCCGGGGGCATGAAATTCTTGCACGGGGGAGGGGCAGGAGGGTGTCCCTCAGCCCAGTCTGCACCCTCTTCAATCTGGGACCCCTCCAGGGATGTCTGACTGCCCGTTTAGGCCCGATTCCAGTAGGATCGGGCCTGAACGGGCAGTCGGACATTCTTCTCACAATCCAGGACTGCTGGCTCCAAACTGCTCACCTGCCTGCCTCCCTGATTGCCCCTAACCGCTTCTGCCTGCCAGCCTGATCACTTCCTAACCACTACCTTGCCAGCCTAATTGGTGTCTAACTGCTCCCCTGACAGCCTGTTTGCCCCCAACTTCCCTCCTCTGCTGGCCTGGTCACCCCCAACTTCCCTCCCTTGCCGGCCTGCTCCCTCCCAACTGTCCCCCCCTGCTGGCTTGATCACCCACAACTGGCCTCCCTTGCAGGCCTGGAACCTTTCAATGGCCCTCCCCTGCTGGCCATCTTGTGGTGGCCATCTTGTGTCCACATGGGGGCAGCCTTCTTGTGTGTTGGAGTGAATGTCAATCTGTATATTACTCTTTTATTAGATAGGATAGAGGCCTGGTGCATGGGTGGGGCCAGCTGGTTTGCCCTGAAGGGTGTCCCAGATCAGGGTGGGGGTTCCCTTGGGATGTGGGGCAACCTGGGGGTGGGGCCTGTGGTGGTTTGCAGGCTGGCCACGCCCCCCAGCGACCCAAGTGGAGGCCCTGGGATATGGGATTAATTTATGTTGTACAATTGAAACTTTGTAGCTTGGAGCGGAGCCAAGCCTTCTATTCACTAAGTGGAGACAGCCATTTCTGTTTAAATTCTATAATTGAAACTTTGTAGCCTGGAGTGGAGGCCTAGGTGCTAGGGCTACAGAAGCTTGGCTTCCCCTCCATCGCCCTGGCAACCCTAACCTCTGCTCTCTCCAGCTCCGTGGCTGCCGCCATTTCTGTTGGATTTATGTATCTTCTACAATTGAAACTTTGTAGCATTGAGTGAAGGCCTAGGTCGGCAACAGCAGGAGGAAAGCTTGGCTTCCTCCATTGCTGGGGAAATTCAAGCCTCCTTCCTGCTCTCATTGGCCACAGTCATCTTGGTTGGGGTTTATTTGCATAATTTGCTCCTGATTGGCTGATGGGCGTGGCTGTAAGCATGGCCTGATTGGAGGTACAGTCAATTTGCATATTACTCTTTTATTAGATAGGATTGTGTGTGTGTTTGTGTGTCTTTATCTATTTTTAATACTTCTCCCCTCTTGCCTTGAATATTACTGTGTATATAGCAGTTATTCAGTGAATAAGTTTCATTGATTGCTTTTTCTAGAAATATAATTTTTAAAAATATTAATAAAGTATAAGTTTGGGGTATACCACACAGCATATGTGGTCATTTAAAGTTATATAAATACTTAAGCTTAAATTTTTAGTTTGGTTGACAGCATAAATCAGTTCTTGATAGACATATTGTCTAGGTTTTTCCACGCATTTTAAAAATGCAATATTTGCTATAGAGTTTAGACTATGGTTGTACAACAGATATAATAAAGACTTTTAACATGGTTTCTAACGTTAATTGTTTTTCAGGTGAATGCAGAACATTGACACAAGAATCATGCGACATATCTCCAGTGTTAGCTCAGGCAATGGAAGCCCTGCAGGATAGGCCTGTCTTGTATAAGTAGGTGACTTTTTCCTAATTAAAAAAGAAAAACCCTACTTTTGTTTTTATAGTGCACTGTACCTTTTAGTTTTATTAAACACAATAGTTTGATATTTGTAATAACTTACAATGTTATTTTAATCTCATATTATGTCTATATCAATGCTAGCATCAGTTCATTTGTATATTATATGCTAAAGAATGTAATATGGGGGGGGGAAATCCAGATGTTCCTATATCTAGATTACCTCTTATATTTATGTAGAGGCTGCGGGGCCTTTCCCCATTCTGTCATCTTATTAATTACCTTGGAATTGTAACTAAGACTCCTGTAGCAACAGTATCTTGGAAAGAGGTAGGTCAGGTCAAATGGAAGACTGAGAAGTCAAAAAAGGGTCCAGGTGTTTGATCCTGTAAGTTATGCCAGCTAAGAGATAAATGATAATGTCTAGAAGAGAATTTATTCACTAACTTGTTTACATATCTTTTATTATACTTCATTTTAATTTTACTTCTCATCCTATATAATAAAACCCTAATATGCAAATTGACTGAATGGTGGAATCACCAGCAGAATGACCGGTTGCTGACGTGCACTGACCACTAGGGGGTGGACAATCAATGCAAGAGCTGCCTCCTGGTGGTCAGTGTGCTCCCATATGGGGAGCGCTCCTCAGCCAGAAGCCAGAGTCTTTGCTGGTGAACACAGTGGCAGTGGCAGGAGCCTCTCCTGCCTTCGCTGCAGGTGGGAAGTAAGGAGTGAGGGGGTCCCAGTCTGCGAGAGGCCTGGACTATGTGAGGCCTGACTTGGCCAGGGCCTGCAGGCAGATATCCCTAAGAGGGGCCCCAGGCTGCAAGAGTGCACAGGTCAGGCTGAGGGTACCCCCCGACAGTGCAAGAATTTCGTGCACTGTGTCTCTAGTCCTATATAATAAAAGAGTAATATGCAAATTGACTGTACCTTCGCTATACCCACAAGCCACACTCACAAGCCATGCCCGCAAGCTAGTCAGAGCGAGTATGCAAATTAACCCAGCCAAGGTGGTGGTTAATTTGCATATTCGGGGGCAGAAGACAACATAGAAGGAAGCCAAGCACCAGAAGGGAGCAAAGCTGCAAAGTAAGCAAGCAGGGTGGAGGAGAAGGGAGGGAGCGGAGATGGGAGAGAGCGAGGTAGTGGAGAAGGGAGCAAGGCATCGGAGATGCGAGGGAGCGAGGCAGAGGAAATGGGAGGGAGCCAGGTGGTGGAGAAGGGAAGGAGTGAGGCAGCAGAGAAGTGAGGGAGCTCTGCTCAGGCCGCAGGAAGCTCTATTCTTGCGGGAATCTTCCTGCAACAGGTCTCTAGTATAAAATAAAAGGAAATACTTTTTTATTTTTAACTAGGGGCCCGATGCATGAAATTTGTGACAAGGGAAGGAAGTTCCTCAGCCTGGCCTGAACCCTCTGAAATCTGGGACCCCTTGGGTGATGTCCGACATCCCTCTCGCAATTCGGACATTCCTCTTGCAGTCTGGGTCCCCTCGGTCCTTACTGCCTGTTTGCTCACTTTGTACCGCTTGGCTCGCCACCCCTCAGCTGCTGCACTCGCCAGCCAGGAGTCCAGCTACTGGCTAAGCAGTGCTACCGCTGTGGAGTGCACTGACCATCAGGGGCAGCACCAGCATTGAGTCTCTGCCCCCTGGTGGTCAGTGTGCATCATAGTGACCGGTGGTTCTGGTTCCAATCATTCCATTGAAATAGTTGCTGGGTTTTTATACAGATGACTGCAATAATAGGAACAAAGGGAGACCAAGTGAGGAGTTGTAATTCAGGAGCTAGAAAGGAAGTGGACTTGTACATAGACATTGAACCTTACTCTGAATCATGCCTTTCAGATGTTAGTAAAATTTTACAAGATTTCCCATTACTCTGCTTTCTGATTGGACCATTACTTAGCTTGTATCTAATAAAGTGGGAATATGCTAATGGACTGTCATGCCCTGAAAGATGGTGACACCTACAGCCACAAGATGGCGTAGCCCAATCCCCTCAGCCCTGTCAGGGTGGCAGGCCACGGCAAGGTGCACCTGCCTTTGGATTCCCCCAGTCCCCTCAGCCCCCCTGCCTCCCAGGGCCGGCTCGAGGTGTAGGCAAGCCTCAAATAGTGACTGCCCGGCTACCCACGGCTGCCCTAGGCTTAGGTAACCAGGGCTGACTGAGGCTTGCGTTGCAGGCAGTGGCAGCAGCAGAGGTGTGATGGGGCGTCACCTTCCCCTGATCGCCAGGTTGCTGCCCGCTCCTGAGGGCTCCTGGACTGTGAGAGGGGGCAGGTCGGGCAGGGGGACCCCCCTCTAATGCATGAATTTTCATTCACCAGGCCTCTAGTAGAACTATACTCAAGAGGAAAGATGATGTTTCTCTGAAGGGCACATGCCAGGGAATCGGGGGACAATAGTGCAGATGAAGCACTTGAAGATGAGTGAGAAGCGAGTATTTTAAGATCAGTTGATTACCATAAGATGAGTGCTGAAAAAGAAAATTGGCCTTTCATTAAGTAACCATATAGCTTCAAAGTGATGGGTTCTTTAAATGTAGCACAAACTTATTGTATCATGTTAACCACCAGATGGCATTATATGAACTTCACTTAAGTAATGTATAATAGCTTTACTTTTCATTACTGTGTCTCCAATGAGTAGTTATCATGTATAAGAAAAATGTTAGTTATTGAAGTCCTTAGGGAAAGTTGCCATGCTCAGTTTTTGTTAGTAATATATAACTGGAATGCTAATTCATTTGTAACTTGAAATTTCTTCAAAATACAGAAATTTCTTCAAAATGAAATTTATTATATGTGGAAATAAAAAAAAGATGTCTTTTTTCCTTTGGTAAACCTTCAGAAAATAAATATAAAGAATGTAATAAGTACAGTACTGATTTTTCTTCATTCTTTCTGTATTTGTTACATTTCTTAGGAGACTTTTATACTGTTCTTTTATCTTTTAATTTGTTATTGACCAAAATTTTTCATCTTTTAATTTGCTTTTTGGCCAGAATTTTTCTTTTTCACTATAGCTAGGTATTATAAAAATGGACATTTTACTAGAGGCATTTTAGAATCCTATCTAATAAAGAGGGAGTATGCCAATTTATCCTCATGCCATTGCAAAGATGGCGGCACCCACAGCCAATAAGGAGGGAATATGCTAATTGACTGTCACGCCCTCAAAGATGGCGGCACCCACAGCCACAAGATGGCTGTGCCCAGTCCACTCAGCCCCACTGGGTGACAGGTGTGCAGCAAGATGGGGCCCGCTCCCAGGTGGGCCTGGCTGCTCTGCCCACTTGCCTCTGGAGTCCCCCAGTTTCAGCCCCCAGCCATCCATCCATGGCCAGCCCGAGGGGCAGGCAAGCCTTGGATGCAGCTGCCTGGCCACGCAGGGCCACCCAGGGCTCAGGTAACCAGGGCCGGCCAAGGCTTGTGCTGCTGGCAGTGGCAGCAGCAGAGGTGTGATGGGGGTGTTGCCCTCCCCTGATTGCGGATCACCTCCTGCCCCTGAGAGTTCCCGGACTGTGAGAGGGGGCAGGCCGGGCTGAGGGGACCCCCCCCCTCCAGTGCATGAATTTTCATGCACTGGGCCTCTAGAATTTACATAATTTTACATCATTCCCCTTTATAAATGGGCATTTTGAGTTTTTTACTTTTGCTAGACAATCTGGTTTTGCTAAAAGAAGTTTTCTTCTATTTCTGGAAAGAGATGTTTCACTGTCTGCAGATATTATTGAAGGTTTATTGTAGCTTACATTATTCTTCAGATTATGTCTGTTATTGCAATTGGATTGACATTAATAGTGTTTATTGATATTTTATAGAGTTATACAGATTAGACTTCATGGTTTGTGGGATTTGATAATTACCCCCCTTCTCTCTTAAAATGCCAGTCGTTTCTAATATAACTTTTGGTCAGATTGTTGGGTTCTGAGGTTGAGGATTAATTTTCTATACTTAAAAAGTTGGAAGTTTTTGAATTTTGTTCTGTGATAAGTAGTCATTTGATCAAAAGTCACTTCATGTAATTGGTGATTATTTAAAATGGGTGGGGAACATCCGGCCCAGGGGCCATATAATGCCCCTGAAATCATTTGGTCTGGTCTTGCCAAGGCAGTAGGGGTGAGTTAATTAAATGTTTGACCAAAATAGCAGGCTAATTTCTAAGTTGATAATTTTGTATGGTCTGCAAATGATGTTACAGGTATCCAAATTGCCCAGGCATAAAAAGGACATAATTCTCTACATGGAAAAGTAGATTTCCCACCCCTGAGTTAAAGGAATGCAGTGTTTACAATAAAACATTGAGAATTTAAGAGCATGAGGGGGAATAGAAATGTTTGTTCTAATTTGTTTTATAAAATAGAAAGTGCGTGCAAGGCAGTTGTCCAGTTTAACTAAACTCAGCTTGATATTGCTTCCATCATGACATATTGCTAGTATGTCACTACAGGGAATTGTAAAATCAGTTTAACAGAAAGCAGACATACAAAGAACCATCAACTGGTTACTGCTAAAATGGTCTTTAAAAGGTTCAGATTCTCAAACATTTATAGTTATTGATCACTTCATTACATTTTCACTTTTATTTAAAAACTAGATTCCTGGTGAATGAAAATTCCTGCACTTGGTGGAGGGGGATTCTCTCAGCCTGGCCTATGCCCTCTTGCAGTCCGGGACCGCTCAGAGGTTGTCCACCTGCCAGTTTAGGCCTCCTCCCTGGGGGATCAGGCCTACGCTGGCAGTCAGACATTCCTCTGGCAGCCCAGGAGCCCTTGGGCGATGTCTGACTGATGGCCTGTCCGCAGTCAGACATCCTTAGCACTGCGGTAGAGGTAGGAGAGGCGCCCACCAGTGCTGTTGCCCTCACAGCCATCAGCCTGGTTTGTGGCTGAGCAGAGCTCCCCCTGTGGAGCATCTGCACTGCGTTGAGCATCTTCCCCCTGGTGGTCAGTACACATCATAGCAACTGGTCTTCCTAGTCATTCAGCCTTTAGGGTCAATTTGCATATTACCCTTTTATAATGTAGGGTATTTTCTCTTCCAGCTTGTGTTAAAAAATGTACTTTATTAAAAAAATCAGTAGCATATTTAAAAAAGTGGGATAGCTGAAGGAATTAATTCTTTGGAAACCTTTGTGAAATTCTGGTAGCTTTAGTTTATATATACAGTAATACAATAATTCTTAATATTTAGTCTATAAGAATATTGCCTGGGCATTTATAAGTTAATGGATCTAGAATCTGCGATTGGGGTGTGAAAAAAAATTGTTTTCTGTGTACTTTTATTTTTTAATTTTTAAATATATTTTTATTGATTACAGAGAGGAAGAGGAAGAGAGAGAAACACCAATGATCAATGGTGAGAGAGAATCATCAATTGGCTGCTTCCTTCATGACCCACACTGGGGATCAAGCCCACAACTCAGGCATATGCCCTGACTAGGAATTGAACTGTTACCTCCTGGTTCATAGGATTGTGGTCAACGACCGAGCCATGCCAGCTGGGCTAAGTTTTAAAAATTAGAAATATGTCGGTAGTGTATAAGAAGTCTTTATCCTTGGGTAGAAGTTGTGGTGCAGAATGGAAGAGACGTTAATGTAGGTGGGATTTATTCATTTGTTCATGTTAATGCAGATGACTGCTATCACACAAGATGCATATACAAAAATACTTGATGTTACAAATTAACAGTATATTGAAGCATTCATAATAAAGTTGTCCCACTCTGATTTATTTCAATAAAATAACTTTTCCATGTAGAATTATGTTTTTTATGCCTGCTTCCTATGATCTTTTTTTTAACCTTCAATTTGGGAAAACTTTATTTTTTTAAATAAATTTTTATTGTTTAGATTATTACAGCTGTCCCTCTTTTCCCCCCATAGCTCTCCTCCACCAGTTCCCACCCCATCCTTTGCCCTTCCCCCACCCCCTGCCCCATCCCCATCCATAGGTGTATGACTTTTGTCCAGTGTCCTCCCACACTCCCCACACCCCTTCCCCCCTGAGAATTGTCAGTCCACTCACTTTCTATGCCACTGAACCTATTAGACTCACCAGTTTATTCTGTTTATCAGACTTTTTATGCACTTGATTTTTAGATTCACTTGTTGATACATACGTATATGTTGTCACTTTGTTGTTCATAATTTTTATCTTTACCTTTTTCTTCTTCCTCTTCTTAAAGAATACCTTTCAGGATTTCATATAGTACTGGTTTGGTGGTGATGAACTCCTTTAGCTTTTTCTTATCTGTGAAGCTTGTTATCTGACCTTAATTCTAAATGGTAGCTTTGCTGGATAGAGTAATCTTGGTTGTAGGTTCTTGCTATTCATCACTTTGAATATTTCTTGCCACTTTTTCCTGGCCTGTATAGTTTCTGTTGAGAAATCAGCTGACAGTCCTATGAGTACTCCCTTGTAGGTAACTAACTGTTTTCCTCTTGCTGCTTTTAATATTCTCTCTTTGTCTTTTGCCCTTGGCATTTTAATTATGATGTGTCTTGATGTGGTCCTCTTTGGATTTCTCTTGCTTGGGGATCTCTGCGATTCCTGGACTTGTAAGTCTATTTCTTTCACCAGGTGGGGGAAGTTTTCTGTCATTATTTCTTCAAATAGGTTTTCAGTATCTTGCTCTCTCTCTTCTTCTGGCACCCCCATAATTCAGATGTTGGTACACTTTGAAATTATCCCAGAGGCTCCTTACACTATCTTCATATTTTTAGGTTCTTATTTCTTTTTGCTTTTCCAGTTGGGTGTTTTTTTATATGTCAAATCTTTGACTTGATTCTTGCGATCCTCTAGTCTGCTGTTGGATCTCTGTACGTTATTCTTTATTTTAGTCAGTGTATGTTTAATTCTAGTTGGTTCTTTTTCATATCCTTTATGGTGTCACTAAATTTTTCAGAGGTTTCTAGAAGATTCTTGAGTAACCTTGTAACCATGGTTTTTGAACTCTATATCCAGTTGTTTGCTTTCCTTCATTTCTTTCATTTGTGACCTGTTTTTTTTTTGTCTCTGCATTTTGGCTGCTTCCTTGTGTTAATAGTGTGGTTTTGTGTGCTAGGTGTCCTATAGGGCCCAGTGGCTCAGCCTTCCTAATTACCTGAGGTGGACACTCTTGGTACACCCCTTTGTGAACTGTGTGCACAGTCTAGTTGTAGTTAAGCCTTGATTGTTGTTGGTGTCACTGGGAGGAATTGACTTCCAGGCCAATTGGCTGTGAGGATCAGTTGTGTCTATGATGGGAGAACTTCTGTGCTGGAGACACTCTTATAGGGCAAGACTTGCTTCAGTGGGGTTTTAGCTCTCCCTGAGTCTGCCCCCTGAGGGTGTCTCTTATGGATGTGAGGAATTGTAATGGATGGTCTGACTCTGACCCCTTGGTGCACTGGCTCTTGGATCTCTAAGGAGTTGCTAATTTAGCCTCTGTTGGAGGCCATCCAGCAGGAGCTACAGAGATATCTGCAGATTTCTTCTCTTTGGGGTTTGCAGGTGCCCAGATGAGGCCCAGTTGTGAAGCAATGTGAACTGCTTTAGAGCCTTGGGTCTTCTTTTGGAGGCTCTGGGGTTCTTTGACCCAGCTGCAGAACGTTAGGTTTCATATTGCAAAGGGCCCGGCCATTCATACGCAAAAGTCTCTGTGCACAAATTGGATGGGGTGGGGTCTCAGGTAATCACAAGGGTGGAGCAAACATCAATGGCTGACCATCAGCCCTGTCCGGAACAGGTCCTGTGTCTCTGTGTCCCATGGCACCATGCAAGAACAATGATTGCTGCAAAGTACCTCTGAGAGAAAGTCACCCTCCAGTTCTGCCTGATGCCAGACAGTCCAGTTCCTCTCCGTATGTGTCTGGGTCCCCAGAGTCTCTCCTGGAACTGGAGTTCAGAGCAGTCGGGACTTTGTATCTTCCTCCTGATTGAAAAAGACAACAGCCTACTCAGTTGCCAGCCCTTTCCACGTGTGCGCCTCTATACCTCTGCACTTTACATCTGCACCTCTGCCCCCTCTCTGAGTCTCAGGGTGCTTTTCTCTTTCCTTCTAGTGGTAGAATTTCCACTCAGCAAGCCTTCCTGTGGTTGTGGATGATACTCATTTTGTCTTTTAGTTGTAGTTTTGAAGTGGTTTTGTGAGGCAGCAAGTTCAGGTGTTTACCTATGCCGCCATCTTGGTTTCCTCTCTTCTGTGTACTTTTAAAAAAGAAAGAACTTCCATTTGGGTGGTGGGTATAAGGAATAATGGTGATAATGGGAAACAAAGATTTTTTTTTTTTTTTTTTTTTTGGAATTTTAAATTTTATTTACAATATAACTTATATTTTATAGTAGTACATATGTTTTCCTTCCCCCCCAAAATCCTCCCCCCAGCCTCCCCTAGTCCCCCCGCACATGTCCCCACCTGTCTCCCTCCCCACCCCAGAGTCTTTCATTCATTGGTTATGCTCATATGTATGCATACAAGTCTTTCGGTTGATCTCCCCCAGCATCTGCCTCCCCTCCACTCCAGCCTTCCCCCTGTAGCTTGACTGTCTGTTCGAGGCCACCCTGCCTCTTTATCCATCACTCTCCCCTGTTTCTTTTCTTCAAAAATACCTTGCCTCTGCATATTGAAAACAAATGTATAAGAGCAAAAAAAGTTTGAGTGTCAGTTTCAATGTCCAACTGTTCTGAGTCCCAGTTTCAATGTCAAATAGTTCTTCATGTGTACATGTCAGCAATGGTATCCAGATGGTGGACACATCATGGCAATGCAAGATCCATCCTCTCTGGTTTGTTCCTGGGCCACCTGCAGCCCCACACAGTTGCCGACTGCTAGCATGGCAAGGTGTCGTCAGCGTCCGCCATCTCTGGACCGTCCTTGTGGATGGAACAGGCCCGTCAGTTCCTCATTGTCGCAGGAACCCACATGGTCTTGGAGTTGTTCTCTGCAAACACACAAACACATTCTCGACCAAAGGTTAACAAAGGGATCCTCTCTGCAAAATAGACTTGGGATTTTTTTTTATTTTTGCCTAAATGATATTCCTTTGGCTTATTTTGACTCCATGTGTGTTTTTTGGGGGGGTGTCCTGCAGCTGGTTTTACGAATGGAATTTTCTTTTCTGAAATAAGAATTTTCTACATGTATTTTACTTTTAGGATATTTTTCCTTAGATGATATTACCTCATTGTCCCCCTCCCCCCTTTTTTTGGTTAATAGGGACTTTTGGAAATTTTATTTTGCAGTCTTGGTAATTTTAAATTTTAATTTTTGCATACAAATATTACTACTTTAGGTTCTTTGGATGTTAGGCAATTTTGCAGTGAGATGAACTACTAATAGATAATTTAGTTAATGTTTTAGGAAAAGCTTTTTGTCCAGTACAGTTAGATTTTCTTGAGTATTCACTTATTTCACTTGGCCAATTTAAATTAATCTGAAAACTTGATTACTATTTTACTGTCAATTTTAATACTCAAGCAGAAATCTTAGTTTACCCAGTAAATACTTGTGGGAAGGAATATTTGCATTTTTGAGTAGGCCTCAGAATTCCTTGTAAAAAATTAAATTTAGATATAGGGCAGCTATTGCTGGCCGAGTCTCTGTCTACCACCTGGGTCCCGGCATGAGTTGTGCGTGGGAGGTGTAGCAGCCGTGGGGGTAGGAGACCTTCCTCTGGAGGAGTGAGAATTCAAGCTCCTGCAAGGTTTGTGGATGAGGGTCTGTGCCCCACCTCTGTTGATCTTTTAGTTCTCACCTGTTGGCCCCTCTGCGACTGTGCCTGTCTTAGGTTGTTCCTTCCCTGAGGAATCTTACCCGTCTCTGGCTAACCAGCCATCCTCTGGGGCCAAACAGGGTGATGTGAGGTTCAGTCCTGTCTCCTTTGTAGTCTATGCCCCCGTGGCCTCCACGTCCAGCACCTGCCATGGGGTCCCCTCGCCTGCTGGCGGGGTCCCGGTACTGATCACATATCTCGGGTGACCCAGGGGGAAACAAAGATTTTAATAAAGAAATTAAATTACTTGTTGTAACTGTAAGCTATCCTATAATTTTATCCCATATTGTTTGATCTCTCATTTCAAAGTTTTCAGTCTCTAAAAATTCCCTCACCTTAGGAAGCCTTCACGCCCCTCTTTGCACTAGAATTGATGACATGTAAACATGTAAAAGAAAGTTATTTGCTGTGTATGCTAGGGCGATCAGTAAATTAAAAAAAAAAAATTTACTAGTGGAGTCAAAATTAACTTTAAAATGTGGATAGTATGTTTTGGACAAATTCGGGGGTGAGTTGTGATAATATGTATAAAGAAGAGTTATCTTTTTAAAAAATATATATTTTATTGATTTTTCACAGAGAGGAAGGGAGAGGGATAGAAAGTCTGAAACATCGATGGGAGAGAAACATCGATCAGCTGCCTCTTGCACACCTCCAGCTGGGATGTGCCTGCAGCCAAGGTACATGCCCTTGCCGAATCGAACCTGGGACCTTTCAGTCCGCAGGCCGACGCTCTATCCACTGAGCCAAACCGGTTTGGCTAAAGAAGAGTTTTTTAATGTAGATGGAAAAATAATTTGGGTTGTGGAGTTTAATTGGCCCTGAGAATTACATAATATGGTCTTATGTGAACAGTGGAGCAACATGTTTGGACTAGGAGGTTAATAAAACCTGAATAGTCCAAGATTTCCACCTTGACCTTGATTTTAACTTTTACTAGTTTCACTTTTTTTTTTTCTTTTTAAAAATATTTTTATTGATTTTTAGAGATAGATGTAGAGGGAGAAGAAACATGAATGTCAGAGTGAAACATCAGTCGGGTGCTTCCTGCATGCCCCCAGGATTGAGATCGCAACCCAGGCGTGTCCCCTCGGTGCCTGGGGCTCTGCCGTCTTTTTATTGCCTCTGCCCTGTGGTTAGTCCCAGACCTCAGCATTCTTTCTTACGGGGAGCGAAAATGTGTACTTTTAGATGGAATTTTCATTGTGATATCGTATTTCCTATATATTCCTTGTTTAAAAACAGCATTGCTTAAGAGAGTTGGGTAAAGAAGCTTTATAAATGTCTTGCTTATCTTAGGAATTGCGTGAATAGTTTGATATAACCATTAGGAAGAAAACAACTATTTTTTTATATTACTTATTTCTTCTAGGTATACCTTAGATGAGTTTGGAACAGCCAGAAGAAGTACAGTGGTCCGTGGATTCATTGATGCTCTTACCAGAGGGGGCCCAGGAGGTACACCTAGACCCATTGAAATGCACTCCCATGACCCTTTAAGGTACGGTAATCAGACAACATTAGACTGTTTGATGGTTTTCTAAAGGGAATCTTTACTAATATTTAGTTATTCGTGTTCATAGATATGTAGGAGATATGTTGGCTTGGCTCCATCAAGCTACTGCTTCTGAAAAAGAACACTGTGAAGCTCTCCTAAAGCATGTAACTGCACAAGGTAGGCCTCCAATTGACATGGCTAATATCTAAATACATAAAATAACATACGACTTCTCTATTTTTATACTTACCGACACTTCGTCACGGGGATAATCTCTCACCTACAAGGCACCATAAACTTCCTAATTAAGTTTGCTCTTCCTGTTTTTCTTTTTCTGCTATTAAACTTTCTTCTCTATCCCCTTTATCCTGTCACACAACTGTTCACATCTTTATAGTGGACCCTTTTATATCAAGCCTGGAGTCCTCTGCTTTTCTTTTAAGGCATTGCTTTAGCATACATTGTCTCAGATCTTCCATGCCACTTCACTTTAAAGGCAGTTTGGGCGTGAGTGAGCTAAGTGACTTGCTTATGGTCATTAAGCTGCTAAATCTTTGACTCCTACTAACTAACCCTTCTTTTAATTCTCATGTGAGTTTTAAAGTTTTTTGCATAATTAACTATATACTAAATGTACTTAAAATTTTGGTTTCAATTTCAAGGAAGAAAAATTACTGTTTTTGAGTTGCTAAAGTCTTTCGTTCACTGAAGTTCACATCTTTGTTTTGACTAACTGAAGTTGAATGTCCTAGAGGGGGCTAATGGATAATTAAGATATTCTATTATTGATAGGCAGTGAAGAGAATTATTATCACTGGAATCACTTCTGTTTTGCATAGCTTAGCCCCTCATTATTCTGGTTCAGCACATGATCTGCACAAGAGGCCAGTGTACAAATTGGTGACAAGACTTAACCTCCTCATTTTTAACTCTTTGGTATTGTGATTAGACCAGCATATTTGTTAGATTGACGCAAAGTCTGAACTTTATATATACATACATACACACACACACACACACACACACACGCACGCATACACACACACGCACACACTAGTGGCTCGGCGTACGAAATTCATGCACACGGGGGATGAGGAGAGTTCTCTCAGTCTGGCCTGCATCCTCTCCTATCTGAGATCCCTGTGGGATCAGGGCTAAACTGGCACTTGGACAACCCCCTTGCAATCCACTCCTAATCACTCACCTACCTGACTGCTTGATCACCCCTAACCACTCTGCTTGCTGGCCTGCTCGGCCTCAACTGTCCCCCACCACTGGGGATGCAGGTGCTGGACACAGAGCGCTTAGCCCGTCAGAACCGGGTGTGCCCAACCTTGACCGCGAAAATCGGTCGGACTCGGGAGGGGGGCACGGGGGTCTCTCACCTTCTGGACCTTCGGGCCGTGTGCCTGCCTCTTCCCGCGAAGGCTGCCCTTTGGAGGGCCCTGCTACGCACACAGCGCCTCCCCAGCTCCCCAGCTCCTGCCTTCCCTGCCAAGAGTGTGGAAGAGAAAGGGAAAGACACAGAGAAACATCAAAGTGAGAGGAACACTTTGATTGGTTACCTCTGGCATGAGCCCTGACCTGGGCCCCAGCCAGGGAGGAGCTGCAACCTGGGTACATGCCCTTGGTCAGAATATAACCCGGACCCTGCGGTTGGCAAACCCAGGCATTATCCACTGAGCCAAACTGCCTATGGAAAGGATGTGATATTTCTTACCCTTTAGCAGCAGACCTTTGTATTTTTCTCCAGGCGTGTGGTGGAAGAACCCCAGATTACTTCTTTGGATTCTTATACCCAAGTTACTAAGAATATTACCAGTGGCGTACAGGGAGCTTAGCCAATGAGCAGTCAGAAAAGGTGTCTCTTCTGATCTCCGGCTCCACCCATACCAAGGCCTAAAGCCTCTGGCCCTGGGCAGGGGAACCCCAGTTAGCTGCGATTGCCCTGTTCCACTCCAGCCAAGGCCCCAAGCCTCTGGCCCAGGATCTAAGGCTCGGGTCTAGGACAGGGGACCCCCAGCACACCTGATCGCACAAAGCCTCAAACCTCTGTTTGAGGCTCAGGCCCGGGCCAAGGCCGCAAGCTTCTGGCTGATGCTCCGAGGCTCTGGCCCTGGGCAGTTGGCCCCCAGCAGGCGCTCACCCTGCTGCCTCTGTTTGAGCCTCGGGCTCTGGGCGGTTGACTCCAGTGGGGCCACACCTGCTGCCCCAGCACCGGGCTGCACTGCGAGCGCCTCGCTGCCCTGCCCCTGCTCCTGATTGGCTGGTAGTGTAGCAAAGGTACGGTAATTTGCATGTTTTTCTTTTATTAGATAGGATATTAGATAGGATTAGATAGAATATTTTTATTGATTTTTTACAGAGAGGAAGGGAGAAGGATAGAAAGAAACATCAATAAGAGAGAAACATGAATCAGCTGCCTCCTGCACACCTACTGGGGATGTGCCCACAACCAAAGTACATGTCCTTGATCGGAATCGAACCCGGGACCCTTCAGTCCTCAGGCAGACGCTCTATCCACTGAGCCCAACGGGTTTCGGCCAAAGTCTGAACTTTTTAAAGTTGGTTTCTGTTATCCAAAGTACCCAGTTTCCATTTTTCCATAAAAAATGGTTTCCATTTTTCTCATTGCCTAGAATAAGGTGGTTGGAGAACAAATGCTAACAAATCTTCACAGTACTTCCTTCAATTAATATATTTCCTTTGACTCATTTACTTTCTCACAAAAAATTGTATTCACTTTATCAACCACTAAAATTAATCAATTTGTTAGTAAAATGAATTGACAAGGCTCTAAACTCAGATATTAATGTAATTAATAATGGCCTCAGGGATATTGAACTTAATAAAATATGATTATTTTTATTTCAAATGTTTGTTATTAGTGCCATTAGTCATTTGTAATATTTTTTTAGTTTTTTGAAAGTGAAGTATAATGTTGGGAAAATTTTTGAATTATGTTATAATTAATTGTAGGTGTTGAAGAAAATATTCAAGAAGTGGTTGGGCATATCACTGAGGGGGTATGCAGGCCTTTAAAGGTAAAATATTTTGTTTTTATGTATGTTATATGGTATCTAGTTAAATTATGCCCTTGTTCTTATGAGTTTAAACACACTGATAACAGCCTGAATTAAAGCTGTAATTTTGTTAAATTAACACAGTAATGTAGATAATAAGATATATTTAAAAATAATTATTGTCAATTTTCTAAGAAAATTTGAGACATCCTTTGTTTTCATTTTTTAATTTATTTTTACCTATTATGGTTCCAATAGTAATTTGTCAATTACTTGAAGTAACTAATTTCTGAACACTTAACAGATTTACTAACAACATATTCCATTTATTTTAATTCTTCAAGTATAGTAAACTTTTGTGATTGCAATAAATGATGAATCCAAGGATAAAAAAGTGTTATTATCAATACTATTTATAGTAAAGGAAACAGAATTTGAAGTCAAAATTAGAATTCCCACTTTGCAACTTAGTTGTGCTCACATGCTCAAATTGTCTAACTGCAGCTCTGTTGACTAATGAGTTTGCCGACCACTGGTATAACTCTTCTGCACCTTAATTTTATCACGTTGAACCTGTATATAAAAATATCTACTCTCAAGGAGTGTAGGCATGAACTGAGAAAACTAGAAGAAGTACATAGTTCTTGGCTTCTACAAGGCCTGCAACAGTTGTTTTTCTTTATTTAAGAGTAATTTGCAATTGTTGGTTTATTTTTCCTTGTAGACTGACTGCACTTTACCATATAGACATTGAAATTCAGAAGTTTCATGATTTATTCTTACCGATAATTCAAACCCTGACCTCAGTGGTTAAGGTTGATGCTTAACTGCTGAGCTACATTGGCTGGGCTCATTATTCTATTGATTATTTCTGGTAGCAACTGTTTTGAGAAAAATTCTAAAATCTATTTTATTTATTTTTAACAGAGAGGAAGGGAGAGGGATAAAGAGAAACATCGATGAGAGAGAAACATCCATCAGCTGCCTCCTACACACCTCCTACTGGGGATGTGTCTGCAATCTAGGTATGTGCCCTTGACCGGAATTGAACCTGGGATCTTTCATTCCATAGGCTGACACTCTATCCACTGAGTCAAACTGGCTAGAGCTAGCGATTATTTTTTTTGTAGAGTATATCTGCTATTTTTGTTATTTTTCTATCCCCTGTGATTTAAGATTCAGAAATTCTTTATTTAGAAGGAATTTTGTAATTTCTGCCACAATAAAATTTTACTATTTAATGCTTTCTTTAACATATAATTAGTGAAGAAAAGTTATGCTTTTGAGAAATGTTTAATATTTTTCTCACCTATGTTTTAATAGGTTCGAATTGAACAAGTAATAGCCGCAGAACCTGGAGCAGTTTTATTATATAAAATTTCTAACCTCCTAAAATTTTACCACCATACAATCAGGTAAGTGGAATGGTTAAATGTGCTTGAGAAATCCTGTGATACCTCAGTTCAGTTAGAACAGTGTAAGATTTTTTTTTTAAGTTTCATTGTTTGCATGACTAAATATAACTGGTAGAACTTCCACATGAATGAATGAACCATATGCATAATTACCTATGTTATTTTTTCAGGTCTATTGTTTCCAGTTGCTTTTATTCTCCTAACAAAATTATATACATGCTTACATACATCCACATTATAGATAACATTGTAAATGCACAGTAAAATAGATTTACAGCACCCAAAGCACTATATATTATACTCAGAATAAGACATAATAAGTTAAATATCCTATTCTGGATGTAAATAACATAACAATTCTTTTTTACCATTTAGTTTTCTTTCCTTTTTTTTGAATGGGCTTTTTGGTATAACTTCCCCTCTCTTTTTTTTTTTAATTTACAAAATCTTTATTGTTTAGATTATTACAATTGTTCCTCTTTTTTCCCCATAGCTCCTCTCCATCTGGTTCCCACCACATGCTCTGCCCTTACCTGCCACATTGTCCTCATCCACAGGTGTATGATTTTTGTCCAGTCTCTTCCTGCACCGCCCACACCCCTTTCCCTCCAAGAACTGTCAGTCCACTCCCTTTCTGTGCCCCTGATTCTATTGTAGTCACCAGTTTATTCTGTTCATCAGGTTTTTTATTCACTTGATTTTTAGATTCACTTGTTGATAGCTATGTATTTGTTGTTCTTAATTTTTATCTTTACCTTTTTCTTCTTCTTCCTCTTCTTAAAGAATACCTTTCAGCATTTCATATAATACTGGTTTGGTGGTGAGGAACTCCTTTAGCTTTTTCTTATCTGTGGAGCTCTTTATCTACCCTTCAATTCTGAATGATAGCTTGGCTGGGTAGAGTAAACTTTGGTTATAGGTTCTTGATATTCATCACTTTGAGTATTTCTTACCACTCCCATCTGGCCAGCATACTTTCTGTTGAGAAATCTGCTGACAGTCATGTGGGTGCCCCCTTGTAGGAAACTAACTGTTTTTCTCTTGCTGCTTTTAATATTCTCTCTTTGTCTTCTGCTCTTGGCATTTTAATTATGATGTGTCTTGGTGTGGTCCTCTTTGTAATTCTTTTGTTTGGGGTTCTCTGCACTTCCTGGACTTGTAAGTCTATTTCTTTCACCAGGTGGGGGAAGTTTTCTGTCATTATTTCTTCAAATAGGTTTTCAGTATCTTGCTCTCTCTCTTCTTCTGGCACCCCCATAATTATAATGTTGGTATGCTTGAAGTTGTTCCAGAGGCTCCTTACACTAGCTTCATATTTTTGGATTCTTATTTCTTTTTTCTTTTCCAGTTGAGTTTTTTTTTTTTTTTTTTTTTTTTGCTTCTTTGTAATTCAAATCTTTGACTTGATTCTTAACGATTCTCTAGTCCAGTGGTTCGCAACCTTTCTAATGCCGTGACCCTTTAACACAGTTCCTCTTGTTGTGATGACCCCCACCTATAAAATCATTTTTGTTGCTACTTCATAGCTGTAATTTTGCTACTGTTATGAATCGTAATGTAAATATCTGTGTTTTCCGATGGTCTTAGGCAACCCTGCCAGTGGTTCTCAACCTGTGGGTCTTGACCTCCCAGCTTGAGAACCACTGCTGTAGAGCCTAAGACCATCGGAAAACACAGATATTTTTGCATCTCAGTATCTCTGCCTCCTGCAGCTCCTCTGAGTCTCAGTGTGCTTTTCTCTTTCCTTCTAGTTGTATAATTTCTACTCAGCCAGCTTTCCTGTGATTCTGGATGATGTCGTTTTGTCTTTTAGTTGTGGTTTTGAAATTATTGTGCGAGGCAGCAGTTTAGGTGTTTACCAATGCCGCCAATCTGGGTTTCCCATTTAGTTTTCTATTAGTGACAAAACAAAGCTACTTTAGCATCTCTACATAAAAGCTGCTTTAGTTTCTTTAAACAAAACCTACATTTATCTGATTAGGGACCATTTGTCTTATCTTATATAATAAAAACCTAATATGCAAAGTGTCCAGTTGACCAGTTGGCTGTTCAACCAGTCGCTATGGTGTGCACTGACCACCAGAGGGCATATGCTCTGACCAGTAGGTTAGCTTGCTGCTGGGGTCCAGCCCATCAGGACTGCGCAAGATGAATTGGACACGCCCTGAAGCCCTCCCAGATTCCCTCCTTGGCTGGCCATCCTCCCATATCCCTCGCCAGCCCTGATCGTGTACTCGTGGGGTCCCTCGGCCTGCACTACACCCTCTCGCAATCTGGCACCCATTGGGATTTTGGAGAGCTGGTTTCAGCCTGATCTCGCAGACCGGGCTGTGAGTCCCTTCTGGTGCACAAATTTGTGCATGGGGCCTGTAGTTTAAAATATAATCTTTGACTCCAAAGTTTGCATTCATTTTAGCTTTGCATATATATGTTGATGGTATATACCTATACCTGAGCTTTATTATGAACTAGAGGTCTGGTGCACGAAATTTGTGCACGGGGTTGGAGGAGGTCCCTCACTCTCTCCAATCTGGGACCCCTTGCACTCTCTCCAATGTGGGACCCTTTGGGGGATGTCTAACTGCGTCTCGCAATTCAGTTCTGCTGGGTCCTAACCTCTCACCTGCCTGCCTGCCTGATCGCCCCTAACCATCTCTACCTCACCTGCACCCAGGACCCAGGATTCTCTCCTCCGGCCAGTCACAGGCACCCAGGATCTGGGCCAGCTTCACCTGGGCCGGCCGCAGCTGCTGGGAACTGTAGGTGGTGGCTTTGTCTGGGCTGCAGCCGCAGGCGCTATTGCCCAGGTCCACAGGGCAGCAGCTTGCCCCTCTCCTGGGCCGCAGGCGCAGGTGCAAGCTAGCTGCTGGCTCCCAGGACTATGGGATGGGCGGCTTCCCTCTCCAGGGTCCCAGCCTGGCTGGTCCCCATTCCTCTTTCACAAGTTCATTTGGGCTTGGCTGGTCCCCATTTCTCTCTGGTGAGCTCATTTGTGCCTGACTGGTCCACACTTCTCTATCCAAAGTGTTGAGTTTTTGAGCTGTTACAGGGTGATGGCATGAGGGCTTGTAACCATTTGCATAATAGCTCTTTATTATATAAGATGTCACCTTAAGACTATATTATATATGTTGTTGTGTTAAAACATTTTTTTTCAAACTTAATTTTTATAGTTTCCATATTAGTTCATTAAAAATGATTTAAAGAATAATTTTTATCCAGTATGACAGTATGAGGAACAGAATGTGCATTGTTAAAATCCAAGATAATTATTATAACTAATAGGTCCTGGAGAGGTGCAAGGATCACTAGTTTGCAAATCACCTAGAGACTATGGCAGTGATGTTATCTACATTCTCATGATGGAGATTAACCATCCAAAACATCACAGCCGAGAGACTGATTTCCTGTCCTATTGGTAGACTTTCAAATAAGACTAACCATGAAACTCATCAGAGATAGGATTTGGGTTCTCTAAAATTTAGGTATAAATTAGTCACTTGCCATGACTCACAAACAATAAATTAATTTCATTTGTAAGGTATAAGCTTCCTAAAATAAGAGAAAGATACATACTTAAGAGCTGAAAGCAGCTAACACATAGCTTATACTGTATTATGCAACAGAAGTGGTAAAATAATTCAGTTATTTATGTAGTAATGCCCCTATGGAAGTGAATGAAATTTATTACTTTAAGATAATGATAATTCAATTCTAATGCAGAGAATGTTAAGAATAAAATAATTTGGATTCTGAATACAGTAACTTTTTAAGGCTTTTATAATTATAATCTTTCTACCTTTGAAGATGGTAATTTTGAAGATGACAGTTAAGATCTTTTGATAGTTTTGCATGTACTCTTCTACTTGGACACATATTTTATCATTTAGTCAATTTGAAAAGTTGATTATAAATGTCATTCTTCTAGGTTCTAATAAAATGGCAGTGAACAAAGTTAACCTTACATTCTAAAGGCAGAGACAAACAAGTATAAAATAATTTTCAATAGTGTGAAAGGACACTGAGGAGAAAAAAAGCAGGACAAAGAAAGTAGAAAGTATAAGGAGTGGCCATGAATGAATAGGTGTATGTATATATGTGTGTGTGTGTGTGTGTGTGTGTGTGTGTGTGTGTGTGTGTGTGTGTGTGACTGTTGTTGAAGGTCTCTTGGTGGAGGTGATATTTAAATAGAGACCTGAATAATGTGAAGGAGTTGGAATTCACAATATCTTGGAGAAGAGTGCTCTATGTATGTTTGTACTTTGGCCTTGAAGCCAAGAAAAGCTTGCATTGTAGAGGAATAGGAAGGCCAGTGGTTGGAGTGCAATGAATTAGAAGAAGTAGGGGGCAATGAAAACACAGAGGTAGGCAGAGGCCAGATGTTAAAGGACTGGTGAGGATTGAAATAAAAAAAAAAACTTTTTTGTTGAAAGTATTATGTAGGTTCTCTTTTTCCCCTCCATTAACCTCTTCTAGCCTGCTTTCATCCTTCTCCCCTCCCTAAAATTTTATTGAGAATTTTAGTGTCTATGTTCATCAGGGATATTGGCCTTAAGTTCTCTTTCTTGTGGCTTTATGTGGTTTTGGAATTAGGGTGATGCTGGCCTCATAGAAAGAGTTTGGAAGTATTCTTTCTCTTGAATTTTTTAGAATAGTTTAAATAGAGTTATTACTTCTTTGAATATTTGGTAAAACTCTCCTGTGAGTCCCTCTGGACTGGGGCTTTTGTTTGCTGGGAGGTTTTTGTTTGTTTGTTTGTTTTTAATTACTGCTTCAATTTTACTAGTAATCATTGGTATAGTCAGGTTTTCTGAGTCTTTCTGATTGAGTTTTAGAAGGTTGTATTTTTCTAGGAGTATGTCCATTTTGTCCAAATTGTCCCATTTGTTGGAATAAAGTCCTTCATAGTATTTTATTACAATCCTTTGTATTTCTGTGAGGTTACTTGTAACTTTACCTCTTTCACTTCTGATTTTGTTTATTTGGGTCCTCTCTTTTTGTTTCCTGGTGAGCCTATCAATCTTGTTTATCCTTTTGAAGAACCAGCTCTTGGTTTTATTGAACTTCGTATTGTTTTTTTTTTTTTTTTTTTGGTCTCTATGTCATTTATTTCTGCTCTGATCTTTATTATTTCCTTCCTTCTACTTGTTATGGGCTTTTCTTGTTGCTCTCTTTATAATTCTTTAAGTTGCAGGGTTAGATAACTTATTACCAGTCTTCCTGAGGTAGGACTGTAGTGCCACAAACTTTTTTCTCAGGACTGCTTTCACTGTATCGCATAGGTTTTGGATTGCAGTGTGTTCATTTTCGTTTGTTTCCAGGATGTTTTTGACTTCTTTTTTGATCTCTTTGGCAACCATTTATTGTTTAATAGCATGCTATTGAGACTCCATGTATTTGAGTGTTTTTATTGCAGCTGATTGCTAATTTTAGGTCATTTTTGTCTGAGAAGATGCTTGGTATGATTTCAATCTTCTGGAATTTGTAAAGACTTAGCTTGTGTCCTAGCATGTGGTCTATTTTTGAAAATGTCCTATGTGCACTTGAGAAGAATGTATATTTCATAACTTTGGGGTGGAATGTTCTGATGATGTTAATTATTTCCAACTGTTCTAGAGTATCATTTAGGATTGCTGTTTCCTTGTTGATTTTTTGTCCAAAAGATTTGTCCATTGATGTCAATGGGGTATTACAGTCTCCTACTCTGATTGTATTCTTGTCTATTGCTCCTTTGATATCCTCCAGGACTTTTTATATATATTGAGATGCTCCTGTATTGGATACATATATGTTTATGAGAGTCAGAGCCTCCTATTGTATTGATTCCTTTTGTTTTATGAAGTGACCTTCTTTATGTCTTATTATGGCCTTCAATTTGAGATCTGTTTTGTCAAATAAGTATTGCTACTCCAGCATTTTTTTCATTTCAACTTGCCTGGAAAATTGTTTTCTAGCCCTTCACTTTCAGTCTGTGTGTGTACTTTGTTCTAAGGTGGATTTCTTGTAGATAGCATATATATATATATATGGGTCATGTTTTCTTATCATTCATCTATCCTATGTCTTTTGATTGGAGCATTTACTCCATTTATGTTTAAGGTTATTATTTACTAGAGGCCCAGTTCATGAAATCTATGCACTTGGTGGGGGGCCCCTCAGCCCAGCCTGTGCCCTCTTATAGAATTGCCAGCTTAAGCCACTGTGTTCACCAGCTGTGAGCATGGCTTCTGACTGAGTGGTGTTCCCCCTGTGGGAACTCACTGACCACAAGGGAGAAGCTCCTGTGTTGAGCATCTGCCCCCTGCTGGTTATTGTGTGTCATAGTGACTGGTCATTTCACTGTTGGATTGATTTGCATATTAGCCTTTTATTATATAGGATAGGTTCATGTTTTTTTTCCCCATTTTTATTCTTTATGCCCCTGTTCCTTCTTTCCTCTCTTTTTCTTCTTTTTACAACAGTTTCTTTAGCATTGCTTGCATTGCTGACTTGGTGATAATAAACCTCCTTAGCCTTTTTTTTTTTTTTATCTGTGAAGCTCCTGATTTCTCCTTTAATTTTGAATGATAGCCTTGCTGAGTATAGTATTCTTGGATTCAGTCCCTTGCTTTGCATCACTTTGTATACTTAATTTTATTCCCTTCTGGCCTGATGTGTTTCTGTTGAGAAATCACTTGATAGTCTAATATGAGATCCTTGTAGGTACTTTTCTGACTTGCTCTGGCAGCCTTTAAGATTCTTATTTTTTCGTTGACATTTGCCAGTTCAATTACAATATGTCTTGGTGTAGGTTGTTTTGGGTTCATCTTGTTTGGCATTCTCTGTTTCTTGGACTTGTGTGACTTTTTTCTTCCCAAAGTCAAGGAAGTTTTCTGACATTATTTCTTCAAATAGGTTTTCTATTCCTTGCTTAACTTCCTCTGCTTCTGGCACCCCTGTTTTGCAAGTAGTTTTGTATTGTCCCAAAGCTCCCTAGACTCTCCTGCTGTTTAATTATTTTTTTCCAGTTGCTGCTTTGCTTAGGTGTTTTTCCAACTTCTGACTTGCTAATGTGGGCCTCAACTTCTTCTAGTCTACTGTTGAAACCTTCCACTGTGTTCTTTATTGCAGCTATGTCATTCTTCATTTCCCCTTGATTTTTACACATGATGGCAAATTTCTTATCCAGATGTTTGAGCATCCTTATAACGATTACTCGGAATTCTTTCTCTGACAAATTGCTTGCCTCCATTTCATTTATTTTCCCCTTCTTTGTTCTTTCTTTGTAATCCTATGTATTAGTGCTATGCCACTCAAGTTTTTTAAGTTGGTATTATGTAGTATATTTTTGTGGGACCCAGTGGTGCAGTCTCTCAGGTGTCCTGGGCTGGATGTTCTAGAGAGGTCCCTTATTTGAGATGTTTGGGATCTCCTGATGTAGTTGAGTCTGTAATGTTACTGTCCCTTTCTTGGATGAAGTCCCCTCTTAGGGTGTCTGATTATGTGGAACGGTCCCTACCATGTCGTGGCAGCCATTGTGCAGTGTGCTGACAGAGCAGTATGAAATACAACATGAAAAGACAGAACACAGAAGGAACAGAACATGAATGTACACAAGACACCTATGACCCCAGTAAAAGTGACCACCAGAGAGAAGAGAATGAAAAAAAAGAGAAAAGAGCAAGAATAATAGTGGGAAATAAAATAAAAAAAAGAAATAAATGTGAGGAGAAAACACAACAAAACAAATAAATAAACCTAAAAGCACTAACAAAAAAAAACACCTAGAAAAAGGGCTAGGCAGAATCTGTTTATGCAGAGCTTAAATAAAGAAAATTAGGTTAAGGATTTGGATGGATAGAGAAAGGACCATAGTTTAGAATAGAGGAGGGAGAAAAGAAATGAGAATACAAGATGAAGAGATTTTAAAAAAATTTTCTTTTTAAAAAGGAGAATAGAGGAGAGAGAAAATAGGTCTAAATTTAGGAAGTGAAACAAGTTTAAAAAATAGGAGAAGGAAAAAAAAGAAAAAATTGAGTAGATAAATAGGTAAGTACAAATGGAGTAAGAGTAGGGAAGAGGCAATTAGATATGAATACACCAACAGACTAGAATTATAACACATCAATGAGCAGGTAAAGATCAGTTTTTTAAAATGGGAAAAAAGAAAGACAAATACTAAAACAGGGAAAGGAGAAGCAAAATGAGAGTAAAAAATGAGAAAAGATAGGAAGAAAGATGTGCAAAAAATAATATTGAAAAGTTAATATAAAATATATAAAGTAAAATGTTTGCTTCAGCCAAGTTTTAATGCTCTCTGGTAGCTGGGTTTGGACCCCCCCTCTTCTGTCTGTCTGCTAATTCTGGATTTTCTGTTAGGTACTTAGGTGCTGGCCACTGTCAGGCACTATCTTTTGGCTTTAGAACCCTGCTTACAGCTCCAAAAAGCCATCCACAAGTCCTCTGCTTATGCCAGGCTCTGTAGGTCTTGGCTACAAACAGGCAGGACCAATCTGTCTACTTTTCCTGTCTGCCAGTGTCATGCCCAGATTTCATGATCTCCAAAGACCACCAGGGAGCCGAGTCCGATGCAATAGCAAAGAGCCTTTATTACAAGCCCGGGCTTGGCTCTCTGCCCCCGCCGCCACAGCAGCAGGATCAAAGGAGGAACAATATCTCAAGCATATAGGGAAAGAGGAACAATATCTCAAGCATATAGGGAGGTGGGGCCAGACGCGAACAACTGAGTTGGCCGATTCCAATTGGTTGGGCGAGGGCTGGGGCTAGTGACGCAAATAATCTCTAACGCACGTGACTGTCCTGTCCTTCGCTCTTGATTGGAGCTCAAGTGCACAGTCTTTCTCGATTGGCTAACTCAAAGGGAGGGGTTGGTCTTTGTGATTTCAAGATGGCAGCCCCCAGGTAAGTTTACATATCATGCGGCCCACATGGTGGCTGCCGAGTCACACAGTTCAAAATGGAAGCTGTCTTTGCAGTTCCGCTCTGCCCTTTCATCCCCCCCTTGTCTTGGAACTTACGGCTCAATCATGAGATGGACTGCATTTCTACCTCATCCTCCGTTTTTACTCCTGAATGGTCAACATAAAACAACATTCTTCCCCTAGGGCTGCACATAGGTCTCCTTGCTGCATTAATACAGAGGCAGGCCATGACTATTGCCGGGGAAAAGGGTGGACTCCCAGCAGTGTGGGTGACAGTGAACAGTTAATAGAGTTATCGACATCAGGCGGGTCGAATGCGCTGTAACTTGAGCTTGAGCGGGTTGTGGCTCCATTGTGTAAAGAAGTCCTTCCGGACTGCAGAGGGATCAGCTGGGTGGACGTGAGGGTGGTGGACCCAGGTTGCGACGCCGTCTACCTTGAGAGCGGTGGGTGTAGTCAGCACTACGAAATAGGGGCCCTTCCAACATGGCTCAAGGGTCTCCTGGTGGTGCCTCTTGACAGAAACCCAGTCTCCTGGTCTGTGTTGGTGAGGCATCGGGGTTGGGCCGGCCTCATAGATGGCACAGAGGTATGGCCAAATGTCCTTGTGCGCCCTCTGGAGCCCTCTTAAGAGACAAATTCAGTTCAAACATGATCTAAAACCCAGGGTGTAGGGAGAGTTCCTCATCCAGTAAAGAGCATGTGGAAGGAGAGCCACCCAGTCCCTTCCAGTCTCCATGGTTAATTTGGTAAGGTTCTCTTTTAGAGTTCTATTCATTCTTTCTACCTGCCCTGAACTTTGGGGCCTATAAGCACAATGCAATTTCCAGTCTGCCCCTGTAACCTTGGTGTTAACCTGTGAAATAAATCTGGTTCGTTGTCTGACCCTATCATAGCAGGAAATCCATACCTGGGTAGGATGTCTTCTAGCAGCTTCTTGGCCACCTTCTGAGCTGTTTCATGCTTGGTTGGGTATGATGCCTCTACCCATCCAGAAAAGGTGTCCTTCTCCTGCTGTACATTTCCTACCTTAGCCAAATTAAATTAATCTGAAACTTGACTGCTATTTTACTGTCAAATTTAATACTCCAACAATCTTAGTTTACCCTGTAAAGGATTGTTTTGCATTCTTGAGTAGGCCCTGAGCATCCCTGGTGAGCTGCTGTTAGCCACGTTTCTGTTAGTTGCCTTGGTTCTGATCTGGGCTGGGCCAAGTCTTTGTCTGTTACCTGGGTTCCTATCTGAGCTGGGTGTGGGAAGTGATGCAGCCATGGGGCAGGAGACCTCCCTCAGAAGGAGCAAGTATTCAAGCCCCTGCAATGCTGGGGAGGAGGGTGAGGTTCTATGCCCCACCTCTGTTGGCCCCCATGTTCTCTCCTGATGGCCCGTCTGCAACTGTGTCTATCTTAGGTTGTTCCTTCCCTGAGGAATCTTACCCGTCTCTGGCTAACCAGCCATCCTCCGGGGCCAAGCAGGGTGATGTGAGGTTCAGTTCTGTCTCCTTGGTAGCCTATGCTCCTATGGCCTCCACGCCCAGTACCCGCCTTTGGATCCTCTCGCCTGCTGGTAGGGCCTGGGCACTCATTACAGATCTCGGGAAACCCAGGTTTCTTCTCCAGGGAGGGCCCACCTCACACCATTGGGCAAGAGACAGATCCATGGTACCAGCCACTATGAGGCTTCAAACTCAGCATGAACAGAAAACTCAGGCATCAGCTGTGGGCAGTTGGATGGTGCCAACATAGAATGCTCAAGTGCCTACCCAAGGGGCCCTCCACACAGTGGAAGGGATTAAATCCTATTTATAGCCTCACCTTGCTCAACATAAGGTACAAGTACTATCTGAGCAAACCTTTGCCATGGAGTAATTTGCATAACATGATTACACTCTAATACAGCTTTAATTTCTCCTTCATAATCTGAATCAGTGACTCCAGGCAGAACAGTTAATCCTTTTAGGGGTGTCTCCACTCCTCCCTAAAATTAATCCTGAAGTTCCCCGTGGAACAGGTCCACAAAATTTGCTTGAAAAGTGCCTGATCCCACATTCTGACAAACTCATCTCAGAGGCGTCAGGCATTTCCTACAATCAGCATTGGCATTTTCATTTAGCTGAAAACCTTAATTTTACTCAGATTATTAAACAAGTTTTTATCATTTGGTTAACAAGCCCAGGCTGCTGCTCCACTTTTAAAAAGGCCGTAAAATTTTCCTTTGCCTGGGAGAATTGAGTGGCCAGCCTGGAGATATTCAAATGCAAATTATCACGTTCTTTCTTTAAAATGGCTAAATGGCGGAAGCCGTCTGCCTGTTTTTAAAAAAATGGCAAAGATGAGACCCAGACGCCCTCTGGGGAGTGGCGTCCATATTGGATAGCCACGTGGCTCCCTTCCCCCACATCCTTCTTGCTTTGAAGAATTCAGAGATGGTCTGGCCTCTATCCAGTACAATTAAATTTCCTAGAATATTCACTTATTTCCTTTAGCCAAATTAGACGGCTTCCTCGCAGGAATCCAAAGACCCCCGCATTACAGCCTGGCGGTAGACCCAGAGCTTTCCCTTACCTTATGCTGTGTTGAAATCCCATTCAGGCCTAGCTAGAGGAAAAAACGGTGTAGGATTCCCATCCGCTCCAGGAACCAGCCTCTGGAAGGATCCTCCCCCTCCCCTCAGCGGCAAATAGGACCTGCAAAAGCTGCTGCTCTCTCTGAGCAGGGCGGGCTCAACTCCTCCTGCAAAGCAAGAACAGGTCTCCCGGCCCTTCCAGACCTCCGCACTGAGGTCGTTGGGTCTCTCCCTCATCTCTCTGAAATGATCAATCATAATGCTTAAAGGAGTCGTCGAGTCTGTGCCATAATGTCCGTCCAGTAAGTCCACAGAATAAAACAGAAAACCACAGACAAACGAGGGCCCACAAAAACATTTGTCTTCCAACTCCATTGAAGCAAAACCGAAAGCTAGCTCAGATTTGTGAGGGGATTCCACATCCCTCCAGACAGAGGATCGGAACGTCTTCTGAGTCCTCTGGCCCGTGGTCCTCCAGTGCGTCCACCTAGACCGCTTTGGGCACAACCAGACCAGAGATGAGCTCGTACCGGGCAGAACACACAAACACACAGACACCTCTCAGATTTGTGAGGGGATTCCACGTCCCTCCAGAGTGAGGGGATTCCACGTCCCTCCAGACAGGAGGATCAGAACATCTTCTGAGTCCTCCGGCCCGTGGTCCTCCAGTGCGTCCACCTAGACCGCTTTGGGCACAACCAGACCAGAGATGAGCTCGTACCGGGCAGAACACACAAACACACAGACACCTCTCAGATTTGTGAGGGGATTCCACGTCCCTCCAGGGTGAGGGGATTCCACGTCCCTTCAGACAGGAGGATCAGAACATCTTCTGAGTCCTCCACACTGGACAGACACAGACAGACACCTATCGCGGTCAGTCAGGCCCTCTGGGTCAGGGTCCCTCATGGGTCTTGGGGATCCCGGATGAGCCCCCAAATGTTATGCCCAGATTTCATGATCCCCAAAGACCACCAGGGAGCCGAGTCCGATGCAATAGCAAAGAGCCTTTATTACAAGCCCGGGCTTGGCCCTCTGCCTCCACCGCTGCAGCGGCAGGACGCAAAGGAGGAGAAATATCCAACCACATGGCATTTTATAGGCAGGTGGGGCCAGACACAAACCACTGAGTTGGCCCATTCCGATTGGTTGGGTGAGGGCTGGGGCTAGTGACGCAAATAATCCCTAAGGCATGTGACCTGTCCTGTCCTTTGCTCTTGATTGGAGCTCAAGCGCACAGTCTTTCGCGATTGGCTAACTCAAAGGGAGGGGTTGGTCTTTGTGATTTCAAGATGGCAGCCCCCAGGCAAGTTTACATATCACAGGACCCACATGGTGGCTGCCGAGACACACAGTCCAGAATGGTAGCTGTCTTTGCAGTCCCGCTCTTCCCTTTCACCAACTGTCAGTTTTAATCACTCAAGCATCTGTTTCTGACCGGATTTTAGGTGCAGTTGGTGCTGTTTCGCTTTCAGGGAATAAAATGGGTGTTTTTTCGTGACCCAGAGCTGCTCCTTCATTAATTTCCCAAAATATTACCCTGTCCTTGGTTGGTCAGGAATCATTGTATGGTGACTACTGGGTTGGCTGGAAACCTGGAGTTTTTATCAGTCTGGTTCCCAGAATAGCAGGGCTGATGGCTCCTCTTGAGACCATAGGCTTGGCCTTTGCCTTTGTTTCCTTCTCTAAAGCTTGGAATGTAGGGTGTGGCAGGCCGTATCACCCGAGGCTACTGGAAGGGGCTGGCTTCTCTGGGGGGAAATGGCTGCTGAGGTTTGGAAGCTTAAGAGTGTTCAGGTGCAGGGTTCCTTGCCAATGTCCCCCTGCCCTGCTTCTCTCCTCAGCTTCTCAGGCACCTCCAGTCTGTGGCTACCTCTTTGTGCCCCAGCCTCAGGTGAGTGTTTGCAATTGAAAAGTCTTGTGTTCTGGGATTAAAGAGTGAAAACACAGACACAGCAAGAAGGAATCCCAGGCTGGCTTTCTCTCCCCACAGCATCGTGCTGCTTTCCCAGAGTGGCCTCATGGCCTTCAGCCGCCCTGCTGCTGCTTTACACAGTTGGATATTAAGCCTGTTGCTGAGGGATGCAGCTTTGGTGCTTCGCCTGGGCATGGATTCTGTTCTGAGGGAGCTGGCACTCCTGTAATGCAGCTTCTTCCTCTACCTCTTGGCCTGCCACCCCCTCAAACCCACGTCCTGTGTTCCTACTGTTCTCTAGGTGTTTTCTGCCCTTCCTTTTTGTAGCTTGTCTCCTCAGCTGTTCTTTGTTAATTCTGGTTGGTTGTTTTCAAATTTAGTTCTATTTCCGCCTGTCCTGGGGATGAGGTACATGATATATCTGCTTATTTGGTCTCCATATTTTATCCATTTTAGATTTTTATGCTGAATGGGTTGGGGAAGATGTGGGAGAGTTTTGAAAGATTTGAGCTGATTTATGATTAATTCGATTTTGGGTACTCTGTAAATAATCCTAATAATAAAAGAGAAACATGCAAATTTGACCTTACCTTTGCTCCTGATTGGCTATGCTACCAGCCAATCAGAAGCAGGGGCAGCACCAAGTGGTGTGAGTGCCGGGCCCCGGGGGTGGAGATGAAACGGCAGTGGCGCCGAGCGCCCAGCCCCCAGGTGCTGTGAGGAGAAGCAGTGGTAGCAGCAGAGGTGGTGGTGGTGGTGGTGGTGGCGGCAAGGAGCGCCCGGCCCACGGGCGCTGTGAGTGGAAGTGGCGGTGAGCGCTCAGCCCCTGGGGCCGGGTAGTCGCAGGCAGCCGGGCCGAGCTGAGCAGGGAGATGCCTGGGTGCCCAAGGCTGGCTTTAGGCCTTGGGCAGGCTGGGGGTGAGCCATCAGTTGGACATCTCCTGAGGGCTCCCAGTATGTGAGAGGGCCAGGTTGGGTTGAGGGACCACCCACCCCTAGTGCATGAATTTCATGCACCGGGCCCCTAGTGTAATATAATGGGGCAAAAGGGGAACAAAGAAGGCATTTAGGAAGCAGTTTTTGATAGTTTTGGAGTTGGTGAAAAGTGGTTGGTTTTGAAGTATTTGATGTTTTAGCCAGAAGCACATATCTGTGAACTAGATGAGGTCAGTTCTGAATGGTTACATGCTTGTAATATTTATTAATTTAGTGATTAAGAAGAGAAGAAACTCCCAAAGAAAACTGGGAAGGAATAGGTACTGAAGTTGGGAAAAAATAGGAGATAGTGCAAGTTCCAAAATTTTTTTTCTCCTATATATTAAAACTGCTGGAGGATATAGATTTTATCCCAATGCAGGAGTAAATCAAAAGAGGAAAGATTTGAAATCTAGGAAACAGGGAGTTCAGTATGCTTTGTTGCATTTTCTTTCTGGTAAAACATTTTCTGTCTGTAGTTAATGACTGCTTGATTTTATACTTGCTTACTTTCCTATGTCCTTATCACTGTTTTAGATCTAAATTATTAAATAGACTGCATTTTCTACCGTATATCCAAGAACACCCAGCTTTCCTCTCTTTTCTCTTCCCCACATCCCTCTCAGAGCCCTCATTCCACTTCTCCAATCTCAACTAGTTGCTCTATAGGCTACTGCGTAGATATTACCCTGGGATTTGTCTTCTCACAAGCCTGCTCATTCCCTTGTGTTGGATTCTCTGATTTCTTGGTCAGCTCTGAATAGTATTTACATGCTTGTGATAATGAAACATTGAATATTTATTTACTGGAGTGCTATGATATAACAATTAGAGAGAGCTTGGGAAAGGGGAAGGTTGATTATTGAGTTGGAGGAGGAGCATTGTATAAGAGAATTTAGCTCTCATCTTCTATATCAGGGAATTTGTATGTAATACCTAACATTGAAAAATTAAGTAATAGGAGTATGAAAAATTGGGAAGAAATATGAAGTAAAATACCAAAAGATAAGGTATATAAATGTTGAATCCCTATGTTGTACACCTGAAACTAATATCATATTATAGGTCAACTGTACTTTTAACATAAGGAAAAAGGAAATAGAAAAAGAAGCGAAAGTGGGAGGGAGGAAAGAAGTAAGAAAAGAGAAAAAGTGAGTAATTAGAAACTATGAATTGGTCTTAAAAATATGACAAGCTAGATGATGATTGAGAGGTCATGATAATAAGGATTAGCCTTTGTATTCATGACTTTAAATAAACCAGAGTGGACTCAATGGAAATTGGTTTCTGAATCCAAATAAATTCAGGCAGGGAGCCTAAAGGAAAAGCAAAAACAGAAAAGCATCTACAAGTATCTGGTCTGGTTACTGTACTGATGTCTAGTGATTACTTAGCAAATGTTAGAAAAGTCTAGATCTGAGTAATTGCAAAATATAGCTGATAACTCAAGTTTTAAAAAATAAATGATGTAAATATATGTTGGTCCCTCTCCAAAATTTTCACTAAAGTATCAGTTTCTTTTTATATCCATTTAGTTTTCTTTCCTCTTCCCTGGATGTATTATACTTTTATTAAGAGGAATACTTATTTTTGTTATATGTCCAGGATGGTATATGTGGAAATTCTAATTTATTTTTGTGTTTAGCTTATAATATTTTCAACTGACATACTTTAATTTTCAAAAAGTACAATTATTATGTGTCCCTACTTAGGAATCTGCATTTACTTTACTATTTACACATTTTAAAAGTTGATAATTTGCTTTGTCTCCATTAACTATATAGTAATTTATCCCAATATATTTTCATTGCAGAATATATTAAAATATATAGTATTAGTGTTTTATAACATATATAGTATGTCAGTTCTCAGTCAATTTGCTATATTTTTTGCTTATTATCTACCATTATTTATTAATACAATTATGTGTATTTTTATCAATCTAAACATTTTTTTTAGTATAGGAAGTAATATGTTGTTTTGCCTGTGAAATTATTCCCATCAGGATTACAGTATATTTTTGCATCAACAAAAACCCTTTTCCCCTAAAAACACATTTTAAAATTACTTTCAGTACATGAATTAGGAAAATCAAATTGGAATTTTCTTATATACATGCTTGTCTTATATCCTGGGAAAAATGGGAAACCCCATTGGATGGGTCTAAAGAAATATCCTTGTAATGGTAAATTGAGAATTGCAGATGGGCTGATTATTATTTCATAATATCACATTATTCATAATTAGTCCAATATATATCTGCTACTTAGGTAGCTTTATAAATTTTGAGAAACTAATTTATAGGTGTGTTACTGGCATAACAATTTTAGTTCAAGGAATAACTCAGTATTAATAAAGTTTAAATGACTTTATTATCAGTAGAGATATTGATGGAATGATTTTCCTACAATTAAAATTATGTATTCTTGGATAAGCCAGTCATGCATTTATTTTAGTAGTGGAAAAAATAGAAATTATGCAAACCTGGAAATACAGGTTTGCATATTATGAGTCTGTTCTAATCTGGGTTTTTTTTTAAGAGATTGTGAAGTATTCAAAATATAGTACTTTGCTTTCATTTCTTCATTGTCTAACTCAAAATGAAAACAAAAACACACCAAACTATTGTTTTTATGTGAAACCAGAGTAATTGGTTTTAATTCACAGTTACTGATGTAAATTGTTATATCATTATGAATCTTCTATATTAAAATTTCATTTTTTTCTATTTGACTTAGAGTGTTGGCCACACAATGCAATAAACACTTCATATATTATAGAAATGTACACTTGCAACATCTATGATCCTGTTAACCAGTGTCACTCCAATTAATGTAATAAAATACACTTTTATTTAAATCTAGATCTTTCTAAATAATTTTATTCAATTAAATAACTGAATTGTTTTAGCATGTTTTGCAACCTGAAATGTTCTTTGCTTTTAGTGGCATTGTTGGAAATAGTGCAACTACATTGTTGACTACCATTGAAGAAATGCATTTGCTAAGCAAAAAAATATTCTTCAGTAGCTTGAGTCTTCATGCAAGTAAATTAATGGACAAGGTATGTTTGCAAAATACAATTCTTAAACTATTTGAATGTGTATCTTTCACATTTGATGTTTTGCTGTTTTTACATTAGTATTTTTTTCCTCTCATTCCATAAAATGTTTTCTTGAGTTCTTCCTATGAATAACAAAATTCATTTTGAGGTACTTCCTGGAGCTAGGTTTATAGCCTGTGTTCCTGGAACAGCATAACATTGAGTCATAATTGGAGATAGGAATTTAAGCCCTAGTTTCACTACCATTTTTCTATAACCAAAATTTTGTAACTAAATCAAACTTACTGTATTTAGGTTAGGGCTAAAATGACATACAAATTAGAAAACTGGATCTCTTACTTATTTTTTTTTAATCAGCTTATTGTATTTTTATTCTCTGATGGCCCAGGTTTGTCTTTATGAAATGTATGCTCCTTTGAATTTAGTACTGTAATTAATTATGGAAATAAACTTGATAATAACCCATTCCCCAAGAAATAAAAATAAATAAATAATAACAACAGAAACCTGAAAGAATCCTATGAGAACTGATATTTTAAATTGAGCAGTGTGTTGTGATAGGACTTAAAGGAATGGGTTTATAGTGATTAAATATTTTTCTTTTATTATTAAGGTCTAAAAGTTTTCAAGGATGCATTACAGTCACTATGCTAGCTTCTTCTCCTTTTTAACTATGCTGTTGTATCTAACAGCCTGGTCATGTTAGGCACAGGTTTTGTAGTATATGACAGTCAGTAGCAATCCAGTCTAGAGTATCTTATCAATTTTTACATTCCTGAATACAGAGAAGCCTTAATAGGAGTTTTCTTTCTGACCTCAATGCATGACTCAAATTCTTTTGGAAAAGCAACATGAATTTGTAGAACTGGAATATTTATCTTATACTTTTGACTGTTTTATATATTTCTGTTTGCACAAAGAGTTTAATAACAATTCTGGTTATGTATATACTAGAGGCCCAGTACACGAAATTCATGCATATGGAGGGAGGTGGGGGGTGTCCCTCAGCCCAGCCTGCATCCTCTCCAATCTGGGACCCCTCGAGGGCAGTTGGACATCCTTCTCACAATCCAGGACTGCTGGCTCCAAACTGCTTGCCTGCCTGCCTCCCTCATTGCCCCTAACCGCTTCTGTCTTTCCAGCCTGATCACCCCTTAACCACTACCCTGCCAGCCTAATTGATGTCTAACTGCTCCCTACTAGCCTGTTTGCCCCAACTTCTCTCCTCTGCCAGCCTGGGCACCCCTAACTGCCCTCCCCTGCAGGCTTAATCTCCCACAACTGCCCTCCCTTGCAGGCCTGACCCCTCCCAACTGCCCTCCCCTGCTAGCCTGATTGCCCACAACTGCCCTCCCTTGCAGGCCTGGAACCTCCCAACGGCCCTCCCCTGCTGGCCATCTTGTGGTGGCCATCTTGGGTCCACATGGGGGCAGCCCGCTTGTGTGTTGGAGTGATGGTCAATCTGCATATTACTCTTTTATTGGATAGGATAGAGGCCTGGTGCATGGGTGGAGGCCAGCTGGTTTGCCCTGAAGGGTGTCCCAGATCAAGATGGGGGTGTGGGGTAGCCTCGGCGAGGGGCCTGTGGTGGTTTGCAGGCCGGCTATGCCCCCCAGTGACCCAAGCAGAGGCCTTGGGATCTGGGATTAATTTATGTTCTACAATTGAAACTTTGTAGCCTGGAGTGGAGCCAAACCTTCTGCTTGTTCCGTGGAGATAGCCATTTTTGTTTGTGTTTATTTAAATTTTATAGTTGGAACTTTCTAGCCTAGAGTGGAGGCATAGGTGCTAGGGCTGCAGAAGCTTGGCTTCCTCCATTGCCCAGGCAACCCTAGCCTCTGCTCTCTCCAGCTCCATGGCTGCTGCCATTTCTTTTGGACTTATGTATCTTCTATAATTGAAACTTTGTATCATTGAGTGGAGGCCTAGATTGGCAAGGGCAGGCGGAAAGCTTGGCTTCTTCCATTGCCGGGGAAACCTAAGACTCCCTCCTGCTCTTGGTTGGGGTTTATTTGCTCCTGATTGGCTGGTGGGTGTGGCTTGATCAGAGGTACAGTCAATTTGCATATTACTCTTTTATTAGGATATTTATAGGCATTTTTATTTCGATACCGCTTTAAAGAATTATTTATATATGATAAAACCTTTGAACATGAATAAGTGTGCTAGCTGATGAGAATTCTGAATCAAATAATCAAGGTCTATTGGCCTCAAATTGCTTCTCCTTGAGCAGAAAATAGTCCAATAAATTAATGATTACTACAGAATCACAGATTTTTTGAAAGGTGTCTGTTCAAGGTCTGTTAACATATTAAGAGGAATATCTTATCTAATAAAAGAGTAATACGCAGATTGACCATCACAAAGATCCTGCCCCCATGTGGACACAAGATGGCCACCACAAGATGCCCAGCAGGGCAGGGCCATTTGGAGGATCCAGGCCTGCAAGAGAGACAGTTGTGGGCGATCAGGCCAGCAGGGAAGGGCAGTTGGGAGGGACCAGGCCTGCAATCAAGGGCAGTTGGGGTCAATCAAGCCTACAGGTGAGGGTAGTTAGGCGGTGATCAGGCTGGCAGGCAGAAGCAGTTAGGGTCAATCAGGGAGGCAGGCAGGTGAGCTGTTTGGAGCCAGCAGTCCTGGATTGTCAGAAGGATGTCTGACTGCCCATTTAGGCCCAGTAGGATTGGGCCTAAACGGGCAGTTGGACATCCCTCGAGGGGTCCCAGATTGGAGAGGATGCAGGCTGAGCTGAGGGACACCCCGTGCATGAATTTCATGCACCGGGCCTCTAGTACCTTCATATACTCCTTTGCAGAGAGGAGCTTTACTGAGAGGGACATACAAGAATTGAACTTTGAAGGTCATGAGTCATTTTGATAGGTGAAGAGGTGACTGGGTATAGAATAGTGGTCCACAAACCGCGGCTTGTGAGCCACATGTGGTTCACGAGTTGCAGTTTGCCGCTCTCTTGACTAATAAGTTTGCAGAACACTGGGATAGGGGCTTAATCACAAGAAACAACAGCCTGTAATTATTGGAATAGCGAATCTAGGTTAGTGGTTGGCAAACTCATTAGTCAACAGAGTGGCAAACCATGGTGGCTCACAAGCCACAGTTTGCCGACCATTGGTCTGGGTCATCCTGAGTAGAGGAAATAAATGGAACACACAAGAACACAAGCTTTGAGTCACAAATAATTTTTTTTTTAAGTAAAAAATAATCACTTAGAAATTAGCATGGCATATAATTAGGAGAAAGGCCAAGTTGCAAATTGGAAAATAATGAAGTAATTTTAATGGAAATATATGCTCTAAGGCTTCTAGGAAGTGGCTTGAAGGATAGATTCTTGAAAGGTAAATATAAATTTTCCAAACTTGGTGACTGACTGAATGTTAGTTAATTATAGAGAGAGGTAAAAAATAATTTCTAAATTTGCCAATTGGGAATATTGATATTGATCATAAGTATTTAGAATACAGAGGGTAAGAAAACTGTATGAACAGGTTGGAAATAGCAGAGTTAGAGAACCTAAAAAGAAGCAAAAATAATGGGGAAAAAAAAAGATTTGACCTCGTGAACAGCCCACCCTTGTCTGAGGAGCAGCGCTTGCATGAACAATCCACCCCCATCCAAGGAGCAGCAGCTACTTGAGCACCCACTCCTGTACAAGGAGGAGCATCCCTGGGAGCAAACTGCCCCTTTCCAAGGAGCAGTAGACTCGTGAGCAGCCTGCCCTCATCCGAGGAGAGGAATTCCCGGAAGCAGCCCGCCCTGATCCAAGGAGCAGCAGTTTGTGAACAGCCCACCCTTGTCCTAGGAGCAGCAGCTGCACCCATCTTAGGATCAGCAGCCCTCTGAGCAGTCTGTGGAGCAGCAGCCACGCGCAGCCCATCCCGGTCCGAGGAGTAGCAGCTGTGAGAGCAGTCTCCTCCAACCAACCGAGGAGCCACCACTACTGTGAACAGCGCTCACAAGAGGCACCACTGCCACCCAAGGGGCAGCCCCTGCTCGACTTGACACCCTGGTGAGAACAAAAATGGGCAGACAAACCCCCAAAGGAAAGAAAAGGAGGAAGTACCATAAAGGCAGCTAAGTGAAACAGAGTCATACAATATGTCAGAAAAGGAATTTAGAATCAGACAATTCATAAACCGGATGGATGAAAAAAATCAACTTATGTAAGAATCAAGAAGAAATTAAGAGTGATATAGCTGCAATAAAAAAACACCATAGAAAGTTTCAACAGTAGACTAGGAGAAGTGGAGGATCAAATTAGCGAATTAGAAGACAGGGAAGTAGAACACTCCCAAACAGAACTACTATTGCAGGAAAAAATGGAAAGACAGGAGAGACTAATGGAGCTTTGGAACAATGTGAAATGAAGCAACATATGAATAATAGAGGTACGAGAACAAAACAAAGAACGAGGATTAGAAAACCTATTTGAAGAATTAATATCAGAAAACTACCCTGAAGTGGAGAAGAAAAAAGTCACACAAGCACAGAGAATCCCAAGCAAGATGAACTCGAAAAGATCCACACAGACACACCCTAATTATGATGGCAAACCTTCAGACCAAAGAGAGAATCTTAAAGGCTGTAATAGAGAGACAGAAAGTTACATAGAAAGGAATCTCCCATTAGATTATCATATGATTTCTCAACAGAAACACATCAGGCTATAAAAGAATGGAAGTAAATTTAAAAAGTGAGGCAAAGCAAGGGACTGAATTCAGGAATACTTTATCCAGCAAATCTCATTCAAAACTGAAGGGGAATTAAGGAGATTGGTAGACAAAAAAAGGCTAAGTGAGTTTATCACTACTAAGCCAGCAATGTGAGAAATGCTTAAGGGACTGTTGTAAAAAGGAGAAATAAAAAGGGAAGAAGGAACACAGCCACAAAAAATAAAAATGGTTACAAACAAGTACTTATCAATAATAACTTTAAACATAAATGGACTCAGTGCTTCAGTCAAAAGACATCAAGTGGCTAAATGAATAAAACAACAACAAAAACATGACCCATATGAATGGATGGAAAAAATATCTTTCAGACAAATGGTAATGAAAAAGAAGCTGGGGTAGCAATACTTACACCCTACAAATTAGGCCATAACAAGAGATAAGGAAGGACACTTCATAATACTAAAGGGATCGATATAACAAGAGGATATAACCCTGATAAACATATATACACCCAATGCAGGAGCATGCAAATACACACACACACACACACACGCACACACACACACACACACACACACTCCTGGAAGTTATCAAGGGAGAGATCTACAACAATTCAGTCACAGTAGGGAACTTTAATTCACCACTGACATCACTAGATAAATCCTCTAGACAAATCAGCAAAAAAATAGCAATCCTAAATAACTCATTAGATCAGTTGGAGACAATTGACATATTCAGAATATTTTGCCCCAAAGCCATAGAATATATGTTCTTCTCAAGTGGACATGGGACATTTTCAGTTAGACCACATTGGGTCACAAGCAAAATCTGTCCAAATTCAAGAAGATTGAAATAATATCAAGCATCTTCTCAAACCACAATGGGATAATATTATAAATAAACTACAATAAAAACAGTAAAAAAATTCAAACACTCAGAAGCAGAATAGCATGCTATTAAACAATAATTGAGTTACCAAAGAGATCAAAGAAGAAATTAAAAACCTGCTGGAAACAAATTACAATGAAAACATGACAATCTAAGATCTCTGGGAAACAATGAAAGCAGTCCTGTAACTCTGCAACTTAAAGATTTAGAAAGAGAGAAAGAAAAAAAGCTCAGAATGTACAGAAGGAAGGAGATAATAAAGTTTATAGCAGAAATAAAAGATCAGTGAAACCAAGAGCTGGTTCTTTGGAAGGATAAACAAGATTGATTAACCTCTAGTCAGGCTCACCAAGAAGCAGAGAGAGAGGAATCAAATAAAATCAGAAATGAAAGAGGTGAAATAACAGTAAACCCCAGAGAAAAACAAGGGGTTGTTAAAAAATACTATGATCAACTCTGTCCAACAAACTAGACAACCTGGAGAAAATGGACATAGTCCTAGGAAAATACAGCCTTCCAAAACTCAATCAGGAAGAATCTAAACATCTCAACAGGCTGATAAGTTTGGAAGAAATGGAAGCAGTCATCAAAAAGCTTCCTGCAAACAAAAGCCCGGACCACACGGCCTCACAGGGCGTTTTACCAAACATCCAAAGAGGAGCTGAAACCTGTCCTCCTCAGCCTGTTCCAGAACATTCAAGAGGAAGGAACACTTCCAAGCTCATTTTATGAAGCCAGCATCACCGTAACACCAAAACCAGATAGAGACAACACATTGAAAGAGAATTATAGGCCAATATCCTTGATGAACATAGATGCTAAAATCCTCAACAAAATTCTGTCAAATTGGATTCAGCATTACATTAGAAAGATTATACACTGTGACCAAGTAGGATTTACCCCGGTGATGCAAGGATGGTACAATATCCGCAAGTCAATAAACCTGATACATCACATAAAGAAATTGAGTAAGAAAAATCACATAGTAATATCAAGCAATTCAGAAAAAAATATTTCACAAAATCCAACGCCCTTTCTTGATAAAAACACTCAACAAGGTGGGAATAGAAGGATCATACCTCAACATAATAAAAGCCTTATATTACATACCCAGCCGACATCACACTCAATGGGCAAAAATTAAAACCATTTTCTCTAAGAACAGGAATAATAAAGGGATGCCCTCTCTCACTACTCCTGTTCAACATAATACTGGAAGTATTGCACATTGAGATCAGACAAGAAGAAGAAATAAAAGACATCCAAATTGGAAAAGAGGAACTAAAACTCTCCTTATTCACAGATGACATGATACTGTATATAGAAAACCCTAAAGATTCCATCAAAAATTATTAGACTTAATAAATGAATTCGGCAATGTAGCAGATACAAAATTAATTCAACAACTCTATGGCATTTCTATATACCAAAAGTGAACTTACAGAAAGAGAGACTAAAAAAAATCCCATTTACCATCACACCAAAAAAATTAAGATAACTAGGAATAAACTTAACTAAGGAGGTAGAAGACCTGTACTCAGAAAACTACAGGACACTGTAGAAAGAGATAGAGAAAGACATAAATAGGTGGAAGAACATACCATGTTCATGGATTGGTAGAATCAACATCATTAAAATGTCCATACTACCTAAAGCAATCTATACATTCAATGCACTTTCCATCAAAATACTAATGGCATTTTTCTTTCTTTTAATATTTTAATTTTTATTGTTCGGTTTATTAATTACATTGCTGGTGAGCATGCGGAGAAAATGGAACCCCAGTACGCTGCTGGTGGGAATGCATACTGGTGCAGCCACTGTGGAAAACAGTTTGGAGTTTCCTCAAAAATCTAAAAATGGAACTCCTTTTTGACCCAGTGGTCTCACTTCTTGGAATATATCACAAGAAACTAGAAACACCAATCAGAAAGGATATATGCACACCTACGTTCATAGCAGCACAATTCACCATAGCTAAGATATGGGAGCTTCCTAGGTGCCCATTAGCAGATGAGTGCATTAAAAAAACTGTGGTACATCTACACAGTGGAATACTATGCTGGGGTAAAATAGAAGGAATTACCATTTGCAACAGCATGGATGGAATTGGAGAGCATTAGACTAAGTGAAATGAACCAATCAGGAAAAGGTAAATATTACATGATCTCAGTTATTTATAGAAAATAATGAACAACATTAGCTGATGAACAAAAAACAATCCACAGACAGAGAAGCATCTTTCAGGCCTTCAAATCTCAGAGGGAAGATAGAGGAGGGTGGGGGTAAAGGGGAGAGATAATTCAAAGGGCTTGTATCCATGCATATAAGCCTAACCAATCAATGGACACAGACAATAGGGGGTGAGGGCATTAATGAGAGGGTGGTTTCATGGGCAATAGGGAGATAAGGACACATAGATAATACTTTAATCAAAAAAATAAAATAAATAAATTTAAGCTGGTAGAAGAATGACTTAATGAACTTGAAGATAGTTCAAAGGAAATTTCAAGTCTGAGGAATCATTTGAAAGTACAGAGCCTAATTGACCTGTGGTATACTATTAATCAGACCTGCTTGCATATTGTGGAAATGTTAGAAAAAGAAGAGAAAAAGGTGAAGAGAGAGTATCTGATGGAATAATAGCTAAAAAATTTCCATGTTTGATTAAAGACATGAGTAAAGTAATCCAATAACTCAAGGATCTCTAAATAAGATTAATTCAGATAGACCCATGTATACTATGTAATAAAGATGTATTATGCAAATTGACCTGCACACACTTGCACAAATGGCTACCCCCATATGGTCAAAGGTGGCCACCACAAGATGGCAGGCAGCAGAGGGTAGTTGTGGACAATCAGGCAAGCAGGGTAGGAGAGGTGTGGGTGACCAGGCCAGCAGGGGAGGACATTTGCGGGTGATCAGGCCAGCAGGGGAGGGCAGTTGGGGGCAACAGGGCCTGCATGGGAGGGAGGGCAGTTGGTGGGTGACCTGGCCTGCATGGGAGGACAATTGGAGGGGATCAGGCTTGCAGGAGAGGGCAGTTGGGGGTGACCTGGCCTGCAGGGGAGGGCAGTTGGGGGTGATAGGGCTTGCAAAGGAGGCAGGGCAGTTCGGGGGACATGTTTCCAGGGGAGGGCAGTTGGGGGCCACCAGGTCTGCAGAGGAGGGCAGTTAGGGGGATCAGGCTTGCATGGGAGGGCAGTTATGGAAGAACAGGCCTGCAGGGGAGGACAGATGGGGGTGACAAGGCCAATAGGGGAGGGCAGTTAGGGGTGACTGGGCTGGCAGGGGAGGGCAGTTGGGAGGGACCAGGCCTGTAAGGGAGGGTAGTTAGGGTTGACCTGGCTGGCAGAGGAGGGAAGTTAGGGGGACCAGGCCTGCAGAGGAGGCAGTTGGGAGGTTTAAGGCCTGCAGGGAAGGGCAGTTAAGGGGGGAATTAGGCTTCCGGGAAACGGCAGTTGGGGGGGCCCAGGCCTCCAGAGGAGGACAGTTGGAGAGGACCAGGTCAGCAGGGGACAGTTAGGGGTGACCAGGTCATCAGGGGAGGTCAATTAAGGGTGACCAGGCCAGCAGGGGATGACAGAGGCCACCAGGCCTGCAGGGGAGGGCAATTGGAGCCGGGCGGGGGGGGGGGGGGGGCGAGGGGAACCAGGTCTTCAGGGGAGGTCAGTTGTAGGGAACCAGTCCTACAGGGGAAGGTTGTTGGGGACACCCAGGCCAGCAGGGGAGGGCATTTGGGACTAACCAGGCCTTCAAGGGAGGGCATTTGGGGGGATCAGGCTGGCAAGGGAGGGCACTTAGGGGTGACTGGGCCAACAGGGGAGGCAATTGGGGGCAACCAAACTGGCAGGGGAAGTAAGTAAGGGGCAATCAGGCTGGCAGGGGAGCAGTTAGGTGATGATTAGGCTGGCGGGGGAGTGGTTAGGGGGTGATCAGGCTGGCAGGTAGAAGCAGTTAGGGGCAATCAGGCAGGCAGGCAGATGAACAGTTTGAACCCAGCAGTCCTGGATTGTGAGAGGGATGTCCGACTGCCCGTTGGGAATCCCTCGAGGGGGTCCCAGATTGAAGATGGTGCCAGCTGGGCTGAGGGACACTCCCCCCCCCCCTCCATGAATTTCGTGCACTGGGCCTCTAGTATCTTTATAAAGTTTTAATACATTATATTAGAGGTTGTAGTGGTACTGTTTTACCCATAGCATCTAATGAATTGATGTGAATTTACTTCTTGTTGGAAGAACTTTTCATTTCCAATATAAATTACCAATTCCATTAAATGAAACTCTAATTTCTAGACTCGATATAGAATGTAGTTGCTAAAACTATTAAAAAGGCCAACTTCTTATTGATGAATGCACCATGGCATCCAATTATGCTAAAGCGCTATAGACAGATTACTAATAAACATTATGAACTTGAATGTTGCATTTTGTGGGAAAGTTCTCCTTCTCAGAGGGGATTCTTGACAATGTGTCAGTATCGTGCCACATGCTATGTGATCGGCCATACTACAAACGAGTTTAAAGTACTGTGATGTTTGGAGATGTTTCAGAAAGCTGTCTCTTAAAACAAATATGAGATCAGAGGATTCTACTTATTGTGAATAGTTAGTAAAACATGGAGATGGCAAACTTGATAGCAGTTTTCATTTAGGAATGGATAGTACTGAAATTCCCTATGAAATGATTGGTAATGGATCTATTATAGAAGCTACCTTTGGAAATAGTAAATCTATACATAATATTAAAAATATATCTAAATGTGTGATTCTTTGTCCAAAAAATGTTCAAAAAATAAATGAAAAAAATTGGATATATATTCAATGCAGATTTTCTTTTCTAATTTTAATCTTTATTGTTCAGTTTATTAATTACATTGTTCTCCCCTTTTTTCCCACTATAGCTCCCCTCCACCCGGTACCCATCTCACTCTCTGCCCTCACCTCCCCCCACCCCCCCCCCCCCCCCCACTGACCTCTCTCATGGTTGCATGATTTTGGTCCAGTCTCTTGCTGCACTTCCCACACCCCTTTTCTCCCCAAGAATTGTCAGTCCATTCCCTCTCTATGTCTGTAATTCTGTTACATTCACCAGTTTATCCTGTTCATCAGATTATTAATTCACTTGACTTTTATATTCATTTGTTGATAGCTATGTATTTGTTGTTCATAGTTTATATTTTTATCTTTTTCTTCTTCCTCTTCTTAAAGAATATCTTTCAGCATTTCATATAATATTGGTTTGGTGGTGATGAACTCCTTTAGCTTTTTATTATCTGAGAAGCACTTTATCTAACCTTCAATTCTGAATGATAGCTTTGCTGGATAGAGTAATCTTGGTTGTAGATTCTTGCTATTCATCACTTTGAATATTTCTTGCCACTCCCGTCTGGCCTGCATCGTTTCTGTTGAGAAATCCGCTGACAATCGTATGGGTGCTCCCTTATAGGTACCTAACTTTTTCTCTTGCTGCTTTTAATATTCTCTTTGTCTTTTGCTCTTGGCATTTTAATTATGATGTGCCTTGGTGTGGTCCTCTTAGGGTTCCTATATATTGGGGTTCGGTGCACTTCTTGGACTCCTAAGTCAATTTCTTTCACCAGGTGTGGGAAGTTTTCAGTCACTATTTCTTCAAATAGGTTTTCATTCTCTTGGTCTCTCTCTTTTTCTGGCACCCCTATAATTCGGACGTTGGTATGCTTGAGGTTGTCCCAGAGGCCCCTTACACTATCTTCAATTTTTTGGATTCTTTTGGCTTCTTGCTTTTTCAGCTGAGTGGATTTTCCCTCTTTGTATTTCAAATCTTTAACTTGGTTCTTGGGGTGCTCCAGAGCACTTTTAGGTCTTTGTATAATATTTTCTTTTTCAGTCAGTGTATGCTTAATTTCTGGGTGGTCCTTTTTCATATCCTTGAGGGTCTCATTCATATCCTTGTAGGTCTTGTTCATTTTCTCATAGGTTTTGTTTATTTCCTTGTAGGTCTCAGCCTTTTCTAGGAGCCTCTTGAGAAGCCCTATAACCGTGGTTTTGAATTCTATGTCCAGTCGTTTTTTTTCCTCCATTTCTTTCACATCTGATTTCTTTCCATGTCTCTGCATGGTGGCTGCTCTCCTGAGTTCGTTGATTAGCTTTGTGTGGTAGACGTCCTACAAGGAACAGTGGCTCAGCCTCCCCAGTTACTTGAGGTGGATATGGGTTGCACAGTCTTGTTGAAGTTAATCCTAGTTAACACTAGGAGGATTGACCTCCAGGCCAATTGTCTGTGACGTTCAGCTGTGCTCAGGTAGGATTGGCCGAGTCTCCGTGCCAAGCAGGCAGCGTCAGTTCCACCCTATGCAGCCCCAGGGTCTCTGTGCCGGGTGGCAATGGCTGCCAGCACCCCTTGAGAGAGAGCTGCTGCCGAGCTCCACCCGCTGCTGGACAATTCAGCCTCTTCCCCAAATGAGTCTGCACACCCAATGTCTCAACCAGGGTCGCAAAACAATGCAGTCTGGTGGTTTCCCAAACAAGAGAGTAAGTCACTAGTGCTCTCAAGTTCACGCACACTTCGCACAAGCTCGCCCTCTCCACAAGCTTGCAGACCCTTGCAGCACCCGATTTTCGGCGTGCCCTCCCACTGTCCAGTTTTTACCCTGTATGATTGTGGGTTCCCTGGACTTCTCCCGGAGCTGGGGAGTCAGTGCAGTGGGACGTCTTTGTCTCCCCCGGTTTGAGAAAACTGGCCGGTTTTCAGCCGCCCGCCCTCTCCACTGGCGTGCGCACTCCTCCAATCCTCTCTCCGCGCGTATCTTCAACACTGTCCTCAGCCACTCCTCCGAGTCATAGTGTCTTATCTTCACTTTCATTTGTGGAATTTTCACTCGGTCAGCTTTCCGGTGATTCTGGATAGTGTTTGTTCCTTCATTAAGTTGTAGTTTTAAAATTTCTGTGTATGGCAGCAAGATAGGTGTTTACCTATGCCGCCATCTTGGTTTCCCTCAATGCAGATTTTCACATGTATTTAAGTGATGATTCCCTTGATTCAACAGATAATGGTGAAAAGGAAAATTTTCCCATCGAATTTCTTAATAGTATTAATCCTTCAGGAATGCCGTGTCATTAATTAAAATGAAAGTAGGTGCAATCATCATGCTACTGACAAATCTTAATAGTAAATGGGGTCTTTGAAATGGTACTAGCTTTATTATCAAAAGACTGCGATCTAACATAATTAAAGTTGAAGTTTTAACAGGATCTGCAGAAGATGTTCTGATTCCAAGAATTGATTTGTCCCCATCTGACACTAGCCTCCCATTTAAATTAGTTCAAAGACAGTTTCCTGTGATACCAGCATTTGCAATGACTAATAAATCACAAGGACAAACTCTATACAAAGTAGGGATATTCCTATCTGAACCCATTTTCGCACATGGCCAGTTATATGTTGCTTTTTCTTGAGTTTGAAGAGTGTGTGATGTTAAAGTTGTAAATACTTTATCCCAGGGGAAATTAATAAAACACTCTGAAAGTCTTTTCACTCTTCATGTGGTACACGGGGTGATATTAGAATAAGTTTAATCAATTTATTAGTCATTGTTTGTATAGTGTTGTTTTTACATCATGTCTTTGTTGTTTTTATAACATGTCTTTGCTGTTGATCTATTGTGTTGTGGTTGTTTATTAATAAATATATATTTTTTCATATATATTTTATTAATTTCTTTCATTTCTGACACTTCCATTATAAAGGTCAAATAGCAATATTAAAATATTTTCTGTAATTAATTCCCTTTTAATGTGCAAGAATTGCATGCACTGTGCCACTAGTACTAGTATCAATATAAGATAGACATTTTCTACACTTTTTCTTTTTTACTATAATAATAGTACAATTCTAATTTAAAAGGATAGAGTGTGTCTTAAATGAAATCTATATTAATAGTAGTCAGGATTAATTTGTCCAGACTTTGGGAATAAAAACCTAAATGGTCCTTTAAACAAACTGTGATTTAAATCTAGGATATAGTTAATGTTTAGACTTTCTTTTTAGTGTTTAAAGTATTGTACATGGGTCAGCAGCTAGGGCATCATCTTGGAGCTTATTAGACATGCAAAAATGTCAAATTCCAGCCCTAACTCGGAATATGAGTTTAACAAGATTTCTTGGCTATTCATATGTAACTTAGGGTTCAAGAAGTGCTATTCCAACTGTGAGTTAAACCTTATGACTTACAGATTATTCTTCCAGGAAAACACACAAAAACATTTGTGCTTGGCATGTGTGTCCAGCTTCAGGTTAACCTTTAGGTAAGATTTCTGAGAGTTAAAGGAAAATCATGACAAAAGTAGAGGTAAAGTTCAAACAGAGAAAGAAGGAGCTATTTATTTGTAGGGCAAAGGTTTAGATTTTCTTCAACATTATTTTCCACCAGTGTGTAAAATTTTTATCATTAGCTGGTGTCCTGGCCCAAGTAGCAGTGATAATGTTAACACCTCTTTCTCCCTCATGTCACTCTGAATGATGCTCATCTGCTACTCACTTGCTGGTGCTGACTGGTTTTCAAGGAAAGTAGAGTGTAAAGAAGTTGGTATTTGCTGCATGCCTTAAAACTTCTACAAATTTCTGTATTGCGATTATTGTCATACACGAAGTTGATAGAATTTGTTTTTAACAGTTGGTACCACTTCTTATAGTCCTCTAAATCACAAAACCCACTTAATTCTAGTGTTTGATCTCCACAGTGCTATATGTAGATACACAAGGTCAGAATGAAATAAGCATAGGAATGGGAAGGATATCAAGAAATAGACTTGTGTTGTATAAAGATTAACCATTAGAAATTAATTTCACTTAATTAAATGAAATTACATTGAAGTGATGGAAGGATAGTAATAAATATGTATTGTTGCCTTTTTATTGAATTTATTGAGGTGACACTGGTTAACAAAATTAGACAGGTTTCAGGCGCACAATTCCCCAGCACATAATCTGTACACAGTACTGTGTGTTCACCACCACAAGTCGAATTTTCTCCCATCACCATTTATCCCCACTGTAACCTCTTCTTCCCATGCCCTCCCTGGCAGTCACCATACTATTGCTCATGTCCATGGTTTTTTTCTCCTCCTTCTGTTGTCTCTACAAAAGAATTACAAAGTCATAGATCTTGTTTATCTAATAACTGCCATACTTTTACTTTGCTTAACAGTATGATTCTGGGATGCTGGGAGGAGGTCAGTGGGGGGACAGGGAGGAGACATATGTACTACTATTTGTAATACTTTAAACAATAAAAAAAAATTTTAACTGGAAAAAAAAGATGCTATTAAGAAACAGAAAATGGAAAACTTATCAGAGCACAGTTTAAAGTGTTAATTGGAAAAAATAAAACTGTTACACTCTACTGAAAAATAAAAAAGTATGATTCTGGCCTGTTGCTATCTGAGAGATGGGTGTAATATCATCTCATAGAATGGCAGTTGTTGAATGAATTGATGTCAAGTAGTACCCATTTGTAGTATTTACCACTAGGGGCCTAATGCATGAATACATGCATCTTGTAAGGAACTATGGGCCATGAGGCTGCTGTGGGTGTAGGGGCAGGTCTTGGCCCGTCCTCCATGCCCCTGCCTGGCCCCTCCTGCTGTGGTCCCCAGCCCCCTGGTAGTTCCGCTTTTGCCACCGCTGCTCCTATGCACTGATGGCGCTTGCACCCGTTGATGGTGCAGATCGATTGGGACTGGTGCCTGCTGCCCCGATCACCCCTCAGGAGCAGGGGGAGGTGGAGAAGCCTTCACTCAACGCCTGTAGCCAGCACTGGAGTTGTCACTTGCACCTGGTGCCTGCAGTGAGTGCAGATGTTGGCTCTGGTGCCGTCAGTGGGTGTAAGCGGGGTGGCTCCAGCAGCAAGTGTGAGCGCTGGGCAGGACAGTGGCCACCATAGGCTCACCGCAGTGACAGTGACCACTTTAGTCTGGCGCTCCCGCTCACCTGTTCCACCATCCGGTCATGGCTGATGCTGCCATGTTCTGTGCTCTGCCACCTGCTGCCAACGTCCACCATGTTCTGTGTGCATCGCCCTGGTGATCAGCACACATCATAGTGATCGGTTGTTCGGTTGTTCTGCTGTTGCGTCTATTGCATATTAGGGTCTTATATATATACCAGGGGCCCGGGGCATGAAATTCGTGCACTGGGGGTGGGTGTTCCTCAACCCAACCTGCCTCCTCTCACATACTGGGAGCCCTCAGGGGATGTCCAGCTGATGGCTCACCCCCAGCCTGCCCAAAGCCATCATCACCCTGCTCAGCTCAGCCCCGGCTGCCTGAGACCACCCGGCCCCGGGGCTGGGCGCTCGCCGCCACTTCCACTCACAGTGCCCAGGGGCCGGATGCGCCCTGCCGCCGCCATTACCGCTGCTGTTGCTGCCGCTTCCCCTCACAGCACCTGGGGGCAGGGCGCTCGTCGCCACCGCGTTTCATCTCCACCCCCAGGGCCAGCGTTCGTGCCACTTGGCCCCGCCCCCGCTCCTGATTGGCTGGTAGCATAGCCAATCAGGAGCTAAGGTACGGTCAAATTTGCATGTTTCTTTTTTATTATATAGGATAGATTAGCGCTGGTTATGACAGGTTATGACTTTTGCTTAAATTTGCACAGCTTTTAAAGACCTTAATTTAAGGGGATAAAAAAAAAAAAGATTTCAGCTTTCCCACATCTGTGCATAAGATTTTTATCATTGGTCTTGTTTTGATTAGAAATTTAAAAATTTTTAAATGAATTTTTGTTTCTAAAAGCCACTATGTTGTCGTTTATGATTAAAAAGAGAAAATTACACATTAAACATCTAGGATCTTAATGATGTAGTATTTGTAGTTATACTAAAGTTCTATACCCAATCTAGCTTTCCTGGAGGATTTAGTAAATTCTTGTTTTTTTTCTTTCTATTTTCTTTTTATGAAAGGTATTGTGAAACTGAGACACTCACATTTCCTCTGGTGTATGTGCCTCCCTATTCTAATTTAAAACTGTTATACTTCTGGCTAATCTTATTATTTGCAGAGATTCCACTGAACAATTTTATTTATGAAAAACTTATGTTCATTTTACATTGCTTAAGAATATATCTGAATTAACATGTAATAACTGCATATTTTTATTAAATTTATACATTTATGAATATACTTATTTTTTTAAAAATAAACGTTTAATTTTATTTTAAAACATGAAAACACAAAGAAGAAAATAACAATCACCCATACCTTGTCATTCTGAATTAACTGTTACTAACAGGTTGGCATGTTTTATTCAATTCTGGGAACAGAGATCATGATTTTTGTAAAATTCATATGCATTTACTCATAAAAAATTCACACCATGCAGAAAGGCACAAAGTTGAAAGTTTCTAAAGTTTTTCACTTTGGAAATAACATCAGTTCACCATTGTCACCATCAGTTAACAACATTCTGGGTGACCTTTAGAAGTGGATGAGTGGCCCTGGCTGCTGTGGCTCATTTGGTTAAGTCTCCCATTCACCAGAAGTCCCCGTTTTCATTCCCAGTCAGGGCACAAGCCTGGGTTGCAGGCTGGACCCCAATGCTGGGGAGTGCTGGAAACAGCCAGTTGATGTTTTTCTTTCACATTGAAGTTTCTCCCTCTCTTCCTCTTTCTCTAAAACCAATAAATCTTTTTTTTTTTAAAGCCCAAATGGGGAAAAAATATCCTTGAGTGAGAATTTAAAAAAGGGGGTGGGGGATGGGTAAACTTACTTTTATGGTGGTGACTTTATATTCTGAAAATTTTCTCAGGTCAAATTTATTTGAATTTAATAGAAAAGGGGGAAATAAAACTGAAGGAGGTATGAAACTTGAAATAAATATTTCCTTCATGGGAGATATTTTTCCTTCAGTTTTTTTCAGTTTTGGCTTTATGTATTTTGGAGCTCAATAATTAGCTGCACATCTATCTATATAAATCCCTAATGTGTAAATTGACTGAATGGCGTGACGACCTGTGGAACAACTGGTTGCTATGACATGTACTGACCACCAGGGGGCAGATGCTCAATGCAGAAGCTGCCCACAGCCTTCAGGCCCCAACCAGTGGCGGGGGTGGGGCAGGGCTGGTAAGCAGGCAGTGCCAGGCCATCCAAGGTGGGTGCAAGTGATCTCCAAGTAGGCTTAGCGACCCTACTTGTGCAAGAATTTTGTGCACTGGGCCTCTATTATTTTTATAATAAACATTATAAAAATGTTCTTTATTTCTAGTAGCAGTTTTTGTTTTTTGTCTAAAATTACTATAGTCACTTTGGCTATTTTGGTTATTGTCTACAAAGTATATATTTTTACTTTTAAGCTTTTTGTGTCTTTAAAGTGTGTTTCTGAAAGACAGCATATAGTTGGGTCAGTGTTTTTGTTGTTGTTGTTGTTTTATTTATTTTTTAAATCCATCTGCCAGTCTCTGCTTTTTGGTTGGCACATCTAATCTTTTTAAATTTAATTTAATTTCTGATAAAGTAGCATTTATATATGCCATTTTGTTACTTGTTTGTATTAATTTGTTTTTGCTCTCAGTTCCATGCCTTCTTTTGTGCTTAGTAAATATTTTCTAGTATGCTACTTTAATTCCCTTATTGTTTATTTAAACATGTATGTGTGAATAGTTTGTTATTTTCTTAGTGGTTGCCTGCAAATTACAATTAAATATCTTAATTTATAACCCTTTAATTTTTATTAATACCACATATTTTTAATAATATACCAAAAATTTTGCTCCTATAAAAGTCTCATTATCCTCTTCTTTAATGGTATTATTGCTTTGAATTAAGTCTTTTTACATTGTGTGTTCACCAACATAGATTTATAATTATTGCTTCATGCAATTGTCTTTTAATTAAGATGGGGGGAAAATGGGAGTTTCAACAGAAAGTACATTAGTAATGTCTTCTATACTTATGTTGGAATCTTTAATGGTGTTATTTCTTCAAGAGAATTTGAGTTACTGTTTAGTGTTCCTTCATTTTAGCCTGAAGGATTGATTCCCTTTAACATCTTATAGAGCTGCTTTCTAATGAATAATTTTTGTGGGTTTTTTTTTTGTAATGTGTTAATTTCATTTTCATTCTTAAAGAATAATTTTGCTTAATGTCGAATTCTTTTTTAAAAAAAATATATTTTATTGATTTTTCACAGAGAGGAAGGGAGAGGGATAGAAAGTCAGAAACATCGATGGGAGAGAAACATCGATCAGCTGCCTCTTGCACACCTCCAACTGGGTATGTGCCTGCAGCCAAAGTACATGCCCTTGACCGCAATCGAACCTGGGACCTTTCAGTCCACAGGCCGATGTTCTATCCACTGAGCCACACCGGTGTGGCTGAATGTTGAATACTTGATTGGCAGTCTGCTTCTTTCGAGCCTTGCATGTTTCATCCACTGTCTTCAGGTCTGCATGTTTTCTGATGAGAAATCAGCTGTTAATCTTATTGAGAATCATTTTTCATGATGAGGTATTTCTCTTAATGCTCTTAGATTCTCTGTCTTTTGACAGTTTGATTATGATGTATCTCAGAATGGATCATTTTAAGTTTGTTGTTCTTGGAGTCCGTGAAGTTGGATGTTTAGATTTTTAAAAATCAAATTTGTGAAGCTTATGCCATTAGTTTTTCAAATATTCTTTTGACATCCCTTTCTTCTTCTGAGATCACCCATTTTACTTATGTTGTTAATGGTTTTCCAGCATTCTTTTTTTTTTGAGTTTGCATAATTTTAATTGACCTATCTTCCAGTTCGCTGATTATTTATTCTGCCTGCTCAAATCTGCTGTTGGTTCCCTATAGTGAATTTTTAAAAATTCAGTTTTTGTGCTTTTCAACTATAAAATTACTATTTGATTTCTTTTAATCTTTATTGATATTTTTTATTTGGTGAGACATTGTTCTCATACTTTAGTTTATTAACATGGTTGTCCTTAGTTCTTTGAATATATTTAAAATAATTTGTTTAAAGTTTTTGGCTTCTAGCATTTAAACTTCCTCAGGGAGAGAAACCAAGATGGTGGCACAGGTAAACACCTATGCTGCTGCCTTGCACAGCAATTTCAAAACTACAACTAAAGGACAAAACAGACATCATCCAGAACCACCAGAAAGCTGGCTGAGTGGAAATCTTACAAATAGAAGGAAAGAAAAAAGGGCACTGAGACTCAGGAGCTGCGGAGGGCAGAGGTGCGGAGACGCAGAGACATGCGCGCGCAAGAGGAAAGGCCGGCGGCTGAATACACGGCTGGCTTCCTCGAACCGGAGGAAAGCGGGGGCTCCCCACTGTGCTGAAATCCAGCTCTGGCCGAGACTCGGGGAACCCAGGCTCATATGGGGAGAAAATGGACTATCTGGCAGCGGGCAAAACCCGAGAGCAGCTTTCTCTCAGAGGTGCGTGCAGCCAGTGCCACGTTACACTGAGACCTGGGGGAACTGCAGGAGACAGAGGTGAGGAGGTGTGCGTGGAGAAGGCGCATGTAGCTGGTTTTCTCATTCTGAAGGGAAAAAAGCCTCCTGACTGCACTGTACTTCAGTTCTGGGTACCCACACTCATTCAGGGAGAAAATGGACAACTGATCCTCACAGCCAATGGGCCTATAGGTCAGCTCCATCCAGTGATACCAATGACAATCTAGGCTTAACTACAACAAGAGTGTGCACACAGCCCAAAAAGGGGTGCACCAAGAGTGTCCACCTCAGGTAACTGGGGAGGCTGAGCCACCGGGCCATATAGGATACCTCACACACAGAGCCACTCTATCAACTCAGGGAAGCAGCTAAAATGCGGAGTCAAAGAGGTAGATCACAAATGAAAGAAATGGAGGAAAGCAAACAACTGGATATAGAGTTCAAAACCATGGTTATAAGGTTTTTCAAGAATTTTCTAGAAAAGGCTAATAAATTTAGTGAGACCCTCAAGGATATGAAAAAAGGTCAACTAGAAATTAAGCATACACTGACTGAAATAAAAAATATTATGCAGAGACCTAAAAGCAGACTAGAGGATCGCAAGAATCAAGTCAAAGATTTTAAGTACAAAGAAGCAAAAAACACACAACCGAAAAAAGAAAAAAGAATCCAAAAATATGAAGATAGTGTAAGACACACTTCACGCATACCAACATCAGAATTGTGTGGGTGCCAGAAGAAGAGATACTGAAAACCTATTTGAAGAAATAATGACAGAAAACTTCCCCCACTTGGTAGAAGAAATAGATTTACAAGTCCAGGAAGCACAGAGAACCCCAAACAAAAGAAATCCAAAGAGGACCACACCAAGACACATCATAATTAAAATGCTAAGAGCAGAAGACAAAGAGAGAATATTAAAAGCAGCAAGAGAAAAAAAGTTACCTACAAGGGAGCACCCATACGATTGTCAGCAGATTTCTCAACAGAAACTATGGAGGCCAGACGGGAGTGGCAAGAAATATTCAAAGTGATGAATAGCAAGAACCTACAACCAAGATTACTCTACCCAGCAAAGCTATCATTCAAAATTGAAGGTCAGATAAAGTGCATCACAGATAAGAGAAAGCTAAACACCACCAAACCAGTATTTTATGAAATGCTGAAAGGTAATCTTTAAGAAGAGGAAGAAGAAGAAAAAGATAAAGATAAAAACTATGAAAAACAAATACGTATCTATCAACAAGTGAGTCTACAAACCAAGTGAATAAAAAATCTAATGAACAGAATAAACTGGTAAATATAATAGAATCAGGGGCATAGAAAGGGAGTGGACTGACAATTTTCAGGGGGAAAGGGTTGTGGGGGGTGTGGGAAGAGACAGGACAAAAATCGTACACCTATTGATGAGGACAGTTGTGGGGGGAGGGGTGTAAGGACAGAGTGTGAGGTAGGAACCAGGTGGAGGGGAGCTATGGGGGGAAAAAGAGGAACAATTACAATAATCTGAACAATAAGGATTTATTTTTTTAAAAAATAAACTTCCTCAGGGAAATTTTCTGTTGACATTTTTATGTGCATTATCTGTAATTTTTTGTTTATTTGCATGTATGATAATTTTTTTGTTTTAGTTGTTTTTATGAAGAAGAGTATTTTTAAAGGTCATACTTTTTCATTTCTGCTGATATCTCATGTATTAACTTTTACACATAAAATATTCTTAATATAAATCTGATAATTTAAAATCTTATGCCTTTCTTTCTGCCTGACACAAGAACATGTAGTCTGCGTGGCTGGTGTAACTCAGTGGCTGAGTGTTCATCCGTGAGCCAAGAGGTGTTGTTCGATGTCCTGTCAGGGCACACACCTGGGTGCACGCCCAACCCCAGTAGAGGGCGTGCAGGAGGCAGCTGGTCAGTGATTCTGTCTCATCATTGACGCTTCCATCTCTCTCCCTCTTCCTTCCTCTCTCTAAAAACAATAAAAACATATACATTTTTAAAAATTCAAGTATGTTACATGAACTTCTAAATATGGGATTTTGTTTCATTTATAAATCTGTGTTAATATTATAAGTACTCTGAAAAATGTTAGCTTTTTAAAATTCACAGGCACCTCTTTTTGGCTATCATGATTCCAGCTAGTAGGGATAACGAACTTGGGATACCTTTCAGTTAGTAAATGCCAGGTATTGTACTCAGTAGTTTAGATGTAATCATCCCATTTAATCCTTACAGAATCCCTCTGAAACTCTGAGAAGTTAAATAATTTTTACTAGGTCATGCAATTAGTAAGTGATAGATCAGAAATGTGAAATTGATCTCCCTAACTCCAGAGCTTAAGATTTTAGTGGCCCGTTACACTATTTCTGTGAAGTGTATATGTAGCCTTATGGACAAGACTCCTGACAATTGCCTCAGGCTTGTTGAAAGATGAGTTCCTAGACCCCAAACCTGTACATATTGAACCAATATCTTTGAGATTTGGTGTCTCTTAATTGCTTTTTTCTTGTAACTTGTGCTAAAAGAAAACAGTAGGCCACTTTAAATTTGTATGAAAATATTATTCTACAATTCAAAGAACACTAAATTTTCTCACAATTTTTTTGCATTTTAGATGTACAAATTCTTTACTTCTGTGATATATTAATTCTGAGATAATTAACAAAATGTTTTGTTTCACTTTCTGTGTTGATTGGGATAATATAAGCTATTGATAAATTATTGATTTTCTAATGTGCCAGTCAATGCTTTATAATTTTTGCATGTATTATTTTACTGTGATCTGTCATTTATTGACACATTAAAATTTAGTTTAAAAATTAAAGTAGTGGATAAACCGTACCTTATTTTAGGTTGAACTCCCACCACCTGATCTTGGACCAAGTTCTGCATTAAATCAGACACTCATGTTGTTGCGTGAAGTTTTAGCATCTCACGATTCTTCAGTTGTACCATTAGATGCCCGTCAAGCTGATTTTGTGCAGGTATGTTGTAAATTTTTTTTAAATTATTGCTCAATTATAGATTCCATTGAAATTCTGGTATTTTATGATCCTTATATTTTGACAAACCTTTTTCTTGTTTTTTTTTCTTTCAAATATTAAATTAGTTCTCTTTAATTTAAAAAATATTCATTCCATTATGCTCATTTAAAAAGTATTATGATTATTATATCATTTAGTCTTTTCGTATGTGATTCTGTAAGTTGGCACCTTTCAAATTAGTTTGACTTTCATCCTGAAGTGCCGTTAACTCAGGCTTGAATCACCAATTGGGAATTAAAGAATAAATTTTATTTTATATTTTATTTACAGGTTTTATCGTGTATCTTGGATCCTCTCCTTCAGATGTGTACTGTGTCAGCCAGCAATTTAGGCACAGCTGACATGGCAACTTTCATGGTCAATTCACTATATATGATGAAGACAACATTAGCTCTATTTGAATTTACTGACAGACGTCTAGAAATGCTACAGTTTCAGGTTAATTTTGCCATAAAATGACTTCACTGTGATGGAATCGTTTTCCTGTATATAATCTCAGTTACTGGATTGATGTTCACACATTCAATTGTTTAGTTTTGCTTTGGAGAATTCAGAATATGTTATGGGTAAGATAGTATATTCAAACCACAGTATGTAGTGGTAGAATGAAACTTTTCTGATTAATCTGAACATTTATTTTGTAGGCATATTTCAGTTTCTGAACTGTGAATAATAATATGCTATTGTGTGGCTAGTGCAGAAGGTGTCATAGAAGACAATTATATTTGTATGTAAACCAATTAGGCAAAACATTATAGTTTATTATATCAATCATTCTCTTCCTTAACCAAATAGTATCACTTAGGATATTATAAAATGGCTAAAAAAAAAAAGCCTTGTAGAAAATTTACCAGAAACTTGAATTCTGATTTTGAAATAGTGATTATTGGTAGATATAATCTTTTAAAACTCTGAATATTGTGTTATCACAAATACATAAACAGTTTGGCAAGGCTACAGTAAACATTCATTTGTAAAGTTTTGTGGTTTTCTGAGAAATGAGTGTGATCTATCTAAATTAGTGATATTTTCTATTTAAAAAGAAATATAATGAAGTATGATTAATTTTCCTTGCATACTATTTTATATAAAATTAGTAAATTTCTTTTAAAAAATATTAGTTTTTACTGTAACATTTCAATTTCAAATTCTTTCATTTGTCTAAATCTTTTTCTAGGTATTTAAGTATATCAAGTATTTATCAATGTTTTATCACCAATTACCTGCATTTTTTAAATATTCATAGATTTTTTTTATTTTTTTTTTTGCATTTCAAGAGAGCAGGTCCCACTGTGTAAGTGCTTAAGTGTGCACTTGCATTCTTCTTGTTGATAGCTATTGGTTGGTACTAGTGGCGTGGACCAATCCATAGTGTGTGAACGGATTATACAAGGATGTGTATACTAGAAAACATGGTTTATAGGGTCCCAAAAAGTAGCAGGTTACCTTGTTAAGGAAAAGTTCCTTGATTTTCAGATCTTTTCTATTAATGCTATTAATTTTCTTCTGCTCTGACTTAGCTTCGCGTAGTGCTTCAAGTAAAAAGCCCAGGCTAGTCTTTTTCTCTTTTGTTTGTGGCAGTCTTTTTTATCCATCTGAAAACTTGTGAGGTTGTTCCTTTGAGTGCATATATTTCCTCAGAATATTTTTTGGTATATCTCTTTTCCCTTTATTTTTATTTTGGGCTTTCCAGAGTTATTTCAGTCTAAGATTTGACCCTTTCTTTTTCTTAATAAAGTTTGTATTATCTTTAATTAATTATTCTCCATCTGTTATTTTTGTATCTGAAGCTCCAGTACTTATTTGACTTTATCTCTTGAGTCTGTCTTCTAATTTCTTTTTTAAACCTCTTCACTGTAATCTCTTTGATGTTTATTCCATGCTACTTTTCTTCCATTTTTCTTTCAGATACTAATTTGGATTTTATCAGTGACTCTTTCATTAAGTGTTTCCATTTGCACATTTCATTTTTCTTTGATTCCCTGTAAGACCAGTGAGGACTCATTTTACTTCCTTGCGGATTCCCTTAAAAAATAATAAGTTCTCTGTCTTTCAGTAGTGTTACCTGGAGGAGAGATGTCTGTTCTGATTACTCAGATGTGTTTCCTCTGAGGAGCTACTCGCCTCTTTTAAATCCGTTGTAAGTTTTAAAAGGGGCTCAGCTACTGGAGTTACTTAAGTCAGTGGCAAGCATTCTGGTGGTAACTGCAGTTAGTGTACCAGTTTCTGGCAGACAAACTGGTAAAACTGAGGGTACCTCCTGGTGAGGAATAGAAGGAAGTCCTCCAGACTCTCAGGCCTGCACTGTTACAAATAAGGGAACAGCAGATTTCTTCCCACTAGGGAATCCTTCAACTAAATAGGGTGGTTCCCTTCTGTGCCCTCTGCCTCTAGCTTCTCCAACGCAGCGCAAAGAAGATAGTACATTCAAGTAATTTCTGCTACCTGGGTCTTAGGCAGCTCCTGAACCTGAAATCTTTAACTAACCTTCCTCACCTCCCCTCTTGTTGTCACAGACTAGCTTTCTCCTCACGAGAGTTAACTTACTGCTTCAGCCCTAATGGAATTTAACATAGGCTTTTCCAGTGGGCATATTTGAGTGTTGGAGTCGGGCCAGGAAGTTAGGAGGATGAGGGAGAGAGGAGCTTAGGAACATCAGGCCCTTACTTTCCCAGAATTCTTGCTAAGTATTTCTGTTTGTTTGTTAGTGTTTTACTTATTACCAGCTTTTAAAAAATGTATTTTTATTGATTTCAGAGAGCTATGTAGAGGAAGAGAGAAATAGAAACATAATTGATGAGAAATAATCATTAGTGGCTGCCTCCTGCATACCCCCTCCTGGAGATTGAGCCTGCAACCCAGGCAATCGGGTTTGACTGGAATTGAACCTGAGACCCTTCAGTCCCAGGCTGACGCTCTAGCCACTGAGCCAAACCGGTCTCGGCTATTGTCAGCTTTTAAAAGAGCTGAGAAGCAACTCAAAATTTTGGACTAGTGGCTAGTCTTGGAATCCTCTTAGATTATCTTCTTTGAAAGTAAAGCCTTTTCTCCTTTTTGTAGTAGGACTTACTCTGTAGGGGAAGGAAGTGCCTTTGTTACAGAAGCAGTCCCTGTGCCTGCAGTCTGGTATCATAGCCACTTCAGGAAACAGCCCCGTGGTGAAGAACTAAGACTGCAGGATAGTCTACTTCTAGTCTCATCAGTTTTATAAGTCTTTTAAAATATTTTCTTTTTATTCTGTTTTATCTTAGATTGAAGCACATTTGGACACACTTATAAATGAGCAAGCTTCTTATGTCTTAACTAGGTCAGGATTGAGTCACATCTATAACACCATACAGCAACATAAACCTGAACAGGTAAGCACGTGGATGTACCTACTACTAATTAGAGAAATACATCAGGTTAGAGTATGGATTCTAGAAGACTCTGGTTTGAATCTTGGCTCTCCCACTTAATAGCTGTTTTTCACTAAGAAAATGACGTATCTCCGTTTCTTCTTTTGTAGATTGGGATAATAATATGTGCTTCAAAGGATTGGTCTCAGAGTAAATGAGATAATATGTATAGTTCTTTGAATTATCTTTTTATTATAGTTTGGGTTAAAAATAATGAAAATATACAAAAATTAGTATAAAACATGTAAAGAATATTCTGGAAACATTTTTAGAGCCCTATATCATTATCAGTTAATTGAACTCATATATTACTATATGAATAGCAGTCATTTCTTTTTTAACTTAGCAAATCATGGTATCTTACTTTGGAAAAGTAAATACTTCTGGGGCCAGCATATGATCTTATTAAGTTATAGAATTCCAATAGAAATCATAATGGAGTGGTGGAAACCCTTGAAAATTTAGTAGACATCTTTCTTTAAAAAAGCAAAGGACTCTTAAATGATGTTAACATGAAGAATATATTACAATAGGGGATAAGGACACAAATGTAATATCTTAATCAATAAAGAAAAAAGGAATACTTTATATCCCAGCAATTCTTAAATGAAGCTGTAAAAAATCATCTTATAAGTTTTTTTCTTATGACACAGCAGTAAGCAAATTTCTTCCAGAAGGAACCAATACTGTTGTATTTTTATACTATACTAGAGGACTAGTGCACGAAATTCATGCATGGAGAGGGGTGTCCCTCAGCCAAGTCTGCACCCTCTTTAATCTGGGACCCTCTCTAGGGCTGTCAGACATCCCTCTCACAATCCATAACTGCTGACTCCCAATCGCTCGCCTGCCTGCCTGCCTGCCTGTCTGATTGACCCTAACCACTTCTGCCTGCTAGCCTGATCACCCCTTAGCCACTCCCCTGGAGCTTGTTCGATGCCTAACTGCTCCCCTGCTGGCCCGATTGCCCCTAACTGCTCTCCCCTGTTGCCCTGATTGCCCCCAACTGCCCTTACTTGCAGGCCTGGTTCCTCCCCCCGCCCAGCTGCCCTCCCCTGCAAACCTGGTTCTCCCCCAACTGTCCTCCTCTGCCAGCCTGATCACCCGTAAATGCACACCCCTACAAGCCTGATCGCCCCCAACTGTCCTCCCGTGCAGGCCTAGTCCCTCCGAACTGTCCTCTGCTGGCCAGCTTGTGTCCACATGGGTGCAGCCATCTTGTGTGTTGGAGTGACAGTCAATTTGCATATTGCCCTTTCATTGACTAAAGCTTGCATGTCTCATTGCCATTCAGTAACTGCCTGATTACTTTTTTTTTTTTTTGCGTATAGTGAGATATCTTGATTTTTCCATTGTTAATAAACATGTGCTTTTTACTCTCTCCAAAAATTATTATCGAGTGCCTTTCTGCTACTTATATAAAAATGAACATATCATGATCCCTGTTTTAATTGAGGTTGAAGAGAGGACACTTGAGTTCTTTGGTAATAAGCTAAATTTCCAAATGTGGGCAATTCACTAATGGACTATCTACACTGATTTATTATGATCTCTGAACACATAATAATCTGGCCACTCAGTATACACACACACACACACACACACACACACACACACACACACACTAGTGGCCCGGTGCATGAAATTCATGCACATTAAAAGGGATTTAATTAGAGGAAATATTTTAATATTGCTATTTTCCCTTTCTCTATAATGGAAGTGTCAGAGATGAAAGAAAATAAAATGTATATGAAAATCTCCATTTCTGTCAGAGTCTGGGGCATGCTGCGGGACACAGAGTCAAGTCTCCGCCCACCCGTGTTCACCTTGAAATCACGTTGAAATCGTGCAAGACCCAGACTTGGCCAGCCCCACCCCCATGAAGTTCCGCAGGGCAGGGGGCAGAGCCTCAGGTCCCCCGGCCCAGCACTGGGTGGGGAGCACAGCCTCAGGTCCCCCATCAAGTCCTATTGGCAGGGAGGATGGCCTCAGGTCCCCCCAGCATAGTCTTAGGTCCCCTGGCCAGGCGCCAACTCAGGGGGTGTAGCCTCAGGTACCTCGACCCAGGCACAGGGGCAGGAGGTGCAACCTTAGGACCTCCAGCATGGCCTCAGGTCCCCCAGTGATGAGATGCGGGATGTGACCTCAGGTGTCCCATCAAGCTCCTCCGGGCGGGGGGTGCAGCCTCTGGTCCCCCGGGCTGGCCTCAGGTCCCCCATCCCGATGCCAGGGGGTCCGGTGTTGCGGTCAAGCCACCGACGCCACTGCCCGCGCCGTGACCCATCTCCTGTGCTTCAGCCCTGCCCCGCATGCCTCGGCCCTGCCCCATGCACCTCAGCCCTGCCCCGCGCGCCTTGGCCCTACCCCCCGCCTCGTGCTGCTCGGCCCCACCCCCCGCTCTTGATTGATAGCATAGCGAGGGTATGGTCAAATTTGCATATTACTCTTATTAGATAGGATATGGCATATTATAGGTCTGGTGCATGAATTCGTGCATGGGTGGGGTCCAGCCAGCCTGGCCAGGGAGAGGGGACATGGGCGGTTGTCCGGCCTGCCTGCTGGATGAACTCCTGGTCAAGGGGGCAGTTTGCATATTAGCTTTTCATTCTATAGGATATACACTGAGTGGCCAGATTATTATGTGTTTAGAGATCATCATAATCTGACCGCTCAGTGTATATCATAAAAAGCCAGCAAGCAGAACACTGGAACTACTGGAATGACTGGTCGCTATGATGTCCACTGCAGCCAGTGAACTGGCCCAATCCGGGATAGCCGGCTTCCAGCCTCCCACACTTCCTTCTCCCAGCTGGACCTGCCCCAGATCGACCTCTCCCACCCCGATCAAGGGCTGGCTGGCTGGCCAATCCCCTACTCCTGTGGCCCTTACCCGTGGTCAGCCCAGCCACTGTTCACCCCACACACAATAGGGGACATGGCTAGCTGGCCACCCTCCTGCAGCCTCTCCCCCCGCCGGCTCCTCCCTTAATAGGCCCCCACCACCCCATCATCAGCAGGGCTCACTGGACAACTGCCTGAGGCCCCTCTCCCTGGAAAGAGCTGCCCCTGATTGGACTCATATACATCAACTGGAAGTGGGGCTAGCTGGCCAACCTCCCCCGGCTGCTGACCCTTGGTCAGTCCACCAACCCCAATCAAGGGCAGGGCCCATCAGTCATCTGCCCTTGACCCCTACCCACAACTTCCCATCAACTCCTCCTCCTGACAGGCCTAGTCCCGACCACCCTGATTGGAGCCAGGCTGGCCAGACCCCACCTGTGCACAAACTCATGCACTGGGCCTCTAGTATTTTATAAATGCACTGAATTGCATAGCATGTTTTTTTGCATGTTTTTTCCTTTTTTTGTTTGTGTGTCTGTGTGTTTGTTTGTTTGTTTATTTATTTATTTATTTATTTATTTTAGGGTTCTTTAGCTAATTTTCCCAACCTAGATTCTGTGGCACTGAAGGCTGCAATGGTAAGTTCATAATAAAGCATTTCAATATAGGTTTCTTTATGGAACATTATTTTTAAGTTTTTATTTTAATTTAATTTTTCAATTATAGTTTACATACAATTTTATTTTGTATTAGTTTCAGGTGAACAGTATAGCGATTAGACACTCAAACACTTTATAAAGTGATCATTCTGCTATTTCAAGTACCTACCTGACATGATAGTTATTACAATATGCTGTATTTTACATCCCCGTGACTACTTCATACCTACCAGTTTATACTTATCACCTTCTTCACCAGCCCCTCAATTCCCCTCCCATCAGCCAACCATCATTCTGTTTTCTGTATCTATGAGTCTGTTCATGTTTTGTTTGTTTGTATATTTTGTTCTTTAAATTCCATGTAAGAGTGGAATCATATGGTATATTTTGTTTTCTGTTTGACTTATTTCAGTTAGCATAATATCTCTGAAATTCACCCATTTTGAAAATAGTAAGGTTTTATTCTTTCTTATGGCCAAGTAATACACCATTGTATATATGTACTACAATTTTTTTTAAAAAAAATCTTTATTGTTCAGATTCTTACAGTAATTGCTCTTTCCTGCCCCCCCGCCCCCCAATAGCTGCTCCCCACTCAGTTCCCAACCCACCTCAGGCCCTCGCCTCCCCTCCCCCCACTGTCCTCATCCACAGGTGTAAGATCTTTGTCCAATCTCTTTTTGCACTGCCTCGCTCTTCCCACCCATGAATTGTCAGTGCCCGAGTTTCAGCGTGCTTCCTCCTTACTGTCCCGTTTCACCCCGTATGAGTGTGGGTTCCCCCAGAGCCTGAACTGGGGAATCAGTGCAGTGAGACGCCTTTGCCTCCCTCCCAGTTCAAGAAAACCAGCTGGGGTTTTCAGCCGCCTGCCTTTTCCGCTTGCGCGTAGCTCCGAGCCTCTGACTCTGTGTGTATCCGCATCTCTGCCTTCCGCAGCTCCTCTGAGTCACAGTGTCCTATCTTTACTTTTATTTGTGGAATTTCGACTCAGCCAGCTTTCTGGTGATTCTGGATGATGTATTTCTGTCGTTAAGTTGTAGTTTTGAAATTGCTGTGTGGGGCAGCAGGATAGGTGTTTACCTATGCCGCCATCTTGGTTCCTCCCCGCAAATCAAAATCTTTTAAAGAGAGCTTTCTGGTGGGTAGTCACCTCGCAGGGCAGTATCTTCCCCGAAAAAGAAGAAAATACTCTGTTCATAATTTTTTATCTTTACCTTTTTCTTCTTTTCCCCCTTCTATTATACTTTATGTAATACTGCTTTGGTGGTGAGGAACTCCTTTAACTTTTCTTATTTGTGGAGCTCTTTATCTGACTTTCAATTCTGAATGATAGCTTTGCTGTGTAGAGTAATCTTGATTGTAGGTTCTTGCTATTCATCACTTTGAATATTTCTTGCCACTCCCGTTTGGCCTGCATCGTTTCTGTTGAGAAATCCGCTGGCAGTCGTATGGGTGCTCCCTTATAGGTAACCAACTGTTTCTCTCTTGCTGCTTTTAATATTCTCTCTTTGTCTTTTGCTCTTGGCATTTAAATTATGATGTGTTTTGGTGTGGTCCTCTTTTGGATTCCTTTTGTTTGGGGTTCTGTGTGCTTCCCGGACTTGTAAGTTTATTTATTTCACCAGGTTGGGGAAGTTTTCTGTCATTATTTCTTCAAATTGGTTTTAGTATCTTTCTCTCTCTCTTTTTCTGCCACCCCCATATTTTGGATATTGGTACGCTTAAAGTTGTTCCAGAGGCTCCTTATACTATCTTCAAAAATTTTCTGGTTGTGTGGTTTTTGCTTCTTCCTATTTCAAATCCTTCACTTGATTCTTGGGATCCTCTAGTCTGCTGTTGGATCTCTGTATATTATTCTTTATTTCAGTCAGTATATGCTTAATTTCTAGTTGGTCTTTTTTCATATCCTTGAAGGTCTCACTAAATGTATTGGCGGTTTCTAGGAGATTCTTGAGTAACCTTATAACCGCGGTTTTGAACTTTATATACAGTTGTTTGCTTTCCTCCATTTCTTTCATTTGTGATCTGTTTCTTTGTCTTCACATTTTGGCTGCTTCCCTATGTTTTTTGTAGCTGCTAAGTCTCCTTGTGTCGTAGGTGTCCTATAGAGCTCAGTGGCTCCGCCTCTCCAGTCACCTGAGGTAGATGTTCTTGGCGCATCCCTTTGTGGGCTGTGTGCATAGTCTTGTTGTATTTAAGCCTTGAATGCTGATGGTATCACTGTGATGGATTGATCTCCAAACTAATTGGCTCTGAGAACCAGCTATCTCTACAATGGAAGAGCTGCTGTGCAGGAGATACCTTTATGGGGCAGGACTTGCTTTAGTGGGGCTTTGGTGCTCACTGAGTCTACCTCTTGAGTGTGTCACTTATGGATGTGAAGAGTTGTAATCTAGTATGGTCTCACAATGACCACTGGGTACACTGGCTTTTGGATCTCCCAGGAGGTGCAAAGTCAGCCACTCCCTGAGGTTACCCAGCATGAGCTACAGAGAGATTGGAAGATTCCTCCTCTTTTTCTTTGGTTTGGAAATGCTCAGGCGAGTTCCAGCTATGTAGCAAGGAAGGCTGCTGCTGCTGCCTGTTTTACAGGTTTTAGGCTGAGAAAAGACAGGCCATTCATATGCAAAAGCCGCTGTGAACAGCTTGGGTTGTGGTGTAAATTGGGTGGGGCAGGGTCTTGGGGAATCTCCTGGGTGGAGCAAACAGTAATAGCTGCCAACCAGCCTTGTACCGAAGAGGTTCTAGCGCACAACAGTGACCACTATGAGCACCTCTGTGTGAAAGAAATCTACCCTCCTGTTCCTGTCCTGATGCTAGTTTGTCCCATTATGTCCTGGGTCCCCCAGAGTCTCACCCACTGGAGTTGAGAGCAAACATGATCTTGTATCTTTCTCCTGATTAAAAAAGCAGTGCACCTGGGTGCAAGCCCATTCCACACCTCCACACCTCCTACCAGTTTCAGTGTGCTTTCTTCTTTACCTCTAGTTGTAGAACTTCCACTCAGCCAGATTTCCTGTGGCTCTGGATGATAGTTGTTCTGTCTTTTAGTTGTAATTTTGTTGTGATTGTGAGAGGCAGCAAGTACAGGTGTTTTACCAGTGCTGCCATCTTAGTTCCTTCCACAACTTTTTTATCCATTCTTTTTTTGATGGGCACTTGAGTTGCTTCCATAGCTTGGCTATTATAAATAATCAACATATGGGTGCATTTATTCTTTTGAATTAGTGTTTTGGGTTTCTTCTGGTATATACCAGAAGTGGAATTGCTGTGTCATAGGCAGTTTTATTTTTTAATTTTTTGAGGAACCTCCATAATGTTTTTCACAGTGGCTGCACCAATCTGCTTTCCACCAACAGTGCATGAGGGTTCCTTTTTCTCTATATCCTCACCAACACTTTTTAAAAATTTATTGATGAGAGCCATTCTGACAGGAGTGAGGTAATATCTCATTGTACTTTTAATTTGTATTTCTCTAATGATTAGTGAAATTGAGCATTGGCCATCTGTATGTTGTCGTTTTTGGAGAAGTGTCTATTGAGGTCTTCTATTTTTTAATAGGATTGATTGAGGTTTTTATTTTTTGGTGTTGAGTAATAATGAGTTCTTTATAAATTTTGATATTAATCCCTTATCAGAAATAGAATTGATAAATATCTTCCCTCGTTCATTAGGTTCTCTTTTCATTTTGTTGATGGTTTCCTTTTCTGTGCAAAACCCTTTTAGTTTGATATAGTTCCAGTTGTTTATTTTCTTTTGTTTCCTTTTCTGGAGGAGATACAACAGAAAAAAATAATGCTAAGAGAAATGTAAATGTCAAAGATTTTACTATTTTTTTCTCCTAGGAGTTTTATGGTTTTGATTCTTACATTTAAGTTCTTAATGCATCTTGATTTTTTTTTAGTATGTTATATAAGAATAAGTCTAGCTCCTTTTTTTTTTTTTTACATCATCTTTCCAGTTTTCCAAGCACCATTTACTGAGTAGACTACTTTTAACCTATTTTATGTCCTTGTTTTTCTTTCCATATATTAACTAAAGGCCTGGTGCACGAAATTTGTGCACTTAGTGTGTGGGGGCGTCCCTCAGTCTGGCCTAAGCCCTCTTGCAGTCCAGGAGCCCTTGGGGTATGTCCGACTGATATTTAGGCCCTGATACCTAGGGTAGGGAGTTGGTCTAAGCATCAGTTGGACATCCATAACACTGCTGTGGAGGTAGGTAAGACTCATGCCACTGTCGCTGTGCTCGCCAGCCATGAGTCCAGCTTCTGGCTGAGTGGAACTTGCCCTTTGGGAGCACACTGACCACTAAGGTGCAGCTCTGCCTTGAGCCTCTGCCTACTGGTGGTCAGTGCATGTCATAGTGACCAGTCATTCTGCAGTTTGGTCGATTTGCATATTTGCCTTTTATTATATAGGACTAGAGGCATGATGAACTTGTATTGTGACTTAACATGTGATCTGTCTGGAAAATGTTCCATGTGCATTTGAAAAGACTGTTTATTCTATTTTCTTGTGAAATGCTCTGAGAATATAAATAAATCTGGCTTAAGGTGACATTCAAGGCCTCCTTTTCTTGTTGATTTTCTGTCTGGAAGCTTTATCCATTGACGTTAATGGGGGGGTTAAAGTACCCTACTATGACTGTATTAATATTATTTTCTCTATGTCCATCAAAAGTTTTTTTATATATTTGATGCTATATTGTGTCCTTAAATGTTTACAAAGGTTATATTCCCATTTTGAGTTGATCCCTTTATCCTTCTTTGTCCTTTATTATAACCTTTGTTTTAAAGTCTATTTTGTCTCATGTAAGTATTACTAAGTCAGTTTTCTTTGTTTTCATTTTCATGAAATAACTTTTTCTATTTCTTTACTTTCATTTTTGTGTCTTTTGATCTGAGGTGGGTCTCTTGTAGATAGCATATATATGGATCTTGTTTTCTTATTCAGCTACCTGATATCTTTTGATTGGAGCATTTAATCCATTTATATTTATTTTATTTTATTTTTAAACTAGAGGCCCGATGCACAAAATTCGTGCAATTGGTTTGGCCCTCGCAGCCACAGCAGCTCCCTGGCCTCCCGACTTCGTCTGGAAGGCTGTCCGGAGGGTCGTTCGGCTATCCGGTCTAATTAGCATGTTATGTTTTTATTATTATAGATCCTCACCCAAGGATATGTTTTTATTGACTTTAGAGAAGTAGGGGTGGGGGGAGAGAGAGAGATGAAAAACATTCATCAGTTGTCTCCCATATGTGTCCTGACCAGAGATTGGGCCTGCATCCTAGGTATGCGCCTTGGCCATGAATCAAACCCACAGTCTTTTGGTGTACTGGACAACACTCCAACTAACTAAGCCACCCAACTCGGGGTGATACATCTACATTTAATGTAATTATTGATAGGTACGTATTTATTGCCATTTTATTATTTATATTTATGTTCTTGTTTTTTTATTCTTAGAGAAATTTCTTTATCACTTATAATACTGGTTTGTTGCTGATAAACTCCTTTAGCTCTTTTTTTGGTCTCAGAAGCCCTTTATTTCTTCTTCAATTTTGAATGATATCATTGCTGAGTAGAGTACTGTAGTCTTGGTTATAGGTCCTTGGTTTAATCATATTGAATATTTTGTGACAATTCCTTCTGATCTGAAAACATTTCTATTGAGAAATCACATGACAGTCTTATCAGAGCTCCCTTATAGTTAGTTAACTGTATTTCTTATGCTGCTTTTTGAACATTATTCTTAATTTTTTTCTGAGTATTTTGTCTTTGGTGGTATTTTTCATTTCTTGATATGCAATATTCACCCTGGCTCCAATAATAATGATTGTACATGTATTCCTTCTACTAAGGAAGTCTGACAAAGATATACATTTGTAGTAATATTCTACCATACCCTACTATTTATGTGTATTTTTTTTTCTATTTTCAGAATTTTACTCTTAATCTAATGGAGAAACAGAAATGACAGACATGAAAAAATTAGGCTGTAACACTAGACTTTCTACTTATTGTCAGTGATCTTTGTCTTATGGTTTTTGACTTATTTCTTAAGATGATACTTGAAATTTCATTCTAGTCTTAAATTACTGTATTACCCTTCAGTGTTAGACTCAGCCAATTCTCCACATTGTTGCTTTTCAAGTAAAGATCTTGTTTGTACATCCCTTTTTTTATGAGCACCACTTTTTATAGCATGCCCATGTCTTAAGGATATTCTTTGTGTGCATATATATTCTTGGTATCCAGTTTCTCAATTGGACAATACTCAGTTTGCCTTCACAAGATGATCCACTTTGGAAGATTTGTGTTAATAACATTAACAATAATAATATCAACTATGGATAATAATAGCCATTAAGTTTATTGAGCTTCTAAGTGTTTTCAGACGTGAACTCTTTGTTCCTCCAAACAAACCCATTCAACCTAGTACTTAAACTCTTAACTACTGTACTATATTGCCTATCCTAAGTCTTTAATATTCACATATACTCACTACCACAATAGTTTGACCTTAGTAAATAATTCTCTTAATGCCGTTTGTTGTTGTTGTTTTTCCCCCAGGACTTTTCTTTCTATCACCTTACAGAGATAATATAACTGAAAATAAACGGATAGGTTCAGTATACGTAACAAATGCTGCGGATTCATAGCTGATAATATTAGACAAGGTAGATTTTAAAAACAATAAATCGGATGAATAGAAATATGATGCCATGATAACAAAAAAATACAGAAGTAACAGTTATAACCTCTATATGTGAAACATAAAGTAAAAACTTAGAAATGTAAAACTTTTTATTACAAAACATTCAAATGAAAATGAATATGTTTTAGCATATTTTAAAAGATAAGTTTCTTAGAAAGTTAATTATAATGTTGCCATACTACCAGTAATTCCACTTTAACATATTTACCTCCCAAAAATAAGGGAATGTCTACACAAAGGTCAGTAACCGTAATTAGTACTCAATAAATGTGTTTCCTCCCTCTGTTTATTCTCCTACCCAACATATATCCAGTCTATAATATAAAACCAAAAAATATATTGAAACTATTTAAACTCCTTTAAAATTCTTATTTGTCTTTTTTAAAACTATATTTAATGTGTGTGTGTGTGTGTGTGTGTGTGTGTGTGTGTATTATTGGGTTTTTTACAGAGAGGAAGGGAGAGGGATAGAAAGTTAGAAACATTGATGAGAGAGAAACATTCATCAGCTACCTTCTGAACACCCCCCACTGGGGATGTGCCCTCAACCAACGTACGTGCCCTTGACCAGAATCAAACCTGGGACTCTAGTCCACATGCCAACACTCTATCCACTGAGCCAAACTGGTTTTGGCTTATTTGCCTTCTTTTAAACTTTGAAAATAATTTTTTAAAAATCCTCACCTGAAGATATGTTTTTATTGATTTTTTAGCAAAAGAGGAAGGGGGAGAGACAGACATAAGAGCAGAGATAGAGATAGAGAAGATGAGAGAGAGAGGAGAAAGAAACAATGATTGGCTGTCTCCCATATGTACCGTGAGCGGGGATCAAATCCCAGCCTAGGAGTATGCCTTCACTGGGAATTGAACCCACATTTTCTTGGAGTACAGGACAATGTTCCAGCCAACTGAAACACATGGCCAGGGTGGAAATAATTATCTTGGATATATTATGTGTCACTAAAGAAACAAAGTCTTGATTGAATTTGGTTTGTAATCTATAATCTTATCTAACAGAGAGGGAATATGCTAATTGACCATCACACCCTCACAAAGACAAATGCGCCCAGGGATAATAAGGAGGTAATATTCTAATTGACTGCTATGCCCTCAAAGATGGCGGTTCCCACAGCCAGAAGATGGTACCCAGTCCCCTCAGCCCTGTTGGGGCGGCAGGTGCACAGCATGGCTGGGCCTGTCCCCAGGTGGGTCCAGACGCTCTGCATGCCTGCCTGCCTCCGGAGTCCCCCGTCTCCTTATACCCCAGCCACACCAGGTCTGGCCCAAGGCACAGGCAAGCCTCAGGCGGCGGTTTCCCAGCCGCCCAGGACTGGCCTGAGGGACAGGTAAACTACTAAACAAGCAGGCTGTGTGGGGTGACCAGGCCGGCAGGGGGTTTAGTGAGGGACGACCAAACAACTGAACAAGCAGGCTACGTGAGGGGCAACCATGCTGGCAAAGTGGGCAGTTGGGGGTGTCTAGGCTGGGAGGTGGGGCAGTTAGGGGTGACCAGGCAGGCAGGTAGGTGAATAATTAGGAAGTAGGGGTACAGGATTGTGAGAGGGATATCTGACTGACAGTCTAGAGGGGTCCTGGATTGGAGAGGGTGCAGGCTAGACAGAGGTGACACCCCATGCACAAATTTTGTGCGCCAAGCCTCACTTTTATTTATAACTGTCTGTTGCCTCCACTTGGATGCTTCAATTCAGCATCTCTAAAACTGAACTCTTACAACTCTTCCCTAGCCCCATCCTCAATCCCAGGTTCTCCCAAGTATTCTAACTCACAATGGTAAGAGCATCTATCCATGTATTATATCAACAGTTACTGATGAAGTATCTGCTGTTTTCTAGGCAACATACTAAGAACTGGGATGAAAGGAGACATGATCTAGTAAAGGATGCAGCTGTTACACAACTAAATAAGTGTCTAAATTGTATAGCTATGATTTGTGATAATACTGTGAATTAAATTATACAGATCCAAAATTTGAGAGTCAATCCCTTCATCCTATCACTAACCAAATCTTGATAATTTTACTTTTTTAAAATTTCTTTATTGATTAAGGTATTACATATGTGTCCTCACTCTCCATTAACCCCCTCAACTCCTCCCCCACTCATGCCCTCACCAGCCTGGTGTTCATGTCTATTGGTTAGGCTTACATTCATGCATACAAGTTCTTTGGTTGATCTCTCCTTTCCCCCTCCCTCCCCTGCCTTCCCTCTGAGGTCTGGCAGTCTGATCAATGCTTCTCTGCCTCTGGATCTGTCCCTGTTCATCATTTTTATGTTGTTCATTATATTCCTCAAATGAGTGAGATCATGCTGTTGCAAATGATGGGAACCCCTTTTTCACTACACCATAGTATTCCATTGTGTAGATGTACCACAGTTTTTTAATCCGCTCATCCGCTGATGGGCACTTAGGCTGTTTCCAAATCTTAGCTATGGTGAATTGTGGTGCTATGAACATAGAGGTGCATATATCCTTTCTGATTGGTGTTTCTGGTTTCTTGGAATATAGTAATCCCCTAGAAGTGGGATCACTGGGTCAAAGGGAGTTCTATTTTTAGTTTTTTGAGGCGACTCTACACTGTTCTCCACAGTGGCTGCATCAGTCTGCATTCCCACCAGCAGTGCCAAAGAGTTCATTTTTCTACGCATCCTCACCAACACTTCTCGTTTGTTGATTTGTTGATGTAAGCCATTCTGATGGGTGTTAGATGATACGTCATTGTTGTTTTGATTTGCATCTCTCGGGTGATTAGTGACTTTGAGCATGTTTTCGTATGTCTCTTAGCCTTCCTTCTGTCCTCCTTCGAAAAGTGTCTATTTAGGTCCATTGCACATTTTTTTATTGGATTGTTTATCTTCCTTTTGTTAAGGTGTATGAGTCCACTGTAAATGTTGGAGATTAAACCTTATCAGTGATGACATTGGCAAAAATGTTCTCCCATGCAATAGGTTTTCTTGTTGTTTTATTGATGGTTTCTTTTGCTGTGCCAAAGTTTTTATTTTGATGTAGTCCTATTCGTTTATTTTCCCTTTAGTTTCCATTGCCCTAGGAGCTGTATCAGTGAAGAAGTTCCTTTCGCATATGTCTGAGATTTTTCTGATTGTAAATTCCTCTAGTATTTTTATGGTTTCCATTTTATGTTTGAGTCCTTGATCCATTTTGACTTTATTTTTGTGTATGGTGTAAGTTGGTGGTTTAGATTCATTGTTTTTTTGTTTGTTTTGCATTTATCTGTCCACTTTGCCCAACACCATTTGTTGAAGAGACTAGCTAGACTCCATTTTATGTTATTGCCTCCTTTGTCAAATATTAATTGGGCATAGTTTGGGTCGATTTCTGGGTTCTCTGTTCTGTTCCATTGATCTGTCTGTTCTTGTGCCAGAACCAGGCTGTTTTAAGAACAGTGGCTTTGTAATATAGCTTGATATCTGGTATTGAGATCCCACTTACTTTGTTCTTCTTCTCAGGATTGCTGTGGTTATTCAGGGTCTTTATTTATTCCAGATGAATTTTTGGAAAGTTCATTGTAGGTCTGTGAAATAAGCCGTTGGTATTTTAATGGGGAGTGCATTTAATCTGTAGATTTCTTTGGGTAGTATGGACATTTTGATGATGTTGATTCTACCAATCCATGGATATGTATATTCTTCCATCTATTTATGTCTTCCTTTATCTCTTTTTTCAGTGTCCTGTAGTTCTTTGAATATAGGTCTTTTACCTCCTTAGTTAAGTTTATTCCTAGGTATCTTGATTTTTTTGGTGCGATGGTAAATTGGATTGTTTTTTAGTCTCTCTTTCTCTCAGTTCACTATTGGTGTAAAGAAATGCCATACATTTCTTGGCATTCATTTTGTATCCTACTACATTGCCAAATTCATTTATTAAGTCTAATAATTTTTTGATGGAGTCTTTAGGGTTTTCTCTGTACAATATCATGTCATCTGCAAATAAGGACAGTTTTACTTCTTCTTTTCCAATTTGGATGCTTTTTATTTCTTCTTCTTGTCGAATCACAATGGCTAGTACTTCCAGAACTATGTTGAACAAGAGTGGTGAAAGAGGGCATCCCTGACTTGTTCCTGTCCTTAAGAGACATGATTTTAGTTTTTTTCTCATTGAGTATGATGTTGACTGCAGGTTTGTCATATATGGCTTTTATGATGTTGAGGTATGATCCTTCTATTCCCACATTGCTGATTGTTTTGATCAATAAAGGGTGTTGGATTTTGTCAAATGCTTTTTCTGTGTCAATTGATACTATTATGTGATTTTTATCTGTCAATTTGTTTATGTGATGTATCACATTTATTGATTGTGGATATTGTACCATCCTTGCATCCCTGGGATAAATCCTATTTGGTCATGATGTATGATCTTTCTGATGTATTGCTGGATCCAATTTGCTAGAATTTTGTTGAGGATTTTGGCATCTATGTTCATGGGGCATATTGGCCTAAAATCCACTTTCACTATCTGGTTTTGGTATTAGGGTGATGCTGGCTTCATAGATGCTGGCTTCATGGAATTTTTTGGAATAGTCTTAAGAGGCTATGTTTTAGTTCTTCCTTGAATATTTGGTATAACTCCCCTGTGAAGCTGTCTGGCCCCAGACTCTTGTTTGCTGGAAGTTTTTTGATGACTTCAATTTCTTCTATAGTTACTGACTATTGAGATTTTTAGAATCTTCCTGATTGAGTTTTGGAAGGTTGTATTTTTCTCGGAATATGACCATTTCCTCTAGGTCGTCTAGTTTGTTGGAGTAAAGTTGTTCATAGTATTTTTTAACAATACTTTGTATTTCTGTGGGGTCTATTGTTATTTTGCCTTTCTCATTTCTGTTTTTGTTTATTTGAGTCCTCTCTCTTTGTTTCGTGGTGAACCTGGCTAGAGGTTCATCAATCTTATTTATCCTTTCAAAGAAACAGCTCTTGTTTTCATTGATCTTTTGTATTGTCTCTATGTCATTTATTTCTGCTCTGATCTTTATTATCTCCTTTCTTCTCACTCTGGGCTTTTCTTGTTGCTCTCTTTCTAATTCTGTGAGTTGTAGAATTAGATGATTTACTACCATTTTTTCCTGTTTTTTGGGGTAGGCTTGTAGAGCTATAAACTTCCCTTTCGTTGTGTTCCATAGCTTTTTTATTGTTGTGTTTTTGTTGTTATTAGTTTCCAGGATGCTTTTAATTTCTTCTTTAATCTCTTTGGTGACCCTGTCATTGTTTAATAGAATACTATTCAGCTTTCAAGTATTTGAGGTTTTTGGATTGTTTTTATTGTAGTTTATTTCTAATTTTATGGCATTGTGGTCTGAGAAGATGCTTGGTATGATTTCAGTCTTCTTGAATTGGGGGAGTCTTCGCTTGATACCCAATATGTGGTCTCTTTTTCAAAATATGCCTTGTGCACTTTAGAAGAATGTATATTCCGTGGCTTTGGGGTGAAATGATTGAGGAAGTCAGTTAAGTCCATCTGATCTAGTGAGTCATTTAGGATTGCTGTGTCTTTGGTGGTTTTTTGTCTAGAGGATTTATCCAGTGATATCAGTGGTGTATTAAAGTCCCCTACTATGATTATATTGTTGTCGATCTCTCCCTTGCTATCTTCCTGGAGTTTTGTTACGTATTTGGGTGCTCCTGCGTTGGGTATATATATGTTTATCAGGGTATATCCTCTTGTTGTATCTATCCCTTTAGTATTATGAAGTGGCCTTCCTTATCTCTTGTTATGGCATTTACTTTGAGGTCTAGTTTGTCAGATATAAATATTGCTATCTCAGCTTTTCTTTCATTTCCATTTGCCTGAGAGATACTTTTCCATCCCTTCACTTTCACTCTGTGTGAGTCTCTTGTTCTGAGGTGGGTCTCTTGTAGACAGCATATATATGGGTCATGTTTTGTTATCCATCTAGTCACTTGATGTCTTTTGATTGGAGCATTTAGTCCGTTTATGTTTAAAGTTATTACTGAAAGGTGTTTATTTGTAGTCATATCTATTTTTGTGTTTGTGTACCTTCTTACCTGTTTATTTCTTCTTTTTACAATATTTCCTTTAGCATTTCTTACATTGCTGGTTTGGTGATATTACACTTCGTTAGCCCCTTTTTGTCTGCAAAACTCCTGATATTCCCTTCAATTTTGATTGTCTTGTTGCATAGAGTATTCTTGGATTCAGTCCTTTGCTTTGCAACACTTCCATTCTCTTCTAGCTTGATATGTTTCTGTTGAGAAATCATTTGATAATCTGATGGGGGTTCCTTTGTAGGTAACTCTCTGTTTCTCTCTTTCTGCCTTTTAAGATTTTCTCTTTTGTCGTCGTTATTTGCCATTGAAATTATAACGTGTCTTGGTATGGGTCTTTTGCGGTTGATCCTGCTTGGGACTCTGTATTTGTGTAACTTTTTCCTTCCCCCCATATCCGGGAAGTTTTCTGTCATTATTTCTTCAAATAGATTTTCTAATCCTTGTTGCTCTCCTTGTCCTTCTGGCAGCCCTATTGTATGTATGTTATTTCGTTTCATGTTGTCCAAAAGCTCCCTTAGGCTTTCCTCCTCTCCAGTTGCTGTTCAGATGGAGCTTGTTTTTGTACCTGATGTTCTAACTCACTAATTCGGTCCTCTGCTTCTTCTAGTCTACTGTTGAACCTTTCCATGGTGTTTTTGATTGTAGCTATATCATTTTTCATTTCTTCCTGATTCTTGCATAGGTTGTTGATTTTCTCATCCATCTGATATGTAAATTCCATGACCATTACTCTGAATTTATTTATTTTTTGGTCATATTGCATTCTTCAATTTCACTAATTTCCTTTGTTGGCCACTTCTCATTTTCTTTCTTCTGGGGATTGTGTCGTCTCCCCATTGTGACAGTCACCAGAAGGTTCAAACTTCGAGTTGCATGGACCTGGACCACGTGCCATGGGAATTTTGCACCACCTGAGTTTCACTGACATGCTGTGATGAGTCGCATACATTTAATCAATTCAAATGGAGCATACATCACTAAGATAAAAATGGCAAAACCATTCATGCAGGAAGAAGACTCATGAAATGCCTTAGTTTTTAATATTCTCAAATTTTCCCTCTCCTCTTTATCTTTATTGCCCTACTAGAGGCCTGGTGCACGAAATTCATGCACTGTGTTCTTTGGGGGTACTTCAGCGTGGCCTACATCCTCTTGCAGTGTGGGATTTCTCGGGTGATGTCCACCTGCTGGCTTAGGCCCAATCGCCCCATGCCTAAACTGGCACTCAGACATCCCTCTCGCAGACTAGGACCCCTTGCTCCTTACCCCCTGTCTGTGTTTGTCACCTGTGACCCCCAGCTTCTGGCTGAGCAGGGGTGGGAGGGAGCGCCACTCAACCAGAAGCTGGCTTGCTGCTCCTTAGCACTGGCCCTGCCTCCCACCCACCAGTTTGTGGGGGGAGCAATCCAGTGCTGGGCCAGGCAGGGGAGGGGCCATGGAAGGGTGAGGCGCCATGGTCATGCCCCATCCCACCTCTGTGAGGCGCTAGGACCTTGCAGTTCCCTCTCCTGCTGCCTCTGCAGAAAGCCTGGTGCTGGGACCAGGCCTGTACCACTGCTGCTCCTGCTGCCTCTGTGGAATGGGGTGCTGGGATCGCCATGGCTGGCCTGGTAGCACAGTCTCACTGGCCCCGCCCCCTGACCACTGGTTATTCGGAAAGGTTGTTTTTGCCTCAGCCCTCGCAATCCCGGCTTCATCCAGAAGGTCATTCAGAAGGCTGTAGCTCTGTATTTCTTATACATGCAACTACCATTACAAACTTCCCATCCATTCTTCTTGCTATAGCCAGATTATTCCCTTGCTTCAGTGGTTTCCTAGTGCCTTTACAGTCAGAATTAAAATCCTTTGAAAAAGCATACAAGTTGAACATTAACTATTAGCCATTCTCTCTGTCCCTAAGCTTTCATGCATGTCATACCTACTCCCTGAATCCCCCACCACACATACACTTAATGTCTATTTTTAAGAACTTACTTAACATATCAAACATACAGAATAGGTCCATCCTTCCTGTTTATGCTTTTATAGTACTTTGATCTCTTCCTTACTGACATTTAACACAGTTTGTAAATATATATTTACTTAGATTATTATTTGTTTATTACCTTTGTTTACTAGGCTATTAGCTCTGTGAGGCTAGGGACTGTCCTCTTTCACACTCACCATTATATTTACACTAGGGTCCCGGTGCACGAAATTTGTGCACTGGGGCGGGGGGGGGAGGTGTCCCCTCATCCCATCCTGCACCCTCTCCAATCTGGGACCCTTCAAGGGATGTCTGACTGCCCGTTTAGGCCCAGTCCTACTGGGATCGGGCTTAAACGGGCAGTAGAACATCCCTCTCACTATTCAGGACTTTTGGCTCCCAACTGCTCACCTGCCTGCCTTCTTGATTGTCCCTAACCATTTCTGCCTGTCAGCCTGATCACCCCCTAACCACTCCCCTGCCAGCCTGATTGCCCCTAATTGCCCTCCCGTGCAGGCCTAGTCACCCCTAACTGCCCTCCCCTGCAGGCCTGTCACCTCTAACTGTCCTCCCCTGCAGGCCTGGTTGCCCCTCCCAATTGCTCTCCCCAGCAGGCCTGATCCCCCCCAACTGCCTTTTCCTTTAGGCCCAGTCACCCCCAACTTCCCTCCTCTGCTGACCTGGTTATCCCTAACTGCCCTCCCCTGCAGGCTTGATCACTCCCAACTGCCCTCCCCTGCCGGCCTGGTCGCTCCCAACTGCCCTCCCCTGCTGGTAATCTAGTAGTGGCCATCTTGTTTCCACATAGGGCAGCCATCTTGTGTGTTGGATTAATGGTCAATTTTCATATTACTCTTTTATTAGATAGGATTACCTAATATAGTATGTTTCTAATGCTAGATGTTTGGTAAATATTAGCTGAGTGGATTTAAGAAAGTAAGGTAGATTTGAAATCTGGTGACTTCTTGCTAATATCATTGCTCAAAAGCTTGGTGAGGCAGGTGAAAATTAATGGCTAAGATTCAGAATTTTAAAAGTAGGCATTGTTGCCCTAACTGGTTTGGCTCAGTGGATAGAGCATTGGCCTGCGAACTGAAAGGTCCCAGGTTTGATTCCGGTCAAGGACATGTACCTTGGTTGTGGGCACATCCCTAGTAGGAATTGTGCAGGAGGCAGCTGATCAATGTTTCTCCTTCATTGATGTTTCTAACTCTCTCTCGCTCTACCTTCCTCTCTGTAAAAAATCAATAAAATATATTTTTTAACAAAAGTATGCATTACTAGTTATTGACTACATTAAAAAGCTGACACTTTTAGGGAGTTTAGTTAGAATGCTTAAGGAAGTAGCTCATTTTGATCACAAACAACTTATTATTTGGCATGTGAGATTTTACTGAATATTTAATCCTTAAAAGCTATTTTGAGTTGTCTGTTAGGAAATATGCAAATTTTATTTCACATTTCTGTCTCATTTAGGTTCAGTTTGATCGTTACTTATCAGCCCCAGACAACCTGTTAATGCCACAGTTGAACTTCCTTCTAAGTGCTACGGTAAAGTAAGTATATCTTGATTCCAATTAGTTGGTAAAGATTCACATAATTTGAAATATTTAGCATCTTTCTTTGAAACAAAATTATTTTCATTAATAGGAAACTTATTATTGAAGATCTATATTTCTCAACCTTTTTTCTGCCTCAGTACCTCTAAGAGAGCAGACCTTACCCTGTTTGTACTTACCCCTTGCATGCATATAACTCCAAAATCTCTATTTAGTGAATTATTTTTTAAATTAACATGAATATAATTGGAGCTATGTAACATAATACCAAATTCCCATATATTAAAAACATGTCAGAGTGACATGGAATATGTCACGGAATATGTAATGTGTTATGCGATAAGCTACTTTATACCCTCTTTTGGACCTACACAATTTCTATAGATATATTATAAAATTGTTCAGTATTATATATTTATCAGGAATGTGTTCAGGACAAAGAACTGTAAACATTAAAGTTGTTATAAACCCTGGGTTTTTATATATTCAGATAGTTAGACACAAGTGAGAGATCATATTGTCTGAGTTTCTTGATTTTAACAAATATATTAAGCCCTAAGTGGTTTGACTCAGTGAATAGAGCGTCGGCCTATGTCTTGAAGGATCCCAGGTTAGTTTCTAGTCAAGGGCACATCGCCCCTAACTACCTCTGCCTGCCTGATTGCCCTTCACCCCTCTGCCTCCCTGCCTGATCACCCCTAGCCTCTTTGCCTGCCTGATCTTCTGTAACTGCCTCTGCCTGCTGGCCTTATCACCCCTAACTGCCCTCCCCTGCTGGCCTTATCTTGCTCTGGGCTTGGTATCCAGTAGGGGGCATGCAGGAGGCAGCCAATCAATGATTCTCTCTCATTATTGATATTTCTATCTCTTCTTTTCCCTTCCTTTCTGAAATAAATAAAATATCTATACAGTAGGTGTACCAGTTAATAATGTGGATTTTTTCAATAGATGGAGTTACACATATGTTGATATATATGTGATTTGATATGTTTGCTATTTTGTTGTATTAACAAGCTTCAAAAAGTTCATATGTCTAATTTGATGAAGGTATTAACATCGTAGATATTTTTACACTTAAAAATGTTGAATTTCATGCCAAAAAAGAGCATTTGTGGGAAGTTTTAATTCATTATTTTGAAGAAAAGTGCTGTGGTAAGCTAATGGTGAATATGCTCTATCTTATGAATGCTGGTTTAATCATTTTAAAAATGATGATTTAGATGTGAAAGACAACAAATGTCCATGTCAACCAAAAAAGTTTGAAGACAATAATTACAAGCATTATTAAATGAAGATGTGTGTTAAACTGAAAAACATCTTGCAAATGTTGCTCAGCAAACAGTTTCCGATTGTTTACAAGCAATGGGAAAGATTTAAAAGGAAGAAAATGGCCGAGACCGGTTTGGCTCAGTGGATAGAGCGTCGGACTGCGGACTGAAGGGTCCCGGGTTCGATTCTGGTCAAGGGCATGTGCCTTGGCTGCGGGCACGTTCCTGGTGGGGGGCGTGCAAGAGGCAGCTGATCGATGTCTCTCTCTCATCGATGTTTCTGACTTTCTATCCCTCTCTGTTCCGCTCTGTAAAAAAATCAATAAAATATATTAAAAAAATAAAAATAAAAATAAAAAAAATAAAAGGAAGAAAATGGATGCCACATCAACTAAATAAAAGACAAATGGAAAACTAGAAAGTCATCAGTAAAATGTTGCTTCAATGGCGTGAAAGAAAGTCATTTTGCATGGAATTGTGACTAGTGATGGAAAGTGGATTTATTTTGAGAATCTCAAATACACAAAATCATGGGTTGATCCAGGCCAATCGTCAACATTGACTGCAAGGCCAAAATGCTTCAGAAAGAAGAAAATGCTCTGCGTTTGGTGGGATCAGGAAGGTGTGTTGTATTATAAGCTTCAAAAACCAGGTATAACCATTAATGCTGTTCCTACCAACAACAAATTATCAATTTGAACATGCTTTGATCGTGAAATCACCAGAATGTCGCAGAAGACACGGCAAAGTAATTTTGCTTCATGATGATGTGCCATCACACATTTCAAAACCAATTAAAGACATGTTAAAGATCTTGTCTGGGAAGTATTTACCCACCCGCCATATTCACCAGATCTTGCTTCCTCAGATGACCACTTGTTCCTATCAATGGCACATGCATTATCCGATCAACACTTTAAAACATGAAGAAGTGGAAAATTGGGCCTCTGAATGGTTTGCCTCAAAACAAGAAAAGTTCTGCCAAAACCAACGGTCCCAGGTTTGATTCTGGTTGAGGGCATGTACTGTGGCTGCAGGCACATCTCCAGTAGGGGTGTGCAAGAGGCAGCTGATCAGTGTTTCTCTCTCATCGATGTTTCTGACTTTCTATCCCTCTCCCTTCCTCTCTGTAAAAAATTAGTAAAATATATATATTTTTTAAAACAAAAACAAGAAAAGTTCTATTGGGATAGCATCCACAAATTACCTGAAAGATGGGGGAAATGTCTAGCTAGCGATGGACATTACTTGGAATAAAGCATTTTTGATGTTTCCCTTGAAATCATTGTGTTTTCTTTGATTACAAAATCCACATTATTAACCGATACACCTAATACATAAAGCCCAGTGACTGATTGGTAGAATGACCAGAATGACTGGAATGAACGGTGGCTATGTTGTGCACTGTGGCAGCCAGCTGGCCTGATCTGGCCCAGATCGTCCCCTCCCTGCACTAGCCTGGTCTCTGATTGGCCCCTAATATTCCAATTGGGGTAGGGCCAGCTGCCCAACCCACCACTGCCCCTACCCCCTGTTGGCTCATCCCCAATTGACCCCCATTATTGTGGGCTGGCCGGACCCCACCCATGCACCAGGCCTGTACAGAAATATAAAACCCTACCCAACCACCACTCCAACCCAACCTGCCACAAAATTTGATCACAGATTCAGGCTAGCAGTTCAAAGTATAAAGCCTTATTCACTCATGAGGAATTTGTACCTTTCTCCCTCCCCTTGGACTTGGCGTCTCAGAGAAGGCGTGCACAGTATAGATGCACAAATGAAAGCTTAGCAAAGTCACTCTTTTGGGGTCCTGTGGCACATCCAGACAGAAACAAACTGATCATCAAAAGCCAAGCCCCAGACTCTGACCCCTCCTCATCTCGCAGCCTCAGCTCCAGACAGTCACTCCCCGTGGCAGGATACAAGGAGAGCCACCTCAAATCTTTGCAGAGATGGAAATTGTCAGGAGGCCAAAGTAATATAATCTCAGGACCCAAATACTGAGTCTCTCCCTTAGCCTTCCTGGGCTCTCTGTGCCTGTCTGTCTCGCCCTGTGTACCTCTCTTCCTGTTCCTTACTCTCTGATCCTGTTTACTCATTCCCTATGTCTTGCTGGGGCTTTTGTCTCTATCTCTCATCTCTGCCTCTGGAGAAAACCCCTGCAACCTTATAAAGGAACACACACCTGTAGAATCTGCCTTTTCAATAAAAAAGTGGGAAACAGTGAATTAAAAAGCATTTACTTAAAAATAATCCCTGTGTCTACAAATGCATTCCAAATGGCAGCACTTTGGTGGGGTGACAGCGGAGCTGCATGTTGGCCACCTGTTGTGGAGCCTCAGGCACAAAGTGTAGGAGATCAGCGCCTGGCTGTGGACGCCCCCCACTAACCACTTGTGATGTCAGGGTCTGGGGAAGGGACTTAGTTTATACTTACCCTCATGGATCCCCACCTGATTCCATAAACCCTTTCCTCTGTCCGGGCATCTGCTGGTCCCTCTTATTCCCTCAGTACCTCCAAACCTTCCTATGCTGACCCCAACTCTCCTTCTGCATCAGCCCTCACCCCCCAGACACACAGATTTCACCCTCTTCCTCCTGCACCTCCTTTTCTTCTACCCCATACTTCTTCTTGCCCAGCCTTGCCCCACCTCCATTCTGCCCTCCTGCCCCAGACCACCCAGAATCCCTGGCTCAGTGAGAAATGATTAGAACCAATGCAGCTACTGTGTTGAGTGTCTGCCCCCTTGATGGTTCAGGGAGGTACATGCAGAAAGGCTCTCCCAGGTCTGTACCTGCAATTGCTCTGTCCTGCCAGATGCCAATCAGAAATTGTGTTTCTGGAGATAAGGAATAGCAAAAGTAGGCTATAGTCTTTGGAGTCCCTTGTCAGAGGGAAACTCTTCCCCTGAAAAAAAAAAAAAAAAGATTCACCCTGCTGCCTCCCTTATCACTTTTAGCAGCTCTCCTTTGCCCCTTTCTCTGGAAGTGGGAGGATTGGAGAACATCTATCCAATATAATAAAAGACTAATATGCAAATTGACCCAATGGTGGAATGACTTGCAGAATGACCAGTTGCTAGACATGCACTGACCACCAGGGGGCAGCCGCTCAACACAGCAGCTGTGCCCTGGGGGTCAGTGCGCTCCTACAGGGGGAGTGCCGCTCAGCCAGAAGCCAGGCTCATGGCTGGTGAGTGCAGAGGTGGTGGTGGGAGCCTCTCCCTCTGTGGCAGCGGCGAGCAGGCAGTTGGTAAGGAGTGCTGGGAGAGAGATGTCCGACTGCTGGGCCTCTAGTGTGTGTGTGTGTGTGTGTGTGTGTGTGTGTGTGTATATATATATATGTATATATATATAAATTAGGATTTTAAAAAAAGAAGAAAAAATCATAATTGTCCGCAAGTAGGAAATTAGGGCACAATGTCCTTTTTCTCTTTTTTCTTTCCTTTCAACCAGCTGTGTATTAAATGCTTTCTGTGTAACAGGCACTCGGGATTAAGACTGAAAAGACAGTTGCACTGCCTTCATGAAGGCTGTAATATAACTAGAGGCCCAGTGCAAGAAATTTGTGCACTTGGGGACATGTCCCTCAGCCCAGCCTGTGCCCTCTTGCACCCTGGGAGCCTTTGGGATATCTGACTGCCGCAGAGGCAGGAGAGGTTCCTGCCGCCTCTGCTGTTCTGCCAGCCGGGAGCTCGGCTCAGGGCTTCGGCTGCGTGCTGCTCCCCTGTGGGAGCCCACTAACCCCCCGGGGCGCAGCTCCTGCATTGAGGGTCTGTCTCCTGGTGGTCACTGGGCGTCATACTGACAGTCGTTCTGCTGCTTGGTCTATTTGCATGTTAGCCTTTTATTATATAGGATGGGTCAATTAGATATGTGAACAAATATTTTTATTAGAAAGTACACTAAGGAAAGACCCGTTGAACTTGATGAAAACACTTCAAATACATAAAAGGATGTGGTGGCACAGAGGTGGTGCTCCTGTTTTCTGTTCTAGAGAGTAGGCCTGTAGCAATAAATAAAGTAAGGAGGCAGATTTTGGCTCAATATGCGGAAGAATTTAATATTGAATTGAATTGGCTGAGAATGCGATGCTCCATTTTTCTCTCAGACATAGGAAGTCCCATATTAGGTGTAGTTAGAGTAAGTGCTTTTAATATTTGTAATTTGTATATATTATTCTAAAATATTTTATATTTTGTACATAGCCAGAATTCTGAGGACCTGAGAGATTATAAAAGTAACTCTGCTTTGCTATAGTTCAAATTGTTTGTGTCTTTTTAAATTACTTAATTTTAAGCAAAATACATAAATTTAGCCATATGTCAGTATGTAGTATATGAATGTAGAGTAGTTTGAAGCATCACTAAATATAGAAGACTAGAGACCTAGTGCACGAAATTTGTGCACGGAGATGGGGATGTCTACTCAGCCCAGCTTACAACCTCTCACATTCCTGACCACTGGCTCCTAACTGCTCACCTGTGTGCTGCCTTTTCACCCCTAATTGCCACCCCTGATGGCCTGGTTACTCCCAACTACCCCCTCCCACTGGTCTGGTTGCCCCTAACTGTCCTCCCCCCCCCCACACTGATCTGGTCACCCCCAAATGCCTCCCCTACTGGCATGGTCACCCCTCACTGCTGCCCCCCTGCCAGTCTGATTGCCCCCAACTATCCCTGCCCCCCACCCCCCAGGCCTGGTCGCCCCACGCAGCTTGCTGCTTGGTTTGGTTGCCCCTCACTAACCCCCCTGCGGTCTTGGTCGCCCACGCAGCCTGCTGCTCTGTTGTTTGGTCACCCCCTCACTAACCTCCGGCTGATCTGGTCACCCCACACAGCCTGTTCGGTCGTCCATTTGGTTGTGGTGATTGCTTAGGATTTTATATATATATATACCATTATCCTGTTTAAGGTATAATGATTGAGTAGAAATTTTAATGTATTTTAAAGAATGGCATGTAGCCCATAAAGGAAAAGAAATGTACAAATTTGGCTAAATAACATTTTAAACTTTTTTATGGAAAAAGACAATGTAAACTAAGTTAAAATACAAACAATCATGTGGAAAAATATTTTTAAGTTACATAACAGACAATTATCCCTAGTGCAGAATGAGACCCCACCAACCCCTACAAACACAGAAGCAAAACAGGTACTGTACATTTGGAAAATCAATGGAAGAAAAGTAAATGGAAATTAAATATATGAGATGATAGTAATTATCCAGAAAAAGCCAATTAAGCTAGCCTTTCAGATTACTGACGATAAAATGTTTCTTATTTTATGTTAATGGACAGGGTTTGAGGAAATAGGTATTTGCGTACTCTTTTGGTGACAGAATAAAGAAGTACAATCTTTTCAGGCTTCAATTTGGCAATATATATCAACATTTTAAAAGTACATATCCTTATGCTTGGTGATATCTTTTAAAAAATTTACTGTTCAATTATAGTTGGCATACAATATTATATTAGTTTCAAATGAACAACAGTGATTACGCGTTTATATACCTTATGAAATGATATTCCCTGTAAGTCTAGTACCCATTTAATATCATACATAGTTAGAGTACTTTTGACTATATTATCTATATGTTGTACTTTACCTCTTCATAATTATTATAACTGGCAATTTGTCCTTAATCTCTCTCACCTTTTCACCCATTTCTGCACCTCTCCTTCCATCAGTTAACCATTAGTTCTCTTTATCTATGAGTTTGTTTCTGTTTTGTTTGTTCATTTGCTTTTTAGATTCCACATATAAGTGAAATCATGATTTTTTTTTCTTTTGTATATATTGTTGTACCCATGGCAATATTCATTCTTATTCCATTTTATTTATTTGCCACTTACTCTTTATTCAATCATCTACTGATGGACACTTAGTTTGCGTAGTTGGCTATTGTAAATAATGCTGCATTGTATATTGTAAATAATATAAGGGTGCAAATGTCTTTTCAAATTAGTGTTTTGGGTTTCTTCGGATAAATATGCAGAAGTAGAATTGCTGGGTCATATGTAGTTCTATTTTAAATTTTCCATGAGCCTCCATACTATTTTGTATCATGCCTGCATCAATTTACAGCCCTGCCGACAGTGCACGAGGGTTCCATTTCTCCACATTCTTGCCAACATTTGTGGAGTTATTGATGATGGCCATTCTTCCAGGTATGAGGAGATATCTCACTGTGGTTTTAATTTTCATTTCTTTAACGATTAGTGATTGAGCATCTTTTCATGTCTTTTGGCCACCTGTATACCCTCTTTGGAAAAATGTCTATTAAGGTCCTTTGCCCTATTTTCAGTTGGATGATTCATCTTATCTATGTGGTATGAGTTGCTTAATATATTTTGGATATTAACCCCTTTTCCGATGTATCATTGGCGAATATCTTCTTCCATTGACTAGATTGTCTCAGGTTTGGTTGATGATTTTCTTCACTGTACATAAACTCTTTAGTTTCATGGGTACCATTTGTTTTTTTTGTTGTTGTTGTTTTTTTTAAAATTTTTTTTATTTCTCTTTTGTTTCTCTTGCCCAAAGACACCTATCCAAAAGAATATTACTAAGAGTTCTGTCAAAGAGTTTACTGCCTATGTTTTCTTCTAGGAGTTTTATGGTTTCAGGTCTTACAATTAAGTTTTTAATCCATTTTGAGTTTTATCTGGTATATGATATAAGAAAGTGTTCCAGTTTATACTTTTGCATGTGTCTGTGCAGTTTTTCCAGCACCATTTATTGAAGAAACTATCTGCCTTCTTCGTCAAAGATTAATCGATTACATCGGTATGGTCTTATTTCTGACTTCTCTATTCTGTTCCATTGGTCTTTGTGTCTGTTTTTACGCCAGTACCTTGCTGCTTTAATTACTGTAGGGGTTGGCAAACTCATTAGTCAACAGAGCGGCAAACCGCGGCTTGCGAGCCACGGTTTGCCAACTACTGCTGTAGCCCAACTTGATATCAGGTAGTATGATACCTCCAACTTTGTTTTTCGTTTTTTAAGATCGCTTTGACTGTTAGCGGTCTTTTGTGATTTCATATAAATTTTAGGATTATTTGTTCTAGCTCTGTGAAAAATGATATTTGGTATTTTGATTGGATTGAATCTGCAGATTACTTTGAATACTATGGACATTTTAACAATGCTAATTCTTCCTGTCCATGAGCACAGTGTATCTTTTCATTTACTTGTATCTTCTTCAGTTTCTTTCTTCAATGTCTTACAGTTTTGCAGGTGCTGGTCTTTTATCTCCTTGCTTAAATTTACTTCTAGTTATTTTTTATACTATTGTAGATGGGATTGTTTTCTTAATTTCCCTTTCTGATAGATTGTTATTGGTGTATAAAAGTACAACTGTTTTCTTAATATTAATTTTGTACAACATCACTAATCATGAACCAAATTCATTTATCATTCTAATAGTTTTGTGGTAGAGTCTTTAGAGTTCTTTTTGAATGTTCCCACATGTCCCGTGTGGTCCAGGGTTCAGGTTCAGGGGACGGGTTTGGGCTCTGGAGGCGGCTCTGTGTGCAAATGAGAGACAAGACAGGATAATAATTTGGAAATTGGGGGCCAGATGGAAGCCAAAAGAAGGACTCCACTTTGCTCTGGCCTTTCCATCCCTTTTATTCAGGTTTGGGATACACCCTTAGCCCTTAGGCAGGCAATTCCTGTAACAGCTGATGATAGCCCATCGGCAAGGATTTACATAAGACTATAAGTTAGAGGTTGCGTCAGCTCCCTTTGTCTCAGCTAGACAGTGGGTGATTGCTTTGACCTTTGCCAGTGCTCAAGGTCTCTGGCCTTCCATGTTCCTTGTCCACACCTCTCTGCTAGTGAAGACAGTGGGCAGCTTCCCACAGTTCTTTATACTTAGTATCATATCACCTGCAAATAATGACAATTTTATTTCTTCCTTTTCAAATTGGATGCCTATAACTTATTTTTCTTACCTGATTACTGTGGCTAATACTTCCAACTGTGTTGAATAAGGGTGGTGAAAGTGGACATCTTGTCTTATTTCTGATCCTAAAGAAAATGCTTCTGGCTTTTCACTTTTGTGTATGATGTTGGCTGTGGGTTTGTAATATATGGCCTTTATTATGTAGAGGGTATGTTCTTTTTATTCCCACTTTGCTACAAGTTTTATCATAAACTAGAGGCCCAGTGTATGAAAATTCATGCTCTAGAGGGGGGTCCCTCAGCCTGGCCTTCCCCTCTCACAGTCTGGGAGCCCTCGGCTAAGAGGTGACTCGGCAATTCCGGGAAGGCAACGCCCTATCACATCTCTGCTGCTGCCACTGCCAGCACCGCAAGCCTTAGCCGGCCCTGGTTACCTGAGCCTCAGGTGGCCCTGGGTGGCTGGGAGGCTGAAGGGACTGGGGACTCTGGAGATGGGCTGGCTTGACCTTGTTGCATGTCTGCTGCTCCAGTGGGCTGAGGGGACTGGACACCACCATCTTGTATCTGTGGGTGCCACCATCGTTGAATGTGTGGCAGTCGATTAGCATTTCCCCTCCTTATTGGCTGTGGGCACTGCCATCTTTGTGATGGCATGGGGCTCAGTTAACATATTTCCTTAATTAAATAGGATGGATGCCAGGTTTTATCAAATGCTTTTCTTCATCTGTTGATATCAGCATTTGATTATTATCTTTTATTTAGTTTATGTGGCATATTGTATTAATTAATTTGTTGATATTGAACCATTCTTAACCTCCCAGGAATAAATTCCACCTAATTATGGTATATTATCTTTTGAATGTATTGCACAGTTAAGTTTGTTAACATTTTGTTGAAGGTTTTTGCATTTATGTCCATCAGGGATATTGTATTAGCCTGTAATTCTCTTGTTTTTTGTAATGGTCTTGGAATCAGGGTAATGCTGGTGGCCTCATAAAATGAGCATGGGAGCCTTCTCTCCTCCTGAAATGTTTGTGGATAGCTTGAGGAGGATAATTGATAGTTCTTTGAATTGATGGTAAAATTAACCTGTGATGCTATTCATTCCAGAACTTGGTTGGGAATTTTTTCATGTAGTGTTTTGATTTTGTTGGTAGTAATTGGTCTGTTCATATTTTTGGTTTCTTCTAGACACAACCTTGAAATTTTGTATGTCTCTAAGAATTTCTCCATTTTTTTGGGGGGGTGGGTTGTCCAATTTGATTGATGATTGTTCAGAGTATTTCCACCTAATCCTCTGCATTTTTGTGGTGGCAGTTATCACTTCTCTTTCATTTCTGATTTTATTTACTTTGGCTTTTTTTCCCCTTGATAAGTCTGGCTAAAGGTTTATCAATTTGGTTTAATTTTACCATCAATTTATTTTATTTGGTCTCTATTTTGTTTATTTCCACTGTTATCTGTATTATTTTCTTATTTTTACTCACTCTGGGCTTTCTTTGTCTTTTTTCCCCTAGTTTCTATTGGTATTAGGTTAAATTTTTTTATTTGAGGTTTTTCTTGTTTCTTGAAACCGAGGCCTTCTGGTATGAATTTTTCTCTTAGAACTGCTTTAGCTGTGTCTAATATATTTGGAGTCATTGTGTTTTTACTTTTAATTGTCTCGGTATCTTTTAATGATCTTGTTAACCCATTTATTTTTTATTAACATGCTATTTAGTCTACACACATTTGTGCGATTTTCAGTTATTTTTCTAATTGATTTTTGGTTTGATATCATTGTCATAAAAAAAGATGCTTGATGTGATGTCAGTCTTTTTAAATTCATTGAGACTATTTGTGGCCCAATATCTGGTCTCTCCTGGAAAATATACCATGTGCTCTTGAAAAGAATGTATATTCTGCTTAGTTGGGGAGAAATATTTTAAAATACCAGTTAAGGCTATCTGGTCTAATGAAGCCATTATTTCCCTTTTTATTTTCTGTCTGGATGATCTACTCATTGATGTCAATGGGATGTTAAAGTCTCCTACTACTGTTGTTGTATTAATATCACTTATTGTTGATCTTTCCCTTTATTTCTGTCAATATATGATTTATAATTGAGGCTCGGTGCACAAAATTCATTCATGGGGAGGTGTCCCTCAGCCCAGCCTGCACCTTCTCCAATCTGGGACCCCTTGAGGGATGTCTGACTGCCCGTGTAGGCCCGATCCAGTCGGACATCCTTCTCACAATCCAGGACTGCTGGCTCCAAACTGCTCGCCTGCCTGTCTCCCTGATTGGCCCTAACCGCTTCTGCCTGCCAGCCTGATACCCCCTAACCATTCCCCTGCCAGCCTAATTGATGTCTAACTGCTCCCCTGCCTGCCCGATTGGTCCTAACTGCCCTCCCCTCTGGCCCAGTAACCCCTAACTGCTCTCCCGTGCTGGCCTGGTTTTCCTAACTGCCCTCTGCAGCTGGCCTGATCGCCTACAACTGCCCTCCCCTGCTAGCCATCTTGTGGCAGCCATCTTGTGTCCACATGAGGGTGGCCATCTTTGACCACATGAGGGCAGCCATATTGTGTATCTGAGTGACAATCAATTTGCATATTATTTTTATTAGATAGGATATTTTTAAATAAACCTTTATTGTTCAGATTATTACAATCGTTCCTCTTTTTCCTGCCACAGTTCCCCTCCACCCAGTTCCCACCATAGCCTCTGCCCTTACCTCTCCCACTGTCCTTATCCATAGGTGTACAATTTTTGTCCAGTCTCTTCCTGCACCTCCCACATCCCCTTTCCCCTCGAGAATTGTCAGTCCACTGCCTTTCTATGCCCCTCTGCCTTACCCTCCCACTGCCCTTACCCCGCCACTGTCCTTATCCGTAGATGTACGATTTTTGTTCAGTCTCTTTCTGCACCTCCCACGCCCCTTTTCCCCCCAAGAATTGTCCACTCACTTTATATTATATTCCCCAGTTTATTCTGTTCATCAGATTTTTTATTCATTTGATTTTTAGATTCACTTGTTGATAGATATGTATTTGTTGTTCATAATTTTTAACTTTACCTTTTTCTTCTTCCTCCTCTTCTTAAAGAATACCTTTCAGCATTTCATATAATATTGGTTTGGTGGTGATGAACTCCTTTAACTTTTTCTTATCTGCGAAGCACTTTATCTGCCCTTCAATTCTGAATGATAGCTTTGCTGCGTAGAGTAATCTTGGTTGTAGGTTCTTGTTATTCATCACTTTGAATATTTCTTTTTAAAAAAACGTATTTTATTGACTTTTCACAGAGAGGAAGGGAGAGGGATAGAAAGTCAGAAACATAGATGAGAGAGAAACATCGATCAGCTGCCTCCTGCACACCCCCCGCTGGGGATGTGCCTGCAACTAAGTTACATGTCCTTTACTGGAATCAAACCTGGGTCCTTTCAGTCCACAGGCCGATACTCTATCCACAGAGCAAAACTGGTTTAGGCACTTTGAATATTTCTTGCCACTCCCATCTGGCCTGCATCGTTTCTGTTGAGAAATCAGCTGACAATCGTATGGGTGCTCCCTTATAGGTAACTAACTGTTTTTCTCTTGCTGCTTTTAGTATTCTCTCTTTGTCTTTTGCTCTTGGCATTTTAATTATATAACTTGGTGTGGTCCTCTTTGGATTCCTTTTGTTTGGGGTTCTGTGCACTTCCTGGACTTATAACTCTATTTTTTTCACCAGGTGGGAAAGTTTTCTGTCATTATTTCTTCAAATAGGTTTTCATTATCTTGCTCTCTCTCTTCTTCTGGCACCCCCATAATTTGGATGTTGGTATGCTTGAAGTTGTCCCAGAGGCTCCTTATACTATCTTCATAGTTTTGGATTCTTTTTTCTTTTTGCTTTTCTAGTTGAATTTTTTTTGTTGTTGTTGTTATTGTTTTTTGTTTTTTTTGTTTTTTTTGCTTCTTTGTATTTCAAATCTTTGACTTGATTCTTGAGATCCTCTGGTCTGCTGTTGGGTCTCTGTTTATTTTTTATGTCCATCAGTGTATGCTTAATTTCTAGTTGGTCCTTTTTTATATCCTCAAGGGTCTCTCTAAATTTACCGCCCTTTTCTAGAAAATTCTTGAAAAACCTTATAACCATGGTTTTGAACTCTATATCCAGTGATTTGCTTTCCTCTATTTTTTTCATTTGTGATCTGCATTTTGGCTGCTTCCCTGAGGTGATAGAGTAGCTTTGTGTGCTAAGTGTCCTGTAGGGCCCAGTGACTCAGCCTCCTCAGTTACGTGAGGTCGACACTCTTGGTGCACCCCTTTGTGGGCTGTGTGCACAGTCTTGATGTAGTTAAGCCTTGATTGTTGTTGGTATCACTGGAAGGAATTGACCTCCAGGCCAATTTGCTGTAGGGATCAGCTGTGTCAACGCTGAAGAACTTCTGTGCTAGAGACATCCTTATGAGCAAGACTTGCAAAAAGCCTCTGTGCTCAGCTTGGATGGGGCTGAGTCTCATGGCAGAGCAAGCAGTGATGGCTTTCTGTCAGCCCTGTCCTAAGAGGCCCCTGTGTCTCAGTGTCTCTTGGTAGTCACTGGAAGTACCTGTGAAAGAAAGTTGTCCTCGAGTTTTGCCCACTGCCGGACATTCCAATTTCTTCCCAAATGAGTCTGGGTCCCCAGATTCTAGCCTAGAACTGGAGTTCAGGGCAGTTGGGATATTTTGTCTCCCTCCTGATTGAGAAAGTCAGCCGTGTACTCAGTTTCTCGCCCTCTCTGTGCGCACCACTCCATACCTCTGTCTTCCACAGTTCCTCTGAGTCTCAGTGTGCTGTTCTCTTTCCTTACAGTCTAGTTTCTCCCCGTATGAGTCTGGGTCCCCATAGTCTCACCTGGAACTGGAGTTCAGAGGAGTCAGGAGCTTTTGTCTCTCTCCTGCTTGAGAAAGCCAGCTGCATACTCAGTTGCCAGTCCTCTCCATGTGCATGGGCCTCTGCACCTCTGCCTCCTACAGCTCCTCTGAGTCTCAGTGTGCTTTTCTCTTCTAGTTGTAGAATTTCCATTCAGCCAGCCTTCTTGTGGTTCTTGATGATGTCCGTTTTGTCTTTTAGTTGTAGTTTTGAAATTGTTGTGTGAGGCAGCAGTTTAGATGTGTACCTATGCCACCATCTTGGTTTCTTCCCTGGGTATTTATTTTCTTTTCTGTTAATTATATAGATGTTTCCATGAGTTATATTCTTTTGTTGAATTGATCCCTTTGTCATAAAATGCCCTTATTTGTCTCTTATTACCCCCTTTGTTTTAAAGTCTCTTTAATTATTTCTACCCCAGCTTTTTTTGTATCTATTTGCATGAGCTATCTTCTTTCAGGGAATACCTCTTAATGGAATGGTTTTTTCCTTAATGTTTATAAGAATTAAACATAACACTTTTAATTAGCAGGGGTATTTAGCATACATGGTTTTATCTGAGAATTCAGATTTTTAAAATTTCAAATCAAATGTTTGTCTTTTTTTACTGTAGACATATTTTAGCTTTATGCTTATTTTTATTGTCACATTGTTTAATATTAGTAATGTGAATTTTGTTATTAAAAAAGTTAAATGAATATAGATTTTAGTACATTATTTTAGGATGTACTTGGTGGCTTTATAAACTGTGGAGCAGAGTAAAGAAGCCCTGTTCTATCAAATAGCAACATTTAAAATTATTAATTAGTTGTATTAGCTTAATTTTATTTAATTATATGTGCCTTAGCAGTATTGTTTATATATTATTATTATTATTATTATTATTATTATTATTATTGATTTTTTACAGAGAGGAAAGGAGAGGGATAGAAAGTCAGAAACATCAATGAGAGAGAAACATCGACCAGCTGCCTCTTGCACACCCCCTACTGGGGATGTGCCTCCAGCCAGGATACATGCCCTTGACTGGAATGGAACCCGAGACTTTTCAGTCCACAGGCCGACGCTCTATCCACTGAGCCAAACCGGTTTTGGCAGCATTATTGTTTTATTCTGTTTATTTCTCCATTGCAGATTTACAATGTTTTTGTTTTTTAGCTGCATTTTACTTTATAGACATTTGTTATCTGGTTTAATGTTTTGAGTGTTTTTACTGTAGCTGATTTCTAATTTCATTCCATTCTGGTATGTGAAGATGCTTGATATGATTTCAATCTTCTTGAACTTACAGCACCTTGTTTTGTGTTCTTACATGTGGTCTGTCTTTGAGAGTGGTCCATGTGCACTTGAGAAGAATGTGTAATCTGCAGCACTGGGGTGAAGTGTTTTAAATATTAATTAATTAATTAGAGTCAGTGTTTCCTCGTTAAGTTTTATCTGGAAGGTCTGTCTGGTGAAGTCAGTAGGGTGGTGCCGTCCCCTGCTATGACGGTATTGTCAGTCTCTACCAGAAGGTCCTCTATAAAGTTTTTAATAGATTTAGCTGCTCCGATATTGGGTGCATATAGTAGTATGTTTACCGGGGTTATATCCACTCGTTAGACCAATTCCTTTGGAGATATGCAGTGGCCTTTGTTGTTTTATGTAATGGCCTTCATTTTGGAGTCTGTTTTGTCAGCTATGAGTATTGCTACCCTAGCTTTTTGTTTGTTTGTTTACATTCGCAAGGAGATTTTTTCCCACTCCTTCATTCTCATCCTGTGTGTCTTTTGTTCCTGTAGACAGCGTATTTGAGTCATGTACTTGTATACATTCAGTCAGCCTTTGTCTTTTGATCGGAGCACTTAACATGTTAACATTTAAAGTTATTATTGGTATGTACTTATTGCCATTTTAATTCTTTATGCTTGTGTTTCTCTCTGTTCTCATTACAGCAGTTCCTTTAGCATTTCTGGCAGTGTTTGTTTGGCGATGTTAAACTCCTTTTCCCCCCTCTTTTTTTTTTTGGTCTGGGAAGCTCTTTATTTAACCATCTATTTTGAATGATAGCTTTGCTGGATATAGTAATCTTGTTTTTCAGATCATTGCTATTTATTACCTTGAGTATTTCATGCCATTCCCTTCTGGCCTGTAGAGTTTCTGGTGAGAAATCAGCTGACAGCCTCATGGGCTCCTCTGTAGGTAACAAGTTGCTTTTCTTTTGCTGATTTTAAGATTTTCTCTTTGTCTTTAATTTTTGTCATTTTAATTATAATGTGTCTGGGTGTGGGCCTATTTCGGTTCTTTTTGCTTGGAACTTGTGCCTCTTGGACTTATGTGACTTTTTCCTTCACCAGGTTAGAATTTTCTGCCATTATTTCTTCAAATACATTCTCTGTCTCTTGCTCTTTCTCTTCTCCTTCTGGCTCTTCAAATATGCAAATATTGTTACATGTCATGTTGGTCTTCAGCTCCCTTAAACCATTCTCCTGTTTTTCAATTGTTTTTCATTTTGGTTCTCTGAGTGATTTTTTTTCCTACCTTGTCTTCTAATTCACTGATCCAATCCTTGACTTCTCCTAATCTGCTGTGTATTCCTTCTAATGTGTTCTTTATTATGCTTTTCATTCATTCTTTCCAACTCTTCTTTTTTAATAGTTGCTATATATTTTTTCATGCTATTGAGCATCTTTACCATCATGATTCTGAACTCTATATTGGTAAATTTCTTAACTTCATTTTGTTTAGCTCTTCTTTTAGAGAATTTTCTTGTACTTTCATTTGTTTTTTTGTCTCTCCATTTTGCCTGCCTGTTTGGGTTTGTGCCTATGTGTTAAGTAGATCTGCTACGATTCCCATCTCTAGTGTAGGACAGCGTCAGACAGTATTTTTACTGGCCCTGAGTGCCCTGTTTTCAGCAATCCACAGCTTATGCCTTCCTGTGCTGGGGCTGGGTGCCTCTGAAGGGACCGGCGTGTGCACCATGCACTGCTTTTTTTAGCGTGGGACTTAGACGGAGCTCAGGCCGACTCAGAGCCTCCAGAGATCCTCCTCTGCCTACAGTCTGATTGTCATCTGCACAGAATCGCCTTAGACCAGTGATTGGCAAACCGTGGCTTGCATGTTGCTGGCAAGCCTCGGTTTGCTGACTGACCACTAGACTAGACTAAATGTTACCGTGTAGTTGGAACCTCTGAGGATTAGGCAATTGTGGCATATTGTATGCAGAGAGGTAAAGGGTAGTATATGACAGTGGTTGGCAAACCTCGGTTTGCCAACCATTGCCTTAGACTATCAGACCACAGGCTGATAGTCTTCCAACAGGGTGTGGCAATTGCCTTCCCCCCAAGCCAAAACCATTTGCATAGCAAAGGTCTCTGGGAGAAACTCCTCTGTTGCAGCAGCAGGAAGGAATGAATCAACACAGGAAACCAGGGTGGCTACTCTCCAAGCTCTAACCCTAGAACCCCCAACGCTGTACTCTCCTCACACAGCTTCAGTCCACTCTGCCCTCCCTCTGCCAAAGCCCAAGCTGAGTGGTTGCACATGAAATTTTGTGTGTTGGCCCTTTAAGAGGGTGCCTGCATTTCCAGCCTTCTTTCCCCGGCAGACAACAACCCTTCTGCTTTTCACAGCCAGGTGTTAATGTGCTTTGGGCTGGGGAGCCAAGCTGGGGTTAGAACCCAGAGTTCTTAGTGGGAAGCCCCCACAGCTGTTCTGTCCCTCAGGAGCCTCAGCTGCTATGTAGCCCAGCCACCCCTTTAGCATCTCCACATTTCCTACCAGTCTCTATGCGATCTCCACTTCCTATCCTTCCTTATCAGGGTTCTCCCCAGCTAGTCTTCGGGAGATTTTTCAGGGCGGCTTTTCTATATTTTAATTGTATTTCCAGTTTGGCCCTGGAGATTGTCAGTGTAGCTTCCACTTACTTCGCTGCCATTCTTAATCTCTGTGTGAGCCAGTTTAATTTATAAACAGATATGTACCCTGAGTTATAAGCAAACTTAAAATTTGTCATCATTTGGACTTGAAGGTAAAATTTAAAATTTGTACTTCAAAATATTCAGTAATTCATTTTACATATACCAGTTACCTACATTTTTATAGTAGTATTTTTATTCATTATTGTGCCTTATTCTGATTATAGACTGGTGAGAAGGAATAGCCTTCTTACTTTGTGTTTTTATGTATATGTTTAAATATACACTATATTTAAATTGAGTATAGATTTTAAAGTATGAAGTAAAAGTAATAAATGCTTTATCAGGATATATCCCCTGCAGTTTGTCCTAATTGTTTAAAGTAAAGAACTAAATGCTATATCTAAAATATCTTCTTTGACTTGATGCAAAAATGGTATCAAATATATCTTATATTTCACACCAGTTTATAGTGTTTCTCAGCTATTTCATTTTCGGGAAAAAAACATTTTGCATCTTCTTGATGCACTCATTGTTAATTAAGCTCAATCAATTATAGGAATGATCATCAATAGATCAAAAAAATATTTAAAGCCTCATCCAGTTAAGCAAATTTCCCAACCAGTTTCCACCATTTTTTCTTCCAACAAAGGATAGTATAACTAGTGGCGTTACTCCACTCTGCTCAGAGAATTTACTCAGTGTATTTTCATTTTTTCCTACTCTCCTTTTGGAAGCTTTATCAATTTGCGGGAAATAATCAATTTGCTTCTTCGCACCAAGCGTCTTGCAAATGTATTCTTTTGGCTATTGATATTCCCAAAACAGAGAAATTATTCCTAGCTCTGGGGATCAGAGAAGACTTTGTAGAGAATATATTACTACTGAAAATTAAGGGCATTTAAAGGTGGTTGAGAGGCAGTCATTTCAGGCAAATGAAGGAACCTGAGCGAGAGGAGACATTCAGGAATTTCTTTGAACTGCAGAATTACAGTAGTGATATAGAAAGTATTTGAAGGAGTTTGAATGACAGGGTTAGAAATTGTGATTTCTCTGAAACTGAAAAAAGCTATTAAGGCTCTCTGAAGAAAGGCCCTGGGAAAGGAGAGCCATGATAAAAGACACATTTTAGAAAGATTGACAGAAGTGCCAATGATAAATTTAATGGGGAAAAGACTAGAAGGGGAAAGACCAGATAGGAGTTTTCTGTGTACTCCAGGTGAGGGTTCTTGAAAGTCTAAACTGAGGTGATGGAACATGGCTCTGCCATTGACGGAATCAGTTTGATAATTATAAGCCTTTCTTTAATGTGTTGTCAGTTGTGTTTGCAAAGTCAGAACATTGATAGTGCATCACAGTTTCTGTTTCTTGTTTATATATCAGGCACTGTTCCAACCCAAAAGATATATAGCAGAGAACAAAATTCAGTCCCTGCCTTCCTGAAACCTACATACTAACCAGGAAAATTTAGCTCAGAAATAATAAATATAAAACAATTTTTTATACCAAAACCAAGATAGGTAACTTGTAGTAGTACAGTGATTTTTTTATCGATATGTTAATTATGAAATGAAATGCATTGATGTAAATGTAAGCTTTCTTACAATTGTTAATATTTTTGTAAATTATGTTTTCATACTCTGTTTATTTACCAACAGAGAGCAGGTCATCAGACAGTCTACTGAGTTAGTCTGCAGAGCCTATGGTGAAGTGCACGCGGCCGTGACGAGCCCAGCCAATGACTACGTAGACCCAGAGAGCATTCTGCACCGATCGCCACAGCAAGTGCGGACCCTTCTCTCCTGACTGCATTGTCCGAATGTTAGCACAACACTGCACTCCCGGGACACTGAAGGTGTTCTCGGTATTTAGTGGTTAATCTTCATTTTGAAATCTGATAGTTACGGTTTTCTTTGTGTCAAAAGATTGTAAGTCCCAATAATTATTTTCTTTGGTCACAATATTGTGGAAGTAACATATGTTGACCTGAATTAGGGTTGTTCCATTTCTACTCTCTTTGTAGAGATGCTCTGTTATCTGCTGGCCACCTCTCCAGCTCTGCAGTTTCCCCTCTATTCTGGAATATGATTGTATGTGGAAAAAGTAGTAGATGAAGTTGGAGGGATTTTTTTTTACAAGATCAGTTTTAAATTGACTATATCTAAAAAAATAGATTTAAAAATTAGTATGAGGATATGACCTAATAAATGTCTCTTTACCTAAAGATTTGTTTGCTTTTTCATTAGTTAGGTGAGTAGGTACACTTAAACTGAGGAGCAGAAATCTATGCTCAAGAAAAGTGGGCAGGGAAAGAAATACTTTAAACAGTGTGGATCCCACTCTGTGTATGTATGCCTTGGTCCTAATTCAACGTGAAGTTTAGCACTTAGAATGGGGTTTAGGTGTGTAGGCATTCTGTGCTGCATGTAACTCTAGAATTTAAAGATAGATATTTGTTATACAATGTGAACTCTAAATTCAACCAGGTACAAATTTTGTCTGATGTTCAAATAAAAAAAATAATGATCTACTCTAACAGTGGAAGAAAAATGCCAGAATAGCAATTGCTAATTGACATTAATTGATATCTACCTCCATGGTGGCCCTTACCAAGAATGATTTGGGTTTTCACTTTAGAACGCAAAATCACTGTGTATTTAAAAAAAATAAATTTCAGTGTTTCATGAGACCTTGCTTTGTTGGTAAGATTTTGAGAATAATTCTTATTAGCAAAATATCTTAATTTCTGGTAAATCAACCAAAAGAAGTCTTGAATTATAAATTAGAAATCCAAAGCATAAGGAAAAATTGATTAGGTTAAGATATTTTGAAAAGTAGTAAGATAAAATTAACACTTATATTAAAATATATATAACAAACTAGTATTTGCAGTACATAGCCCATTCACCTCTCTGAAATTTATAATTATTTATATTATGTGATTGTCTCGGAGCAAGAAGATTATATATCATCTATTTTATGTATTTTTAGACTTTTTTCCTTCAATAACTTTGTGTGATATATAAAAGATAAAAAATAAAGTATGATGTAAATCAAGAGCTTTAATTTTATATAATTTATTTTTACTGAGAAAAAAAATTGCTACCTTATATTAGTGAATTCCTTTGTTTTCTAAGAAAAAAGCATATTTTGACCTTTTACCTAGTTTTCTGAAATAAAATATTAAACTATTTCTAGAACGGCTATCTTCAATATTTTTATTTTTTTTTAATTATTTTTTTTAAAATATATTTTATTGATTTTTTACAGAGAGGAAGGGAGAGGGATAGAAAGTCAGAAACATCGATGAGAGAGAGACATCAATCAGCTGCTTCTTGCACGCCCCCTACTGGGGATGTGCCCGCAGCCAAGGTACATGCCCTTGCCGCAATCGAACCCGGGACCCCGCAGTCCGCAGTCCGAGGCTCTATCCACTGAGCCAAACCGGTCTCGGCTACATTTTATTTTATTTTTTTAGAAAGTATACTAATAGAAAGGGAAGTACAGTATAGGGCCAAGTTGAGATAACCAATGGAAGGCTGGTGTGAATGTGATATCAATATGATCTTGAGAGCTAAGTCAAAGTAAGAGGTTAAAAGTGTTAATCCATTAGTGTAACACTTTTATTTTCCAGACACTTCATACTTTGCATTTTGAACTGTTCTGATGTGGCATAAGTATAACCTTAGATAATGCATGCCAGCCTCTCCTTCAGAGATAAATGGTATTTAGCTGGCAAAGAACAACAACAACAAAAAACAACAGCTATGTTCAAAACTTTGTTATTTTTTTTCTTTGGGCCTTTACTGGAACAACTGAAGGTTCAAGTTGAAAATTATAACTGAAATTTTAAAAATTCATTATAGGAGCTCAACAGCAGATTTGTGAAAGCAGGAAAAAGAATTAGTAAACTTGAAGGTAGATCACTGAGACTGTCTAGTCTGAGGAACAGGAAGAAAAGGTAATGGAAAAAGACACACAACAGAAGGAAGAGGAAGGAAAAGGCCAAAATAATATTTGAAAAAAATATTGGCAGAAAACTTTCCAAATTTTATCAAAAAGCATTAATATATATATATTCAAAAAGTTCACCAAACTCCAAGTAGAATAACTCAAAGAGATACACAGATACATATCATAAGCTATCAAAAGCCAAAGAATAAGAGGGAATCTTGAAAACAAGAGAGTTAACCATCATGTATGATTCGCAATAAGATTAATACCTGATTTATCATCAGAAACAATGAAGGCCAGAAGGCATTGGATGATACATTCACAATGTTTGAAAAACAAAAATGTTAATTTAGAATTCTATATCCAGTAAAACTGCCCATGAAATTATAGGTGAAATCAAGACATTCCCAGATAAAAACTATGATTGATACCTTCCCTATATGAATGTTAGAGGGAGTCGTTGAGGCTGAAATGAATGGATATTAGACAATAACTAGAATAATCAAAACAATAGCAAGGGAACAGAAGACTTCAGTGACACTGTAAAATATCTAGAACTACTAGTAATAGATGTCTGTAAAACAGTCTACCCAACAATTGCAGAATACACATTCTTCTCAAGTACACATTCTCTAAGATAGATCATATGAGGCCACAATCTAATTCTCAATAAAATTAAAAGATTAAAATTATACCAAGTATGTTCTCCTGCTACAATGTCATGAAATGAGAGATCAATAGCAAAGAGAAAATTTGAGAATGCATAAATGTATGGAAATTAAGACACTCTTAAATAGCCAGTGGGTCAAAGAGAAAATCCCAAAGGAATTAGAGAAAACTTTGAGATGAATAAAAGCCAGGTGTGAAACAGTATACCAGTTCTTGTAGGATGCAGCAAAAACTGCTCAGAAGGAAATGTGTAGCTTATATTAAAGAAAAATAAATAAGTTAACATAGTCTTACACCCTAAAAAACTAGAAAGAGAAGGGCAAAAGAAGTGGAAAGAAATAAGGAAATAATAAAATTATAACAGACATAGAGAAAATACAGAATGGAAAAATACTTTAGCAAGTGGATGTGCTAACCATGCTGCAACATGTGGAGATGTGCTTGAATACAGATGTTTAACACATCTATATAAAAAAGATGTTTAAAATTATTTTCTTAATGCAGCCTATTGAGAAGAGGGTTATTTTTGAGACTGTATAGTCTGGACTGACCATTAATTATGTCATGCATACAGCCAAGTGTCTAAAGACACATGTAAAACGATATTTCTAGGAGTGCTTTCTGCTCATTTTGAAAATAATGTTATATCAGTTATTGGGTATGCTTACCATTAAGTATTGCATGTTGAAAGTTGTTTAAATATATTTGTAAAAATATAGAATAGGAAAGTATTTTTTTTAAGATTTAAAAATTGACTATCCTTTTGCTAGACTAACCAAGAAAAATCAGAGAAGACTCAAATTATTAAAATCTAGTGTGAAAGAAGAGACATAACTCTGAAAATACATAAGATAACAAAATTATGCATAATTATGTCAATTAGATGATTCAGGTGAAATGGACAAATACCTATAAAAACAAACTAAACTGACTCAAGGAGAAATAGAGATTCTAAATTATAGCGAAGAGATTCAATCAGTAATCTATACACTTTGAACAACAAGAAGCTCAGGACCAGATGGCTCCACTGGTGAATTCTACAAAATGATTAAAGAATTCATAATACTAAATCCTTATCAAATCTTCTAATATTAAATCCACAACAATGTAATGTCTTTCCATTTATTTATTCACCTCTAATTTATTTCAATGGTGTTTTATAGGTTTCAGTGGATATGTATTCCACTTCTTTGCTTAAATCTATTCCTAACTTTTATTATTTGTGGTGCTACTGTAAATGAAATTGTTTTGTTACTAAACCCATATAGCTATTGTCAGTTGATTTTTCACAAGGCTGCCAAGACCGTCATTAATGGAGGGAGGGGGAAGTAGTAATTTTAGCAAATGGCACTGAAACAACTGGAAATTCACAAGCACAAGAGTCAAGCTGGCACCTGACCAGCATGGCTCAGTGATTGAGCACTGACCTATTATTAACCACAAAGTCACTCTTCAATTTCTGGCCAGGGCACACACCTGGGTTGTGGGTTCGGTCCTCAGTGGGGGGCGTGCAGGAGGCAGCCAATCAATAGTGTTCTCTCATCTTTGAAGTTTCTATCTCTCTCCCTCTCCCTTCCTCTCTGAAATCAGTAAAGTTACATGTCAAAAAAAAAAAAAGATTCAAGTTGGACCCATATGTCATACTGTATACAAAAATTAAAATGGATAAAGTATTTAAATATGTTTTTATAAAACAGAAGGAAACAGGTATAAATCTTTTGGTCTTGTGTTAGGCAATCGATTTTTATCTTTTATGTAATACTGGAGGCCCAGTGCATCTCAGCCCAGCCTGCACCCTCTCCAACCTGGGACCCTTTGCGGGGTGTCTAACTGCTGGTTTGGGCCCGAGAAATATAAGTGATACTTATATTTCAGTCAGACATCTGTCTCACAGTTTGGGACTACTGGCTCCTAACTGCTCACCTGCCTGCCTGCCTCCCTGATTGCCCCTAACCACTCCTGCCTGCCAGCCTGATCACCCCCTAACCGCTCACCTGCTGGCCTGATTGATGCCTAACTGCTGCCCTGCCGGCCTGATCTCGCTCCCAATTGCCCTCGCAGTTCTGATCTTGCCCCCAACTGCCCTCCCATGAAGGCCTGATCTCGCCCAAACTGCCCTCTCCTGTAGGTCTGGTTACACCCAACTGCCCTCCTCTGCCACCCTGATCACCTCCCTGCTCTCCCCTGCCAGCCATCTTGTGGTGGCTGTCTTGTGGCCATCTTGCGGCAGCCATTTTTTGATGACATTGTGCAATGCCACCTAGGCTTTAATTATATAGAATGAGCTTAAAATATACACTAATAAAGAAGAAATATGCAAATTGACTGTCACTTTGCAACACACACCAGCCAATTAGGAGTGAGTATGATTTAACCCAACCAAGATGGCAGCAGCCCCACCCCCTAGCCACTCCGGTCCTCTGGGCAGCGCACGCAGACGCCAAGCGGCCAGGCATTGTGGGATGCCTGCTATGAGGGGGAGAGCAGGGGGCTGAGGGAGCTTCAGGAGCAGCACTCCTGCTGGAGTGAAGACTCTAGTTCAGAGCAGAGATGGAAGGCGGCGGCCAGAGTGAAGCCTGGGTCCCAGGTGCCAGCAGCCGGGGGAAGGAAGGCCTGTTGCACAAATCTCCGTGCACTGGGCCTCTAGTAAGTACAGAGCTAAAAAGCAGTTACATAATAATGTTAAAAACTTGGTAAGTCACTTTTCATGTTTAGTTAATTATGTGAGTAAAATATAGGTAGGCCTACATATGGTTATTTGGAGGCTACAATTGTATTTAAGCACAACTAGCTTGGAAGTACATATTTGTATCTCTTCAGAGAGAATGTGTTTTTGGAGATAGATAATATAATTATGTATTTTTACAGATCTAAACATAAAATTGCTATAAATTAGCTAAGAAATAATAACCATATTCATAACAGCATGCTAGTCATTAAATTCAACTAACAATGCCAGTGAATGTTAAAAGTAAAAATTTTTCTAGCACTGATGATTTAATCAGTAAAAATAACTGATATAAGCTTATAAAAATGAGCTGCATTGGAGAAAATTTTTGATAGGGCCAAAGATTTTCATATGAAATACTTGTGCTTGCTTTGAGGGGATATGCCATTTTTTAAAAAGTGTTTTGTCATTATGTATTTTAAACAGTAAAAGTCCAAGCCAATGCAGGATTTTCAAAATTTATAGCTTTGCTACCAGGAAATTTATTAAAATTCTATTTCCCTCAGTGTTAAGACCTGAAATTCCAGTGGAGCAATCAGATTTTGGCCTGCAAAAAGCAAAATGACAAGAAACGAATAGTTTTTCTTGTGCAAGCCAGCATCAAAAGTTGGGTCTCCTGTGTTGAAATGCTATGAGCCTTTCTATGGGTATCATGTGTATGAGCACAGTTTGCAGGAGTCAGACAAGTTGGCTGCTGTTTGCTAGCCATGCCTCAAATAGAATGTAAAATGGCAATGAGGACTGAAGTAGAAAAATGCATTTGCCTTAGAAGCCAATCTTAAAAAGGAAACCAAGATTTAATTAATATTCCACAGACTTGCAATGTGTATTTAATAGCAAACTAGGAATTTTTTTGCTTAAAAACTGTATTAGTTCCTTTTCATGGAGATGTAAGCAAAGCAAGCATTTAAAGGCAAAAAGCTGTTGTTAAAAACAAAAACAGCATATCAAAGTACCCTGCCTTTATTCTGAATCTTACAAATAAGAAAATTACTTATTCACTGAGTATTAACAAGTTACTAATGTAATAAATCACATAATAATATAACAATAGATTATGCACATACTAACCAATGTACAATACTCTTATGATTTATTGAAAGACTCTCTTTGCAAGTGGTAAGTCATTAGCCATGGTATGGCTCTGGTGACTGCAGATCTCTGGGAATGGTGCAGAGTTATTATTGCTCCCTACCTTCTGTGTGTGATACTGTGGAAAATCTAGTTCAATCTCTGTCATAAATCAAATTTCCAAAGATGTGGGTGCATTTCTGGTTCCTTTTTGCATTCTTGTAATATATTTATTTATTCCTACACCAATAACAAATGTCTTAATTATTATAGTTCTAAAGTAAGTTTTGATATCTAGTAGGATGTTCCACTTTATTTTCATCTAGACTGCCTCAAGCATTCCTGGCTTTTTGTTATTCCACCTAGGTTTAAGTATCACTTATATTTCTCAAATAGCAATTGGGAATATGGTCAGGATGATTTTGAATCTGTATATCAATTTGTGTAGAATTAATTTCTTTGCAATATTAAATAATTCAGATAATTAACATGTTAAAATATCCCATGTTAAATTTAGGTAGTGGTATCCATTTTTTTATAACTTTCTCCATATAAATCTAACAAAATTTTAGTATGTTTATTAATATACTGGCTAGCACCTCTAGCGAAATGTTAACTAATAGCAATGATAATGGGATATTTTCTTAATTCAGATTTTAAAGGTAATGTTCCCAATATTTCATCATTAAGAATTGTGTCCTGTAGGCTTTTAGTATATTACCAGAGGGAAGTTTTTTTTATTCTTGTATGCTCTTGTTAATTATAAATAAATGTTGTTTTATTAAATGACTTTCAGAATCTATTGAGATGCTTGTGTGTTTCCTTCTTTTATTTGTTAATGTGATAAATGACATTTGTAGTTTTTGTAATGATAAACCACTCTTGTATTCCTCAGATAATCTTAAATTGATCATATTATTTTCTCTTTTCACATGACTCAATGGATTTAGTATTGTTTTGGTATATTACTAGTGACTTTGCCAAATTTACTTATTAATTCTAAACATGTAGATTTTTTTTGTAATCTTTATAGATTCAATGACAATAGTCTGTGAGCAATGACAATTTTGTTTCTTCTTTTATCCATTTCTGGGTTTATAACTCAGTAATGTCCAATTGGTAACAGAGTAGTGTTAGACAGAAGTGGTAATGGTGATCATTCTTATCTTTTTCCAAAATGTGGGGAAGGAGGGAAAACATTTAGGTAAGAGATTTTGTAGATAAGCCTTGTCAAATCTGGAAAGTTCCTTTCTGTTTCTGGTTTGTTATGATTACTTTAAATCAGAAGTGTGGAACCTTGTTTTTGGTAAATGGCCATTTGTATATTTATAACATCATTCACGGGCCATTCAAAATTATCAACTTAAAAATTAGTCTGCTAGATTTGGTCAAACATTTTTTTTCTTTTTAAAAATTTTATTGAGTTTTATTAAGGTGACATTGGTTAATAAAATTATATAGTATACAATTCTATAATTTATTAGCTATACATTGTATTGTGAGTTCTTGGATTTCTGATGTTAGGAAATCACAATATGTAAGATTATATTTAGCAATTAGGGTAACTCAACTCATGGTAATTGGCATATGTATAGTTAGAATTTGCATTCCAGCTACTTAAATTTAGATATTCTTGATCAGATGGAACATACTATGAGTTTAAGATCTCTTTTTTCCAAGAAATGAGATAGAGTCTTTGGAGAATGGCCTGATTGAATTGTTAAGTCAGTTTCCTCTGGATTTTGGTGATTTCCCCAGTTCTTCCATAATTCCTCAGTGCCCTGGTCATTTTCTGATAAGTCATGGTCTTCTGGTTTCCTTTTCTTTTGCCTCAAAGTTGAGCAAGTTTTTCTTAGTTTTTTGATACAAACTGAAAGATGCCTTTGGTTTTATCTATCCACTGAATATAAGATCTCAGAGATTCATGAAGGTATTCAAACAGTCAGAGCTTCTTTCTGCCTTTTCCTCCCTTTTGCTGGAGATGAGGAGGTTGTGCCACCTGGTTTTCAGGGATGTTCTGCAGAGAAGGATGAATATTCCCTTCAAGATAGAGGTCCACAGGACGCTTTATTACTGTCTTCCAGTTATAGACAGATTGCTCTGGAGGCAGCATACCATAGTAGCGGGCATGTCCTCTGACGTGAGAACAGTGGTTGATGAAATCCACACAATCTTTGCAATCTGGAGGATACTGAAAATCACCAGTTGAATGTTTCCTTAATACACCAAAAACATCTTAAAATGCTTGGCCCAGTCTATCTTGTTTGACACAAGCCTGTAAACTGCTTGAAGCTGCTGCATTTGCCAAGGGTGTCAAGTTTTTTTCTTTAGCTTGAAGGTTTCTTTGTGATGGTTTTCAGTGGCTCTGATGGAAACTATGGCTGCTCTGTCCACCTCTGAATCCTTATTCTCTGCCCATCCATCTTACCTGTTCTTCAGAATCCAATCTAGCATCCACAGGCACCAGGGGGAAATCGCCTACTCCTTTAAAACACAAGCCTGCATAACACTTTTGGTCAAATATTTAATTAACTCACCCCTAACAGACTAAATGATTTTGCAGGCTTTGTATGGTCTGCTGGCTTGAAATTCCCCACCTTAGCTTTGAATTATGAATGAGTATTGAATTTTATCAAAATTATTTCTACTAGGGGCCCAGTGCGCTAAATCGTGTGAGACCCAGACCTGGCATGCCTCGGGACCCAGCGTCAAGTCCTGCTGGCACCACAGGACCAGCATCAAGTCCCCGCCCACATGCCTGCATCCCGCCACACATGTAGCCCTGCCCAGCCGCATGTGCCTCACCACACACACCCTTCTGGTGACTGGTCTTTGGTCATTATAGCATTAGAGCCACTGGGTTTTTATTAACATAGATATCTATTTAGATGGCCATATAGTCCCCCTCCCCTTATTTTCTTAATTAGAGGCCCAGTGCATGAAATTCATGCGTGGGACGGGGGTTCCTCAGCCCGGCCTGCACCTTCAATCTGAGATCCCTCTCACAATCCAGAACCACTGGCTCCTAACCACTCACCTGCCTGCCTGCCCGATGTCCCTAACTGCCCCCCCCTGCTGGTCCGATGGCCCTAACTGCTCTCCCCTGCCGGTCTGATTCCTCTAACTGCTCTCCTCCCCTAGCCTGATCCCCCTAGCTGCCTAACTGCTCTTCCCTGACAGCCTGATCCCTCTGTTCTTTCCTCCTGGCCTGATTGCCCTAACTGCCTAACTGCTTCCCCCTGCTGGCCTGATCCCCTAATTGCCCTCCCCTGCCAGTCTGATCTCCATAACTGCCTAACTGCTCTCCCCTCCCAGCCTGATCCCCTTAACTACCTATCTGCTCTCCCCTCCTGGCCTGACCCCACTAGCTCCCTATATGCTCTCCCCGCATGACATGATCCCTCTAACTGCCTATCTGCTCTCCCTCTCTGTGCCCTTCGGACCCCAGCACAGGCATGCTGAGAGCTCTCTGCTACAGGTTTGCCCTCATCCTGATTGGTTGTTATGTGATGGTGTCCCAACCAATTTGCATATTTCTCTATTATTACTAACTAGAGGCCCGGTGCATGAAATTCATGCAAGGGGGGGCGGCGCCAAGGGATGTCTCTTAGCCCAACCTGCACCCTCTCCAATGTGGGACCCCTTGAAGGATGTCCGACTGCCCATTTAGGCCCAATCCCGGTAGGATTGGGGCCTAAACAGGCAGTCAGACATCCTTCTCACAATCCAGGACTGCTGGCTCCAAACTGCTCACCTGCCTGCCTGCCTGATTGCCCCTAACCGCTTCTGCCTGCCAGCCAGATCACCCCCTAACCACTACCCTGCCAGCCTAATTGATGTCTAACTGCTCCCCTGCCAGCCTGTTTACCCCCAACTTCCCTCCTCTGCCAACCTGGTCCCTCCCAACTGCCCTCCCCTGATGGCCTGATCTCCCACAACTGCCCTCCCTTGCAGGGCCTGAAACCTCCCAATGGCCCTCCCCTGCTGGCCATCTTGTGGTGGCCATCTTGTGTCCACATGGGGGCAGGATCTTTGACCACATGGGGGCAGCCCTCTTGTGTGTAAGAGTGATGGTCAATCTGCAAATTACTCTTTTATTAGATAGGATAGAGGCCTGGTGCATGGGTGGGGGCCAGCTGGTTTGCCCTGGAGAGTGTCCCAGATCAGGATGGGGGTTCCCTTGGGGTGAGGGGTGGTCTGAGCGAGGGGCCTGTGGAGATTTGCAGGCCAGCCACACCCCCAGCTACCCAAGTGGAGGCCCTGGGATCTGGGATTAATCTATGTCTACAATTGAAACTTTGTAGCCTGGAGCCAAGCCTTCTGCTTGCTCTGTGGCAGCAGCCATTTCTGTTTGAAACTTTGTAGCCTAGAGTGGAGGCCTAGGCCGGCAAAAGCAGGCAGAAAGCTTGGCTTCCTCTGTTGCCAGGGACACCCAAGCCTCTGTTCTCTCCAGCTCAGTGGCTGCCGCCATTTCTGTATCTTTTATAATTGAAACTTTGTGGCATTGAGTGGAGGCCTAGGCCAGCAATGGCAGGCAGAAAGCTTGGCTTCCTCTGTTGCCAGGGAAACCCAAGCCTTCCTCCTGCTTTCAGTGGTGGCAGCCATCTTGGTTGGGGTTTATTTGCATAATCTGCTCCTGATTGGATGGTGGGCATGGCTTGTGGGTGTAGCAAAGATATGGTCAAATTTGCATATTACTCTTTTATTAAATAGGATTCCTCTATTATTACTATAGATATGAAAAATTTCAAATATCAAAACAATAATGCATTCTTGAAATAAATTTATATATCTCATCATATGACTTACTCATATTTTATTAAAAATTTTTTCATCTGTGTCATGAGAGAGATTGCCCTATAATTTTTTTTTCTTTTAATGCCCCTGTCTTATCATGTTACTTTTTCCCCCCTTTTTTCAGTTTTATTGATATACTAGAGGTCTGATGCACAAAATTTGTGCATGGGGTGGGGGTCCCCTCAGCCCAGCCTGTACCCTCTCCAATCTGGAACTCCTTGGGGGTGTCCGACTACTGATCCCCTAAACCGGCAGTTGGACATCCCTCACAATCCTGGACTGCTGGCTTCTAATTGCTCACCTGCCTGCCAGCCTGATCGCCCCTCACTGCCTCTGTGTGCCAGCCTGGTCACTTCTAACTGCCCTCCCCTGCTGGCCAGGTCAGCACCAACTGCCCCCTTCCTGCAAGCCTGGTTGCCCCCAACTACCCTCCTCTGCTGGCTTGGGCACCCCTAACTCCCCCTCCTCCAGCCTGGTCACCTCTAACTGTTGCTCCTGCTGGCCTGGTCACCTCTTAAATTCTGCTGTTCAGGCATTTGGTCATCCCTCACTAACCCTCCTGCTGGCCTGGTCATAGGCAGCCATCTTGTAAAGTTGTGAGGGTCAATTTGCATATTAGATCTTTATTATATAGGATTATTGACATATCACATATTAGTTTAAAGTATAACACATGATGATTTGATATATATCAAATAAGTTTAGTTAACATCCATTACCTTGCAAAGTTAAACTTTATTCCCTAGCATGATTCTTTTTTTTTCTTTATTGATTTTATTGGATTACTGGTTCACAGAACCATACAGGTTTCAAATGTACAACTCAATAAAAAATTATGTGCATACTGCACCAGGCACCCATTGCCCCAAGCAAAGTCTCTCCCATCCTCAATTCCCCCATCTTTGCCCACTTCCACCTAGCCCCACCCACCTTTCCCTGTCACTATCACAAGGTTTTCTGTGTCTATGCGATATGTATACATGTTTTGTGGCTAACCCCTTTACCTTTTATCCAGTACTCCCTCCCATCTGACAGTTGTCAGTCTATTCCATATATCCATACCTCTGCTTCTGTTTTGTTTGTCACTTTATTTTGTTCATTAGGTCCATATATAAGTGAAATCAAATGGTATTTGTCTTTCTCTGACTGGCTTATTTCACATAGCATAATAATCTCTAAGGTCCATTTATGCTGCCACAAAAGGTAAGATTGCCTTCTTTTTAATGGCCGCATAATATTACATTGTGTAAATGTACCACAGTTTTTAAATTGTTAATAATATAGATGACCCCAACCCCCCCTTGCCTCTCTCCACCCATCCTGCACTCTACACTAGGCCATCCCTCACACTATTGTCTGTGTCCATGAGTTATGCATATATGCATACATGTTCTTTGTGTACCACAACTACCAATGTTTATTCCACTCCTCTATTGATGGCAGATCTTGGTTATTGTAAATGACATTGCTGTGAACACAGGAGTGCATGTATTCTTTCAAATTAGCGTTCTGGGATTATTAAGATATATCCCAATAAGTGGGATCACTGGGTCATAAGGCAGTTCTATTTTTAAATTTTTGAGACATCTCCATACTGTTTTCCTTGTTGCCTGAACCAGTCTACATTCTCACCAACAACGCACAAGGGTTTCCTTTCGTCCAAATCTTTGCCAGCACTTGTATGTTTGTTTATTTATTTTTAAATATATTTTTATTGATTTTATAGAGGAAGGAAGAGGGAGAGAAAGATAGAAACATCAATGATGAGAGAGAATCATTGATTGGCTGCCTCCTGTATGCCCCCCAGTGGGGATCGAGCCTGCAACCCAGGCATGTGCCCTTGACCCGAATTGAACCTGAGACCTTTTAGTCTGCAGGCTGACGCTCTACCCATTGAGCTAAACTGGAAAGACAGTATGTTTATTTTTTGATGATACCCATTCAGGCAGGTGTTTTTAATTTTCATCTCTCTGATGATTAGTGACCTTGAGCATTTTTTCATCTGTCTATTGGCCATCTGTACGTCATCTTTGGAAAAATGTAAATTCAGGTCCTGTGCCCCCTTTTTAATTAGATTGTGTTTTCTTCCTGGTTTTATGTAAGTTCTTTATATGTTTTACAAATTAACACCATATCAGATGTATCATTGACTAACGTGTTCTACCACACAGTGAGTTTTCTTTCCGTTTTTTTGATGATTTCTTTTGCTGTGCAGAAGCTTTTTAGTTTGATGAGTCCCATTTGTTTATATTTTCTTTTTTAAAAATCTTGCTTGAGGAGATACAAATATTGCTACAAAAGATGGTTCTCGAACTCCCTGATTCAGTTTTGAAAGATTGTGATATTTTTCTAGGAATTTATCCATTTCTCTCTGGTTGTCCAGTTTGTTGGCACACACTTGTTCATAACACACGAGAGGCCCAGTGCACAGATTTGTGCGCAGGTGGGTCCTTCAGCCTGGCTTGTGCCCTTTCAAAATCAGGGGCCCTTCAGGAGATGTCAGCCTGCAGGTTTTGGCCTGATCCCTGTAAGCCAGGCTGACATCCTCTGAGGAAGGTAGCGTTGCTGAAGCAGCTGGCAGCCAGGGAGGAGCCAAAGCCAGGGCTGGGTCCTGCAGCACAGCTCATCCCGGCCCCAATGCGCCTGCTGCCACCAGTGCTCACGAGTGCTTCTCCTGCCAACACAACCGCACTCTGCAGCCATGAGCACAACTTCTGGCCGAGCAGTTCTCCCTCTGTGGGAGTGCACTGACCACCAGGGGGCAGCTCCCGCACTGAGCATCTACCCCTTGGTGCTCAGTGCATGTCATAGCGACTGATCAGCCAGTCCTTTCAGTCGTTCTGGTCATAAAGGTCGTTTTGACTTTTATATACATAGATTTATTTATTTTTTACAGTCCACTGTATTTCTGTATTGTCAGTTGTTACTTCTTTTTCATTTCTGATTTCATTTATTTGCGTCTTTTCTCTTTTTTTCTTGATTAAAGGTTTGTTAATCTTGTTTATCCTTTCAAAAAACCATCTTTTGGTTTTATTAATCTTTTATATTGTTTTGTTAGTCTTTATATCATTATTTCCACTATGATATTTACTATTGTCTTCTTTCTATTTAGTTTGGGCTTTTTTTGAGTGAGTGAGTGAGTGAGTGAGTGAGTGTGTGTGTGTGTGTGTGTTTTCTAGTTCTTTTAGGTGTAGGTGTAGGTTGCTTATTTGATATTTTTCTTGCTTCTTGAGATTGGTCAGTAATATTATAAACTTCCTCTCAGGGCTGCTTTCAGTGTGTCCCATAGGTTTGGAGTTACGTGTTCATTTTCAGTTGTTTTCAGGTAATTTTTATTTTTTTCTTGGTCTCATTGTTAACCCATTTATTGTTTACTAGTATGCTATTTAGCCTCCATATGTTTGAATGTTTTTCAGTTTTTTATTTTCTCCAAATATATTTTTTATTGATTTTTTACAGAAAGGAAAAGAGACAGACAGAAAGCCAGAAACATCGATGAGAAAGAAACATCGATCAGCTGCCTCTTGCACGCCCCCCACAGGGGATGTGCCCGCAGCCACGGTACATGCCCTTGACCGGAATCGAACCCGGGACCCCCCAGTCTGCAAACCACTGAGCCAAACTGGTCTTGGGTGTTTTTCAGTTTTTTATTCTAGTTGATTTCAGTTTCATATAACTGTGGTCAGAAAAGATGTTTGATATGATTTCAATCCTCTTTAACTTTTTAAGCCTCATTTTGTGTCCTCACATGTGGTCTATCCTTGAGAATGTATCATGTGCACTTGAGGAGACTATGCATTCTGCTCCTTTGTGATGAAATGTTCTGTAAACATCAATTAAGTCCATCTCATACAGGGCATCTTTTAAGGTTGCTGTTGCCTTGTTGATATTTGGTCTGAAAGATCTATCCATTGACCACAGCTGGGTATTAAGATTTCCTATTATGACTATATTAGAGGCCTGGTGCATGAAATTCATGCACAGGGGACAGGGGATGTCCCTCAGCCCAGCCTACACGCTCTCCAATCTGGAACCCCTCAAGGGATGTCCAACTGCCCATTTAGGCCCAAATGGGCCTAAATGGGCAGTTGGACATCCTTCTCACAATCTAGGACTGCTGGATCCAAACTACTCACTTGCCTGCCTCCCTGATTGCCCCTAACTGTTTCTGCCTGCCAGCCTGATCATCCCCTAACCATTACCCTGCCAGCTTAATTGATGTCTAACTGCTCCCCTGCCAGCCAGTTTGCCCCCAACTTCCCTCCTCTGCCAGCCTGGTCACCTCTAACTGCCCTCCCCTGCAGGCTTGATCATCCATAACTGCCCTCTCTTGCAGGCTTGGAACCTCCCAGTAGCCCTCCCCTGCTGGCCTGTGGTGGCCATCTGGTGTCCACATGGGGGCAGGATCTTTAACCACATGGGCACAGCCCTCTTGTGTGTTGGAGTGATAGTCAATCAGCAAATTACTCTTTTATTAGATAGGATAGAGGCCTGGTACATGGGTGGGGCCCAGCTGGTTTGCCCTGAAGAGTGTTCCAGATCAGGGTGGGGGTTCCCTTGGAGCGTGGGGCGGCCTGGGTGAGGGGCCTGTGGTGGTTTGCAGGTCGGCCACGCTCCCCTGTATCTGAAGTGGAGGCCCCGGGATCTGGGATTAATTTATGTCTACAACTGAAACTTTGTGGCCTGGAGAGAGCCACCCCTTCTGCTGGCTCCATGGCAACAGCCATTTCTGTTGGGACATCTACCTTCTATAATTGAAATATTGTAGCCTAGGGTGGAGGCCTAGGTTGGCCAGAGCTGCAGAAGCTGGCTTCCTCTATCGCCTGGGCAACCCTAGCCTCTGCTCTCTCCAGCTCTGTGGCTGCCACCATTTCTGTTGGGATTATGTATCTTCTAAAATTGAATATTTGTAGCACTGAGTGGAGTCCTAAGCTGGCAATTTTTTTCTTTCTTTATTGATTAATGTATTACACATATGTCCTTATTTTCCCGTTACCTCCTACCTCCCATCCATGCCCCTTTCCCCCTGTTGTCTGTGTCCATTGCTTAGGCTTATATGCATGCATATAAGTCCTTTGATTGATCTCTACCCTTTACCCTCGTACCTTCCCTGAGGTTTGACATTCTGATTGATGTTTGTCTCTGGATATATTTTTGTTCATCAGTCTATGTCATTCATTATATTCCACAAATGAGTGAGATCATGTGATATTTAACTTTCTTTGCCTGGCTTATTCCCCTTAGCATAATGCTCTCCAAATCCATCCATGTTGTTGCAAATGGTAAGAATTCCTTCTTTACCACTGCATAGTATTCCATTGTGTAGATATACTAGATGTGCCACAGTTTTTTAATCCACTCATCTGCTGATGGGCACTTAGGCTGTTTCCAACTCTTGCCTATGGTGAATTGTGCTGCTATGAACATAGGGGTGCATATATCCTTTCTAATTGGTGTTTCTAGATTCTTGGAATATATTCCTAGAAGTGAGATCACTGGGTCAAATGAGAGCTCCATTTTTAGTTTTTTGAGGAAACCCCATACAGTTCCCAGTGTTTCCACCAGTCTGCATTCCCACCAGCAGTGCAGGAGGGTTCCTTTTTCTCCACATCCTCGCCAGCACCTGTCGTTTGTTGATTTGTTGATGACAGCCATTCTGACAGGGGTGAGATGGTACCTCGTTGTTATTTTGATTTGCATCTCTCAGATGATTAGTGACATTGAGCATGTTTTCATGTGTCTCTTGGCCTTCTGTATGTATGTATATATATATATATATATATATATATATATATATATAATATTGATTTTTTACAGAAAGGAAGGGAGAGAGATAGAGAGTTAGAAACATCAATGAGAGAGAAACATCAATCAGCTGCCTCTTGCACACTCCCTACTGGGCATTTGCACACTCCCTACTGAGTATGCCCGCAACCAAGGTACATGTCCTTGGCCGGAATCAAATATGGGATCCTTGAATCCGCAGGCCAATGCTCTATCCACTGAGCCAAACCAGTTAGGGCTGTATGTCCTCTTTTGAAATGTATCTATTTAGGTCCTTTGCCCATATTTTTATTGGATTGATTATCTTCCTTTAAGTTGTATGAGTTCCCTTTAAATTTTGGAGGTTAAACCCTTATCTGAAATAGCATTGGGAAGTATGTTCTCCCAGGCAGTGGGTTTTCTTCTTGTTTTGTAATGGTTTCTTTTGCTGTGCAGAAGCTTTTTATTTCGATGTAGTCCCATTTGTTTAGGAGCTGTATCGGTAAAAATATTGCTACGACATATGTCTGATATGTTGCTGCCCATGGAGTCTTCTAAGACTTTTATGGTTTCCCATCTTTCATTTACGTCCTTTAACCATTTTGAGTTTGTTTTTGTGTATGGTGTAAGTTGGTGGTCTAGTTTTACTTTTTTTGCATGTACCTGACCCAATTTCCCAGCACCAGTTATTGATGAGACTATCTTGACTCTATTGTATGTTTTGCCTCCTTTGCCAAATATCAAACGGACACAATGGCTTGGGCCAATTTCTGGGTTCTCTGTTCTGCTCCATTTGTGTGTATGTCTGCTCTTGTGCCCGTACCGGCCAGTGTTGAGAACCGTGGCTGTAATAGAGCTTGATGTCTGGTGTTGTGATCTCTCCAACTTTGTGCTTCTTTCTTGAGATTGCTGCAGCTACTTGAGGACTTTTTTATTCCAGATGAATTTTTGGAGAGTTTGTTTTAGGTCTGTGAAATATGCCATTGATATTTTAATGGAGATTGCATTGCATCTATAAATTGCTTTAGGTAGTATAGACATTTTAATGATGTTGATTTTACTAATCCATGAACACTGTGTATTCTTCCATTTGTTTATGTCTTCCTCTAGCTCTTTTTTCAATGTCCTGTAGTTTTTGAGTACAGAACTTTTACCTTCTTAGTTAAGTTAATTCTTAGGTATCTTCTGGTACAATGGTAAATGGGATGTTTTTTATTTTTTGTTTCTGTGACTTCATTATTGGTGTATAGCAAAGCCACAGATTTCTTAGTGTTAATTTTGTATCCTGCTACATTGCTGAATTCATTTAAGTCTACTAGTTTTTTCAAAAATATATTTTATTATTTTTTTACAGAGAGGAAAGGTGAGGGATCGAAAGTCAGAAATATCGATGAGAGAGAAACATTGATCAGCTGCCTCTTGCACACCGCCTACTGGAGATGTACTCTCAGCCAAGGTACATGCCATTGACCGGAATTTAACCTAGGACCTTTCAGTCTGCAGGCCAACGCTCGATCCACTGAGAGAAACTGGTTTCAACAAGTCTACCAGTTTTTTGATGGAGTCTTTGGGGTTTTCTATGTTCAGTATAATGTCATCTGAAAATAATGGCAGTTTTACTTCTTTTTTTCCTAATTTGGATGCCTTTTATTTCTTCTTCTTGTCTGATTGCTATAGCTAGCACTTCCAAGAATGGTGAAAGTTGGCATCCCTGGCTGCAAATCCTTTGGCACCGACCCTGTCAGGCTCCAGCCTTCTCCTCCCGAGACTGCCAGGCACACTGTGTAACCTATGCCTGGATACACATGTTCTCTTAATACTCCTGAGAACGTGACCTATCTTTCCATCTAGAACAGCGGTTTTCAACCTTTCTAATCCCACGGCTCTTTGGTGCAGTTCCTCATGTTGTGGTGATCCCAACCATGGAATTATTTTCGTTGCTACTTCATGGCTATAATTTTGCTACTGCTGTGAGTCTTGGTGTGGATATCTGTGTTTTCTGATGGTCTCAGGCTCTGCAGCAGCGGTTCGTGGCCCGCAGGTTGAGAACCTTCACCAGGGCCGCCTGAGGCCATTGGGAGACACAGATGTTCACATTGGGATGCACGGCAGTGGTGGGGTTGTAGTTATGAAGAGGCAATGAGAGTAATTTTTGTGGTTGGAGGTTGCCACAACATGAGGGGCTGTGTTGAGGGGTCGCGACATTGAAAGATTGAGAACCACTTACAGGAAGGTCTTCTATGCATCTCAGCTTGATGAACTTGCAGCACAATATTTTAAAATCTTCACATTTGACACTACTTGATAGTTATTTATCGGAGAGGGATATAAATATGCTCAAGTTCCCACAAAGTGGTTTACCACTTGTTTGTTTAACAAACATTTCTTGAGCTGGATACCAAGCTCTGACCTTGGACTTTTAAAAGATGGAGATGACTCAGGAAACTAAGATGGCAGCATAGGTAAAAACTTAAACTGCTGCCTCACAAAACAATATCAAAACTACAACTAAAAGACAACATGGACACCATCCAGAACCACAGGAGAGCTGGCTGAGTGGAAATTCTACAACTAGAAAGAAAGAGAAAAGCTCACTGAGACTCAGAGGAGCTGCAAAAGGCTGAGGTACAGAGACGCACACGTGGAGAGGATGGGCTGAGTACAAGGGTGGCTGACAGTGCAGTTGGCTTTCTAAAGTGGGAGGGAGATGGAAGTCCTGACTGTGCTGAACTCCAGTCCCAGGGGAGACTCTGGGAGACCAGAGTCAGGGGAGACCAGACTCATTTGGGGGGAATCTAGATTGTCAGGAAAAGAGAAAGCACACTGAAACTCAGGTGGAGTGTGGAAGGCAGAGGTCCAGAGGCGTGAGCGTGCAGAGAGGACTGACTGCTGAGTGCACAGGCAGCTAAGTGCGTGGCTGGCTTTCTAAAGCAGGAGGAAGATGGAAGCTCCCAACTGTGCTGAACTCCAGTTCCTGGCGAGTTTCTGGAAACCCAGACTCATTCAGCAGACACTGGACTGTCAGGCAGCAGGTGAAACTTGAGGGCGGCTTTCTCTCAGAGGTGCTTGCAGTGATTACCGGGGACACTGAGACCCAAGGGCCTCATAGGGCAGAGCTGACAGGAAGCCAAGGCTGTCTGCTCTGCCCTGAGACTGCGTCCCATCCAAGCTGAGCACAGAGGCAAGTCCTGTCTCATAAGGGTGTCTCTAGCACAGAAGTTCTCCCAGCTTAGACACAGCTGATTCTCACAGCAAATTGGCCTGGAGGTCAATTCCTCCCACTGATACCAACAACAATCAAGACTTAACTACAACAAGGCTGTGCACACAGTCCAGAAAGAGGTACACCAAGAGTGTCCACCTCAGGTAACTGGGGACACTGGGCCCTATAGGACACCTAGCACACAAAGCTACTCTACCAACTCAGGGAAGCAGCGAAAATGTAGAGACAAAGAAACAGATCACAAATGAAAGAAATGGAGGAAAGCAAATCACTAAACATAGAGTTCAAAACAACGATTATAAGGTTTTTTAAGATTTTCCTAGAAAAGGCTGATAAATTTAGCAAGAATCTTGAGGATATGGAAAAAAAACAACTAGAACTTAAACATACATTGACTGAAATAGAAAATATTATACAGAGACCTAACAGCAGACTAGAGGACCACAAGAATCAAGTAAAAGATTTGAAATATGAAGAAGCAAAAAACACCCAACCTGAAAAGCAAAAAGAAAAAAATCCAAAAATTTGAAGATAGTGTAAGGAGTCTCTGTGACAACCTCAAGCATACCAACATCCAAATTATGGGGGTGCCAGAAGAAAAGAGCAAGATACTAAAAATCTATTTTAAGAAATAATGACAGAAAACTTCCCCCACCTGGAGAAAGAAATAGACTTACAAGTCCGGGAAGCGCACAGAACCCCAAAAAAGAGGAATCCAAAGAGGACCCCACCAAGACATATAATATTTAAAATGCCAAGAACAAAAGACAAAGAGAGAATATTAAAAGCAGGAAAAGAAACACAGTTAGTTACCTACAAGAGAGCACCCATATGATAGTCAGCTGATTTCTCAACAGAAACTATGCAGGCCAGACAGGAGTGGCAAGAAATATTCAAAGTGATGAACAGCAAGAACCTGCAATCAAGATTACTCTACCCAGCAAAGCTATCATTCAGAATTGAAGGTCAGATAAAGTGCTTCACAGATAAGAAAAAGCTAAAAGAGTTCATCACTACCAAACTAGTATTATATGAAATGCTGAAAGAAGAGGAAGAAGAAGAAAAAGGTAAAGATAAAAATTATGAACAACAAATACATTTCTATCAACAAGTGAATCTAAAAATCAAGTGAATAAAAAATCTGATGAATAGAATAAACTGGTGAATATAATAGAATCAGGGACATAGAAAGGAGTGAACTGACAATTCTCAGGGGGAAAGGGGTGTGGGGGGCTGTGGGAAGAGACTGGACAAAAATTGTATACCTGTGGATGAGGACAGTTGGGGGAGGTAAGGGTAGAAGGTGGGGTGGGAACTGGGTGGAGGGGAGCTATGAAAAAAAAGAGGAACAGTTGTAATAATCTGAACAATCAAGATTTATTAAACTAAAAAATAAAAATAAATATATGTCTTCGTATGAAAAGAAAATAAATAAAAGGTGGGAAAAAATAATGTTGGCATCCCTATCTGATTCCTGTTCTTAGGGGAAATGGATTTAGTTTGCCCATTGAGTATGATGTTGGCTGTAGCTTTGTTATATAAGGCTTTTATTATGTTCTGGTATGATCCCTCTAATCCCACTTTCATGAGAGCTTTTTTCAAGAAAGGGTATTGGATTTTGTCAAATGGTTTTTCTGCATTGATTGATATGTGATTTTTGTCTCTCAATTTGTTTATGTGATGTATCACATTTATTTGTGTATATTGTACCATCCTTGCATCCCTGGAATAAATTCCACTTGGTCATAGAGTATGACCTCTCTAATATAATGCTGGATCCCATTTGCTAGAATTTTGTTGAGGATTTTAGCATCTATGTTCATCAAGGATATTGGCTTGTAGCTCTCTTTCTTTGTGTTGTCTTTAACTGATTTTGGAATTAGGGTAATGCTGACTCCATAGGAAGAGCTCAGAAGAGTGCCTTCTTCTTAATTATTTTTTGGAATAGTCTGAGGAGGATAGGTTTCAGTTCTTTGAATGCTTGGTAGAACTCCCTGCAAAGTTGTCCAGACCAAGGCTTTTGTTTGCTGGAAGATTTTTTAATTCATTTTTATTTTTAAAAATTTTTTTATTGATTAAGATATTACATATGTGTCCTCATCACCCATTACCCCTTCCAATGCCCTCCTCCCCCCGTTACCACTTATGCCCTCACCCCCCTGGTGTCCGTGTCCATTGATTAGGCTTATATGCATGCATAAAAGTCCTTTGGTTGATCTCTTCCCCTTACCCCCACCCTCCCCTAACATCCCTCTGAGGTTTGACAGTCAATGCTTTTTTGTCTCTGGATCTGTTTTTGTTCATCAGTTTATGTTGTTCATTGTATTCCATAAATGAGTGAGTTCATGTGATACTTATCTTTCTTTGACTGTCTTATTTCACTTAGCATAATGTTCTCCAGGCCCATCCATGCTTTAGTTTGAAGCAGACACCTTTTTCTCCTTCATCTTCTTCTTAAAGAATACCTTTCAGCATTTCATATAATACTGGTTTGGTGGTGATGAACTCCTTTAGCTTCTTCTTATCTGTGAAGCACTTTATCTGACCTTCAATTCTGAATGATAGCTTTGCTGGGTAGAGTAATCTTGGTTGTAGGTTCTTGTTGTTCATCACTTTGAAAATTTCTTGCCACTCCCATCTGGCCTGCATCGTTTCTGTTGAGAAGTCAGCTGACAATCGTATGTTTGCTCCCTTGTAGGTAATTAAATGTTTTTCTCTTGCTGCTTTTAATATTCTCTCTTTGTCCTTTGCTCTTGGCATTTTAATTATGATGTGTCTTCGTGTGGTTTTCTTTGGATTCCTTTTGTTTGGGGTTCTGTGTGCTTCCTGGACTTGTAAGTCTATTTTTTTCACCAGGTAGGGGAAATTTTCTGTCATTATTTCTTCAAATATGTTTTCAGTATCTTGTTCTCTCTTCTTCTGGAACCCCCATAATTCTGATGTTGGTACGTATGAAGTTGTTCCAGGGGCTTCTTACACTATCCTCAAATTTTTGGATTCTTTTTTCTTTTTCCTTTTTTGGTTGAGTGTTTTTGGTCTCTTGGTATTTCAAATCTTTGACTTGATTCTTGCCTTCCTCTAGTCTGCTGTTGGGTTTCTGTAAAATATTTTTTATTTCAGTCAGTGTATGTTTAGTTTCTAGTCGGTCCTTTTTCATATTCAAGAGGGTCTCGCTCATCTCCTCAAGGTTCTCGCTGAGCTTATCAGCTTTTTCTAGGAGCCTCTTGAAATACCTTATCACTGTGGTTTTGAACTCTATATCCAGTCGTTTGTTTTCCTCCATTTCTTTGTTTGCGATCTTTTTCTTTCTCTCCCCATTTTCACTGCTTCCCTGAGTCGGTTGGGTAGCTTTGTGTGCTAGGTGGCTTGACCTCCTCTGTTACCTGAGGTGGACACTCTTGGTGCACCCCTTTGTGGACTGTGTATACAGCCTTGTTGCAGATAAGTCTTGTTTGTTCTTGGTATCACTGGGAGGAACTGACCTCCAGGCCAATTGACTGTGAGGATCAGCTGTGTCTACTCTAGGAGACAGCCTTCAGTGTCTGGACTTGCAAACTTGCCAAAGTCTCTTGGCTCGGTTTGGATGGGGTGGAGTTTCTGGGTGGGGTGGAGTTTCAGGGTGCAGCCGACAGCCTTGGCTTCCTGTCAGCTCTGGCCCATGAGGTTGCTGGGTCCTAGCGCCTGCAGGCAATCTCTGCAGGCACCTCTGTGTGAAAGGTGCCCTCGCATTTTGCCTGCCACCATTCCGTCCAGTCCCCAATGAATCCAGAATCTCAGATTTTCGCCTGGCACCTGGGTTCAGTGCAATTGGAACTCCTTTTTCCTTCCACCAGACACCCGTCACACAGTCAACAGAACACCCTCACCGTGAGCACCCGTGCCCTCCCCCGGAGTTCTGCCTCTGGCCGGAGCTCCCCTCACCTAACAGATGCAGCCAGCCACCCCTTTGTCCCCTCTGTGCGCACTTGCGCATGTCTCTGGTGGTCTGCCTCTGGCTCTTCCCCTGGGATTCCGCCAGCAATCCAGGTTCTCCCCTTAAGGGCTTGGTTCCGCCAGGTTTTGAGTGCAAACCGAACTGGGTTCAGTGCAGCCTGGAGCCCCTGTCTTCTTTCCGGCAGAGCACCCCTGCCAGGCTCAGACACCCTGTCCTCTTGCGCGTGAGGCTCCACCTTACTTGGGATTTGCCGAGGCTCTGATTATCCGTGTGCTCTTCTCTGTCCCTCCAGTTTCATTCTTCCAGTCAGCCAGCCTTCTTGTGGTTCTGGACAGTGTCCGTTCTGTCCTTCAGTTGTAGTCTCGTAACTGTTGTGTGGGGCAAAAGCCTAGATGTTTACCTATGCCGCCATTTGTTTTTTTAGTGCTGGACGATTTTTTATTACTGCTTTAATTTCTTCAGTAGTTATCAGCCTATTCAGGTTTTTTTTCTTTTCTCTTTCTGATTGAGTTTTGGAAGCTTGTATTTTTTAGAATATGTCCATTTCATCTAGGTTGTCCAGTTTGTTGGAATAGAGTTTTTCATAGTATTTTTTTCATAATCCTTTGTATTTCTGGGTTGTCTGTTATTACTTCACCTCTTTCATTTCTGATTTTGTTTATTTGGGTCCTCTCTTTTTGCTTCTTTTTGAGCCTGGCTAGAGGTTCATCAATCTTGTTTTTCTTTTCAAAGAACCAGCTCTTTGTTTTATTGATACTTTGTGGGGTTGTTTTTTGTCTCTATGTCATTTATTTCCATTCTGATCTTTATTATTTCTTATCTTCTGCTTACTCTGAGTTTTTCTTGTTGCTCTCTTTCTAACTCTTTGAGTTGTAGGGTTAGATAATTTATTATCATTTTTTCTTGTTTTTTGAGGTAGGCCTGTAGAGCTATGAACTTCCCTCTGAAGACTGCTTTCACAATGTGAAATTCACAGTAGATTATGGATTGTTGAATTTTCATTGTTTTTTGTTACCTGGATGCTTTTTATTTCCTCTTTGGCAGTCCAATCATTGTTTAATACCATGTTATGCAGCCTCCAAGTGTTTGATTTTTTTCATTATTTTTATTGTAGTTGATTTCTAATTTTGTGCCATTGTGATCTGAGAATATGCTTGATATGATTTCTATCTTCTTGAGTTTGAAGAGACTTTGCCTTTATCCCAATAAGTGGTCTATCTTTGAAAATGTCCCATATGCACTTGAGAGAAATGTATATTCTGTATTATTGGGGTGAAATGTTCTGAATATGTCAATTAATTCCATCTGATCTAGTGAGTCATTTAGGATTGATGTTTCTTTGCTGATTTGTGGTTTAGAGGATCTATCCAGTGGTGTCAACAGGGTATTAAAGTCCCCTACTATGACTGTATTGCTCTCGATCTCTCCCTTGATATCTTCCAGAAGTTTTTTTTTTCCTTTAAATGTATTTTGGTGATCCTGTATTGGGTGCATATATGTTTACCAGATGTATATTCTCTTGTTGAATTATACTCCAGCCAACTGAGCCACCTAACCCAGTGTTGATTGTGGATTTTTTAATATATATTTTTAGTTTGTCAGTCTTTGTTTTCTATGTTTTAAGGCTATTTTTAGATATTTAAATTTTATTAATTGTGATATTTTATTTGAAGCATTATCTACTTAGAAGTATATTATTTTCTATTAAGGTTTTTAGTAAGAGAGTACTCAGTGATAAGGGTAGTTTTCCTTCTGCCATGCATGCCCCTTTAATGTTCCTTTCTCTGTGCCCTACTCTAGAGTTAAAATAAATAAACCATAGTGTTACCAATTAATCCAGTCACTGATATGTGAAATATTGGCAGCATGCTTTGGCCCCATGATAAATTAAGCTAAATCCTCACAACATATTGAGATAACATTCACATTCTTCACTTCTATCACTTCTAGCCTCTCTCAAGTTCTGGGTGGGGTGATTTGGATTCATTTGGCTCTGTTTTTGTTTTTGTCATTAATGCTTTAATAACTTTAATCTCTAGAAGATGTTGTTATCTTAGGTACTAGAAATAATCTGATTTCATTAACTGAAATGGCCTTATCTCAAAGTGAGTTATGTATATAATCAGGATAACAAGCATTAGCAAGTATGTCACATTGATTCCCAGCTTCCAGTTTTTTCTGAGGCAGAAAAATGTGAATCCTTCCTATCACTGAATGTTGCAACATTCCTTCAAGGTGGTTTCTTGGAAAAAAAAAATAAGGAGGCAGTTTTCTTGTTTAGTGGTTATTCTGCTATTTATAAAACTATCCATAACCTAAAGTATAAATGTAATGTAAAACTCAAGTTTGGTTTATACTCAATAGCTTCTGAGAAGTTTTCATAGAATTTTTGTGGTCAAATTATTATAATAAAAATATCACAGTTTCGGGGCTGTATGCATATACTTACTGAATGTGACGAAGGAATTACTCTCTAACAGAGCAATTAGGCCAAATGCCAAAACCATTATGGCTCAAATGCCAAGTGCCTGTAGGGAGGGTTCTGCTATAGGATTTAGCCACCAGCTCCTGGCTCACTTACCAGAGAGTGGCACGATAGGCTTCCTGACATGTGTGCCAACCTGGCTGAGTCTCAGCAGCTGCCACCTGGTCACTGCTAGCTTCCAGATCCTCTCCCCAGAGCTGTCTCTGCCCGCACCCTTCTTGCCCATCTGTCCTCCATCTGCCTGCCACTTGAGCAGTGGGTGCACGGTTGGGAGCACCACACAGGTGGAGTCATGACAACATTCATCTGACACCTTGAATTCACTTTTACAGGGCTGCCCGTCCCCCCCCCCCCCCCGCCCCCAACACACACTCATACATACACACACATATAGCCCCTTCTCCAGCTTGGCAGTTTGAAAGGAAAGTGTTGCCAATGCCTGTTTCATAACATTTCAGGGGCTCCATACAGAGGCTTCTGAAATAACCTGGCACTCAAGAAAACAGGGCATGAGGGTGGAATAGGGAGAGCCACTCAGGGGACTATGGACATCCAGGTTCCCTGGACCTGTACCTAAAAACATCTGAGAAAACGAGAGTAGCCTTTATAATGCCAAGTTTCATAAGATGAGCTGAAATCTGGTTCTATAGAGCTATGAACTCGCCGCCCCCCCCCCCCCCCCCGGTCCCACAACCTGCCTCTACCCCCAACAAAACAAACACTAGAGCAGTGGAATATCTTAACAACTCTTATCCAGAAGTGAGGCTCTTTATTTGTTACAGCTAAGAATTTGGTCCAACATTTTCTAATTCTGTGGGAACTTGAATCAGCACTCCCCTCCAATCCCCACAGAAGAAGCAGATGGGGATCTTGGCAAGGTTCAAAAGTCCAGGACTTGGACAGGTTGAGAGTTCTATTTGCCAGGCTGAACTACTTGTAATTAAAAAGCTTATCCTCTTTTTTTCACTTCTGAACTTAGCTGAGGAATCAAGAAGATATTTAATCATACATAAAACAAGTCTGTCCATGGAAGTGAATCTGAATTTGAATTCAGGAGCTTACTAGCAGAGTTCGTCATACAGGCTGGTGAAGGCCATAGGCGTCGTGTTCTGCATGCAGGTGAGGGCTGAGGTTTGAACCTATTTATCTTTCCTCTTCCTCCTCTATTTCCTTTCTCCACCTCTGCCTAAATTGTGCCTACAGTAAACGCTCCTAGACTTGGGGTTTCTCACACAGGTTTATGAGTCTTGTTAGTGACACTGACACCAGATTATTAACGTTTACTTTCTAAAACTGAAAAGAAAATACCTCATTAGTCTTGACATTTTAATGTGTGAGGGTTCTGAGACAAAACTTGACTTTGTTTCTTCCAGACCGTGTTACGCTAGTCGCCAGATTCAGTGCACGCTAGAAAATGAGGACAAAGTGAGGCACGACCACTTGTGGCTGTTGGGGTTGATAAGAGCTCAGTTATTTTCAGGATAATTTTTTTTCTTAAAACTGTGATTTTTCTCCCTTTACAGCTCTTTTGTGGGGAATTGGTGATTTGAGGGTGGCAGTAGCAGGAAGCATCGTAGTTGATGCGGTTATCTCACTGTGTGGTAATGGTGGGACACTTGGCTGAACTAACGGAAGCCTGGTTGTGTGTATACGTCCAGTCCAGGGGAGCAGCGGGAGATGTCACTTGGATGGGCTTCCTTACAGATTGGCAAGGACTCGTGCTGTTGTTTGGGCCTGTTCCCCCGTAGTCATTCTGATTTTTAGGAATCTCCAATTCCAACTGTGAATTCTGCCATGAGAGCAACCAGACATGTCAGCTTGCTTCAGTTGTTTTGCCAGGATGAACTCTGGAGACAGTGAAGGGACAGAAAACAGCCTTCTGATACAAGACTAGAGTTTTCTCTTCCAAAATGGGGACTCTAGTGGGAGAAGAGACCTTGTTACCGTTAGTCAGCCCCAATTCTGAGCTGTCATTGTGTGAGAGTTGCCAAAAGTGGTGGGACCCACAAGTCATTCAGAAGACTCCTTCGGTCTCCACGGCCTCCTCCACCATGGTGGTGCCTCCGGGAGCTCTCAGGTCACTCCCACTTATGCTCATGTATACAATTTTGTTCTCTTTCATACTCACATACAATGAGATATAGTGATCCACTTTAATGAGGCAACTATATTTTAACTCTATTGTACGCAATTATCTACTCACATAAGTCGCCTCAACTGGAGTACCTGGTGTGGATGTCTCCCTGGCACTCACATGCTGGCCCCGGGGCAGCTGGGCGCTGGGCCTGACACTGGCCCACTGGCACTCCTGCCCCTGCTGCTCTCCACCGGTGGCTTAGTGTTGCAACAGTCCAGGGAGAATTGCAATCTCTGGCTCATGCAATGAAGCTCTTGATTGCTGTGTGGGCCAGCTTAAATCTTTCTCATCTGCTTTGCTATAATGGCTTGTTTATTTAGGCTCTGGAGCCCCAGGTATCGTGGAGAGCCCAGAAGGACAAACCGGGATAATTAGAGCCAAGGCAATATGTTTATGGGCATCTCCTAGGGCAAAGGAAACTAAGGAAAAAATAAACAAATGGGGTTAAGTCAAAATATAAAGCTTCTGAACAGCAAATAAACCACCATAAAACTGAAAAAGGAACCCACTATATGGGAGAATATATTTGCCAATAATACATCTGATAAGAGCTTAATATCTAAAATATATAAAGTACTCATAAACCTCAACAAAAAGAAGACAATCCAATTAAAAAATGGGAAGAAACCTGAATAGACATCTCTCCAAGGAGGAAAACAAATGACCAAGAAACACATGAAAAAAAAATGCTCAGAGTCACTAATCATCAGAGATATACAAATTAACACCACAATGAGATATCACCTCACACCTGTCAGAATGGCTATAATAAAAAAATCAATAGATAAGAAGTGCTAGGTTGAATGTGGAGAAAAGGTAATACTAGTTCACTGCTGGTGGGAATGCAGGCTGATGCAGTCACTATGGAAAACAGTATAAAGTTTCCTCAAAAAATTAAAAATGGAACTTCCATTTACCCAGATATCTCACATCTTGGAATATATCCTAAAAACCCCAAGATACCAATCAGAAAGAATACGTATGCTACTATGTTCATAGCAGTGTCATTTACAATAGCTAAGATTTGGAAACAACCCAAGTGCCCATCACCTGATGAATGGATAAAAAGGCTGTGGGACATTTACCCTATGGAATACTATGCAGCTATAAAGAAAGGGCTCTCTTACCCTTTGGGACAGCACGGATGGAGTTAGAAAGTATTATGCTAAGTGAAATAAGCCAAACTGAGAAGGACAAATATCACATGATCTCAGTTATTTGTGGAATCTAATGAACAAAAAGAATTGACCAACAAAGTAAGACCCAAAGCAGGGAGACATGGAATAGACTGACATAAATTAACGTAGGGGTTAGGGGAACAAGAAGAGATAAACCAAAGAACTTATATATTTACTAGTTCCCCAGTGCATGGATTCCTGCACACTAAAAGGAAATTATTATAAGGTTGGTCAGGATTCGGCGAGATGAGTGAAACACACCCTGGAACCAACCTCCCACAGTCTCTCCCAGAGTCTGTGGGGTGAGCAAGGTCCTCTGGCAGGTGGGATCTCAGGCCAGAACTGGTTCTCTGACATCCCCCGAGGGTCTTGGAGTAGAAGGCACTCTGCAAAGTTGCTGACATACAGGATGTGGAACGCAATGCAATTGTTCAGTAAACCAGATTAGAGCCAACAGTGCCCCAGCAACAACATAACCATGGCTGAAGGTGAATTGCACAGCCCTGTGAAGAATTGGGCTCCCTCCTTTCTGGTTTCTGCATGCATCACCTGAGAACTGCTGCTGCCAAGTCAGTGCAGCTTGGCAGTTCCTGCATTGAGCGTCTGCCCTCTGGCAGTCAGTGCACAACATAGTGACTAGTCAGACGGTTGGGCACTTAGCATATTAACCTTTTATCTACACTAATAAAAGAGAAAGATGCAAATTGACCATACCTCCACTATATCACAAGCCATGCCCATCAGTCGATCAGGAGTAAGTATGCAAATTAACCCAATCAAGATGGCAGTGGCCATGGAGCTGGAGCAAGCAGAAGTCTTGGGTTGCCCCCAGCAATGGAGGAAGCCAAGATTCCCATGCTCCCCGCCCCCCCCCCCCCCAGGCCTGCCTTGGCCTCTGCTCAAGGCTACAAATGCCCCAAGAGAACCTCAACCCTGATCTGGGACACCCTTCAGGGAAAACCAGCCAGCCCCCACCCATGCACCAGGCCTCTATCCTGTCTAATAAAAGAGTAATATGCAAATTGACCATCACTCCAACACATAAGATGTCTGCCCCCATGTTGTCAAAGATAGCTGCCCCCATGTGGAGACAAGATAGCCACCACAAGATGGCCATCAGGGGAGGACAGTTTGGAAGGACCAAGCCTGAAAGAGAAAGCAGTTGGAGGCAATCAAGGCTGCACGAGAGGGCAATTAGGGGTGACCAGGAAAGTAGAGGAGAGAAGTTGGGGTGACAGGGCCTGCAGGGAATGGCATTTTGGGGGGACCCAGGCCTTCAGGGGAGAGCAGTTAGGTGTGATGGGGCTGATGGGGAGGACAATTAGGGGTGACCAGGTCTGCAAGGGAAGGCAGTTGGGAGGGGGACCAGGCTTTCAGCAGAGGGCAGTTAGGGGCAATCGGGCTGCCAGGGGAGCAGTTAGGCATCAATCAGGCTGGCAGCAGAGTGGTTGGGAGGTGTTCATGCCAGCTGGAAGAAGTGGTTAGAGGCAACCAGGAAGGCAGGCAGGCAAGCATTTGGGAGCTAGCAGTCCTAGATTGTGAGAGGGGTCCCAGATTGGAGAGGGTGCAGGCTGGGCTGACACCCCCTCTCCTATGCACAAATTTCATTCACTGGGCCTTTAGTATACACACACACACACACACACGCACACACACACACACACACACACACACACACACACACACACAGAGAGAGAGAGAGATAGAGAGAGAGAGGTAATATACAAATTAGCCAGGATGCCATAATAGTCTCAACTGGCTCAGGAGGAGGCTGTGCATGCAGATGGGTGGGAGGGGACTGCAAGTCACTCGCGGCCACTGGGGCTTAGGGTAGGCCCAGAGCAGAGACACAACACACAGGAGGCCCTCCTTTTTTTTTTTTTTTTTAACTGCTAATTGGCTAAGCTCCCTATATGCCACTCACAGTGTTCTTGGTAACTTGGGTGATAAGAATCCAAGAAAGTGATCTAGGGTTTTTCCATCTCACTCCTGGAGATAAAAACAAAGGTCCACTGCTGGAGGGGCTAAGAAATGTCATATCCTGCCCTAGGCAGTTTGGCTCAGTGGATAGAGCCTCGGCCTGCAGACCGCAGGGTCTGGGTTCAATTCTGACCAAGGGCATGTATCTAGGTTGCAGGCTTCTCCCTGGCCAGGGCCCAGGTCAGGGCTCATGCAGGAGGCAACTAATTGAAGTGTCCCTCTCTCTCACTTTGATGTTTTTGTCTTTCCATCTCTCTTCCATGCTCTCTAAAAATCAAAGGAAACATATCCCCAGGTAACGATAAAAAAAATAAAGAAATGTCATATCCTATGAAAGAGACATCTTGAAAATTCCTAAAGAAAGCTGTCATTTTTTTTTGTGGTGGAGGGACTGGAGTCCCTGTGATGAAAACACCTTGGTGGCTGTGGTGGCTGGCAGTGGCAGCAGCAGTGGGGTATGGGGGAGGCACCTTCCCCTGATCAGCCAGTTGCCTCCTGTTGAGGGAGGCCAGACTGTGGCTTAGGCCCACTTCCCATAGGACATCCCCTGAGGGCTCCCAGACTGTGAAAAGTGGAAGGCTGGGCTGAGGGACCCCCACCCCCATGCACGAATTTCATGCACTGGGCCTCTAGTACAGATATAATAGCCCATGGACATGGGCAATAGGGTGTTGAAGGCCTAAGGGGGTGGATTGGAGCTTGGACCAGGGAGGAGAGAGGGAGAGAAAGTGGAATATATCTATAATACTATCAATAATAAAAATGTATTTCAAAATAAAGAATAAAAAATAAAAAATGGGTGAGAATGCAGACTGGTATAGCCATTATGCAAAACAGTATCGAGTTTCCTCAAAAAATTAAATATGGAACTTCCATTTGACCCAGTGATCCCACTTCTAAGAATATATACAGGTGGTGAAGGCCTAGGACAAAGTGGGAGAGGTCCAGAAAGGGTCAATGGGTGATAACGGGGGACATATGCAATCCTTTCAACATTAAAGGTTTAATTTTTTAGAAAAGAACTTATGCACGCAACACCAGAAGACAAATAGTCCATTAAAAAATGGCTAAGAACCTGAATTTACACTTCTCCAAAGAGGACATACAGATGGCCAATAGACATATGAAAAAGATTCTCAGTGTCACTAATCATCAGAGAGATGCAAATTAAAATGACTATGAGGGTATTCCTTCACACCAGTCAGAATAGTTACTATCAATAAGTCAACAAAAAAACAAATGATGGCGAGGATGTGGAGAAAAGAGATCCCTTGTGCACTGTTGGTTGGATTGCTGTCTGGTACACCCACAGAATTTTCTCAAAAAATTACAAATGGAATTGTCTTTTGACCCAGAGATCTCACTTCTTGGAACATATACAAAGAATCCTGAAACACCAATCATAAAGAATGTATGCATTCCTATGTTTATAACAACAATATTTACAATAGCCAAGATCTGGAAACAGCCCAACTGCCCATCAGCTAATGAGTGGATAAAAAAGTGTGGTACATTTATACCGTGGTATACTAAGCAACAGTAAAAAAGAATTTCTTACTCTTTGAGACAGCATGGAAGGACATAGAGAGTATTATGTTAAGATAAGAAAATCAGAGAAAGACAAGTAGGATATTATCTTACTGATATGTGGAATCTAATAATCAAAATTAAACTGATGAACAAAATGGAACTGGAAGAATGGATACATGGAGCAGACTGGCTGGTGCCCTAGGGGAGTAGGTTGGATAAAGGTGGTGAGGGATTAGTGAAAGAACATATATGTATACCCCATGGACACAGCTAATAGTTTGATGAAGGCCAAGGATAGGGAGGTGGGGGTGAATGGAGGGGGGCCAAGGATGGGAAAATGCAGACACCTGCAATTATGTCAATGCAGAGGGCCCAATGCATGAATTCGTGCACCAGTGGGGTCCCTCAGCCTGGCCTGTGGGATCAGGCCAAAACCAGCTCTCTGATATCCCTTGAGGGGTACTGGATTGTGAGAGGGCTCAGGCCATGCTGAGGGACCTCAATGGTGCACGATCAGGACGGGGAGGGACCACAGGAGGGCTCCAGGTTGTGTCTGGCCCCATTTTGCCTAGTCTTGATCAGGCTGATCAGGGCCATCTTACCAAGTTCCAATCAGGGCCAGCCAGCAAGGGAGGGACATAGGAGGTTGGCCAACTAGGGAGGGACCATGGGAAGACTCCAGGGCATGTCCGGCCCATCTCATTCAGTCCCGACTGGTTTGAAACCCAACAGCAAGCTAACCTACTAGTTGGAGCATCTGCCCCCTGGTGGTCAGTGCACATCATAGCATCTGGTCACCCAGTCAACTGTTCCCTGGTGGTCAGTGCCCGTCATAGCGAGCAGTTGAGCAGTCTTATCATATTATTAGCATAGTATGCTTTGATTGGTTGAACAGATGATCGGACGACCAGACACTTAGCATATTAGGTTTTTATTATATGGGATTAAAAATTTGTAATTAAAAATATAAAACTGTAATAGAAATTAAAAAGTAATAAAAGATAAAAAGATATTCACTTGTGTCTCCAGAGGTGACTATAGCCATTAGACATCATATTTGCTTTAAATGGAACAGTTCAAGAGTTAATTGTAAAAGACTTATTCATAATGAAAAATTCTTGTCATCCTAGGCTTTAACTTCTGCCAATCAAACTTAACTACTGAAAGGTTAGTTACAACGGAGTGTGTAGCTGCTGCCTTCTGCATTGCTGGGAGGCTTTTTCACAAGAGCTTCCATGGCCTACAGGACCTCATGTGATAATGTTAATTGTCTTTCAGCGTTCACTTTCACTAAAACAATGCTGCTTTCTCGGGTTCAAGCATTAGATGCTCCTCATTAGCTGCTCCCACGTGTGGCAGGTGTGGCTCAGCTGCACCACCCACAGGTGAGCCAGAGGAGTTGCTTCCACTGCTTGGGGTCATTCCACACAAGGCCAATGCGGAAGAACCACTCTATTCCCAACAACTCAGGGCCCATCCTTTGACTATCACTCAGCAGGTAACAGATCCAACAGTTTTTCTGGCTTATTTCCCCACAAATATCGTGTTGCCCCATTCAAGTCATACTACAAGATTTCCAAGCACTTCTTTATACACTGTATTGATTCAGATAAGATCCGCTAGGTATATTTGTTCCAGAGGTGCCCAGGTGGAGTGATAGTGTGAGGATGAGCCCCAGTCTTTCCCCAGGTCTCCCCAGTGAGAGCTTGTCCTGCTGCTCTGTCCTTACACTTGGCATCACAGTGAGCTTGTGGCTGGCCCTGCAGCATGGTGTTGAGGAAGTGTATTGGCCCAGGTTTTTGTTTGTGCAGGAGGACAGTCATGATTTCACTCCTGACTTAATTCCCTTAAGGGGGTAAATCCAACCTCACTTGCTCTTTCTTTCTTTACAGACATGACTCTTGCCCTCAGGAGCTTGCAGTTCTTATTTCCTCAACTCTCCTTTGCTTGAAGGCAAGAGCTAGGCCTTAGTCTGTGTTCTCTCCATGTACATCAGCCCCTGAATATTAAACTCGTTTAGTTGTTTAAAGTCATGGGCATTCTCAATATACACCAGAAATAAATGGTATGTGATGCTACAACTATTTCCTGACTCAGGGACGCCCCCAAGACTCCCCTTTCTGACCTCTTACAGAAGGATCAAGTAAAGCAGTGCAGTTCTTGACCTGACTCACCTTCTGATCTCTTTAGAAAAAATGTCCTTCTTTTAATTACTTTGAGCTCTCTTGCCTCTGTTGAGGAAATAAAAGGTTTCCAAAGCATTCAAGTTCTCTAGCTAGAGATTCTAGTCTCAGAGAAGTATCTGTCTGGTCATCACCAGCACTCCTGTCACTGTGCCTTCATACACCTATCATTTTGGATCATCCAGTTGGGGCCAGACATTGTATACTTTATGTCTTATCTTTACATCAGCCTGACAAGGCAGACAATGACATTGCCATCATCCAATCTAATAAAAGAGTAACAAGCAAATTACCATACCTTCACTATGCTACCAGCAAATCAGGAGGCGGAGGGTGAGGTGGCGGTGGGACAGGAGGCTGGCGGGGGGCGTGGCCCCGGGGAAGGACTGAAGTCACCCATCCAGAGGCTACCCAAGGTCTTATTTCAGCTCTGATGTTGGGCTGCTTCCCCCGACCATAAGTTCCCAACGCACTTCCAGCTAGAGTCAAAGGGGGCTTCTTCTGTTTTTAAGGCATCGCCATATCCAGTGCCTACCAGGCCCCTGTGAAAGCACTACTCCTTATGTCTGGGGTGCTGGGAGCTGAAGCAGAGAGGCTGTGAGGCCCAGCTCACCCAGGATGCTGGCTCCCATCACCCCCTCCCAATTATCCTGGCCCAGCCTTCCCTATGCATACCTGCTCACAGAGAGTGTGAGGTGGTTGTGGCAGCGGGACGGGAGGCCAGCAGGGGACATGGCCGCAGTGAGCAGGATGGGAGGCCTACACCCTCCCCCAATCCAAAGAGGCTTGACAGGGGACCTCAGGTCTCGATCCCTGCCCTGGCACCAGGTTGGGGGAACTCAGACCATATCCTCTGCCCCAGCACCAGGGGACCTGAGGCTGTGCCCCTCCTGCCTGGCTGGGCTTGACAGGGGACCTCAGGCTGTGCCCCCCACCCAGCAGGGCTTCACAGGGGACCTGAGCCTGTACCCCTGTACCAGTGGGGATTGACGGGGGACCTGAGGCTGCGCCTCCCTCCCGATGCTGGGCCGGGGGACCTGAGGCTGTGCTCCTCTGCCTGGTGGGGCTTGATTGGGGACCTCAGGCACGCCCCCTGTCCTGGTGCTGGGCCAGGAGACCTGAGGACACCCCCTGTCCTGCGGGGCTTGACAAGGGTGAACTTGCCGGGTCTGGATCTACCCCAATGCGGGGGGGGGGGGGGGGAGGGGGGCGCGAGGCTGGGTCTGGGTCTCACATAATTTTGAGGCACATGTGAGCGAGTGGGGACTTGACTGTGGGCCCCGTGGTGTGCCCCAGACTCTGACAGGAGGAAGGTTTTCATATACATTTTACTAGTTTTCTTTAGTCTCTGATACTTCTATTATAGAGAAAGAGCAAATAGCAATATTAAATTATTTCCTCTAATTAATACCCTTTTAATGTGCACGAATTTTGTGCACCGGGCCACTAGTCATCATAACAAAAGGCTGATATGCAAATGGTCATGACACCGATTATCAGGGACCTGAGGCCATGCCTCCCACCCTGGTGGGGCTTGACAGGGGACCTGAGCCCATGCCCCCTCCCTGGCACTGGGCTGGGGGACCTGAGGCCATGCCCCCCACCTGGCAAGGCTTGACAGGGTGGGGTCGGCTGGGTCTGGGTCTTGCCCAATGGGGTTGGGGCCAGCTGGGTCTCCATCTGGTAGAATTTTGAGGAGCACATGAGAGGCTGGAGACGACTCTGGGTCCTGCAGTGTGCCTCAGAGTCTGACAGCAAGGAGATTTTCATATACATTTTACTAATTTTCTTTCATCTCTTACACTTCTATTATAGAAAAGGGCAAACAGAAATATTAAAATATTTCCTCTAATTAATTCCCTTTTAATGTGCACAGATTTTGTGCACTGGGCCGCTAGTTTTATGGATAAGAATCTAAAGGGTTTGAGAGATTGAGAGCCTTTTCCCAGTGGCAGAGTAGAGATTAAAACAAGTTCTGTCCACTCCATCTTCTTCTTACCTATCCATTCGCCCTCCATCCTGATGTCAGGAAGAGTAAACTAGCAAACCCATCTCCAAGGCAACCAAAGGAAGGAGACTGATCTTCCTTGGGTACAGCTTATTTGGGATATTTACATATATAGTTGACCTTGAACAAAGCAGAGGTAGGGATAATGCACAGTCAAAAATTCACGTATAACTTTTAACTCCCCCAAAACTTACCTATAATAACCTGCTGTTGACCGATACCTTACTGATAACATAAGCAATCAACACATCTACAGTAATAAAAGAATAAGATGCAAATTGACTGTACTTTTGTTATGCTCACCAGCCAATCAGGAGTGAGTATGCAAATTAACCCAACAAAGCTGGGGGGTTAATTTGCATACACAGGCGCTGAGCAGCCAGGGGTTCTGTGGGATGCTTGCATTGTTGCCATGGTGACAATGCAAGCATTCTGCACCACCCCAGCTGCTTCAGGCCTCTGGCAGGAGAGAAGGTGGTGTCAGCAGCCAGGGGAAGAAAGGCCCATTCTTGCATGAATCTGCATGCATCGGGCCTCTAGTATTTTATATGATATATATATATATATATATATATATATATATATATATATATTACTGTATTCATATAATAAAGTAAGATAGAGAAAAAAGTTATTAAGAAAGTCATTAGGGAGAGAAAAATACAATCACTGTACTACATATATTAATTGAAAAAATCTTCAATTAAGTGGTCCTACAGAATTCAAACCCACATTGTTTAAGAATCAGCTGTACTCATTTCTTGGAAAGAGGCTTAAGGCTAGATTGAAGCAGCAGTGAGCACTTTCCAAATGGCCTCCCATGACTGTTTGAAGGGAGAGATCTTCATGTGATCTGGATTCCCCCAAAACTGAGATTCCCCTTGTAGCACTGGAAATAGTCTGTGAGACTCCTAACAGACAGAGATTTATGCCATTTGTATGTTTTCTACTAATAATGAGAAAGGCCAGGACATCATTATTTTTAATAGTTAGAAGCTGATTATCTGTTGCTACCTCTGCTTTGATTAGAATAGGAGAAGAACAACACAGAAACTCTGAATTGAAGAGTGTCTCATTTTAGAGTGACAGTGCCCGGTCAGTGAGAGAGCTGGACCACTATCACTTAACAGGTACGCAGAATAGAATAGTAACGGAATGTACAGATTCTGCATCAGACTGACTGCAATCAGGAGTCTTTTAAGGCTGCTAGTTTTATCTAAATAAGTTAATTATTTCCTATGACTTAAGTTCCACCCATCTAATAATCAGCTACATATTACTTAAAAATAAATGCATTCCCTAGAATAAGAAATGCTGTGTTAGTGTCTATAACCATCATGCTTACTAATTAGTTCAGATGGAAATGGTGATCATAAATCTATTGACATTTCTGTTTGTTGCATGACTTATAACTATTGGTTATAATGAACCTAAAAATTAACCACACAAAAGAACATGAAGTTTAGGTAGATTAGTGTAAATTAGATGGGTGGAAGTTCATGCACACGTGTGTGTGTGCGTGTGCGTGTGTGTGTGTGTGTGTGTGTGTGTGTGTGTATTGACTGCACAAGCTTCAAACAGTCCCCTAGTCCAGAGCAGGACTGTCTAATTATAGGAAAGGGCCCAGCTAACTGCTTCCCTGACTCTATTAACAGGGCAAATCAGAGCACACTGTTTCTAGAGTGCTCACCAGTAAGCTTCAAGTTCATCTGCCAAAGGGGACCTCAGTGGTGACTTTTAAAGTATTTCACATCATCTATTCTTTCCCAAACTTCATATAATTTTAAACTTTATAAATATAATGTACATTTTGAAGGCTTCTTTTTACTAATAGCCATTTTTATGAATTGTTAGAGTAATTGTTTCTGCTGTTTGAACAGAATAGAAGATACTCATTAAAGATGGTTTTGAAAAAAATCTGAGGACTTCATTTAGTGTTTGATTCAACTTCCATGATACTTACAAGCTCTTCTTTGATATGTGGCTTTGAATTATAGTAATTTTTTTTTTACTTCTGATCCTGATTCTTTTGTAAACGTTGTTTATAATTATTTTACTTATATCAGTGGTTTGGGGTAAAATGTTGATATTTTTACATATAGGTAGTTTACAAAGATGCGAAATTTGCAAAGTTCATATTTTCACATTATTGCAAAATCAATGTGATTACATTCAGAAAATTCTGATGGAGTTTGTTAATTCATTATTAATAATTATGTAGGACAGGGGCTATTAAAACACAAAGCAGAAAAATGATATTGATATCAATGAAAAATCAAACCCAAAGGAATAGGTATCTCCATTGCTTTCCCAGTCCTGGAAGAAGACTACTTTTCTGAAAGGCCATTGGGTGAAAAGGCTTCCTGGCCTTGAGTTCCATCTTGTCTCTGTCGTATGTTATCTAAATAGGTTACCTTGGGAAAGTAGCAAAGTATTTTTGTGCTTCAACTATCTGTAAAGTGGGAATGATGATTTTTTATTTATTTTTATTTTATTTATGTATTTATATATTTATGTATGTATGTATTTATTTATTTATTTTGCAGTATAACTTATATTTAATAGTAGTACATATTTTCCTTTCCCCTCCCCATTATCCTCCCCGTAGCCTCCCCTACCTCCCAGCACATATCCCCACCCACCCCCCTTCCCGCCCCAGTGTCTTTCATTCATTGGTTATGCTCATATGCATGCGGGAATCATGATTTTGTAACTCATAATTAAAAGACGTAAAAAGCATACAATAATGCAGGGAACAAAATAAACATTCATTAGATGTTAGCTGTTCTTATTTTTAGTATTGAAATTTAGATTGGAGAAAAAGAAGAAAAAGATACAAATCAATGGTCACTACTCACTTAATCCTATATAATAAAGAGGTAATATGCAAATTGACCATCACTGCAATACACAAGATGGCCACCCCCATGTAGTCAAAGATGTCTATGTGGACACAAGACGGCCGCCACAAATGGCCAGCAGGGGAGGGCAGTTGGGGGTGACTGGGCCTGTAGGGGAGGGCAGTTAGGGGTGTTCAGGCCTGTAAGGGAGGGCAGTTAGGAGGGACAAGGCCTGCAGGGGAGGGCAGTTAGGGGAAATCAGACAGGCAGGGGAGCAGTTAGGCATCAATCAGGCTTGCAGGGGAGTGATGAGGGGGTGATCAGGCTGGTAGGCAGAAGCAGTTAGGGGCAATCAGGAGGCAGGCAAGTGGTTGGGCACCAGCAGTTCTGCATTGTGAGAGGAACCCCAGATTGGAGAGGGTGCAGGCTGGGCTGAGGTACACCTCCCTGCCATGCATGAATTTTTTGCACTGGGCCTCTAGTCCTGTATAATAAAGAGATAATATACAAATTGACCATCACTCAAACACACAAGATGTCCACCCCCATTTGATCAAAGATTGCCGCCCCTATGTGGACACCAGATGGCCACCACAAGATGGCCAGCAGGAGAGGAAGTTGTGGGAGATCAGGCCAGCAGGGAAGGGCAGTTGGGAGGGATCAGTCTGCAAGGGAGGGCAGTTGGGGGTGACCAGGCTGATAGGGGAGGGCAGTTGGGTGCAACCAAGCCTGCAGAGGAGGTCAGTTGGGAGGGACAGGCCTGCAGGGGAGGGAAGTTGGGGGAAACCAGGCCAGCAAGCGAGGGCAGTTGGGGGCTGCCAGACTGGCAGGTGGAGGCAGTTGGGGGGACCATTCCTGCAGGGGAGGGCACTTTGGGGCAACCAGGCTAGCAGAAAAGGGTAGTTGGAGCTGACCAGAACAGCAGGGGAGGGCAGTTAGGGGAAACTGGGCCGTCAGGGAAGCAGTTAAATGTCAATCAAGCTGGTAGGAAATTGGTTAAAGGGTAATCATGCTAGCAGGCAGAAGCATTTAGGGGCAGTCAGGCAGCAGGCAAATGAGCGGTTGGGATCCAGCAAACCTGGATTATAAGATGGATGTCCAACTGCCTGTTTAGACCCAATTCCACCAGGATAGGGCCTAAACGGGCAGTCAGACATCCCTCTAGGGGGTCCCAGATTGAAGAGAGTACAGGCTGTGTTGTAGGACACCCCCACATTGTGCACAAATTTTGTGCACTGGGCATCTGGTCTAGTTATAATGGGAAAAGTTCTAACCAGTGAATGAGGACATCTGGGTTCTGTCCTGGATTTGACTCACTGTCTTTGTGCCCCTACAGTACATCTGGGGCTAAGTTTCCTCCTCACTAAAACTAGAGAGCTGTGTGGGACACTCCCTATTCCCATTCACCTCTAATATCTTAAGATCACGCTAAAGTGTCTCAAAACCCTAATAACTGAGCTATTTTTAATGCAGTATTACATTTTAATATACCTAAACAAGACAAAGCATCCAAATGCCACCTAAAGTGAAACCTGAAAATAATCTAAAACAATCTTTTAGACTGGAGAACCAAGATGGTGGCATAGGTGGAACACCTATCTTGCTGTCATAATCAGCAATTTTAATACTACAGCTTAACGAAGGAACAAACATCTTCCAGAATCACCAGAAAGCTCGCCGAGTGAGGATTCCACAAATAAAAGTGAAGATAGGACACTGTGACTCGAAGGAGTGGCGGCGGACAGCGTTGAAAGATTCGCACGGAGAGGGCGGGCGGCTGAAAACCGGCCAGTTTTCTCGAACGGGGAGACAAAGGCGTCCCACTGGACTGATTCTCCAGCTCTGGGTGAAGTCCAGAGAACCCACTATCATACGGGGTAAAAACTGGACAGTGGGAGGGCACGCCGAAGCTCGGGTGCTGCCGGGTCTGCTGGCTTGTGGAGAAGGCAGCTTGCGCGCGAACAGCTCGGCTGCGTGACGGCGCAGAGAGCGCACAGCGACTTGCCTCTCATTCGGAAAACCGTCAGTCTGCTTTGTTTTACGTCCCTGGGTGAGACATTGCGCATGCAGACTCATTTTGGGAAAGTCTGAATTCCCCGGCAACCGGCAGCCGTTGGAGCTCCACAGCGGCTCTCTCTCAGAGGTGCTGGCGGCCATTGCCCCTGGCACAGAGTCCCTGGGGCCACACAGAGCGGAGCTAACGCTGTCTGCTTGGCCTGGAGACTACGCCCACCCAACCTGAGCACAGCTGAGCTTCACAGACAATTGGCCTGGAGGTCAACCCCTCCAAGTGCTAACAACCATTAACTGAGCTTAACTTCAGCAAGACTGTGCAACCCATATCCACCACAGGTAACTGGGGAGGCTGAGCCACTGTCCCTAGTAGGAAGTCTACCACACAAAGCTAATTGACCAACTCAGGGAAGCAGCTACCATGCAGCGACACGGAAAGAAATCAGATGTGAAAGAAATGGAGGAAAAAAAAACCACTGGACATGGAATTCAAAACCACGGTTATAGGGTTTTTCAAGAGGCTCCAACAAAAGGTCGAGGCCTATAAGGAAATAAGCAAGACCACAAAGGAAATGATCAAGACAATGTGCAAATAAATGAGTCATACAAGGAAATGAACAAGACCCTCAAGGATATGAACAAGACCTGCAAGGAAATGATCAAGACCAACGTGGAAATGAATGAGTCCTACAAGGAAATGAAGGAGACCCTCAAGGATATAATGGAGACTCTCAAGGATATGAAAAAGGACCAACCAGAAATTAAGCATACACTGACTGAAACAAAAAATAGTATACAAAGACCTAAAAGTGCTCTGGAGCACCCCAAGAACCAAGTTAAAGATTTGAAATACAAAGAGGGAAAATCCACTCAGCTGAAAAAGCAAGAAGCCAAAAGAATCCAAAAAACTGAAGATAGTGTAAGGGGGCTCTGGGACAACCTCAAGCATACCAACATCCGAATTATAGGAGTGCCAGAAAAAGAGAGAGAGCAAGACAATGAAAACCTATTTGAAGAAATAGTGACTGAAAACTTCCCACACCTGGTGAAAGAAATTGACTTAGAAGTCCAAGAAGTGCACCAAACCCCAATATATAGGAACCCTAAGAGGACCACACCAAGGCACATCATAATTAAAATGCCAAGAGCAAAAGACAAAGAGAGAATAATAAAAGCAGCAAGAGAGAAACAGTTGGTTACCTATAAGGGAGCACCCATACAATTGTCAGAGGATTTCTCAACAGAAACGATGCAGGCCAGACGGGAGTGGCAAGAAATATTCAAAGTGATGAACAGCAAGAATCTACAACCAATATTACTCTATCCAGCAAAGCTATCATTCAGAATTGAAGGTCAGATGAAGTGCTTCGCAGATAAGAAAAAGCTAAAGGAGTTCATCACCACCAAACCAACATTATATGAAATGCTGAAAGATATTCTTTAAGAAGAGGAAGAGGAAAAAGGTAAAGATGAAAATTATGAACAACAAATACACATCTATCAACAAATGAACATAAAAATCAAGTGAATTGATAGGCTGTTGAACAGGATAGACTGGTGAATATAACAGAGACATGGACATAGAGAGGGAATGGACTGACAATTCTTGGGGAGAAAAGGGTTGTGGGAAGTGCAGCAAGAAACTGGACAAAAATCTTGCAACAATGGGAGAGGACATTGGGGAGGGGGAGGGGTGGGTGGAGGGTGGGATAGGTACAGGGTGGAGGGGAGCTATAGGGGGATAAAAAGGGGAAACAATGTAATTAATAAACTGAACAATAAAGATTAAAAAAAATAAAACAATCTTTTAGAGATACTTCTGAAAGGTGTTTTTTTCAGCCAAATTCTGATCAACAAAGAACTGGAAAAATGTGATTATATTTCAAAAGCTAAAAACAAACAAACAAACAAACAAACAAAAACGGAAAAAAACACCAACAACTTTAAAAGAAGAAAAATATCAGTTATTTTATCCTGGTGTCTGGCTTCATTTCTAGGAACTATTAGATGAAAAAGAGGGGCAGAGGGAGAGGCAGGAGGAAGAGGAGGTGGTGAGGGAGCAAGAGAAATAGAGTACAACTTGTATGCCTGCATGGCTCTTATTTTAAGAAAATGTATTCTGATTAATTTTAGTCAAATAATAAACAAATAAAAAATCCAGTAGCAATCTGCCACAGGAACTTTTTCCTAACATAGACATAATCAAAATAATCAGGTTGTGTTAAAAAAAGTTTGCAGTAAAATGCCACTCTTTATCTTTTCCAGTGTTATTTTATTTTGTTAAATGTAAGTTACTCTGGGATTGCACAGTCTACTTGCTTGGTAATGTCAATTAAGTAAATATTAATACTATACACTTTTCCCTCAGAAAAATGAAGACCAACAAATGGGGAAAAATAACTAATGTGCAGCCTTCCATTGTTATTTTATAAACCAGAGAAATTAAAGATGGAAAAAGCAGTAACCCAGCCAGTACCCTGACTGATATACACTATTAAGTGGAGAGTCTGGTCTAGTATTTTTTAAGGGTTTTTTTTTTTTTACAAATGTATTCAATGCTCTTTTTCTCAAAAAAGTCACACTGGTTGACCTTTAAAGTAAGTTTAACTTTATGTTAGGAATATAGTATTATTTAACTGGAAGGTAGAGAATGAAAGTCAAGACAAATAATAAAATATCATGGGTTTTTCCCACTTAGGAAATTATAATGAATAACTATTCCTAAAAGGAAATTTGAAAATCCCCAACTGTTGAAAGTATGTAGATTACCTGGCTTACCGCATCCATTCTGCAATGATAAATTAGTACAACAAGATAAAATTAAAAACTGGCAAAATGCTGACTTTAATGGCTATCAGTTAAATTGACAAATGATAATCTAAATTTAATAAATTGCTTATTAACTGAATTTCAATTGAGGCTTAGCAGTAGTAGATATATACAAATAGAAGCATTTATCACTTCAGTGTATTTCAGAACAAGGAAAATATACAAAACCTACTTGTTTGTTTTTTTTTGCAATGTAGTGTAAGTCCTCAGAAATAAATTCTACCATAATAACATCTAAACCATGAAAACATGTTACCAAAAAATATAGACACACCATGCCCTGAATTTCTGCATTTTTCTTTCTTTATTAGTCCAAACTCCCTTAGGTCATATGTGCAACCCCTTCACATATACACCAGGAGCTCCAGACATTTGCCATACAAAGAAAGCAGCAGAGTGAGCAATCAGCAGAACCACCAGACCAAAACAAAGCATTTAGTTATGAGACTTTTCTATAAAAAGGACTTCAATGTCTCAAAACATCCCAAATTGTTAAAGATGTTTGCTTCTATTTCCTGAGGTTCAATTATACACTCTGAAACGTAAGTGAGAAGCAATTCAGTTTAGGAGAAAAATGCCCATTGGAAAACAGGGTGAAAATTTTCACAAGAATGTCTGACTACCTAAATATCTCCCCCACCTTTCCTTAATTCACAGAAATGTAGGATATCTGACTTTCCCCTCAAAGCAAGCTGAAAAATGTTTAAATGAAGAATTTTAAAATGATCTTCATAAAATAATATTGTCTTTTCTAAAGTCTACAGATGACACACACAAATATGTATAGCATAGAAAAACTCAACCAGTGACTGAAGACAGTTCTGTATGCTACAGGCAACAGCATGGTCACAAACGGAAGATTGCTGTAGCCACCTAGCCATCATCAGTCAGACTGACTGGCCACACGTCCTTTTTTCAGTATGGGACTAGCAGTTCTTTCTCTGTGAGTGACTACGCATGCGGACAGTAATGTGTGAATCACTTCCTTCTTACTTCCAAATGAAGGAACACATGCACACAAATTTGTGCTGTTTGATTCTGATGTCAAAAGCGAACCTGACCTTTCTTCCCAAATGCCAAAGAAAAAATTACTTAGAAAAAAAAGACTTTCAATGCATTAGTCTATATTTCAGGTTTTTTTCCATGCAAAACATTTCATGTATACTGAATAACAGTTAATCTTTGATCAAGAGCTTTAGTTAGGAGCTATCATATCAGCACAAAAATACCCACACTAAATATAACGAACAACATAAACTGATGAACAGGGACAGATCCAGAGGCAGAGAAGCATTGACCAGAATGCTGGACCTCAGGGGAAAGGTAGGAGAGGGAGGGGGGAAGGAGGGGAGATCAACCAAAGGACTTGTATGCATGAATGTAAGCCTAACCAATAGACATGAACACCAGGGGGCTGAGGGCATGAATGGAGGGAGGGTTGGGGGGGTTAATAGAGGGATAAGGACACATATGTAATACCTTAATCACTAAAGAAATTTGAAAAAAAAATACCCACACTAGATTACTAAAATTCTTCTTTTCTTTTAAATAAATATTTATTGTCCAAATTATTACAATTGTTCCTCTTTTTTTTCCCTCCATAGTTCCCCTCCACCTGATTCCCACTTCACCCTCTGCCCTTATACCACCCCCCATTGTCCTCATCTACAGGTGTATGATTTTTGTCCAGTCTTTTTCCGCATCCCCCACATCCCTTTCCCCACAAGAACTGTCAGTTCACTCTCTTTCTGTGCCCCTGATTCTATTGTATTCACCAGTTTATTCTGTTCATCAGATATTTTATTCACTTGATTTTTAGATTTACTTATTGATAGAAATGTATTTGTTGTTCATAATTTTTATCTTTACCTTTTTCTTCTTCTTCCTCTTCTTAAAGAATACCTTTTAGCATTTCATATAATACTGGTTTGGTGGTGATGAACTCCTTTAGCTTTTTCTTAACTGAGAAGCTCTTTAACTGCCCTTCAATTCTGAATGATAGCTTTGCTGGGTACAGTCCATCTTGATTGTAGGTTCTTGCTATTCATCACTTTGAATATTTCTTGCCACTCCTGTCTGGCCTGCATAGTTTCTGTTGAGAAATCAGCTGACAATCTTATGGGTGCTCCCTTGTAAGTAACTAACTTTGTTTCTTTTCCTGCTTTTAATATTCTCTCTTTGTCTTTTGTTCTTGGCATTTTAAATATTATATGTCTTGGTGAGGTCCTCTTTTGATTCCTCTTTTTTTTGGGTTCTGTGCTCTTCGAGGACTTGTAAGTCTATTTCTTTCACCAGGTGGGGGAAGTTTTCTGTCATTATTTCTTCAAATAGATTTTTAGTATCTTGCTCTCTTCTTCTGGCACCCTCATAATTCGGATGTTGGTATGCTTTAGGTTGTCCCAGAGGCTCCTTACACTATCTTCACATTTTTGGATTCTTTTTTCTTTTTGCTTTTCCAGTTGAGTATTTTTTTGTTTCTTCATATTTCAAATCTTTGACTTGATTCTTGCGGTCCTCTAGTCTGCTGTTAGGTCTCTGTATAATATTTTCTATTTCAGCCAGTGTATGTTTAATTTCTAGTTGGTCCTTTTTCATATCCTTGAGGGTCTCGCTAAATTTATTGGCCTTTTATGCCCCTCCTACCATCTCTATGCCATCTCTACTTTCCATCCTTGCCTGTGAGTTTCTCGCCTGTGAGTTCCCGTTGGTTATTCAGAAGCTTTTCTGTGTTTCAGTTGTAATTTCAGCTTGTTCCTGGGAGCGTGTCTGTGCAGCATCCTCCTACTCAGCTGCCGTTTTTAATCTCCTTGTTTCATGGTGTTCTATTTATGCTTTTGCTTCTGCTTCAGGCTTATTGAAATGTATTATGACTCTTCTAAGCTTTTAATCAACTGAAATGTAACCTGGTCATCATAGATACTGAAAAATGTGCTTCAAATCTTTCTTGTTTTCGCACCTCAAACACTGCTTCATGAATCCTGCAAGCAAAAAGTGAGGTAGGCAGATTACTTAAATCCATCATTTCTTACAAATCATCTTCATTTTTACCTCAAATCATCCCTTTTACTCTTTTTGATCATTGCTACAGAGACCTGACTGGCTATTATTCCAAGATTTCATAATGTCCCTCAGCATTATCCCCTAAAAGCAGGTCTTATCTATTTTTAAAGTTCTAAAATGCTTACCAGGCATCTCCTGCATGCTTGGCCACTGCAGGAAGGCAGGCAAGCTGGGGAGAGGCCAGTGCAGCCCTAAGGGGCAGAATCGGTGCTGGGCAGCCTTGCCACCACTCCCCCAGACTGTTCCAGTTTTTAGTGACTCGGGCCCAGAGTGAGCAATCCAAGAGAGAGCCAGAAAGAAGGAGCAACATATTTTATTCCAGTGGAGGAAGCTTATGCTATCACTTATATTCTATTAATCAAAATTGAGTCTCTAAATCTGATTCACATCAAGGGAGGAGGAAGAATTTCAGTGAATTGTGCACACCATTTCATTGTGTGAACCTTGGGCAATTTATTTAAAACATTTGTGCTCTAGTTTCTTCATCAGCAACATAGAAAGACTAATATCTGCCTTGTAGACCTGTTATAATAATAAAATGAATTATTGAAAAGGCTTTAAAACAGTGCAGGATATATGATGACTGCTCAATAATTATTAGCAATTGTTATGCTGATTATTAAGTCTACACAGACCTCTTGGCCTGTGATGGAACTGATCTGGAAGAATATATGCCGGCAGCAGTTCATGGCCCCCCCTTAAGGTGATCAGTCCTATAAACAACAGAATTAACTCCACATCTCCCTGTTGGGCCTTGGTGAACCCAGATACTGTTCTTGCCTACGCTGGGAATCCAGGACAGGCAGCGTGTTTTCTTCTTTGTTATAAAGTTCCTTATTCATTTTTCACAAGGGATAGCAGTTTGCAAAGGCACACCAGTCAGACTATGTGGCTTCTCAGGTCCAATGGCATGGAGATGGGGAAGCTCAAAGGTGTCGAGGCTCCTGTTGAAATCAGAGGTTTAACTCTCAGCTGAGCCATCAGGAGCCAGCCAAAACCACTGAATAGATTATTTTAGCTTCTAATGGTGGCTTCACAGAGCAAGGGCTTCTCCAGGACTCTGTCCTAAAGTTACCTCATAAAGCGATGTCTGTGACATCATAGAAAAGGGATCTGGGGCCAGAAATCATTCAGAATCACCCACCTCAGTTTCATCTCTGAGAATTGAGAAAGCAGGAACAAATATTGCAGGAAGGTTCAAGAATTTGGGTACCAAATAGATCTTGGAGATATATCAGGTTAACTAAAATTTATAAATATTTATTAGGTACTCACTATTAGCAACTTAGAATAGTTCCTGAATTGGAAGAAACTTTCTGAGGAATGAATAAATGGGTAACCCATCTAGGATCATAGATTAATTGCTATTTGCTGCAGTCAAAACTCACAGTGCTATTTCAAGAACATATGTCAGAAAGTTAAATAAGAAGTTTTGAATTTTTTATTTACAAATGTTGAGTTCAAACCAGAAGCCAACAATTAGAGCCTTTACACTAGCAAAAGGAGAAAGACCAAAAGGGAAAAGGAGAAATTTGATAGGGTATCCAAATATCCCAATTCCTGAAATCTAACCAAATTATGGTAACAGTTCAGTACTTTTGCTTTTAAATGTATAAAGCAACATGATGACTGGCTCCAAGAAGGCAGGACCCCTCTGGCAGCCATGGCCTACGGCTGACCCTTCCTGGAAAGAAAGGCTCCTTCTATTCAAAGGCAGTATCCAGGGACAAGTAATTTATGTGTTATTTTATTTTATTTATATTTTAATACAAGTGAAAATTACTGTTTCTGGTCAGGGGTTCATATTACTCTCAACTAAGTGAAAAATAGACTCTGTGGTTCCTCCAGGTATTGTACTTTCAGCTAATTTGTATAGCTTCTGGATCAATATTTGTATATTTTATATACAATCAGTTACGTAAGGAGGGCTGAGGATCAATATTTGTATATTTTATATACAATCAGTTATGTAGAGAGGGCTGAGGATCAATATTTGTATATTTTATATACAATCAGTTATGTAGAGAGGGCTGAGGATCAATATTTGTATATTTTATATACAATCAGTTACGTAAGGAGGGCTGAGGATCAATATTTATATATTTTATATACAATCAGTTATGTAAGGAGGTCTGAGGATATTTAGATAAAGGACATTATGATCAAGTTATAGCACATAATTTTTTCTCAGAATTTACCTTTTTAATGTGGATTACAGACCATCTAATTCCCCTTTGTGTTATTCCTGTAAAAGAATGCTATACCAGGAATCTGACAGAAAAACAAAGGTGAGTCTTTTTCTTGCACAAAAACTTACACAGGAAAAAATGGATGGCTCTCAGTACCATATACAGATGTGTGTCTGTAAACCACACACCATTCTTTTCTTTTTGGAAAATGATGTTCAGTTACACTGAACACCAAAAGAGCTGCTGCTAAGTGAAATGTTCAGTGCTTTCTGCAGCACTGACTGCATTTGAGTTTTATCAGACACTCTGAATTAATTTTCCCCCAAAGGCCCTGTTTGGCTTCTAAGTCTTTTTCCCAGCCCCTCCTCCCTTCTCAAAAACGTTTCCTATTCACTGTGAAGCTCTCATCCAAAGAAAATAGATGGCAGTGAAGGACCGGGGGTCTGGATGGGGAGACAGAGAGGAGCTGTTTTAGAGAAGGGAAGGAGCGGTGAGGGCTGCTCCCTCACAATGTGTGGACACCTATTAGAGGGCGTGGACTCTGGCAAACATAACACTAGGTCCAAACGCTCACTCCAGTTCACTGGAACATGCAAGTTCATTTGAGGTTAGAGAAGAGACGTTTTAAAAAATATCACCCCCCCAAACGTATGAAATGAAGTTGTACCATAGCAAAAAAGTGGTAGCTAATGAGGAGGATTTTTTTTTGTAATGTGAGAAGTTAAACAGCTGGAATAGAACTATTTCATATTTTAGATGTGGACTGGAATAACTGAATAATCTTCTTATTTTGACTCACAGCTTCATACAATGGAGGCATTCATCACATGAAGAGCCATAGCAGAGTTTTGTGCTATTTTCGTATTTCAAATCTTTGACTTGATTCTTGTGATCCTCTAGTCTGCTGTTGGATCTTTGTATATTATTCTTAATTCAGTCAGTGTATGCTTGATTTCTAGTTGGCCCTTTTTCCTATCCTTGAGGGTCTCACTAAATTTCCTGGAGGTTTCTAGAAGATTCTTGAGTAACCTTATAACCGTGGTTTTTGAACTCTATATGCAGTCGTTTGCTTTCCTCCATTTCTTTCATTTGTGACCTGTTTCTTTGTCTCTGCATTTTGGCTGCTCCCCTGAATTGATAGAGTGGCTTTGTGTGCTAGATGTCCCACAGGGCCCAATGGCTCAGCCTTCTTAATTACCTAAAGTGGACATGCTTGCTGCACCCCTTTGTGGGCTCTGTGCACAGTCCTGTTGTAGTTAAGCCTTGACTGTTGTTGGTATCACTAGGAGGAATTGACCTCCAGGCCAATTGGCTGTGAGGATCAGTTGTGTCTATGATGGGAGAACTTCTGTTCTAGAAACACCCTTATGGGGCAAGACTTGCTTTAGTGGGGCTTTGGCACTCACGGAGTCTGCCACCGAGTGTGTCTCTTATGGATGTGAAGAGTTGGAATCTGGATAGTCTCATTCTGACCACTGGGTGCACTGGTTCTTGGATCTCCAAGGAGGTGCAAAGTCAGCCACTGCCTGAGGCCACCCAGCAGGCACTACAGAGAGTTTGCACTTTCCTCCTCTTTGTTTGGGTTTGGAGGTGCCCAGGTGAGGCTCAGCTGTGGAGCAGTGCAAGCTGCTGTCCAGCCTTGGGCCTTGTTTTGGAGGCTCTGGGGCTCTCTGACCCAGCTGTAGTATGTTAGGATTTTGATTGCAAAGGGACTGGCATTCGTATGCAAAAGCTTCTGGGCACAGCTTGGGTAGGGTTGTAAATTGGGTGGTGTGGCATCTTAGGGAATCACCAAGGCAGAGCAAACAGTAATGGCTGACCATCAGCCCTACCCCGAAGAGGTCCCCAAGTGTCTGTGCCTGCAGCACTGTGCTGAAACAATGATCACCGCAAGCATCTCTGAGAGAAAGCCGCCCTCGTGTTCTGGCCTGATGCCAGACAGCCCAGTTTCTCCCCATGTGAGTCTGGGTCCCCAAAGGCTCACCAAGAACTGGAGTTCAGAGCAGTCAGGAGCTTGTATCTCCCTCCCAATTGAAAAAGACAACAGCATACCCAGTTGTCAGCTCCTTTCCATACATGCCTGCATGCCTCCACACTTCACTTCCACACCTCTGCATCTCCTCCCAGTCTCAGTGTGCTTTTCTCTTTCCTTCTAATTGTATAATTTCCACTCAGCCAGCCTTCCTGTCATTCTGGATGATATCTGTATTGTCTTTCAGTTGTAGTTTTGAAGTAGTTGTGTGAGGCAACAAGTTCAGATGTTTACCTTTGCTGCCACCTTGTTTTATCCCATATGTGATTTCTTACATGGTGTGGGTATAGAATGTTTGACATGACTATTGTGTAACCTGTGAGTACCCCCACTCTTATCTGCATCAGATCAAGTAAGAGTCTTCTCTAAATACTACATTTTGTAAGAACTACAGAAAAAATAGTTTTGTTGAGGCCAAACCTCAATCTCCTTTATTTTCATTTGTATTGAACCTTATGATAGAAATAGAGGCCTGGGGCATGAAATTCGTGCACTCGGTTGGGGGTGTCCCTCAGCCTGCCTATGCCCTCTCACAGTCTGGAAGCCCTGCAATTGATCGCCCCAAAGAGGTAGGCCCCGCCCACCTGGCTGGGACTCCACAATGGATCGCCCCACACAGGGAAGCCCTGCCCATCCGTTGTAGCCTGCATTAGGTGGCCTGGGCCACTCTCTTGGGGTGACCCATTGTGCCCTGCAGATGGAAACCCTGCCCACCCAATCACATTGCACACACCTTGGCTGGCTGGCGCCAGTGGGTGTCATAGCATGGTTGTCCAGAAGGTTGTCTGGATGGTCATTCTGCTGTTTGGTCACTCAATTTGCATATTATGCTTTTATTATTACAGCTCTTAGCTTAATGAAGATGAATGCTGGATCTGTCCTTAAATATGAACACGAGCTGATCACATTCGCAGCCCCGTTAAGAGACAGGAGCCACGGAAAGTCAGGGAGCTGCCCACTCTCTGCCACGGCAGGGCTGGCCGTGCCTTTTTGGGGACAGCTCCTGGGCCAGGATGCTTACAGGGCAAGCAACTGTCTTCAGCCTGTGGCTTCCTTTCTTTTTATTTTTAAAAATCCTGACCAAGGATATTTTTTCATTGATTTTGAGAGGGGGGGGGGGGGAAGAGAGAGGGAAAGACATATAGAACCATCCATGTGAGAGAAACACATGGATTGGTTGCCTTCTGCACGCACCCTGACCAGGGGGAAGAGTCTGCAACCAAGGTACATGCCCTTGACTGGAATCGAACTTGGGACCCTTTGGTCTGCAGGCCAACACTCTTATTCACTGAGCAAAACCAGGTAGAGCTTCCTTTCTGTTTTGGGATGTATTGATGGAAAGATAAAAGACTAAGGTTTGAATCTGCGTTTTAAAAATATGTGTAATTTGTGAAGAAGCTTCTAGAGTGCTGCCAGTGTCTTGTTCTTGATATGGATGATGGTTCCCATGGTGTTTATTTTGTGATAGTTTATTAAGATGTAAATTAATGATTGTGAGATTTTCTATTATATACGTTGTTCAATAAGAGTTATAAAAATTAACATGTCTTTTAATCAAAATCAATATTGTTTTTATTCAAGTATTACTTTATTATAGAAGAATATGTAGTAAAGCTTAGATACTGATTATACTTAATATTTTTAATGGTGATACTAAAAGCCTTACATATTTTCAAATAACAAGAAAGAATTTAGTCTCTCTTCATTCCTGCAGGTGGAGACAAAGCTTTATCATTGAAACTTATGCCCATTGTTAGGAAACATTTACTTCTACATTAGAAATAAATATTCTCATTGACAAAAGCATGGTGGTCACTGAATTAGTAGGGGGGCATTTTGAAAGAAATTTACTTACGCTCAGCAATATAAAAACCTGGCTTTTCCCAATTATTGTATAAATAATATTTGTTTATTTTAAAATTTGTTTTCTTTTTTTTTTACTTCTAATGTCATAAGTGAACACAATAACTTATTTTTAAAACTGTTTTACTTTCTTTTCTGTTTCCTGTGAAATTCTCAGAGTCAGAAACTGTCTTTTCTGTTTTAAAATGATGTTACAATTGGCAAGTGCTATGCATGTGCTTGTGATATTGAAAAAACAATACTTTCCAGAGGTCTTCTTAGACTTACCAACTCAAACTATACTAACTGACCAAATATCTGCTCATATTGTTAACATAAAAAACATTCAAACCTGGGAAAAATTTTTGTGAGTTTATTTAATTTTTAAAAATATATTGTATTGATTTTTTACAGAGAGGAAGGGAGAAGGATAGAGATTTAGAAACATTGATGAGAGAGAAACATCCATCAGCTGCCTCCTGCACACCTCCTACTGGGGATGTTTTCACAACCAAGGTACATGCCCTTGACTGGAATTGAACCTGGGACCTTTCAGTCTGCAGGCTGACGCTCTATCCACTGAGCCAAACCCTTTAGGGCTGTGAGTTTATATGAGCCAAACTATTGAAAAATGCTGGGAAGCAGAATCTCAATCAATTGAGATAATGCTCTGGAGAATGGCAGTTTTGCACCTTGTTTTAAACATTACAATCAAAAGAGGAGTTGTAAGTGGGTTACATGAAATCCATTGGTGACAGATTAGGGAATCAGGAGAAAGGAAAGCAGAAAACCTCTGGGACTGGATAAAAAGTGAAATGATAGACACACACTTCTTTTATGTAGGTGGGTGCAGGACAGTTACCAGTCAGCAGTTAACTCAATAACAGTGAGGGGATCTGTGGTCTCTGCAGAGCCGTGCCTGTGCTTTCCGGGGTCTGGGAAAAAGAAAAACCACTTTGACATTCTAAAAAGACAATGGAGTTAAGTTAAAGATTGATCTTTGTCACGGAAGACATGACTACCACTGTAAACTGCTTTTCAGTTTAAAAAGTTTTAATTACAGACCATCCTATGTGGTTACTTTTAGGTCTCTGAGTTTGCAAGGCCGCCTTGCAGGCCTTCCCTGAGCTAGTTTAGTTAGCATGCAGTCCCTTTTCATCCACATATGAGATATGGTTCCCAATTTGGACTCTGATTTCATACCAACAAATAACCCAGTATCCATCTCAGTTTAATTCCAGGACATCTGACTACTGTTTATCTGTTGACCCAGGTCTCCCTCGAGCTAGGAATAGCCACACACAATAGTAATACATTTGTCATATACAAGATCAACTTCTGAGTTTACTGAGAGGAATTTTTCATTCTTATTTTGTTGAAAACCTTTGGAAATAAAGGTAAAAAAGCCAAGTAAGATCATTTTTTCTTACTGGACTAGAGGAAGTGGAAGCTGGGCTGGGGTGCCCCAAACAGTATGGAGTCTGAGGAGTGACACTGGTGGTTAGGAAGCAAGCTGACTTCAGTGAGTTCACTTAGAGCTGCTACAATTTGGTTCATTTCAGGTGGGACCTCTAGCACGAAGAAGAGGCGATGAGCAGGCTATGTGTGGAAAAGATGCCAGTATCTTCATGGTCAGCCAGGAGCTGGTATTCTTAGGAGATGCCTGTAAGCACCCCTCTGCCGAGGCCGACTGACCTCACCTGCAAATAATGATGCAGATACAGGGCCTTCAGGGAAACATGCTTTGAGAGGAAAGGGTGCTGCGTAGAACAGCTGTGAGAAGTGAGTTTTTGAATCCAGAGAAGTAGAGGCGGGGATTAGCTGGGAGACTCTAATGAGTGCTGGAGAGCACAGCCACCTGCAAGGAGAAGGCGGCCTCTGGGCACCACGGCCAACCAACCAGTATTCACTGAGCATGTAGTTTGCTGCAGCGTCTACAAGCGCTGCACACAGAAGTCAAGAAGACTGCTTTTGGGGCGTGCACAGTGTAGAACACGATAGGCTCTTCACTAAATTGGAATCAGTCAAAACTTTAAATAATAAGAACTGTAAGTTTACTGTGAGAGAGTGAGTCACTTATATAGCAGTTGTCCACGTGCCCACAAGATCTCCAACTCTTTTTCTTTCAAAGATTCAAAGTTAAGGAAACCTGTCTGAATGAAGACGGTGTCCTTAACCACAACCCAGGGGCAGGAGGGAACAGTGAGTTTTTCCAAATAACTTTTCCACGAAGGTAGAAATTGAGAAGGCAGAAACTGTGGGCTTCCTTCTGCCCTGAACTGGCTGTTGAAGGAGGGATGGTGCTTTGGGAGCCCCAGAGTGAGATGTGGCGTGTACCCCCGGGGGCAGTCTGGTGGCCCCAGGAAGTGCCTGAGAAAGTGAGTGCGAAAGTGCTAACATGCTGTGCTCAGCCTCATTTGGTTGTGGGCACCCCGTATGAGTATCACACTGGGAAGAAGGAGTTGAACTTGAGGAACTGCCATGGACTGGAGGGAACTCGGACGGGAGCCCCGTCCCAGGCCGCACACGGCTTTGGTCATGGCCAGCTGCCCTGTGCGTCAGCATCCTGGCCGTGTGTGGCCACCAGAGGACCTCTTTGTGTTTTTTTGTTTGTTTTTTTAAAAGATGATTTAATTTTTTATTATTATCAAAGCATGTACCTTTATTGAAAAAGCAAAGCAAGAAAACCTATGCATCTGGCTTATGAAGTGCAGACAGAATTACAACTATTTGAGGTGATATTGTCTAAACTTATTTTGGTAATTATTTTGCAATATGAACATATACATATATCAAATCATTATGTTGTACACCTTAAACTAACACAGTGTTACATATAAATTACATCTAATGATGACGATGATAAATGATAATAAAGGACAGAGCCTCTAGTGTGTACAAGGATGCTCCATTGGGTCTTTCTGATGTTTCCTCTTTCTTACGGGCTGCAGCACATGCTCCAGGGTGCAGGCCGCTGTTTCATTTTACCGGAGGGCCTCTCTGAGTCATCCGGTGGCAGCATGGTTGCTTGCAGCAGCACTAACAGGGACCTGGAAGGGAACACCTGAGTCCCGGTCCCATGGTGAGGCTGGGAGGCTGAGAAATTCCTTTGAATTCTCGTAAGCACCTGGGAATTCTGGGCTATATCAGGATATACGGTAGGGAGCATGGGTGGGAACTGGAAGTGGGATGGTAGGAACTAAAGGGACTGGATTTCTTGCTATTGGACCATCTGATAAATTTAGTATTTTATTTTGGGTCTCCACTGGTAAATGACACCTTCTCAGATTTAAAATGGACTTATCTCTATAGTCATTTTCCTACTGTTTGGAAGTTTTATCATATATGTAATGCATACTTCAAATTGTTAGAATTGTCTACTTACAATCCTCCACCAGAAACAAAAAGGATCAGAGAGTGATCCTAATCAGTTGTATGTATGAATCCTTTTATTTTCAAATTGATCAATGTTTTAAATATTAAGTGTGCTCAGAAGAGATTTCAGCTGGAATATTATATCTCATGCAACATTTTGCTAGCTATTGAGTTATCCTTAATATGTACTAAATTCTTCAACATAGGGATTGAGGCAAAAAGACCACCCTCAAATTAAATCAGGGAGAGAATAGGGGTTCTTGTCCTGGAGGATGAAGAATGTTCCATTTTGCTCAGCTTTGGGGAATGAAGGAAATAATATATCAAAGTAGGGACTGACCTCAGTGCCCTGGGTTATAAATACAAAGTGTTGTACAGAGAGTAGGATGATCTCTGTGAGGTGTGGTCAGGGTAGGGCCCAGCAGTGCCTGAACTCTGTTTACATCCCTGGCTCAGGAAATCCTGCACTCTGACAGCAGGAAAAGGAGTAGCAGGCTGAAATCCTGGGGCTTAGAGAGAGAGACTTCTTACTGTTGGAGGAGGGTTAGCAGGCTGAGCAAAGGAAGCTATAAGAACTCCTGATAGAAGAGAGGAGGAAATCACTTACCCAAAACAGTTATGCTCATAAGGGAGACATTTTTCCTTCCCAGATTACAGGAAACTGGTCCAGACCTCTGCAGGGGCATGACAGCAGAGGAAGGATTGTGAAGGCCGATAAAGAGGGCGGCTGGAACACTGGCTCTGCCTGTTTTAATGTGCCTGACACGGAGTGGGAGAATAGTAGGGGTTAAGAAGGCACGTGGGGCTGATGATGACAATGGCAACCTGCAGTGTTTGATGGGAAAGGAGGGAAGGGCGGACATGGTTGTCAGGGCACAGTTTAAAAATCAGACCTCTAGAAAACAACCACCCCAATAGGGTGATGTTGGAAGAGGTTTTGCAAAGATAATATTATACTTACATATACTTGCACTTTTGAAATTCAACTTTACAGCTACAAAATTTCGGACAACCTTGAAGCTGAGTCATGTTTTAAAGTGCTCCCAGGAAAAGCCACCGTGATTCACGCCCATTCTCTTTAAGGCTGCTGAACCGAAGCCTCCTGATTTCAGAGGTAACATTGGATTTTACCTATAGCAGCACTGTTCACTCACTGCCAGATTCAGGCAAAGGTGTTTGATTCCTGTTATCCCTCTGAGATTCTAGCATGCAGGTGAATAGAAAGAAGGCAGACAATCTACTTCCTTCCCATTCAAAATTCAGCTACTGCTTGTTCTTAAGATACTGTTTTATCTGAACTGCTAAAGACAACTAAGACACATAATGTTATTAATCGCATTATAGGCCTTAGAAGATTGCTTACAGGAAACTATTTTGACAAATTTACAGTTGGGAAATGAAAGGCACCGCGAGTCTGCTGGTTTCCTGCCCATATTTTCAAAGGTAGAAAATGTTTCTTTTGTTGTGAGATTGGCTTACCAAGCTATGAACTCTAGTGAGTAGATTGGGTCAAGGATCAGGGGCGTGGAGTGAACAAAAAAGTGTGGGTGGTCCCTGCACAAAAGGTCAGATTTAGGCATGATGTGCAAATTTGGTTCCAGCAAAGTGCTCTTGAATCGGCTGCCAAACAAGATGGGGTTAATTGGGTGGGAACGTGGAGAAGGAAACTGATGATAGTGGAACATTTCACTGGAGTCTATATCATGTGGAATGTATGTGTGTCCGTATCTAATTTTACTAACAACCCAATGAGATGGAAATTAGTAGCTCCATTGTAGAGAAGAGGAAGCAAACTCAGTTTAAGTAAACTTGCCTGGTGGCACAGACTTACTAAGAGGTACAATAAAGTTTAGAACAAATATCTGACACTAACTTCTGTGCTTTTCTTCTTTTAAAATAATTCACTCTCATATTTAGTGCTAGTTCTCTCCTTCTCTCCATATTTATTTATATATTTATAATGCATTATTTACCTAGAAAAGTGAAGTTTTCTCAGAAGACAGCAATGCTTCCTTGTAGAATTTCAGGCACTTAGGACAGAGGTGTGCAGAAAAGATACTATGGAATAAGATTTTCACAAAATGCCATACTTAAAACTTTTCCTTTATGACAACTGTCACCACTGAGCAATAATCAGCTCTAAGCAGACTGTCCAGTTGCCCTCTTTATTGTCACAAGTCCGTCACCACATGATGCGCAGTAGATGATCCTGGATAAATCCTTATACTAGCCCTCACTGTGAATGCTCAGGACTGTGGGGCATTCAAAGCAGGAAATTGCACCATCAGCACCATTGTCGTTGAATGTTGACACTTGCTCAAGGTCAGGCCACCCCAGGGGCCAGCAGCAGCAGCAGCAGCAGCAGCATCATCAACATCATCATCATCACCACCATCATCATCATCATCATCATCATCATCATCTTGTGACTGACAGGACCTTGTGCTCTGGATTTCAGGTGTGGGAGGTGACGATGCCTCAGAAAACTCTGCCTGGGTTGTAGAAACACAGACAGGTGGTTTTGTCATCTGCTCTTGTGTACACTATTCCCTATAACTCTTTGTTTAATGGAAACGTGAGGTATTCACCAAATGAAAACTCAGATTTACTCTTTGGAAAAATACAGACAATAATACGTACATAGAACATACAAGATTGCTCTAAGGATTAAACTGATAAATATACTCAAAGTGTCTGACAAACTGTAACCACCACTATATTAGCTATTGTTGTGGTTTGTATTATTATTCATGTTCTTGTTTTAAATGTGTATTTTCTAAATGACTTTAGTATTTGTAGATTGTCTAAAGATAGAATGACCTGAAGAGAATTAAACCCTAAAGATGCACTTATTGAATCACTTTTTTCTCAACAAGTTCCTTTTCTCTTAAAGATTACAGTTCATTGCTTACTTCAATGAACAGTGATAGTATCATGCAGATATTGATTAAAATATCCTTAGTTGGTTGTTTGTTTTAAATTTTATTTGTGAATGTGATAACATGTATACTATAAAATATCCAAAGGGTACAAGAAAGTATCTAGTGAAAATTTAGTCTCCTTATCACCCTGGATTTTTCTTCCCAAGAGGCAATCCCTGTTACTTGGTTTTTGCGCATGCTTCAGAGAGAATTCGTGCCTATGCACTCAGACCACTCACACTTATGCTGAAAAGAAATTATAGCATCCTATTTGCAATGCTCTGTTTCTTCTTTTCTATACTCAATGATATATAATATTTCATAGTTGAGTGTATAATAATGTCTACTATTTTAAATGACTATATAGTATTCCATAGTATGGATTCACTCTAATTTATAGTCCAGTCCTTAATTAATGGATATTTTGATTTTGTTGTCACAAATAATGCTGCAATGATATACTTGTTCTTTACTTTTAATTTTTGGTTATTTAAATATTAAATATTTTATCTACCTGGTATTGATATTTTTAATGGATATGAGGCAGGGACCCAACCTTATTTTATAACTAGTATGATGTGTTAAAAAAATGTAACTTTCTCCAATGATTTGAAATATATTATTATCATATACTTAATTATCCCATGTATTCAGATAGTAAATGATATATTTTAGGGTGTGGACTCTGCAATCTATCTGATTTGAAATTTAGCTCCTCCACTAACGATTTCCAGTTGAACAAATTTTTTAATCTCTTTGCTTTGACTTTCTCATCTAATAAGTAAGAATAAAGATAGTAACAGTTCCACTATATTACTCATAGTACAATGAAAGGCTAATATTGTACAAGGCTTAGCATGCTGCCTGACACATAATCTCTTGGTATTCCCAGGAGATCAGTTCCAGGACCCACATGGATACCAAAACCTATGAATGCTCAAGTGCCTTATATCAAAGTGCCACTGTTTTTGCATATCCTCCCATATACTTTATTTTTAAAAAATATATTTTTAGTGATTTCAGAGATGAAGGGAGAGAGATAGAAACATGGCTAATGAGAGAGAATCATTGGAGGCTGCTTCCCGCTGGCCCCGCACTGGGGACTGAGCAAGCTGGGCTTGTGCCCTGATCAGGAATCAAACCGTGGTCTCCTGTCTCATCGATCAGCGCTTAACCGTGACCCGCACCGGCCAGGCTCCTCCCTCATACTCTGAATCATCTTTATTGTTAGTTATAGTTTACTTACAATGTCTGATCAATGTAAGTGCTATCTAAATGGCCCTTACACTGTATTGTTGAGGGAATAATGTCCGAAAAAGGCTGTACATGTTCAGTGCAGACACAACAACCTAGACCTAGCTAGTACACATCAGTAACAATGTAACTTTTAAAAACAATATTTTTGATCCCCAGCTAGGTTAATTTATTGATATGGAATCTTCAAATATGAAAGGCTGACTCTATATAATAAAGTCTAAATAACATTAAATATGATTGTTTCTCTATTTATTAGTATTTCTGGCCTTTGCAATATTTTCCCATTGTTTTTTCTACTCTTTATGAATAATGAATCTAGTATTCATGAATCAATTAATGTAGCTTTTAAATATGTTTTAATATCTGCAATGTTCTGTCTTTCCTCACTACTTATGTCTTCCAGGAATTTCTCATGAACTAAAAATCAGCTTATATAGTTAAAGTATTATTTGCATTTTTATTGGAAATAAATTAAATTAAAATATATTGACTTAGGGAGAATGACATTATCTTTATAATATTGAATCTTCTTATTCAAGATTTGATTGAATGCATGTTTTAGCCTTTGTTTAACCCCCTTAGCAGCATTTTAAGGTTTTTGTAATATGCTTATTCCTATTTTTCATTAATACATCATCTACCTGGTTGTTGCTTGTAGCTATTTTTACTGGATTCTCTTATTTATTTTCTCTTTTTTAGATGATTCTCTTGGGGTTTTCAGAGAAAATAATTATTTTCAGAGAAACAATCATATCACTTGCAGAAATAACATTCCCTCTTTAAGTTTATGCCGCTATTATTATTATTCTTTTTAATCCTCACCTGAAGATATTCTTTCCACTGATTTTAATTGAGAGAATGAGAAAAAGAGAAAGGGAGGAAGAGAGAGAGAGAAAGAGGGAAGCAACTGGTTGCTTCCCCCATAAACTCTGATCAAACCTGCCACTTAGGCACATGTGCTTGGTTTAGGTATCGAACCTATGATCCTCTGGTCTGCCAGCCAATGCTCTAATCACTGAGCCAAACCTGCCAAGGCATCTCTATTTTTGTCTATTGTCTAATTGCAGGGGCTGATAGCTATGGAACAATATAGCAATACTAGAGGCCCGGTGCATGAAAATTCATGCACTTGGGAGGATCCCTCAGCCCAGCCTATGCTCTTTTGCAGTCCAAGAGTCCTTGGGGGATGTCTGACTGATGGCTTAGGTCCACTTGCCCTCTGTGGGAGGCTACTGGTGGGCTGATTGGGGGGAACCATGCTGGCTGGTGAGTGGTTGGCCTTCCTTCTGCCTGCTGGCACCTACCTTGGCTGGCCTGGTGCTGCCCACTGACTGGCCCTTTGGTTGACTTGCATATTAGGCTTTTATTATATAGAATTGCTGACAAAGGATTGCTTTCTTGTTCCAAACTTTAAAAGATAATTCTTTAGCAAGAAGCTGGTATCTATCCCTTGATACATACACAGAGTGGCCAGGTTATTATGATCTCTGAATGCATAATAATCTGGCCACTCAGTATATATTCTATATAATAAAAGGCTAATATCCAAACTGTCTCCTTGGCCAGAAATTCAACCAGCAGTCAGTCTGGCCAACTGCCCATGTCCCCTCCCGCTAGCCAGGCTGGCCTGACCCCACCCATGCACAAATTCATGCACCGGGCCTCTAATATAATATAATATAATATAATATATATATATATATATATATATATATATATATATATATATATTTTCACCATCCCCTCCTTTCTTTTTCTCTTTATATATCTCTGTATCTAAATATATACTAGATGGATATTATATTTTTGGTATAATTTATGTGAAGAAGTAGATATTTTTAGCATTTAACTTTTTTATCTGAATAGGTATTATATTATCTTAGAACATCTGTGAAGATGATAATATGTTTTCTCTCTTAAATAATACAATGATCTATAGTAATATAGTAATAGATTTTCTAAATATTGAGTGATTTGGGCATTATTGGAGGAGTCTGCTGATATTTCACTTAAGATTTTTGCATCAATATTCATAAATTAGCAAAGTCTGTAGTTTTTCTTTTTTCATATGTTATATATGTGAAATTTTCATAGTTTAACTTTGTAAGAAACTTCCACAGGCTTTTATTTATGAAAACACGGTAGATTTTATCTCTGAAAATATCTTCTCATTACAGAATACATAAAAATGTTGAGTAAAATAATGGAAACATTTAAAAATTCGTTGTTTTCTGTCTCTTCTGATGTTATTTATAGAAATTATTATTTTAATAAAAAAACATACATTACATCTCAGTTTCCAGATTTATTTCAGATGAGAGGCCCGGTGCATGAAATTCATGAATGGGGGGCAGGGGTGTCCCTCAGCCCAGCCTGCACCCTCTCCAATCTGGGACTCTTTGAGGGATGTCCAACTACCTTGTTTAGGCCCTATCCCAGTAGAAGCAGACCTGAACGGGCAGTCAGACATCCTTCTCACTATCCAGGACTGCTGGCTCCAAACTGCTCACCTGACTGCCTCCCTGATTGCCCCTAACTGCTTGTGCCTGCCAGCCTGATCACCCCCTAACTACTACCCTGCCAGTACAATTGATGTCTAAGTGCTCCCCTGCCAGCCTGTTTGCCCCCAACTTCCCTCCTCTGCCAGCTTGGTCACCCCTAACTGCCTTCCCCTGCTGGCCTGATCACCCACAACTGCCCTCCCTTGCAGGCCTGTAACCTCCCAATGGCCCTCCCCTGATGGCCATGTTGTGGTAGCCCATCCTGTGTCCACATGGGGGCAGGATCTTTGACCACATGGGGGCAGCCCTCTTGTGTGTTGAAGTGATAATCAATCTGCATATTACTCTTTTATTCGATAGGATAGAGGCCTGGTGCATGGGTGGGGGCCAGCTGGTTTGCCCTGAAGAGTGTTCCAGATGAGGGTGGGGATTCCCTTGGAGCATGGGGTGGCCTGAGGGAGGGGCCTGTGGTGTTTGCAGGCCAGCCATACCCCCTAGGGACCAAAGTGAAGGCCCTGGGATCTGGGATTAATTTATGTTCTACAATTGAAACTTTGTAGCCTGGTGTGGAGCCATGCCTTCTGTTCACTTCATGGTGACAGCGATTTCTGTTTAAATTCTATAATTGAAACTTTGTAGACTAGAGTGGAGGCCTAGGTGCTAGAGTTATAGAAGCTTGGCTTCCTCCATTGCTCCATGGCTGCCGCCATTTCTGTTGGGATATATCTTCTATAATTGAAACTTTGTAGCATTGAGTGGAGGCCTAGGCCAGCAAGAGCAGGAGGAAAGCTTGGCTTCCTCTGTTGCTGGGGAAACCCAAGCCTCTCTCCTGTGCTCTGTGGCGGCAGCCATCTTGGTTGGGATTTATTTGCATAATTTACTCCTGATTGGCTGATGGGTGTGGCTGTGGGTGTGGCCTGATAGGAGGTATGGTCAATTTTCATATTACTCTTTTATTAGATAAGATAATTGAAATATTCTTCTATGATTCTTGGAAGCCTATGTATCTATACTTTTTTTCTATCACACTTTTATTTTGTGTATTTCTCCTTAATACTTATTTTCTTTATTAAATTAGGTAATTATGTGTACACTTTATTACTTTTTAATATGTAGCTCTTGAATTTGTTAACTTTATTGTTTTTCTCTTTTAAAATGATCAATTTCAATATAATACTGACCAAATTTCCTTATTGCTTTAGTTTTGTCACCTACGTTCTAGCTTCTTGAGAAACATTTTTCCAACTACTTTCTAGCTTCTTGAGAAATATTTTCCTACCATTCCATTGTGGTAAATGTTAAACATAGAACATAGTTGAAACAGTTTTACAGGAGGAACCAAGATGGCAGCATAGGTAAACACCTATCTTGCTGCCCTGTATAACAATTCAAAACTACAACTTAACTACAGAACAAGCATCATCCAGAATCACTGGGAAGCTGGCTGAGTGAAAATTCCACAAATAAAAGTAAAGAGAGGGCACTGTGACTCAGAGGAGTGGTGGAGGGCAGCACTGAAGATATGTGCAGAGTCAGAGGTTTGGAGCCGTGCGAGAGCTAACGGATACGGTGGGCGGCTGGATACCGGCTGGATTTCTCGAACGGGGAGGGAGACAAAGGCGTCCCACTACACTGATTCCCCAGTTCCAGGTGAGATCCAGGGAACCCACACTCATATGGGGTGAAACTGGACAGTAGGGAAGCATGCTAAAACCCGGGCGCTGCAGAGGTCTGCGAGCTTGTGGAGGGGGCGAGCTTGGGGAGAATGTGCGTAAACTTGGGAACAGTAGAAGTGTGCGAGCCCACTGAGAGGACTTGTGACTTGCTCTCTCGTTTGGGAAACCTCCGGACTGCATTGTTTTAGATCCCTGGGTGAGACTTTGGGTGTGCAGACTCATTTGGGGAGAGGCTGAATTGTTCAGCAGCGAGTAGAGCTCGGCAGGCAACTTTCTCTCAGAGGTGCATGCAGCCATAACCACAGGCACAGGGACCCAGGTGCCACTGCCTGCTCAGCCTGGAGATTCTGCCCATCCAACCTGAGCACAGCTGACCCTCACAGCCAATTGGCCTGGAGGTCAAACCCTCCTAGTGCTAACAACAATAATCTAGGCTTAACTTCAACAGTACTGTACAACCCATAAAGGATTGCAGTAAGAGTACCCACCTCAGGTAACTGGGGAGGCTGAGCCACTGTCCTTTAGAGGACATCTACCACACAAAGCTAATCGACCAACTCAGGAAAGCAGCCACCATGCAGAGACATGGAAAGAAATCAGATGTGAAAGAAATGGAGGAAAAAAGACGACTGGACATAGAGTTAAAAACCATGGTTACAAGGTTTTTCAAGAGGCTCCTAGAAAAGGCCAAGACCTACGAGAAAATGAACAAGACCTTTGAGGATATGAAAAAGGACCAACTAGAAATTAAGTATACAATGACTAAAATAAAATATATTACACAAAGACCTAAAAGCAGTCTAGAGGACTGCAAGAACCAAGTCAAAGATTCAAAATACAAAAAGGCAAAATCCACTCAGCTGGAAAAGCAAGAAGCCAAAAGAATCCAAAAAATTGAAGATAGTGTAAGGGGCCTCTGGGACAACCTCAAGCATACCAACATCCGAATTATGGGGGTGCCAGAAAAAGAGAGAGAGAGCTAGATAACTAAAACCTATTTGAAGAAATAGTCACTGAAAACTTCCCCCACCTGGTGAAAGAAATAGACTTAAAAGTCCAGGAAGCACACAGAACCCCAAACTATAGGAATCCAAAGAGGACCACACCAAGACACATCATAATTAAAATGCCAAGAGCAAAAGACAAAGAGAGAATATTAAAAGCAGCAAGAAAAAAACACTTAATTAACTACAAGGGAGCACCCATATGATAGCTGATTTCTCAACAGAAACTATGCAGGCCAGACAGGAGTGGCAAAAATATTCAAAGTGATGAATAGCAAGAACCTACAACCAAGATTACTCTATCCAGCAAAGCTATCATTCAGAATTGAAGGTCAGATAAAGTGCTTCACAGATAAGAAAAAGCTAAAGGAATTCATCAACACCAAACCAGTATTATATGAAATGCTGAAAGATATTCTTTAAGAAGAGGAAGAAGAAAAAGGTAAAAATAAAAATTATGAACAACAAATATACATCTATCAACAAGTGAATCTAAAAATCAAGTGAATTAATAAGCTGATGAACAGGATAAACTGGTGAATATAACAGAATCATGGGCATAGAGAGGGAATGGACTGACAATTCTTGGGGAGAAAAGGGGTGTGGGAGGTGCAGGAAGAGACTAGATAAAAATCATACACCTATGGGAGAGGACAGTGGGGGGAAGTAAGTGCAGAGGGTAGGATGGGTACTGGGTGGAGGGGAGCTATAAGGGGAAAAGGGGGGAACAATGCAATTAATAAACTGAACAATAAAGATTAAAATATATTTAAAAAAAAAGAAACAGTTTTACAAGGAACACATAGATTTACTCATCTCATAAAGTCTACCAATAACATTTACTACTCTCATTTTTTCACTTACCTACTACTCTACCCATCTGACATTGTTGACTCATTTCAATGTAAATTGCAGAAATCAGTCCACTTTCCCTATTTCATATACATACCATAAAAATAGTTAAGATTTCCCTTTTGAGATATGATTTGCATACAATTGAATATACACATCTTAAGTATACATTTGTTGTGTTTTGAAATATATTCATGTGTATAACTGTAACCCTATCAAGATATAGAACATTAGCATAACCCCAGAATGTTAATTTTCACTCCTCTAAGTCAATCACCATTTCACATCCCTTCCAGAGACTTTCACTATTGTGGTTTTTCCCTCTGTTGATTAGTTTGGCCTATTTCCTTTCCTTTTCTTTTCTTTTCTTTCCTTTCTTTCTTTCTTTCTTTCTCTCTTTCTCTCTTTCTTTCTTTCACTGTTCAAGATTTATTTGGCATTTTAGTTGGTATGATACTTGGATAGTTGGCTGTATTATTTATATGTAGACTTTTCTTTTTACATTATATGGCAGTGTATACTAATCTGATACATGCAGTACACAGAATAAGGTCCTTTAGAACAGTTATGTACAAAACATGCAATATTGGATTTACAATGGATCCCAGGATGTGACTGATTGGAGAAAAAGGAACCACAAGTTACACACATCTAGTCTGAAGGGCAACTGCAGTGTGAGCAACATGGGCAGTGGTGCCTTTGAGGAGGTGGGACTATTTCACACTAACCAGTCTAGGACTACACAAGGTAAGGACCATCCAGCATCAGGATGCAGATGCTGGGTTTGATGAACCTGTACGATCTCGATCTTTAGAAAACTGGTGTTCTCAGTCACAGATCAGGTGAAAAGGACAATATGCCATCTCCAGCTAAAATCCTGCTGTAGCCTAGACAGTGAGGTGGTCTGACATTAGAAGACTTTAAAACTGCAGCTCTTTCTGGGTCCCCCACAGTGTATCGGCACTCTTCTTCAGACGGGCCTCTTCCTCACGTGTCAGAGTCACCGTCACAACATCTGAGATTCCATTCTGTCCCAAGATGCAAGGAACACTAAGGAAGACGTCATCTTTTATTCCATAGAGACCCTTAATCATGGTGGAAATTGGATGCACCCGCCTAAGATTCTTCATCATACTTTCTGCCAAATCTGCCACAGATAGGCCAATGGCCCAGGATGTATAGCCTTTCAGTTTGATTACCTCATAAGCACTGTCAACCACCTGCTTGTGAACTTCTTTCCACTGTTCCTTATCTGCATCAGGGCCTAAATCAGGATGCAGTGTCTTTAGGGAGACACAGCAACATTCACTTCACTCCACACAGGCACTCTAGAGTCTCCATGCTCCCCAAGGACCACCCATGACAGCTTACTGGGTGAACTCCCAGCCTCTCCCCCATCAGGTATCGGAACCGGGCTGAATCCAGATTGCAACCACTTCCAATAACACGGTTTTTGGGAAAGCCGCTTAACTTCCAAGCCACATAGGTCAAGATATCCACTGGATTGGAAACAACAAGCAATTTGCAGTTGGGGCTGTATTTTACAACATTAGGAATGATGCATTTAAACATGTTCACGTTACGCTGGACCAAATTAAGGCGGCTTTCTCCCTCTTGTTGACGAGCCCCAGCTGTGATGATAACTAGCTTGGAGTTTGCAGTCACACTATAGTCTTTGCCAGAGACAATTTTTGGTGTTCTAAGGAAAAGGCTGCCACGTTGGAGATCCATCATTTCTCCCTTTAATTTGTCTTCCATGACGTCAACAAGAGCAAGTTCATCTGCCAAGTGCTTCATTAAGATACTGATGGCACAAGCCATGTCAACGGCACCAACCCCAACGACTGTAACCTTACTCCGGGGGCTCTGTTCTTCCTTTAGAAGATTCACAATCAGCTGATCCTTGCATGTTGCCATTTTGGACTTGGGACCAAAAGTAACAGGGAGCACAGGGCGGGGCGAGGCGGGTTAGGGGGGGCGGGGGGCAGACGTCGGTGGCGGGCGATGTAGGATCCGGACTTGGCGGCTGCAGCTCCGGTACCAGTTTGGCCTATTTTAGAAACTCATACAAATGTAATAATACAGTATATGCTTTGTATACTGTTTCTTTTACTCAGCATATTCTTGAGATTCATAAATACTGGCACATAGATCAGTTATTCTTTCATTGTTATTGCTTAATAGTATCCAGGTGCCTGGAACTGAACACGAAAAAACTTGGAGGTATGCTTGTATGCCTTTTGGTAAGGTCTTTGTTCCATTTTTATTTTCTCTCATCAATTTTTATAGTTTTATTGTAGATGTATTGCATGCACTTTGTTAAATTTATCCCTAAGTATCTAATGGATATATTTGGGTGTTGATATATATGAAATTTTATATCATATATTCCCTGGCAAAAATAATTTTTAATCTTATTTTTAGTAATAGTTTTATAGATTTTAAAGCATTTTAATATAACAATGCCATCTGAAAATACAGAAAATCCTTTCTTATATTATGCCTTTATTTGTTGTATTATAAAAGTTAGGCAGGACCCCTAGTACAATGTTTAATCTAAGTGGTGAGAATTGACGTTCTTTCCTTATTTGCAGTATTACGGGAAAAAATGTTTTGAAATTTTCTGTTAACTGTGATATTGACTGTTGATTTTTGTATGTTTCATTTTTCAGAATGAGGGATTGAAGATGTTACCTTCTAAGGTCTTACTTTGCTGAGAGATATTTTTTAAAAATATTTTTTTATTGATTTCAGAGAAGAAGGGAGAGGGAGAAAGAGAAACATCAATGATGAGAAAGAATCATAGATATGCTTTCTCCATCCCTACTGGGGATCAAGCCCACAACCTAAGCATGTGCCCTGACCAGGAATCAAACCTTGACCTCTGGCCACACCCACCAGCGGGTGCTAAGAAATATTTTTGTTTGTTTAACCTTGAATGGGTTCAGTTTTGTTCAGTGCTATTTTTGTGTGTGTGTCTGATTTTAAAATGATCATGTGTTGATTGATTCTTAAATCTTAAACCAATTTTATAATACTAAAATAAACTACTTAATTTTGATATATCATTATTGTATATGCTATAAAACTCTATATACTAATATCTTATGAAATGTTTTTGCATCTATTTTCATGAGGGATAGTAAATTGCTATTTTTTAACCTTTTTAATTTTGCATTTTTAAGATCATAAATCTTGCTTAATAAGCACTACTTTATCTATAAGCTATAGGATCTCTATGTGGTGTTTTCTGTTCTTATCTTACCTAATAATAAAGAAACATGTAAATTGGCTGTACCTCTGCTATGCCCACAGCCAATTAGAGTGAGTATACAAATTAACCCAACAAAGATGGTGGTTAATTTGCATACATACCTGGGTCCTGGGAATCTCCTTGGCACCCAGATCACTCCCAGCCAGCCATTGGGCGGAGGCTTTAGGCTTGGGAAGGGGCTGAGCCTGCGATCAGAAGTGTGGGGTGTGGAGGGGAACTCTTCCCCTAAAGCCTGGGTCAGAAGCTTTAGGCTTGGGGATGGGCCAAGCCTGGGATCAAAGGGAAGGGAAAATAATCAATGGAAACATACCCTCAGGTGAGGATAAAAAGAAAAATAAAGAAAGAAATGTCATATCCTATGAAAGACACATCTTGAAAATGCCTAAAGAAAGTTGTCATTTTTTCTTGGTGAAGGGACTGGGGTTCGTGTTGATGAAAATATCTTGCTGGCTGCGGTGGCTGGCAGTGGCTACAGCAGCAGGGCGATGGGGCTGGTGCCTTACCCTGATCAGGCTGGTCACCTCCCGCAATGGGAGGCCAGACTCCCAGTGGGAGCGGACCTAAGCCATCAGAAGGACATCCCTTAAGGGCTCCCAGTATGGGAGAAGGGGAAGGCTGGGCTGAGGGACTCTTCCCTAGTGCATTCATTTTGTGCACCAGGTCCCTAGTTTCTATATATTTTGGTTTTCCTCTTTTAAACTGAAAGGTGATAGGTGATAGAGTTTTTCTATTTTTTTAGTTTTCATATCAATTTCTAGATTTATTTTATGTAATCATGTATCTATACTATTTCTACATATTGGAATCAATAGATTTTCTCATTATGACCTAATGCACATTATAATAAGTGTTGTATGGACATTTGAAGCAAAGGTTTGCCTGGGACTGGGGCAGTTCTCAGAATGCAGGACTTATACTGTGAAAAAACAAAACAAAAATAAAAACTGGGACTTACTGTAAATAAGCCAGGATAGTTTGGTTACTTTCTTTCATTGAGAACATTGTAGTCCTTGCTTACTGTTCTTTCACAGCTAATATAGCATTAATTTGAGAATAGCATGAGTTTTTTTCCCCTCCATTCTTTGGTGATATGATATTCTATCTTTGAAATCAGTAACTTTATTAGGCTGCATCAACATTTGTTCTTGTATGTCAATTTTTTTTTCTAGGGAATTTTAATTTATAGAAAGAAATTTTTACTTAAGTCTTGAAAGCATAAAAATATACTTATATGGTTTATATATATACTAGAAGCCCGGTGCATGAAATTCATGCATGGGCTGGGGGGATGTCCCTTAGCCCAGCCTGCACCCTCTCCAATCTGGGACCCCTTGAGGGCAGTCAGACATCTTTCTCACAATACAGGACTGCTGGCTCCCAACTGCCCACCTGCCTGCCTCCCTAAATGCCCCTAACTGCTTCTGCCTGCCAGCCTGATCCCCCACTAACCACTAACCTGCCAGCCTAATTGATGTCTAACTGCTCCCCTGCCAGCCTGTTTGCCCCCAACTTCTCTCCTCTGCCTGCCTGGTCTCCCCTAACTGCCCTCCCCTGCAGGCTTGATCACCCCCAGCTGCCCTTCCTTGCAGGTCTGGTCCCTCCCGGTCTGATCGCCCACAACTGCCCTCCCTTGCAGGGCCTGTAACCTCCCAACGGCCCTCCCCTGCTGGCCATCTTGTGGTGGCCATCTTGTGTCCACATGGGGGCAGGATCTTTGACCACATGGGGGTAGCCCTCTTGTGTGTTGGAGTGATGGTCAATCTGCAAATTACTCTTTTATTAGATAGGATAGAGGCCTGATGCATTGGTGGGGCCAGCTGGTTTGCCCTGAAGGGTGTCCCAGGTCAGCGTGGGGGTTCCCTTGGGGTGAGGGGCAGCCTGGACGAGGGGCCTGTGGAGGTTTGCAGACTGGCCACGCTCTCACAGTGACCCAAGCAGAGGCCCTGGGATCTGGGATTAACCTATGTCTACAATTGAAACTTTGTAGCCTGGAGAGGAGTCAAGCCTTCTGCTTGCTCCAGGGTGGCAGCCATTTCTGTTTGAAACTTTGTAGCCTAGAGTGGAGGCCTAGGCCAGCAACGGCAAGCTGAAAACATGGCTTCTTCTGTTGCCAGGGAAACGCAAGCCTCTGTTCTCTCCAGCTCAGTGGCTGCCGCCATTTCTGTATCTTTTATAATTGAAACTTTGTAACATTGAGTGGAGGCCTAGGCCCACAACAGCAGGCGGAAAGCTTGACTTCCTCTGTTGCCGGGGAAACCTAAGCCTTCCTCCTGCTCTCTGTGGTGGCAGCCATCTTGGTTGGGGTTTATTTGCATAATCTGCTCCTGATTGGTTGGTGGGCATGGCTGGTGGGTGTGACAAAGATATGGTCAAATTTGCATATTACTCTTTTATTAGACAGGATTTCCTAATCTTTATAAAATCTACTAGAGGTCCGGTGCACAAAATTTTTGCATGGGGGGAGGATGTCCGTCACTCCAGCCTGCACCCTCTCCAATTTGGGACTCCTCAAGGGATGTCTGACTGCCCATCAGGCAAATATCCCTCTCACAATCCAGGACTGCTGGCTCCCAACTGCTCGCCTGCCTGCCTTCATGATTGCCCCTAACTGCTCTGCCTGCCAGCCTGATCACCCACTAACCACCACCCTGCCAGCCTGTTTGCCAGGCTGTTTGCCCCTAACTACCCTCCCCTGGCAGCTTGATTGTCCCCAACTGTCCTCTCTTGCAGGCCTAGTCACCCTAACTTCCCTTCCCTGCAGGCCTCGTTCCCCCCAAATGCCCTTCCCTGCAGGCCCAGTCACCCACAATTTCCCTCCTCTGCCAGCCTGGTCATTCCCAAATGCCTTCCCCTGAAGGTTTGATTGACCCCCAACTACCCTCCCTGGCAGGCCTGATCCCTCCCAACTGCTTTGTTCTGCTGGCCTGGTCACCCACAACTGCCCTCCCTTGCAGGCCTGTAACCTCCCAACTGCCTTCCCCTGCTGGCCATCTTGTGGTGGCCATCTTGTGTCCACATGGAGGCAGGATCTTTGACCACATGGAGCAGCCCTCTTGTGTGTTGTAATGATGGTCAATCTGCAAATTACTCTTTTACTCGATAGGATAGAGGCCTGGTGCATGGGTGGGGGCCAGCTGGTTTGCCCTGAAGGGTGTCCCGGATCAGGGTGGGGATACCATTGAGGCATGGGACGGCCTGGGTGAGGGGCCTGTGGTGGTTTGCAAGCTGGCCAAGCCCTCAGCTACTCAAACGGAGGCCCTGGTATCTGGGATTTATTTATCTTCTACAATTGAAACTTTGTATCCTGGAGTGGAGCCAGTCTCAGTCTATGGCTGCTACTATTTCTGTTGGGATTTATGTATCTCCTATAATTGAAACTTTGTAGCATTGAGTGGAGGTCTACACCAGCAAGGGCAGGCAGAAAGCTTGGCTTCCTCCATTCCTGGGGAAACCCAAGCCTCCCTTCTGCTCTCAGTGGCCACAGTCATCTTGGTTGGGGTTTATTTGCATATTTGCTCCTGACTGGCTTGTAGGTGTGGCTTGTGGATGTGGTTTGTGGGTGTAGCAGCGGTCCAGCCAATTTTCATATTACTCTTTTATTAAATAGGATTTTAATTTCATTTTACTTGATTTTCTCAGTTCTCTTTTCTATAATCATTGTATTTCTCATTTGTTTGCTTTGAGTTTAGCCTTTGTTTATGGGAGAATTTTAGTTTTTAATTTCACTTCTTTTCTGAGTTATGTGAGGTCGTGTTTTATCCCCCTCTATTGTCCTATTACAACTTCTCTGAGCTCTTAACATTTCTGATCTATGCTCTTGATTTGGAGAAGTGGTTGCTTCCTAAAGACTTAAAAATTTTGCGGTGATATGTTTATTTATGATTCTTATTGGTTATATGTGATCTTTTTTTCCAGTATAAGGGCTTTCTATAATTTTAAATTTTTGTTTAATTCCTTTTCTCCCTTTTGTGGTATTTTTGAAAGAGATAAATTCTTTCTAAAGCAGCTATTTGTAAAAATTTTTTGTGGAAAAATAATTACTGCCATGTTTCAGGCTAGTGGAAACACTTTTTAATATTCAGGGTTGTATGTGTGAGTCACTGAACCTTTATATCTTTCTATTTAACCGAGTTTAGTGTATTGTCTCCTCTAATTGGCAGACTGTTTCCTGCAGAGTGGTTTGTCTCTGTAATTACTCATTCAATCTTACCTGCCATGCTTCCTGAAGCTACTAAGAGTACCTATACTTCTTATTTTTACACAAGAGATAGTTGGTTTTATTCTCCAAGGGACAGAACTTATAAAACTGTACCCTGTTGATTCTCTGTATCTATGATAATTCTCTCTTGCTATCTTGATTTTTACTGCTTTTGTTAGATCTTATACACTGTGTATCATAATTACATATATCTCCTGGTTTACCATTGGTAGAGTTTGCATTTTTATTTCTTCTTATTTTTGTTTTACTCTGCTGTTTTTATAAAATTCCAGTGGCATTCCAGATGACCAATTTTGAAAGGACCTAGCAAATTATTAATATTAATAATTTTAAAAATATTTTTTCTCTCAGCTATCTCCTCAACAAAAAATGCAGAAATTTTTGTTGTTAAGTGGCTAAATTATGAGTGCAGAAAACTTAGATAGAACATCTTAAAGAATCAATTTTCATGTAGGAGTGGTAGGAAAAAGTAAACAAGGGGTGGTACCTACCCCAGAGCTGATAGTCAGTTGGTGCACATAGGTGTTCATTTATAGATAACATTGGCTCAATTGGACTAGATCTGTTCTGATGGTCAGTCTGTTCTCTCTCTATTTATTATGCTACTAGGGGCTCAGTGCATGAATTCATGTACTTTGAAAGGAACTGTGGGCCATGAGGCTGCAGTGGCACAGGGGTGGGTGTTGGCCCATTCTCTGTGCCCCTGCCTGGCCCCTCCTGCCATGGCTCCTGATTCCCTGTCTCTGGCAGCCCCACTTCCACCAATGTTGCTTCATGCACTGATGGCGCTGGCCCTGCTCACACCTGCTGATCTCACAGAGCCACTGGGGTGGGTGCCAGCAGTGGGTGCAAGAGGCAGCTGCTGCCCTGATCACCCCTCAGGAGCAGATGGAGGTGGAGAAGCCTCAGGGGCAATCAGGGCTGGCAGCTGCCACTTGCACCTGCTGATTGTGCCGAGAGATCGGAACTGGGCACCAGCAATAGTGCAAGTGGAGGCTCTGGTGCCGGTTGTGAGTGTGAGTGGGACCAGCACTGGCAGTGGGTGTGAGTGTTGGCTCCAGTGCCGGCAGTGGGTGTGAGCAGGACCATCACTGGCAGCAAGTGCAAGAGGTAGCTGCTGGCCCTGATTGCCCCTCAGGAGCAAAGGGAGGTGGAGAATCCCTGAGGGACTCGTGCAAGCAGCAGATGTGAGTGCTAGATAGGACCATGGCATGTGGGAGCAAAGAATTTTCAGTATTCACCAGTGGCTTGCCCTGATGACAGCAATTGGCACCTTGCCTTGGTCTGGTTCCCCCACTCACCTGCTCCACCATCCTGCTGTGGTGATGCTGCTATGTTCTGTGCTCTGTCACTTGCTGTCCACACCTGCCATGTTCTGCATGTGCCCCTCTTGGTCAGCACCTGTCATAGCGGCCTGTTCAGTTTTTTGGTTGTTCCGCCATTTGGTCTATTTGCTTGTTTATGTATGTAGACTAGAGGCCCAGTGCACAAAATTCATGCAGGTGGGGGGGGGTCCCTCACCATGGCCCACATCCTCTTGCAATCTGGGATGCTGAATGCACCAGTGGCCATACTTTTCATACAGGTGAAAGGCATCTTGCTGTTGTATGAGGGCTACAATTTTTTTGCCTTGATTACAAAAAGTGGTTCATAACATGATCCTTCTGAGGCAGAAATACAATTTTCCCCATCCTATGGGTGGAAAAACTGAAGCAGAGAGAAGTTAAGTAGTTGGCTTTGTCACACAGTTATAAGTGTCAAAATCAGGCTGACCACAAAATGTGCAAGCCAGAGTCCATGCATGTCATCACTATATCATCCTGTTTTTCAGTGTTAGAGTGGCCTTGCCAGGTTTTAATTTTAAATCTAGGAGAATGTTTCCAATATATAGGAATGCATGTTCAGCTCCACCTAGAATAAACAGGATGTGGATAGTTTGTAGATACTTCTGATGAATTAGGATTAAGCAGCCACACCTCTCTTTTTTAAATATTGTGGAAGCCACCTTCCTTTTTTAATTGTGTGTGGGATGTAGCAGTTATAAGCCACGGCATAGAGCCTCACAATCCAGGACCCCTCCGGGGATATCAGGGTCTGGAGTGGGGGCCCAATTGGAGGTGGGGCTGGCTGGGGGAGACACTGCAGTAGGTTGGGAGGGTCGATTGGCTGCTGGTGGTCATGGGGCAGGGCGGGGTAGGGCGGAGGGAGCTCAGGAGGAGTTGCGAGCAGAACGCAGCAAGAGTGCACTCTGGTCTTCCTGACTTGCAGTTTAGGTTGGTGGCTCACTCGCTGGCTGCTGCTGGCTTTGTGGTCAGGGACACAGGCCGCGAGGCAGAGGGAGGTGGGGAGGGGGCGTGGCGCCGGCAGTGGCACCGGGAGGGAGATCCAACCCCTTGGCCTGCCCATCCCCAGGTCATGGCCTCTGGGTGCGGTGGTGTCTGCTGGAGCCCTGGGAACGCACCCAGCCAGAAAGGCACTTCCTGCCCACTGCCCTGGTATTACAAATGCTGTGGTAGAACTGAAATATAAAAGTAGAAAGGCCAATGCAGCCGAACTGAATAAACCTCAGATTTGTTGCCTCAATATTCTAATCTCTCTACCTAATGGTAGTATTAGGGTTAAATTTTACAGTCCTGCTAAAGCAAGGGCATACCTTCCTATGGATATTCCCCCATTCTAACCTCAGATTGGGTGGCCTTGCTTACTGATCACTGCTGCCGGTCGCTTTCCTCTTGCGAGACAGATGCTCAATGTAGCACCTGCCCCCTGGTGGTCACTACATGTCATAGAGACTGGTCATTGTGTCATTCGGTCGAAACTTGCATAGTAAGTTTTTATTGTAGAGGAAGATACCATTTTATTTTATTATTTATATATATTTTTAAATTTAATAAATCTTTATGTTCTGATTATAATTGTTCCTCATTTCCCCCCATAACTCCTCTTCATCTGGTATCCACCCAACCCTCTGCTCTTACCTCCCCACTACTGTCCTCATCCATAGGTGTATGATTTTTGTCCAGACTCTTCCTGTACCCCTCAAACCCCTTTCCTCCAAAGAATTGTCAGTCCACTCCCTTTCTATGGCCCTGATTCTATTATATTCACCAGTTTATTCTGTTCATCAGTTTTTTTATTCACTTGATTTTTAGAGTAATTTGTTGATAGATATGTATTTGTTGTTCATAATTTTAAATTTACTCTTTTCTTCTTCTTCCTCTTCTTAAAGAATATCTTTCAGCATTTCATATAATACTGGTTTGGTATTGATGAACTCCTTTAGCTTTTTCTTATCTGTGGAGCTCTTTATCAGACCTTCAATTCTGAATGATAGCTTTGCTGGGTAGAATAATCTTGGTTGTAGGTTCTTGCTATTCATTATTTTGAATATTTTTGCCACTCCCATCTGGCCTCCATAGTTTCTGTTGAGAAATCAGCTGACTATCATATGGGTGCTCCCTTGTAGTTAATTAAGTGTTTTTTTCTTGCTGCTTTTAATATTCTCTCTTTGTCTTTTGCTCTTGGCATTTTAATTATGATGTGTCTTGGTGTGGTCCTCTTTGGACTTCTTTTGTTTGGTGTTCTGTGTACTTCCTGGGCTTATAAGTCTATTTATTTCACCAGGTGGGAGAAGTTTTTCTGTCATTATTTCTTCAAATAGGTTTTCAGTATCTTGCTCTCTCTCTTCTTCTGGCACCCCCATAATTCAGATGTTGGTACACTTGAGGTTGTCCTAGAGTCTTATTACACTATCTTCAAATTTTGGGGTTCTTTTTTCTTTTCTGGTTGAGTGTTTTTTGCTTCTTTGTATTTCAAATCTTTGACTTGATTGTTGAGGTCCTCTAGTCTGCTTTTAAGTCTCTGTATAATATTTTCTATTTCAGTCAGTGTATGTTTAATTTCCAGTTGCTCCTTTTTCATATTCTTATGGGTCTTGCTAAATTTATCGGCCTTTTCTAAGATATTCTTGAGTAACTGTGGTTTTGAACTCTATATTTAGTGATTTGCTTTCCTCCATTTCTTTCATTTGTGATCTGTTTCTTTGTCTCACATTTTTGCTGCTCCCCTGATTGGGTAGAGTAGCTTTGTGTGCTAGGTGTCCTATAGGGCCCAGTGACTTAGCCTTCCCAGTTACCTGAGACTATGTGCACAGCCTTGTTGTAGTTAAGTCTTGATTGTTGTTGGTATCATTGGGAGGAACTGACTTCCAGGCCAATTGGCTGTGAGGATCTGCTGTGTCTAAGCTGGGAGAACTTCTGTGCTAGAGACACCCTTATGAGACAAGACTTGCCTCTGTGCTCAGCCTGGATGGGCTGGAGTCTCAGGATAGCCTTGGCTTTCTGTCAACCCTGCCCTAAGAAGCCCCTGGATGTCAGTGTCCCTCAGCAATCACTGCAAGCATCTCTGAGAGAGAGCTGCCATTGAGTTTTGCCCACTCTCAGTCCAGTTACTCCCCGAATGAGTCTGGATTCCTAGAGTCTTGCCTGGAACTGGAGTTTAGTGCAGTCGGGAGCTTCTATCTCCTTCTCGCTTGAGAAAGCCAGCTGCGTACTCTGCCACCAGTCCTCTCTGTGCACGTGCACGCCTCCACAACTCTGTCTTTCACAGCCTCCCTGTGTCTCAGCATGCTTTCCTCTTTTTCTGACAGTCCAAATTCCCTCCAAATGAGTCTGGGATCCCAGAGTCTCCCCCAGAACTAGAGTTCAGCACAGTTGGGAGCTTCCATCTCCTTCCCACTTGAGAAAGTCAGCCACACTGCTGCCAGTCTTCTCCATGTGCATGCACATCTCCATACCTCAGTCTTTTGTAGCTCCTATGAGTCTCAATGTGTTTTTCTCTTTCCTTTTAGTTGTAGAATTTTCACTCAGCCAGATTTCCTGTGGTTCTGGATGGTGTCCTTTTTGTCTTTTAGTTGTAGTTTTAAAATTGTTGTGCAAGGCAGCAGTATAGGTGTTTACCTATGCCGCCATCTTGGTTTCTTTCCAGAGGATACCATTTTAAGTCATATTTTGAACATTACCCATCTACCCAACACAATGTAGAGATATGTTAATTGTTTAAATACTATAATCATTGTGGATAGACAATTTAAAAGAGTTTCTGAGAGGCCTAATGCCATGTGGCTTAGGGTTCAGGATCAGGAGAAAGGCCACGGGCAAATTATGAGACAAGACAAGAAGTAATAATTTTGAAGTTGGAAGCCAGGCGGAGTGTCCAATGCAAGAAGAAGGACTTCACTGGTGCCCAGTCCTTGCCAACGTTTTGTTCAATTTTGGATACACATATTGCCCTTAGTCAGGCAGGAAATTCCAGTAGCCTACAGACTATCTTAAAGGTCAGTAAATATTAGTAAAGATTTGCTTTGAGACTGTTTGGTCAGGAAATTGCTTGAGCCACCATTGTCTTGACTAAACCAGTGGTTGGCAAATTGTGGTTCTTGAGCTGAGGTTTGCCACTCTATTGACTAATGAGTTTGCCAACCACTGAGATAGGGGATTAATCACAAGGAACAACAACATCCTGTAATTATTGGAATTGAGAGTCTAGGTCAGTGGTCTTCAAACTTATTAGTCAATAGAGTGACAGACCACTGGACTAACAATTGGTGCATAGCTTTAGCCCTTGCCAGAGCTCAAGGTTCACAAGCCTTCTGTGTTCCTTGTTTACACTTTTCTGATAGTGAAGACAATGGGTAGCTTCCAACAGAGTTCTTGAATTTTTTCTCATTGACTGAATTAACCAGCTAATTGCCGTATTCCAGAGTATTACTGGGTGCTGACACCAGCTTTTCTATTTACTCCTCTTGTTTCTCTTGACTTTACAGATAGATTAACCCTGTGGTGGCTTTGGCTGTTAACCAAGTATTTCATTTATGAATAGGACCCTCTTATTCATATTTTCTAAAGCAATGTTTATATATTAACAGTAAACTGGACTGTGTATGGAGTATAGCAAGCCTGGCTTGTCATAGTTTCAGGGGAGCCCTTTATCAAGACATGAAAGCTCTAGTGTTTGAGATAAATAAACCCTTTCAAAATCCATCAACAGTGGCCAGAAAACCCTTTGGTACAGCCAGATATACTGGTGTAGTTCCTTTCTCCATCAAGGATTAACAAAACAAAACCAAAAACACCCTATTGAGTCATATGCTTGAACCATGTCAAGCCAATTTATGTTGGGGAAATAGTAAGAGTTGTAATTGCCTTCTAATTAATTTTGTCTTCATCCAATGTTCATATGATATATTTCCACACTACATCCAATCCTAGAAGGCTTGCTTAATTCACATCTTACTGGTAAGATTCTTCAGGGCAATCATAACGCTAAATTTAATGAACATTCATCATATTCTAGGAGCTATACTTTCCATGCCTTACTTTATTTAATCCTCAGAACAACTCTATTAAAATGGAATCATTATTTACCCTATTTATGGACTATACATTTTCAATGTGAGAAATCGAAGATGAGAGAAGATAAGCACATTTTAAAATATGGTACAGCTAGTTAGCACTAGTACCAACAGTTTAACCTGGGCCATCTCGCACCACTAAGCAATGTCGCCTTATGTGCACACTTCTAATTTGGGCTTCTGTTATTTCCAGACTGCCTTCTTAATCCAGTGGGTTTCCATCCTGGCTACACATTCAAATCACCTGTTGAACTTTTTAAACAATATTAATTTTCAGAGATACTAATTTAATCGATTTGGATGAGGTTCATACTTACATTTTAAACAGTTCTCAGGATCAAGAACCATGGTACAAACCATATAATTTTTAAATTATATTTATTGGGGTGACAATGGTTGATAAAAGTACAGAGGTTTAATGTGTACAATTCTGGTACATGATCTGTATGTTACATTGTGTGTTTACTACCCAAAATCAAATTTCTTTTAATTACCACATATTTGACCCCCTTTACCCTTTGCTACCCTCTACCTCCTTTCCTTTGGTGACCACCATATTTTGTCTATGAGTTTTTGGACCTTGAGGATATCATTCTAACCAAAATAAGTCAGGCAGAAAAAGACAAGGACCATTTTATTTCACTTATATGTGGGATATAAAGGTGAAAACCACAAATGAACCACAACGTTTTTAAAATTTAAAATTTATTAAATTTATTGGGTGACATTGATCAACATGAACATATAGAGGTTTCTATTGTTATAAGATCTGTATATTATACCATGTGCTCATCACCCCAAGTCAAATCTTCTGTCATCATATATTAGGACCCCTTTCTCCCTCCACCCCCTTCCCTCTGACAATCACCACAATGCTGTTTGTGTCCATGAGTTTCAGTTTTATGTCCCACATATGAGTGAAATCATATAGTTCTTAGCTTTTACTGACTTATTTTACTTGGTATAATGTTCTCAAGTTTCATCCATGTTGTTGCAAATGGTGCTATTTCATCCTTTCTTATGGCTGAGTAGTATCCCATTGTGTATATGTACCACATTGTCTTTATCCAGTCCTCTTTAATCACTTTGAATAGGTATCAAGCTAATGAATGTTGATTATAGAGAACATTTTATGAATTTGATCCCAAAGGCAAGGGACGTAAAGGCAAAAATAAATGAATGGGACTATACCAAACTAAAAAGCTTCTGAACTTCACATTTTTAAAAAAATTTTTTATCTTTATTGTTCAGTTTATTAATTACATTGTTTTCCCTTTTTATCCCCCTATAGCTCCGCTCCACCCTGTACCTATCCCACCCTCCACCCTCTCCTCCCCTCCCCACTGTCCTCTCCCACTGTTGCAAGATTTTTGTCCAGTCTCTTGCTGCACTTCCCACAACCCTTTTCTCCCCAAGAATTGTCAGTCCATTCCCTCTCTATGTCCATGTCTCTGTTATATTACCAGTCTATCCTGTTCAACAGCCTATCAATTCACTTGATTTTTATGTTCATTTGTTGATAGATGTGTATTTGTTGTTCATAATTTTCATCTTTACCTTTTTCTTCTTCCTCTTCTTAAAGAATATCTTTCAGCATTTCATATAATGTTGGTTTGGTGGTGATGAACTCCTTTAGCTTTTTCTTATCTGCGAAGCACTTCATCTGACCTTCAATTCTGAATGATAGCTTTGCTGGATAGAGTAATCTTGGTTGTAGATTTTTGCTGTTCATCACTTTGAATATTTCTTGCCACTCCCGTCTGGCCTGCATCGTTTCTGTTGAGAAATCCTCTGACAATTGTATGGGTGCTCCCTTATAGGTAACCAACTGTTTCTCTCTTGCTGCTTTTATTATTCTCTCTTTGTCTTTTGCTCTTGGCATTTTAATTATGATGTGCCTTGGTGTGGTCCTCTTAGGGTTCCTATATATTGGGGTTCGGTGCACTTCTTGGACTCCTAAGTCAATTTCTTTCACCAGGTGTGGGAAGTTTTCAGTCACTATTTCTTCAAATAGGTTTTCATTGTCTTGCTCTCTCTCTTTTTCTGGCACTCCTATAATTCGGATGTTGGTATGCTTGAGGTTGTCCCAGAGCCCCCTTACACTATCTTCAGTTTTTTGGATTCTTTTGGCTTCTTGCTTTTTCAGCTGAGTGGATTTTCCCTCTTTGTATTTCAAATCTTTAACTTTGTTCTTGGGGTGCTCCAGAGCACTTTCAGGTCTTTGTATAATATTTTTTGTTTCAGTCAGTGTATGCTTAATTTCTGGTTGGTCCTTTTTCATATCCTTGAGAGTCTCCTTTATATCCTTGAGGGTCTCCTTCATTTCCTTGTAGGACTCATTCATTTCCTTTGTGGTCTTGCTTATTTCCTTATAGGCCTCGACCTTTTGTTGGAGCCTCTTGAAAAACCCTATAACCGTGGTTTTGAATTCTATGTCCAGTCGTTTTTTTTCCTCCATTTCTTTCACATCTGATTTCTTTCCATGTCGCTGCATGGTAGCTGCTTCCCTGAGTTGGTCAATTAGCTTTGTGTGGTAGACTTCCTACTAGGGACAGTGGCTCAGCCTCCCCAGTTACCTGAGGTGGTTATGGGTTGCATAGTCTTGCTGAAGTTAAGCTCAGTTAATGGTTGTTAGCACTTGGAGGGTTGACCTCCAGGCCAATTGTCTGTGAAGCTCAGCTGTGCTCAGGTTGGATGAGCGGAGTCTCCGGGCCAAGCAGACAGCGTTAGCTCCGCCCTATGCGGCCCCAGGGACTCTGTGCCGGGGGCAATGGCGGCCAGCACCTCTGGGAGAGAGCCGTTGCCGAGCTCCACCAGCTGCTGGGTAATTCAGACTCTCCCCAAATGACTTTGCACGCGCAATGTCTCACCCAGGGTCGTAAAACAGACTGACGGTTTTCCAAATGAGAGACAAGTCGCAGAGAGCTCTCTGTGCCGTCACGAAGCCGAGCTGTTCGCATGCAAGCTGCCTTCTCCACAAGCCAGCAGACCTGGCAGCACCCGAGCTTCGGCGTGCCCTCCCACTGTCCAGTTTTCACCCCATATGATAGTGGGATCCCTGGACTTCGCCCAGAGCTGGAGAATCAGTCCAGTCGGACGTCTTTGTCTCCCCATTTGAGAAAACTGGTGGTTTTCAGCCGCCCACCCACTCCATGGCGCACATTCCAAACCTCTCTCCGGGCGAATCTTTCAACGCTGTTCACTGCTGCTCCTCCGAGTCACAATGTCTTATCTTCACTTTTATTTGTGAATTTTCACTTGGCGAGCTTTCTGGTGATTCTGGAAGGTGTTTGTTCTTTCGTTAAGTTGTAGTATTAAAATTGCTGATTATGATGGCAAGATAGGTATTTTACCTTTGCCGCCATCTTAGTTCTCCCAAGCCTTTTTTCTGAATGACCTGAACTTCACATTTTTAATGTGAGGGCTGAGTATCCAACATGCTGGTTTATGTATGGTCAGGCCCTCAGGCCGTCTTTGAGTTAGAAGATTATATGTAGATTGTTATCCGAATTATTTAGTAGAGTTTGTAGTATAGTTTTGTGGCATTTTTAGTCATCCTTGCCTGTCTCCTTCCTTGACATGGCACAGTCATTAAGAAGCTGCCCAAATATTATTTTTATCTCTCAGAATGGAAATAGCTGAAAAGAACTTGTTTACAATGTTCTGGCCTGACTATGGCCTGCCTGAAGGATTATTTTCTGTCTTGCCTTATTCAATGCTCAAGAAAACAATGACATAGTTTGAATCTCAGTCTTGAAGCAATAAAAGACAGTGAGTATGCCATGGCACATGAAAGCAGCAGGGGAACCACAGATGTATGGATAGCTAAGAGCAAGAGATCATGGGCAGAAGAATACAATAGAAAACAAGAATAAACTGAGTTGAGACTATTTGAGACATCAAGACACTTAAAAACAACTGGGGAAAATTAGAAAAAAATACATACATGCAAATACATTTGAAATACATTCAAATCGGATGCATGCCCAGGGAAGAACTCAGAAGACCTTAAACTATCATCCTATACTGTTATCAAGTCTCAGAGGCCTGCAAATTAGTAAAGGTCTTTCATGTCAGTTTTAAAATACTCAGAAAGATAGCTATAATTTTCAACAAAAGATTATATGACAGTCACAGAAATAGGGAAAAAATGACCCATCAAAAGAACAAAACAAATATCCGGAAACAGTCCCTGAAGAAGCACATGATTCAGACTTACTTTACAACAATTATCTTAAGTATGCTTAAAGAATTAAAGGAAATCAGGAAAACATATGAATGGAATTAGAGTATTTACAAAGAGACAGAAATTATAAAAAGGAAGCAAATAAATTATGGAGCTAAAAAACATAATAATTAAATGGAAAATATCCACTAGAGAGGTTCCAGGCAAACTTAAGTAGGCAGAAGAATGAGTCAACAAATGTGAGCACAGGCCATTTGAAATTATGAATTCTGAGGAGCAAAATGAAATTGAAGAAAAATAAAAGAGACTATGGGATTTGATGGAATACTATCAAGATGTTATACATTATGGAAATTCCAGAATATAAAGAAAAATGAGTCAGGGGCAGAAAGATTATTTGAAGAAATAATTCTGAAAACTTCCCAAGTTAGAGGAAAGAAATGGATATACTGGTACTAATTAAGAAATTCAGGAGTTCAAAAATGGTGGGAAAGTATATGGAAGCTACACTGACACTCTCCCAGTACCAAACTGGAATTTCAACTAAAACACAGAAAAATAATCCTGAATAATTAATTTAAGCTTAGCTGGAGATAACCCTGATAACCAAGGGTGGAAAGTGGAGACCGCATAGAGCCTAGTAGAAAATGCAGAAGCATGAGAGTGCTAGCCAGGATTGCACAGACAGGAGTTGAAGTTCTGGAGGGATATCTCAGGTAGGGAGGGAGGAGTTCTAACTGAGAATGCTGGAGTCTAAACCCCAAGCTGGAATCTCCAAACCAGAGCACCAGAACTGAGAAAGGTGCCCGCATAATATCTGGCTGTGCAAATCAGCAGGGTTGCTGCCCGCCAAACAGAGAGGCTGGAAAGGCAGGCACCCCCTAAATGGCCAATGCACAAAAATTCATTTGCAGCCACTTACCTAGGGCTTTGGCAAAGGAAGGGCAGAGTGGAATAGAGCTGTGTGAGGAAAATCCAGGGTTAGGGGATGTGGGATGAGAGCTCAGAAGGCAACCACCTTGGTTTAAAGTGCTGAGTCATTCACTCATACTGCAGAGGACATCTTTCTACTGCAGACCTTCACCATACAGGAAGCTTTTGCCTGGGGTGGGGATGGGGGGAAGCAATTGTCCCACCCTCTTGAAAACCTCTCCCCCAATCCTAGTGAGTCTAATTAAGACTGAATATCAATCAGACTGCAGGCAGAGGCAGATCTCTGGAGGCTTTGAATCTTTACCTGATCTCTTTCTGGGCCCAGAGCTACGAAAAGCAGATCTTGGTTCACATCTTGGTCTTCTTCAAAAGCACCCAGCTCCAGCATAGGAAGTCACAGCTATGGATTGCTGATAACCCTAAATAGGGTATTCAGGGCTTGACACAAACAGTGTTTGACATTGTCTTGCTCTGGAGTCTGGGAGACTTAGTAGATCTACCTAATACATAGACACAAATCTAAACAGGCAGCCAAAATGGGGAGACAAAAAACAACCCCCAAATGAAAGAACAAGAGAATTCTCCAGAATAAGAACCAAACAAAATGAAAATATTTATCTGGTATAGAGTTTAGAATAATAATGGCAAAGATGCTCAACAGCATGAGAAAAGATATAGTAACTATGAAAAAAGACCATTAGGAAATAAAGAATGACATATCACTAATAAAGAACACATTGGAAGGAATACACATCAGATTAAGAGAAGCTGAAGATTAGATCATTGAATTATAAGACAAGGTAGGAAAAAAGTCACTTGATCTGAGAACAAAAAAGAAAAAAAACAATAAAAAAAACAGGAGGGCAGATTAAGGGAGCTGTGGGACAAAATGAAACATAATAATATTCACGTTATAGGAGTACCATAAGTGAAGAATGTGTGGTGGGGATAGATAACCTATTTGAAAAAATACTAGCAGAAAATGTGCCTAACCTGGTGAAGGAAAAAATCCTACAAGTTCAGGAGGCACAGAGAGCCCCAAGCACGAAAAACCCAAGAAGGTCCACACTCAGATGCATTATAATTAAAATCCCCAAAATTAAAAACAAAGAGAGAATCTTAAAGTCAGCAAGAGAAAAGCAATTTGTTACCTAAAAAGGAGCTTCCATAGAATTGTCCATTGATTTATCAACAGAAGCTCTACAGACCAGAAGGAGATGGCATGAAATACTCAAGGTAATGGAAAGCCAGGATCTGAAACCAAGGTTTCTATATCCAGCAAAGCTATCATTCAAAATGGCTGGGGAGATAAATAGATTCCCAAATGAAAAAGGTTAAAAATGTTTATCACCACAAAACCAGCATTGCCAGAAATGCTAACGTGACTACTGTAATGAGAAAAAGAAATGAAGAGAGAAACATTGGCATAAGAAATAAAAATAGAAATAAATAAGTACCTATCATTAATAACCTTAAATGCAACTGATTTCTGGACTTTACTCAATTTATTTATCAGTTCTAATTTTTTGGTGGAATCTTGAGGGTTACTTATATACCATATCATATCCTCTGCAAATAATGACAGTTTTACTTTTTCCTTTCCAATTTGACACCTTTTATTTCTTCTTGTTGCCTGTAGGACTTCTAGTACTATGTTGGATAAGAGTGGTCAGAGCAGACATCCTTGTTTTTTTCTTGACCTTAAGAGAAACACTCCTAGTTCTTGCCCATTCAGTCTGATGTTGCCTGTGGGTTTTCTGCATATGGCTTTTGCTCTGTTGAGGTATGTTCCCTCTATTTCCACTTTGCTAAGAGTTTTTATTATAAATGAGTGCTGGGCTTTATAAAATTTTTTTGCATCTATTGATATGATTATGTGATTTTTAACCCTTCATTTTGTTTAAGTGGTGTATAATGTTTATTGATTTGTGAATATGTATTAACCTTGCATCCTCATTAACCTTTTTAATGTATTGTTGGATCTGGATTGCTGATATTTTGTTAAGCATTTTAGCATATAAGTTCATCAGGGATAGTGGTCCATAATTTTTTTATAGTGTCCTTATCTTTTTTTGAAATTAGGATAATGCTGTCCTCATAAATGAGCTTGCCATTCTTCCCTCCTCTTGAATTTTTTTTGCAATAGTTTGAGAAGGATAGGTGTTCTTTGGATATTTGGTAAAATTTACCTGTGAAGACCAACAGTCTAAGACTTCTGTTTGTGGGAATTTTTTTGATTACTGCTTCAATTTCATCAGTTGTAATGGGTCTATTCATGTTTTCTGATTCTTCCTAATCTAGTTTTGAAAGATTGTATGTTTCAAGGAATTTATCCATTTTGTCCAAATTGTCTAATTTGTTGGCATATAGTTGTTCATAATTTATCTTCTCAAAATCCTTTGTATTTCTGTGGGGTTAGTTACATCTCCTCTATTATTGCTGATTTATTTACATTCGCTCTTTTTTCCTTGATGAGTCTGGTTAAAGATTTGTCAGTCTTGTTTATCTTTTCAAAGAACCAACTGTTTTATTGTTCATTTGTATTGTTTTTTTTTAAAATATTCTATTTTATTTATTTCTGCCCTTATCTTTATTTTATTTTTATACTCTTTTGGGGTTTTGTTTGTTATTCTTTTTTTAGTATCCATATGTGCAATATTAGATTGTTTGTTTGAGATTTTTTTTTGTGAGGTAGGTCTAAAATTATGAATTTCCTTCTTAGAACTGCTATCACTGTGACCCATAGGTTTTGAGTTGTTGTATTCTCATTTTCATTTGTTTCAAAGTATTTTTTGATTTCTTACTTGATATCAATTTTAACACATTCATGTTATTTAGCCTCCATGTCTTTGTGTGTTTTTCTGTTTTTTGTTTTTTTTGTTGTTATTGATTTCCAGTTTCATACTATTATGGTCAGAGAAAAGGTTTAATATGATATCAATCTTCTGACATTTATTGAGACTTGTTTGTGTCCTAATAGGTGGACTATCTGAGAAAATGTTCCAAATGCACTTGAAAAAAATGTGTATTTTGCTACTTGGGGATAAAAAGCTCTGAAGATATCAATTAAATTCATCTGATTTAGTGTGTCATTTTAAGTTCTCTGTTTCCTTGTTGAATTTTTGCCTGAAATATTTATCCCCTGATGTCAATGAAGTGTTAAGATATACTATGACTGTATAACTTACTCTTTTAAAAAAATCTTTATTCTTCAGATTATTGCAATTATTCCTCTATTTTCTCTCTTTAGCTTCCCTCCACCTGGTTCCCACCCCACCCTCTGACCTTACCCCTCTCCAAAAATTATAGGTGTATGATTTTTGTCCAGTCTCTTCTCACACCCCACACCCCTTTTCTCCCTGAAAATTGTCAGTTTACTCCTTTTCTATGTCCCTGATTCTATTATATTCACCAGTTTATTCTCTTCATCAGTTTTTTTATTCATTTGATTTTTAGATTCACTTGTTGATAGAAATGTATTTGTTGTTCATAATTTTTATCTTTACTTTTTTCTTCTTCCTCTTCTTACAGAATACCTTTTAGCATTTCATGTAATGGTAGTTTGGCAGTGTTGAATTTCTTTAGCTTTTTCTTGTCTATGAAGCTCTTTATCTGACCTTCAATTCTGAATGATAGCTTTGCTGGGTAGAGTAATCTTCGTTGTAGGTTCTTGCTACTCATCACTTTGAATATTTCTTGCCACTTCAATCTGGCCTGCATAGTTTTTGTTGAGAAATCAGCTGACAATCTTATGGGTGCTCCCTTGAAGGTAATTAAGTGTTTTTCTCTTGCTGCTTTTAATATTCTCTTTGTCTTTTGTTCCTGGCATTTTAATTATGATGTGTCTTGGTGTGGTCCTCTTTGGATTCCTATAGTTTGGGGTTCTGTGCGCTTCTTGGACTTGTAGGTCTATTTCTTTCACCAGGTGACTGAAAGTCATTATTTGTTCAAATAGTTTTCCGGTATCTTGCTCTCTCTCTTTTTTCTGGCACCCCATAATTCAGATGTTGGTATGCTTGAGCTTGTTTCAGAGGCTCCTTACACTATCTTCAAATTTTTGGATTCTTTTTGCTTTTCTGGTTGAGTGTTTTTTGCTTCTTTGTATTACAAATCTTTGACTTGATTCTTTTTTTTTTTTTTACTTGATTCTTGGGATCATCTAATATGCTGTTGGATTTTTGTATAATATATATTTTTTATTTCAGTCAGTGTATGCTAAATTTTTAGTTGGACCTTTTTTATATCCTTGAGGGTCTCACTAAATTTATTGGTGGTTTCTAGAAGATTCTTGAGTAACCTTATAACCGTGGTTTTGAACGCTATCTCCAGGAGTTTGCTTTCCTCCATTTCTCTCATTTGGACCTTTCTTTGTCTCCAAATTTTGGCTGCTTCCCTGAGTAGATAGAGTGGCTTTGTATGCTAGGTGTCCTATAGGGCCCAGTGACTTCTCAGTTACCTGAGGTGGACACTCTTGGTGCACCTCTTTGTGGGCTGTCTGCATAGTCTTGTTGTAGTTAAGCCTTGATTGTTGTTGATATCACTAGGAGGAATTGACCTCCAGGCCAATTGGCTGTGAGGATCAGCTGTGTCTAAGCTGGGAGAACTTCTGTGCTGGAGACACCCTTATGAGACAAGACTTGCAAAAGCCTCTGTGCCCAGCTTGGATGGGGCAGTGTCTCTGAGCAGAGCAGACAGCAATGATTTTCCATCATCCCTGCCCTAAGAGGCCCCTGGGTCTCAGTGTCCCATGGTAATTGCTGAAATCACCTCTGAGAGAAAGCCACCCTCAAGTTTCACTTGCTGCCAGACAGTCCAGTTTCTCCCCGAATGAGCATGGGTCCCCAAGTCTTTCCTGGAACTGGAGTTCAGAGCCATCTGGGGCTTTTTTCTCCCTCCCAATTGAGAAAGCCAGCCACGTATTCAGTTGTCAGTCCTTTCTGTGTACGCATCTCAGTACCTGTGCCTTCTGCAGTTCCTTTGAGTCTCAGTGTCCTTTTCGCTTTTTTGACAGTCCAGTTTCTCCCTGTATGAGCCTGGGTACCCAGAGTCTCACTCGGAACTTGAGTTTAGAGCCATCAGGAGTTTTTGTCTTCCTCCCGGTTGAGAAAGCCAACCACACACTTTGTTGCCAGCCCTCTCCAAGCACGTGCCTCAGTACTGCTGCCTTCTACAGCTCCTCTTAGTCTCAGTGTACTTTTCTCTTTCCTTCTAGTTGTAGAATTTCCATCCAGCCTTCCTGTGGTTCTGGATGATGTTTGTTTTGTATTTTAGTTGTAGTTTGAAATTGTGTCTGAGGCACCAGTTTAGGTGTTTTCCTCTGCCGCCATCTTGGTTTCTCTCTGACTGTATTACTTTCAATCTCTTCCTCTATGTCCATCAAAATTTACTTTACATTGCTCCTATGTTGGATACATAAATGTTTACAAAGGGTATATCCTCTTGTTGGATTGCTCCTTTTTTCATTATGTAGTGTTCTTTTTGTCTTTTACTATATAGCCTTTGTTTTAAAGTCTATTTTGTCAGATATGAGTATTGCTACCCCAGCTTTTTCCCCCATTTTATTTGCGTGCAACATCTTTTTCTATCTCTTTACTTTTAATCTCTGTGTATATTTTGTTATCTGTGGGTCTCTCTTAGATAGCATATATGTGTACCTTGTTTTCTTATCCATTCAGCTACCCTATGTCTTGATGAGAGAATTGAAGCCATTTACATTTAAAGTGATTTATTACCATTTTATTATTTTAGTTATTTTCATCTGAGTGTTTTTATCTTTTTCTTAAAGAAGACCCTTTAACATTACTTTTAATAGTGATTTAGTGGTAACAAACTCTTTTATTTTCTTTTTTTTGTCTGGAAAGCTTTATATCGATTTTAAATGATAGCCTTGCTGGGTGAAGTAGTCTTCTTTGTAGGGCATTTCTTTTCATCACTTTGAATATTTCATGCCAACTACTTCTGTCGTGAAATGTTTCTCTTGAGAAATCGGCTCTCAGTGTGATGGGAACTCCCTTATAGGTAACTGTCTTTCTCAATTCTTTTTTTTTGTCTTCGATCTTTGCCATTTTAATCATTATGTCTTGATCTGAGCCTCTTTAGGCTCATTTTATTTGGGACTCTGTTCTTCTTGGACTTGAGTGTCTTTTTCCTTCACCAGGCTAGGGAAGTTTATTATTTCTTCAAGTGGGTTATTTAAAAAAAAATATTTTTATTGATTTCATGGAGGAAGGAAGCGGATGAGATAGAAACATCAATGATGAGAGAGAATCATTGATCAGCTGCCTCCTGCATGCCTCCCCACTGGATTGCTCAAGCCTGCGTTCCCTTGACTAGAATCAATCCCGAGACCCTTTAGTCCATAGGCTGATGCTCTATCCACTGAGCCAAACTGGCTAGGGCTCAAGTGGGTCTTAATCATTTGCTCTCTATCTTCTCTTTCTGGTATATCTATGATATAGTCATTGTGCTTCACATTGTCCCAAAGTTCTCTTAAATTAACTCCATTTTTAATTTTAACTTAATTTTATTTTTTGCTACTCTGATTGGATGTTTTCTGCCAAGTTGTCTTCCAGGTCACTGATTCAATCCTCTGCTTCATCCAACCTACTTTTATTCCTCCCAGTATATTCTTCATTTTAGATGTAGTATTCTTACATTTCTGACTCTTCTTTTTCCGAGTTCTCTATATTTTATATGCTGTGGTAGTTCTCACTAAGTTCCTTGAGCATCCTCATAATCATATTTTTGAAATCTCTATCTGGTAAATTGCTTGTCTCCATTTCATTTATCTCTCTTTCTGGATATTTCTCCTTTTCTTTCATTTGGGGCCTGTTTATTTGTTTCCCTTTGGGGCTGCCACTTCTTGTTTATTTGTCTGTGTTAGGTAGATCTTCTGTTCCCAATATCGGATGGGTGGCCTTATGTAGTATGTATAGTGTGGAACCCAAGGACGCTGTTTCCTTGAGATCCTGAGCTGGATTCTCCAGGAATGTCCCTTCTGTGAGTTATGTGAGCCCTCCTGTTATGTTTGAGTATTGATTACTATTGGCTTGTTTAGCATGTATTTAGCAGCATTATTCACATACTAGTGGCCCGGTGGACGAAATTTGTGCACATTAAAAGGGTATTAATTAGAGGAAATATTTTAATAGTGCTATTTGCCCTTTCTCTATAATAAAAGTGTGACAGATAAAAGGTAATGAGTACAATGTATATGAAAATAATACATAATTTCATTAATAAACAAATAATAACAAAATGATATAACAACAATAACAAACTCATGATATAAAAACAACATTGATGCAAATAATGACTGATAAAGTGATTAAACTTATTCTAATATCTCCCTGTATATCACATTAACAGTGAAAACACTTTCAGAGTACTTGACTAATTTCCTTTGGGATAAAGTATTTACAACTTTAACTTTAACATCACATGCTCTTTGAACTCGAAAGAAAGCAACATAATAACTGACCATGTGCAAAAACGGGTTCAGTTAGGAATATTCCTACTCAGTCTAGAGTTTGTCCTTGTGATTTATTAATAGTCATTGCAAATGCTGGCATCACAGGACTGTCATCGAATTAATTTAAATGGGAGGCCAGTATCAGATGGGGACAAATCAATTCTTAGAATCAGAACAACCTCTCCCTCTGCAGATCCTGTTAATACATCAGCTTTGATAATGTTAGGTAGTAATCTTTTGAGAATAAATCTGGTACCATTACAAAGACTTCATTTACTATTGATTTCTGAATAGCATGATGATTGCATCCACTTTCAATTTTAATTTATGACACAGCATTTCTGAAAGAGTAATACTATTAAGAAATTCAATGGGAAATTTTTCCTTTTCAGCATTATCTGTTGAGTCAATTGAATCATCACTTAACTAGGTGTGAAAATCTCCATCAAGTATATCCAAAATTTCTTCATTTAATTTTTGAATATGCTCATCTTTTGGACAAAGAATTGCACGTTTAGATATATATTTTAATATTATCTATAGAAGATATACTATTTCCAAAGGTGGCTTCAATAATAGATCCATTACAAATCATTTCATGAGGAATTTCAATAATATCCATTCCTAAATGAAAACTGCTATCAAGTTTGCCATCTCCAAGTTTTACTAACCATTCTCTATAAGCACAATCCTCTGATCTCATATTTGTTTTAAGAGACAGCTTTCTGAAACATCTCCAAACATCACAGTACTTTAAACTCGTTTGTAGTATGGCCGATCACATAGCATGTGGCACGATACTGACACATTGTCTAAAATCCCCTCTGAGAATGAGAACTTTTCCACCAAATGCAATATTCAAATTCACAATTTCTCTTAGTAACCTGTCTATGGCATTTACAGCATGACTGGAGCCCATGGTGCATTCATCAATAGTAAGTTGGGCCTTTTAAACTGTTTTAGCAACTTCGCCACACACGGCAGCGGCCACCAGGGTCTCCGCATGCTCCAGAGGCCAGCAGCCAATCCTGTTGTGGGCGCTGGGCTGGGGGCGAGGACCCAAACTGCTGCTTGGCTTCAGGGCCTGCACCCATAGTCCCGCAGTGGCTGGGGGTGTTCTGGGACACCTGCCACTCAGGGCCTAAGTCCAGTGCCGGTCTGGGGGACGTGCAGGGACCCCTGAGCCGCACACGGCAGTGGCCACCAGGGTCTCCACATGCTCCAGAGGCCAGCAGCCAGCCCTATCATGGGTGCTGGCCTGGGGTGTGGATCCGAAGTGCTGCTTTCAAGCGGCTGGGGTCGGGGTGGGAATACCCCTGTCGTGGGCGCTGGGCTGGGGGCGTGGACCCAAACTGCTGCTTGGTTTCAGAGCTTGTGACCCAGCTCCTGGGCCTGATGAGTCCCGGCCCTGCCTTGCGCTCATTATCCAAGGTGCCCTGGGTGCTCATTTGCATGTCCCACATGACAGGTAAATCCCACAGCTCAGTTGCAGCCTAACTGTCAGAGCAACCAACATGCGAGCCTTGTGAGGGGATCCCGTGGCATCAAATTCTCCTAACTGTCCCAGGGTCACTGGGAAAGGACATGACTCTGTCACCATAACTGGAAAGGAGAGATCTCATTGGCCCTTAAATACTGTGTGGGCACAATTCCTGCCATGCCTGGTCTAATAGCATATATACTAGATTGGAACAACACAGAAACAGTTCAAGTTTTACTGCCCCACGGGTGCTATGGCTCCTGATCAGCTGCTGGGGTACTTTATGTATGGTCACATTTGCATGTTTCTCTTTTATTATATAGCATTTAAAAGTTTAAAGTATGCTAAATGTTTGTCAGTGGATGAATGGATTACCTACATGTGACATACAGTATAGTTAAAATGGAATGTTATTCAACCTTTAACCAGTTAACTGCCACATGTCCAAAATGGAAACCATCCCCATTTTTTCCCTATGTGCTGGAATACTTACAAATTTAAGTTACCGTCATTTTCTTTACTGGTACAAACCCAGAGATGTCACTAATAAGCCCGATTTTAAAATTGGGCGACTAGAGTTGATATGCGAGGTTTGTGGCTATAGACGTGCAGCGTGACAAAAAGCACCTCTCAGGCAACAAAGGAGAGAATACTTTTGTTGCTGGAGAAATCAATGATTAGCATAATTTTAAAACATAACGAGTCCATTAAGAATGCTACTGTTGCTGAGGCTGTAAAAGAAACAATAATCCCAGACAATTGAAGAGGTAAAAAAAACTTGATTTGGATAAGCGAAAAACAATCAGTGGCAGCATTTCAGAGGCATTGATTTATGAATAAGCAAAAATGCTGTATGCTGACCGAACAGATACCCCTGGAGTGAGTGCTGAAAGTGATTCTTTTAAGGACAGTAGGGGTGGTTTGATAACTTTAAGAAATACTTTTTTTATTTATAGATTAAACAATACATTAGACATTCATTGTGTACAATAAAGGTTAAAACGGAATCATTTGGGAGTCTGAAACTGATTAATTCCATTTACACTATTTCTAATAGGAAGAAATGATTCAGTTTTCAAACAAAGTTTGAGAATTGAGGGTCCACTATATTTGTAAAATTAATGCCATTGGTGAATAGCATCCACTGATGCTTTTACCCTTGTTTATCTACTAGTTTGATCCTTTGCTGTTTGCCATTCCCAGGAAACTATAATCTGACTGTATAAAAAAGGGCTCAGGAAATTGTCCATTATCTTTATTTTCTTTTGTTTCTTTTTTTAGCTTCATTTCAAAATTGCTTTGGAATTGGATTCATTATTTTTGTTCTTAGAAAATAAAATGTACATCCCCAGAAGAGCAAAACATCAAGTAAATAAAAACTCCTATTTGTTTGAAAACTTAATTTATTAGCTATTATGTATTACCTTCAAATTTTCATTGTAAACTGTTATTATTAACCAAAAATCAAGTCTTTGCAGGTACTACATAATGTGTCTCTCACAGCCTGACACTGAGACTTAATAAAACATATTTAATTTAACTTTTTTGTTTTGTTTGTTTACTTTGTGCCTTTATATGTATTCCCGTCTAGTGTGTTCAGTTTTTAAATAAATATTTATTACCCAGATCTATATTTGGGTGCATGCATAATTAACATCACCTTCAGTTAAACCTTCTGCATTTTGCAAAAAAAGTCAGAAATTGACCTTGATATTTTTCAGGAGGACAAATTTATAAATATGAAACAGAAAAGAGAACCCTGTACAAGAGAGCAAATGACTCAGTGCAGCTTCTACAGTGAAATGAAGATAATCTACAAGGCTGGTATTTGTGAAAAGTACAATAAATTATATAATACCACAAATAAGCACAGATAATATGAGCCTCTAGGTTCTTTCTTGATGTTGGCAATTTGTATATATATCTAAGCCCTCATGTGCCTCGCCTTCAGTGGGTTTTTCCTTAAGAACTAAACATCAGAGAGACCTCTGTGGTGAAATTGTCATTTAGAATTCTACTTCTGCTGTATTACACATGCTTGTGTGGAAAGGAATAAAACCAATCTTTATTATTTTTCTTATAAAAAGAGAGTTAGAGAAAACATTGATGAAGGAAATCTATAACTTAAAAAAAAAAAAAGGCCACTGTTTGATCTTCCTGACTGAGGTAAACTTTTCAACAGAGCAGCTACCCATTGGACCAGTAGGTTAATTGCAGCTTCATCATGCTTTTTTTTTCTAACTTATTTTTTGACAAGCAGAGAAAGGAAGTGAAAGAAAGCACTGGATAACATGTCAACAAAGACATAGGTGTGATCTCAACATGCTCTGGGTTTACCCCCGGAGAATACTCTGCTATTCGAAAGGTCCTGTCTCAGTGGGCTCGGCCTCCTCTTTTCCTTTCAGCATCCCTCACAGACTCAGTTTGTCTTCACCCATGTGTAGGTACCTCCACCACTCAATTTATCCCAGGAATTCACACCCTCCTTCTTCCTCCTCAAAACTTAGTGTAGAGAGGACCCAAAACATCGGCTGTCCTAGTATATGCTACTCCCAATAAACATCTCCTTTTAAGACAGGTTTATTGCATAAAGGGAAAATGCATGTGGAGAACCATATGGTCTGCATGGGATGTCTCCACATGATAAGATGATACAGCAGTTGTATGTCCATGTCAAATTTTATCCTTCTGAATGACTCTGAGGCAGACATTATTATCTCTTGGTGAGGCCAGAGATTTCTCTTCAGGTCACTTGAATGCCTACAATCTTTATACTATATCATGACCCCCTGGCCCAAGTGACAATATCTAACAAAGGCCAGACTTTCCGCCTCCCAACCAAAAACCCTCTATTGCCTCTGCTCCTTACATAGCCACTCCCTGCTGCTCAGCGATCACCACAAAGGAAGGACTTGCTGTGCTTGTTGTTACCTGAGAAGATTTGTTTCAGATGACAGTCTCTGGGGAGCATCCACAGGCCTTGCTGGTCTTGGCCTGTGCCAGGAGAGTTATAGCATTTTCCTCCACTGCACCTCAGCAAATGTCATCCCTAATATCCACTCCCCCACCTCTAGTGGCTAATGACTTTGGGGCTTGGAAGTTAATTAGGTTAAGAGTCCTAAAAAGCAGAATTGGATATGTCTTTTCCATTCAAATGCTGATTCTTTGAAATGAAGGTTGACTGGCAAATAACATTTTAATGATGGTTATAAGACCCCAGTAGGCATGTATTCCTGTTCTCCAATAATCTCGAGTTGTTGAATGTAACCTAGTGGATGTTTGTATGACAGAGATGATTATGTTGTGAGTCACAGCTCAGACCCTCTCCCCTCCTCATCGCCACAGGGGTCATTTGTCATTTTGCTTAAAAGCAATGAGGCAATGAGTAAAAGTGTAAAGAACTAAGTCACAACAATTTCGGGGGGAGGCACTAATACCTCCATTTTGGTGTTCATGTAACAAAATGTCACTCAGGGAAGGCAGACAATTCCCACTTTAGCATTCGTCTGCCACGTGACCTTATCTTTTGAGGATCCTAAAGAACATGGTTCCAATGTGCCAGCTGTACCAGGCAGAGGCAGGAAAGTGGTGTCTTCCTCAGCTGGGGCTGCTATAACTAAATACCACAGACTGGGTGGCTTAAGCAAGAGGAACTTAAATCTCACAATTCTGGAGGCAAGAAGCCCAAGATCAGAGTGCTGGTGGATTCGGCTCCTGGTGAGAGCCCTCTTCCTTGTTATTCAACACATGGTAGAGAGAGGAAGTGAGCTCTTTGGTCTCTTCTTATAAGGACACTGATCCCATCACAGGGCCTCTACCTTCATGGCCTAATTATCCAATAACCCTAACCCCATTTGCCATCACACTGCAGATTAAGGTTTCAACATATGAACTTGAGAGAGACACAGACAGATATTGAATAGCAGGTGGGGTAACACTGGAAGAGGCTCCTGTGATGGGTGATGATAGAGACTGCAGGGACCCTCAGAGCCACAGTAAGAAACAGCTCAGCAGTGGGTACCAGAGGTGGGGGTAAGAAGCTTCATGCAGCTTTTGGGAATTGACATTTACACAGTCGATGGTTCTAAAAGTAACTGTGGTGATGGAGAAAACACAACTGCTGTGAACCCCATGGAGGAATCAGTGGAATGTCTTGGTGATTCCATTTATAATTAAAGAACAAGTGGGGCGGGGGAGGAGGGGAGAGAAACCAAGATGGCAGCATAGGTAAACACCTAAACTGCTGCCTCACCCAATTTAAAAACTACAACTAAAAGACAAAATGGACATCGTCCAGAACCACAGGAAAGCTGGCTGACCGGAAATTCTACAACTAAAAGGAAAGAAAAAGCACAGAGAAACAGAGGAGCTGCAAAACCTGAGGTACAGAAACGTGTGCTCGGAGAGGACGGGGCCAGAGAGGACGGGGCGGATGAGTGCCTGGGTGGTGTGCTCTAGTGGGAAGGATACAAAAGCTCCAGAGTGCACTGAACCCCAGTTCTGATTGCACTGAACCCCAGTCTCAGGTAAGACCCTGGAGACCCAGGCCCATACGGGGGAAATCTGGACTGTAAGGCAGAGGAATGGTGAAAGGCAGAGATCCAGAGGCATGCACGCAGAGAGGACAAACTGTTGAGTGTGCCACTGGCTTAATCTAGCAAGAAGGAGACAAACGCTCTGGACAGCGCTGAAGTCCACTTTTGACTGCACTGAACCTCAGCATTGGGTGAGAATCTGGGAGTCTGGATTCATTGGGGGAGAGACTGGACTGTTTGGCAGGGGGCAAAACCTGAGGGTGCCTTTCTCTCAGAGGTGCTTGTAGCAATTGCCTGGGGACACTGAGATTCAGGAACCTCATGGGGCGGGGCTGACTGGAAGCCAAGGTTGTCGACTCCACCCTGAAACTCTGCCCCATCCAAGCTGAGCACAGAGGCTTGTGCAATTCTCCAAGTCTTGTCGCATAAGGCTGCCTCCCATTGTAGACACAGCTGATCTTCATAGCCAATTGGTTTGAAGGTCATTTCCTCCCAGTGATACCAACAACAATCAAGACTTAACTACACAGTCCACAAAGGGGTGAACCAAGAGTGTCCACCTCAGGTATCAGGGGAGACCAAAACACCTAGCACACAAACCTACACTACCAACTAAGGGAAGTAAAAATGTGGAGACAAAGAAACAGAAAAAAATATGAAAGAAATGGAGGAAAATAAATGATTAGATACAGAGTTCAAAACCACAGTTGCAGGGTTTTTCAAGAAGTTCCTAGAAAAAGCCAATAAATTTAGCAAGACCCTCAAGGATATGAAAAAGAACCAACTAGAAATTAAACATACACTGACTGAAATAAAAAATATTATACAGAGACCCAACAGAAGACCAGAGGAATGCAAGCATCAAATCAAAGATTTGAAATACCAAGAGGCAAAAAACACTCAACCAGAAAAGCAAAAGGAAAAAAGAATCCAAAAATTTGAAGATAGTGCAAGAAGCCTATGGAGGGTGTTTTTCCTCCTCTCTCTCTCCTACGTCCAGCATGGAGAGAGACTGGGTTCAGTTTCTGAGTGGAGGAGGTGAGGATGGAGAAAAATGAAGAATAAAAGAGAAAGACACAGAAATAATAAAAAGCTGGGGCTAGGTGGGCATCTGTTCTCCCTCTCATGGAGAAACAGCCACACACACACACACACACACACACACACACACACACACACACATGGGAACCCATGAAGCTGTGTTTATTTATATTCCACAATACAAAGGGTTTTTTTCTAATATTAGGATCAAAGGAGTTTAGGTGAGCCAAGGCCCTATTCATTCACCCATTCCTGGGGCAAGCCTACATTTACATATCAAGGCCCTCTCCCCGACACCTGAGGCAAAGTTAAGCCAAGCTGATAACATTGGTGAATATGTTTTTCCAAGACCTGGTTTTTCCAGGCACCTTGAGTTCAGCCAGCACAAAGATTTAGAGAATGCTCAAAGTGTCTTGCCTGGGGCTGCCCCCCACAGAAGCCTCTGGCATAACTTTAAGCATACCAACATCCAAATTATGGGGGTGTCAGAAGAAGAGAGAGAGCAAGATACCGAAAACCTATTTGAAGAAATAATGACTGAAAGTTTCCCTCACCTGGTGAAATAAATAGACCTACAAGTCCAGGAACTGTATAGAACCCCAAACAAAAGGAATCCAAAGAGGACCACACCAAGACATATCATAATTAAAATGCCAAGAGTAGAAGACAAAGAGAGAATATTAAAAGCAGCAAAAGAAAAACACTTAATTACCTACAAGGGAGCACCCATATGAAAGTCAGCTAATTTCTCAACAGAAACTATGCAGGCCAGATGGGAGTGGCAAGAAAATTTCAAAGGGATGAATAGCAAGAATCTACAACCAAAATAACTCTACCTAGCGAAGCTATCATTCAGAATTGAAGGTCAGATAAAGAGCTTCATAGATAAGAAGAAGCTAAAGGAGTTCATCAACACCAAATTAGTAATACATGAAATGCTGAAAGGTATTCTTTAAGAATAGGAAGAAGAAGAAAAAGGAGGAAAAGGTGTCTGCTTCAACCGAGAGCATGGATGGAACTGGAGAGCATTATGATAAGTGAAATAAGCCAGTCAAAGAAAAATAAATATCACATGATCTCATTCATTTATGGAACATAATGAACAACACAAACTGATGAACAAAAACAGATCTAGAATTTGAGAAGCATTGACTGTCAAACCTCAGAGGGATGGTGGGGGAGAGGGGGAGTAAGGGGAAGAGATCAACCAAAGGACTTGTATGCTTGCATATAAGCCTAACCAATGGACACAGACATCAGGGCATGGGGTGAGGGAATGAGTGGGGAGAGGAGGTTGGAAGGGTTAATGGGGGATGAGGACACATATGTAATACCTTAATCAATAAAGAAATTTTTAAAAAATTAAAAATTAAAAAATAAAAATATAAGGAACAAATGGGGGGTTCCACAATCATGAGTGTTAACACAAACAAACCAAATAAAGATTATTAACATAAATATGACTCTTTTAAAAATATCTAGCTGGTGTTGAAAAACACTGTTTACAACTATCAGAAAGATTATGTGGATGGAATTGATCTCCACCAGCATTTAAATGGGAGGGATAATTATTCCTGTTTCTATGAATCAGGGTTTGTGGGAGACAACAGTCTCAGTGATCCTCTGTGGGTTTAACCCCAATCTGAGCATCTGCATTAGTGTTTGAGTCCCAATTCAGATGTGTAATATTTACCTTTTTTGATATGCCAGTGCCTTTGCACTAGCAAACACTAGTCTTAGTCACCAAAACCATTATAATAGAGCAATTGAAGAAATGCAATCACATAGCTGTCTGCTTCTCAACAGGAAGCCTCACTCCACAATTGTCTGTTCCAGCCCTACCTCTCTGAGTCTTGTGAACCTCCATATGTTGTTGGCATCGCTCCCTTGGTCCTGCCTCAGCTCCTGTGTGTTGGTCCCTCATGCACCAAAACCTTTTGCTCATATAATGTTAATTGTGAACATGGTGCTTTTCCAAAAGATTCTTGGATCAAGTTTTAGCTCAAGTCTCTCTCCTTGGGTCTTTCTCAAATTGTCACAGTTTCAATATGGCTATCCTGAGATTAGCAATTCTGGCTGTGAACTGCAGCATTGTGGGTGATGCCCTCCCTCCTCAGGGCCTCTGTGTTCACACTAACTTTTCACCCAGACTCTGTTAACGACATAGTCCTACCTGGAAAGAGTTAAATGTAATTGTGTTTCCCCAAGGGACTGCAAAACATCCCGAGTGTATGGGGTTGAACTTCCTCTCCTATGGCACAATGTAAGTGGGGCTCAAGCTGTAAATACACTTCATTCACTGCCAGAACACTTTTAATTTTACTAAAAAATATGCTTATCAGCAGACAAGAATTTAGTGTCTAATATCATAGTGGGTTAAAAGTATCAGACATGTTCCCCAATGTCAAAGATCTGGCAATCTGGCTACACCTGAGAGTAAATGAGAACTGACAACAAAGTGTTTCAAAAGCTGCCTCTTCTTTCTCGTTCCGTCTCAGACTAACACCTTAAATATAGTTGTCTCTGCAAAAGTTTCTCCCTTTTGTTCTTTTCTCCTGTCTCTTTTCCTCTCTTACCCTGTATTGTTACTACATAATCTAGGTAACTCTCATTTTGCTTCCAAACCTTTTCTCTGTATGACTTTTAACACGTTACTTAATCTTGTTGTGACCTCATTCTTTTATACAGTGCAGCAGCCCTCCTTTATTCACAGGTCCTCCCGCCCCGCCATGGTTTCAGTAACCTGTGATCAACTGTGATCTAAAAATATTAAATGAAAAATTCCAGGACTATATAAAACATAAGTTTAAATTTCTCACCAGTCTGAGTAGCCTGATAAAATCTCTCACTGTCCCACTCCATCCTGCCCAGGATGTGATTCATCATTTTGTCCAACTTACCCACAGTGTATATGCTTCCTGTCCATTAGTCATTTAATAGACAACTCTGTTATCAGATTGACTGTCATGGTATAGATATCGTTGTATTTAACCCAGTTATTAATAAAGTGGAAAGAAACAAAGGGAAGACCAAATAGTACAGGTATGCCCAGTGAGGTCTGTGTTACCTGTCAGTCACACCTGAGAGCAGGTCATTGGCCAGAATAGGCATAGCCACTGCAAGGGCACAAAATCTAAGACACAGAAGCTCCTGAACAAAGGCATTTCCTCTTTTGCCTCTCTTGCTGTCTGGGCTCCTGGCTCTGTGTGGCAGGGGGCCCACTCTCTGCATTTGCCCAAATGGCCCAAAGCAATGTTTACCCCACACACAATGGGCTGATGGACTGGAACTAGCCTGATATTCTGTCAGACACGACTCCACCATGGAATGAAACTCTGCACACTGGCTTTGCTTCTACCTCTACTGAAGCCCCAGTTGCACTTCTTCCAGGACTAGATTAAGGGAAATGGGATTTTTGAAACCCAGGCTGTAATTCCATGCAAATAAAACTCAACCACATCTTATTCTCCCATGAGGCCTCCAGAAATTCTTATTCCAGCAGCAGCCCCAGAAACCCATTCCCAGTAGTAAAGGAGAAGGGCAATCCAGGTAATCTACAATAAGAGTATCAGTATTTAGGTTTAAGTAACCCATATTTTACTTAATAATGGCCCTGACATTTTGCATAACATTTATTACAGTATATTGTTATACTTGGTCCATTTGATTTTTGTTGCTTAGTCTCTTACTATATCTAATTTATAAATTAAACTTTATCATAGGAAAGTATGCATAAGAACAAACAGTATCCTATATGATAAAAAAGTAATATGCAAATTGACCATCACTCCAACACACAAGATGGCTGTCCCCATGTGATCAAATATGGCCACCACAAATGGCCAACAGGAGAGGGCAGTTATGGGTGATCAGGCCAGCAGGGGAGGGACCTGCTGGGAGGGACCAGGCCTGAAAAGGAGGGCAGTTGGGGGTGACCAGGCCTGCAGGAGAGGACAGTTAAGTGCAACCAGGTTGGCAGCATAATGGTTAGAGGGTGATCAGACTGACAGGCAGAAGCAGGCAGGGGCAATCAGGCAGGCAGGCAAGCAGGCGAGCAGTTGGGAGCCAACAGTCCTGGATTGTGAGAGAACTGTCCAACTACCCTGTTGGGATCAGGCCTAAATGAGCAGTCGGACATCCCTTAAGGGCCATCACCAGACCCTCTCTCTCTATCTATCTCTATCTCTATCTCTATCTCTATCTCTATCTCTATCTCTATCTCTATCTCTCTATATCATCTATATCTATATATCTATATCTATATCTATATCTATCTATATCTATATCGAGAGTTCTCTTCTATTTGTGGTTTCAGGTATCCATGTGAGTCTTGGAACATAAGCCTTACAGATAAGGGGGGACAACGGTATGTAGTGAAAATAATAATTAAAACTTTCTTATAAACTTGATGTGAACATTAGATGAGAAAATCAATGTAAAGAAATTAGCCTGGTTCCTGATACTTGTTAAATAGCCAATACATATTAGCTATTGTTTTAAAATTAGGATTATCATTAATTGCCATCATCACCCCTTTATTTGGCCACAGAAGAGATAATGGCAATAGCTCTCATTTCCATAGTTCACAGCATGGTGAACTATACTTTAAGAATATAAATTGGAACAGCTAATGACATGATGGAACTCATCTTTTTGGGTGCCTTTCTTTCTAGCTTATGATTGATTGATTGATTGGCGTGATTCAGAATCACAAGGGAAGGGACCAGCGAGGGATCAGTTCCCTGGCACAAATTCTTGTAGGAACCAGTTTTAGCGAGATGATACTAAGTGGCCATTTGTCACCACAAGTATGCCTTTAAAAGTGAGGGTGTCCCTGCTAGAAGAATTTCTTTTTAGCAACATTAATATTAAATTATCTGTGTGTTGCTTTTTGGCACTTTCACATATATCTAGTCATCCCATTTTACAGGTGAAAAGATTGAGATTACAAGATATCGCTGGCTCCCCTTCTCCTCTTTAATATCTCTCACTGGCCCGGCCAGTGTGGGGCAGCTGGTGGGTGCTGTCCCAAGCACCAAGAGGCCACCACTTTGATCCCAGGCAGGGTGCATGCTGGGGCTGTGGGCCCAATCCCCGGTTAGATGTTTCTTTCACTCCCCCCTCCTCTCGCCTTCTTCTTTCTCTAAAAAATCAATAAAAACATATTTGAAAAACATATCCCACCATATGTTATTCCTTTCTCATAGCTATTTCTCTTTAGCTTAAGTATTTTCTCTTTTCCTTTTGGGCAGAATTAGCTCATTTATTGTTGATACTGATTAATGGAGACTTGTCAGTAATTTGAGACTTGATTACTTATATTATCTTCTTTTAATTATTGGAAAATGAAAAATATATTATTAAAAATCAATACCTTAGTGTGAAAATATGTAATGTTCACTGAAAAAACACTTGTTTTTTTAAGGTATGTGATAAACAAAGTCTGGAGTGGATTGTTCAGCTTCTGTCAACCCTTAGAACACTTGTGAGGTACTCATTTTTGTAATGTTTTCTGCTACACATTTTGCAGTTATGTTGATAAGAATATAAATATCAATTAATAACCAAAAGTTTTAATAGGCATATGTATAGGTATACACACACACACACACACACACACACACACACACATATTCACAAACACACATTTATATACAACAAAAATACAAATCGATAGAAAAAGACTGATAAAACTCAAAATTAATCTCTTCTTTTTGCTGTTTTAGACTAATGTTTGCTTTTTATTGTACTTTTATAGCTAATTTCTTTTATACTTTATGGGGTGATTTCTATGGTTTCCTGCTCAGCATAATAATTTTCATTGGTATGAAATTATTCTGATGGCTACCTACAAGGCTCTGTGATTTCAATTGTTTAAGGGACATGGTGCCATTTAGAGAATGTTAAAAAATGTGAATACTCATAGTAGGAATAGCCACAAAAGACATTTTCTCACATTATATTGAAGAAAAAATAGACACATCCTATCTAATAAAAAAGTAATTTGCAGATTGACCATCACTCCAACACACAAGATGGGTTCCTCCATGTGGACACAACATGGCCACCACAAGATGGCCAGCAGGGGAGGGCAGTTACGGTTGACCAGGCTGGCAGAGGAGGGAAGTTGGGGGCAAACAGGCTGGCAGGGGAGCAGTTAGACATCAATTAGGCTGGCAGGGTAGTGGTTAGTGGGTGATCAGGCTGGCAGGCAGAAGCAGTTATGGGTAATCAGGGAGGTAGGCAGGTGAGCAGTTTGGAGCCAGCAGTCCTGGATTGTGAGAAGGATGTCCGACTGCCTGTTTAGGCCCGATTCCTGGGATCGGACCTAAACGGGCAGTCGGACATCCCTTGAAGGGTCCCAGATGCAGGCTGGGCTGAGGGACACCCCCCCTACCCATGCACACATTTTGTGCACTGGGCCTCTAGTAAGTGTGATAATAGCACATTGGCATAGAAGAACTAAATCACTGTCGAGGTGGCAGCTAAAAGTTAAAATGAGGATGGTAAGTTAGTATTCTTGTTTGGAGTTATTACAAATCAGTGCTGTAAACTTGACCACCTCCTACCCTTATATTCACAGAAAATCAAAATAACAAAGAAATTTTGGTCAAATTTTCAGATTTTACTTGGACCTTTTTTAGTATTTTCTCTCTAATGTTTATGATTCAAATGTCTACCTCTTTACATCTTTTAAGACAGGTTATTTTTAAGCAGCTCCACAGATTTTTTGCTTCAGCAAGCTTTAAGACACCTGATTTTTGTTTGTCAAAGCTTACTGACAACTGTTTAAATCATAGGTAGGAGAGAGTTGGTTCAGTTACGAGGGGAGATGAGCCTTTAGGAGTTGCTGTAGTTAAAAAGACAGAGTGAAGGAGGGAAGACAGAGACTGGACTCTTGGTGTCTGTCTCCATAAGACAGGTCCTGAGCAGGTGACTCCTCGGGAGTTGAAGCAACCCATTTGAGAGATTGTGAGGGCAATTCCTAACGAGTCAGTCTCTTCTCTTTTCTGTTGTTTGTCTATGAATAAAATAAAGCAAGATTTCTCAACTTTGGGACCAAATCATTATTTGTTGTATCCTCTGCATTAGACAATTTTTAGCAGCACCCAGCCTCCACCCACTAGATGTCAGTAGTGCCCCTAAGTTGTGATAATAAAACATGTCTCCAGACCTTGCCAAATGTTCACTGGGCTTAGTGCACAGAGCAAAATTGCTTCTGGCAGAGAACCACTGATAGAGAATGTTGTTAGATGTACTTACTTATTAAGACAATTTTTCCTAAATTACTGGATCCTAATTTTTCTTCTTGTCTTCATAAGAGAAGTGATAAAAGTTTACAATTATATGTAACATGTATTACATATTTTATTGCTAAATTGTTTATATAATTGTAGTGACCACCTTATGACAAACAATTCTTTAAAAGAATCGGTCTGTAGATTACCAGAGGTTTCTTATTCCTATTATTTTTCTTTTGTCCTTCTTCTCCCTTACCTCAATTCTCTCAGAACCTCCCTAGAAAGTCAAAGGAAAGGAGGCAGCTATTGCCTCTGTAAGATTGAAGATGTGACATTGCATTTTGGGGAGATTGCTAAATATAAGAGCAAATATGCAAAGAAATGTTAAGAGTCATCATGTTAGACTAAATTGTAACTAAAAAAAGAGGAGGTAGGTGATTTGTAATATTAGACGTTTTGGAAGAGAGTGACTATGTCTTCTTTATATTTGATCTGGAGAAGAATGCATTCACGAACTTGAATACGCACCCGAGTCCTTAGACTGCTCCAGCAGGCCTCTACAGGTTTCATGAGATGACTGTCATTGAGGCAGAAGAGAGGAACCGTCTAAACAATCAATGTGAAGTCACTGAAAAAACAGCCAACAAACAAAAAACAGAATCCCCAAACACTGATTTTAAATCCTTATTTATCTTACACCTATCCCTTAACCACTCTTAATATGCAGACTATGCCTTGATTTTTGAGCTACAATAGACATTTTTGAATATGTTTTTAGAAATCTGCAAAAGGAACAATCCAACCTAATCCTTTTCAATCTTATATTGAGGTTTGGGCTCCAAAGTTAGTAGTAATAAAGAATATTCTGTAGTTGTAGTCCTCCATGTATGTCTTTCCCTTGGACAGTGAGAAAAAGAGTGACTGGATTTGGGGTCTTAGTGTCCCCTGCACTATCTTTTTAAAAAAATATATTTTATTGATTTTTTTACAAAGAGGAAGGGAGAGGGATAGAAAATTAGAAACATCAATGAGAGAGAAACATTGATCAGCTGCCTCCTGCACACTCCCTACTGGGGATATGTCCACAACCAAGGCACATGCCCTTGACCAGAATCGAACCTGGGACCCTTCAGTCCACAGGCTGATGCTCTATCCACTGAGCAAACCCGGTTAGGGCTATCTTTTTAATTTCACCTATTATTTTCCCTTTTTAACATAGTTTCCTTCATCTTGTGCATTAGTTGAATTTTGTTGCACTAATAACATGAAAGACATTTTCAGAAGTATTTATGTATCTTCTTGCTTCCTCATATGATTTTCACACCTCTGAAGCATTTATAAACATTAGATTTTGAAACACATTGAAATTGAAAAGACTTAATTTTCTACTGGGGCCAATTCTCTAAATGATTATGAAGATTTTTAACTCCAACATGTTATTTTAAGTCTGTTCATTTCATCCCATCAACATCCTCACTCAAATTACCAAGAAACTCTTGGAGTTTAGGGTAAGTATTTTATAGAATAACTAGAGGCCCGGTGCATGAAATTCGTGCACGGGAGGCAGGGGATGTCCCTCAGCCCAGTCTGCACACTCTCTAATCTGGGACCCTCAAGGGATTTCTGACTGCTGTTTAAGCCTGATCCTACTGCGATTGGGCCTAAACAGGCAGTCAGACATCCCTCTCACAATCCAGGATTGCTGGCTCCAAACTGCTCACCTGCCTGCCTCCCTGATTGCCCCTAACTACTTCTGCCAGACTGATCACCCCCTAACCACTACCTGCCAGCCTGATTGATGTCTAACTGCTCCCCTGCCAGCCTGTTTGCCCCCAACTTCCCTCCTCTGCCAGCCTGGTCATCCCTAACTGCCCTCCCTTGCAGGCCTGGAACCTCCCAATGGCCCTCCCCTGCTGGCCATCTTGTGGTGGCCATCTTGTGTCCACATGGGGGCAGGATCTTTACATGGGGGCAGCCCTCTTGTGTGTTGGAGTGATGGTCACTTTGCATATTACTCTTTTATTGTATAGCATAGAGGCCTGGTGGGGGCCAGCTGGTTTGCCCTGAAGGGTGTCTGGCATCAGGTTCTCTTAGGGCGTGGGGAGGCCTGGGTGAAGGGCCTGTGGTGGTTTGCAGGCCTTCCACATCCCCCAGTGACCCAAGTGAAGGCACTGGGATCTGGGATTCATTTATCTTCTACAATTGAAACTTTGTAGCCTGGACCGGAGCCAAGCCCTCTACTCACTCTGTGGTGGCAGCTATTTCTGTTTGGGTTTATTTAAATTCTATAATTGAAACTTTGTAGCCTAGGGTGGGGGCCTAGGCACTGGGACTGCAGAAGTTTGGCTTCCTCCATTGCCTGGGAAACTCTAGCCTCTGCTCTCTCCAACTCCATGGCTGCCGCCATTTATGTTGGGATATATCTTCTATAATTGAAACTTTGTAGCATTGAGTGGAGTCCTAGGCTGGCCAGGGAAGGTGGAAAGCTTGGCTTCCTCCATTGCCTTGGAAACCCAAGCCTTCCTCCTGTGCTCAGTGGCTGCAGCCATCTTGGTTGAGTTTTATTTGTTCCTTATTGGCTGGTGGGCGTGTCTTGTGGGCATGGCTTGATTAGAGGTACGGTCAATTTGCACATTACTCTTTTATTAGATAAGATTTCCACAATTTATTACTGGATCAAATTTGACTCTAGATAACAAATTTTAAAGGAGAGACTTAAATTCTTTTACATACTTTTGTTTTAGCAAGGAAAGTTGTCCAAGGACCTGGATCCTATTTGTCCCTAATTGATGGTGACTAGAGATAAAAATATAACCAGAATAAATTCTTATAGTAACTCTATATGCATAAAACTTTAAAAAACTTTATGATATGTCATATATTATATAGATATACGAAAAAAGTATCCTTAAGTTTTAGGAGGTTTCTCCCTTTAATTATAACATAGAACATGTACTTTACTTAACAACCTTTATTTTAAAAGATAAAGGTCTTGAAATGTCCCTTTCTAATCTTTAAAATCCTGAGGTCAGTGTGTAACTGCTTGCAAATGTGATCTTGATACGATACAGTTTCTGAAAACAGAATTCTGTGTGCTTGAAAATACTCTGATTCAAGTACTTACATAGCTCATAACTCCTTTTGAGAAACTGAAAGTATTCTATGCCAGAGAACAGAGGTTAATGGAAGGATTGAACATCTTTTAATATTTTAATCACAAAGTTCCCATCAAGGCAGGCTATAAAATTTTTCCAGGCCAGACTAAAATGAACATGTAGGACCCCTAATTAAAAATTTACTAAGAATTTCAGGATCATGACAGCAATCATTAAACTAAGTTAGGAAATCTTTTAAGAATGGCAATTTTCAAGAGAGATTTTTTTCCTTATAGTTGTCTAGTCCCTCTTTCTGGTTAAGCTGGGTACTTAGTAACTTAGTGAAGATCTTTAGTTGTTTAGAACAGTCCCGAGTGACTTATTCCATGGCTTATCTCGTAGTAACAAGTGACTTCTGAATAATAACATTAACCTGCAAAACACTGTTGGTCCAGACTACATTTTATTAAGTTTAGACAGCATCAGTTATTTAGCAAGGAAAGTTGTCCAAGGACCTGGATCCTATTTGTCCCGTGTTCTTGCTTATCATGAAGAGCTGCAAAGGATAGCCACTGATTTCAGGTAGATGGAGAAGGCCCACAGAATCTCAAGAGGAGAGAAATCATGATTGACTAGAAACAAGCATCCTCCAGAAACTCCACTCAGAAGGTATCATGATTCCCATCATAAGTTGCCTTAAACTTCATGTAGATCAAGTACACTGCTGCACAGGGGCAGGCAATGTAGATAAGCTTCCTAGATATCTTATATAATGGAACTAGAGACTCATTGCAGGAAGATTCCTGCAAGGATATGGCTTCCTGCAGCCTTAGCAAAGCTCCCTCCCTTTTCCACTGTCTCATTCTCTCCCATCTCCATTGCTTCACTCCCTTCTCTGCTGCCTTGTCTCTTGGTCCCTCCCTTCTCCACTGCCTTGCTCTCTCCCGTCTCTGCTGCCTAACTCTCTCCCATCTCTGCTGCCTCGCTCCCTCCCTTCACTGCCTTGCTCTCTCCCATCTTCACTGCCTAACTCTATCCCATCTCCATTCCCTCGCTCCCTCCCTTCTCTACTGCCTCACTCCCTCCCATCTCCCTCGGCCCACCTGCTTCCATCCCTTTTCCCCCGCCCTGCTTGCTTTCTTCTCCGAAGCTTTGCTCCCTTCTGCAGTGCTTGGCTTCCTTCTACGCCATCTTCTGCACCTGGATATGCAAATCAACTGCCATTTGAGTTGGGTTAATTTGAATATCCACTCTGATTAGCTTGTGGGCGTGGCTTGTGGGCATGGCTTGTGGGTGTAGTGGAGGCATGATCAATTTGCATATTATTCTTTTATTAAATAGGATAAATGAAGTAAAAAGATCCAGGCATGGAGTTATAAAGACCAGTGCAAAGAGAAGCTGGCTTTTTCCGGAAATACTATCGCAGGAGTGTGTCTTCCAGCTCTTCAGCAGTAGGATGAGGATGGCAAGGTGGGACAGGTCTGGGTCAGCAGGAAGATGTTTATGGCAGCACCAGGGGGCCCCTGGGAGAAAGCAGCAAAGATGGTGAGAGTGGGCGATGTGGCCAAACTCCCCCTTTTCTTTTTCATTTTGCTTTTCTTTGCCTCATATTTGGAGAGGAAGAAAAAGCATCCATTATTTTGTAACTTAACTGGAGGCCTGGTGCATGAAATTCATGCATGGGAGGGGGTGTCCCTCAGTCCAGGCTGCAGCCTCTCTAATCTGGGACCCTCGAGGGATGTCTGACTGCCCATTTAGGCCCATTCCTACCAGGCCTACATGGGAAGTTGGACATCCCTCTCACAATCCAGGACTGCTGGCTCCCAACTGCTCGCCTGCCTGCTTTCCGGATTATTCCTAACCGATTCTGCCTGCCAGCCTGATCATCCCCTAACCACTCCCCTGCCAGCCTGATTGGTGTCTAACTTCTCCCCTGCCAGGCTGTTTGCCCCTAACTGCCCTTCTCTGCAGGCCTGGTCCCTCCCAAATGTCCTCCACTGCTGGTCATCTTGTGGCAGCCATCTTGTGTCCACATGGGGGCAGCCATCTTTCACTACATGGGGGCAGCCATCTTGTGTGTCGGAGTGATTGTCAATTTCCATATTATTCTTTTATTAGATAGGATTTTCATCTTATAGCTGTCACCTGGTTATCATTAGCACCAATGATATGCCAACAGGAACCCCCAATTTGGGGTGCAGTAAAGAAGGGAACATTTTATTCAGTGTAAACAGGTCAGTTGTGATACTGCATGCTGTGAGGAGGCCCTGGGGTGAAGTACCTCTCAGGCCAGATTGCTCTGCTCTGCTCTACCCCACTTGCCCCAGGTATTCCTGCCCTGTGCTAGTTGGCTCCAGGGAAATGTCTTTGGAGATTTAGTTGCAGTGAGAAACACAGTCTTTAGACTTTGGTGAAAGAGAAAGTGCAATGTTATAGCCAGAGGGAAGCCATTTTAGAAAGAGAGAGACAGAAGTCCCTATCCATCTTCATACAAATGAAGTCTCCAAATCCTCACAGTTTGATTAGTCCAAAAAGCACTATCCTGATTGGTCACAGTAAAACTGCTTTGATTGATTAGTAATGAAATTGATAGAAATATAGATGCATAACTCTAGTTAGAAAGGGAAAGTCTCAGCCCCATTGGTTGAACTAGGATTCTATGAGCTCCTTTATAAGGGATGGCTCAGAGGGCAGGAACACAGCACGGCAGTTCAATGCAGAAGGCAGGTAGTTCAGTGAAGACTTCTCCTGAAATGCAGTTTACGTGAAAGGTCCCTGTGTAGAAGTGATTGCTGTGCTCTGTTTTCCTTTTTAACTGACCTCAGCTACCAGGTGCTCTTCTTAGTAGGTATTTTATTTCTTAGGTTCCATACAGCTCATCGTCTTAATCAGCATGTCACAGCTAAGTGCATTAATTTCTGAGGAAAATTCTAGCAGGTTCTTGTAACTGTTCATGAGCTGTGGCTATTCGCTGCAATTAAACACTTCTGTCACGACCTGGAATGAACTTTATGTGTTTAATTGGCAAGAAGGGTAAAGAAATAGCACTCATAAGTGACCGTGTCCTTTCTTGGCTCTTGGGGATCGGGGATAAAAGGAAGGAGGTCAGGGATCGTGAAACAGTAACCACCTACGCCCAGCTAAAATCTTACCTGAGCCCAAAGGTGGTCAAGCACAATAGTGTGCACTGAAGGAGAGACTGCTCAGGGTTTGGAATGCAGGAGTTTCTGGGGAAGAAGGTGGAAGAACCTGGAATACAAAGGGAAGGTCCCACCAAGAACGCAACCAGACCTTGTGAGCCACTTGCCGTGTGGTTAGTCACTGGGCTCCAAGGGAAACGTGGAGCATTGAAGGACGGGAGCTGACTCCTTGGGACCAACTAAACAAGGACTAGGAGTTGGAATCACGACTTGCCTCTAGTTTGGTGCTCTGTAACCAATCCCTCTTTACTCCTGCTTCTCCACCTGTAACATAAAAGAGACAGACACTAATTTACCTTCTAGGGTGTTTTTATTAGCATAATGTCTACAACAGGCTTGGAAGGAATAAATGGAGTTATCTGAGGCCACAATTAAGATCAGTTAGGTGGAGAATTAAAGTCCATGATGCTTGAAATGAAAGAATTGAAGAAAACCCCAGACCTATAGTGTCCTGCCCCCAAAGAAACAAAGACAATGTAAAAAGGAAAGAAAAGGAAACCTGAAAGAAGAGTCCCAGGGGCACGGTCTGCTTCAGGGGTGAGACACGGTCAAACGGCGTCTGTGCCAATGCCAGGCATGCCCTGAGGACCTCAAGGGATGGCAGGAGGTTTATAAATTATAAAATTTACAAGATCGGGAAACAGTTATGGTTGTAGGTGTCAAAGGTAATTGAGAGAAACAAAAAAAAATTTATGTCAATCTGTGAACAAAAGGCAACATAATCAGAGAAGAGGAAAAGAAGCAAAAAAGATAAAGGAAGTGGAATATATAGGATATATTCCAATTCAGCATAAAATTGTGTGTGCAAACACACAAACTTAGTTTGTTTAGAGTAAAAAAACAAACAAAAACTAAACTAAACCAACAAAAAATCCCTCAGCATTCCCTCCCTAACACAACAGATTGAATTAAACAGACAATTGGTTATCTCATTGATTTTGGTCTTAGAGATTCGGAAAAGGACCAAGTAAAACAAAATGAGTCACGGATCAGAACCATCTAATTTGTCTGCATTGAAAAGCAGAACAAAGCAGATGTTTATTCGCTCTGGCTGAAGCCATAGACATGGAAGCAAAATTATTGCATTGGGGGGAAATTAAGCAGGATGGGTGAGGGGCGATGGCTCCCACATTCTTTCTGCTCTCTGGTAGAGTTGGCAGCAGACTGTGCAAAAGTAGACTATGCCAAACGGAGCACAGGGACCAATGCTGCCTTCCTCTGCTAATGATATACCCACATTCCCAATGCTGAGATATGCACAGGGGAGCAAAGCACAATAAAGCACTGATTCGGAAACCAACCCAGATCAAACCTTATTTTTCAGGCAATATGAATGAAAAATAAGCTTTCAGGATCAAGGCTAACAATTGACACACCCATTCTTTCCATTTCAGCATATGATTAGATAGCCAAGGCAAAGACACAGGAAATAGAAGTCATAGCATCCTGGTTAGATATCAGGAAATGCCTTTCCTAGCATGATCATCTTCCACAGAATTTCAAAACTGGGGTGTCTCTCAGGTGCACTTGAATAATTTGTGGCTTCCAGGAAGGCATAAGGCTTGTTTGAACTACTCATGTGCTGGATACTGAATGTTTTTCTTTGAAACTCAAGAGGAAAGGTTCAGCAGAAAGTAACAGTCCCACACACTTCCTGCCCCTGAGCCTTTTCTA